>OZ023070.1:14194548-15519439 GCA_963992785.1 Tenthredo livida | reverse complement strand
TACCCCCATGTTAAATCGTTGAAAAATCAAGTATAAAGTTCAAAGCTATCTCCCCATATTCAAGAGATAAAAATATAGTATAAAATTTGGAGCTATCTCCCCATGTTGAATAAATGAAAATATAGTATGAAATTTGGAGTCATCTCCCCATGTTATATCGTTTAAAAATCAAGTATAAAGTTCAAAGCTATCTCCCCATATTCAAGAGATAAAAATATCGTATAAAAGTTGGAGCTATCTCCCCATGTTGAATAGTTGGAAAATCAAGTATAAAGTTCAAAGCTATCTCTCCATATTCAAGAGATAAAAATATAGTATAAAATTTGGAGCTATCTCCCCATGTTGAATAAATGAAAATATAGTATGAAATTTGGAGTCATACCCCCATGTTAAATCGTTGAAAAATCAAGTATAAAGTTCAAAGCTATCTCCCCATATTCAAGAGATAAAAATATAGTATAAAATTTGGAGCTATCTCCCCATGTTAAGTAGTTGAAAAATCAAGTATAAAGTTCAAAGCTATCTCCCCATATTCAAGAGATAAAAATATAGTATAAAATTTGGAGCTATCTCCCCATGTTGAATAAACGAAAATATAGTATGAAATTTGGAGTCATCCCCACATGTTAAATCGTTGAAAAATCAAGTATAAAGTTCAAAGCTATCTTCCCATATTCAAGAGATAGAAATATAGCATAAAATTTGGAGCTATCTCTCCATGTTGAATAAATGACAATATAGTATGAAATTTGGAGTCATCTCCCCATGTTAAATCGTTGAAAAATCAAGTATAAAGTTCAAAGCTATCTCCCCATATTCAAGAGATAAAAATATAGTATAAAATTTGGAGCTATCTCCCCATGTTGAATAAATGAAAATATAGTATGAAATTTGGAGTCATACCCCCATGTTAAATCGTTGAAAAATCAAGTATAAAGTTCAAAGCTATCTCCCCATATTCAAGAGATAAAAATATAGTATAAAATTTGGAGCTATCTCCCCATGTTAAATAGTTGAAAAATCAAGTATAAAGTTCAGAGCTATCTCCCCATATTCAAGAGATAAAAATATAGTATAAAATTTGGAGCTATCTCCCCATGTTGAATGAATGAAAATATAGTATGAAATTTGGAGTCATACCCCCATGTTAAATCGTTGAAAAATCAAGTATAAAGTTCAAAGCTATCTCCCCATATTCAAGAGATAAAAATATGGTATAAAATTTGGAGCTATCTCCCCATGTTAAATAGTTGAAGAATCAAGTATAAAGTTCGAAGTCATCTCCCCATATTCAAGAGATAAAAATATAGTATAAAATTTATAGCTATCTCCCCATGTTGAATAAATGAAAATATAGTATGAAATTTGGAGTCATCCCACCATGTTAAATCGTTGAAAAATCAAGTATAAAGTTCAAAGCTATCTTCCCATATTCAAGAGATAGAAATATAGCATAAAATTTGGAGCTATCTCTCCGTGTTGAATAAATGACAATATAGTATAAAATTTGCAGCTATCTCCCCATGTTAAATAGTTGAAGAATCAAGTATAAAGTTCAAAGTCATCTCCCCATATTCAAGAGATATAAATATAGTATAAAATTTATAGCTATCTCCCCATGTTGAATAAATGAAAATATAGTATGAAATTTGGAGTCATCCACCCATGTTAAATCGTTGAAAAATCGAGTACAAAGTTCAAAGGTATCTTCCCATATTCAAGAGATAGAAATATAGCATAAAATTTGGAGCTATCTCTCCATGTTGAATAAATGACAATATAGTATGAAATTTGGAGTCATCTCCCCATGTTAAATCGTTGAAAAATCAAGTATAAAGTTCAAAGCTATCTCCCCATATTCAAGAGATAAAAATAAAGCATAAAATTTGGAGCTATCTCTCCATGTTGAATAAATGAAAATATAGTATGAAATTTGGAGTCATCTCCCCATGTTAAATCGTTGAAAAATCAAGTATAAAGTTCAAAGCTATCTCCCCATATTCAAGAGATGAAAATATAGTATAAAATTTGGAGCTATCTCCCCATGTTGAATAAATGAAAATATAGTATGAAATTTGGAGTCATACCCCCATGTTAAATCGTTAAAAAATCAAGTATAAAGTTCAAAGCTATCTCCCCATTTTCAAGAGATGAAAATATAGTATGAAATTTGGAGTCATCTCCCCATGTTAAATTGTTGAAAAATCAAGTATAAAGTTCAAAGCTATCTCCCCATATTCAAGAGATAAAAATATAGTATAAAAGTTGGAGCTATCTCCGCATGTTAAATAGTTGGAAAATCAAGTATAAAGTTCAAAGCTATCTCTCCATATTCAAGAGATAAAAATATAGTATAAAATTTGGAGCTATCTCCCCATGTTGAATAAATGAAAATATAGTATGAAATTTGGAGTCATACCCCCATGTTAAATCGTTGAAAAATCAAGTATAAAGTTCAAAGCTATCTCCCCATATTCAAGAGATAAAAATATAGTATAAAATTTGGAGCTATCTCCCCATGTTGAATAAATGAAAATATAGTATGAAATTTGGAGTCATCTCCCCATGTTATATCGTTTAAAAATCAAGTATAAAGTTCAAAGCTATCTCCCCATATTCAAGAGATAAAAATATCGTATAAAAGTTGGAGCTATCTCCCCATGTTGAATAGTTGGAAAATCAAGTATAAAGTTCAAAGCTATCTCTCCATATTCAAGAGATAAAAATATAGTATAAAATTTGGAGCTATCTCCCCATGTTGAATAAATGAAAATATAGTATGAAATTTGGAGTCATACCCCCATGTTAAATCGTTGAAAAATCAAGTATAAAGTTCAAAGCTATCTCCCCATATTCAAGAGATAAAAATATAGTATAAAATTTGGAGCTATCTCCCCATGTTAAGTAGTTGAAAAATCAAGTATAAAGTTCAAAGCTATCTCCCCATATTCAAGAGATAAAAATATAGTATAAAATTTGGAGCTATCTCCCCATGTTGAATAAACGAAAATATAGTATGAAATTTGGAGTCATCCCCACATGTTAAATCGTTGAAAAATCAAGTATAAAGTTCAAAGCTATCTTCCCATATTCAAGAGATAGAAATATAGCATAAAATTTGGAGCTATCTCTCCATGTTGAATAAATGACAATATAGTATGAAATTTGGAGTCATCTCCCCATGTTAAATCGTTGAAAAATCAAGTATAAAGTTCAAAGCTATCTCCCCATATTCAAGAGATAAAAATATAGTATAAAATTTGGAGCTATCTCACCATGTTGAATAAATGAAAATATAGTATGAAATTTGGAGTCATACCCCCATGTTAAATCGTTGAAAAATCAAGTATAAAGTTGAAAGCTATCTCCCCATATTCAAGAGATAAAAATATAGTATAAAATTTGGAGCTATCTCCCCATGTTAAATAGTTGAAAAATCAAGTATAAAGTTCAGAGCTATCTCCCCATATTCAAGAGATAAAAATATAGTATAAAATTTGGAGCTATCTCCCCATGTTGAATGAATGAAAATATAGTATGAAATTTGGAGTCATACCCCCATGTTAAATCGTTGAAAAATCAAGTATAAAGTTCAAAGCTATCTCCCCATATTCAAGAGATAAAAATATGGTATAAAATTTGGAGCTATCTCCCCATGTTAAATAGTTGAAGAATCAAGTATAAAGTTCGAAGTCATCTCCCCATATTCAAGAGATAAAAATATAGTATAAAATTTATAGCTATCTCCCCATGTTGAATAAATGAAAATATAGTATGAAATTTGGAGTCATCCCCCCATGTTAAATCGTTGAAAAATCAAGTATAAAGTTCAAAGCTATCTTCCCATATTCAAGAGATAGAAATATAGCATAAAATTTGGAGCTATCTCTCCGTGTTGAATAAATGACAATATAGTATAAAATTTGCAGCTAACTCCCCATGTTAAATAGTTGAAGAATCAAGTATAAAGTTCAAAGTCATCTCCCCATATTCAAGAGATATAAATATAGTATAAAATTTATAGCTATCTCCCCATGTTGAATAAATGAAAATATAGTATGAAATTTGGAGTCATCCACCCATGTTAAATCGTTGAGAAATCGAGTACAAAGTTCAAAGGTATCTTCCCATATTCAAGAGATAGAAATATAGCATAAAATTTGGAGCTATCTCTCCATGTTGAATAAATGACAATATAGTATGAAATTTGGAGTCATCTCCCCATGTTAAATCGTTGAAAAATCAAGTATAAAGTTCAAAGCTATCTCCCCATATTCAAGAGATAAAAATAAAGCATAAAATTTGGAGCTATCTCTCCATGTTGAATAAATGAAAATATAGTATGAAATTTGGAGTCATCTCCCCATGTTAAATCGTTGAAAAATCAAGTATAAAGTTCAAAGCTATCTCCCCATATTCAAGAGATGAAAATATAGTATAAAATTTGGAGCTATCTCCCCATGTTGAATAAATGAAAATATAGTATGAAATTTGGAGTCATACCCCCATGTTAAATCGTTAAAAAATCAAGTATAAAGTTCAAAGCTATCTCCCCATTTTCAAGAGATGAAAATATAGTATGAAATTTGGAGTCATCTCCCCATGTTAAATTGTTGAAAAATCAAGTATAAAGTTCAAAGCTATCTCCCCATATTCAAGAGATAAAAATATAGTATAAAATTTGGAGTTATCTCCCCATGTTGAATGAATGAAAATATAGTATGAAATTTGGAGTCATCTCCCCATGTTATATCGTTTAAAAATCAAGTATAAAGTTCAAAGCTATCTCCCCATATTCAAGAGATAAAAATATAGTATAAAAGTTGGAGCTATCTCCCCATGTTAAATAGTTGAAAAATCAAGTATAAAGTTCAAAGCTATCTCTCCATATTCAAGAGATAAAAATATAGTATAAAATTTGGAGCTATCTCCCCATGTTGAATAAACGAAAATATAGTATGAAATTTGGAGTCATCCCCACATGTTAAATCGTTGAAAAATCAAGTATAAAGTTCAAAGCTATCTTCCCATATTCAAGAGATAGAAATATAGCATAAAATTTGGAGCTATCTCTCCATGTTGAATAAATGACAATATAGTATGAAATTTGGAGTCATCTCCCCATGTTAAATCGTTGAAAAATCAAGTATAAAGTTCAAAGCTATCTCCCCATATTCAAGAGATAAAAATATAGTATAAAATTTGGAGCTATCTCCCCATGTTGAATAAATGAAAATATAGTATGAAATTTGGAGTCATACCCCCATGTTAAATCGTTGAAAAATCAAGTATAAAGTTCAAAGCTATCTCCCCATATTCAAGAGATAAAAATATAGTATAAAATTTGGAGCTATCTCCCCATGTTAAATAGTTGAAAAATCAAGTATAAAGTTCAGAGCTATCTCCCCATATTCAAGAGATAAAAATATAGTATAAAATTTGGAGCTATCTCCCCATGTTGAATGAATGAAAATATAGTATGAAATTTGGAGTCATACCCCCATGTTAAATCGTTGAAAAATCAAGTATAAAGTTCAAAGCTATCTCCCCATATTCAAGAGATAAAAATATGGTATAAAATTTGGAGCTATCTCCCCATGTTAAATAGTTGAAGAATCAAGTATAAAGTTCGAAGTCATCTCCCCATATTCAAGAGATAAAAATATAGTATAAAATTTATAGCTATCTCCCCATGTTGAATAAATGAAAATATAGTATGAAATTTGGAGTCATCCCACCATGTTAAATCGTTGAAAAATCAAGTATAAAGTTCAA
This sequence comes from Tenthredo livida, assembly GCA_963992785.1. Classification (NCBI taxonomy): domain Eukaryota; kingdom Metazoa; phylum Arthropoda; class Insecta; order Hymenoptera; family Tenthredinidae; genus Tenthredo; species Tenthredo livida. Next base: position 15,513,664 of record OZ023070.1, on the reverse strand, counting down.
AGCTATCTTCCCATATTCAAGAGATAGAAATATAGCATAAAATTTGGAGCTATCTCTCCGTGTTGAATAAATGACAATATAGTATAAAATTTGCAGCTATCTCCCCATGTTAAATAGTTGAAGAATCAAGTATAAAGTTCAAAGTCATCTCCCCATATTCAAGAGATATAAATATAGTATAAAATTTATAGCTATCTCCCCATGTTGAATAAATGAAAATATAGTATGAAATTTGGAGTCATCCACCCATGTTAAATCGTTGAAAAATCGAGTACAAAGTTCAAAGGTATCTTCCCATATTCAAGAGATAGAAATATAGCATAAAATTTGGAGCTATCTCTCCATGTTGAATAAATGACAATATAGTATGAAATTTGGAGTCATCTCCCCATGTTAAATCGTTGAAAAATCAAGTATAAAGTTCAAAGCTATCTCCCCATATTCAAGAGATAAAAATAAAGCATAAAATTTGGAGCTATCTCTCCATGTTGAATAAATGAAAATATAGTATGAAATTTGGAGTCATCTCCCCATGTTAAATCGTTGAAAAATCAAGTATAAAGTTCAAAGCTATCTCCCCATATTCAAGAGATGAAAATATAGTATAAAATTTGCAGCTATCTCCCCATGTTGAATAAATGAAAATATAGTATGAAATTTGGAGTCATACCCCCATGTTAAATCGTTAAAAAATCAAGTATAAAGTTCAAAGCTATCTCCCCATTTTCAAGAGATGAAAATATAGTATGAAATTTGGAGTCATCTCCCCATGTTAAATTGTTGAAAAATCAAGTATAAAGTTCAAAGCTATCTCCCCATATTCAAGAGATAAAAATATAGTATAAAAGTTGGAGCTATCTCCGCATGTTAAATAGTTGGAAAATCAAGTATAAAGTTCAAAGCTATCTCTCCATATTCAAGAGATAAAAATATAGTATAAAATTTGGAGCTATCTCCCCATGTTGAATAAATGAAAATATAGTATGAAATTTGGAGTCATACCCCCATGTTAAATCGTTGAAAAATCAAGTATAAAGTTCAAAGCTATCTCCCCATATTCAAGAGATAAAAATATAGTATAAAATTTGGAGCTATCTCCCCATGTTGAATAAATGAAAATATAGTATGAAATTTGGAGTCATCTCCCCATGTTATATCGTTTAAAAATCAAGTATAAAGTTCAAAGCTATCTCCCCATATTCAAGAGATAAAAATATCGTATAAAAGTTGGAGCTATCTCCCCATGTTGAATAGTTGGAAAATCAAGTATAAAGTTCAAAGCTATCTCTCCATATTCAAGAGATAAAAATATAGTATAAAATTTGGAGCTATCTCCCCATGTTGAATAAATGAAAATATAGTATGAAATTTGGAGTCATACCCCCATGTTAAATCGTTGAAAAATCAAGTATAAAGTTCAAAGCTATCTCCCCATATTCAAGAGATAAAAATATAGTATAAAATTTGGAGCTATCTCCCCATGTTAAGTAGTTGAAAAATCAAGTATAAAGTTCAAAGCTATCTCCCCATATTCAAGAGATAAAAATATAGTATAAAATTTGGAGCTATCTCCCCATGTTGAATAAACGAAAATATAGTATGAAATTTGGAGTCATCCCCACATGTTAAATCGTTGAAAAATCAAGTATAAAGTTCAAAGCTATCTTCCCATATTCAAGAGATAGAAATATAGCATAAAATTTGGAGCTATCTCTCCATGTTGAATAAATGACAATATAGTATGAAATTTGGAGTCATCTCCCCATGTTAAATCGTTGAAAAATCAAGTATAAAGTTCAAAGCTATCTCCCCATATTCAAGAGATAAAAATATAGTATAAAATTTGGAGCTATCTCCCCATGTTGAATAAATGAAAATATAGTATGAAATTTGGAGTCATACCCCCATGTTAAATCGTTGAAAAATCAAGTATAAAGTTCAAAGCTATCTCCCCATATTCAAGAGATAAAAATATAGTATAAAATTTGGAGCTATCTCCCCATGTTAAATAGTTGACAAATCAAGTATAAAGTTCAGAGCTATCTCCCCATATTCAAGAGATAAAAATATAGTATAAAATTTGGAGCTATCTCCCCATGTTGAATGAATGAAAATATAGTATGAAATTTGGAGTCATACCCCCATGTTAAATCGTTGAAAAATCAAGTATAAAGTTCAAAGCTATCTCCCCATATTCAAGAGATAAAAATATGGTATAAAATTTGGAGCTATCTCCCCATGTTAAATAGTTGAAGAATCAAGTATAAAGTTCGAAGTCATCTCCCCATATTCAAGAGATAAAAATATAGTATAAAATTTATAGCTATCTCCCCATGTTGAATAAATGAAAATATAGTATGAAATTTGGAGTCATCCCCCCATGTTAAATCGTTGAAAAATCAAGTATAAAGTTCAAAGCTATCTTCCCATATTCAAGAGATAGAAATATAGCATAAAATTTGGAGCTATCTCTCCGTGTTGAATAAATGACAATATAGTATAAAATTTGCAGCTATCTCCCCATGTTAAATAGTTGAAGAATCAAGTATAAAGTTCAAAGTCATCTCCCCATATTCAAGAGATATAAATATAGTATAAAATTTATAGCTATCTCCCCATGTTGAATAAATGAAAATATAGTATGAAATTTGGAGTCATCCACCCATGTTAAATCGTTGAAAAATCGAGTACAAAGTTCAAAGGTATCTTCCCATATTCAAGAGATAGAAATATAGCATAAAATTTGGAGCTATCTCTCCATGTTGAATAAATGACAATATAGTATGAAATTTGGAGTCATCTCCCCATGTTAAATCGTTGAAAAATCAAGTATAAAGTTCAAAGCTATCTCCCCATATTCAAGAGATAAAAATAAAGCATAAAATTTGGAGCTATCTCTCCATGTTGAATAAATGAAAATATAGTATGAAATTTGGAGTCATCTCCCCATGTTAAATCGTTGAAAAATCAAGTATAAAGTTCAAAGCTATCTCCCCATATTCAAGAGATGAAAATATAGTATAAAATTTGGAGCTATCTCCCCATGTTGAATAAATGAAAATATAGTATGAAATTTGGAGTCATACCCCCATGTTAAATCGTTAAAAAATCAAGTATAAAGTTCAAAGCTATCTCCCCATTTTCAAGAGATGAAAATATAGTATGAAATTTGGAGTCATCTCCCCATGTTAAATTGTTGAAAAATCAAGTATAAAGTTCAAAGCTATCTCCCCATATTCAAGAGATAAAAATATAGTATAAAATTTGGAGTTATCTCCCCATGTTGAATGAATGAAAATATAGTATGAAATTTGGAGTCATCTCCCCATGTTATATCGTTTAAAAATCAAGTATAAAGTTCAAAGCTATCTCCCCATATTCAAGAGATAAAAATATAGTATAAAAGTTGGAGCTATCTCCCCATGTTAAATAGTTGAAAAATCAAGTATAAAGTTCAAAGCTATCTCTCCATATTCAAGAGATAAAAATATAGTATAAAATTTGGAGCTATCTCCCCATGTTGAATGAATGAAAATATAGTATGAAATTTGGAGTCATACCCCCATGTTAAATCGTTGAAAAATCAAGTATAAAGTTCAAAGCTATCTCCCCATATTCAAGAGATAAAAATATAGTATAAAATTTGGAGCTATCTCCCCATGTTAAGTAGTTGAAAAATCAAGTATAAAGTTCAAAGCTATCTCCCCATATTCAAGAGATGAAAATATAGTATAAAATTTGGAGCTATCTCCCCATGTTGAATAAACGAAAATATAGTATGAAATTTGGAGTCATCCCCACATGTTAAATCGTTGAAAAATCAAGTATAAAGTTCAAAGCTATCTTCCCATATTCAAGAGATAGAAATATAGCATAAAATTTGGAGCTATCTCTCCGTGTTGAATGGATGACAAGATAGTATAAAATTTGGAGCTATCTCCCCATGTTAAATAGTTGAAGAATCAAGTATAAAGTTCAAAGTCATCTCCCCATATTCAAGAGATATAAATATAGTATAAAATTTGGAGCTATCTCCCCATGTTAAGTGGTTGAAAAATCAAGTATAAAGTTCAAAGCTATCTCCCCATATTCAAGAGATAAAAATATAGTATAAAATTTGGAGCTATCTCCCCATGTTGAATAAACGAAAATATAGTATGAAATTTGGAGTCATCTCCCCATGTTAAATCGTTGAAAAATCAAGTATAAAGTTCAAAGCTATCTCCCCATATTCAAGAGATGAAAATATAGTATAAAATTTGGAGCTATCTCCCCATGTTGAATAAATGAAAATATAGTATGAAATTTGGAGTCATACCCCCATGTTAAATCGTTAAAAAATCAAGTATAAAGTTCAAAGCTATCTCCCCATATTCAAGAGATGAAAATATAGTATGAAATTTGGAGTCATCTCCCCATGTTAAATCGTTGAAAAATCAAGTATAAAGTTCAAAGCTATCTCCCCATATTCAAGAGATAAAAATATAGTATAAAATTTGGAGCTATCTCCCCATGTTGAATAAATGAAAATATAGTATGAAATTTGGCGTCATCTCCCCATGTTATATCGTTTAAAAATCAAGTATAAAGTTCAAAGCTATCTCCCCATATTCAAGAGATAAAAATATAGTATAAAAGTTGGAGCTATCTCCGCATGTTAAATAGTTGGAAAATCAAGTATAAAGTTCAAAGCTATCTCTCCATATTCAAGAGATAAAAATATAGTATAAAATTTGGAGCTATCTCCCCATGTTGAATAAATGAAAATATAGTATGAAATTTGGAGTCATACCCCCATGTTAAATCGTTGAAAAATCAAGTATAAAGTTCAAAGCTATCTCCACATATTCAAGAGATAAAAATATAGTATAAAATTTGGAGCTATCTCCCCATGTTGAATAAATGAAAATATAGTATGAAATTTGGAGTCATACCCCCATGTTAAATCGTTGAAAAATCAAGTTTAAAGTTCAAAGCTATCTCCCCATATTCAAGAGATAAAAATATAGTATAAAATTTGGAGCTATCTCCCCATGTTAAATAGTTGAAAAATCAAGTATAAAGTTCAGAGCTATCTCCCCATATTCAAGAGATAAAAATATAGTATAAAATTTGGAGCTATCTCCCCATGTTGAATGAATGAAAATATAGTATGAAATTTGGAGTCATACCCCCATGTTAAATCGTTGAAAAATCAAGTATAAAGTTCAAAGCTATCTCCCCATATTCAAGAGATAAAAATATGGTATAAAATTTGGAGCTATCTCCCCATGTTAAATAGTTGAAGAATCAAGTATAAAGTTCGAAATCATCTCCCCATATTCAAGAGATAAAAATATAGTATAAAATTTATAGCTATCTCCCCATGTTGAATAAATGAAAATATAGTATGAAATTTGGAGTCATCCCCCCATGTTAAATCGTTGAAAAATCAAGTATAAAGTTCAAAGCTATCTTCCCATATTCAAGAGATAGAAATATAGCATAAAATTTGGAGCTATCTCTCCGTGTTGAATAAATGACAATATAGTATAAAATTTGCAGCTATCTCCCCATGTTAAATAGTTGAAGAATCAAGTATAAAGTTCAAAGTCATCTCCCCATATTCAAGAGATATAAATATAGTATAAAATTTATAGCTATCTCCCCATGTTGAATAAATGAAAATATAGTATGAAATTTGGAGTCATCCACCCATGTTAAATCGTTGAAAAATCGAGTACAAAGTTCAAAGGTATCTTCCCATATTCAAGAGATAGAAATATAGCATAAAATTTGGAGCTATCTCTCCATGTTGAATAAATGACAATATAGTATGAAATTTGGAGTCATCTCCCCATGTTAAATCGTTGAAAAATCAAGTATAAAGTTCAAAGCTATCTCCCCATATTCAAGAGATAAAAATAAAGCATAAAATTTGGAGCTATCTCTCCATGTTGAATAAATGAAAATATAGTATGAAATTTGGAGTCATCTCCCCATGTTAAATCGTTGAAAAATCAAGTATAAAGTTCAAAGCTATCTCCCCATATTCATGAGATGAAAATATAGTATAAAATTTGGAGCTATCTCCCCATGTTGAATAAATGAAAATATAGTATGAAATTTGGAGTCATACCCCCATGTTAAATCGTTAAAAAATCAAGTATAAAGTTCAAAGCTATCTCCCCATTTTCAAGAGATGAAAATATAGTATGAAATTTGGAGTCATCTCCCCATGTTAAATTGTTGAAAAATCAAGTATAAAGTTCAAAGCTATCTCCCCATATTCAAGAGATAAAAATATAGTATAAAATTTGGAGTTATCTCCCCATGTTGAATGAATGAAAATATAGTATGAAATTTGGAGTCATCTCCCCATGTTATATCGTTTAAAAATCAAGTATAAAGTGCAAAGCTATCTCCCCATATTCAAGAGATAAAAATATAGTATAAAAGTTGGAGCTATCTCCCCATGTTAAATAGTTGAAAAATCAAGTATAAAGTTCAAAGCTATCTCTCCATATTCAAGAGATAAAAATATAGTATAAAATTTGGAGCTATCTCCCCATGTTGAATGAATGAAAATATAGTATGAAATTTGGAGTCATACCCCCATGTTAAATCGTTGAAAAATCAAGTATAAAGTTCAAAGCTATCTCCCCATATTCAAGAGATAAAAATATAGTATAAAATTTGGAGCTATCTCCCCATGTTAAGTAGTTGAAAAATCAAGTATAAAGTTCAAAGCTATCTCCCCATATTCAAGAGATGAAAATATAGTATAAAATTTGGAGCTATCTCCCCATGTTGAATAAACGAAAATATAGTATGAAATTTGGAGTCATCCCCACATGTTAAATCGTTGAAAAATCAAGTATAAAGTTCAAAGCTATCTTCCCATATTCAAGAGATAGAAATATAGCATAAAATTTGGAGCTATCTCTCCGTGTTGAATGGATGACAAGATAGTATAAAATTTGGAGCTATCTCCCCATGTTAAATAGTTGAAGAATCAAGTATAAAGTTCAAAGTCATCTCCCCATATTCAAGAGATATAAATATAGTATAAAATTTGGAGCTATCTCCCCATGTTAAGTAGTTGAAAAATCAAGTATAAAGTTCAAAGCTATCTCCCCATATTCAAGAGATAAAAATATAGTATAAAATTTGGAGCTATCTCCCCATGTTGAATAAACGAAAATATAGTATGAAATTTGGAGTCATCTCCCCATGTTAAATCGTTGAAAAATCAAGTATAAAGTTCAAAGCTATCTCCCCATATTCAAGAGATGAAAATATAGTATAAAATTTGGAGCTATCTCCCCATGTTGAATAAATGAAAATATAGTATGAAATTTGGAGTCATACCCCCATGTTAAATCGTTAAAAAATCAAGTATAAAGTTCAAAGCTATCTCCCCATATTCAAGAGATGAAAATATAGTATGAAATTTGGAGTCATCTCCCCATGTTAAATCGTTGAAAAATCAAGTATAAAGTTCAAAGCTATCTCCCCATATTCAAGAGATAAAAATATAGTATAAAATTTGGAGCTATCTCCCCATGTTGAATAAATGAAAATATAGTATGAAATTTGGCGTCATCTCCCCATGTTATATCGTTTAAAAATCAAGTATAAAGTTCAAAGCTATCTCCCCATATTCAAGAGATAAAAATATAGTATAAAAGTTGGAGTTATCTCCGCATGTTAAATAGTTGGAAAATCAAGTATAAAGTTCAAAGCTATCTCTCCATATTCAAGAGATAAAAATATAGTATAAAATTTGGAGCTATCTCCCCATGTTGAATAAATGAAAATATAGTATGAAATTTGGAGTCATACCCCCATGTTAAATCGTTGAAAAATCAAGTATAAAGTTCAAAGCTATCTCCCCATATTCAAGAGATAAAAATATAGTATAAAATTTGGAGCTATCTCCCCATGTTGAATAAATGAAAATATAGTATGAAATTTGGAGTCATCTCCCCATGTTATATCGTTTAAAAATCAAGTATAAAGTTCAAAGCTATCTCCCCGTATTCAAGAGATAAAAATATCGTATAAAAGTTGGAGCTATCTCCCCATGTTGAATAGTTGGAAAATCAAGTATAAAGTTCAAAGCTATCTCTCCATATTCAAGAGATAAAAATATAGTATAAAATTTGGAGCTATCTCCCCATGTTGAATAAATGAAAATATAGTATGAAATTTGGAGTCATACCCCCATGTTAAATCGTTGAAAAATCAAGTATAAAGTTCAAAGCTATCTCCCCATATTCAAGAGATAAAAATATAGTATAAAATTTGGAGCTATCTCCCCATGTTAAGTAGTTGAAAAATCAAGTATAAAGTTCAAAGCTATCTCCCCATATTCAAGAGATAAAAATATAGTATAAAATTTGGAGCTATCTCCCCATGTTGAATAAACGAAAATATAGTATGAAATTTGGAGTCATCCCCACATGTTAAATCGTTGAAAAATCAAGTATAAAGTTGAAAGCTATCTTCCCATATTCAAGAGATAGAAATATAGCATAAAATTTGGAGCTATCTCTCCATGTTGAATAAATGACAATATAGTATGAAATTTGGAGTCATCTCCCCATGTTAAATCGTTGAAAAATCAAGTATAAAGTTCAAAGCTATCTCCCCATATTCAAGAGATAAAAATATAGTATAAAATTTGGAGCTATCTCCCCATGTTGAATAAATGAAAATATAGTATGAAATTTGGAGTCATCTCCCCATGTTATATCGTTTAAAAATCAAGTATAAAGTTCAAAGCTATCTCCCCGTATTCAAGAGATAAAAATATCGTATAAAAGTTGGAGCTATCTCCCCATGTTGAATAGTTGGAAAATCAAGTATAAAGTTCAAAGCTATCTCTCCATATTCAAGAGATAAAAATATAGTATAAAATTTGGAGCTATCTCCCCATGTTGAATAAATGAAAATATAGTATGAAATTTGGAGTCATACCCCCATGTTAAATCGTTGAAAAATCAAGTATAAAGTTCAAAGCTATCTCCCCATATTCAAGAGATAAAAATATGGTATAAAATTTGGAGCTATCTCCCCATGTTAAATAGTTGAAGAATCAAGTATAAAGTTCGAAGTCATCTCCCCATATTCAAGAGATAAAAATATAGTATAAAATTTATAGCTATCTCCCCATGTTGAATAAATGAAAATATAGTATGAAATTTGGAGTAATCCCCCCATGTTAAATCGTTGAAAAATCAAGTATAAAGTTCAAAGCTATCTTCCCATATTCAAGAGATAGAAATATAGCATAAAATTTGGAGCTATCTCTCCGTGTTGAATAAATGACAATATAGTATAAAATTTGCAGCTATCTCCCCATGTTAAATAGTTGAAGAATCAAGTATAAAGTTCAAAGTCATCTCCCCATATTCAAGAGATATAAATATAGTATAAAATTTATAGCTATCTCCCCATGTTGAATAAATGAAAATATAGTATGAAATTTGGAGTCATCCACCCATGTTAAATCGTTGAAAAATCGAGTACAAAGTTCAAAGGTATCTTCCCATATTCAAGAGATAGAAATATAGCATAAAATTTGGAGCTATCTCTCCATGTTGAATAAATGACAATATAGTATGAAATTTGGAGTCATCTCCCCATGTTAAATCGTTGAAAAATCAAGTATAAAGTTCAAAGCTATCTCCCCATATTCAAGAGATAAAAATAAAGCATAAAATTTGGAGCTATCTCTCCATGTTGAATAAATGAAAATATAGTATGAAATTTGGAGTCATCTCCCCATGTTAAATCGTTGAAAAATCAAGTATAAAGTTCAAAGCTATCTCCCCATATTCAAGAGATGAAAATATAGTATAAAATTTGGAGCTATCTCCCCATGTTGAATAAATGAAAATATAGTATGAAATTTGGAGTCATACCCCCATGTTAAATCGTTAAAAAATCAAGTATAAAGTTCAAAGCTATCTCCCCATTTTCAAGAGATGAAAATATAGTATGAAATTTGGAGTCATCTCCCCATGTTAAATTGTTGAAAAATCAAGTATAAAGTTCAAAGCTATCTCCCCATATTCAAGAGATAAAAATATAGTATAAAATTTGGAGTTATCTCCCCATGTTGAATGAATGAAAATATAGTATGAAATTTGGAGTCATCTCCCCATGTTATATCGTTTAAAAATCAAGTATAAAGTTCAAAGCTATCTCCCCATATTCAAGAGATAAAAATATAGTATAAAAGTTGGAGCTATCTCCCCATGTTAAATAGTTGAAAAATCAAGTATAAAGTTCAAAGCTATCTCTCCATATTCAAGAGATAAAAATATAGTATAAAATTTGGAGCTATCTCCCCATGTTGAATGAATGAAAATATAGTATGAAATTTGGAGTCATACCCCCATGTTAAATCGTTGAAAAATCAAGTATAAAGTTCAAAGCTATCTCCCCATATTCAAGAGATAAAAATATAGTATAAAATTTGGAGCTATCTCCCCATGTTAAGTAGTTGAAAAATCAAGTATAAAGTTCAAAGCTATCTCCCCATATTCAAGAGATGAAAATATAGTATAAAATTTGGAGCTATCTCCCCATGTTGAATAAACGAAAATATAGTATGAAATTTGGAGTCATCCCCACATGTTAAATCGTTGAAAAATCAAGTATAAAGTTCAAAGCTATCTTCCCATATTCAAGAGATAGAAATATAGCATAAAATTTGGAGCTATCTCTCCGTGTTGAATGGATGACAAGATAGTATAAAATTTGGAGCTATCTCCCCATGTTAAATAGTTGAAGAATCAAGTATAAAGTTCAAAGTCATCTCCCCATATTCAAGAGATATAAATATAGTATAAAATTTGGAGCTATCTCCCCATGTTAAGTGGTTGAAAAATCAAGTATAAAGTTCAAAGCTATCTCCCCATATTCAAGAGATAAAAATATAGTATAAAATTTGGAGCTATCTCCCCATGTTGAATAAACGAAAATATAGTATGAAATTTGGAGTCATCTCCCCATGTTAAATCGTTGAAAAATCAAGTATAAAGTTCAAAGCTATCTCCCCATATTCAAGAGATGAAAATATAGTATAAAATTTGGAGCTATCTCCCCATGTTGAATAAATGAAAATATAGTATGAAATTTGGAGTCATACCCCCATGTTAAATCGTTAAAAAATCAAGTATAAAGTTCAAAGCTATCTCCCCATATTCAAGAGATGAAAATATAGTATGAAATTTGGAGTCATCTCCCCATGTTAAATCGTTGAAAAATCAAGTATAAAGTTCAAAGCTATCTCCCCATATTCAAGAGATAAAAATATAGTATAAAATTTGGAGCTATCTCCCCATGTTGAATAAATGAAAATATAGTATGAAATTTGGCGTCATCTCCCCATGTTATATCGTTTAAAAATCAAGTATAAAGTTCAAAGCTATCTCCCCATATTCAAGAGATAAAAATATAGTATAAAATTTGGAGCTATCTCCCCATGTTAAGTAGTTGAAAAATCAAGTATAAAGTTCAAAGCTATCTCCCCATATTCAAGAGATAAAAATATAGTATAAAATTTGGAGCTATCTCCCCATGTTGAATAAACGAAAATATAGTATGAAATTTGGAGTCATCCCCACATGTTAAATCGTTGAAAAATCAAGTATAAAGTTCAAAGCTATCTTCCCATATTCAAGAGATAGAAATATAGCATAAAATTTGGAGCTATCTCTCCATGTTGAATAAATGACAATATAGTATGAAATTTGGAGTCATCTCCCCATGTTAAATCGTTGAAAAATCAAGTATAAAGTTCAAAGCTATCTCCCCATATTCAAGAGATAAAAATATAGTATAAAATTTGGAGCTATCTCCCCATGTTGAATAAATGAAAATATAGTATGAAATTTGGAGTCATACCCCCATGTTAAATCGTTGAAAAATCAAGTATAAAGTTCAAAGCTATCTCCCCATATTCAAGAGATAAAAATATAGTATAAAATTTGGAGCTATCTCCCCATGTTAAATAGTTGAAAAATCAAGTATAAAGTTCAGAGCTATCTCCCCATATTCAAGAGATAAAAATATAGTATAAAATTTGGAGCTATCTCCCCATGTTGAATGAATGAAAATATAGTATGAAATTTGGAGTCATACCCCCATGTTAAATCGTTGAAAAATCAAGTATAAAGTTCAAAGCTATCTCCCCATATTCAAGAGATAAAAATATGGTATAAAATTTGGAGCTATCTCCCCATGTTAAATAGTTGAAGAATCAAGTATAAAGTTCGAAGTCATCTCCCCATATTCAAGAGATAAAAATATAGTATAAAATTTATAGCTATCTCCCCATGTTGAATAAATGAAAATATAGTATGAAATTTGGAGTCATCCCACCATGTTAAATCGTTGAAAAATCAAGTATAAAGTTCAAAGCTATCTTCCCATATTCAAGAGATAGAAATATAGCATAAAATTTGGAGCTATCTCTCCGTGTTGAATAAATGACAATATAGTATAAAATTTGCAGCTATCTCCCCATGTTAAATAGTTGAAGAATCAAGTATAAAGTTCAAAGTCATCTCCCCATATTCAAGAGATATAAATATAGTATAAAATTTATAGCTATCTCCCCATGTTGAATAAATGAAAATATAGTATGAAATTTGGAGTCATCCACCCATGTTAAATCGTTGAAAAATCGAGTACAAAGTTCAAAGGTATCTTCCCATATTCAAGAGATAGAAATATAGCATAAAATTTGGAGCTATCTCTCCATGTTGAATAAATGACAATATAGTATGAAATTTGGAGTCATCTCCCCATGTTAAATCGTTGAAAAATCAAGTATAAAGTTCAAAGCTATCTCCCCATATTCAAGAGATAAAAATAAAGCATAAAATTTGGAGCTATCTCTCCATGTTGAATAAATGAAAATATAGTATGAAATTTGGAGTCATCTCCCCATGTTAAATCGTTGAAAAATCAAGTATAAAGTTCAAAGCTATCTCCCCATATTCAAGAGATGAAAATATAGTATAAAATTTGGAGCTATCTCCCCATGTTGAATAAATGAAAATATAGTATGAAATTTGGAGTCATACCCCCATGTTAAATCGTTAAAAAATCAAGTATAAAGTTCAAAGCTATCTCCCCATTTTCAAGAGATGAAAATATAGTATGAAATTTGGAGTCATCTCCCCATGTTAAATTGTTGAAAAATCAAGTATAAAGTTCAAAGCTATCTCCCCATATTCAAGAGATAAAAATATAGTATAAAAGTTGGAGCTATCTCCGCATGTTAAATAGTTGGAAAATCAAGTATAAAGTTCAAAGCTATCTCTCCATATTCAAGAGATAAAAATATAGTGTAAAATTTGGAGCTATCTCCCCATGTTGAATAAATGAAAATATAGTATGAAATTTGGAGTCATACCCCCATGTTAAATCGTTGAAAAATCAAGTATAAAGTTCAAAGCTATCTCCCCATATTCAAGAGATAAAAATATAGTATAAAATTTGGAGCTATCTCCCCATGTTGAATAAATGAAAATATAGTATGAAATTTGGAGTCATCTCCCCATGTTATATCGTTTAAAAATCAAGTATAAAGTTCAAAGCTATCTCCCCATATTCAAGAGATAAAAATATCGTATAAAAGTTGGAGCTATCTCCCCATGTTGAATAGTTGGAAAATCAAGTATAAAGTTCAAAGCTATCTCTCCATATTCAAGAGATAAAAATATAGTATAAAATTTGGAGCTATCTCCCCATGTTGAATAAATGAAAATATAGTATGAAATTTGGAGTCATACCCCCATGTTAAATCGTTGAAAAATCAAGTATAAAGTTCAAAGCTATCTCCCCATATTCAAGAGATAAAAATATAGTATAAAATTTGGAGCTATCTCCCCATGTTAAGTAGTTGAAAAATCAAGTATAAAGTTCAAAGCTATCTCCCCATATTCAAGAGATAAAAATATAGTATAAAATTTGGAGCTATCTCCCCATGTTGAATAAACGAAAATATAGTATGAAATTTGGAGTCATCCCCACATGTTAAATCGTTGAAAAATCAAGTATAAAGTTCAAAGCTATCTTCCCATATTCAAGAGATAGAAATATAGCATAAAATTTGGAGCTATCTCTCCATGTTGAATAAATGACAATATAGTATGAAATTTGGAGTCATCTCCCCATGTTAAATCGTTGAAAAATCAAGTATAAAGTTCAAAGCTATCTCCCCATATTCAAGAGATAAAAATATAGTATAAAATTTGGAGCTATCTCCCCATGTTGAATAAATGAAAATATAGTATGAAATTTGGAGTCATACCCCCATGTTAAATCGTTGAAAAATCAAGTATAAAGTTCAAAGCTATCTCCCCATATTCAAGAGATAAAAATATAGTATAAAATTTGGAGCTATCTCCCCATGTTAAATAGTTGAAAAATCAAGTATAAAGTTCAGAGCTATCTCCCCATATTCAAGAGATAAAAATATAGTATAAAATTTGGAGCTATCTCCCCATGTTGAATGAATGAAAATATAGTATGAAATTTGGAGTCATACCCCCATGTTAAATCGTTGAAAAATCAAGTATAAAGTTCAAAGCTATCTCCCCATATTCAAGAGATAAAAATATGGTATAAAATTTGGAGCTATCTCCCCATGTTAAATAGTTGAAGAATCAAGTATAAAGTTCGAAGTCATCTCCCCATATTCAAGAGATAAAAATATAGTATAAAATTTATAGCTATCTCCCCATGTTGAATAAATGAAAATATAGTATGAAATTTGGAGTCATCCCCCCATGTTAAATCGTTGAAAAATCAAGTATAAAGTTCAAAGCTATCTTCCCATATTCAAGAGATAGAAATATAGCATAAAATTTGGAGCTATCTCTCCGTGTTGAATAAATGACAATATAGTATAAAATTTGCAGCTATCTCCCCATGTTAAATAGTTGAAGAATCAAGTATAAAGTTCAAAGTCATCTCCCCATATTCAAGAGATATAAATATAGTATAAAATTTATAGCTATCTCCCCATGTTGAATAAATGAAAATATAGTATGAAATTTGGAGTCATCCACCCATGTTAAATCGTTGAAAAATCGAGTACAAAGTTCAAAGGTATCTTCCCATATTCAAGAGATAGAAATATAGCATAAAATTTGGAGCTATCTCTCCATGTTGAATAAATGACAATATAGTATGAAATTTGGAGTCATCTCCCCATGTTAAATCGTTGAAAAATCAAGTATAAAGTTCAAAGCTATCTCCCCATATTCAAGAGATAAAAATAAAGCATAAAATTTGGAGCTATCTCTCCATGTTGAATAAATGAAAATATAGTATGAAATTTGGAGTCATCTCCCCATGTTAAATCGTTCAAAAATCAAGTATAAAGTTCAAAGCTATCTCCCCATATTCAAGAGATGAAAATATAGTATAAAATTTGGAGCTATCTCCCCATGTTGAATAAATGAAAATATAGTATGAAATTTGGAGTCATACCCCCATGTTAAATCGTTAAAAAATCAAGTATAAAGTTCAAAGCTATCTCCCCATTTTCAAGAGATGAAAATATAGTATGAAATTTGGAGTCATCTCCCCATGTTAAATTGTTGAAAAATCAAGTATAAAGTTCAAAGCTATCTCCCCATATTCAAGAGATAAAAATATAGTATAAAATTTGGAGTTATCTCCCCATGTTGAATGAATGAAAATATAGTATGAAATTTGGAGTCATCTCCCCATGTTATATCGTTTAAAAATCAAGTATAAAGTTCAAAGCTATCTCCCCATATTCAAGAGATAAAAATATAGTATAAAAGTTGGAGCTATCTCCCCATGTTAAATAGTTGAAAAATCAAGTATAAAGTTCAAAGCTATCTCTCCATATTCAAGAGATAAAAATATAGTATAAAATTTGGAGCTATCTCCCCATGTTGAATGAATGAAAATATAGTATGAAATTTGGAGTCATACCCCCATGTTAAATCGTTGAAAAATCAAGTATAAAGTTCAAAGCTATCTCCCCATATTCAAGAGATAAAAATATAGTATAAAATTTGGAGCTATCTCCCCATGTTAAGTAGTTGAAAAATCAAGTATAAAGTTCAAAGCTATCTCCCCATATTCAAGAGATGAAAATATAGTATAAAATTTGGAGCTATCTCCCCATGTTGAATAAACGAAAATATAGTATGAAATTTGGAGTCATCCCCACATGTTAAATCGTTGAAAAATCAAGTATAAAGTTCAAAGCTATCTTCCCATATTCAAGAGATAGAAATATAGCATAAAATTTGGAGCTATCTCTCCGTGTTGAATGGATGACAAGATAGTATAAAATTTGGAGCTATCTCCCCATGTTAAATAGTTGAAGAATCAAGTATAAAGTTCAAAGTCATCTCCCCATATTCAAGAGATATAAATATAGTATAAAATTTGGAGCTATCTCCCCATGTTAAGTGGTTGAAAAATCAAGTATAAAGTTCAAAGCTATCTCCCCATATTCAAGAGATAAAAATATAGTATAAAATTTGGAGCTATCTCCCCATGTTGAATAAACGAAAATATAGTATGAAATTTGGAGTCATCTCCCCATGTTAAATCGTTGAAAAATCAAGTATAAAGTTCAAAGCTATCTCCCCATATTCAAGAGATGAAAATATAGTATAAAATTTGGAGCTATCTCCCCATGTTGAATAAATGAAAATATAGTATGAAATTTGGAGTCATACCCCCATGTTAAATCGTTAAAAAATCAAGTATAAAGTTCAAAGCTATCTCCCCATATTCAAGAGATGAAAATATAGTATGAAATTTGGAGTCATCTCCCCATGTTAAATCGTTGAAAAATCAAGTATAAAGTTCAAAGCTATCTCCCCATATTCAAGAGATAAAAATATAGTATAAAATTTGGAGCTATCTCCCCATGTTGAATAAATGAAAATATAGTATGAAATTTGGCGTCATCTCCCCATGTTATATCGTTTAAAAATCAAGTATAAAGTTCAAAGCTATCTCCCCATATTCAAGAGATAAAAATATAGTATAAAAGTTGGAGCTATCTCCGCATGTTAAATAGTTGGAAAATCAAGTATAAAGTTCAAAGCTATCTCTCCATATTCAAGAGATAAAAATATAGTATAAAATTTGGAGCTATCTCCCCATGTTGAATAAATGAAAATATAGTATGAAATTTGGAGTCATACCCCCATGTTAAATCGTTGAAAAATCAAGTATAAAGTTCAAAGCTATCTCCACATATTCAAGAGATAAAAATATAGTATAAAATTTGGAGCTATCTCCCCATGTTGAATAAATGAAAATATAGTATGAAATTTGGAGTCATACCCCCATGTTAAATCGTTGAAAAATCAAGTTTAAAGTTCAAAGCTATCTCCCCATATTCAAGAGATAAAAATATAGTATAAAATTTGGAGCTATCTCCCCATGTTAAATAGTTGAAAAATCAAGTATAAAGTTCAGAGCTATCTCCCCATATTCAAGAGATAAAAATATAGTATAAAATTTGGAGCTATCTCCCCATGTTGAATGAATGAAAATATAGTATGAAATTTGGAGTCATACCCCCATGTTAAATCGTTGAAAAATCAAGTATAAAGTTCAAAGCTATCTCCCCATATTCAAGAGATAAAAATATGGTATAAAATTTGGAGCTATCTCCCCATGTTAAATAGTTGAAGAATCAAGTATAAAGTTCGAAGTCATCTCCCCATATTCAAGAGATAAAAATATAGTATAAAATTTATAGCTATCTCCCCATGTTGAATAAATGAAAATATAGTATGAAATTTGGAGTCATCCCCCCATGTTAAATCGTTGAAAAATCAAGTATAAAGTTCAAAGCTATCTTCCCATATTCAAGAGATAGAAATATAGCATAAAATTTGGAGCTATCTCTCCGTGTTGAATAAATGACAATATAGTATAAAATTTGCAGCTATCTCCCCATGTTAAATAGTTGAAGAATCAAGTATAAAGTTCAAAGTCATCTCCCCATATTCAAGAGATATAAATATAGTATAAAATTTATAGCTATCTCCCCATGTTGAATAAATGAAAATATAGTATGAAATTTGGAGTCATCCACCCATGTTAAATCGTTGAAAAATCGAGTACAAAGTTCAAAGGTATCTTCCCATATTCAAGAGATAGAAATATAGCATAAAATTTGGAGCTATCTCTCCATGTTGAATAAATGACAATATAGTATGAAATTTGGAGTCATCTCCCCATGTTAAATCGTTGAAAAATCAAGTATAAAGTTCAAAGCTATCTCCCCATATTCAAGAGATAAAAATAAAGCATAAAATTTGGAGCTATCTCTCCATGTTGAATAAATGAAAATATAGTATGAAATTTGGAGTCATCTCCCCATGTTAAATCGTTGAAAAATCAAGTATAAAGTTCAAAGCTATCTCCCCATATTCAAGAGATGAAAATATAGTATAAAATTTGGAGCTATCTCCCCATGTTGAATAAATGAAAATATAGTATGAAATTTGGAGTCATACCCCCATGTTAAATCGTTAAAAAATCAAGTATAAAGTTCAAAGCTATCTCCCCATTTTCAAGAGATGAAAATATAGTATGAAATTTGGAGTCATCTCCCCATGTTAAATTGTTGAAAAATCAAGTATAAAGTTCAAAGCTATCTCCCCATATTCAAGAGATAAAAATATAGTATAAAATTTGGAGTTATCTCCCCATGTTGAATGAATGAAAATATAGTATGAAATTTGGAGTCATCTCCCCATGTTATATCGTTTAAAAATCAAGTATAAAGTGCAAAGCTATCTCCCCATATTCAAGAGATAAAAATATAGTATAAAAGTTGGAGCTATCTCCCCATGTTAAATAGTTGAAAAATCAAGTATAAAGTTCAAAGCTATCTCTCCATATTCAAGAGATAAAAATATAGTATAAAATTTGGAGCTATCTCCCCATGTTGAATGAATGAAAATATAGTATGAAATTTGGAGTCATACCCCCATGTTAAATCGTTGAAAAATCAAGTATAAAGTTCAAAGCTATCTCCCCATATTCAAGAGATAAAAATATAGTATAAAATTTGGAGCTATCTCCCCATGTTAAGTAGTTGAAAAATCAAGTATAAAGTTCAAAGCTATCTCCCCATATTCAAGAGATGAAAATATAGTATAAAATTTGGAGCTATCTCCCCATGTTGAATAAACGAAAATATAGTATGAAATTTGGAGTCATCCCCACATGTTAAATCGTTGAAAAATCAAGTATAAAGTTCAAAGCTATCTTCCCATATTCAAGAGATAGAAATATAGCATAAAATTTGGAGCTATCTCTCCGTGTTGAATGGATGACAAGATAGTATAAAATTTGGAGCTATCTCCCCATGTTAAATAGTTGAAGAATCAAGTATAAAGTTCAAAGTCATCTCCCCATATTCAAGAGATATAAATATAGTATAAAATTTGGAGCTATCTCCCCATGTTAAGTAGTTGAAAAATCAAGTATAAAGTTCAAAGCTATCTCCCCATATTCAAGAGATAAAAATATAGTATAAAATTTGGAGCTATCTCCCCATGTTGAATAAACGAAAATATAGTATGAAATTTGGAGTCATCTCCCCATGTTAAATCGTTGAAAAATCAAGTATAAAGTTCAAAGCTATCTCCCCATATTCAAGAGATGAAAATATAGTATAAAATTTGGAGCTATCTCCCCATGTTGAATAAATGAAAATATAGTATGAAATTTGGAGTCATACCCCCATGTTAAATCGTTAAAAAATCAAGTATAAAGTTCAAAGCTATCTCCCCATATTCAAGAGATGAAAATATAGTATGAAATTTGGAGTCATCTCCCCATGTTAAATCGTTGAAAAATCAAGTATAAAGTTCAAAGCTATCTCCCCATATTCAAGAGATAAAAATATAGTATAAAATTTGGAGCTATCTCCCCATGTTGAATAAATGAAAATATAGTATGAAATTTGGCGTCATCTCCCCATGTTATATCGTTTAAAAATCAAGTATAAAGTTCAAAGCTATCTCCCCATATTCAAGAGATAAAAATATAGTATAAAAGTTGGAGCTATCTCCGCATGTTAAATAGTTGGAAAATCAAGTATAAAGTTCAAAGCTATCTCTCCATATTCAAGAGATAAAAATATAGTATAAAATTTGGAGCTATCTCCCCATGTTGAATAAATGAAAATATAGTATGAAATTTGGAGTCATACCCCCATGTTAAATCGTTGAAAAATCAAGTATAAAGTTCAAAGCTATCTCCCCATATTCAAGAGATAAAAATATAGTATAAAATTTGGAGCTATCTCCCCATGTTGAATAAATGAAAATATAGTATGAAATTTGGAGTCATCTCCCCATGTTATATCGTTTAAAAATCAAGTATAAAGTTCAAAGCTATCTCCCCGTATTCAAGAGATAAAAATATCGTATAAAAGTTGGAGCTATCTCCCCATGTTGAATAGTTGGAAAATCAAGTATAAAGTTCAAAGCTATCTCTCCATATTCAAGAGATAAAAATATAGTATAAAATTTGGAGCTATCTCCCCATGTTGAATAAATGAAAATATAGTATGAAATTTGGAGTCATACCCCCATGTTAAATCGTTGAAAAATCAAGTATAAAGTTCAAAGCTATCTCCCCATATTCAAGAGATAAAAATATAGTATAAAATTTGGAGCTATCTCCCCATGTTAAGTAGTTGAAAAATCAAGTATAAAGTTCAAAGCTATCTCCCCATATTCAAGAGATAAAAATATAGTATAAAATTTGGAGCTATCTCCCCATGTTGAATAAACGAAAATATAGTATGAAATTTGGAGTCATCCCCACATGTTAAATCGTTGAAAAATCAAGTATAAAGTTGAAAGCTATCTTCCCATATTCAAGAGATAGAAATATAGCATAAAATTTGGAGCTATCTCTCCATGTTGAATAAATGACAATATAGTATGAAATTTGGAGTCATCTCCCCATGTTAAATCGTTGAAAAATCAAGTATAAAGTTCAAAGCTATCTCCCCATATTCAAGAGATAAAAATATAGTATAAAATTTGGAGCTATCTCCCCATGTTGAATAAATGAAAATATAGTATGAAATTTGGAGTCATACCCCCATGTTAAATCGTTGAAAAATCAAGTATAAAGTTCAAAGCTATCTCCCCATATTCAAGAGATAAAAATATAGTATAAAATTTGGAGCTATCTCCCCATGTTAAATAGTTGAAAAATCAAGTATAAAGTTCAGAGCTATCTCCCCATATTCAAGAGATAAAAATATAGTATAAAATTTGGAGC
Source organism: Tenthredo livida (assembly GCA_963992785.1). NCBI lineage: Eukaryota > Metazoa > Arthropoda > Insecta > Hymenoptera > Tenthredinidae > Tenthredo > Tenthredo livida. The sequence continues at coordinate 15,492,343 of OZ023070.1, read as the reverse complement.
TATCTCCCCATGTTGAATGAATGAAAATATAGTATGAAATTTGGAGTCATACCCCCATGTTAAATCGTTGAAAAATCAAGTATAAAGTTCAAAGCTATCTCCCCATATTCAAGAGATAAAAATATGGTATAAAATTTGGAGCTATCTCCCCATGTTAAATAGTTGAAGAATCAAGTATAAAGTTCGAAGTCATCTCCCCATATTCAAGAGATAAAAATATAGTATAAAATTTATAGCTATCTCCCCATGTTGAATAAATGAAAATATAGTATGAAATTTGGAGTCATCCCCCCATGTTAAATCGTTGAAAAATCAAGTATAAAGTTCAAAGCTATCTTCCCATATTCAAGAGATAGAAATATAGCATAAAATTTGGAGCTATCTCTCCGTGTTGAATAAATGACAATATAGTATAAAATTTGCAGCTATCTCCCCATGTTAAATAGTTGAAGAATCAAGTATAAAGTTCAAAGTCATCTCCCCATATTCAAGAGATATAAATATAGTATAAAATTTATAGCTATCTCCCCATGTTGAATAAATGAAAATATAGTATGAAATTTGGAGTCATCCACCCATGTTAAATCGTTGAAAAATCGAGTACAAAGTTCAAAGGTATCTTCCCATATTCAAGAGATAGAAATATAGCATAAAATTTGGAGCTATCCCTCCATGTTGAATAAATGACAATATAGTATGAAATTTGGAGTCATCTCCCCATGTTAAATCGTTGAAAAATCAAGTATAAAGTTCAAAGCTATCTCCCCATATTCAAGAGATAAAAATAAAGCATAAAATTTGGAGCTATCTCTCCATGTTGAATAAATGAAAATATAGTATGAAATTTGGAGTCATCTCCCCATGTTAAATCGTTGAAAAATCAAGTATAAAGTTCAAAGCTATCTCCCCATATTCAAGAGATGAAAATATAGTATAAAATTTGGAGCTATCTCCCCATGTTGAATAAATGAAAATTTAGTATGAAATTTGGAGTCATACCCCCATGTTAAATCGTTAAAAAATCAAGTATAAAGTTCAAAGCTATCTCCCCATTTTCAAGAGATGAAAATATAGTATGAAATTTGGAGTCATCTCCCCATGTTAAATTGTTGAAAAATCACGTATAAAGTTCAAAGCTATCTCCCCATATTCAAGAGATAAAAATATAGTATAAAATTTGGAGTTATCTCCCCATGTTGAATGAATGAAAATATAGTATGAAATTTGGAGTCATCTCCCCATGTTATATCGTTTAAAAATCAAGTATAAAGTTCAAAGCTATCTCCCCATATTCAAGAGATAAAAATATAGTATAAAAGTTGGAGCTATCTCCCCATGTTAAATAGTTGAAAAATCAAGTATAAAGTTCAAAGCTATCTCTCCATATTCAAGAGATAAAAATATAGTATAAAATTTGGAGCTATCTCCCCATGTTGAATGAATGAAAATATAGTATGAAATTTGGAGTCATACCCCCATGTTAAATCGTTGAAAAATCAAGTATAAAGTTCAAAGCTATCTCCCCATATTCAAGAGATAAAAATATAGTATAAAATTTGGAGCTATCTCCCCATGTTAAGTAGTTGAAAAATCAAGTATAAAGTTCAAAGCTATCTCCCCATATTCAAGAGATGAAAATATAGTATAAAATTTGGAGCTATCTCCCCATGTTGAATAAACGAAAATATAGTATGAAATTTGGAGTCATCCCCACATGTTAAATCGTTGAAAAATCAAGTATAAAGTTCAAAGCTATCTTCCCATATTCAAGAGATAGAAATATAGCATAAAATTTGGAGCTATCTCTCCGTGTTGAATGGATGACAAGATAGTATAAAATTTGGAGCTATCTCCCCATGTTAAATAGTTGAAGAATCAAGTATAAAGTTCAAAGTCATCTCCCCATATTCAAGAGATATAAATATAGTATAAAATTTGGAGCTATCTCCCCATGTTAAGTAGTTGAAAAATCAAGTATAAAGTTCAAAGCTATGTCCCCATATTCAAGAGATAAAAATATAGTATAAAATTTGGAGCTATCTCCCCATGTTGAATAAACGAAAATATAGTATGAAATTTGGAGTCATCTCCCCATGTTAAATCGTTGAAAAATCAAGTATAAAGTTCAAAGCTATCTCCCCATATTCAAGAGATGAAAATATAGTATAAAATTTGGAGCTATCTCCCCATGTTGAATAAATGAAAATATAGTATGAAATTTGGAGTCATACCCCCATGTAAAATCGTTAAAAAATCAAGTATAAAGTTCAAAGCTATCTCCCCATTTTCAAGAGATGAAAATATAGTATGAAATTTGGAGTCATCTCCCCATGTTAAATTGTTGAAAAATCAAGTATAAAGTTCAAAGCTATCTCCCCATATTCAAGAGATAAAAATATAGTATAAAATTTGGAGTTATCTCCCCATGTTGAATGAATGAAAATATAGTATGAAATTTGGAGTCATCTCCCCATGTTATATCGTTTAAAAATCAAGTATAAAGTTCAAAGCTATCTCCCCATATTCAAGAGATAAAAATATAGTATAAAAGTTGGAGCTATCTCCCCATGTTAAATAGTTGGAAAATCAAGTATAAAGTTCAAAGCTATCTCTCCATATTCAAGAGATAAAAATATAGTATAAAATTTGGAGCTATCTCCCCATGTTGAATGAATGAAAATATAGTATGAAATTTGGAGTCATACCCCCATGTTAAATCGTTGAAAAATCAAGTATAAAGTTCAAAGCTATCTCCCCATATTCAAGAGATGAAAATATAGTATAAAATTTGGAGCTATCTCCCCATGTTAAGTAGTTGAAAAATGAAGTATAAAGTTCAAAGCTATCTCCCCATATTCAAGAGATAAAAATATAGTATAAAATTTGGAGCTATCTCCCCATGTTGAATAAACGAAAATATAGTATGAAATTTGGAGTCATCCCCACATGTTAAATCGTTGAAAAATCAAGTATAAAGTTCAAAGCTATCTTCCCATATTCAAGAGATAGAAATATAGCATAAAATTTGGAGCTATCTCTCCGTGTTGAATAAATGACAATATAGTATAAAATTTGGAGCTATCTCCCCATGTTAAATAGTTGAAGAATCAAGTATAAAGTTCAAAGTCATCTCCCCATATTCAAGAGATATAAATATAGTATAAAATTTGGAGCTATCTCCCCATGTTAAGTAGTTGAAAAATCAAGTATAAAGTTCAAAGCTATCTCCCCATATTCAAGAGATAAAAATATAGTATAAAATTTGGAGCTATCTCCCCATGTTGAATAAATGAAAATATAGTATGAAATTTGGAGTCATCCCCACATGTTAAATCGTTGAAAAATCAAGTATAAAGTTCAAAGCTATCTTCCCATATTCAAGAGATAGAAATATAGCATAAGATTCGGAGCTATCTCTCCATGTTGAATAAATGAAAATATAGTATGAAATTTGGCGTCATCTCCCCATGTTATATCGTTTAAAAATCAAGTATAAAGTTCAAAGCTATCTCCCCATATTCAAGAGATAAAAATATAGTATAAAAGTTGGAGCTATCTCCGCATGTTAAATAGTTGGAAAATCAAGTATAAAGTTCAAAGCTATCTCTCCATATTCAAGAGATAAAAATATAGTATAAAATTTGGAGCTATCTCCCCATGTTGAATAAATGAAAATATAGTATGAAATTTGGAGTCATACCCCCATGTTAAATCGTTGAAAAATCAAGTATAAAGTTCAAAGCTATCTCCCCATATTCAAGAGATAAAAATATAGTATAAAATTTGGAGCTATCTCCCCATGTTGAATAAATGAAAATATAGTATGAAATTTGGAGTCATCTCCCCATGTTATATCGTTTAAAAATCAAGTATAAAGTTCAAAGCTATCTCCCCATATTCAAGAGATAAAAATATCGTATAAAAGTTGGAGCTATCTCCCCATGTTGAATAGTTGGAAAATCAAGTATAAAGTTCAAAGCTATCTCTCCATATTCAAGAGATAAAAATATAGTATAAAATTTGGAGCTATCTCCCCATGTTGAATAAATGAAAATATAGTATGAAATTTGGAGTCATACCCCCATGTTAAATCGTTGAAAAATCAAGTATAAAGTTCAAAGCTATCTCCCCATATTCAAGAGATAAAAATATAGTATAAAATTTGAAACTATCTCCCCATGTTAAGTAGTTGAAAAATCAAGTATAAAGTTCAAAGCTATCTCCCCATATTCAAGAGATAAAAATATAGTATAAAATTTGGAGCTATCTCCCCATGTTGAATAAACGAAAATATAGTATGAAATTTGGAGTCATCCCCACATGTTAAATCGTTGAAAAATCAAGTATAAAGTTCAAAGCTATCTTCCCATATTCAAGAGATAGAAATATAGCATAAAATTTGGAGTTATCTCCCCATGTTGAATGAATGAAAATATAGTATGAAATTTGGAGTCATCTCCCCATGTTATATCGTTTAAAAATCAAGTATAAAGTTCAAAGCTATCTCCCCATATTCAAGAGATAAAAATATAGTATAAAAGTTGGAGCTATCTCCCCATGTTAAATAGTTGGAAAATCAAGTATAAAGTTCAAAGCTATCTCTCCATATTCAAGAGATAAAAATATAGTATAAAATTTGGAGCTATCTCCCCATGTTGAATGAATGAAAATATAGTATGAAATTTGGAGTCATACCCCCATGTTAAATCGTTGAAAAATCAAGTATAAAGTTCAAAGCTATCTCCCCATATTCAAGAGATGAAAATATAGTATAAAATTTGGAGCTATCTCCCCATGTTAAGTAGTTGAAAAATCAAGTATAAAGTTCAAAGCTATCTCCCCATATTCAAGAGATAAAAATATAGTATAAAATTTGGAGCTATCTCCCCATGTTGAATAAACGAAAATATAGTATGAAATTTGGAGTCATCCCCACATGTTAAATCGTTGAAAAATCAAGTATAAAGTTCAAAGCTATCTTCCCATATTCAAGAGATAGAAATATAGCATAAAATTTGGAGCTATCTCTCCGTGTTGAATAAATGACAATATAGTATAAAATTTGGAGCTATCTCCCCATGTTAAATAGTTGAAGAATCAAGTATAAAGTTCAAAGTCATCTCCCCATATTCAAGAGATATAAATATAGTATAAAATTTGGAGCTATCTCCCCATGTTAAGTAGTTGAAAAATCAAGTATAAAGTTCAAAGCTATCTCCCCATATTCAAGAGATAAAAATATAGTATAAAATTTGGAGCTATCTCCCCATGTTGAATAAATGAAAATATAGTATGAAATTTGGAGTCATCCCCACATGTTAAATCGTTGAAAAATCAAGTATAAAGTTCAAAGCTATCTTCCCATATTCAAGAGATAGAAATATAGCATAAGATTCGGAGCTATCTCTCCATGTTGAATAAATGAAAATATAGTATGAAATTTGGCGTCATCTCCCCATGTTATATCGTTTAAAAATCAAGTATAAAGTTCAAAGCTATCTCCCCATATTCAAGAGATAAAAATATAGTATAAAAGTTGGAGCTATCTCCGCATGTTAAATAGTTGGAAAATCAAGTATAAAGTTCAAAGCTATCTCTCCATATTCAAGAGATAAAAATATAGTATAAAATTTGGAGCTATCTCCCCATGTTGAATAAATGAAAATATAGTATGAAATTTGGAGTCATACCCCCATGTTAAATCGTTGAAAAATCAAGTATAAAGTTCAAAGCTATCTCCCCATATTCAAGAGATAAAAATATAGTATAAAATTTGGAGCTATCTCCCCATGTTGAATAAATGAAAATATAGTATGAAATTTGGAGTCATCTCCCCATGTTATATCGTTTAAAAATCAAGTATAAAGTTCAAAGCTATCTCCCCATATTCAAGAGATAAAAATATCGTATAAAAGTTGGAGCTATCTCCCCATGTTGAATAGTTGGAAAATCAAGTATAAAGTTCAAAGCTATCTCTCCATATTCAAGAGATAAAAATATAGTATAAAATTTGGAGCTATCTCCCCATGTTGAATAAATGAAAATATAGTATGAAATTTGGAGTCATACCCCCATGTTAAATCGTTGAAAAATCAAGTATAAAGTTCAAAGCTATCTCCCCATATTCAAGAGATAAAAATATAGTATAAAATTTGAAACTATCTCCCCATGTTAAGTAGTTGAAAAATCAAGTATAAAGTTCAAAGCTATCTCCCCATATTCAAGAGATAAAAATATAGTATAAAATTTGGAGCTATCTCCCCATGTTGAATAAACGAAAATATAGTATGAAATTTGGAGTCATCCCCACATGTTAAATCGTTGAAAAATCAAGTATAAAGTTCAAAGCTATCTTCCCATATTCAAGAGATAGAAATATAGCATAAAATTTGGAGTTATCTCCCCATGTTGAATGAATGAAAATATAGTATGAAATTTGGAGTCATCTCCCCATGTTATATCGTTTAAAAATCAAGTATAAAGTTCAAAGCTATCTCCCCATATTCAAGAGATAAAAATATAGTATAAAAGTTGGAGCTATCTCCCCATGTTAAATAGTTGGAAAATCAAGTATAAAGTTCAAAGCTATCTCTCCATATTCAAGAGATAAAAATATAGTATAAAATTTGGAGCTATCTCCCCATGTTGAATGAATGAAAATATAGTATGAAATTTGGAGTCATACCCCCATGTTAAATCGTTGAAAAATCAAGTATAAAGTTCAAAGCTATCTCCCCATATTCAAGAGATGAAAATATAGTATAAAATTTGGAGCTATCTCCCCATGTTAAGTAGTTGAAAAATCAAGTATAAAGTTCAAAGCTATCTCCCCATATTCAAGAGATAAAAATATAGTATAAAATTTGGAGCTATCTCCCCATGTTGAATAAACGAAAATATAGTATGAAATTTGGAGTCATCCCCACATGTTAAATCGTTGAAAAATCAAGTATAAAGTTCAAAGCTATCTTCCCATATTCAAGAGATAGAAATATAGCATAAAATTTGGAGCTATCTCTCCGTGTTGAATAAATGACAATATAGTATAAAATTTGGAGCTATGTCCCCATGTTAAATAGTTGAAGAATCAAGTATAAAGTTCAAAGTCATCTCCCCATATTCAAGAGATATAAATATAGTATAAAATTTGGAGCTATCTCCCCATGTTAAGTAGTTGAAAAATCAAGTATAAAGTTCAAAGCTATCTCCCCATATTCAAGAGATAAAAATATAGTATAAAATTTGGAGCTATCTCCCCATGTTGAATAAATGAAAATATAGTATGAAATTTGGAGTCATCCCCACATGTTAAATCGTTGAAAAATCAAGTATAAAGTTCAAAGCTATCTTCCCATATTCAAGAGATAGAAATATAGCATAAGATTCGTAGCTATCTCTCCATGTTGAATAAATGAAAATATAGTATGAAATTTGGCGTCATCTCCCCATGTTATATCGTTTAAAAATCAAGTATAAAGTTCAAAGCTATCTCCCCATATTCAAGAGATAAAAATATAGTATAAAAGTTGGAGCTATCTCCGCATGTTAAATAGTTGGAAAATCAAGTATAAAGTTCAAAGCTATCTCTCCATATTCAAGAGATAAAAATATAGTATAAAATTTGGAGCTATCTCCCCATGTTGAATAAATGAAAATATAGTATGAAATTTGGAGTCATACCCCCATGTTAAATCGTTGAAAAATCAAGTATAAAGTTCAAAGCTATCTCCCCATATTCAAGAGATAAAAATATAGTATAAAATTTGGAGCTATCTCCCCATGTTGAATAAATGAAAATATAGTATGAAATTTGGAGTCATCTCCCCATGTTATATCGTTTAAAAATCAAGTATAAAGTTCAAAGCTATCTCCCCATATTCAAGAGATAAAAATATCGTATAAAAGTTGGAGCTATCTCCCCATGTTGAATAGTTGGAAAATCAAGTATAAAGTTCAAAGCTATCTCTCCATATTCAAGAGATAAAAATATAGTATAAAATTTGGAGCTATCTCCCCATGTTGAATAAATGAAAATATAGTATGAAATTTGGAGTCATACCCCCATGTTAAATCGTTGAAAAATCAAGTATAAAGTTCAAAGCTATCTCCCCATATTCAAGAGATAAAAATATAGTATAAAATTTGAAACTATCTCCCCATGTTAAGTAGTTGAAAAATCAAGTATAAAGTTCAAAGCTATCTCCCCATATTCAAGAGATAAAAATATAGTATAAAATTTGGAGCTATCTCCCCATGTTGAATAAACGAAAATATAGTATGAAATTTGGAGTCATCCCCACATGTTAAATCGTTGAAAAATCAAGTATAAAGTTCAAAGCTATCTTCCCATATTCAAGAGATAGAAATATAGCATAAAATTTGGAGCTATCTCTCCATGTTGAATAAATGACAATATAGTATGAAATTTGGAGTCATCTCCCCATGTTAAATCGTTGAAAAATCAAGTATAAAGTTCAAAGCTATCTCCCCATATTCAAGAGATAAAAATATAGTATAAAATTTGGAGCTATCTCCCCATGTTGAATAAATGAAAATATAGTATGAAATTTGGAGTCATACCCCCATGTTAAATCGTTGAAAAATCAAGTATAAAGTTCAAAGCTATCTCCCCATATTCAAGAGATAAAAATATAGTATAAAATTTGGAGCTATCTCCCCATGTTAAATAGTTGAAAAATCAAGTATAAAGTTCAGAGCTATCTCCCCATATTCAAGAGATAAAAATATAGTATAAAATTTGGAGCTATCTCCCCATGTTGAATGAATGAAAATATAGTATGAAATTTGGAGTCATACCCCCATGTTAAATCGTTGAAAAATCAAGTATAAAGTTCAAAGCTATCTCCCCATATTCAAGAGATAAAAATATGGTATAAAATTTGGAGCTATCTCCCCATGTTAAATAGTTGAAGAATCAAGTATAAAGTTCGAAATCATCTCCCCATATTCAAGAGATAAAAATATAGTATAAAATTTATAGCTATCTCCCCATGTTGAATAAATGAAAATATAGTATGAAATTTGGAGTCATCCCCCCATGTTAAATCGTTGAAAAATCAAGTATAAAGTTCAAAGCTATCTTCCCATATTCAAGAGATAGAAATATAGCATAAAATTTGGAGCTATCTCTCCGTGTTGAATAAATGACAATATAGTATAAAATTTGCAGCTATCTCCCCATGTTAAATAGTTGAAGAATCAAGTATAAAGTTCAAAGTCATCTCCCCATATTCAAGAGATATAAATATAGTATAAAATTTATAGCTATCTCCCCATGTTGAATAAATGAAAATATAGTATGAAATTTGGAGTCATCCCCCCATGTTAAATCGTTGAAAAATCGAGTACAAAGTTCAAAGGTATCTTCCCATATTCAAGAGATAGAAATATAGCATAAAATTTGGAGCTATCTCTCCATGTTGAATAAATGACAATATAGTATGAAATTTGGAGTCATCTCCCCATGTTAAATCGTTGAAAAATCAAGTATAAAGTTCAAAGCTATCTCCCCATATTCAAGAGATAAAAATAAAGCATAAAATTTGGAGCTATCTCTCCATGTTGAATAAATGAAAATATAGTATGAAATTTGGAGTCATCTCCCCATGTTAAATCGTTGAAAAATCAAGTATAGAGTTCAAAGCTATCTCCCCATATTCAAGAGATGAAAATATAGTATAAAATTTGGAGCTATATCCCCATGTTGAATAAATGAAAATATAGTATGAAATTTGGAGTCATACCCCCATGTTAAATCGTTAAAAAATCAAGTATAAAGTTCAAAGCTATCTCCCCATTTTCGAGAGATGAAAATATAGTATGAAATTTGGAGTCATCTCCCCATGTTAAATTGTTGAAAAATCAAGTATAAAGTTCAAAGCTATCTCCCCATATTCAAGAGATAAAAATATAGTATAAAATTTGGAGTTATCTCCCCATGTTGAATGAATGAAAATATAGTATGAAATTTGGAGTCATCTCCCCATGTTATATCGTTTAAAAATCAAGTATAAAGTTCAAAGCTATCTCCCCATATTCAAGAGATAAAAATATAGTATAAAAGTTGGAGCTATCTCCCCATGTTAAATAGTTGGAAAATCAAGTATAAAGTTCAAAGCTATCTCTCCATATTCAAGAGATAAAAATATAGTATAAAATTTGGAGCTATCTCCCCATGTTGAATGAATGAAAATATAGTATGAAATTTGGAGTCATACCCCCATGTTAAATCGTTGAAAAATCAAGTATAAAGTTCAAAGCTATCTCCCCATATTCAAGAGATAAAAATATAGTATAAAATTTGGAGCTATCTCCCCATGTTAAGTAGTTGAAAAATCAAGTATAAAGTTCAAAGCTATCTCCCCATATCCAAGAGATCAAAATATAGTATAAAATTTGGAGCTATCTCCCCATGTTGAATAAACGAAAATATAGTATGAAATTTGGAGTCATCCCCACATGTTAAATCGTTGAAAAATCAAGTATAAAGTTCAAAGCTATCTTCCCATATTCAAGAGATAGAAATATAGCATAAAATTTGGAGCTATCTCTCCGTGTTGAATAAATGACAATATAGTATAAAATTTGGAGCTATCTCCCCATGTTAAATAGTTGAAGAATCAAGTATAAAGTTCAAAGTCATCTCCCCATATTCAAGAGATATAAATATAGTATTAAATTTGGAGCTATCTCCCCATGTTAAGTAGTTGAAAAATCAAGTATAAAGTTCAAAGCTATCTCCCCATATTCAAGAGATAAAAATATAGTATAAAATTTGGAGCTATCTCCCCATGTTGAATAAATGAAAATATAGTATGAAATTTGGAGTCATCCCCACATGTTAAATCGTTGAAAAATCAAGTATAAAGTTCAAAGCTATCTTCCCATATTCAAGAGATAGAAATATAGCATAAGATTTGGAGCTATCTCTCCATGTTGAATAAATGACAATATAGTATGAAATTTGGAGTCATCTCCCCATGTTAAATCGTTGAAAAATCAAGTATAAAGTTCAAAGCTATCTCCCCATATTCAAGAGATAAAAATATAGTATAAAATTTGGAGCTATCTCCCCATGTTAAGTAGTTGAAAAATCAAGTATAAAGTTCAAAGCTATCTCCCCATATCCAAGAGATAAAAATATAGTATAAAATTTGGAGCTATCTCCCCATGTTGAATAAACGAAAATATAGTATGAAATTTGGAGTCATCCCCACATGTTAAATCGTTGAAAAATCAAGTATAAAGTTCAAAGCTATCTTCCCATATTCAAGAGATAGAAATATAGCATAAAATTTGGAGCTATCTCTCCGTGTTGAATAAATGACAATATAGTATAAAATTTGGAGCTATCTCCCCATGTTAAATAGTTGAAGAATCAAGTATAAAGTTCAAAGTCATCTCCCCATATTCAAGAGATATAAATATAGTATAAAATTTGGAGCTATCTCCCCATGTTAAGTAGTTGAAAAATCAAGTATAAAGTTCAAAGCTATCTCCCCATATTCAAGAGATAAAAATATAGTATAAAATTTGGAGCTATCTCTCCATGTTGAATAAATGACAATATAGTATGAAAGTTGGAGCTATCTCCCCATGTTAAATAGTTGGAAAATCAAGTATAAAGTTCAAAGCTATCTCTCCATATTCAAGAGATAAAAATATAGTATAAAATTTGGAGCTATCTCCCCATGTTGAATGAATGAAAATATAGTATGAAATTTGGAGTCATACCCCCATGTTAAATCGTTGAAAAATCAAGTATAAAGTTCAAAGCTAACTCCCCATATTCAAGAGATAAAAATATAGTATAAAATTTGGAGCTATCTCCCCATGTTAAGTAGTTGAAAAATCAAGTATAAAGTTCAAAGCTATCTCCCCATATTCAAGAGATCAAAATATAGTATAAAATTTGGAGCTATCTCCCCATGTTGAATAAACGAAAATATAGTATGAAATTTGGAGTCATCCCCACATGTTAAATCGTTGAAAAATCAAGTATAAAGTTCAAAGCTATCTTCCCATATTCAAGAGATAGAAATATAGCATAAAATTTGGAGCTATCTCTCCGTGTTGAATAAATGACAATATAGTATAAAATTTGGAGCTATCTCCCCATGTTAAATAGTTGAAGAATCAAGTATAAAGTTCAAAGTCATCTCCCCATATTCAAGAGATATAAATATAGTATTAAATTTGGAGCTATCTCCCCATGTTAAGTAGTTGAAAAATCAAGTATAAAGTTCAAAGCTATCTCCCCATATTCAAGAGATAAAAATATAGTATAAAATTTGGAGCTATCTCCCCATGTTGAATAAATGAAAATATAGTATGAAATTTGGAGTCATCCCCACATGTTAAATCGTTGAAAAATCAAGTATAAAGTTCAAAGCTATCTTCCCATATTCAAGAGATAGAAATATAGCATAAGATTTGGAGCTATCTCTCCATGTTGAATAAATGACAATATAGTATGAAATTTGGAGTCATCTCCCCATGTTAAATCGTTGAAAAATCAAGTATAAAGTTCAAAGCTATCTCCCCATATTCAAGAGATAAAAATATAGTATAAAATTTGGAGCTATCTCCCCATGTTAAGTAGTTGAAAAATCAAGTATAAAGTTCAAAGCTATCTCCCCATATCCAAGAGATAAAAATATAGTATAAAATTTGGAGCTATCTCCCCATGTTGAATAAACGAAAATATAGTATGAAATTTGGAGTCATCCCCACATGTTAAATCGTTGAAAAATCAAGTATAAAGTTCAAAGCTATCTTCCCATATTCAAGAGATAGAAATATAGCATAAAATTTGGAGCTATCTCTCCGTGTTGAATAAATGACAATATAGTATAAAATTTGGAGCTATCTCCCCATGTTAAATAGTTGAAGAATCAAGTATAAAGTTCAAAGTCATCTCCCCATATTCAAGAGATATAAATATAGTATAAAATTTGGAGCTATCTCCCCATGTTAAGTAGTTGAAAAATCAAGTATAAAGTTCAAAGCTATCTCCCCATATTCAAGAGATAAAAATATAGTATAAAATTTGGAGCTATCTCTCCATGTTGAATAAATGACAATATAGTATGAAAGTTGGAGCTATCTCCCCATGTTAAATAGTTGGAAAATCAAGTATAAAGTTCAAAGCTATCTCTCCATATTCAAGAGATAAAAATATAGTATAAAATTTGGAGCTATCTCCCCATGTTGAATGAATGAAAATATAGTATGAAATTTGGAGTCATACCCCCATGTTAAATCGTTGAAAAATCAAGTATAAAGTTCAAAGCTATCTCCCCATATTCAAGAGATAAAAATATAGTATAAAATTTGGAGCTATCTCCCCATGTTAAGTAGTTGAAAAATCAAGTATAAAGTTCAAAGCTATCTCCCCATATTCAAGAGATAAAAATATAGTATAAAATTTGGAGCTATCTCCCCATGTTGAATAAACGAAAATATAGTATGAAATTTGGAGTCATCCCCACATGTTAAATCGTTGAAAAATCAAGTATAAAGTTCAAAGCTATCTTCCCATATTCAAGAGATAGAAATATAGCATAAAATTTGGAGCTATCTCTCCGTGTTGAATAAATGACAATATAGTATAAAATTTGCAGCTATCTCCCCATGTTAAATAGTTGAAGAATCAAGTATAAAGTTCAAAGTCATCTCCCCATATTCAAGAGATATAAATATAGTATAAAATTTATAGCTATCTCCCCATGTTGAATAAATGAAAATATAGTATGAAATTTGGAGTCATCCCCCCATGTTAAATCGTTGAAAAATCGAGTACAAAGTTCAAAGGTATCTTCCCATATTCAAGAGATAGAAATATAGCATAAAATTTGGAGCTATCTCTCCATGTTGAAAAAATGACAATATAGTATGAAATTTGGAGTCATCTCCCCATGTTAAATCGTTGAAAAATCAAGTATAAAGTTCAAAGCTATCTCCCCATATTCAAGAGATAAAAATAAAGCATAAAATTTGGAGCTATCTCTCCATGTTGAATAAATGAAAATATAGTATGAAATTTGGAGTCATCTCCCCATGTTAAATCGTTGAAAAATCAAGTATAGAGTTCAAAGCTATCTCCCCATATTCAAGAGATGAAAATATAGTATAAAATTTGGAGCTATCTCCCCATGTTGAATAAATGAAAATATAGTATGAAATTTGGAGTCATACCCCCATGTTAAATCGTTAAAAAATCAAGTATAAAGTTCAAAGCTATCTCCCCATTTTCAAGAGATGAAAATATAGTATGAAATTTGGAGTCATCTCCCCATGTTAAATTGTTGAAAAATCAAGTATAAAGTTCAAAGCTATCTCCCCATATTCAAGAGATAAAAATATAGTATAAAATTTGGAGTTATCTCCCCATGTTGAATGAATGAAAATATAGTATGAAATTTGGAGTCATCTCCCCATGTTATATCGTTTAAAAATCAAGTATAAAGTTCAAAGCTATCTCCCCATATTCAAGAGATAAAAATATAGTATAAAAGTTGGAGCTATCTCCCCATGTTAAATAGTTGGAAAATCAAGTATAAAGTTCAAAGCTATCTCTCCATATTCAAGAGATAAAAATATAGTATAAAATTTGGAGCTATCTCCCCATGTTGAATGAATGAAAATATAGTATGAAATTTGGAGTCATACCCCCATGTTAAATCGTTGAAAAATCAAGTATAAAGTTCAAAGCTATCTCCCCATATTCAAGAGATAAAAATATAGTATAAAATTTGGAGCTATCTCCCCATGTTAAGTAGTTGAAAAATCAAGTATAAAGTTCAAAGCTATCTCCCCATATTCAAGAGATAAAAATATAGTATAAAATTTGGAGCTATCTCCCCATGTTGAATAAACGAAAATATAGTATGAAATTTGGAGTCATCCCCACATGTTAAATCGTTGAAAAATCAAGTATAAAGTTCAAAGCTATCTTCCCATATTCAAGAGATAGAAATATAGCATAAAATTTGGAGCTATCTCTCCGTGTTGAATAAATGACAATATAGTATAAAATTTGGAGCTATCTCCCCATGTTAAATAGTTGAAGAATCAAGTATAAAGTTCAAAGTCATCTCCCCATATTCAAGAGATAGAAATATAGCATAAGATTTGGAGCTATCTCTCCATGTTGAATAAATGACAATATAGTATGAAATTTGGAGTCATCTCCCCATGTTAAATCGTTGAAAAATCAAGTATAAAGTTCAAAGCTATCTCCCCATATTCAAGAGATAAAAATATAGTATAAAATTTGGAGCTATCTCCCCATGTTAAGTAGTTGAAAAATCAAGTATAAAGTTCAAAGCTATCTCCCCATATTCAAGAGATAAAAATATAGTATAAAATTTGGAGCTATCTCCCCATGTTGAATAAACGAAAATATAGTATGAAATTTGGAGTCATCCCCACATGTTAAATCGTTGAAAAATCAAGTATAAAGTTCAAAGCTATCTTCCCATATTCAAGAGATAGAAATATAGCATAAAATTTGGAGCTATCTCTCCGTGTTGAATAAATGACAATATAGTATAAAATTTGCAGCTATCTCCCCATGTTAAATAGTTGAAGAATCAAGTATAAAGTTCAAAGTCATCTCCCCATATTCAAGAGATATAAATATAGTATAAAATTTATAGCTATCTCCCCATGTTGAATAAATGAAAATATAGTATGAAATTTGGAGTCATCCCCCCATGTTAAATCGTTGAAAAATCGAGTACAAAGTTCAAAGGTATCTTCCCATATTCAAGAGATAGAAATATAGCATAAAATTTGGAGCTATCTCTCCATGTTGAATAAATGACAATATAGTATGAAATTTGGAGTCATCTCCCCATGTTAAATCGTTGAAAAATCAAGTATAAAGTTCAAAGCTATCTCCCCATATTCAAGAGATAAAAATAAAGCATAAAATTTGGAGCTATCTCTCCATGTTGAATAAATGAAAATATAGTATGAAATTTGGAGTCATCTCCCCATGTTAAATCGTTGAAAAATCAAGTATAGAGTTCAAAGCTATCTCCCCATATTCAAGAGATGAAAATATAGTATAAAATTTGGAGCTATCTCCCCATGTTGAATAAATGAAAATATAGTATGAAATTTGGAGTCATACCCCCATGTTAAATCGTTAAAAAATCAAGTATAAAGTTCAAAGCTATCTCCCCATTTTCAAGAGATGAAAATATAGTATGAAATTTGGAGTCATCTCCCCATGTTAAATTGTTGAAAAATCAAGTATAAAGTTCAAAGCTATCTCCCCATATTCAAGAGATAAAAATATAGTATAAAATTTGGAGTTATCTCCCCATGTTGAATGAATGAAAATATAGTATGAAATTTGGAGTCATCTCCCCATGTTATATCGTTTAAAAATCAAGTATAAAGTTCAAAGCTATCTCCCCATATTCAAGAGATAAAAATATAGTATAAAAGTTGGAGCTATCTCCCCATGTTAAATAGTTGGAAAATCAAGTATAAAGTTCAAAGCTATCTCTCCATATTCAAGAGATAAAAATATAGTATAAAATTTGGAGCTATCTCCCCATGTTGAATGAATGAAAATATAGTATGAAATTTGGAGTCATACCCCCATGTTAAATCGTTGAAAAATCAAGTATAAAGTTCAAAGCTATCTCCCCATATTCAAGAGATAAAAATATAGTATAAAATTTGGAGCTATCTCCCCATGTTAAGTAGTTGAAAAATCAAGTATAAAGTTCAAAGCTATCTCCCCATATTCAAGAGATAAAAATATAGTATAAAATTTGGAGCTATCTCCCCATGTTGAATAAACGAAAATATAGTATGAAATTTGGAGTCATCCCCACATGTTAAATCGTTGAAAAATCAAGTATAAAGTTCAAAGCTATCTTCCCATATTCAAGAGATAGAAATATAGCATAAAATTTGGAGCTATCTCTCCGTGTTGAATAAATGACAATATAGTATAAAATTTGGAGCTATCTCCCCATGTTAAATAGTTGAAGAATCAAGTATAAAGTTCAAAGTCATCTCCCCATATTCAAGAGATATAAATATAGTATAAAATTTGGAGCTATCTCCCCATGTTAAGTAGTTGAAAAATCAAGTATAAAGTTCAAAGCTATCTCCCCATATTCAAGAGATAAAAATATAGTATAAAATTTGGAGCTATCTCCCCATGTTGAATAAATGAAAATATAGTATGAAATTTGGAGTCATCCCCACATGTTAAATCGTTGAAAAATCAAGTATAAAGTTCGAAGCTATCTTCCCATATTCAAGAGATAGAAATATAGCATAAGATTTGGAGCTATCTCTCCATGTTGAATAAATGACAATATAGTATGAAATTTGGAGTCATCTCCCCATGTTAAATCGTTGAAAAATCAAGTATAAAGTTCAAAGGTATCTCCCCATATTCAAGAGATAAAAATATAGTATAAAATTTGGAGCTATCTCCCCATGTTAAGTAGTTGAAAAATCAAGTATAAAGTTCAAAGCTATCTCCCCATATTCAAGAGATAAAAATATAGTATAAAATTTGGAGCTATCTCCCCATGTTGAATAAACGAAAATATAGTATGAAATTTGGAGTCATCCCCACATGTTAAATCGTTGAAAAATCAAGTATAAAGTTCAAAGCTATCTTCCCATATTCAAGAGATAGAAATATAGCATAAAATTTGGAGCTATCTCTCCATGTTGAATAAATGACAATATAGTATGAAATTTGGAGTCATCTCCCCATGTTAAATCGTTGAAAAATCAAGTATAAAGTTCAAAGCTATCTCCCCATATTCAAGAGATAAAAATATAGTATAAAATTTGGAGCTATCTCCCCATGTTGAATAAATGAAAATATAGTATGAAATTTGGAGTCATACCCCCATGTTAAATCGTTGAAAAATCAAGTATAAAGTTCAAAGCTATCTCCCCATATCCAAGAGATAAAAATATAGTATAAAATTTGGAGCTATCTCCCCATGTTGAATAAACGAAAATATAGTATGAAATTTGGAGTCATCCCCACATGTTAAATCGTTGAAAAATCAAGTATAAAGTTCAAAGCTATCTTCCCATATTCAAGAGATAGAAATATAGCATAAAATTTGGAGCTATCTCTCCGTGTTGAATAAATGACAATATAGTATAAAATTTGGAGCTATCTCCCCATGTTAAATAGTTGAAGAATCAAGTATAAAGTTCAAAGTCATCTCCCCATATTCAAGAGATATAAATATAGTATAAAATTTGGAGCTATCTCCCCATGTTAAGTAGTTGAAAAATCAAGTATAAAGTTCAAAGCTATCTCCCCATATTCAAGAGATAAAAATATAGTATAAAATTTGGAGCTATCTCTCCATGTTGAATAAATGACAATATAGTATGAAAGTTGGAGCTATCTCCCCATGTTAAATAGTTGGAAAATCAAGTATAAAGTTCAAAGCTATCTCTCCATATTCAAGAGATAAAAATATAGTATAAAATTTGGAGCTATCTCCCCATGTTGAATGAATGAAAATATAGTATGAAATTTGGAGTCATACCCCCATGTTAAATCGTTGAAAAATCAAGTATAAAGTTCAAAGCTATCTCCCCATATTCAAGAGATAAAAATATAGTATAAAATTTGGAGCTATCTCCCCATGTTAAGTAGTTGAAAAATCAAGTATAAAGTTCAAAGCTATCTCCCCATATCCAAGAGATCAAAATATAGTATAAAATTTGGAGCTATCTCCCCATGTTGAATAAACGAAAATATAGTATGAAATTTGGAGTCATCCCCACATGTTAAATCGTTGAAAAATCAAGTATAAAGTTCAAAGCTATCTTCCCATATTCAAGAGATAGAAATATAGCATAAAATTTGGAGCTATCTCTCCGTGTTGAATAAATGACAATATAGTATAAAATTTGGAGCTATTTCCCCATGTTAAATAGTTGAAGAATCAAGTATAAAGTTCAAAGTCATCTCCCCATATTCAAGAGATATAAATATAGTATTAAATTTGGAGCTATCTCCCCATGTTAAGTAGTTGAAAAATCAAGTATAAAGTTCAAAGCTATCTCCCCATATTCAAGAGATAAAAATATAGTATAAAATTTGGAGCTATCTCCCCATGTTGAATAAATGAAAATATAGTATGAAATTTGGAGTCATCCCCACATGTTAAATCGTTGAAAAATCAAGTATAAAGTTCAAAGCTATCTTCCCATATTCAAGAGATAGAAATATAGCATAAGATTTGGAGCTATCTCTCCATGTTGAATAAATGACAATATAGTATGAAATTTGGAGTCATCTCCCCATGTTAAATCGTTGAAAAATCAAGTATAAAGTTCAAAGCTATCTCCCCATATTCAAGAGATAAAAATATAGTATAAAATTTGGAGCTATCTCCCCATGTTAAGTAGTTGAAAAATCAAGTATAAAGTTCAAAGCTATCTCCCCATATCCAAGAGATAAAAATATAGTATAAAATTTGGAGCTATCTCCCCATGTTGAATAAACGAAAATATAGTATGAAATTTGGAGTCATCCCCACATGTTAAATCGTTGAAAAATCAAGTATAAAGTTCAAAGCTATCTTCCCATATTCAAGAGATAGAAATATAGCATAAAATTTGGAGCTATCTCTCCGTGTTGAATAAATGACAATATAGTATAAAATTTGGAGCTATCTCCCCATGTTAAATAGTTGAAGAATCAAGTATAAAGTTCAAAGTCATCTCCCCATATTCAAGAGATATAAATATAGTATAAAATTTGGAGCTATCTCCCCATGTTAAGTAGTTGAAAAATCAAGTATAAAGTTCAAAGCTATCTCCCCATATTCAAGAGATAAAAATATAGTATAAAATTTGGAGCTATCTCTCCATGTTGAATAAATGACAATATAGTATGAAAGTTGGAGCTATCTCCCCATGTTAAATAGTTGGAAAATCAAGTATAAAGTTCAAAGCTATCTCTCCATATTCAAGAGATAAAAATATAGTATAAAATTTGGAGCTATCTCCCCATGTTGAATGAATGAAAATATAGTATGAAATTTGGAGTCATATCCCCATGTTAAATCGTTGAAAAATCAAGTATAAAGTTCAAAGCTATCTCCCCATATTCAAGAGATAAAAATATAGTATAAAATTTGGAGCTATCTCCCCATGTTAAGTAGTTGAAAAATCAAGTATAAAGTTCAAAGCTATCTCCCCATATTCAAGAGATAAAAATATAGTATAAAATTTGGAGCTATCTCCCCATGTTGAATAAACGAAAATATAGTATGAAATTTGGAGTCATCCCCACATGTTAAATCGTTGAAAAATCAAGTATAAAGTTCAAAGCTATCTTCCCATATTCAAGAGATAGAAATATAGCATAAAATTTGGAGCTATCTCTCCGTGTTGAATAAATGACAATATAGTATAAAATTTGCAGCTATCTCCCCATGTTAAATAGTTGAAGAATCAAGTATAAAGTTCAAAGTCATCTCCCCATATTCAAGAGATATAAATATAGTATAAAATTTGGAGCTATCTCCCCATGTTAAGTAGTTGAAAAATCAAGTATAAAGTTCAAAGCTATCTCCCCATATTCAAGAGATAAAAATATAGTATAAAATTTGGAGCTATCTCCCCATGTTGAATAAATGAAAATATAGTATGAAATTTGGAGTCATCCCCACATGTTAAATCGTTGAAAAATCAAGTATAAAGTTCGAAGCTATCTTCCCATATTCAAGAGATAGAAATATAGCATAAGATTTGGAGCTATCTCTCCATGTTGAATAAATGACAATATAGTATGAAATTTGGAGTCATCTCCCCATGTTAAATCGTTGAAAAATCAAGTATAAAGTTCAAAGCTATCTCCCCATATTCAAGAGATAAAAATATAGTATAAAATTTGGAGCTATCTCCCCATGTTAAGTAGTTGAAAAATCAAGTATAAAGTTCAAAGCTATCTCCCCATATTCAAGAGATAAAAATATAGTATAAAATTTGGAGCTATCTCCCCATGTTGAATAATCGAAAATATAGTATGAAATTTGGAGTCATCCCCACATGTTAAATCGTTGAAAAATCAAGTATAAAGTTCAAAGCTATCTTCCCATATTCAAGAGATAGAAATATAGCATAAAATTTGGAGCTATCTCTCCATGTTGAATAAATGACAATATAGTATGAAATTTGGAGTCATCTCCCCATGTTAAATCGTTGAAAAATCAAGTATAAAGTTCAAAGCTATCTCCCCATATTCAAGAGATAAAAATATAGTATAAAATTTGGAGCTATCTCTCCATGTTGAATAAATGAAAATATAGTATGAAATTTGGAGTCATACCCCCATGTTAAATCGTTGAAAAATCAAGTATAAAGTTCAAAGCTATCTCCCCATATCCAAGAGATAAAAATATAGTATAAAATTTGGAGCTATCTCCCCATGTTGAATAAACGAAAATATAGTATGAAATTTGGAGTCATCCCCACATGTTAAATCGTTGAAAAATCAAGTATAAAGTTCAAAGCTATCTTCCCATATTCAAGAGATAGAAATATAGCACAAAATTTGGAGCTATCTCTCCGTGTTGAATAAATGACAATATAGTATAAAATTTGGAGCTATCTCCCCATGTTAAATAGTTGAAGAATCAAGTATAAAGTTCAAAGTCATCTCCCCATATTCAAGAGATATAAATATAGTATAAAATTTGGAGCTATCTCCCCATGTTAAGTAGTTGAAAAATCAAGTATAAAGTTCAAAGCTATCTCCCCATATTCAAGAGATAAAAATATAGTATAAAATTTGGAGCTATCTCTCCATGTTGAATAAATGACAATATAGTATGAAAGTTGGAGCTATCTCACCATGTTAAATAGTTGGAAAATCAAGTATAAAGTTCAAAGCTATCTCTCCATATTCAAGAGATAAAAATATAGTATAAAATTTGGAGCTATCTCCCCATGTTGAATGAATGAAAATATAGTATGAAATTTGGAGTCATACCCCCATGTTAAATCGTTGAAAAATCAAGTATAAAGTTCAAAGCTATCTCCCCATATTCAAGAGATAAAAATATAGTATAAAATTTGGAGCTATCTCCCCATGTTAAGTAGTTGAAAAATCAAGTATAAAGTTCAAAGCTATCTCCCCATATCCAAGAGATCAAAATATAGTATAAAATTTGGAGCTATCTCCCCATGTTGAATAAACGAAAATATAGTATGAAATTTGGAGTCATCCCCACATGTTAAATCGTTGAAAAATCAAGTATAAAGTTCAAAGCTATCTTCCCATATTCAAGAGATAGAAATATAGCATAAAATTTGGAGCTATCTCTCCGTGTTGAATAAATGACAATATAGTATAAAATTTGGAGCTATCTCCCCATGTTAAATAGTTGAAGAATCAAGTATAAAGTTCAAAGTCATCTCCCCATATTCAAGAGATATAAATATAGTATTAAATTTGGAGCTATCTCCCCATGTTAAGTAGTTGAAAAATCAAGTATAAAGTTCAAAGCTATCTCCCCATATTCAAGAGATAAAAATATAGTATAAAATTTGGAGCTATCTCCCCATGTTGAATAAATGAAAATATAGTATGAAATTTGGAGTCATCCCCACACGTTAAATCGTTGAAAAATCAAGTATAAAGTTCAAAGCTATCTTCCCATATTCAAGAGATAGAAATATAGCATAAGATTTGGAGCTATCTCTCCATGTTGAATAAATGACAATATAGTATGAAATTTGGAGTCATCTCCCCATGTTAAATCGTTGAAAAATCAAGTATAAAGTTCAAAGCTATCTCCCCATATTCAAGAGATAAAAATATAGTATAAAATTTGGAGCTATCTCCCCATGTTAAGTAGTTGAAAAATCAAGTATAAAGTTCAAAGCTATCTCCCCATATCCAAGAGATAAAAATATAGTATAAAATTTGGAGCTATCTCCCCATGTTGAATAAACGAAAATATAGTATGAAATTTGGAGTCATCCCCACATGTTAAATCGTTGAAAAATCAAGTATAAAGTTCAAAGCTATCTTCCCATATTCAAGAGATAGAAATATAGCATAAAATTTGGAGCTATCTCTCCGTGTTGAATAAATGACAATATAGTATAAAATTTGGAGCTATCTCCCCATGTTAAATAGTTGAAGAATCAAGTATAAAGTTCAAAGTCATCTCCCCATATTCAAGAGATATAAATATAGTATAAAATTTGGAGCTATCTCCCCATGTTAAGTAGTTGAAAAATCAAGTATAAAGTTCAAAGCTATCTCCCCATATTCAAGAGATAAAAATATAGTATAAAATTTGGAGCTATCTCTCCATGTTGAATAAATGACAATATAGTATGAAAGTTGGAGCTATCTCCCCATGTTAAATAGTTGGAAAATCAAGTATAAAGTTCAAAGCTATCTCTCCATATTCAAGACATAAAAATATAGTATAAAATTTGGAGCTATCTCCCCATCTTGAATGAATGAAAATATAGTATGAAATTTGGAGTCATACCCCCATGTTAAATCGTTGAAAAATGAAGTATAAAGTTCAAAGCTATCTCCCCATATTCAAGAGATAAAAATATAGTATAAAATTTGGAGCTATCTCCCCATGTTAAGTAGTTGAAAAATCAAGTATAAAGTTCAAAGCTATCTCCCCATATTCAAGAGATAAAAATATAGTATAAAATTTGGAGCTATCTCCCCATGTTGAATAAACGAAAATATAGTATGAAATTTGGAGTCATCCCCACATGTTAAATCGTTGAAAAATCAAGTATAAAGTTCAAAGCTATCTTCCCATATTCAAGAGATAGAAATATAGCATAAAATTTGGAGCTATCTCTCCGTGTTGAATAAATGACAATATAGTATAAAATTTGCAGCTATCTCCCCATGTTAAATAGTTGAAGAATCAAGTATAAAGTTCAAAGTCATCTCCCCATATTCAAGAGATATAAATATAGTATCAAATTTATAGCTATCTCCCCATGTTGAATAAATGAAAATATAGTATGAAATTTGGAGTCATCCCCCCATGTTAAATCGTTGAAAAATCGAGTACAAAGTTCAAAGGTATCTTCCCATATTCAAGAGATAGAAATATAGCATAAAATTTGGAGCTATCTCTCCATGTTGAATAAATGACAATATAGTATGAAATTTGGAGTCATCTCCCCATGTTAAATCGTTGAAAAATCAAGTATAAAGTTCAAAGCTATCTCCCCATATTCAAGAGATAAAAATAAAGCATAAAATTTGGAGCTATCTCTCCATGTTGAATAAATGAAAATATAGTATGAAATTTGGAGTCATCTCCCCATGTTAAATCGTTGAAAAATCAAGTATAGAGTTCAAAGCTATCTCCCCATATTCAAGAGATGAAAATATAGTATAAAATTTGGAGCTATCTCCCCATGTTGAATAAATGAAAATATAGTATGAAATTTGGAGTCATACCCCCATGTTAAATCGTTAAAAAATCAAGTATAAAGTTCAAAGCTATCTCCCCATTTTCAAGAGATGAAAATATAGTATGAAATTTGGAGTCATCTCCCCATGTTAAATTGTTGAAAAATCAAGTATAAAGTTCAAAGCTATCTCCCCATATTCAAGAGATAAGAATATAGTATAAAATTTGGAGTTATCTCCCCATGTTGAATGAATGAAAATATAGTATGAAATTTGGAGTCATCTCCCCATGTTATATCGTTTAAAAATCAAGTATAAAGTTCAAAGCTATCTCCCCATATTCAAGAGATAAAAATATAGTATAAAAGTTGGAGCTATCTCCCCATGTTAAATAGTTGGAAAATCAAGTATAAAGTTCAAAGCTATCTCTCCATATTCAAGAGATAAAAATATAGTATAAAATTTGGAGCTATCTCACCATGTTGAATGAATGAAAATATAGTATGAAATTTGGAGTCATACCCCCATGTTAAATCGTTGAAAAATCAAGTATAAAGTTCAAAGCTATCTCCCCATATTCAAGAGATAAAAATATAGTATAAAATTTGGAGCTATCTCCCCATGTTAAGTAGTTGAAAAATCAAGTATAAAGTTCAAAGCTATCTCCCCATATTCAAGAGATAAAAATATAGTATAAAATTTGGAGCTATCTCCCCATGTTGAATAAACGAAAATATAGTATGAAATTTGGAGTCATCCCCACATGTTAAATCGTTGAAAAATCAAGTATAAAGTTCAAAGCTATCTTCCCATATTCAAGAGATAGAAATATAGCATAAAATTTGGAGCTATCTCTCCGTGTTGAATAAATGACAATATAGTATAAAATTTGGAGCTATCTCCCCATGTTAAATAGTTGAAGAATCAAGTATAAAGTTCAAAGTCATCTCCCCATATTCAAGAGATAGAAATATAGCATAAGATTTGGAGCTATCTCTCCATGTTGAATAAATGACAATATAGTATGAAATTTGGAGTCATCTCCCCATGTTAAATCGTTGAAAAATCAAGTATAAAGTTCAAAGCTATCTCCCCATATTCAAGAGATAAAAATATAGTATAAAATTTGGAGCTATCTCCCCATGTTAAGTAGTTGAAAAATCAAGTATAAAGTTCAAAGCTATCTCCCCATATTCAAGAGATAAAAATATAGTATAAAATTTGGAGCTATCTCCCCATGTTGAATAAACGAAAATATAGTATGAAATTTGGAGTCATCCCCACATGTTAAATCGTTGAAAAATCAAGTATAAAGTTCAAAGCTATCTTCCCATATTCAAGAGATAGAAATATAGCATAAAATTTGGAGCTATCTCTCCGTGTTGAATAAATGACAATATAGTATAAAATTTGCAGCTATCTCCCCATGTTAAATAGTTGAAGAATCAAGTATAAAGTTCAAAGTCATCTCCCCATATTCAAGAGATATAAATATAGTATAAAATTTATAGCTATCTCCCCATGTTGAATAAATGAAAATATAGTATGAAATTTGGAGTCATCCCCCCATGTTAAATCGTTGAAAAATCGAGTACAAAGTTCAAAGGTATCTTCCCATATTCAAGAGATAGAAATATAGCATAAAATTTGGAGCTATCTCTCGATGTTGAATAAATGACAATATAGTATGAAATTTGGAGTCATCTCCCCATGTTAAATCGTTGAAAAATCAAGTATAAAGTTCAAAGCTATCTCCCCATATTCAAGAGATAAAAATAAAGCATAAAATTTGGAGCTATCTCTCCATGTTGAATAAATGAAAATATAGTATGAAATTTGGAGTCATCTCCCCATGTTAAATCGTTGAAAAATCAAGTATAGAGTTCAAAGCTATCTCCCCATATTCAAGAGATGAAAATATAGTATAAAATTTGGAGCTATCTCCCCATGTTGAATAAATGAAAATATAGTATGAAATTTGGAGTCATACCCCCATGTTAAATCGTTAAAAAATCAAGTATAAAGTTCAAAGCTATCTCCCCATTTTCAAGAGATGAAAATATAGTATGAAATTTGGAGTCATCTCCCCATGTTAAATTGTTGAAAAATCAAGTATAAAGTTCAAAGCTATCTCCCCATATTCAAGAGATAAAAATATAGTATAAAATTTGGAGTTATCTCCCCATGTTGAATGAATGAAAATATAGTATGAAATTTGGAGTCATCTCCCCATTTTATATCGTTTAAAAATCAAGTATAAAGTTCAAAGCTATCTCCCCATATTCAAGAGATAAAAATATAGTATAAAAGTTGGAGCTATCTCCCCATGTTAAATAGTTCGAAAATCAAGTATAAAGTTCAAAGCTATCTCTCCATATTCAAGAGATAAAAATATAGTATAAAATTTGGAGCTATCTCCCCATGTTGAATGAATGAAAATATAGTATGAAATTTGGAGTCATACCCCCATGTTAAATCGTTGAAAAATCAAGTATAAAGTTCAAAGCTATCTCCCCATATTCAAGAGATAAAAATATAGTATAAAATTTGGAGCTATCTCCCCATGTTAAGTAGTTGAAAAATCAAGTATAAAGTTCAAAGCTATCTCCCCATATTCAAGAGATAAAAATATAGTATAAAATTTGGAGCTATCTCCCCATGTTGAATAAACGAAAATATAGTATGAAATTTGGAGTCATCCCCACATGTTAAATCGTTGAAAAATCAAGTATAAAGTTCAAAGCTATCTTCCCATATTCAAGAGATAGAAATATAGCATAAAATTTGGAGCTATCTCTCCGTGTTGAATAAATGACAATATAGTATAAAATTTGGAGCTATCTCCCCATGTTAAATAGTTGAAGAATCAAGTATAAAGTTCAAAGTCATCTCCCCATATTCAAGAGATATAAATATAGTATAAAATTTGGAGCTATCTCCCCATGTTAAGTAGTTGAAAAATCAAGTATAAAGTTCAAAGCTATCTCCCCATATTCAAGAGATAAAAATATAGTATAAAATTTGGAGCTATCTCCCCATGTTGAATAAATGAAAATATAGTATGAAATTTGGAGTCATCCCCACATGTTAAATCGTTGAAAAATCAAGTATAAAGTTCGAAGCTATCTTCCCATATTCAAGAGATAGAAATATAGCATAAGATTTGGAGCTATCTCTCCATGTTGAATAAATGACAATATAGTATGAAATTTGGAGTCATCTCCCCATGTTAAATCGTTGAAAAATCAAGTATAAAGTTCAAAGCTATCTCCCCATATTCAAGAGATAAAAATATAGTATAAAATTTGGAGCTATCTCCCCATGTTAAGTAGTTGAAAAATCAAGTATAAAGTTCAAAGCTATCTCCCCATATTCAAGAGATAAAAATATAGTATAAAATTTGGAGCTATCTCCCCATGTTGAATAAACGAAAATATAGTATGAAATTTGGAGTCATCCCCACATGTTAAATCGTTGAAAAATCAAGTATAAAGTTCAAAGCTATCTTCCCATATTCAAGAGATAGAAATATAGCATAAAATTTGGAGCTATCTCTCCATGTTGAATAAATGACAATATAGTATGAAATTTGGAGTCATCTCCCCATGTTAAATCGTTGAAAAATCAAGTATAAAGTTCAAAGCTATCTCCCCATATTCAAGAGATAAAAATATAGTATAAAATTTGGAGCTATCTCCCCATGTTGAATAAATGAAAATATAGTATGAAATTTGGAGTCATACCCCCATGTTAAATCGTTGAAAAATCAAGTATAAAGTTCAAAGCTATCTCCCCATATTCAAGAGATAAAAATATGGTACTAAATTTGGAGCTATCTCCCCATGTTAAATAGTTGAAGAATCAAGTATAAAGTTCGAAGTCATCTCCCCATATTCAAGAGATAAAAATATAGTATAAAATTTATAGCTATCTCCCCATGTTGAATAAATGAAAATATAGTATGAAATTTGGAGTCATCCCCCCATGTTAAATCGTTGAAAAATCAAGTATAAAGTTCAAAGCTATCTTCCCATATTCAAGAGATAGAAATATAGCATAAAATTTGGAGCTATCTCTCCGTGTTGAATAAATGACAATATAGTATAAAATTTGCAGCTATCTCCCCATGTTAAATAGTTGAAGAATCAAGTATAAAGTTCAAAGTCATCTCCCCATATTCAAGAGATATAAATATAGTATAAAATTTATAGCTATCTCCCCATGTTGAATAAATGAAAATATAGTATGAAATTTGGAGTCATCCCGCCATGTTAAATCGTTGAAAAATCGAGTACAAAGTTCAAAGGTATCTTCCCATATTCAAGAGATAGAAATATAGCATAAAATTTGGAGCTATCTCTCCATGTTGAATAAATGACAATATAGTATGAAATTTGGAGTCATCTCCCCATGTTAAATCGTTGAAAAATCAAGTATAAAGTTCAAAGCTATCTCCCCATATTCAAGAGATAAAAATAAAGCATAAAATTTGGAGCTATCTCTCCATGTTGAATAAATGAAAATATAGTATGAAATTTGGAGTCATCTCCCCATGTTAAATCGTTGAAAAATCAAGTATAAAGTTCAAAGCTATCTCCCCATATTCAAGAGATGAAAATATAGTATAAAATTTGGAGCTATCTCCCCATGTTGAATAAATGAAAATATAGTATGAAATTTGGAGTCATACCCCCATGTTAAATCGTTAAAAAATCAAGTATAAAGTTCAAAGCTATCTCCCCATTTTCAAGAGATGAAAATATAGTATGAAATTTGGAGTCATCTCCCCATGTTAAATTGTTGAAAAATCAAGTATAAAGTTCAAAGCTATCTCCCCATATTCAAGAGATAAAAATATAGTATAAAATTTGGAGTTATCTCCCCATGTTGAATGAATGAAAATATAGTATGAAATTTGGAGTCATCTCCCCATGTTATATCGTTTAAAAATCAAGTATAAAGTTCAAAGCTATCTCCCCATATTCAAGAGATAAAAATATAGTATAAAAGTTGGAGCTATCTCCCCATGTTAAATAGTTGGAAAATCAAGTATAAAGTTCAAAGCTATCTCTCCATATTCAAAAGATAAAAATATAGTATAAAATTTGGAGCTATCTCCCCATGTTGAATGAATGAAAATATAGTATGAAATTTGGAGTCATACCCCCATGTTAAATCGTTGAAAAATCAAGTATAAAGTTCAAAGCTATCTCCCCATATTCAAGAGATAAAAATATAGTATAAAATTTGGAGCTATCTCCCCATGTTAAGTAGTTGAAAAATCAAGTATAAAGTTCAAAGCTATCTCCCCATATTCAAGAGATAAAAATATAGTATAAAATTTGGAGCTATCTCCCCATGTTGAATAAACGAAAATATAGTATGAAATTTGGAGTCATCCCCACATGTTAAATCGTTGAAAAATCAAGTATAAAGTTCAAAGCTATCTTCCCATATTCAAGAGATGGAAATATAGCATAAAATTTGGAGCTATCTCTCCGTGTTGAATAAATGACAATATAGAATAAAATTTGGAGCTATCTCCCCATGTTAAATAGTTGAAGAATCAAGTATAAAGTTCAAAGTCATCTCCCCATATTCAAGAGATATAAATATAGTATAAAATTTATAGCTATCTCCCCATGTTGAATAAATGAAAATATAGTATGAAATTTGGAGTCATCCCCCCATGTTAAATCGTTGAAAAATCGAGTACAAAGTTCAAAGCTATCTTCCCATATTCAAGAGATAGAAATAAAGCATAAAATTTGGAGCTATCTCTCCATGTTGAATAAATGACAATATAGTATGAAATTTGGAGTCATCTCCCCATGTTAAATCGTTGAAAAATCAAGTATAAAGTTCAAAGCTATCTCCCCATATTCAAGAGATGAAAATAAAGCATAAAATTTGGAGCTATCTCTCCATGTTGAATAAATGAAAATATAGTATGAAATTTGGAGTCATCTCCCCATGTTAAATCGTTGAAAAATCAAGTATAAAGTTCAAAGCTATCTCCCCATATTCAAGAGATGAAAATATAGCATAAAATTTGGAGCTATCTCCCCATGTTGAATAAATGAAAATATAGTATGAAATTTGGAGTCATACCCCCATGTTAAATCGTTGAAAAATCAAGTATAAAGTTCAAAGCTATCTCCCCATATTCAAGCGATGAAAATATAGTATGAAATTTGGAGTCATCTCCCCATGTTAAATCGTTGAAAAATCAAGTATAAAGTTCAAAGCTATCTCCCCATATTCAAGAGATAAAAATATAGTATAAAATTTGGAGCTATCTCCCCATGTTGAATGAATGAAAATGTAGTATGAAATTTGGAGTCATCTCCCCATGTTATATCGTTTAAAAATCAAGTATAAAGTTCAAAGCTATCTCCCCATATTCAAGAGATAAAAATATAGTATAAAATTTGGAGCTATCTCCCCATGTTGAATAAACGAAAATATAGTATGAAATTTGGAGTCATCCCCACATGTTAAATCGTTGAAAAATCAAGTATAAAGTTCAAAGCTATCTTCCCATATTCAAGAGATAGAAATATAGCATAAAATTTGGAGCTATCTCTCCATGTTGAATAAATGACAATATAGTATGAAATTTGGAGTCATCTCCCCATGTTAAATCGTTGAAAAATCAAGTATAAAGTTCAAAGCTATCTCCCCATATTCAAGAGATAAAAATATAGTATAAAATTTGGAGCTATCTCCCCATGTTGAATAAATGAAAATATAGTATGAAATTTGGAGTCATACCCCCATGTTAAATCGTTGAAAAATCAAGTATAAAGTTCAAAGCTATCTCCCCATATTCAAGAGATAAAAATATAGTATAAAATTTGGAGCTATCTCCCCATGTTAAATAGTTGAAAAATCAAGTATAAAGTTCAGAGCTATCTCCCCATATCCAAGAGATAAAAATATAGTATAAAATTTGGAGCTATCTCCCCATGTTGAATGAATGAAAATATAGTATGAAATTTGGAGTCATACCCCCATGTTAAATCGTTGAAAAATCAAGTATAAAGTTCAAAGCTATCTCCCCATATTCAAGAGATAAAAATATGGTACTAAATTTGGAGCTATCTCCCCATGTTAAATAGTTGAAGAATCAAGTATAAAGTTCGAAGTCATCTCCCCATATTCAAGAGATAAAAATATAGTATAAAATTTATAGCTATCTCCCCATGTTGAATAAATGAAAATATAGTATGAAATTTGGAGTCATCCCCCCATGTTAAATCGTTGAAAAATCAAGTATAAAGTTCAAAGCTATCTTCCCATATTCAAGAGATAGAAATATAGCATAAAATTTGGAGCTATCTCTCCGTGTTGAATAAATGACAATATAGTATAAAATTTGCAGCTATCTCCCCATGTTAAATAGTTGAAGAATCAAGTATAAAGTTCAAAGTCATCTCCCCATATTCAAGAGATATAAATATAGTATAAAATTTATAGCTATCTCCCCATGTTGAATAAATGAAAATATAGTATGAAATTTGGAGTCATCCCGCCATGTTAAATCGTTGAAAAATCGAGTACAAAGTTCAAAGGTATCTTCCCATATTCAAGAGATAGAAATATAGCATAAAATTTGGAGCTATCTCTCCATGTTGAATAAATGACAATATAGTATGAAATTTGGAGTCATCTCCCCATGTTAAATCGTTGAAAAATCAAGTATAAAGTTCAAAGCTATCTCCCCATATTCAAGAGATAAAAATAAAGCATAAAATTTGGAGCTATCTCTCCATGTTGAATAAATGAAAATATAGTATGAAATTTGGAGTCATCTCCCCATGTTAAATCGTTGAAAAATCAAGTATAAAGTTCAAAGCTATCTCCCCATATTCAAGAGATGAAAATATAGTATAAAATTTGGAGCTATCTCCCCATGTTGAATAAATGAAAATATAGTATGAAATTTGGAGTCATACCCCCATGTTAAATCGTTAAAAAATCAAGTATAAAGTTCAAAGCTATCTCCCCATTTTCAAGAGATGAAAATATAGTATGAAATTTGGAGTCATCTCCCCATGTTAAATTGTTGAAAAATCAAGTATAAAGTTCAAAGCTATCTCCCCATATTCAAGAGATAAAAATATAGTATAAAATTTGGAGTTATCTCCCCATGTTGAATGAATGAAAATATAGTATGAAATTTGGAGTCATCTCCCCATGTTATATCGTTTAAAAATCAAGTATAAAGTTCAAAGCTATCTCCCCATATTCAAGAGATAAAAATATAGTATAAAAGTTGGAGCTATCTCCCCATGTTAAATAGTTGGAAAATCAAGTATAAAGTTCAAAGCTATCTCTCCATATTCAAAAGATAAAAATATAGTATAAAATTTGGAGCTATCTCCCCATGTTGAATGAATGAAAATATAGTATGAAATTTGGAGTCATACCCCCATGTTAAATCGTTGAAAAATCAAGTATAAAGTTCAAAGCTATCTCGCCATATTCAAGAGATAAAAATATAGTATAAAATTTGGAGCTATCTCCCCATGTTAAGTAGTTGAAAAATCAAGTATAAAGTTCAAAGCTATCTCCCCATATTCAAGAGATAAAAATATAGTATAAAATTTGGAGCTATCTCCCCATGTTGAATAAACGAAAATATAGTATGAAATTTGGAGTCATCCCCACATGTTAAATCGTTGAAAAATCAAGTATAAAGTTCAAAGCTATCTTCCCATATTCAAGAGATGGAAATATAGCATAAAATTTGGAGCTATCTCTCCGTGTTGAATAAATGACAATATAGAATAAAATTTGGAGCTATCTCCCCATGTTAAATAGTTGAAGAATCAAGTATAAAGTTCAAAGTCATCTCCCCATATTCAAGAGATATAAATATAGTATAAAATTTATAGCTATCTCCCCATGTTGAATAAATGAAAATATAGTATGAAATTTGGAGTCATCCCCCCATGTTAAATCGTTGAAAAATCGAGTACAAAGTTCAAAGCTATCTTCCCATATTCAAGAGATAGAAATATAGCATAAAATTTGGAGCTATCTCTCCATGTTGAATAAATGACAATATAGTATGAAATTTGGAGTCATCTCCCCATGTTAAATCGTTGAAAAATCAAGTATAAAGTTCAAAGCTATCTCCCCATATTCAAGAGATGAAAATAAAGCATAAAATTTGGAGCTATCTCTCCATGTTGAATAAATGAAAATATAGTATGAAATTTGGAGTCATCTCCCCATGTTAAATCGTTGAAAAATCAAGTATAAAGTTCAAAGCTATCTCCCCATATTCAAGAGATGAAAATATAGCATAAAATTTGGAGCTATCTCCCCATGTTGAATAAATGAAAATATAGTATGAAATTTGGAGTCATACCCCCATGTTAAATCGTTGAAAAATCAAGTATAAAGTTCAAAGCTATCTCCCCATATTCAAGCGATGAAAATATAGTATGAAATTTGGAGTCATCTCCCCATGTTAAATCGTTGAAAAATCAAGTATAAAGTTCAAAGCTATCTCCCCATATTCAAGAGATAAAAATATAGTATAAAATTTGGAGCTATCTCCCCATGTTGAATGAATGAAAATGTAGTATGAAATTTGGAGTCATCTCCCCATGTTATATCGTTTAAAAATCAAGTATAAAGTTCAAAGCTATCTCCCCATATTCAAGAGATAAAAATATAGTATAAAATTTGGAGCTATCTCCCCATGTTAAATAGTTGAAAAATCAAGTATAAAGTTCAGAGCTATCTCCCCATATTCAAGAGATAAAAATAGGGTATAAAATTTGGAGCTATCTCCCCATGTTGAATGAATGAAAATATAGTATGAAATTTGGAGTCATACCCCCATGTGAAATCGTTGAAAAATCAAGTATAAAGTTCAAAGCTATCTCCCCATATTCAAGAGATAAAAATATAGTATAAAATTTGGAGCTGTCTCCCCATGTTAAATAGTTGAAGAATCAAGTATAAAGTTCAAAGTCATCTCACCATATTCAAGAGATAAAAATATAGTATAAAATTTATAGCTATCTCCCCATGTTGAATGAATGAAAATATAGTATGAAATTTGGAGTAATCCCCCCATGTTAAATCGTTGAAAAATCAAGTATAAAGTTCAAAGCTATCTTCCCATATTCAAGAGATAGAAATATAGCATAAAATTTGGAGCTATCTCTCCGTGTTGAATAAATGACAATATAGTATAAAATTTGGAGCTATCTCCCCATGTTGAATAGTTGAACATTCAAGTATAAAGTTCAAAGTCATCTCCCCATATTCAAGAGATATAAATATAGTATAAAATTTATAGCTATCTCCCCATGTTGAATAAATGAAAATATAGTATGAAATTTGGAGTCATCTCCCCATGTTAAATCGTTGAAAAATCAAGTATAAAGTTCAAAGCTATCTCCCCGTATTCAAGAGATGAAAATGAAGTATAAAATTTGGAGCTATCTCCCCATGTTGAATAAATGAAAATATAGTATGAAATTTGGAGTCATTCCCCCATGTTGAATCGTTGAAAAATCAAGTATAAAGTTCAAAGCTATCTCCCCATATTCAAGAGATAAAAATATAGCATAAAATTTGGAGCTATCTCTCCATGTTGAATAAATGAAAATATAGTATGAAATTTGGAGTCATACCCCCATGTTAAATCGTTGAAAAATCAAGTATAAAGTTCAAAGCTATCTCCCCATATTCCAGAGATAAAAATATAGTATAAAATTTGGAGCTATCTCCCCATGTTGAATAAATGAAAATATAGTATGAAATTTGGAGTCATCTCCCCATGTTAAATCGTTGAAAAATCAAGTATAAAGTTCAAAGCTATCTCCCCATATTCAAGAGATAAAAATGAAGCATAAAATTTGGAGCTATCTCTCCATGTTGAATAGATGAAAATATAGTATGAAATTTGGAGTCATCTCCCCATGTTAAATCGTTGAAAAATCAAGTATAAAGTTCAAAGCTATCTCCCCATATTCAAGAGATAAAAATATAGTATAAAAGTTGGAGCTATCTCCCCATGTTAAATAGTTGGAAAATTAAGTATAAAGTTCAAAGCTATCTCCCTATAGTCAAGAGATAAAAATATAGTATAAAATTTGGAGCTATCTCCCCATGTTGAATAAATGAAAATATAGTATGAAATTTGGAGTCATACCCCCATGTTAAATCGTTGAAAAATCAAGTATAAAGTTCAAAGCTATCTCCCCATATTCAAGAGATAAAAATATAGTATAAAATTTGGAGCTATCTCCCCATGTTAAGTAGTTGAAAAATCAAGGATAAAGTTCAAAGCTATCTCCCATATTCAAGATATAAAAATATAGTATAAAATTTGGAGCTATCTCCCCATGTTGAATAAATGAAAATATAGTATGAAATTTGGAGTCATCCCCACATGTTAAATCGTTGAAAAATCAAGTATGAAGTTCAAAGCTATCTCCCCATATTCAAGAGATAAAAATATAGTATAAAATTTGGAGCTATCTCCCCATGTTGAATAAATGAAAATATAGTATGAAATTTGGAGTCATCTCCCCATGTTATATCGTTTAAAAATCAAGTATAAAGTTCAAAGCTATCTCCCCATATTCAAGAGATAAAAATATAGTATAAAAGTTGGAGCTATCTCCCCATGTTAAATAGTTGGAAAATCAAGTATAAAGTTCAAAGCTATCTCCCCATATTCAAGAGATAAAAATATAGTATGAAATTTGGAGCTATCTCCCCATGTTGAATAAATGAAAATATAGTATGAAATTTGGAGTCATACCCCCATGTTAAATCGTTGAAAAATCAAGTATAAAGTTCAAAGCTATCTCCCCATATTCAAGAGATAAAAATATAGTATAAAATTTGGAGCTATCTCCCCATGTTAAGTAGTTGAAAAATCAAGTATAAAGTTCAAAGCTATCTCCCCATATTCAAGAGATAAAAATATAGTATAAAATTTGGAGCTATCTCCCCATGTTGAATAAATGAAAATATAGTATGAAATTTGGAGTCATCCCCACATGTTAAATCGTTGAAAAATCAAGTATAAAGTTCAAATCTATCTTCCCATATTCAAGA
The DNA here is from genome assembly GCA_963992785.1 of Tenthredo livida. Lineage (NCBI taxonomy): Eukaryota > Metazoa > Arthropoda > Insecta > Hymenoptera > Tenthredinidae > Tenthredo > Tenthredo livida. The sequence goes on along the minus strand of OZ023070.1, from coordinate 15,455,802 downwards.
GATAGAAATATAGCATAAGATTTGGAGCTATCTCTCCATGTTGAATAAATGACAATATAGTATGAAATTTGGAGTCATCTCCCCATGTTAAATCGTTGAAAAATCAAGTATAAAGTTCAAAGCTATCTCCCCATATTCAAGAGATGAAAATATAGTATAAAATTTGGAGCTATCTCCCCATGTTGAATAAATGAAAATATAGTATGAAATTTGGAGTCATACCCCCATGTTAAATCGTTAAAAAATCAAGTATAAAGTTCAAAGCTATCTCCCCATATTCAAGAGATGAAAATATAGTATGAAATTTGGAGTCATCTCCCCATGTTAAATCGTTGAAAAATCAAGTATAAAGTTCAAAGCTATCTCCCCATATTCAAGAGATAAAAATATAGTATAAAATTTGGAGCTATCTCCCCATGTTGAATGAATGAAAATATAGTATGAAATTTGGAGTCATCTCCCCATGTTATATCGTTTAAAAATCAAGTATAAAGTTCAAAGCTATCTCCCCATATTCAAGAGATAAAAATATAGTATAAAAGTTGGAGCTATCTCCCCATGTTAAATAGTTGGAAAATCAAGTATAAAGTTCAAAGCTATCTCTCCATATTCAAGAGATAAAAATATAGTATAAAATTTGGAGCTATCTCCCCATGTTGAATAAATGAAAATATAGTATGAAATTTGGAGTCATCTCCCCATGTTAAATCGTTGAAAAATCAAGTATAAAGTTCAAAGCTATCTCCCCATATTCAAGAGATAAAAATATAGTATAAAATTTGGAGCTATCTCCCCATGTTAAGTAGTTGAAAAATCAAGTATAAAGTTCAAAGCTATCTCCCCATATTCAAGATATAAAAATATAGTATAAAATTTGGAGCTATCTCCCCATGTTGAATAAATGAAAATATAGTATGAAATTTGGAGTCATCCCCACATGTTAAATCGTTAAAAAATCAAGTATAAAGTTCAAAGCTATCTTCCCATATTCAAGAGATAGAAATATAGCATAAGATTTGGAGCTATCTCTCCATGTTGAATAAATGACAATATAGTATGAAATTTGGAGTCATCTCCCCATGTTAAATCGTTGAAAAATCAAGTATAAAGTTCAAAGCTATCTCCCCATATTCAAGAGATAAAAATATAGTATAAAATTTGGAGCTATCTCCCAATGTTGAATAAATGAAAATATAGTATGAAATTTGGAGTCATACCCCCATGTTGAATCGTTGAAAAATCAAGTATAAAGTTCAAAGCTATCTCCCCATATTCAAGAGATAAAAATATAGTATAAAATTTGGAGCTATCTCCCCATGTTAAATAGTTGAAAAATCAAGTATAAAGTTCAGAGCTATCTCCCCATATTCAAGAGATAAAAATATAGTATAAAATTTGGAGCTATCTCCCCATGTTGAATGAATGAAAATATAGTATGAAATTTGGAGTCATACCCCCATGTTAAATCGATGAAAAATCAAGTATAAAGTTCAAAGCTATCTCCCCATATTCAAGAGATAAAAATATAGTATAAAATTTGGAGCTATCTCCCCATGTTGAATAGTTGAAGAATCAAGTATAAAGTTTAAAGTCATCTCCCCATATTCAAGAGATAAAAATATAGTATAAAATTTATAGCTATCTCCCCATGTTGAATAAATGAAAATATAGTATGAAATTTGGAGTCATCCCCCCATGTTAAATCGTTGAAAAATCAAGTATAAAGTTCAAAGCTATCTTCCCATATTCAAGAGATAGAAATATAGCATAAAATTTGGAGCTATCTCTCCGTGTTGAATAAATGACAATATAGTATAAAATTTGGAGCTATCTCCCCATGTTAAATAGTTGAAGAATCAAGTATAAAGTTCAAAGTCATCTCCCCATATTCAAGAGATAAAAATTTAGTATAAAATTTATAGCTATCTCCCCATGTTGAATAAATGAAAATATAGTATGAAATTTGGAGTCATCCCCCCATGTTAAATCGTTGAAAAATCGAGTACAAAGTTCAAAGCTATCTTCCCATATTCAAGAGATAGAAATATAGCTTAAAATTTGGAGCTATCTCTCCATGTTGAATGAATGACAATATAGTATGAAATTTGGAGTCATCTCTCCATGTTAAATCGTTGAAAAATCAAGTATAAAGTTCAAAGCTATCTCCCCATATTCAAGAGATAAAAATAAAGCATAAAATTTGGTGCTATCTCTCCATGTTGAATAAATGAAAATATAGTATGAAATTTGGAATCATCCCCCCATGTTGAATCGTTGAAAAATCAAGTATAAAGTTCAAAGTTATCTCCCCATATCCAAGAGATAAAAATATAGTATAAAATTTGGAGCTATCTCCCCATGTTAAATAGTTGAAAAATCAAGTATAAAGTTCAAAGCTATCTCCCCATATTCAAGAGATAAAAATATAGTATAAAATTTGAAGCTATCTCCCCATGTTGAATAAATGAAAATATAGTATGAAATTTGGAGTCATCCCCCCATGTTAAATCGTTGAAAAATCAAGTATAAAGTTCAAAGCTATCTTCCCATATTCAAGAGATAGAAATATAGCATAAAATTTGGAGCTATCTCTCCATGTTGAATAAATGACAATATAGTATGAAATTTGGAGTCATCTCCCCATGTTAAATCGTTGAAAAATCAAGTATAAAGTTCAAAGCTATCTCCCCATATTCAAGAGATAAAAATAAAGTATAAAATTTGGAGCTATATCCCCCTGTTGAATAAATGAAAATATAGTATGAAATTAGGAGTCATCCCCCCATGTTAAATCGTTCAAAAATCAAGCATAAAGTTCAAAGCTATCTCCCCATATTCAAGAGATAAAAATAAAGCATAAAATTTAGAGCTATCTCTCCATGTTGAATAGATGAAAATATAGTATGAAATTTGCAGTCATCTCCCCATGTTAAATCGTTGAGAAATCAAGTATAAAGTTCAAAGCTATCTCCCCATATTCAAGAGATAAAAATATAGTATAAAATTTGGAGCTATCTCCCCATGTTGAATAAATGAAAATATAGTATGAAATTTGGAGTCATCTCCCCATGTTATATCGTTTAAAAATCAAGTATAAAGTTCAAAGCTATCTCCCCATATTCAAGAGATAAAAATATAGTATAAGAGTTGGAGCTATCTCCCCATGTTGAATAGTTGAAAAATCAAGTATAAAGTTCAAAGCTATCTCTCCATATTCAAGAGATAAAAATATAGTATAAAATTTGGAGCTATCTCCCCATGTTGAATAAATGAAAATATAGTATGAAATTTGGAGTCATACCCCCATGTTAAATCGTTGAAAAATCAAGTATAAAGTTCAAAGCTATCTCCCCATATTCAAGAGATAAAAATATAGTATAAAATTTGGAGCTATCTCCCCATGTTAAGTAGTTGAAAAATCAAGTATAAAGTTCAAAGCTATCTCCCCATATTCAAGAGATAAAAATATAGTATAAAATTTGAAGCTATCTTGTACGATGTATTTAGATCTGATAGTATAATCGTTCGAGCAAGTATAGCGATCGTGAGCGTCCGTGGGCGATCGGGTTTATTCGTTTAAAGTTTTGTAGTGGCAGCGTTGTGCCGGTCGCATCATCACCAGTAGCCCAACAAGTACAAGTTAACTTCGTGGTTCTAACAAGTGGTTGTTGATACGTGCATACATACAGTACGTACAGTACGTACGGTATAAAGCAGTCGGTGTATTCGTTCGAACGATAAACAATAAAGGAAAATAATAAGTGAAAACGCTATAGTAGTGGTCGAATACCGTATTGAGTATATCGACTCTATAAACGAAAAACGAGCGATAGTTTCATTACATGCATTGACTTATAACGACGATAAGCAGCATGCGGTTTATCAAAAAAATACTCCGGTATAAAACTAACCTCCTCATTCTGCTGTATTGTTGAATAAACGAAAATATAGTATGAAATTTGGAGTCATCCCCACATGTTAAATCGTTGAAAAATCAAGTATAAAGTTCAAAGCTATCTTCCCATATTCAAGAGATAGAAATATAGCATAAAATTTGGAGCTATCTCTCCATGTTGAATAAATGACAATATAGTATGAAATTTGGAGTCATCTCCCCATGTTATATCGTTTAAAAATCAAGTATAAAGTTCAAAGCTATCTCCCCATATTCAAGAGATAAAAATATAGTATAAAATTTGGAGCTATCTCCCCATGTTAAATAGTTGAAGAATCAAGTATAAAGTTCAAAGTCATCTCCCCATATTCAAGAGATAAAAATATAGTATAAAATTTATAGCTATCTCCCCATGTTGAATAAATGAAAATATAGTATGAAATTTGGAGTCATCCCCCCATGTTAAATCGTTGAAAAATCAAGTATAAAGTTCAAAGCTATCTTCCCATATTCAAGAGATAGAAATATAGCATAAAATTTGGAGCTATCTCTCCGTGTTGAATAAATGACAATATAGTATAAAATTTGGAGCTATCTCCCCATGTTAAATAGTTGAAGAATCAACTATAAAGTTCAAAGTCATCTCCCCATATTCAAGAGATATAAATATAGTATAAAATTTATAGCTATCTCCCCATGTTGAATAAATGAAAATATAGTATGAAATTTGGAGTCATCCCCCCATGTTAAATCGTTGAAAAATCGAGTACAAAGTTCAAAGGTATCTTCCCATATTCAAGAGATAGAAATATAGCATAAAATTTGGAGCTATCTCTCCATGTTGAATAAATGACAATATAGTATGAAATTTGGAGTCATCTCCCCATGTTAAATCGTTGAAAAATCAAGTATAAAGTTTAAAGCTATCTCCCCATATTCAAGAGATAAAAATAAAGCATAAAATTTGGAGCTATCTCTCCATGTTGAATAAATGAAAATATAGTATGAAATTTGGAGTCATCTCCCCATGTTAAATCGTTGAAAAATCAAGTATAAAGTTCAAAGCTATCTCCCCATATTCAAGAGATGAAAATATAGTATAAAATTTGGAGCTATCTCCCCATGTTGAATAAATGAAAATATAGTATGAAATTTGGAGTCATACCCCCATGTTAAATCGTTAAAAAATCAAGTATAAAGTTCAAAGCTATCTCCGCATTTTCAAGAGATGAAAATATAGTATGAAATTTGGAGTCATCTCCCCATGTTAAATTGTTGAAAAATCAAGTATGAAGTTCAAAGCTATCTCCCCATATTCAAGAGATAAAAATATAGTATAAAATTTGGAGTTATCTCCCCATGTTGAATGAATGAAAATATAGTATGAAATTTGGAGTCATCTCCCCATGTTATATCGTTTAAAAATCAAGTATAAAGTTCAAAGCTATCTCCCCATATTCAAGAGATAAAAATATAGTATAAAATTTGGAGCTATCTCCCCATGTTAAGTAGTTGAAAAATCAAGTATAAAGTTCAAAGCTATCTCCCCATATTCAAGAGATAAAAATATAGTATAAAATTTATAGCTATCTCCCCATGTTGAATAAATGAAAATATAGTATGAAATTTGGAGTCATCCCCCCATGTTAAATCGTTGAAAAATCGAGTACAAAGTTCAAAGCTATCTTCCCATATTCAAGAGATAGAAATATAGCATAAAATTTGGAGCTATCTCTCCATGTTGAATAAATGACAATATAGTATGAAATTTGGAGTCATCTCCCCATGTTAAATCGTTGAAAAATCAAGTATAAAGTTCAAAGCTATCTCCCCATATTCAAGAGATAAAAATAAAGCATAAAATTTGGAGCTATCTCTCCATGTTGAATAAATGAAAATATAGTATGAAATTTGGAGTCATCTCCCCATGTTAAATCGTTGAAAAATCAAGTATAAAGTTCAAAGCTATCTCCCCATATTCAAGAGATGAAAATATAGTATAAAATTTGGAGCTATCTCCCCATGTTGAATAAATGAAAATATAGTATGAAATTTGGAGTCATACCCCCATGTTAAATCGTTAAAAAATCAAGTATAAAGTTCAAAGCTATCTCCCCATATTCAAGCGATGAAAATATAGTATGAAATTTGGAGTCATCTCCCCATGTTAAATCGTTGAAAAATCAAGAATAAAGTTCAAAGCTATCTCCCCATATTCAAGAGATAAAAATATAGTATAAAATTTGGAGCTATCTCCCCATGTTGAATGAATGAAAATGTAGTATGAAATTTGGAGTCATCTCCCCATGTTATATCGTTTAAAAATCAAGTATAAAGTTCAAAGCTATCTCCCCATATTCAAGAGATAAAAATATAGTATAAAATTTGGAGCTATCTCCCCATGTTGAATAAATGAAAATATAGTATGAAATTTGGAGTCATACCCCCATGTTAAATCGTTGAAAAATCAAGTATAAAGTTCAAAGCTATCTCCCCATATTCAAGAGATAAAAATATAGTATAAAATTTGGAGCTATCTCCCCATGTTAAATAGTTGAAAAATCAAGTATAAAGTTCAGAGCTATCTCCCCATATTCAAGAGATAAAAATATAGTATAAAATTTGGAGCTATCTCCCCATGTTGAATGAATGAAAATATAGTATGAAATTTGGAGTCATACCCCCATGTTAAATCGTTGAAAAATCAAGTATAAAGTTCAAAGCTATCTCCCCATATTCAAGAGATAAAAATATAGTATAAAATTTGGAGCTATCTCCCCATGTTCAATAGTTGAAAAATCAAGTATAAAGTTCAGAGCTATCTCCCCATATTCAAGAGATAAAAATAGGGTATAAAATTTGGAGCTATCTCCCCATGTTGAATGAATGAAAATATAGTATGAAATTTGGAGTCATACCCCCATGTGAAATCGTTGAAAAATCAAGTATAAAGTTCAAAGCTATCTCCCCATATTCAAGAGATAAAAATATAGTATAAAATTTGGAGCTGTCTCCCCATGTTAAATAGTTGAAGAATCAAGTATAAAGTTCAAAGTCATCTCCCCATATTCAAGAGATAAAAATATAGTATAAAATTTATAGCTATCTCCCCATGTTGAATGAATGAAAATATAGTATGAAATTTGGAGTAATCCCCCCATGTTAAATCGTTGAAAAATCAAGTATAAAGTTCAAAGCTATCTTCCCATATTCAAGAGATAGAAATATAGCATAAAATTTGGAGCTATCTCTCCGTGTTGAATAAATGACAATATAGTATAAAATTTGGAGCTATCTCCCCATGTTAAATAGTTGAAGAATCAAGTATAAAGTTCAAAGTCATCTCCCCATATTCAAGAGATATAAATATAGTATAAAATTTATAGCTATCTCCCCATGTTGAATAAATGAAAATATAGTATGAAATTTGGAGTCATCTCCCCATGTTAAATCGTTGAAAAATCAAGTATAAAGTTCAAAGCTATCTCCCCGTATTCAAGAGATGAAAATGAAGTATAAAATTTGGAGCTATCTCCCCATGTTGAATAAATGAAAATATAGTATGAAATTTGGAGTCATTCCCCCATGTTGAATCGTTGAAAAATCAAGTATAAAGTTCAAAGCTATCTCCCCATATTCAAGAGATAAAAATATAGCATAAAATTTGGAGCTATCTCTCCATGTTGAATAAATGAAAATATAGTATGAAATTTGGAGTCATACCCCCATGTTAAATCGTTGAAAAATCAAGTATAAAGTTCAAAGTTATCTCCCCATATTCCAGAGATAAAAATATAGTATAAAATTTGCAGCTATCTCCCCATGTTGAATAAATGAAAATATAGTATGAAATTTGGAGTCATCTCCCCATGTTAAATCGTTGAAAAATCAAGTATAAAGTTCAAAGCTATCTCCCCATATTCAAGAGATAAAAATGAAGCATAAAATTTGGAGCTATCTCTCCATGTTGAATAGATGAAAATATAGTATGAAATTTGGAGTCATCTCCCCATGTTAAATCGTTGAAAAATCAAGTATAAAGTTCAAAGCTATCTCCCCATATTCAAGAGATAAAAATATAGTATAAAAGTTGGAGCTATCTCCCCATGTTAAATAGTTGGAAAATTAAGTATAAAGTTCAAAGCTATCTCCCCATAGTCAAGAGATAAAAATATAGTATAAAATTTGAAGCTATCTCCCCATGTTGAATAAATGAAAATATAGTATGAAATTTGGAGTCATACCCCCATGTTAAATCGTTGAAAAATCAAGTATAAAGTTCAAAGCTATCTCCCCATATTCAAGAGATAAAAATATAGTATAAAATTTGGAGCTATCTCCCCATGTTAAGTAGTTGAAAAATCAAGAATAAAGTTCAAAGCTATCTCCCCATATTCAAGATATAAAAATATAGTATAAAATTTGGAGCTATCTCCCCATGTTGAATAAATGAAAATATAGTATGAAATTTGGAGTCATTCCCACATGTTAAATCGTTGAAAAATCAAGTATGAAGTTCAAAGCTATCTCCCCATATTCAAGAGATAAAAATATAGTATAAAATTTGGAGCTATCTCCCCATGTTGAATAAATGAAAATATAGTATGAAATTTGGAGTCATCTCCCCATGTTATATCGTTTAAAAATCAAGTATAAAGTTCAAAGCTATCTCCCCATATTCAAGAGATAAAAATATAGTATAAAAGTTGGAGCTATCTCCCCATGTTAAATAGTTGGAAAATCAAGTATAAAGTTCAAAGCTATCTCCCCATATTCAAGAGATAAAAATATAGTATGAAATTTGGAGCTATCTCCCCATGTTGAATAAATGAAAATATAGTATGAAATTTGGAGTCATACCCCCATGTTAAATCGTTGAAAAATCAAGTATAAAGTTCAAAGCTATCTCCCCATATTCAAGAGATAAAAATATAGTATAAAATTTGGAGCTATCTCCCCATGTTAAGTAGTTGAAAAATCAAGTATAAAGTTCAAAGCTATCTCCCCATATTCAAGAGATAAAAATATAGTATAAAATTTGGAGCTATCTCCCCATGTTGAATAAATGAAAATATAGTATGAAATTTGGAGTCATCCCCACATGTTAAATCGTTGAAAAATCAAGTATAAAGTTCAAATCTATCTTCCCATATTCAAGAGATAGAAATATAGCATAAGATTTGGAGCTATCTCTCCATGTTGAATAAATGACAATATAGTATGAAATTTGGAGTCATCTCCCCATGTTAAATCGTTGAAAAATCAAGTATAAAGTTCAAAGCTATCTCCCCATATTCAAGAGATGAAAATATAGTATAAAATTTGGAGCTATCTCCCCATGTTGAATAAATGAAAATATAGTATGAAATTTGGAGTCATACCCCCATGTTAAATCGTTAAAAAATCAAGTATAAAGTTCAAAGCTATCTCCCCATATTCAAGAGATGAAAATATAGTATGAAATTTGGAGTCATCTCCCCATGTTAAATCGTTGAAAAATCAAGTATAAAGTTCAAAGCTATCTCCCCATATTCAAGAGATAAAAATATAGTATAAAATTTGGAGCTATCTCCCCATGTTGAATGAATGAAAATATAGTATGAAATTTGGAGTCATCTCCCCATGTTATATCGTTTAAAAATCAAGTATAAAGTTCAAAGCTATCTCCCCATATTCAAGAGATAAAAATATAGTATAAAAGTTGGAGCTATCTCCCCATGTTAAATAGTTGGAAAATCAAGTATAAAGTTCAAAGCTATCTCTCCATATTCAAGAGATAAAAATATAGTATAAAATTTGGAGCTATCTCCCCATGTTGAATAAATGAAAATATAGTATGAAATTTGGAGTCATCTCCCCATGTTAAATCGTTGAAAAATCAAGTATAAAGTTCAAAGCTATCTCCCCATATTCAAGAGATAAAAATATAGTATAAAATTTGGAGCTATCTCCCCATGTTAAGTAGTTGAAAAATCAAGTATAAAGTTCAAAGCTATCTCCCCATATTCAAGAGATAAAAATATAGTATAAAATTTCGAGCTATCTCCCCATGTTGAATAAATGAAAATATAGTATGAAATTTGGAGTCATCCCCACATGTTAAATCGTTGAAAAATCAAGTATAAAGTTCAAAGCTATCTTCCCATATTCAAGAGATAGAAATATAGCATAAAATTTGGAGCTATCTCTCCGTGTTGAATAAATGACAATATAGTATAAAATTTGGAGCTATCTCCCCATGTTAAATAGTTGAAGAATCAAGTATAAAGTTCAAAGTCATCTCCCCATATTCAAGAGATATAAATATAGTATAAAATTTATAGCTATCTCCCCATGTTGAATAAATGAAAATATAGTATGAAATTTGGAGTCATCTCCCCATGTTAAATCGTTGAAAAATCAAGTATAAAGTTCAAAGCTATCTCCCCGTATTCAAGAGATGAAAATGAAGTATAAAATTTGGAGCTATCTCCCCATGTTGAATAAATGAAAATATAGTATGAAATTTGGAGTCATTCCCCCATGTTGAATCGTTGAAAAATCAAGTATAAAGTTCAAAGCTATCTCCCCATATTCAAGAGATAAAAATATAGCATAAAATTTGGAGCTATCTCTCCATGTTGAATAAATGAAAATATAGTATGAAATTTGGAGTCAAACCCCCATGTTAAATCGTTGAAAAATCAAGTATAAAGTTCAAAGCTATCTCCCCATATTCCAGAGATAAAAATATAGTATAAAATTTGGAGCTATCTCCCCATGTTGAATAAATGAAAATATAGTATGAAATTTGGAGTCATCTCCCCATGTTAAATCGTTGAAAAATCAAGTATAAAGTTCAAAGCTATCTCCCCATATTCAAGAGATAAAAATGAAGCATAAAATTTGGAGCTATCTCTCCATGTTGAATAGATGAAAATATAGTATGAAATTTGGAGTCATCTCCCCATGTTAAATCGTTGAAAAATCAAGTATAAAGTTCAAAGCTATCTCCCCATATTCAAGAGATAAAAATATAGTATAAAAGTTGGAGCTATCTCCCCATGTTAAATAGTTGGAAAATTAAGTATAAAGTTCAAAGCTATCTCCCCATAGTCAAGAGATAAAAATATAGTATAAAATTTGAAGCTATCTCCCCATGTTGAATAAATGAAAATATAGTATGAAATTTGGAGTCATACCCCCATGTTAAATCGTTGAAAAATCAAGTATAAAGTTCAAAGCTATCTCCCCATATTCAAGAGATAAAAATATAGTATAAAATTTGGAGCTATCTCCCCATGTTAAGTAGTTGAAAAATCAAGGATAAAGTTCAAAGCTATCTCCCCATATTCAAGATATAAAAATATAGTATAAAATTTGGAGCTATCTCCCCATGTTGAATAAATGAAAATATAGTATGAAATTTGGAGTCATCCCCACATGTTAAATCGTTGAAAAATCAAGTATGAAGTTCAAAGCTATCTCCCCATATTCAAGAGATAAAAATATAGTATAAAATTTGGAGCTATCTCCCCATGTTGAATAAATGAAAATATAGTATGAAATTTGGAGTCATCTCCCCATGTTATATCGTTTAAAAATCAAGTATAAAGTTCAAAGCTATCTCCCCATATTCAAGAGATAAAAATATAGTATAAAAGTTGGAGCTATCTCCCCATGTTAAATAGTTGGAAAATCAAGTATAAAGTTCAAAGCTATCTCCCCATATTCAAGAGATAAAAATATAGTATGAAATTTGGAGCTATCTCCCCATGTTGAATAAATGAAAATATAGTATGAAATTTGGAGTCATACCCCCATGTTAAATCGTTGAAAAATCAAGTATAAAGTTCAAAGCTATCTCCCCATATTCAAGAGATAAAAATATAGTATAAAATTTGGAGCTATCTCCCCATGTTAAGTAGTTGAAAAATCAAGTATAAAGTTCAAAGCTATCTCCCCATATTCAAGAGATAAAAATATAGTATAAAATTTGGAGCTATCTCCCCATGTTGAATAAATGAAAATATAGTATGAAATTTGGAGTCATCCCCACATGTTAAATCGTTGAAAAATCAAGTATAAAGTTCAAATCTATCTTCCCATATTCAAGAGATAGAAATATAGCATAAGATTTGGAGCTATCTCTCCATGTTGAATAAATGACAATATAGTATGAAATTTGGAGTCATCTCCCCATGTTAAATCGTTGAAAAATCAAGTATAAAGTTCAAAGCTATCTCCCCATATTCAAGAGATGAAAATATAGTATAAAATTTGGAGCTATCTCCCCATGTTGAATAAATGAAAATATAGTATGAAATTTGGAGTCATACCCCCATGTTAAATCGTTAAAAAATCAAGTATAAAGTTCAAAGCTATCTCCCCATATTCAAGAGATGAAAATATAGTATGAAATTTGGAGTCATCTCCCCATGTTAAATCGTTGAAAAATCAAGTATAAAGTTCAAAGCTATCTCCCCATATTCAAGAGATAAAAATATAGTATAAAATTTGGAGCTATCTCCCCATGTTGAATGAATGAAAATATAGTATGAAATTTGGAGTCATCTCCCCATGTTATATCGTTTAAAAATCAAGTATAAAGTTCAAAGCTATCTCCCCATATTCAAGAGATAAAAATATAGTATAAAAGTTGGAGCTATCTCCCCATGTTAAATAGTTGGAAAATCAAGTATAAAGTTCAAAGCTATCTCTCCATATTCAAGAGATAAAAATATAGTATAAAATTTGGAGCTATCTCCCCATGTTGAATAAATGAAAATATAGTATGAAATTTGGAGTCATCTCCCCATGTTAAATCGTTGAAAAATCAAGTATAAAGTTCAAAGCTATCTCCCCATATTCAAGAGATAAAAATATAGTATAAAATTTGGAGCTATCTCCCCATGTTAAGTAGTTGAAAAATCAAGTATAAAGTTCAAAGCTATCTCCCCATATTCAAGAGATAAAAATATAGTATAAAATTTGGAGCTATCTCCCCATGTTGAATAAATGAAAATATAGTATGAAATTTGGAGTCATCCCCACATGTTAAATCGTTGAAAAATCAAGTATAAAGTTCAAAGCTATCTTCCCATATTCAAGAGATAGAAATATAGCATAAGATTTGGAGCTATCTCTCCATGTTGAATAAACGACAATATAGTATGAAATTTGGAGTCATCTCCCCATGTTAAATCGTTGAAAAATCAAGTATAAAGTTCAAAGCTATCTCCCCATATTCAAGAGATAAAAATATAGTATAAAATTTGGAGCTATCTCCCCATGTTGAATAAATGAAAATATAGTATGAAATTTGGAGTCATACCCCCATGTTGAATCGTTGAAAAATCAAGTATAAAGTTCAAAGCTATCTCCCCATATTCAAGAGATAAAAATATAGTATAAAATTTGGAGCTATCTCCCCATGTTAAATAGTTGAAAAATCAAGTATAAAGTTCAGAGCTATCTCCCCATATTCAAGAGATAAAAATATAGTATAAAATTTGGAGCTATCTCCCCATGTTGAATGAATGAAAATATAGTATGAAATTTGGAGTCATACCCCCATGTTAAATCGTTGAAAAATCAAGTATAAAGTTCAAAGCTATCTCCCCATATTCAAGAGATAAAAATATAGTATAAAATTTGGAGCTATCTCCCCATGTTGAATAGTTGAAGAATCAAGTATAAAGTTTAAAGTCATCTCCCCATATTCAAGAGATAAAAATATAGTATAAAATTTATAGCTATCTCCCCATGTTGAATAAATGAAAATATAGTATGAAATTTGGAGTCATCCCCCCATGTTAAATCGTTGAAAAATCAAGTATAAAGTTCAAAGCTATCTTCCCATATTCAAGAGATAGAAATATAGCATAAAATTTGGAGCTATCTCTCCGTGTTGAATAAATGACAATATAGTATAAAATTTGGAGCTATCTCCCCATGTTAAATAGTTGAAGAATCAAGTATAAAGTTCAAAGTCATCTCCCCATATTCAAGAGATAAAAATTTAGTATAAAATTTATAGCTATCTCCCCATGTTGAATAAATGAAAATATAGTATGAAATTTGGAGTCATCCCCCCATGTTAAATCGTTGAAAAATCGAGTACAAAGTTCAAAGCTATTTTCCCATATTTAAGAGATAGAAATATAGCTTAAAATTTGGAGCTATCTCTCCATGTTGAATGAATGACAATATAGTATGAAATTTGGAGTCATCTCTCCATGTTAAATCGTTGAAAAATCAAGTATAAAGTTCAAAGCTATCTCCCCATATTCAAGAGATAAAAATAAAGCATAAAATTTGGTGCTATCTCTCCATGTTGAATAAATGAAAATATAGTATGAAATTTGGAATCATCCCCCCATGTTGAATCGTTGAAAAATCAAGTATAAAGTTCAAAGTTATCTCCCCATATCCAAGAGATAAAAATATAGTATAAAATTTGGAGCTATCTCCCCATGTTGAATAAATGAAAATATAGTATGAAATTTGGAGTCATACCCCCATGTTAAATCGTTGAAAAATCAAGTATAAAGTTCAAAGCTATCTCCCCATATTCAAGAGATAAAAATATAGTATGAAATTTGGAGCTATCTCCCCATGTTAAATAGTTGAAAAATCAAGTATAAAGTTCAAAGCTATCTCCCCATATTCAAGAGATAAAAATATAGTATAAAATTTGAAGCTATCTCCCCATGTTGAATAAATGAAAATATAGTATGAAATTTGGAGTCATCCCCCCATGTTAAATCGTTGAAAAATCAAGTATAAAGTTCAAAGCTATCTTCCCATATTCAAGAGATAGAAATATAGCATAAAATTTGGAGCTATCTCTCCATGTTGAATAAATGACAATATAGTATGAAATTTGGAGTCATCTCCCCATGTTAAATCGTTGAAAAATCAAGTATAAAGTTCAAAGCTATCTCCCCATATTCAAGAGATAAAAATATAGTATAAAATTTGGAGCTATCTCCCCATGTTGAATAAATGAAAATATAGTATGAAATTTGGAGTCATCTCCCCATGTTATATCGTTTAAAAATCAAGTATAAAGTTCAAAGCTATCTCCCCATATTCAAGAGATAAAAATATAGTATAAGAGTTGGAGCTATCTCCCCATGTTGAATAGTTGAAAAATCAAGTGTAAAGTTCAAAGCTATCTCTCCATATTCAAGAGATAAAAATATAGTATAAAATTTGGAGCTATCTCCCCATGTTGAATAAATGAAAATATAGTATGAAATTTGGAGTCATACCCCCATGTTAAATCGTTGAAAAATCAAGTATAAAGTTCAAAGCTATCTCCCCATATTCAAGAGATAAAAATATAGTATAAAATTTGGAGCTATCTCCCCATGTTAAGTAGTTGAAAAATCAAGTATAAAGTTCAAAGCTATCTCCCCATATTCAAGAGATAAAAATATAGTATAAAATTTGAAGCTATCTTGTACGATGTATTTAGATCTGATAGTATAATCGTTCGAGCAAGTATAGCGATCGTGAGCGTCCGTGGGCGATCGGGTTTATTCGTTTAAAGTTTTGTAGTGGCAGCGTTGTGCCGGTCGCATCATCACCAGTAGCCCAACAAGTACAAGTTAACTTCGTGGTTCTAACAAGTGGTTGTTGATACGTGCATACATACAGTACGTACAGTACGTACGGTATAAAGCAGTCGGTGTATTCGTTCGAACGATAAACAATAAAGGAAAATAATAAGTGAAAACGCTATAGTAGTGGTCGAATACCGTATTGAGTATATCGACTCTATAAACGAAAAACGAGCGATAGTTTCATTACATGCATTGACTTATAACGACGATAAGCAGCATGCGGTTTATCAAAAAAATACTCCGGTATAAAACTAACCTCCTCATTCTGCTGTATTGTTGAATAAACGAAAATATAGTATGAAATTTGGAGTCATCCCCACATGTTAAATCGTTGAAAAATCAAGTATAAAGTTCAAAGCTATCTTCCCATATTCAAGAGATAGAAATATAGCATAAAATTTGGAGCTATCTCTCCATGTTGAATGAATGACAATATAGTATGAAATTTGGAGTCATCTCCCCATGTTATATCGTTTAAAAATCAAGTATAAAGTTCAAAGCTATCTCCCCATATTCAAGAGATAAAAATATAGTATAAAATTTGGAGCTATCTCCCCATGTTAAATAGTTGAAGAATCAAGTATAAAGTTCAAAGTCATCTCCCCATATTCAAGAGATAAAAACATAGTATAAAATTTATAGCTATCTCCCCATGTTGAATAAATGAAAATATAGTATGAAATTTGGAGTCATCCCCCCATGTTAAATCGTTGAAAAATCAAGTATAAAGTTCAAAGCTATCTTCCCATATTCAAGAGATAGAAATATAGCATAAAATTTGGAGCTATCTCTCCGTGTTGAATAAATGACAATATAGTATAAAATTTGGAGCTATTTCCCCATGTTAAATAGTTGAAGAATCAAGTATAAAGTTCAAAGTCATCTCCCCATATTCAAGAGATATAAATATAGTATAAAATTTATAGCTATCTCCCCATGTTGAATAAATGAAAATATAGTATGAAATTTGGAGTCATCCCCCATGTTAAATCGTTGAAAAATCGAGTACAAAGTTCAAAGCTATCTTCCCATATTCAAGAGATAGAAATATAGCATAAAATTTGGAGCTATCTCTCCATGTTGAATAAATGACAATATAGTATGAAATTTGGAGTCATCTCCCCATGTTAAATCGTTGAAAAATCAAGTATAAAGTTCAAAGCTATCTCCCCATATTCAAGAGATAAAAATATAGTATAAAATTTGGAGCTATCTCCCCATGTTAAGTAGTTGAAAAATCAAGTATAAAGTTCAAAGCTATCTCCCCATATTCAAGAGATAAAAATATAGTATAAAATTTGGAGCTATCTCCCCATGTTGAATGAATGAAAATATAGTATGAAATTTGGAGTCATCTCCCCATGTTATATCGTTTAAAAATCAAGTATAAAGTTCAAAGCTATCTCCCCATATTCAAGAGATAAAAATATAGTATAAAAGTTGGAGCTATCTCCCCATGTTAAATAGTTGGAAAATCAAGTATAAAGTTCAAAGCTATCTCTCCATATTCAAGAGATAAAAATATAGTATAAAATTTGGAGCTATCTCCCCATGTTGAATAAATGAAAATATAGTATGAAATTTGAAGTCATACCCCCATGTTAAATCGTTGAAAAATCAAGTATAAAGTTCAAAGCTATCTCCCCATATTCAAGAGATAAAAATATAGTATAAAATTTGGAGCTATCTCCCCATGTTAAGTAGTTGAAAAATCAAGTATAAAGTTCAACGCTATCTCCCCATATTCAAGAGATAAAAATATAGTATAAAATTTGGAGCTATCTCCCCATGTTGAATAAACGAAAATATAGTATGAAATTTGGAGTCATCCCCACATGTTAAATCGTTGAAAAATCAAGTATAAAGTTCAAAGCTATCTTCCCATATTCAAGAGATAGAAATATAGCATAAAATTTGGAGCTATCTCTCCATGTTGAATAAATGACAATATAGTATGAAATTTGGAGTCATCTCCCCATGTTAAATCGTTGAAAAATCAAGTATAAAGTTCAAAGCTATCTCCCCATATTCAAGAGATAAAAATATAGTATAAAATTTGGAGCTATCTCCCCATGTTGAATAAATGAAAATATAGTATGAAATTTGGAGTCATACCCCCATGTTAAATCGTTAAAAAATCAAGTATAAAGTTCAAAGCTATCTCCCCATATTCAAGAGATGAAAATATAGTATGAAATTTGGAGTCATCTCCCCATGTTAAATCGTTGAAAAATCAAGTATAAAGTTCAAAGCTATCTCCCCATATTCAAGAGATAAAAATATAGTATAAAATTTGGAGCTATCTCCCCATGTTGAATAAATGAAAATATAGTATGAAATTTGGAGTCATACCCCCATGTTAAATCGTTCAAAAATCAAGTATAAAGTTCAAAGCTATCTCCGCATATTCAAGAGATGAAAATATAGTATGAAATTTGGAGTCATCTCCCCATGTTGAATCGTTGAAAAATCAAGTATAAAGTTCAAAGCTATCTCCCCATATTCAAGAGATAAAAATATAGTATAAAATTTGGAGCTATCTCCCCATGTTGAATGAATGAAAATATAGTATGAAATTTGGAGTCATCTCCCCATGTTATATCGTTTAAAAATCAAGTATAAAGTTCAAAGCTATCTCCCCATATTCAAGAGATAAAAATATAGTATAAAAGTTGGAGCTATCTCCCCATGTTAAATAGTTGGAAAATCAAGTATAAAGTTCAAAGCTATCTCTCCATATTCAAGAGATAAAAATATAGTATAAAATTTGGAGCTATCTCCCCATGTTGAATAAATGAAAATATAGTATGAAATTTGGAGTCATACCCCCATGTTAAATCGTTGAAAAATCAAGTATAAAGTTCAAAGCTATCTCCCCATATTCAAGAGATAAAAATATAGTATAAAATTTGGAGCTATCTCCCCATGTTAAGTAGTTGAAAAATCAAGTATAAAGTTCAAAGCTATCTCCCCATATTCAAGAGATAAAAATATAGTGTAAAATTTGGAGCTATCTTCCCATGTTGAATAAACGAAAATATAGTATGAAATTTGGAGTCATCCCCACATGTTAAATCGTTGAAAAATCAAGTATAAAGTTCAAAGCTATCTTCCCATATTCAAGAGATAGAAATATAGCATAAAATTTGGAGCTATCTCTCCATGTTGAATAAATGACAATATAGTATGAAATTTGGAGTCATCTCCCCATGTTAAATCGTTGAAAAATCAAGTATAAAGTTCAAAGCTATCTCCCCATATTCAAGAGATGAAAATATAGTATAAAATTTGGAGCTATCTCCCCATGTTGAATAAATGAAAATATAGTATGAAATTTGGAGTCATAACCACATGTTAAATCGTTAAAAAATCAAGTATAAAGTTCAAAGCTATCTCCCCATATTCAAGAGATGAAAATATAGTATGAAATTTGGAGTCATCTCCCCATGTTGAATAAATGAAAATATAGTATGAAATTTGGAGTCATAACCCCATGTTAAATCGTTAAAAAATCAAGTATAAAGTTCAAAGCTATCTCCCCATATTCAAGAGATAAAAATATAGTATAAAATTTGGAGCTATCTCCCCATGTTAAGTAGTTGAAAAATCAAGTATAAAGTTCAAAGCTATCTCCCCATATTCAAGAGATAAAAATATAGTGTAAAATTTGGAGCTATCTTCCCATGTTGAATAAACGAAAATATAGTATGAAATTTGGAGTCATCCCCACATGTTAAATCGTTGAAAAATCAAGTATAAAGTTCAAAGCTATCTTCCCATATTCAAGAGATAGAAATATAGCATAAAATTTGGAGCTATCTCTCCATGTTGAATAAATGACAATATAGTATGAAATTTGGAGTCATCTCCCCATGTTAAATCGTTGAAAAATCAAGTATAAAGTTCAAAGCTATCTCCCCATATTCAAGAGATGAAAATATAGTATAAAATTTGGAGCTATCTCCCCATGTTGAATAAATGAAAATATAGTATGAAATTTGGAGTCATAACCCCATGTTAAATCGTTAAAAAATCAAGTATAAAGTTCAAAGCTATCTCCCCATATTCAAGAGATGAAAATATAGTATGAAATTTGGAGTCATCTCCCCATGTTAAATCGTTGAAAAATCAAGTATAAAGTTCAAAGCTATCTCCCCATATTCAAGAGATAAAAATATAGTATAAAATTTGGAGCTATCTCCCCATGTTGAATAAATGAAAATATAGTATGAAATTTGGCGTCATCTCCCCATGTTATATCGTTTAAAAATCAAGTATAAAGTTCAAAGCTATCTCCCCATATTCAAGAGATAAAAATATAGTATAAAATTTGGAGCTATCTTCCCATGTTGAATAAACGAAAATATAGTATGAAATTTGGAGTCATCCCCACATGTTAAATCGTTGAAAAATCAAGTATAAAGTTCAAAGCTATCTCCCCATATTCAAGAGATAAAAATATAGTAGAAAATTTGGAGCTATCTCCCCATGTTAAGTAGTTGAAAAATCACGTATAAAGTTCAAAGCTATCTCCCCATATTCAAGAGATAAAAATATAGTATAAAATTTGGAGCTATCTCCCCATGTTGAATAAACGAAAATATAGTATGAAATTTGGAGTCATCCCCACATGTTAAATCGTTGAAAAATCAAGTATAAAGTTTAAAGCTATCTTCCCATATTCAAGAGATAGAAATATAGCATAAAATTTGGAGCTATCTCTCCATGTTGAATAAATGACAATATAGTATGAAATTTGGAGTCATCTCCCCATGTTAAATCGTTGAAAAATCAAGTATAAAGTTCAAAGCTATCTCCCCATATTCAAGAGATAAAAATATAGTATAAAATTTGGAGCTATCTCCCCATGTTGAATAAATGAAAATATAGTATGAAATTTGGAGTCATACCCCCATGTTAAATCGTTGAAAAATCAAGTATAAAGTTCAAAGCTATCTCCCCATATTCAAGAGATAAAAATATAGTATAAAATTTGGAGCTATCTCCCCATGTTAAATAGTTGAAAAATCGAGTATAAAGTTCAGAGCTATCTCCCCATATTCAAGAGATAAAAATATAGTATAAAATTTGGAGCTATCTCCCCATGTTGAATGAATGAAAATATAGTATGAAATTTGGAGTCATACCCCCATGTTAAATCGTTGAAAAATCAAGTATAAAGTTCAAAGCTATCTCCCCATATTCAAGAGATAAAAATATGGTATAAAATTTGGAGCTATCTCCCCATGTTAAATAGTTGAAGAATCAAGTATAAAGTTCAAACTCATCTCCCCATATTCAAGAGATAAAAATATAGTATAAAATTTATAGCTATCTCCCCATGTTGAATAAATGAAAATATAGTATGAATTTTGGAGTCATCCCCCCATGTTAAATCGTTGAAAAATCAAGTATAAAGTTCAAAGCTATCTTCCCATATTCAAGAGATAGAAATATAGCATAAAATTTGGAGCTATCTCTCCGTGTTGAATAAATGACAATATAGTATAAAATTTGCAGCTATCTCCCCATGTTAAATAGTTGAAGAATCAAGTATAAAGTTCAAAGT
The DNA here is from genome assembly GCA_963992785.1 of Tenthredo livida. Classification (NCBI taxonomy): domain Eukaryota; kingdom Metazoa; phylum Arthropoda; class Insecta; order Hymenoptera; family Tenthredinidae; genus Tenthredo; species Tenthredo livida. Next base: position 15,434,729 of record OZ023070.1, on the reverse strand, counting down.
CATCTCCCCATATTCAAAAGATATAAATATAGTATAAAATCTATAGCTATCTCCCCATGTTGAATAAATGAAAATATAGTATGAAATTTGGAGTCATCCCCCCATGTTAAATCGTTGAAAAATCGAGTACAAAGTTCAAAGCTATCTACCCATATTCAAGAGATAGAAATATAGCATAAAATTTGGAGCTATCTCTCCATGTTGAATAAATGACAATATAGTATGAAACTTGGAGTCATCTCCCCATGTTAAATCGTTGAAAAATCAAGTATAAAGTTCAAAGCTATCTCCCCATATTCAAGAGATAAAAATAAAGCATAAAATTTGGAGCTATCTCTCCATGTTGAATAAATGAAAATATAGTATGAAATTTGGAGTCATCTCCCCATGTTAAATCGTTGAAAAATCAAGTATAAAGTTCAAAGCTATCTCCCCATATTCAAGAGATGAAAATATAGTATAAAATTTGGAGCTATCTCCCCATGTTGAATAAATGAAAATATAGTATGAAATTTGGAGTCATACCCCCATGTTAAATCGTTAAAAAATCAAGTATAAAGTTCAAAGCTATGTCCCATTATTCAAGAGATGAAAATATAGTATGAAATTTGGAGTCATCTCCCCATGTTAAATTGTTGAAAAATCAAGTATAAAGTTCAAAGCTATCTCCCCATATTCAAGAGATAAAAATATAGTATAAAATTTGGAGCTATCTCCCCATGTTGAATGAATGAAAATATAGTATGAAATTTGGAGTCATCTCCCCATGTTATATCGTTTAAAAATCAAGTATAAAGTTCAAAGCTATCTCCCCATATTCAAGAGATAAAAATATAGTATAAAAGTTGGAGCTATCTCCCCATGTTAAATAGTTGGAAAATCAAGTATAAAGTTCAAAGCTATCTCTCCATATTCAAGAGATAAAAATATAGTATAAAATTAGGAGCTATCTCCCCATGTTGAATGAATGAAAATATAGTATGAAATTTGGAGTCATACCCCCATGTTAAATCGTTGAAAAATCAAGTATAAAGTTCAAAGCTATCTCCCCATATTCAAGAGATAAAAATATAGTATAAAATTTGGAGCTATCTCCCCATGTTAAGTAGTTGAAAAATCAAGTATAAAGTTCAAAGCTATCTCCCCATATTCAAGAGATAAAAATATAGTATAAAATTTGGAGCTATCTCCCCATGTTAAGTAGTTGAAAAATCAAGTATAAAGTTCAAAGCTATCTCCCCATATTCAAGAGATAAAAATATAGTATAAAATTTGAAGCTATCTTGTACGATGTATTTAGATCTGATAGTATAATCGTTCGAGCAAGTATAGCGATCGTGAGCGTCCGTGGGCGATCGGGTTTATTCGTTTAAAGTTTTGTAGTGGCAGCGTTGTGCCGGTCGCATCATCACCAGTAGCCCAACAAGTACAAGTTAACTTCGTGGTTCTAACAAGTGGTTGTTGATACGTGCATACATACAGTACGTACAGTACGTACGGTATAAAGCAGTCGGTGTATTCGTTCGAACGATAAACAATAAAGGAAAATAATGAGTGAAAACGCTATAGTAGTGGTCGAATACGGTATTGAGTATATCGACTCTATAAACGAAAAACGAGCGATAGTTTCATTACATGCATTGACTTATAACGACGATAAGCAGCATGCGGTTTATCAAAAAAATACTCCGGTATAAAACTAACCTCCTCATTCTGCTGTATTGTTGAATAAACGAAAATATAGTATGAAATTTGGAGTCATCCCCACATGTTAAATCGTTGAAAAATCAAGTATAAAGTTCAAAGCTATCTTCCCATATTCAAGAGATAGAAATATAGCATAAAATTTGGAGCTATCTCTCCATGTTGAATGAATGACAATATAGTATGAAATTTGGAGTCATCTCCCCATGTTATATCGTTTAAAAATCAAGTATAAAGTTCAAAGCTATCTCCCCATATTCAAGAGATAAAAATATAGTATAAAATTTGGAGCTATCTCCCCATGTTAAATAGTTGAAGAATCAAGTATAAAGTTCAAAGTCATCTCCCCATATTCAAGAGATAAAAACATAGTATAAAATTTATAGCTATCTCCCCATGTTGAATAAATGAAAATATAGTATGAAATTTGGAGTCATCCCCCCATGTTAAATCGTTGAAAAATCAAGTATAAAGTTCAAAGCTATCTTCCCATATTCAAGAGATAGAAATATAGCATAAAATTTGGAGCTATCTCTCCGTGTTGAATAAATGACAATATAGTATAAAATTTGGAGCTATCTCCCCATGTTAAATAGTTGAAGAATCAAGTATAAAGTTCAAAGTCATCTCCCCATATTCAAGAGATATAAATATAGTATAAAATTTATAGCTATCTCCCCATGTTGAATAAATGAAAATATAGTATGAAATTTGGAGTCATCCCCCATGTTAAATCGTTGAAAAATCGAGTACAAAGTTCAAAGCTATCTTCCCATATTCAAGAGATAGAAATATAGCATAAAATTTGGAGCTATCTCTCCATGTTGAATAAATGACAATATAGTATGAAATTTGGAGTCATCTCCCCATGTTAAATCGTTGAAAAATCAAGTATAAAGTTCAAAGCTATCTCCCCATATTCAAGAGATAAAAATATAGTATAAAATTTGGAGCTATCTCCCCATGTTAAGTAGTTGAAAAATCAAGTATAAAGTTCAAAGCTATCTCCCCATATTCAAGAGATAAAAATATAGTATAAAATTTGGAGCTATCTCCCCATGTTGAATGAATGAAAATATAGTATGAAATTTGGAGTCATCTCCCCATGTTATATCGTTTAAAAATGAAGTATAAAGTTCAAAGCTATCTCCCCATATTCAAGAGATAAAAATATAGTATAAAAGTTGGAGCTATCTCCCCATGTTAAATAGTTGGAAAATCAAGTATAAAGTTCAAAGCTATCTCTCCATATTCAAGAGATAAAAATATAGTATAAAATTTGGAGCTATCTCCCGATGTTGAATAAATGAAAATATAGTATGAAATTTGAAGTCATACCCCCATGTTAAATCGTTGAAAAATCAAGTATAAAGTTCAAAGCTATCTCCCCATATTCAAGAGATAAAAATATAGTATAAAATTTGGAGCTATCTCCCCATGTTAAGTAGTTGAAAAATCAAGTATAAAGTTCAAAGCTATCTCCCCATATTCAAGAGATAAAAATATAGTATAAAATTTGGAGCTATCTCCCCATGTTGAATAAACGAAAATATAGTATGAAATTTGGAGTCATCCCCACATGTTAAATCGTTGAAAAATCAAGTATAAAGTTCAAAGCTATCTTCCCATATTCAAGAGATAGAAATATAGCATAAAATTTGGAGCTATCTCTCCATGTTGAATAAATGACAATATAGTATGAAATTTGGAGTCATCTCCCCATGTTAAATCGTTGAAAAATCAAGTATAAAGTTCAAAGCTATCTCCCCATATTCAAGAGATAAAAATATAGTATAAAATTTGGAGCTATCTCCCCATGTTGAATAAATGAAAATATAGTATGAAATTTGGAGTCATACCCCCATGTTAAATCGTTAAAAAATCAAGTATAAAGTTCAAAGCTATCTCCCCATATTCAAGAGATGAAAATATAGTATGAAATTTGGAGTCATCTCCCCATGTTAAATCGTTGAAAAATCAAGTATAAAGTTCAAAGCTATCTCCCCATATTCAAGAGATAAAAATATAGTATAAAATTTGGAGCTATCTCCCCATGTTGAATAAATGAAAATATAGTATGAAATTTGGAGTCATACCCCCATGTTAAATCGTTCAAAAATCAAGTATAAAGTTCAAAGCTATCTCCGCATATTCAAGAGATGAAAATATAGTATGAAATTTGGAGTCATCTCCCCATGTTGAATCGTTGAAAAATCAAGTATAAAGTTCAAAGCTATCTCCCCATATTCAAGAGATAAAAATATAGTATAAAATTTGGAGCTATCTCCCCATGTTGAATGAATGAAAATATAGTATGAAATTTGGAGTCATCTCCCCATGTTATATCGTTTAAAAATCAAGTATAAAGTTCAAAGCTATCTCCCCATATTCAAGAGATAAAAATATAGTATAAAAGTTGGAGCTATCTCCCCATGTTAAATAGTTGGAAAATCAAGTATAAAGTTCAAAGCTATCTCTCCATATTCAAGAGATAAAAATATAGTATAAAATTTGGAGCTATCTCCCCATGTTGAATAAATGAAAATATAGTATGAAATTTGGAGTCATACCCCCATGTTAAATCGTTGAAAAATCAAGTATAAAGTTCAAAGCTATCTCCCCATATTCAAGAGATAAAAATATAGTATAAAATTTGGAGCTATCTTCCCATGTTAAGTAGTTGAAAAATCAAGTATAAAGTTCAAAGCTATCTCCCCATATTCAAGAGATAAAAATATAGTGTAAAATTTGGAGCTATCTTCCCATGTTGAATAAACGAAAATATAGTATGAAATTTGGAGTCATCCCCACATGTTAAATCGTTGAAAAATCAAGTATAAAGTTCAAAGCTATCTTCCCATATTCAAGAGATAGAAATATAGCATAAAATTTGGAGCTATCTCTCCATGTTGAATAAATGACAATATAGTATGAAATTTGGAGTCATCTCCCCATGTTAAATCGTTGAAAAATCAAGTATAAAGTTCAAAGCTATCTCCCCATATTCAAGAGATGAAAATATAGTATAAAATTTGGAGCTATCTCCCCATGTTGAATAAATGAAAATATAGTATGAAATTTGGAGTCATAACCCCATGTTAAATCGTTAAAAAATCAAGTATAAAGTTCAAAGCTATCTCCCCATATTCAAGAGATGAAAATATAGTATGAAATTTGGAGTCATCTCCCCATGTTAAATCGTTGAAAAATCAAGTATAAAGTTCAAAGCTATCTCCCCATATTCAAGAGATAAAAATATAGTATAAAATTTGGAGCTATCTCCCCATGTTGAATAAATGAAAATATAGTATGAAATTTGGCGTCATCTCCCCATGTTATATCGTTTAAAAATCAAGTATAAAGTTCAAAGCTATCTCCCCATATTCAAGAGATAAAAATATAGTATAAAATTTGGAGCTATCTTCCCATGTTGAATAAACGAAAATATAGTATGAAATTTGGAGTCATCCCCACATGTTAAATCGTTGAAAAATCAAGTATAAAGTTCAAAGCTATCTTCCCATATTCAAGAGATAGAAATATAGCATAAAATTTGGAGCTATCTCTCCATGTTGAATAAATGACAATATAGTATGAAATTTGGAGTCATCTCCCCATGTTAAATCGTTGAAAAATCAAGTATAAAGTTCAAAGCTATCTCCCCATATTCAAGAGATGAAAATATAGTATAAAATTTGGAGCTATCTCCCCATGTTGAATAAATGAAAATATAGTATGAAATTTGGAGTCATAACCCCATGTTAAATCGTTAAAAAATCAAGTATAAAGTTCAAAGCTATCTCCCCATATTCAAGAGATGAAAATATAGTATGAAATTTGGAGTCATCTCCCCATGTTAAATCGTTGAAAAATCAAGTATAAAGTTCAAAGCTATCTCCCCATATTCAAGAGATAAAAATATAGTATAAAATTTGGAGCTATCTCCCCATGTTGAATAAATGAAAATATAGTATGAAATTTGGCGTCATCTCCCCATGTTATATCGTTTAAAAATCAAGTATAAAGTTCAAAGCTATCTCCCCATATTCAAGAGATAAAAATATAGTATAAAAGTTGGAGCTATCTCCGCATGTTAAATAGTTGGAAAATCAAGTATAAAGTTCAAAGCTATCTCTCCATATTCAAGAGATAAAAATATAGTATAAAATTTGGAGCTATCTCCCCATGTTGAATAAATGAAAATATAGTATGAAATTTGGAGTCATACTCCCATGTTAAATCGTTGAAAAATCAAGTATAAAGTTCAAAGCTATCTCCCCATATTCAAGAGATAAAAATATAGTATAAAATTTGGAGCTATCTCCCCATGTTGAATAAATGAAAATATAGTATGAAATTTGGAGTCATCTCCCCATGTTATATCGTTTAAAAATCAAGTATAAAGTTCAAAGCTATCTCCCCATATTCAAGAGATAAAAATATCGTATAAAAGTTGGAGCTATCTCCCCATGTTGAATAGTTGGAAAATCAAGTATAAAGTTCAAAGCTATCTCTCCATATTCAAGAGATAAAAATATAGTATAAAATTTGGAGCTATCTCCCCATGTTGAATAAATGAAAATATAGTATGAAATTTGGAGTCATACCCCCATGTTAAATCGTTGAAAAATCAAGTATAAAGTTCAAAGCTATCTCCCCATATTCAAGAGATAAAAATATAGTAGAAAATTTGGAGCTATCTCCCCATGTTAAGTAGTTGAAAAATCAAGTATAAAGTTCAAAGCTATCTCCCCATATTCAAGAGATAAAAATATAGTATAAAATTTGGAGCTATCTCCCCATGTTGAATAAACGAAAATATAGTATGAAATTTGGAGTCATCCCCACATGTTAAATCGTTGAAAAATCAAGTATAAAGTTCAAAGCTATCTTCCCATATTCAAGAGATAGAAATATAGCATAAAATTTGGAGCTATCTCTCCATGTTGAATAAATGACAATATAGTATGAAATTTGGAGTCATCTCCCCATGTTAAATCGTTGAAAAATCAAGTATAAAGTTCAAAGCTATCTCCCCATATTCAAGAGATAAAAATATAGTATAAAATTTGGAGCTATCTCCCCATGTTGAATAAATGAAAATATAGTATGAAATTTGGAGTCATACCCCCATGTTAAATCGTTGAAAAATCAAGTATAAAGTTCAAAGCTATCTCCCCATATTCAAGAGATAAAAATATAGTATAAAATTTGGAGCTATCTCCCCATGTTAAATAGTTGAAAAATCGAGTATAAAGTTCAGAGCTATCTCCCCATATTCAAGAGATAAAAATATAGTATAAAATTTGGAGCTATCTCCCCATGTTGAATGAATGAAAATATAGTATGAAATTTGGAGTCATACCCCCATGTTAAATCGTTGAAAAATCAAGTATAAAGTTCAAAGCTATCTCCCCATATTCAAGAGATAAAAATATGGTATAAAATTTGGAGCTATCTCCCCATGTTAAATAGTTGAAGAATCAAGTATAAAGTTCAAACTCATCTCCCCATATTCAAGAGATAAAAATATAGTATAAAATTTATAGCTATCTCCCCATGTTGAATAAATGAAAATATAGTATGAAATTTAGAGTCATCCCCCCATGTTAAATCGTTGAAAAATCAAGTATAAAGTTCAAAGCTATCTTCCCATATTCAAGAGATAGAAATATAGCATAAAATTTGGAGCTATCTCTCCGTGTTGAATAAATGACAATATAGTATAAAATTTGCAGCTATCTCCCCATGTTAAATAGTTGAAGAATCAAGTATAAAGTTCAAAGTCATCTCCCCATATTCAAAAGATATAAATATAGTATAAAATCTATAGCTATCTCCCCATGTTGAATAAATGAAAATATAGTATGAAATTTGGAGTCATCCCCCCATGTTAAATCGTTGAAAAATCGAGTAGAAAGTTCAAAGCTATCTTCCCATATTCAAGAGATAGAAATATAGCATAAAATTTGGAGCTATCTCTCCATGTTGAATAAATGACAATATAGTATGAAATTTGGAGTCATCTCCCCATGTTAAATCGTTGAAAAATCAAGTATAAAGTTCAAAGCTATCTCCCCATATTCAAGAGATAAAAATAAAGCATAAAATTTGGAGCTATCTCTCCATGTTGAATAAATGAAAATATAGTATGAAATTTGGAGTCATCTCCCCATGTTAAATCGTTGAAAAATCAAGTATAAAGTTCAAAGCTATCTCCCCATATTCAAGAGATGAAAATATAGTATAAAATTTGGAGCTATCTCCCCATGTTGAATAAATGAAAATATAGTATGAAATTTGGAGTCATACCCCCATGTTAAATCGTTAAAAAATCAAGTATAAAGTTCAAAGCTATGTCCCATTATTCAAGAGATGAAAATATAGTATGAAATTTGGAGTCATCTCCCCATGTTAAATTGTTGAAAAATCAAGTATAAAGTTCAAAGCTATCTCCCCATATTCAAGAGATAAAAATATAGTATAAAATTTGGAGCTATCTCCCCATGTTGAATGAATGAAAATATAGTATGAAATTTGGAGTCATCTCCCCATGTTATATCGTTTAAAAATCAAGTATAAAGTTCAAAGCTATCTCCCCATATTCAAGAGATAAAAATATAGTATAAAAGTTGGAGCTATCTCCCCATGTTAAATAGTTGGAAAATCAAGTATAAAGTTCAAAGCTATCTCTCCATATTCAAGAGATAAAAATATAGTATAAAATTAGGAGCTATCTCCCCATGTTGAATGAATGAAAATATAGTATGAAATTTGGAGTCATACCCCCATGTTAAATCGTTGAAAAATCAAGTATAAAGTTCAAAGCTATCTCCCCATATTCAAGAGATAAAAATATAGTATAAAATTTGGAGCTATCTCCCCATGTTAAGTAGTTGAAAAATCAAGTATAAAGTTCAAAGCTATCTCCCCATATTCAAGAGATAAAAATATAGTATAAAATTTGGAGCTATCTCCCCATGTTAAGTAGTTGAAAAATCAAGTATAAAGTTCAAAGCTATCTCCCCATATTCAAGAGATAAAAATATAGTATAAAATTTGAAGCTATCTTGTACGATGTATTTAGATCTGATAGTATAATCGTTCGAGCAAGTATAGCGATCGTGAGCGTCCGTGGGCGATCGGGTTTATTCGTTTAAAGTTTTGTAGTGGCAGCGTTGTGCCGGTCGCATCATCACCAGTAGCCCAACAAGTACAAGTTAACTTCGTGGTTCTAACAAGTGGTTGTTGATACGTGCATACATACAGTACGTACAGTACGTACGGTATAAAGCAGTCGGTGTATTCGTTCGAACGATAAACAATAAAGGAAAATAATAAGTGAAAACGCTATAGTAGTGGTCGAATACCGTATTGAGTATATCGACTCTATAAACGAAAAACGAGCGATAGTTTCATTACATGCATTGACTTATAACGACGAAAAGCAGCATGCGGTTTATCAAAAAAATACTCCGGTATAAAACTAACCTCCTCATTCTGCTGTATTGTTGAATAAACGAAAATATAGTATGAAATTTGGAGTCATCCCCACATGTTAAATCGTTGAAAAATCAAGTATAAAGTTCAAAGCTATCTTCCCATATTCAAGAGATAGAAATATAGCATAAAATTTGGAGCTATCTCTCCATGTTGAATGAATGACAATATAGTATGAAATTTGGAGTCATCTCCCCATGTTATATCGTTTAAAAATCAAGTATAAAGTTCAAAGCTATCTCCCCATATTCAAGAGATAAAAACATAGTATAAAATTTATAGCTATCTCCCCATGTTGAATAAATGAAAATATAGTATGAAATTTGGAGTCATCCCCCCATGTTAAATCGTTGAAAAATCAAGTATAAAGTTCAAAGCTATCTTCCCATATTCAAGAGATAGAAATATAGCATAAAATTTGGAGCTATCTCTCCGTGTTGAATAAATGACAATATAGTATAAAATTTGGAGCTATCTCCCCATGTTAAATAGTTGAAGAATCAAGTATAAAGTTCAAAGTCATCTCCCCATATTCAAGAGATATAAATATAGTATAAAATTTATAGCTATCTCCCCATGTTGAATAAATGAAAATATAGTATGAAATTTGGAGTCATCCCCCATGTTAAATCGTTGAAAAATCGAGTACAAAGTTCAAAGCTATCTTCCCATATTCAAGAGATAGAAATATAGCATAAAATTTGGAGCTATCTCTCCATGTTGAATAAATGACAATATAGTATGAAATTTGGAGTCATCTCCCCATGTTAAATCGTTGAAAAATCAAGTATAAAGTTCAAAGCTATCTCCCCATATTCAAGAGATAAAAATATAGTATAAAATTTGGAGCTATCTCCCCATGTTAAGTAGTTGAAAAATCAAGTATAAAGTTCAAAGCTATCTCCCCATATTCAAGAGATAAAAATATAGTATAAAATTTGGAGCTATCTCCCCATGTTGAATGAATGAAAATATAGTATGAAATTTGGAGTCATCTCCCCATGTTATATCGTTTAAAAATCAAGTATAAAGTTCAAAGCTATCTCCCCATATTCAAGAGATAAAAATATAGTATAAAAGTTGGAGCTATCTCCCCATGTTAAATAGTTGGAAAATCAAGTATAAAGTTCAAAGCTATCTCTCCATATTCAAGAGATAAAAATATAGTATAAAATTTGGAGCTATCTCCCCATGTTGAATAAATGAAAATATAGTATGAAATTTGAAGTCATACCCCCATGTTAAATCGTTGAAAAATCAAGTATAAAGTTCAAAGCTATCTCCCCATATTCAAGAGATAAAAATATAGTATAAAATTTGGAGCTATCTCCCCATGTTAAGTAGTTGAAAAATCAAGTATAAAGTTCAAAGCTATCTCCCCATATTCAAGAGATAAAAATATAGTATAAAATTTGGAGCTATCTCCCCATGTTGAATAAACGAAAATATAGTATGAAATTTGGAGTCATCCCCACATGTTAAATCGTTGAAAAATCAAGTATAAAGTTCAAAGCTATCTTCCCATATTCAAGAGATAGAAATATAGCATAAAATTTGGAGCTATCTCTCCATGTTGAATAAATGACAATATAGTATGAAATTTGGAGTCATCTCCCCATGTTAAATCGTTGAAAAATCAAGTATAAAGTTCAAAGCTATCTCCCCATATTCAAGAGATAAAAATATAGTATAAAATTTGGAGCTATCTCCCCATGTTGAATAAATGAAAATATAGTATGAAATTTGGAGTCATACCCCCATGTTAAATCGTTAAAAAATCAAGTATAAAGTTCAAAGCTATCTCCCCATATTCAAGAGATGAAAATATAGTATGAAATTTGGAGTCATCTCCCCATGTTAAATCGTTGAAAAATCAAGTATAAAGTTCAAAGCTATCTCCCCATATTCAAGAGATAAAAATATAGTATAAAATTTGGAGCTATCTCCCCATGTTGAATAAATGAAAATATAGTATGAAATTTGGAGTCATACCCCCATGTTAAATCGTTCAAAAATCAAGTATAAAGTTCAAAGCTATCTCCGCATATTCAAGAGATGAAAATATAGTATGAAATTTGGAGTCATCTCCCCATGTTGAATCGTTGAAAAATCAAGTATAAAGTTCAAAGCTATCTCCCCATATTCAAGAGATAAAAATATAGTATAAAATTTGGAGCTATCTCCCCATGTTGAATGAATGAAAATATAGTATGAAATTTGGAGTCATCTCCCCATGTTATATCGTTTAAAAATCAAGTATAAAGTTCAAAGCTATCTCCCCATATTCAAGAGATAAAAATATAGTATAAAAGTTGGAGCTATCTCCCCATGTTAAATAGTTGGAAAATCAAGTATAAAGTTCAAAGCTATCTCTCCATATTCAAGAGATAAAAATATAGTATAAAATTTGGAGCTATCTCCCCATGTTGAATAAATGAAAATATAGTATGAAATTTGGAGTCATACCCCCATGTTAAATCGTTGAAAAATCAAGTATAAAGTTCAAAGCTATCTCCCCATATTCAAGAGATAAAAATATAGTATAAAATTTGGAGCTATCTCCCCATGTTAAGTAGTTGAAAAATCAAGTATAAAGTTCAAAGCTATCTCCCCATATTCAAGAGATAAAAATATAGTGTAAAATTTGGAGCTATCTTCCCATGTTGAATAAACGAAAATATAGTATGAAATTTGGAGTCATCCCCACATGTTAAATCGTTGAAAAATCAAGTATAAAGTTCAAAGCTATCTTCCCATATTCAAGAGATAGAAATATAGCATAAAATTTGGAGCTATCTCTCCATGTTGAATAAATGACAATATAGTATGAAATTTGGAGTCATCTCCCCATGTTAAATCGTTGAAAAATCAAGTATAAAGTTCAAAGCTATCTCCCCATATTCAAGAGATGAAAATATAGTATAAAATTTGGAGCTATCTCCCCATGTTGAATAAATGAAAATATAGTATGAAATTTGGAGTCATAACCCCATGTTAAATCGTTAAAAAATCAAGTATAAAGTTCAAAGCTATCTCCCCATATTCAAGAGATGAAAATATAGTATGAAATTTGGAGTCATCTCCCCATGTTAAATCGTTGAAAAATCAAGTATAAAGTTCAAAGCTATCTCCCCATATTCAAGAGATAAAAATATAGTATAAAATTTGGAGCTATCTCCCCATGTTGAATAAATGAAAATATAGTATGAAATTTGGCGTCATCTCCCCATGTTATATCGTTTAAAAATCAAGTATAAAGTTCAAAGCTATCTCCCCATATTCAAGAGATAAAAATATAGTATAAAATTTGGAGCTATCTTCCCATGTTGAATAAACGAAAATATAGTATGAAATTTGGAGTCATCCCCACATGTTAAATCGTTGAAAAATCAAGTATAAAGTTCAAAGCTATCTTCCCATATTCAAGAGATAGAAATATAGCATAAAATTTGGAGCTATCTCTCCATGTTGAATAAATGACAATATAGTATGAAATTTGGAGTCATCTCCCCATGTTAAATCGTTGAAAAATCAAGTATAAAGTTCAAAGCTATCTCCCCATATTCAAGAGATGAAAATATAGTATAAAATTTGGAGCTATCTCCCCATGTTGAATAAATGAAAATATAGTATGAAATTTGGAGTCATAACCCCATGTTAAATCGTTAAAAAATCAAGTATAAAGTTCAAAGCTATCTCCCCATATTCAAGAGATGAAAATATAGTATGAAATTTGGAGTCATCTCCCCATGTTAAATCGTTGAAAAATCAAGTATAAAGTTCAAAGCTATCTCCCCATATTCAAGAGATAAAAATATAGTATAAAATTTGGAGCTATCTCCCCATGTTGAATAAATGAAAATATAGTATGAAATTTGGCGTCATCTCCCCATGTTATATCGTTTAAAAATCAAGTATAAAGTTCAAAGCTATCTCCCCATATTCAAGAGATAAAAATATAGTATAAAAGTTGGAGCTATCTCCGCATGTTAAATAGTTGGAAAATCAAGTATAAAGTTCAAAGCTATCTCTCCATATTCAAGAGATAAAAATATAGTATAAAATTTGGAGCTATCTCCCCATGTTGAATAAATGAAAATATAGTATGAAATTTGGAGTCATACTCCCATGTTAAATCGTTGAAAAATCAAGTATAAAGTTCAAAGCTATCTCCCCATATTCAAGAGATAAAAATATAGTATAAAATTTGGAGCTATCTCCCCATGTTGAATAAATGAAAATATAGTATGAAATTTGGAGTCATCTCCCCATGTTATATCGTTTAAAAATCAAGTATAAAGTTCAAAGCTATCTCCCCATATTCAAGAGATAAAAATATCGTATAAAAGTTGGAGCTATCTCCCCATGTTGAATAGTTGGAAAATCAAGTATAAAGTTCAAAGCTATCTCTCCATATTCAAGAGATAAAAATATAGTATAAAATTTGGAGCTATCTCCCCATGTTGAATAAATGAAAATATAGTATGAAATTTGGAGTCATACCCCCATGTTAAATCGTTGAAAAATCAAGTATAAAGTTCAAAGCTATCTCCCCATATTCAAGAGATAAAAATATAGTAGAAAATTTGGAGCTATCTCCCCATGTTAAGTAGTTGAAAAATCAAGTATAAAGTTCAAAGCTATCTCCCCATATTCAAGAGATAAAAATATAGTATAAAATTTGGAGCTATCTCCCCATGTTGAATGAATGAAAATATAGTATGAAATTTGGAGTCATCTCCCCATGTTATATCGTTGAAAAATCAAGTATAAAGTTCAAAGCTATCTTCCCATATTCAAGAGATAGAAATATAGCATAAAATTTGGAGCTATCTCTCCATGTTGAATAAATGACAATATAGTATGAAATTTGGAGTCATCTCCCCATGTTAAATCGTTGAAAAATCAAGTATAAAGTTCAAAGCTATCTCCCCATATTCAAGAGATAAAAATATAGTATAAAATTTGGAGCTATCTCCCCATGTTGAATAAATGAAAATAGAGTATGAAATTTGGAGTCATACCCCCATGTTAAATCGTTAAAAAATCAAGTATAAAGTTCAAAGCTATCTCCCCATATTCAAGAGATGAAAATATAGTATGAAATTTGGAGTCATCTCCCCATGTTAAATCGTTGAAAAATCAAGTATAAAGTTCAAAGCTATCTCCCCATATTCAAGAGATAAAAATATCGTATAAAAGTTGGAGCTATCTCCCCATGTTGAATAGTTGGAAAATCAAGTATAAAGTTCAAAGCTATCTCTCCATATTCAAGAGATAAAAATATAGTATAAAATTTGGAGCTATCTCCCCATGTTGAATAAATGAAAATATAGTATGAAATTTGGAGTCATACCCCCATGTTAAATCGTTGAAAAATCAAGTATAAAGTTCAAAGCTATCTCCCCATATTCAAGAGATAAAAATATAGTAGAAAATTTGGAGCTATCTCCCCATGTTAAGTAGTTGAAAAATCAAGTATAAAGTTCAAAGCTATCTCCCCATATTCAAGAGATAAAAATATAGTATAAAATTTGGAGCTATCTCCCCATGTTGAATGAATGAAAATATAGTATGAAATTTGGAGTCATCTCCCCATGTTATATCGTTGAAAAATCAAGTATAAAGTTCAAAGCTATCTTCCCATATTCAAGAGATAGAAATATAGCATAAAATTTGGAGCTATCTCTCCATGTTGAATAAATGACAATATAGTATGAAATTTGGAGTCATCTCCCCATGTTAAATCGTTGAAAAATCAAGTATAAAGTTCAAAGCTATCTCCCCATATTCAAGAGATAAAAATATAGTATAAAATTTGGAGCTATCTCCCCATGTTGAATAAATGAAAATAGAGTATGAAATTTGGAGTCATACCCCCATGTTAAATCGTTAAAAAATCAAGTATAAAGTTCAAAGCTATCTCCCCATATTCAAGAGATGAAAATATAGTATGAAATTTGGAGTCATCTCCCCATGTTAAATCGTTGAAAAATCAAGTATAAAGTTCAAAGCTATCTCCCCATATTCAAGAGATAAAAATATAGTATGAAATTTGGAGCTATCTCCCCATGTTGAATAAATGAAAATATAGTATGAAATTTGGAGTCATACCCCCATGTTAAATCGTTAAAAAATCAAGTATAAAGTTCAAAGCTATCTCCCCATATTCAAGAGATGAAAATATAGTATGAAATTTGGAGTCATCTCCCCATGTTAAATCGTTCAAAAATCAAGTATAAAGTTCAAAGCTATCTCCCCATATTCAAGAGATAAAAATATAGTATAGAATTTGGAGCTATCTCCCCATGTTGAATGAATGAAAATATAGTATGAAATTTGGAGTCATCTCCCCATGTTATATCGTTTAAAAATCAAGTATAAAGTTCAAAGCTATCTCCCCATATTCAAGAGATAAAAATATAGTATAAAAGTTGGAGCTATCTCCCCATGTTAAATAGTTGGAAAATCAAGTATAAAGTTCAAAGCTATCTCTCCATATTCAAGAGATAAAAATATAGTATAAAATTTGGAGCTATCTCCCCATGTTGAATAAATGAAAATATAGTATGAAATTTGGAGTCATACCCCCATGTTAAATCGTTGAAAAATCAAGTATAAAGTTCAAAGCTATCTCCCCATATTCAAGAGATGAAAATATAGTATAAAATTTGGAGCTATCTCCCCATGTTAAGTAGTTGAAAAATCAAGTATAAAGTTCAAAGCTATCTCCCCATATTCAAGAGATAAAAATATAGTATAAAATTTGGAGCTATCTCCCCATGTTGAATAAACGAAAATATAGTATGAAATTTGGAGTCATCCCCACATGTTAAATCGTTGAAAAATCAAGTATAAAGTTCAAAGCTATCTTCCCATATTCAAGAGATAAAAATATAGCATAAAATTTGGAGCTATCTCTCCATGTTGAATAAATGACAATATAGTATGAAATTCGGAGTCGTCTCCCCATGTTAAATCGTTGAAAAATCAAGTATAAAGTTCAAAGCTATCTCCCCATATTCAAGAGATAAAAATATAGTATAAAATTTGGAGCTATCTCCCCATGTTGAATAAATGAAAATATAGTATGAAATTTGGAGTCATACCCCCATGTTAAATCGTTGAAAAATCGAGTATAAAGTTCAAAGCTATCTCCCCATATTCAAGAGATAAAAATATAGTATAAAATTTGGAGCTATCTCCCCATGTTAAATAGTTGAAAAATCAAGTATAAAGTTCAGAGCTATCTCCCCATATTCAAGAGATAAAAATATAGTATAAAATTTCGAGCTATCTCCCCATGTTGAATGAATGAAAATATAGTATGAAATTTGGAGTCATACCCCCATGTTAAATCGTTGAAAAATCAAGTATAAAGTTCAAAGCTATCTCCCCATATTCAAGAGATAAAAATATAGTATAAAATTTGGAGCTATCTCCCGATGTTAAATAGTTGAAGAATCAAGTATAAAGTTCAAAGTCATCTCCCCATATTCAAGAGATAAAAATATAGTATAAAATTTGGAGCTATCTCCCCATGTTGAATGAATGAAAATATAGTATGAAATTTGGAGTCATCTCCCCATGTTATATCGTTTAAAAATCAAGTATAAAGTTCAAAGCTATCTCCCCATATTCAAGAGATAAAAATATAGTATAAAAGTTGGAGCTATCTCCCCATGTTAAATAGTTGGAAAATCAAGTATAAAGTTCAAAGCTATCTCTCCATATTCAAGAGATGAAAATATAGTATAAAATTTGGAGCTATCTCCCCATGTTGAATAAATGAAAATATAGTATGAAATTTGGAGTCATACCCCCATGTTAAATCGTTGAAAAATCAAGTATAAAGTTCAAAGCTATCTCCCCATATTCAAGAGATAAAAATATAGTATAAAATTTGGAGCTATCTCCCCATGTTGAATAAATGACAATATAGTATGAAATTTGGAGTCATCTCCCCATGTTAAATCGTTGAAAAATCAAGTATAAAGTTCAAAGCTATCTCCCCATATTCAAGAGATAAAAATATAGTATAAAATTTGGAGCTATCTCCCCATGTTGAATAAATGAAAATATAGTATGAAATTTGGAGTCATACCCCCATGTTAAATCGTTAAAAAATCAAGTATAAAGTTCAAAGCTATCTCCCCATATTCAAGAGATGAAAATATAGTATGAAATTTGGAGTCATCTCCCCATGTTAAATCGTTGAAAAATCAAGTATAAAGTTCAAAGCTATCTCCCCATATTCAAGAGATAAAAATATAGTATAAAATTTGGAGCTATCTCCCCATGTTGAATAAATGAAAATATAGTATGAAATTTGGCGTCATCTCCCGATGTTATATCGTTTAAAAATCAAGTATAAAGTTCAAAGCTATCTCCCCATATTCAAGAGATAAAAATATAGTATAAAAGTTGGAGCTATCTCCGCATGTTAAATAGTTGGAAAATCAAGTATAAAGTTCAAAGCTATCTCCCCATATTCAAGAGATGAAAATATAGTATGAAATTTGGAGTCATCTCCCCATGTTAAATCGTTGAAAAATCAAGTATAAAGTTCAAAGCTATCTCCCCATATTCAAGAGATAAAAATATAGTATAAAATTTGGAGCTATCTCCCCATGTTGAATGAATGAAAATATAGTATGAAATTTGGAGTCATCTCCCCATGTTATATCGTTTAAAAATCAAGTATAAAGTTCAAAGCTATCTCCCCATATTCAAGAGATAAAAATATAGTATAAAAGTTGGAGCTATCTCCCCATGTTAAATCGTTGAAAAATCAAGTATAAAGTTCAAAGCTATCTTTCCATATTCAAGAGATAGAAATATAGCATAAAATTTGGAGCTATCTCTCCATGTTGAATAAATGACAATATAGTATGAAATTTGGAGTCATCTCCCCATGTTAAATCGTTGAAAAATCAAGTATAAAGTTCAAAGCTATCTCCCCATATTCAAGAGATAAAAATAAAGTATAAAATGTGGAGCTATCTCCCCATGTTGAATAAATGAAAATATAGTATGAAATTTGGAGTCATACCCCCATGTTAAATCGTTAAAAAATCAAGTATAAAGTTCAAAGCTATCTCCCCATATTCAAGAGATGAAAATATAGTATGAAATTTGGAGTCATCTACCCATGTTAAATCGTTGAAAAATCAAGTATAAAGTTCAAAGCTATCTCCCCATATTCAAGAGATAAAAATATAGTATAAAATTTGGAGCTATCTCCCCATGTTAAATAAACGAAAATATAGTATGAAATTTGGAGTCATCCCCACATGTTAAATCGTTGAAAAATCAAGTATAAAGTTCAAAGCTATCTTCCCATATTCAAAAGATAGAAATATAGCATAAAATTTGGAGCTATCTCTCCATGTTGAATAAATGACAATATAGTATGAAATTTGGAGTCATCCCCACATGTTAAATCGTTGAAAAATCAAGTATAAAGTTCAAAGCTATCTTCCCATATTCAAGAGATAGAAATATAGCATAAAATTTGGAGCTATCTCCCCATGTTAAATAGTTGAAAAATCAAGTATAAAGTTCAGAGCTATCTCCCCATATTCAAGAGATAAAAATATAGTATAAAATTTCGAGCTATCTCCCCATGTTGAATGAATGAAAATATAGTATGAAATTTGGAGTCATACCCCCATGTTAAATCGTTGAAAAATCAAGTATAAAGTTCAAAGCTATATCCCCATATTCAAGAGATAAAAATATAGTATAAAATTTGGAGCTATCTCCCGATGTTAAATAGTTGAAGAATCAAGTATAAAGTTCAAAGTCATCTCCCCATATTCAAGAGATAAAAATATAGTATAAAATTTGGAGCTATCTCCCCATGTTGAATGAATGAAAATATAGTATGAAATTTGGAGTCATCTCCCCATGTTATATCGTTTAAAAATCAAGTATAAAGTTCAAAGCTATCTCCCCATATTCAAGAGATAAAAATATAGTATAAAAGTTGGAGCTATCTCCCCATGTTAAATAGTTGGAAAATCAAGTATAAAGTTCAAAGCTATCTCTACATATTCAAGAGATGAATATATAGTATAAAATTTGGAGCTATCTCCCCATGTTGAATAAATGAAAATATAGTATGAAATTTGGAGTCATACCCCCATGTTAAATCGTTAAAAAATCAAGTATAAAGTTCAAAGCTATCTCCCCATATTCAAGAGATGAAAATATAGTATGAAATTTGGAGTCATCTCCCCATGTTAAATCGTTGAAAAATCAAGTATAAAGTTCAAAGCTATCTCCCCATATTCAAGAGATAAAAATATAGTATAAAATTTGGAGCTATCTCCCCATGTTGAATGAATGAAAATATAGTATGAAATTTGGAGTCATCTCCCCATGTTATATCGTTTAAAAATCAAGTATAAAGTTCAAAGCTATCTTCCCATATTCAAGAGATAAAAATATAGTATAAAAGTTGGAGCTATCTCCCCATGTTAAATAGTTGGAAAATCAAGTATAAAGTTCAAAGCTATCTCTCCATATTCAAGAGATAAAAATATAGTATAAAATTTGGAGCTATCTCCCCATGTTGAATAAATGAAAATATAGTATGAAATTTGGAGTCATACCCCCATGTTAAATCGTTGAAAAATCAAGTATAAAGTTCAAAGCTATCTCCCCATATTCAAGAGATGAAAATATAGTATAAAATTTGGAGCTATCTCCCCATGTTAAGTAGTTGAAAAATCAAGTATAAAGTTCAAAGCTATCTCCCCATATTCAAGAGATAAAAATATAGTATAAAATTTGGAGCTATCTCCCCGTGTTGAATAAACGAAAATATAGTATGAAATTTGGAATCATCCCCACATGTTAAATCGTTGAAAAATCAAGTATAAAGTTCAAAGCTATCTTCCCATATTCAAGAGATAGAAATATAGCATAAAATTTGGAGCTATCTCTCCATGTTGAATAAATGACAATATAGTATGAAATTCGGAGTCGTCTCCCCATGTTAAATCGTTGAAAAATCAAGTATAAAGTTCAAAGCTATCTCCCCATATTCAAGAGATAAAAATATAGTATAAAATTTGGAGCTATCTCCCCATGTTGAATAAATGAAAATATAGTATGAAATTTGGAGTCATACCCCCATGTTAAATCGTTGAAAAATCAAGTATAAAGTTCAAAGCTATCTCCCCATATTCAAGAGATAAAAATATAGTATAAAATTTGGAGCTATCTCCCCATGTTAAATAGTTGAAAAATCAAGTATAAAGTTCAGAGCTATCTCCCCATATTCAAGAGATAAAAATATAGTATAAAATTTCGAGCTATCTCCCCATGTTGAATGAATGAAAATATAGTATGAAATTTGGAGTCATACCCCCATGTTAAATCGTTGAAAAATCAAGTATAAAGTTCAAAGCTATCTCCCCATATTCAAGAGATAAAAATATAGTATAAAATTTGGAGCTATCTCCCGATGTTAAATAGTTGAAGAATCAAGTATAAAGTTCAAAGTCATCTCCCCATATTCAAGAGATAAAAATATAGTATAAAATTTGGAGCTATCTCCCCATGTTGAATGAATGAAAATATAGTATGAAATTTGGAGTCATCTCCCCATGTTATATCGTTTAAAAATCAAGTATAAAGTTCAAAGCTATCTCCCCATATTCAAGAGATAAAAATATAGTATAAAAGTTGGAGCTATCTCCCCATGTTAAATAGTTGGAAAATCAAGTATAAAGTTCAAAGCTATCTCTCCATATTCAAGAGATGAAAATATAGTATAAAATTTGGAGCTATCTCCCCATGTTGAATGAATGAAAATATAGTATGAAATTTGGAGTCATACCCCCATGTTAAATCGTTGAAAAATCAAGTATAAAGTTCAAAGCTATCTCCCCATATTCAAGAGATAAAAATATAGTATAAAATTTGGAGCTATCTCCCCATGTTAAGTAGTTGAAAAATCAAGTATAAAGTTCAAAGCTATCTCCCCATATTCAAGAGATAAAAATATAGTATAAAATTTGGAGCTATCTCCCCATGTTGAATGAACGAAAATATAGTATGAAATTTGGAGTCATCCCCACATGTTACATCGTTGAAAAATCAAGTATAAAGTTCAAAGCTATCTTCCCATATTCAAGAGATAGAAATATAGCATAAAATTTGGAGCTATCTCTCCATGTTGAATAAATGACAATATAGTATGAAATTTGGAGTCATCTCCCCATGTTAAATCGTTGAAAAATCAAGTATAAAGTTCAAAGCTATCTCCCCATATTCAAGAGATAAAAATATAGTATAAAATTTGGAGCTATCTCCCCATGTTGAATAAATGAAAATATAGTATGAAATTTGGAGTCATACCCCCATGTTAAATCGTTAAAAAATCAAGTATAAAGTTCAAAGCTATCTCCCCATATTCAAAAGATGAAAATATAGTATGAAATTTGGAGTCATCTCCCCATGTTAAATCGTTGAAAAATCAAGTATAAAGTTCAAAGCTATCTCCCCATATTCAAGAGATAAAAATATAGTATAAAATTTGGAGCTATCTCCCCATGTTGAATAAATGAAAATATAGTATGAAATTTGGCGTCATCTCCCGATGTTATATCGTTTAAAAATCAAGTATAAAGTTCAAAGCTATCTCCCCATATTCAAGAGATAAAAATATAGTATAAAAGTTGGAGCTATCTCCGCATGTTAAATAGTTGGAAAATCAAGTATAAAGTTCAAAGCTATCTCCCCATATTCAAGAGATGAAAATATAGTATGAAATTTGGAGTCATCTCCCCATGTTAAATCGTTGAAAAATCAAGTATACAGTTCAAAGCTATCTCCCCATATTCAAGAGATAAAAATATAGTATAAAATTTGGAGCTATCTCCCCATGTTGAATAAATGAAAATATAGTATGAAATTTGGAGTCATACCCCCATGTTAAATCGTTAAAAAATCAAGTATAAAGTTCAAAGCTATCTCCCCATATTCAAGAGATAAAAATATAGTATAAAATTTTGAGCTATCTCCCTATGTTGAATGAATGAAAATATAGTATGAAATTTGGAGTCATCCCCTCATGTTAAATCGTTGAAAAATCAAGTATAAAGTTCAAAGCTATCTCCCCATATTCAAGAGATAAAAATATAGCATAAAATTTGTAGCTATCTCTCCATGTTGAATAAATGAAAATATAGTATGAAATTTGGAGTCATCTCCCCATGTTAAATCGTTGAAAAATCAAGTATAAAGTTCAAAGCTATCTCCCCATATTCAAGAGATAAAAATATAGTATAAAATTTGGAGCTATCTCCCCATGTTGAATAAATGAAAATATAGTATGAAATTTGGAGTCATACCCCCATGTTAGATCGTTGAAAAATCAAGTATAAAGTTCAAAGCTATCTCCCCATATTCAAGAGATCAAGAGACTCGGTAGAGTCTCGCGCCAAGTACATTAAAAAAAAAATTTTTTCAAGCGCGAGACTCAACGAGTCTATATACCCGAGAGGCAGCTACCCTAACCTATACCGCGAACTAGTATCGTCGTTTTCTTTCACCTCACAATATACACAGGTTGAAACTAATTTAATCTAGGATGTGGTCATGAAAAGCTTTCATTTGAGCCTTAGATCGATTAAATCGGTGTCCGGAGTGCTGAGATATGATTAACTACAAATTCTGATACCCCGTTTCATTGTAAAATTTTTCGTTTTCGTCGTCGTCAGACCAAGATTCACGTCAAACCATTCCCATGCAATCACTAGACGGGAAAATCCACACAAAAGTTGTAGAGTGACGTCAGTACGAGATAGTTCCGACGTAGATAGCGCCAGTATCGCAGACAGAAACCGTCTCCTACATAGACATAGAGCATGAACTGCGCATTCCCTATACAGCCTATGGTAACGCCGAAAGTGAGAGAGAAGGGTAACACACGCGGCCAAATCTGTCTCTTTCTATGCATTTGACGTTGTTGGTTAGAAAGAAACAGATTTGGCCGCGTGTATATGCTGTCTCTTTCTACCGACCGAGCGATTTTCGGCCCGAATGCGCAGTCCATGCTCTATGTCTATGGTCTCCTACACTAGCAGACGCGTATTGTCATTTCATGTTTTTAAATCCCAATGATAAAGGAAATAAGAGAAATACGAGCAATGCTTAATACAAAATTTGAATGTACAAAAACTAGTGAATACCCACCGCAAGCCCCTCGGGTGCCAAAACCTTACGCCAAGTACATTAATGTGATAGTCACCAATAAAAATGTTTCGATAGGTTAATCTTGAATCCTACGATCTCGAGCTTTTGAGGTTATGCGAATCGGCTGACGTGTGAAATTCATGGTGATAAATAAAATAACAATTATAAACGGACAAGACTGTCAGATGAATAATAACTGATTTATGAATGCAATTATCAGAAGAAACGGTTTTTTCGGTTCAATTGTTTAGCAAGTTATCGCCTGAGGAAGTCTGACAAGAGAAAATCGAGAGAAAATGTTGACGTAGAAAAATATGAGGATAGCATTATTCGATATAGGGAACGGCAAGGAGCCAGACCAATAAATCCGAGTTCAAGCATTGGATTGCAACGAATTTTACTTCAAGCTCCATGTTAAGCTCATCTCCGAAGGCTCGTCTGCTGAGACTCAAATTGTGAGTCAACGTTATACGTAGGATTCCGACGAGTCCTATAATCTAACTCCGTATCATCTAGTCAAAATGAGATTTTCAGTCAACGTTGTTTGTTGGACTCCGATAGGCTTTATTCTACACTCCACGTCAACGTAGTGCCTTGACCTTCGGTGAAGATAATTTTTTAATCCATAATGTATATTCATAATTTAATGTGAAATTTCAATAAATTTGTTACATTTTGGTATGCAACCTGTGTCTATATGTTCGACTCTATTAAGCTTTCTCCAAATTAAGATTAGTGCTATCACGACAAATGGAATGAAATTACTTATTTATGGATTATTTAATTTTGTAGCGAGTCGCCATATAAGACGAGAGGATGATGAGAGAAAACGCTTGGGTTGCAAAGTATCAGTATAGTGTTATTTGATACGAGAAACGGCAAAAGTCAGACGAAGAGAGCAGAATGCGGGTGTTTGACTTCATAAATTTCCATTTTATGCTCTACGCTAGTCTTGCATGAATAGGCTCAATTCTAAATATTTTGATACCTACTGTTCAGACCCGAATTGGAAGTTGATGTTATGAGTACGGGACGCATACATGTTCTTTTTGCAGAGGACCTAGTTGCATTAAAAAAAAAACTACCTACGAATTGCAATACATATATCTGATATCCATATATATTTAGTCATGAGCACCAACTATAACCCTGCGTGCAAGTAACTCCGTCATTGTCGGTCCCAGGCCCAGATGAGACAGGAGGAGGGTTGCACGCAGGGTTGGATGTTGTAGGTATAAAAAATTGTTGTAGTGGAACAATTTGTAAACGCTATGAAAGTACATTACGCGTCACTCTACAAATTTGAGACTTGGGGAAGATTATAAGCACACGCGTGCTCGTTGCTGTTGACGTTCCTGCTTATCGAGGGACTTCGGGCGGTATGAAATAGCACAAAACAACCGAGCGAGCGTAGCGAGCGAGCACAATTATTAGGTGGTCAAGCAAAATTTTACAAAAAGTAGTGAAATCAACCCCAAAAAGCACCTTTGGTGCAAAAACCTTCCGCCAAGTCCATTAATGTGTAGATCACTCCACCAAAAAATAATCAAAGGTTGTGCTCGCTCACTCGATTGGTTGATGATTATCAACATACAAAAGCATTGAAATCAGATACAACTGCCAAGTACCTGTAGAATGATAAAAGTTTGGAATTGAAAAATTTGTTCAAACTAAATAACGTTGTACTCGTTCACTCGCTGCGCTCGCTCATTCTATTGGCTTATGATTATGGGTTGAAAAAACAATTCGGATGAAGAGATTAAAGATGTCAACATTTATCTAAAAATATTCATAACGAAAAAATAATTTAAAGAAAATTAAAAAAAAAAATTTGAAGGTAGTGGTACTTGGGGGGCCTTTTGTAGAAAAAGAAATGTAAAATATCGATCACGAACCATGTCAATGTCATCTGATAGATATTCAAACATTGGCCCGCCAACGTACCACGGACTACAAATTTTTTTTTTTAATTTTCTTTAAATTATTTTTTCGTTATGAATATTTTTAGATAAATGTTGACATCTTCAATCTCTTCATCCGAATTGTTTTTTCAACCCATAATCATAAGCCAATAGAGTGAGCGAGCGCAGCGAGCGAACGAGTACAACGTTATTTAGTTTGAACAAATTTTTCAATTCCAAACTTTTATCATTCTACAGGTACTTGGCAGTTGTATCTTATTTCAATGCTTTTGTATGTTGATAATCATCAACCAATCGAGTGAGCGAGCACAACCTTTGATTATTTTTTGGTGGAGTGATCTACACATTAATGGACTTGGCGGAAGGTTTTTGCACCATAAAAATATAGTATAAAATTTGGAGCTATCTCCCCATGTTAAATGAATGAAAATATAGTATGAAATTTGGAGTCATCTCCCCATGTTAAATCGTTGAAAAATCAAGTATAAAGTTCAAAGCTATCTCCCCATATTCAAGAGATAATAATATAGCATAAAATTCGGAGCTATCTCTCCATGTTGAATAAATGAAAATATAGTATGAAATTTGGAGTCATCTCCCTATGTTAAATCGTTGAAAAATCAAGTATAAAGTTCAAAGCTATCTCCCCATATTCAAGAGATAAAAATATAGTATAAAATTTGGAGCTATCTCCCCATGTTGAATAAATGAAAATATAGTATGAAATTTGGAGTCATCTCCCCATGTTAAATCGTTGAAAAATCAAGTATAAAGTTCAAAGCTATCTCTCCATATTCAAGAGATAAAAATATAGTATAAAATTTGGAGCTATCTCCCCATGTTGAATAAATGAAAATATAGTATGAAATTTGGAGTCATACCCCCATGTTAAATCGTTGAAAAATCAAGTATAAAGTTCAAAGCTATCTCCCCATATTCAAGAGATAAAAATATAGTATAAAATTTGGAGCTATCTCCCTATGTTAAATAGATGAAAAATCAAGTATAAAGTTCAAAGCTATCTCCCCATATTCAAGAGATAAAAATATAGTATAAAATTTTGAGCTATCTCCCTATGTTGAATGAATGAAAATATAGTATGAAATTTGGAGTCATCCCCTCATGTTAAATCGTTGAAAAATCAAGTATAAAGTTCAAAGCTATCTCCCCATATTCAAGAGATAAAAATATAGCATAAAATTTGTAGCTATCTCTCCATGTTGAATAAATGAAAATATAGTATAAAAGTTGGAGCTATCTCCCCATGTTAAATAGTTGGAAAATCAAGTATAAAGTTCAAAGCTATCTCCCCATATTCAAGAGATAAAAATATAGTATTAAATTTGGAGCTATCTCCCCATGTTGAATAAATGAAAATATAGTATGAAATTTGGAGTCATACCCCCATGTTAAATCGTTGAAAAATCAAGTATAAAGTTCAAAGCTATCTCCCCATATTCAAGAGATAAAAATATAGTATAAAATTTGGAGCTATCTCCCCATGTTAAGTAGTTGAAAAATCAAGGATAAAGTTCAAAGCTATCTTCCCATATTCAAGAGATAAAAATATAGTATAAAATTTGGAGCTATCTCCCCATGTTGAATAAATGAAAATAGAGTATGAAATTTGGAGTCATCCCCACATGTTAAATCGTTGAAAAATCAAGTATAAAGTTCAAAGCTATCTTCCCATATTCCAGAGATAGAAATATAGCATAAAATTTGGAGCTATCTCTCCATGTTGAATAAATGACAATATAGTATGAAATTTGGAGTCATCTCCCTATGTTAAATCGTTGAAAAATCAGGTATAAAGTTCAAAGCTATCTCCCCATATTCAAGAGATAAAAATAAAGTATAAAATTTGGAGCTATCTCCCCATGTTGAATGAATGAAAATATAGTATGAAATTTGGAGTCATCCCCCTATGTTAAATCGTTGAAAAATCAAGTATAAAGTTCAAAGCTATCTCCCCATATTCAAGAGATAAAAATATAGCATAAAATTTGGAGCTATCTCTCCATGTTGAATAAATGAAAATATAGTATGAAATTTGGAGTCATACCCCCATGTTAAATCGTTGAAAAATCAAGTATAAAGTTCAAAGCTATCTCCCCATATTCAAGAGATAAAAATATAGTATAAAATTTGGAGCTATCTCCCCATGTTGAATGAATGAAAATATAGTATGAAATTTGGAGTCATCTCCCCATGTTAAATCGTTGAAAAATCAAGTATAAAGTTCAAAGCTATCTTCCCATATTCAAGAGATAAAAATGAAGTATAAAATTCGGAGCTATATCCCCATGTTGAATGAATGAAAATATAGTATGAAATTTGGAGTCATTCCCCCATGTTAAATCGTTGAAAAATCAAGTATAAAGTTCAAAGCTATCTCCCCATATTCAAGAGATAAAAATGAAACATAAAATTTTGAGCTATCTCTCCATGTTGAATAGATGAAAATATAGTATGAAATTTGGAGTCATCTCCCCATGTTATATCGTTTAAAAATCAAGTATGAAGTTCAAAGCTATCTCCCCATATTCAAGAGATAAAAATATAGTATAAAAGTTGGAGCTATCTCCCCATGTTATATAGTTGGAAAATCAAGTATAAAGTTCAAAGCTATCTCCCCATATTCGAGAGATAAAAATATAGTATAAAATTTGTAGCTATCTCCCCATGTTGAATAAATGAAAATATAGTATGAAATTTGGAGTCATACCCCCATGTTAAATCGTGGAAAAATCAAGTATAAAGTTCAAAGCTATCTCCCCATATTCAAGAGATAAAAATATAGTATGAAATTTGGAGCTATTTCCCCATGTTAAGTAGTTGAAAAATCAAGTATAAAGTTCAAAGCTATCTTCCCATATTCAGGAGATAGAAATATAGCATAAAATTTGGAGCTATCTCTCTATGTTGAATAACTGACAATATAGTATGAAATTTGGAGTCATCTCCCCATGTTAAATCGTTGGAAAATCAAGTATAAAGTTCAAAGCTATCTCCCCATATTCAAGAGATGAAAATAAAGTATAAAATTTGGAGCTATCTCCCCATGTTGAATAAATGAAAATATAGTATGAAATTTGGAGTCATCCCCCCATGTTAAATCGTTGAAAAATCAAGTATAAAGTTCAAAGCTATCTCCCCATATTCAAGAGATAAAAATATAGCATCAAATTTGGAGCTATCTCTCCATGTTGAATAAATGAAAATATAGTATGAAATTTGGAGTCATACCCCCATGTTAAATCGTTGAAAAATCAAGTATAAAGTTCAAAGCTATCTCCCCATATTCGAGAGATAAAAATATAGTATAAAATTTGGAGCTATCTCTCCATGTTGAATGAATGAAAATATAGTATGAAATTTGGAGTCATCTCCCCATGTTAAATCGTTGAAAAATCAAGTATAAAGTTCAAAGCTATCTTCCCATATTCAAGAGATAAAAATAAAGTATAAAATTTGGAGCTATATCCCCATGTTGAATAAATGAAAATATAGTATGAAATTTGGAGTCATTCCCCCATGTTAAATCGTTGAAAAATCAAGTATAAAGTTCAAAGCTATCTCCCCATATTCAAGAGATAAAAATGAAGCATAAAATTTGGAGCTATCTCTCCATGTTGAATAGATGAAAATATAGTATGAAATTTGGAGTCATCTCCCCATGTTAAATAGTTGGAAAATCAAGTATAAAGTTCAAAGCTATCTCCCCATATTCAAGAGATAAAAATATAGTATTAAATTTGGAGCTATCTCCCCATGTTGAATAAATGAAAATATAGTATGAAATTTGGAGTCATACCCCCATGTTAAATCGTTGAAAAATCAAGTATAAAGTTCAAAGCTATCTCCCCATATTCAAGAGATAAAAATATAGTATAAAATTTGGAGCTATCTCCCCATGTTAAGTAGTTGAAAAATCAAGGATAAAGTTCAAAGCTATCTTCCCATATTCAAGAGATAAAAATATAGTATAAAATTTGGAGCTATCTCCCCATGTTGAATAAATGAAAATAGAGTATGAAATTTGGAGTCATCCCCACATGTTAAATCGTTGAAAAATCAAGTATAAAGTTCAAAGCTATCTTCCCATATTCCAGAGATAGAAATATAGCATAAAATTTGGAGCTATCTCTCCATGTTGAATAAATGAAAATATAGTATGAAATTTGGAGTCATACCCCCATGTTAAATCGTGGAAAAATCAAGTATAAAGTTCAAAGCTATCTCCCCATATTCAAGAGATGAAAATATAGTATAAAATTTGGAGCTCTCTCCCCATGTTGAATAAATGAAAATATAGTATGAAATTTGGAGTCATCTCCCCATGTTAAATCGTTGAAAAATCAAGTATAAAGTTCAAAGCTATCTCCCCATATTCAAGAGATAAAAATATAGTATAAAATTAGGAGCTATCTCCCCATGTTGAATAAATGAAAATACAGTATGAAATTTGGAGTCATCCCCACATGTTTAATCGTTGAAAAATCAAGTATAAAGTTCAAAGCTATCTTCCCATATTCAAGAGATAGAAATATAGCATAACATTTGGAGCTATCTCTTCATGTTGAATAAATGAAAATATAGTATGAAATTTGGAGTCATCTCCCCATGTTATATCGTTTAAAAATCAAGTATAAAGTTCAAAGCTATCTCCCCATATTCAAGAGATAAAAATATAGTATAAAAGTTGGAGCTATCTCCCCATGTTGAATAGTTGGAAAATCAAGTATAAAGTTCAAAGCTATCTCCCCATATTCAAGAGATAAAAATATAGTATAAAATTTGTAGCTATCTCCCCATGTTGAATAAATGAAAATATAGTATGAAATTTGGAGTCATACCCCCATGTTAAATCGTGGAAAAAT
Organism: Tenthredo livida; assembly: GCA_963992785.1. Classification (NCBI taxonomy): domain Eukaryota; kingdom Metazoa; phylum Arthropoda; class Insecta; order Hymenoptera; family Tenthredinidae; genus Tenthredo; species Tenthredo livida. The sequence continues at coordinate 15,404,512 of OZ023070.1, read as the reverse complement.
CAAGTATAAAGTTCAAAGCTATCTCCCCATATTCAAGAGATAAAAATATAGTATGAAATTTGGAGCTATTTCCCCATGTTAAGTAGTTGAAAAATCGAGTATAAAGTTCAAAGCTATCTCCCCATATTCAAGAGATAAAAATATAGTATAAAATTTGGAGCTATCTCCCCATGTTGAATAAATGAAAATATAGTATGAAATTTGGAGTCATCCCCACATGTTAAATCGTTGAAAAATCAAGTATAAAGTTCAAAGCTATTTCTCCATATTCAAGAGATAGAAATATAGCATAAAATTTGGAGCTATCTCCCCATGTTGAATAAATGAAAATATAGTATGAAATTTGGAGTCATCCCCCCATGTTAAATCGTTGAAAAATCAAGTATAAAGTTCAAAGCTATCTCCCCATATTCAAGAGATAAAAATATAGCATAAAATTTGGAGCTATCTCTCCATGTTGAATAAATGAAAATATAGTATGAAATTTGGAGTCATCTCCCCATGTTAAATCGTTGAAAAATCAAGTATAAAGTTCAAAGCTATTTCCCCATATTCAAGAGATAAAAATATAGTATAAAATTTGGAGCTATCTCCCCATGTTGAATAAATGAAAATATAGTATGAAATTTGGAGTCATCCCCACATGTTAAATCGTTGAAAAATCAAGTATAAAGTTCAAAGCTATCTTCCCATATTCAAGAGATAGAAATATAGCATAAAATTTGGAGCTATCTCTTCATGTTGAATAAATGACAATATAGTATGAAATTTGGAGTCATCTCCCCATGTTAAATCGTTGAAAAATCAAGTGTAAAGTTCAAAGCTATCTCCCCGTATTCAAGAGATAAAAATAAAGTATAAAATTTGGAGCTATCTCCCCATGTTGAATAAATGAAAATATAGTATGAAATTTGGAGTCATCCCCCCATGTTGAATCGTTGAAAAATCAAGTATAAAGTTCAAAGCTATCTCCCCATATTCAAGAGATAAAAATATAGCATAAAATTTAGAGCTATCTCTCCATGTTGAATGAATGAAAATATAGTATGAAATTTGGAGTCATACCCCCATGTTAAATCGTTGAAAAATCAAGTATAAAGTTCAAAGCTATCTCCCCATATTCAAGAGATAAAAATATAGTATAAAATTCGGAGCTATCTCCCCATGTTGAATAAATGAAAATATAGTATGAAATTTGGAGTCATCTCCCGATGTTAAATCGTTGAAAAATCAAGTATAAAGTTCAAAGCTATCTCCCCATATTCAAGAGATGAAAATATAGTATAAAATTTGAAGCTATCTCCCCATGTTGAATAAATGCAAATATAGTATGAAATTTGGAGTCATACCCCCATGTTAAATCGTTGAAAAATGAAGTATAAAGTTCAAAGCTATCTCCCCATATTCAAGAGATAAAAATATAGTATAAAATTTGGAGCTATCTCCCTATGTTAAATAGATGAAAAATCAAGTATAAAGTTCAAAGCTATCTCCCCATATTCAAGAGATAAAAATATAGTATAAAATTTTGAGCTATCTCCCCATGTTGAATAAATGAAAATATAGTATGAAATTTGGAGTCATACCCCCATGTTGAATCGTTGAAAAATCAAGTATAAAGTTCAAAGCTATCTCCCCATATTCAAGAGATAAAAATATAGTATAAAATTTGGAGCTATCTCCCCATGTTAAATCGTTGAAAAATCAAGTATAAAGTTCAAAGCTATCTCCCCATATTCAAGAGATAAAAATATAGTATAAAATTTGGAGCTATCTCCCTATGTTGAATAAATGAAAATATAGTATGAAATTTGGAGTCATCTCCCCATGTTAAATCGTTGAAAAATCAAGTATAAAGTTCAAAGCTATCTCCCCATATCCAAGAGATAAAAATATAGTATAAAATTTGGAGCTATCTCCCCATGTTGAATAAATGAAAATATAGTATGAAATTTGGAGTCATACCCCCATGTTAAATCGTTGAAAAATCAAGTATAAAGTTCAAAGCTATCTCCCCATATTCAAGAGATGAAAATATAGTATAAAATTTGGAGCTCTCTCCCCATGTTGAATAAATGAAAATATAGTATGAAATTTGGAGTCATCTTCCCATGTTAAATAGTTGAAAAATCAAGTATAAAGATCAAAGCTATCTCTCCATATTCAAGAGATAAGAATATAGTATAAAATTTGGAGCTATCTCCCCATGTTGAATAAATGAAAATATAGTATGAAATTTGGAGTCATACCGCCATGTTAAATCGTTGAAAAATCAAGTATAAAGTTCAAAGCTATCTCCCCATATTCAAGAGATGAAAATATAGTATAAAATTTTGAGCTATCTCCTCATGTTGAATAAATGAAAATATAGTATGAAATTTGGAGTCATCCCCCCATGTTAAATCGTTGAAAAATCAAGTATAAAGTTCAAAGCTATCTCCCCATATTCAAGAGATAAAAATATAGTATGAAATTTGGAGCTATCTCCCCATGTTGAATAAATGAAAATATAGTATGAAATTTGGAGCCATCCCCACATGTTAAATCGTTGAAAAATCAAGTATAAAGTTCAAAGCTATCTTCCCATATTCAAGAGATAGAAATATAGCATAAAATTTGGAGCTATCTCTTCATGTTGAATAAATGACAATATAGTATGAAATTTGGAGTCATCTCCCCATGTTAAATCGTTGAAAAAACAAGTGTAAAGTTCAAAGCTATCTCCCCATATTCAAGAGATAAAAATATAGTATAAAAGTTGGAGCTATCTCCCTATGTTAAATAGTTGGAAAATCAAGTACAAAGTTCAAAGCTATCTCCCCATATTCAAGAGATAAAAATATAGTATAAAATTTGTAGCGATCTCCCCATGTTGAATAAATGAAAATATAGTATGAAATTTGGAGTCATACCCCCATGTTAAATCGTGGAAAAATCAAGTATAAAGTTCAAAGCTATCTCCCCATATTCAAGAGATGAAAATATAGTATAAAATTTGGAGCTATCTCCCTATGTTGAATAAATGAAAATATAGTATGAAATTTGGAGTCATCTCCCCATGTTAAATCGTTGAAAAATCAAGTATAAAGTTCAAAGCTATCTCCCCATATCCAAGAGATAAAAATATAGTATAAAATTTGGAGCTATCTCCCCATGTTGAATAAATGAAAATATAGTATGAAATTTGGAGTCATACCCCCATGTTAAATCGTTGAAAAATCAAGTATAAAGTTCAAAGCTATCTCCCCATATTCAAGAGATGAAAATATAGTATAAAATTTGGAGCTCTCTCCCCATGTTGAATAAATGAAAATATAGTATGAAATTTGGAGTCATCTTCCCATGTTAAATAGTTGAAAAATCAAGTATAAAGATCAAAGCTATCTCTCCATATTCAAGAGATAAGAATATAGTATAAAATTTGGAGCTATCTCCCCATGTTGAATAAATGAAAATATAGTATGAAATTTGGAGTCATACCGCCATGTTAAATCGTTGAAAAATCAAGTATAAAGTTCAAAGCTATCTCCCCATATTCAAGAGATGAAAATATAGTATAAAATTTTGAGCTATCTCCTCATGTTGAATAAATGAAAATATAGTATGAAATTTGGAGTCATCCCCCCATGTTAAATCGTTGAAAAATCAAGTATAAAGTTCAAAGCTATCTCCCCATATTCAAGAGATAAAAATATAGTATGAAATTTGGAGCTATCTCCCCATGTTGAATAAATGAAAATATAGTATGAAATTTGGAGCCATCCCCACATGTTAAATCGTTGAAAAATCAAGTATAAAGTTCAAAGCTATCTTCCCATATTCAAGAGATAGAAATATAGCATAAAATTTGGAGCTATCTCTTCATGTTGAATAAATGACAATATAGTATGAAATTTGGAGTCATCTCCCCATGTTAAATCGTTGAAAAAACAAGTGTAAAGTTCAAAGCTATCTCCCCATATTCAAGAGATAAAAATATAGTATAAAAGTTGGAGCTATCTCCCTATGTTAAATAGTTGGAAAATCAAGTACAAAGTTCAAAGCTATCTCCCCATATTCAAGAGATAAAAATATAGTATAAAATTTGTAGCGATCTCCCCATGTTGAATAAATGAAAATATAGTATGAAATTTGGAGTCATACCCCCATGTTAAATCGTGGAAAAATCAAGTATAAAGTTCAAAGCTATCTCCCCATATTCAAGAGATGAAAATATAGTATAAAATTTGGAGCTCTCTCCCCATGTTGAATAAATGAAAATATAGTATGAAATTTGGAGTCATCTCCCCATGTTAAATCGTTGAAAAATCAAGTATAAAGTTCAAAGCTATCTCCCCATATTCAAGAGATAAAAATATAGTATAAAATTAGGAGCTATCTCCCCATGTTGAATAAATGAAAATATAGTATGAAATTTGGAGTCATCCCCACATGTTTAATCGTTGAAAAATCAAGTATAAAGTTCAAAGCTATCTTCCCATATTCAAGAGATAGAAATATAGCATAACATTTGGAGCTATCTCCCCATGTTGAATAAATGAAAATATAGTATGAAATTTGGAGCCATCCCCACATGTTAAATCGTTGAAAAATCAAGTATAAAGTTCAAAGCTATCTTCCCATATTCAAGAGATAGAAATATAGCATAAAATTTGGAGCTATCTCTTCATGTTGAATAAATGACAATATAGTATGAAATTTGGAGTCATCTCCCCATGTTAAATCGTTGAAAAAACAAGTGTAAAGTTCAAAGCTATCTCCCCATATTCAAGAGATAAAAATATAGTATAAAAGTTGGAGCTATCTCCCTATGTTAAATAGTTGGAAAATCAAGTACAAAGTTCAAAGCTATCTCCCCATATTCAAGAGATAAAAATATAGTATAAAATTTGTAGCGATCTCCCCATGTTGAATAAATGAAAATATAGTATGAAATTTGGAGTCATACCCCCATGTTAAATCGTGGAAAAATCAAGTATAAAGTTCAAAGCTATCTCCCCATATTCAAGAGATGAAAATATAGTATAAAATTTGGAGCTCTCTCCCCATGTTGAATAAATGAAAATATAGTATGAAATTTGGAGTCATCTCCCCATGTTAAATCGTTGAAAAATCAAGTATAAAGTTCAAAGCTATCTCCCCATATTCAAGAGATAAAAATATAGTATAAAATTAGGAGCTATCTCCCCATGTTGAATAAATGAAAATATAGTATGAAATTTGGAGTCATCCCCACATGTTTAATCGTTGAAAAATCAAGCATAAAGTTCAAAGCTATCTTCCCATATTCAAGAGATAGAAATATAGCATAACATTTGGAGCTATCTCTTCATGTTGAATAAATGAAAATATAGTATGAAATTTGGAGTCATCTCCCCATGTTATATCGTTTAAAAATCAAGTATAAAGTTCAAAGCTATCTCCCCATATTCAAGAGATAGAAATATAGCATAAAATTTGGAGCTATCTCTTCATGTTGAATAAATGACAATATAGTATGAAATTTGGAGTCATCTCCCCATGTTAAATCGTTGAAAAATCAAGTGTAAAGTTCAAAGCTATCTTCCCATATTCAAGAGATAAAAATATAGTATAAAAGTTGGAGCTATCTCCCCATGTTAAATAGTTGGAAAATCAAGTACAAAGTTCAAAGCTATCTCCCCATATTCAAGAGATAAAAATATAGTATAAAATTTGTAGCTATCTCCCCATGTTGAATAAATGAAAATATAGTATGAAATTTGGAGTCATACCCCCATGTTAAATCGTGGAAAAATCAAGTATAAAGTTCAAAGCTATCTCCCCATATTCAAGAGATGAAAATATAGTATAAAATTTGGAGCTCTCTCCCCATGTTGAATAAATGAAAATATAGTATGAAATTTGGAGTCATCTCCCCATGTTAAATCGTTGAAAAATCAAGTATAAAGTTCAAAGCTATCTCCCCATATTCGAGAGATAAAAATATAGTATAAAATTAGGAGCTATCTCCCCATGTTGAATAAATGAAAATACAGTATGAAATTTGGAGTCATCCCCACATGTTTAATCGTTGAAAAATCAAGTATCAAGTTCAAAGCTATCTTCCCATATTCAAGAGATAGAAATATAGCATAACATTTGGAGCTATCTCTTCATGTTGAATAAATGAAAATATAGTATGAAATTTGGAGTCATCTCCCCATGTTATATCGTTTAAAAATCAAGTATAAAGTTCAAAGCTATCTCCCCATATTCAAGAGATAAAAATATAGTATAAAAGTTGGAGCTATCTCCCCATGTTGAATAGTTGGAAAATCAAGTATAAAGTTCAAAGCTATCTCCCCATATTCAAGAGATAAAAATATAGTATAAAATTTGTAGCTATCTCCCCATGTTGAATAAATGAAAATATAGTATGAAATTTGGAGTCATACCCCCATGTTAAATCGTGGAAAAATCAAGTATAAAGTTCAAAGCTATCTCCCCATATTCAAGAGATAAAAATATAGTATGAAATTTGGAGCTATTTCCCCATGTTAAGTAGTTGAAAAATCAAGTATAAAGTTCAAAGCTATCTCCCCATATTCAAGAGATAAAAATATAGTATAAAATTTGGAGCTATCTCCCCATGTTGAATAAATGAAAATATAGTATGAAATTTGGAGTCATCCCCACATGTTAAATCGTTGAAAAATCAAGTATAAAGTTCAAAGCTATTTCTCCATATTCAAGAGATAGAAATATAGCATAAAATTTGGAGCTATCTCTCTATGTTGAATAACTGACAATATAGTATGAAATTTGGAGTCATCTCCCCATGTTAAATCGTTGAAAAATCAAGTATAAAGTTCAAAGCTATCTCCCCATATTCAAGAGATAAAAATAAAGTATAAAATTTGGAGCTATCTCCCCATGTTGAATAAATGAAAATATAGTATGAAATTTGGAGTCATCCCCCCATGTTAAATCGTTGAAAAATCAAGTATAAAGTTCAAAGCTATCTCCCCATATTCAAGAGATAAAAATATAGCATAAAATTTGGAGCTATCTCTCCATGTTGAATAAATGAAAATATAGTATGAAATTTGGAGTCATCTCCCCATGTTAAATCGTTGAAAAATCAAGTATAAAGTTCAAAGCTATTTCCCCATATTCAAGAGATAAAAATATAGTATAAAATTTGGAGCTATCTCCCCATGTTGAATAAATGAAAATATAGTATGAAATTTGGAGTCATCCCCACATGTTAAATCGTTGAAAAATCAAGTATAAAGTTCAAAGCTATCTTCCCATATTCAAGAGATAGAAATATAGCATAAAATTTGGAGCTATCTCTTCATGTTGAATAAATGACAATATAGTATGAAATTTGGAGTCATCTCCCCATGTTAAATCGTTGAAAAATCAAGTGTAAAGTTCAAAGCTATCTCCCCGTATTCAAGAGATAAAAATAAAGTATAAAATTTGGAGCTATCTCCCCATGTTGAATAAATGAAAATATAGTATGAAATTTGGAGTCATCCCCCCATGTTGAATCGTTGAAAAATCAAGTATAAAGTTCAAAGCTATCTCCCCATATTCAAGAGATAAAAATATAGCATAAAATTTAGAGCTATCTCTCCATGTTGAATGAATGAAAATATAGTATGAAATTTGGAGTCATACCCCCATGTTAAATCGTTGAAAAATCAAGTATAAAGTTCAAAGCTATCTCCCCATATTCAAGAGATAAAAATATAGTATAAAATTTGGAGCTATCTCCCCATGTTGAATAAATGAAAATATAGTATGAAATTTGGAGTCATCTCCCCATGTTAAATCGTTGAAAAATCAAGTATAAAGTTCAAAGCTATCTCCCCATATTCAAGAGATGAAAATATAGTATAAAATTTGAAGCTATCTCCCCATGTTGAATAAATGCAAATATAGTATGAAATTTGGAGTCATACCCCCATGTTAAATCGTTGAAAAATCAAGTATAAAATTCAAAGCTATCTCCCCATATTCAAGAGATAAAAATATAGTATAAAATTTGGAGCTATCTCCCTATGTTAAATAGATGAAAAATCAAGTATAAAGTTCAAAGCTATCTCCCCATATTCAAGAGATAAAAATATAGTATAAAATTTTGAGCTATCTCCCCATGTTGAATAAATGAAAATATAGTATGAAATTTGGAGTCATACCCCCATGTTGAATCGTTGAAAAATCAAGTATAAAGTTCAAAGCTATCTCCCCATATTCAAGAGATAAAAATATAGTATAAAATTTGGAGCTATCTCCCCATGTTAAATAGTTGAAAAATCAAGTATAAAGTTCAAAGCTATCTCCCCATATTCAAGAGATAAAAATATGATATAAAATTTGAAGCTATCTCCCCATGTTGAATAAATGAAAATATAGTATGAAATTTGGAGTCATCCCCCCATGTTAAATCGTTGAAAAATCAAGTATAAAGTTCAAAGCTATCTTCCCATATTCAAGAGATAGAAATATAGCATAAAATTTGGAGCTATCTCTCCATGTTGAATAAATGACAATATAGTATGAAATTTGGAGACATCTTCCCATGTTCAATCGTTGAAAAATCAAGTATAAAGTTCAAAGCTATCTCCCCATATTCAAGAGATAAAAATAAAGTATAAAATTTGGAGCTATATCCCCATGTTGAATAAATGAAAATATAGTATGAAATTAGGAGTCATCCCCCCATGTTAAATCGTTGAAAAATCAAGCATAAAGTTCAAAGCTATCTCCCCATATTCAAGAGATAAAAATAAAGCATAAAATTTGAAGCTATCTCTCCATGTTGAATAGATGAAAATATAGTATGAAATTTGGAGTCATCTCCCCATGTTAAATCGTTGAAAAATCAAGTATAAAGTTCAAGGCTATCTCCCCATATTCAAGAGATAAAAATATAGTATAAAATTTGGAGCTATCTCCCCATGTTGAATAAATGAAAATATAGTATGAAATTTGGAGTCATCTCCCCATGTTATATCGTTTGAAAATCAAGTATAAAGTTCAAAGCTATCTCCCCATATTCAAGAGATAAAAATATAGTATAAAAGTTGGAGCTATCTCCCCATGTTAAATAGTTGGAAAATCAAGTATAAAGTTTAAAGCTATCTCCCCATATTCAAGAGATAAAAATATAGTATAAAATTTGTAGCCATATCCCCATGTTGAATAAATGAAAATATAGTATGAAATTTGGAGTCATACCCCCATGTTAAATCGTGGAAAAATCAAGTATAAAGTTCAAAGCTATCTCCCCATATTCAAGAGATAAAAATATAGTATGAAATTTGGAGCTATTTCCCCATGTTAAGTAGTTGAAAAATCAAGTATAGAGTTCAAAGCTATCTCCCCATATTCAAGAGATAAAAATATAGTATAAAATTTGGAGCTATCTCCCCATGTTGAATAAATGAAAATATAGTATGAAATTTGGAGTCATCCCCACATGTTAAATCGTTGAAAAATCAAGTATGAAGTTCAAAGCTATCTTCCCATATTCAAGAGATAGAAATATAGCATAAAATTTGGAGCTATCTCTCTATGTTGAATAACTGACAATATAGTATGAAATTTGGAGTCATCTCCCTATGTTAAATCGTTGAAAAATCAGGTATAAAGTTCAAAGCTATCTCCCCATATTCAAGAGATAAAAATAAAGTATAAAATTTGGAGCTATCTCCCCATGTTGAATAAATGAAAATATAGTATGAAATTTGGAGTCATCCCCCTATGTTAAATCGTTGAAAAATCAAGTATAAAGTTCAAAGCTATCTCCCCATATTCAAGAGATAAAAATATAGCATAAAATTTGGATCTATCTCTCCATGTTGAATAAATGAAAATATAGTATGAAATTTGGAGTCATACCCCCATGTTAAATCGTTGAAAAATCAAGTATAAAGTTCAAAGCTATCTCCCCATATTCGAGAGATAAAAATATAGTATAAAATTTGGAGCTATCTCTCCATGTTGAATGAATGAAAATATAGTATGAAATTTGGAGTCATCTCCCCATGTTAAATCGTTGAAAAATCAAGTATAAAGTTCAAAGCTATCTTCCCATATTCAAGAGATAAAAATAAAGTATAAAATTTGGAGCTATATCCCCATGTTGAATAAATGAAAATATAGTATGAAATTTGGAGTCATTCCCCCATGTTAAATCGTTGAAAAATCAAGTATAAAGTTCAAAGCTATCTCCCCATATTCAAGAGATAAAAATGAAGCATAAAATTTGGAGCTATCTCTCCATGTTGAATAGATGAAAATATAGTATGAAATTTGGAGTCATCTCCCCATGTTAAATCGTTGAAAAATCAAGTATAAAGTTCAAAGCTATCTCCCCATATTCAAGAGATAAAAATATAGTATAAAAGTTGGAGCTATCTCCCCATGTTAAATAGTTGGAAAATCAAGTATAAAGTTCAAAGCTATCTCCCCATATTCAAGAGATAAAAATATAGTATTAAATTTGGAGCTATCTCCCCATGTTGAATAAATGAAAATATAGTATGAAATTTGGAGTCATACCCCCATGTTAAATCGTTGAAAAATCAAGTATAAAGTTCAAAGCTATCTCCCCATATTCAAGAGATAAAAATATAGTATAAAATTTGGAGCTATCTCCCCATGTTAAGTAGTTGAAAAATCAAGGATAAAGTTCAAAGCTATCTTCCCATATTCAAGAGATAAAAATATAGTATAAAATTTGGAGCTATCTCCCCATGTTGAATAAATGAAAATAGAGTATGAAATTTGGAGTCATCCCCACATGTTAAATCGTTGAAAAATCAAGTATAAAGTTCAAAGCTATCTTCCCATATTCCAGAGATAGAAATATAGCATAAAATTTGGAGCTATCTCTCCATGTTGAATAAATGACAATATAGTATGAAATTTGGAGTCATCTCCCCATGTTAAATCGTTGAAAAATCAAGTATAAAGTTCAAAGCTATCTTCCCATATTCAAGATATAGAAATATAGCATAAAATTTGGAGCTATCTCTTCATGTTGAATAAATGACAATATAGTATGAAATTTGGAGTCATCTCCCCATGTTAAATCGTTGAAAAATCAAGTGTAAAGTTCAAAGCTATCTTCCCATATTCAAGAGATAAAAATATAGTATAAAAGTTGGAGCTATCTCCCCATGTTAAATAGTTGGAAAATCAAGTATAAAGTTCAAAGCTATCTCCCCATATTCAAGAGATAAAAATATAGTATAAAATTTGTAGCCATATCCCCATGTTGAATAAATGAAAATATAGTATGAAATTTGGAGTCATACCCCCATGTTAAATCGTGGAAAAATCAAGTATAAAGTTCAAAGCTATCTCCCCATATTCAAGAGATAAAAATATAGTATGAAATTTGGAGCTATTTCCCCATGTTAAGTAGTTGAAAAATCAAGTATAGAGTTCAAAGCTATCTCCCCATATTCAAGAGATAAAAATATAGTATAAAATTTGAAGCTATCTCCCCATGTTGAATAAATGAAAATATAGTATGAAATTTGGAGTCATCCCCACATGTTAAATCGTTGAAAAATCAAGTATGAAGTTCAAAGCTATCTTCCCATATTCAAGAGATAGAAATATAGCATAAAATTTGGAGCTATCTCTCTATGTTGAATAACTGACAATATAGTATGAAATTTGGAGTCATCTCCCTATGTTAAATCGTTGAAAAATCAGGTATAAAGTTCAAAGCTATCTCCCCATATTCAAGAGATAAAAATAAAGTATAAAATTTGGAGCTATCTCCCCATGTTGAATAAATGAAAATATAGTATGAAATTTGGAGTCATCCCCCTATGTTAAATCGTTGAAAAATCAAGTATAAAGTTCAAAGCTATCTCCCCATATTCAAGAGATAAAAATATAGCATAAAATTTGGAGCTATCTCTCCATGTTGAATAAATGAAAATATAGTATGAAATTTGGAGTCATACCCCCATGTTAAATCGTTGAAAAATCAAGTATAAAGTTCAAAGCTATCTCCCCATATTCAAGAGATAAAAATATAGTATAAGATTTGGAGCTATCTCCCCATGTTGAATGAATGAAAATATAGTATGAAATTTGGAGTCATCTCCCCATGTTAAATCGTTGAAAAATCAAGTATAAAGTTCAAAGCTATCTTCCCTTATTCAAGAGATAAAAATGAAGTATAAAATTTGGAGCTATATCCCCATGTTGAATGAATGAAAATATAGTATGAAATTTGGAGTCATTCCCCCATGTTAAATCGTTGAAAAATCAAGTATAAAGTTCAAAGCTATCTCCCCATATTCAAGAGATAAAAATGAAGCATAAAATTTTGAGCTATCTCTCCATGTTGAATAGATGAAAATATAGTATGAAATTTGGAGTCATCTCCCCATGTTATATCGTTTAAAAATCAAGTATGAAGTTCAAAGCTATCTCCCCATATTCAAGAGATAAAAATATAGTATAAAAGTTGGAGCTATCTCCCCATGTTAAATAGTTGGAAAATCAAGTATAAAGTTCAAAGCTATCTCCCCATATTCAAGAGATAAAAATATAGTATAAAATTTGTAGCTATCTCCCCATGTTGAATAAATGAAAATATAGTATGAAATTTGGAGTCATACCCCCATGTTAAATCGTGGAAAAATCAAGTATAAAGTTCAAAGCTATCTCCCCATATTCAAGAGATAAAAATATAGTATGAAATTTGGAGCTATTTCCCCATGTTAAGTAGTTGGAAAATCAAGTATAAAGTTCAAAGCTATCTCCCCATATTCAAGAGATAAAAATATAGTATAAAATTTGGAGCTATCTCCCCATGTTGAATAAATGAAAATATAGTATGAAATTTGGAGTCATCCCCACATGTTAAATCGTTGAAAAATCAAGTATAAAGTTCAAAGCTATCTTCCCATATTCAGGAGATAGAAATATAGCATAAAATTTGGAGCTTTCTCTCTATGTTGAATAACTGACAATATAGTATGAAATTTGGAGTCATCTCCCCATGTTAAATCGTTGGAAAATCAAGTATAAAGTTCAAAGCTATCTCCCCATATTCAAGAGATGAAAATAAAGTATAAAATTTGGAGCTATCTCCCCATGTTGAATAAATGAAAATATAGTATGAAATTTGGAGTCATCCCCCCATGTTAAATCGTTGAAAAATCAAGTATAAAGTTCAAAGCTATCTCCCCATATTCAAGAGATAAAAATATAGCATCAAATTTGGAGCTATCTCTCCATGTTGAATAAATGAAAATATAGTATGAAATTTGGAGTCATACCCCCATGTTAAATCGTTGAAAAATCAAGTATAAAGTTCAAAGCTATCTCCCCATATTCGAGAGATAAAAATATAGTATAAAATTTGGAGCTATCTCTCCATGTTGAATGAATGAAAATATAGTATGAAATTTGGAGTCATCTCCCCATGTTAAATCGTTGAAAAATCAAGTATAAAGTTCAAAGCTATCTTCCCATATTCAAGAGATAAAAATAAAGTATAAAATTTGGAGCTATATCCCCATGTTGAATAAATGAAAATATAGTATGAAATTTGGAGTCATACCCCCATGTTAAATCGTGGAAAAATCAAGTATAAAGTTCAAAGCTATCTCCCCATATTCAAGAGATAAAAATATAGTATGAAATTTGGAGCTATTTCCCCATGTTAAGTAGTTGAAAAATCAAGTATAAAGTTCAAAGCTATCTCCCCATATTCAAGAGATAAAAATATAGTATAAAATTTGGAGCTATCTCCCCATGTTGAATAAATGAAAATATAGTATGAAATTTGGAGTCATCCCCACATGTTAAATCGTTGAAAAATCAAGTATAAAGTTCAAAGCTATCTTCCCATATTCAGGAGATAGAAATATAGCATAAAATTTGGAGCTTTCTCTCTATGTTGAATAACTGACAATATAGTATGAAATTTGGAGTCATCTCCCCATGTTAAATCGTTGGAAAATCAAGTATAAAGTTCAAAGCTATCTCCCCATATTCAAGAGATGAAAATAAAGTATAAAATTTGGAGCTATCTCCCCATGTTGAATAAATGAAAATATAGTATGAAATTTGGAGTCATCCCCCCATGTTAAATCGTTGAAAAATCAAGTATAAAGTTCAAAGCTATCTCCCCATATTCAAGAGATAAAAATATAGCATCAAATTTGGAGCTATCTCTCCATGTTGAATAAATGAAAATATAGTATGAAATTTGGAGTCATACCCCCATGTTAAATCGTTGAAAAATCAAGTATAAAGTTCAAAGCTATCTCCCCATATTCGAGAGATAAAAATATAGTATAAAATTTGGAGCTATCTCTCCATGTTGAATGAATGAAAATATAGTATGAAATTTGGAGTCATCTCCCCATGTTAAATCGTTGAAAAATCAAGTATAAAGTTCAAAGCTATCTTCCCATATTCAAGAGATAAAAATAAAGTATAAAATTTGGAGCTATATCCCCATGTTGAATAAATGAAAATATAGTATGAAATTTGGAGTCATTCCCCCATGTTAAATCGTTGAAAAATCAAGTATAAAGTTCAAAGCTATCTCCCCATATTCAAGAGATAAAAATGAAGCATAAAATTTGGAGCTATCTCTCCATGTTGAATAGATGAAAATATAGTATGAAATTTGGAGTCATCTCCCCATGTTAAATCGTTGAAAAATCAAGTATAAAGTTCAAAGCTATCTCCCCATATTCAAGAGATAAAAATATAGTATAAAAGTTGGAGCTATCTCCCCATGTTAAATAGTTGGAAAATCAAGTATAAAGTTCAAAGCTATCTCCCCATATTCAAGAGATAAAAATATAGTATTAAATTTGGAGCTATCTCCCCATGTTGAATAAATGAAAATATAGTATGAAATTTGGAGTCATACCCCCATGTTAAATCGTTGAAAAATCAAGTATAAAGTTCAAAGCTATCTCCCCATATTCAAGAGATAAAAATATAGTATAAAATTTGGAGCTATCTCCCCATGTTAAGTAGTTGAAAAATCAAGGATAAAGTTCAAAGCTATCTTCCCATATTCAAGAGATAAAAATATAGTATAAAATTTGGAGCTATCTCCCCATGTTGAATAAATGAAAATAGAGTATGAAATTTGGAGTCATCCCCACATGTTAAATCGTTGAAAAATCAAGTATAAAGTTCAAAGCTATCTTCCCATATTCCAGAGATAGAAATATAGCATAAAATTTGGAGCTATCTCTCCATGTTGAATAAATGACAATATAGTATGAAATTTGGAGTCATCTCCCCATGTTAAATCGTTGAAAAATCAAGTATAAAGTTCAAAGCTATCTTCCCATATTCAAGATATAGAAATATAGCATAAAATTTGGAGCTATCTCTTCATGTTGAATAAATGACAATATAGTATGAAATTTGGAGTCATCTCCCCATGTTAAATCGTTGAAAAATCAAGTGTAAAGTTCAAAGCTATCTTCCCATATTCAAGAGATAAAAATATAGTATAAAAGTTGGAGCTATCTCCCCATGTTAAATAGTTGGAAAATCAAGTATAAAGTTCAAAGCTATCTCCCCATATTCAAGAGATAAAAATATAGTATAAAATTTGTAGCCATATCCCCATGTTGAATAAATGAAAATATAGTATGAAATTTGGAGTCATACCCCCATGTTAAATCGTGGAAAAATCAAGTATAAAGTTCAAAGCTATCTCCCCATATTCAAGAGATAAAAATATAGTATGAAATTTGGAGCTATTTCCCCATGTTAAGTAGTTGAAAAATCAAGTATAGAGTTCAAAGCTATCTCCCCATATTCAAGAGATAAAAATATAGTATAAAATTTGGAGCTATCTCCCCATGTTGAATAAATGAAAATATAGTATGAAATTTGGAGTCATCCCCACATGTTAAATCGTTGAAAAATCAAGTATGAAGTTCAAAGCTATCTTCCCATATTCAAGAGATAGAAATATAGCATAAAATTTGGAGCTATCTCTCTATGTTGAATAACTGACAATATAGTATGAAATTTGGAGTCATCTCCCTATGTTAAATCGTTGAAAAATCAGGTATAAAGTTCAAAGCTATCTGCCCATATTCAAGAGATAAAAATAAAGTATAAAATTTGGAGCTATCTCCCCATGTTGAATAAATGAAAATATAGTATGAAATTTGGAGTCATCCCCCTATGTTAAATCGTTGAAAAATCAAGTATAAAGTTCAAAGCTATCTCCCCATATTCAAGAGATAAAAATATAGCATAAAATTTGGAGCTATCTCTCCATGTTGAATAAATGAAAATATAGTATGAAATTTGGAGTCATACCCCCATGTTAAATCGTTGAAAAATCAAGTATAAAGTTCAAAGCTATCTCCCCATATTCAAGAGATAAAAATATAGTATAAGATTTGGAGCTATCTCCCCATGTTGAATGAATGAAAATATAGTATGAAATTTGGAGTCATCTCCCCATGTTAAATCGTTGAAAAATCAAGTATAAAGTTCAAAGCTATCTTCCCTTATTCAAGAGATAAAAATGAAGTATAAAATTTGGAGCTATATCCCCATGTTGAATGAATGAAAATATAGTATGAAATTTGGAGTCATTCCCCCATGTTAAATCGTTGAAAAATCAAGTATAAAGTTCAAAGCTATCTCCCCATATTCAAGAGATAAAAATGAAGCACAAAATTTTGAGCTATCTCTCCATGTTGAATAGATGAAAATATAGTATGAAATTTGGAGTCATCTCCCCATGTTATATCGTTTAAAAATCAAGTATGAAGTTCAAAGCTATCTCCCCATATTCAAGAGATAAAAATATAGTATAAAAGTTGGAGCTATCTCCCCATGTTAAATAGTTGGAAAATCAAGTATAAAGTTCAAAGCTATCTCCCCATATTCAAGAGATAAAAATATAGTATAAAATTTGTAGCTATCTCCCCATGTTGAATAAATGAAAATATAGTATGAAATTTGGATTCATACCCCCATGTTAAATCGTGGAAAAATCAAGTATAAAGTTCAAAGCTATCTCCCCATATTCAAGAGATAAAAATATAGTATGAAATTTGGAGCTATTTCCCCATGTTAAGTAGTTGGAAAATCAAGTATAAAGTTCAAAGCTATCTCCCCATATTCAAGAGATAAAAATATAGTATAAAATTTGGAGCTATCTCCCCATGTTGAATAAATGAAAATATAGTATGAAATTTGGAGTCATCCCCACATGTTAAATCGTTGAAAAATCAAGTATAAAGTTCAAAGCTATCTTCCCATATTCAGGAGATAGAAATATAGCATAAAATTTGGAGCTTTCTCTCTATGTTGAATAACTGACAATATAGTATGAAATTTGGAGTCATCTCCCCATGTTAAATCGTTGGAAAATCAAGTATAAAGTTCAAAGCTATCTCCCCATATTCAAGAGATGAAAATAAAGTATAAAATTTGGAGCTATCTCCCCATGTTGAATAAATGAAAATATAGTATGAAATTTGGAGTAATCCCCCCATGTTAAATCGTTGAAAAATCAAGTATAAAGTTCAAAGCTATCTCCCCATATTCAAGAGATAAAAATATAGCATCAAATTTGGAGCTATCTCTCCATGTTGAATAAATGAAAATATAGTATGAAATTTGGAGTCATACCCCCATGTTAAATCGTTGAAAAATCAAGTATAAAGTTCAAAGCTATCTCCCCATATTCGAGAGATAAAAATATAGTATAAAATTTGGAGCTATCTCTCCATGTTGAATGAATGAAAATATAGTATGAAATTTGGAGTCATCTCCCCATGTTAAATCGTTGAAAAATCAAGTATAAAGTTCAAAGCTATCTTCCCATATTCAAGAGATAAAAATAAAGTATAAAATTTGGAGCTATATCCCCATGTTGAATAAATGAAAATATAGTATGAAATTTGGAGTCATTCCCCCATGTTAAATCGTTGAAAAATCAAGTATAAAGTTCAAAGCTATCTCCCCATATTCAAGAGATAAAAATGAAGCATAAAATTTGGAGCTATCTCTCCATGTTGAATAGATGAAAATATAGTATGAAATTTGGAGTCATCTCCCCATGTTAAATCGTTGAAAAATCAAGTATAAAGTTCAAAGCTATCTCCCCATATTCAAGAGATAAAAATATAGTATAAAAGTTGGAGCTATCTCCCCATGTTAAATAGTTGGAAAATCAAGTATAAAGTTCAAAGCTATCTCCCCATATTCAAGAGATAAAAATATAGTATTAAATTTGGAGCTATCTCCCCATGTTGAATAAATGAAAATATAGTATGAAATTTGGAGTCATACCCCCATGTTAAATCGTTGAAAAATCAAGTATAAAGTTCAAAGCTATCTCCCCATATTCAAGAGATAAAAATATAGTATAAAATTTGGAGCTATCTCCCCATGTTAAGTAGTTGAAAAATCAAGGATAAAGTTCAAAGCTATCTTCCCATATTCAAGAGATAAAAATATAGTATAAAATTTGGAGCTATCTCCCCATGTTGAATAAATGAAAATAGAGTATGAAATTTGGAGTCATCCCCACATGTTAAATCGTTGAAAAATCAAGTATAAAGTTCAAAGCTATCTTCCCATATTCCAGAGATAGAAATATAGCATAAAATTTGGAGCTATCTCTCCATGTTGAATAAATGACAATATAGTATGAAATTTGGAGTCATCTCCCCATGTTAAATCGTTGAAAAATCAAGTATAAAGTTCAAAGCTATCTTCCCATATTCAAGATATAGAAATATAGCATAAAATTTGGAGCTATCTCTTCATGTTGAATAAATGACAATATAGTATGAAATTTGGAGTCATCTCCCCATGTTAAATCGTTGAAAAATCAAGTGTAAAGTTCAAAGCTATCTTCCCATATTCAAGAGATAAAAATATAGTATAAAAGTTGGAGCTATCTCCCCATGTTAAATAGTTGGAAAATCAAGTACAAAGTTCAAAGCTATCTCCCCATATTCAAGAGATAAAAATATAGTATAAAATTTGTAGCTATCTCCCCATGTTGAATAAATGAAAATATAGTATGAAATTTGGAGTCATACCCCCATGTTAAATCGTGGAAAAATCAAGTATAAAGTTCAAAGCTATCTCCCCATATTCAAGAGATGAAAATATAGTATAAAATTTGGAGCTCTCTCCCCATGTTGAATAAATGAAAATATAGTATGAAATTTGGAGTCATCTCCCCATGTTAAATCGTTGAAAAATCAAGTATAAAGTTCAAAGCTATCTCCCCATATTCAAGAGATAAAAATATAGTATAAAATTAGGAGCTATCTCCCCATGTTGAATAAATGAAAATACAGTATGAAATTTGGAGTCATCCCCACATGTTTAATCGTTGAAAAATCAAGTATAAAGTTCAAAGCTATCTTCCCATATTCAAGAGATAGAAATATAGCATAACATTTGGAGCTATCTCTTCATGTTGAATAAATGAAAATATAGTATGAAATTTGGAGTCATCTCCCCATGTTATATCGTTTAAAAATCAAGTATAAAGTTCAAAGCTATCTCCCCATATTCAAGAGATAAAAATATAGTATAAAAGTTGGAGCTATCTCCCCATGTTGAATAGTTGGAAAATCAAGTATAAAGTTCAAAGCTATCTCCCCATATTCAAGAGATAAAAATATAGTATAAAATTTGTAGCTATCTCCCCATGTTGAATAAATGAAAATATAGTATGAAATTTGGAGTCATACCCCCATGTTAAATCGTGGAAAAATCAAGTATAAAGTTCAAAGCTATCTCCCCATATTCAAGAGATAAAAATATAGTATGAAATTTGGAGCTATTTCCCCATGTTAAGTAGTTGAAAAATCGAGTATAAAGTTCAAAGCTATCTCCCCATATTCAAGAGATAAAAATATAGTATAAAATTTGGAGCTATCTCCCCATGTTGAATAAATGAAAATATAGTATGAAATTTGGAGTCATCCCCACATGTTAAATCGTTGAAAAATCAAGTATAAAGTTCAAAGCTATTTCTCCATATTCAAGAGATAGAAATATAGCATAAAATTTGGAGCTATCTCTCTATGTTGAATAACTGACAATATAGTATGAAATTTGGAGTCATCTCCCCATGTTAAATCGTTGAAAAATCAAGTATAAAGTTCAAAGCTATCTCCCCATATTCAAGAGATAAAAATAAAGTATAAAATTTGGAGCTATCTCCCCATGTTGAATAAATGAAAATATAGTATGAAATTTGGAGTCATCCCCCCATGTTAAATCGTTGAAAAATCAAATATAAAGTTCAAAGCTATCTCCCCATATTCAAGAGATAAAAATATAGCATAAAATTTGGAGCTATCTCTCCATGTTGAATAAATGAAAATATAGTATGAAATTTGTAGTCATCTCCCCATGTTAAATCGTTGAAAAATCAAGTATAAAGTTCAAAGCTATTTCCCCATATTCAAGAGATAAAAATATAGTATAAAATTTGGAGCTATCTCCCCATGTTGAATAAATGAAAATATAGTATGAAATTTGGAGTCATCCCCACATGTTAAATCGTTGAAAAATCAAGTATAAAGTTCAAAGCTATCTTCCCATATTCAAGAGATAGAAATATAGCATAAAATTTGGAGCTATCTCTTCATGTTGAATAAATGACAATATAGTATGAAATTTGGAGTCATCTCCCCATGTTAAATCGTTGAAAAATCAAGTGTAAAGTTCAAAGCTATCTCCCCGTATTCAAGAGATAAAAATAAAGTATAAAATTTGGAGCTATCTCCCCATGTTGAATAAATGAAAATATAGTATGAAATTTGGAGTCATCCCCCCATGTTGAATCGTTGAAAAATCAAGTATAAAGTTCAAAGCTATCTCCCCATATTCAAGAGATAAAAATATAGCATAAAATTTAGAGCTATCTCTCCATGTTGAATGAATGAAAATATAGTATGAAATTTGGAGTCATACCCCCATGTTAAATCGTTGAAAAATCAAGTATAAAGTTCAAAGCTATCTCCCCATATTCAAGAGATAAAAATATAGTATAAAATTTGGAGCTATCTCCCCATGTTGAATAAATGAAAATATAGTATGAAATTTGGAGTCATCTCCCCATGTTAAATCGTTGAAAAATCAAGTATAAAGTTCAAAGCTATCTCCCCATATTCAAGAGATGAAAATATAGTATAAAATTTGAAGCTATCTCCCCATGTTGAATAAATGCAAATATAGTATGAAATTTGGAGTCATACCCCCATGTTAAATCGTTGAAAAATCAAGTATAAAGTTCAAAGCTATCTCCCCATATTCAAGAGATAAAAATATAGTATAAAATTTGGAGCTATCTCCCTATGTTAAATAGATGAAAAATCAAGTATAAAGTTCAAAGCTATCTCCCCATATTCAAGAGATAAAAATATAGTATAAAATTTTGAGCTATCTCCCCATGTTGAATAAATGAAAATATAGTATGAAATTTGGAGTCATACCCCCATGTTGAATCGTTGAAAAATCAAGTATAAAGTTCAAAGCTATCTCCCCATATTCAAGAGATAAAAATATAGTATAAAATTTGGAGCTATCTCCCCATGTTAAATCGTTGAAAAATCAAGTATAAAGTTCAAAGCTATCTCCCCATATTCAAGAGATAAAAATATAGTATAAAATTTGGAGCTATCTCCCTATGTTGAATGAATGAAAATATAGTATGAAATTTGGAGTCATCTCCCCATGTTAAATCGTTGAAAAATCAAGTATAAAGTTCAAAGCTATCTCCCCATATCCAAGAGATAAAAATATAGTATAAAATTTGGAGCTATCTCCCCATGTTGAATAAATGAAAATATAGTATGAAATTTGGAGTCATACCCCCATGTTAAATCGTTGAAAAATCAAGTATAAAGTTCAAAGCTATCTCCCCATATTCAAGAGATGAAAATATAGTATAAAATTTGGAGCTCTCTCCCCATGTTGAATAAATGAAAATATAGTATGAAATTTGGAGTCATCTTCCCATGTTAAATAGTTGAAAAATCAAGTATAAAGATCAAAGCTATCTCTCCATATTCAAGAGATAAGAATATAGTATAAAATTTGGAGCTATCTCCCCATGTTGAATAAATGAAAATATAGTATGAAATTTGGAGTCATACCGCCATGTTAAATCGTTGAAAAATCAAGTATAAAGTTCAAAGCTATCTCCCCATATTCAAGAGATGAAAATATAGTATAAAATTTTGAGCTATCTCCTCATGTTGAATAAATGAAAATATAGTATGAAATTTGGAGTCATCCCCCCATGTTAAATCGTTGAAAAATCAAGTATAAAGTTCAAAGCTATCTCCCCATATTCAAGAGATAAAAATATAGTATGAAATTTGGAGCTATCTCCCCATGTTGAATAAATGAAAATATAGTATGAAATTTGGAGCCATCCCCACATGTTAAATCGTTGAAAAATCAAGTATAAAGTTCAAAGCTATCTTCCCATATTCAAGAGATAGAAATATAGCATAAAATTTGGAGCTATCTCTTCATGTTGAATAAATGACAATATAGTATGAAATTTGGAGTCATCTCCCCATGTTAAATCGTTGAAAAATCAAGTGTAAAGTTCAAAGCTATCTCCCCATATTCAAGAGATAAAAATATAGTATAAAAGTTGGAGCTATCTCCCTATGTTAAATAGTTGGAAAATCAAGTACAAAGTTCAAAGCTATCTCCCCATATTCAAGAGATAAAAATATAGTATAAAATTTGTAGCGATCTCCCCATGTTGAATAAATGAAAATATAGTATGAAATTTGGAGTCATACCCCCATGTTAAATCGTGGAAAAATCAAGTATAAAGTTCAAAGCTATCTCCCCATATTCAAGAGATGAAAATATAGTATAAAATTTGGAGCTCTCTCCCCATGTTGAATAAATGAAAATATAGTATGAAATTTGGAGTCATCTCCCCATGTTAAATCGTTGAAAAATCAAGTATAAAGTTCAAAGCTATCTCCCCATATTCAAGAGATAAAAATATAGTATAAAATTAGGAGCTATCTCCCTATGTTGAATAAATGAAAATATAGTATGAAATTTGGAGTCATCCCCACATGTTTAATCGTTGAAAAATCAAGTATAAAGTTCAAAGCTATCTTCCCATATTCAAGAGATAGAAATATAGCATAACATTTGGAGCTATCTCTTCATGTTGAATAAATGAAAATATAGTATGAAATTTGGAGTCATCTCCCCATGTTATATCGTTTAAAAATCAAGTATAAAGTTCAAAGCTATCTCCCCATATTCAAGAGATAGAAATATAGCATAAAATTTGGAGCTATCTCTTCATGTTGAATAAATGACAATATAGTATGAAATTTGGAGTCATCTCCCCATGTTAAATCGTTGAAAAATGAAGTGTAAAGTTCAAAGCTATCTTCCCATATTCAAGAGATAAAAATATAGTATAAAAGTTGGAGCTATCTCCCCATGTTAAATAGTTGGAAAATCAAGTACAAAGTTCAAAGCTATCTCCCCATATTCAAGAGATAAAAATATAGTATAAAATTTGTAGCTATCTCCCCATGTTGAATAAATGAAAATATAGTATGAAATTTGGAGTCATACCCCCATGTTAAATCGTGGAAAAATCAAGTATAAAGTTCAAAGCTATCTCCCCATATTCAAGAGATGAAAATATAGTATAAAATTTGGAGCTCTCTCCCCATGTTGAATAAATGAAAATATAGTATGAAATTTGGAGTCATCTCCCCATGTTAAATCGTTGAAAAATCAAGTATAAAGTTCAAAGCTATCTCCCCATATTCAAGAGATAAAAATATAGTATAAAATTAGGAGCTATCTCCCCATGTTGAATAAATGAAAATACAGTATGAAATTTGGAGTCATCCCCACATGTTTAATCGTTGAAAAATCAAGTATAAAGTTCAAAGCTATCTTCCCATATTCAAGAGATAGAAATATAGCATAACATTTGGAGCTATCTCTTCATGTTGAATAAATGAAAATATAGTATGAAATTTGGAGTCATCTCCCCATGTTATATCGTTTAAAAATCAAGTATAAAGTTCAAAGCTATCTCCCCATATTCAAGAGATAAAAATATAGTATAAAAGTTGGAGCTATCTCCCCATGTTGAATAGTTGGAAAATCAAGTATAAAGTTCAAAGCTATCTCCCCATATTCAAGAGATAAAAATATAGTATAAAATTTGTAGCTATCTCCCCATGTTGAATAAATGAAAATATAGTATGAAATTTGGAGTCATACCCCCATGTTAAATCGTGGAAAAATCAAGTATAAAGTTCAAAGCTATCTCCCCATATTCAAGAGATAATAATATAGTATGAAATTTGGAGCTATTTCCCCATGTTAAGTAGTTGAAAAATCAAGTATAAAGTTCAAAGCTATCTCCCCATATTCAAGAGATAAAAATATAGTATAAAATTTGTAGCTATCTCCCCATGTTGAATAAATGAAAATATAGTATGAAATTTGGAGTCATCCCCACATGTTAAATCGTTGAAAAATCAAGTATAAAGTTCAAAGCTATTTCTCCATATTCAAGAGATAGAAATATAGCATAAAATTTGGAGCTATCTCTCTATGTTGAATAACTGACAATATAGTATGAAATTTGGAGTCATCTCCCCATGTTAAATCGTTGAAAAATCAAGTATAAAGTTCAAAGCTATCTCCCCATATTCAAGAGATAAAAATAAAGTATAAAATTTGGAGCTATCTCCCCATGTTGAATAAATGAAAATATAGTATGAAATTTGGAGTCATCCCCCCATGTTAAATCGTTGAAAAATCAAGTATAAAGTTCAAAGCTATCTCCCCATATTCAAGAGATAAAAATATAGCATAAAATTTGGAGCTATCTCTCCATGTTGAATAAATGAAAATATAGTATGAAATTTGGAGTCATCTCCCCATGTTAAATCGTTGAAAAATCAAGTATAAAGTTCAAAGCTATTTCCCCATATTCAAGAGATGAAAATATAGTATAAAATTTGGAGCTATCTCCCCATGTTGAATAAATGAAAATATAGTATGAAATTTGGAGTCATCCCCACATGTTAAATCGTTGAAAAATCAAGTATAAAGTTCAAAGCTATCTTCCCATATTCAAGAGATAGAAATATAGCATAAAATTTGGAGCTATCTCTTCATGTTGAATAAATGACAATATAGTATGAAATTTGGAGTCATCTCCCCATGTTAAATCGTTGAAAAATCAAGTGTAAAGTTCAAAGCTATCTCCCCGTATTCAAGAGATAAAAATAAAGTATAAAATTTGGAGCTATCTCCCCATGTTGAATAAATGAAAATATAGTATGAAATTTGGAGTCATCCCCCCATGTTGAATCGTTGAAAAATCAAGTATAAAGTTCAAAGCTATCTCCCCATATTCAAGAGATAAAAATATAGCATAAAATTTAGAGCTATCTCTCCATGTTGAATGAATGAAAATATAGTATGAAATTTGGAGTCATACCCCCATGTTAAATCGTTGAAAAATCAAGTATAAAGTTCAAAGCTATCTCCCCATATTCAAGAGATAAAAATATAGTATAAAATTTGGAGCTATCTCCCCATGTTGAATAAATGAAAATATAGTATGAAATTTGGAGTCATCTCCCCATGTTAAATCGTTGAAAAATCAAGTATAAAGTTCAAAGCTATCTCCCCATATTCAAGAGATGAAAATATAGTATAAAGTTTGAAGCTATCTCCCCATGTTGAATAAATGCAAATATAGTATGAAATTTGGAGTCATACCCCCATGTTAAATCGTTGAAAAATCAAGTATAAAGTTCAAAGCTATCTCCCCATATTCAAGAGATAAAAATATAGTATAAAATTTGGAGCTATCTCCCTATGTTAAATAGATGAAAAATCAAGTATAAAGTTCAAAGCTATCTCCCCATATTCAAGAGATAAAAATATAGTATAAAATTTTGAGCTATCTCCCCATGTTGAATAAATGAAAATATAGTATGAAATTTGGAGTCATACCCCCATGTTGAATCGTTGAAAAATCAAGTATAAAGTTCAAAGCTATCTCCCCATATTCAAGAGATAAAAATATAGTATAAAATTTGGAGCTATCTCCCCATGTTGAATAAATGAAAATATAGTATGAAATTTGGAGTCATCCCCACATGTTAAATCGTTGAAAAATCAAGTATAAAGTTCAAAGCTATTTCTCCATATTCAAGAGATAGAAATATAGCATAAAATTTGGAGCTATCTCTCTATGTTGAATAACTGACAATATAGTATGAAATTTGGAGTCATCTCCCCATGTTAAATCGTTGAAAAATCAAGTATAAAGTTCAAAGCTATCTCCCCATATTCAAGAGATAAAAATAAAGTATAAAATTTGGAGCTATCTCCCCATGTTGAATAAATGAAAATATAGTATGAAATTTGGAGTCATCCCCCCATGTTAAATCGTTGAAAAATCAAGTATAAAGTTCAAAGCTATCTCCCCATATTCAAGAGATAAAAATATAGCATAAAATTTGGAGCTATCTTTCCATGTTGAATAAATGAAAATATAGTATGAAATTTGGAGTCATCTCCCCATGTTAAATCGTTGAAAAATCAAGTATAAAGTTCAAAGCTATTTCCCCATATTCAAGAGATAAAAATATAGTATAAAATTTGGAGCTATCTCCCCATGTTGAATAAATGAAAATATAGTATGAAATTTGGAGTCATCCCCACATGTTAAATCGTTGAAAAATCAAGTATAAAGTTCAAAGCTATCTTCCCATATTCAAGAGATAGAAATATAGCATAAAATTTGGAGCTATCTCTTCATGTTGAATAAATGACAATATAGTATGAAATTTGGAGTCATCTCCCCATGTTAAATCGTTGAAAAATCAAGTGTAAAGTTCAAAGCTATCTCCCCGTATTCAAGAGATAAAAATAAAGTATAAAATTTGGAGCTATCTCCCCATGTTGAATAAATGAAAATATAGTATGAAATTTGGAGTCATCCCCCCATGTTGAATCGTTGAAAAATCAAGTATAAAGTTCAAAGCTATCTCCCCATATTCAAGAGATAAAAATATAGCATAAAATTTAGAGCTATCTCTCCATGTTGAATGAATGAAAATATAGTATGAAATTTGGAGTCATACCCCCATGTTAAATCGTTGAAAAATCAAGTATAAAGTTCAAAGCTGTCTCCCCATATTCAAGAGATAAAAATATAGTATAAAATTTGGAGCTATCTCCCCATGTTGAATAAATGAAAATATAGTATGAAATTTGGAGTCATCTCCCCATGTTAAATCGTTGAAAAATCAAGTATAAAGTTCAAAGCTATCTCCCCATATTCAAGAGATGAAAATATAGTATAAAATTTGAAGCTATCTCCCCATGTTGAATAAATGCAAATATAGTATGAAATTTGGAGTCATACCCCCATGTTAAATCGTTGAAAAATCAAGTATAAAGTTCAAAGCTATCTCCCCATATTCAAGAGATAAAAATATAGTATAAAATTTGGAGCTATCTCCCTATGTTAAATAGATGAAAAATCAAGTATAAAGTTCAAAGCTATCTCCCCATATTCAAGAGATAAAAATATAGTATAAAATTTTGAGCT
This sequence comes from Tenthredo livida, assembly GCA_963992785.1. Classification (NCBI taxonomy): domain Eukaryota; kingdom Metazoa; phylum Arthropoda; class Insecta; order Hymenoptera; family Tenthredinidae; genus Tenthredo; species Tenthredo livida. The sequence goes on along the minus strand of OZ023070.1, from coordinate 15,376,884 downwards.
ATCTCCCCATGTTGAATAAATGAAAATATAGTATGAAATTTGGAGTCATACCCCCATGTTGAATCGTTGAAAAATCAAGTATAAAGTTCAAAGCTATCTCCCCATATTCAAGAGATAAAAATATAGTATAAAATTTGGAGCTATCTTCCCATGTTAAATCGTTGAAAAATCAAGTATAAAGTTCAAAGCTATCTCCCCATATTCAAGAGATAAAAATATAGTATAAAATTTGGAGCTATCTCCCTATGTTGAATAAATGAAAATATAGTATGAAATTTGGAGTCATCTCCCCATGTTAAATCGTTGAAAAATCAAGTATAAAGTTGAAAGCTATCTTCCCATATCCAAGAGATAAAAATATAGTATAAAATTTGGAGCTATCTCCCCATGTTGAATAAATGAAAATATAGTATGAAATTTGGAGTCATACCCCCATGTTAAATCGTTGAAAAATCAAGTATAAAGTTCAAAGCTATCTCCCCATATTCAAGAGATGAAAATATAGTATAAAATTTGGAGCTCTCTCCCCATGTTGAATAAATGAAAATATAGTATGAAATTTGAAGTCATCTTCCCATGTTAAATAGTTGAAAAATCAAGTATAAAGATCAAAGCTATCTCTCCATATTCAAGAGATAAGAATATAGTATAAAATTTGGAGCTATCTCCCCATGTTGAATAAATGAAAATATAGTATGAAATTTGGAGTCATACCGCCATGTTAAATCGTTGAAAAATCAAGTATAAAGTTCAAAGCTATCTCCCCATATTCAAGATATGAAAATATAGTATAAAATTTTGAGCTATCTCCTCATGTTGAATAAATGAAAATATAGTATGAAATTTGGAGTCATCCCCCCATGTTAAATCGTTGAAAAATCAAGTATAAAGTTCAAAGCTATCTCCCCATATTCAAGAGATAAAAATATAGTATGAAATTTGGAGCTATCTCCCCATGTTGAATAAATGAAGATATAGTATGAAATTTGGAGCCATCCCCACATGTTAAATCGTTGAAAAATCAAGTATAAAGTTCAAAGCTATCTTCCCATATTCAAGAGATAGAAATATAGCATAAAATTTGGAGCTATCTCTTCATGTTGAATAAATGACAATATAGTATGAAATTTGGAGTCATCTCCCCATGTTAAATCGTTGAAAAATCAAGTGTAAAGTTCAAAGCTATCTCCCCATATTCAAGAGATAAAAATATAGTATAAAAGTTGGAGCTATCTCCCTATGTTAAATAGTTGGAAAATCAAGTACAAAGTTCAAAGCTATCTCCCCATATTCAAGAGATAAAAATATAGTATAAAATTTGTAGCGATCTCCCCATGTTGAATAAATGAAAATATAGTATGAAATTTGGAGTCATACCCCCATGTTAAATCGTGGAAAAATCAAGTATAAAGTTCAAAGCTATCTCCCCATATTCAAGAGATGAAAATATAGTATAAAATTTGGAGCTCTCTCCCCATGTTGAATAAATGAAAATATAGTATGAAATTTGGAGTCATCTCCCCATGTTAAATCGTTGAAAAATCAAGTATAAAGTTCAAAGCTATCTCCCCATATTCAAGAGATAAAAATATAGTATAAAATTAGGAGCTATCTCCCCATGTTGAATAAATGAAAATATAGTATGAAATTTGGAGTCATCCCCACATGTTTAATCGTTGAAAAATCAAGTATAAAGTTCAAAGCTATCTTCCCATATTCAAGAGATAGAAATATAGCATAACATTTGGAGCTATCTCTTCATGTTGAATAAATGAAAATATAGTATGAAATTTGGAGTCATCTCCCCATGTTATATCGTTTAAAAATCAAGTATAAAGTTCAAAGCTATCTCCCCATATTCAAGAGATAAAAATATAGTATAAAAGTTGGAGCTATCTCCCCATGTTAAATAGTTGGAAAATCAAGTATAAAGTTCAAAGCTATCTCCCCATATTCAAGAGATAAAAATATAGTATAAAATTTGTAGCTATCTCCCCATGTTAAATAAATGAAAATATAGTATGAAATTTGGAGTCATACCCCCATGTTATATCGTGGAAAAATCAAGTATAAAGTTCAAAGCTATCTCCCCATATTCAAGAGATAAAAATATAGTATGAAATTTGGAGCTATTTCCCCATGTTAAGTAGTTGAAAAATCAAGTATAAAGTTCAAAGCTATCTCCCCATATTCAAGAGATAAAAATATAGTATAAAATTTGGAGCTATCTCCCCATGTTGAATAAATGAAAATATAGTATGAAATTTGGAGTCATCCCCACATGTTAAATCGTTGAAAAATCAAGTATAAAGTTTAAAGCTATTTTCCCATATTCAAGAGATAGGAATATAGCATAAAATTTGGAGCTATCTCTCTATGTTGAATAACTGACAATATAGTATGAAATTTGGAGTCATCTCCCCATGTTAAATCGTTGAAAAATCAAGTATAAAGTTCAAAGCTATCTCCCCATATTCAAGAGATAAAAATAAAGTATAAAATTTGGAGCTATCTCCCCATGTTGAATAAATGAAAATATAGTATGAAATTTGGAGTCATCCCCACATGTTTAATCGTTGAAAAATCAAGTATAAAGTTCAAAGCTATCTTCCCATATTCAAGAGATAGAAATATAGCATAACATTTGGAGCTATCTCTTCATGTTGAATAAATGAAAATATAGTATGAAATCTGGAGTCATCTCCCCATGTTATATCGTTTAAAAATCAAGTATAAAGTTCAAAGCTATCTCCCCATATTCAAGAGATAAAAATATAGTATAAAAGTTGGAGCTATCTCCCCATGTTAAATAGTTGGAAAATCAAGTATAAAGTTCAAAGCTATCTCCCCATATTCAAGAGATAAAAATATAGTATAAAATTTGTAGCTATCTCCCCATGTTGAATAAATGAAAATATAGTATGAAATTTGGAGTCATACCCCCATGTTAAATCGTGGAAAAATCAAGTATAAAATTCAAAGCTATCTCCCCATATTCAAGAGATAAAAATATAGTATGAAATTTGGAGCTATTTCCCCATGTTAAGTAGTTGAAAAATCAAGTATAAAGTTCAAAGCTATCTCCCCATATTCAAGAGATAAAAATATAGTATAAAATTTGGAGCTATCTCCCCATGTTGAATAAATGAAAATATAGTATGAAATTTGGAGTCATCCCCACATGTTAAATCGTTGAAAAATCAAGTATAAAGTTCAAAGCTATTTTCCCATATTCAAGAGATAGAAATATAGCATAAAATTTGGAGCTATCTCTCTATGTTGAATAACTGACAATATAGTATGAAATTTGGAGTCATCTCCCCATGTTAAATCGTTGAAAAATCAAGTATAAAGTTCAAAGCTATCTCCCCATATTCAAGAGATAAAAATAAAGTATAAAATTTGGAGCTATCTCCCCATGTTGACTAAATGAAAATATAGTATGAAATTTGGAGTCATCCCCCCATGTTAAATCGTTGAAAAATCAAGTATAAAGTTCAAAGCTATCTCCCCATATTCAAGAGATAAAAATATAGCATAAAATTTGGAGCTATCTCTCCATGTTGAATAAATGAAAATATAGTATGAAATTTGGAGTCATCTCCCCATGTTAAATCGTTGAAAAATCAAGTATAAAGTTCAAAGCTATTTCCCCATATTCAAGAGATAAAAATATAGTATAAAATTTGGAGCTATCTCCCCATGTTGAATAAATGAAAATATAGTATGAAATTTGGAGTCATCCCCACATGTTAAATCGTTGAAAAATCAAGTATAAAGTTCAAAGCTATCTTCCCATATTCAAGAGATAGAAATATAGCATAAAATTTGGAGCTATCTCTTCATGTTGAATAAATGACAATATAGTATGAAATTTGGAGTCATCTCCCCATGTTAAATCGTTGAAAAATCAAGTGTAAAGTTCAAAGCTATCTCCCCGTATTCAAGAGATAAAAATAAAGTATAAAATTTGGAGCTATCTCCCCATGTTGAATAAATGAAAATATAGTATGAAATTTGGAGTCATCCCCCCATGTTGAATCGTTGAAAAATCAAGTATAAAGTTCAAAGCTATCTCCCCATATTCAAGAGATAAAAATATAGCATAAAATTTAGAGCTATCTCTCCATGTTGAATAAATGAAAATATAGTATGAAATTTGGAGTCATACCCCCATGTTAAATCGTTGAAAAATCAAGCATAAAGTTCAAAGCTATCTCCCCATATTCAAGAGATAAAAATATAGTATAAAATTTGGAGCTATCTCCCCATGTTGAATAAATGAAAATATAGTATGAAATTTGGAGTCATCTCCCCATGTTAAATCGTTGAAAAATCAAGTATAAAGTTCAAAGCTATCTCCCCATATTCAAGAGATGAAAATATAGTATAAAATTTGGAGCTATCTCCCCATGTTGAATAAATGCAAATATAGTATGAAATTTGGAGTCATACCCCCATGTTAAATCGTTGAAAAATCAAGTATAAAGTTCAAAGCTATCTCCCCATATTCAAGAGATAAAAATATAGTATAAAATTTGGAGCTATCTCCCTATGTTAAATAGATGAAAAATCAAGTATAAAGTTCAAAGCTATCTCCCCATATTCAAGAGATAAAAATATAGTATAAAATTTTGAGCTATCTCCCCATGTTGAATAAATGAAAATATAGTATGAAATTTGGAGTCATACCCCCATGTTGAATCGTTGAAAAATCAAGTATAAAGTTCAAAGCTATCTCCCCATATTCAAGAGATAAAAATATAGTATAAAATTTGGAGCTATCTCCCCATGTTAAATCGTTGAAAAATCAAGTATAAAGTTCAAAGCTATCTCCCCATATTTAAGAGATAAGAATATAGTATAAAATTTGGAGCTATCTCCCTATGTTGAATAAATGAAAATATAGTATGAAATTTGGAGTCATCTCCCCATGTTAAATCGTTGAAAAATCAAGTATAAAGTTCAAAGCTATCTCCCCATATCCAAGAGATAAAAATATAGTATAAAATTTGGAGCTATCTCCCCATGTTGAATAAATGAAAATATAGTATGAAATTTGGAGTCATACCCCCATGTTAAATCGTTGAAAAATCAAGTATAAAGTTCAAAGCTATCTCCCCATATTCAAGAGATAAAAATATAGTATAAAATTTGGAGCTATCTCCCCATGTTAAGTAGTTGAAAAATCAAGTATAAAGTTCAAAGCTATCTCCCCATATTCAAAAGATAAAAATATAGTATAAAATTAGGAGCTATCTCCCCATGTTGAATAAATGAAAATATAGTATGAAATTTGGAGTCATCCCCACATGTTTAATCGTTGAAAAATCAAGTATAAAGTTCAAAGCTATCTTCCCATATTCAAGAGATAGAAATATAGCATAACATTTGGAGCTATCTCTTCATGTTGAATAAATGAAAATATAGTATGAAATTTGGAGTCATCTCCCCATGTTATATCGTTTAAAAATCAAGTATAAAGTTCAAAGCTATCTCCCCATATTCAAGAGATAAAAATATAGTATAAAAGTTGGAGCTATCTCCCCATGTTAAATGGTTGGAAAATCAAGTATAAAGTTCAAAGCTATCTCCCCATATTCGAGAGATAAAAATATAGTATAAAATTTGTAGCTATCTCCCCATGTTGAATAAATGAAAATATAGTATGAAATTTGGAGTCATACCCCCATGTTAAATCGTGGAAAAATCAAGTATAAAGTTCAAAGCTATCTCCCCATATTCAAGAGATAAAAATATAGTATGAAATTTGGAGCTATTTCCCCATGTTAAGTAGTTGAAAAATCAAGTATAAAGTTCAAAGCTATCTCCCCATATTCAAGAGATAAAAATATAGTATAAAATTTGGAGCTATCTCCCCATGTTGAATAAATGAAAATATAGTATGAAATTTGGAGTCATCCCCACATGTTAAATCGTTGAAAAATCAAGTATAAAGTTCAAAGCTATTTTCCCATATTCAAGAGATAGAAATATAGCATAAAATTTGGAGCTATCTCTCTATGTTGAATAACTGACAATATAGTATGAAATTTGGAGTCATCTCCCCATGTTAAATCGTTGAAAAATCAAGTATAAAGTTCAAAGCTATCTCCCCATATTCAAGAGATAAAAATAAAGTATAAAATTTGGAGCTATCTCCCCATGTTGAATAAATGAAAATATAGTATGAAATTTGGAGTCATCCCCCCATGTTAAATCGTTGAAAAATCAAGTATAAAGTTCAAAGCTATCTCCCCATATTCAAGAGATAAAAATATAGCATAAAATTTGGAGCTATCTCTCCATGTTGAATAAATGAAAATATAGTATGAAATTTGGAGTCATCTCCCCATGTTAAATCGTTGAAAAATCAAGTATAAAGTTCAAAGCTATTTCCCCATATTCAAGAGATAAAAATATAGTATAAAATTTGGAGCTATCTCCCCATGTTGAATAAATGAAAATATAGTATGAAATTTGGAGTCATCCCCACATGTTAAATCGTTGAAAAATCAAGTATAAAGTTCAAAGCTATCTTCCCATATTCAAGAGATAGAAATATAGCATAAAATTTGGAGCTATCTCTTCATGTTGAATAAATGACAATATAGTATGAAATTTGGAGTCATCTCCCCATGTTAAATCGTTGAAAAATCAAGTGTAAAGTTCAAAGCTATCTCCCCGTATTCAAGAGATAAAAATAAAGTATAAAATTTGGAGCTATCTCCCCATGTTGAATAAATGAAAATATAGTATGAAATTTGGAGTCATCCCCCCATGTTGAATCGTTGAAAAATCAAGTATAAAGTTCAAAGCTATCTCCCCATATTCAAGAGATAAAAATATAGCATAAAATTTAGAGCTATCTCTCCATGTTGAATGAATGAAAATATAGTATGAAATTTGGAGTCATACCCCCATGTTAAATCGTTGAAAAATCAAGTATAAAGTTCAAAGCTATCTCCCCATATTCAAGAGATAAAAATATAGTATAAAATTTGGAGCTATCTCCCCATGTTGAATAAATGAAAATATAGTATGAAATTTGGAGTCATCTCCCCATGTTAAATCGTTGAAAAATCAAGTATAAAGTTCAAAGCTATCTCCCCATATTCAAGAGATGAAAATATAGTATAAAATTTGAAGCTATCTCCCCATGTTGAATAAATGCAAATATAGTATGAAATTTGTAGTCATACCCCCATGTTAAATCGTTGAAAAATCAAGTATAAAGTTCAAAGCTATCTCCCCATATTCAAGAGATAAAAATATAGTATAAAATTTGGAGCTATCTCCCTATGTTAAATAGATGAAAAATCAAGTATAAAGTTCAAAGCTATCTCCCCATATTCAAGAGATAAAAATATAGTATAAAATTTTGAGCTATCTCCCCATGTTGAATAAATGAAAATATAGTATGAAATTTGGAGTCATACCCCCATGTTGAATCGTTGAAAAATCAAGTATAAAGTTCAAAGCTATCTCCCCATATTCAAGAGATAAAAATATAGTATAAAATTTGGAGCTATCTCCCCATGTTGAATAAATGAAAATATAGTATGAAATTTGGAGTCATCCCCACATGTTAAATCGTTGAAAAATCAAGTATAAAGTTCAAAGCTATTTCTCCATATTCAAGAGATAGAAATATAGCATAAAATTTGGAGCTATCTCTCTATGTTGAATAACTGACAATATAGTATGAAATTTGGAGTCATCTCCCCATGTTAAATCGTTGAAAAATCAAGTATAAAGTTCAAAGCTATCTCCCCATATTCAAGAGATAAAAATAAAGTATAAAATTTGGAGCTATCTCCCCATGTTGAATAAATGAAAATATAGTATGAAATTTGGAGTCATCCCCCCATGTTAAATCGTTGAAAAATCAAGTATAAAGTTCAAAGCTATCTCCCCATATTCAAGAGATAAAAATATAGCATAAAATTTGGAGCTATCTCTCCATGTTGAATAAATGAAAATATAGTATGAAATTTGGAGTCATCTCCCCATGTTAAATCGTTGAAAAATCAAGTATAAAGTTCAAAGCTATTTCCCCATATTCAAGAGATAAAAATATAGTATAAAATTTGGAGCTATCTCCCCATGTTGAATAAATGAAAATATAGTATGAAATTTGGAGTCATCCCCACATGTTAAATCGTTGAAAAATCAAGTATAAAGTTCAAAGCTATCTTCCCATATTCAAGAGATAGAAATATAGCATAAGATTTGGAGCTATCTCTTCATGTTGAATAAATGACAATATAGTATGAAATTTGGAGTCATCTCCCCATGTTAAATCGTTGAAAAATCAAGTGTAAAGTTCAAAGCTATCTCCCCGTATTCAAGAGATAAAAATAAAGTATAAAATTTGGAGCTATCTCCCCATGTTGAATAAATGAAAATATAGTATGAAATTTGGAGTCATCCCCCCATGTTGAATCGTTGAAAAATCAAGTATAAAGTTCAAAGCTATCTCCCCATATTCAAGAGATAAAAATATAGCATAAAATTTAGAGCTATCTCTCCATGTTGAATGAATGAAAATATAGTATGAAATTTGGAGTCATACCCCCATGTTAAATCGTTGAAAAATCAAGTATAAAGTTCAAAGCTATCTCCCCATATTCAAGAGATAAAAATATAGTATAAAATTTGGAGCTATCTCCCCATGTTGAATAAATGAAAATATAGTATGAAATTTGGAGTCATCTCCCCATGTTAAATCGTTGAAAAATCAAGTATAAAGTTCAAAGCTATCTCCCCATATTCAAGAGATGAAAATATAGTATAAAATTTGAAGCTATCTCCCCATGTTGAATAAATGCAAATATAGTATGAAATTTGGAGTCATACCCCCATGTTAAATCGTTGAAAAATCAAGTATAAAGTTCAAAGCTATCTCCCCATATTCAAGAGATAAAAATATAGTATAAAATTTGGAGCTATCTCCCTATGTTAAATAGATGAAAAATCAAGTATAAAGTTCAAAGCTATCTCCCCATATTCAAGAGATAAAAATATAGTATAAAATTTTGAGCTATCTCCCCATGTTGAATAAATGAAAATATAGTATGAAATTTGGAGTCATACCCCCATGTTGAATCGTTGAAAAATCAAGTTTAAAGTTCAAAGCTATCTCCCCATATTCAAGAGATAAAAATATAGTATAAAATTTGGAGCTATCTTCCCATGTTAAATCGTTGAAAAATCAAGTATAAAGTTCAAAGCTATCTCCCCATATTCAAGAGATAAAAATATAGTATAAAATTTGGAGCTATCTCCCTATGTTGAATAAATGAAAATATAGTATGAAATTTGGAGTCATCTCCCCATGTTAAATCGTTGAAAAATCAAGTATAAAGTTCAAAGCTATCTCCCCATATCCAAGAGATAAAAATATAGTATAAAATTTGGAGCTATCTCCCCATGTTGAATAAATGAAAATATAGTATGAAATTTGGAGTCATACCCCCATGTTAAATCGTTGAAAAATCAAGTATAAAGTTCAAAGCTATCTCCCCATATTCAAGAGATGAAAATATAGTATAAAATTTGGAGCTCTCTCCCCATGTTGAATAAATGAAAATATAGTATGAAATTTGGAGTCATCTCCCCATGTTAAATCGTTGAAAAATCAAGTATAAAGTTCAAAGCTATCTCCCCATATTCAAGAGATAAAAATATAGTATAAAATTAGGAGCTATCTCCCCATGTTGAATAAATGAAAATATAGTATGAAATTTGGAGTCATCCCCACATGTTTAATCGTTGAAAAATCAAGTATAAAGTTCAAAGCTATCTTCCCATATTCAAGAGATAGAAATATAGCATAACATTTGGAGCTATCTCTTCATGTTGAATAAATGACAATATAGTATGAAATTTGGAGTCATCTCCCCATGTTAAATCGTTGAAAAATCAAGTGTAAAGTTCAAAGCTATCTCCCCATATTCAAGAGATAAAAATATAGTATAAAAGTTGGAGCTATCTCCCTATGTTAAATAGTTGGAAAATCAAGTACAAAGTTCAAAGCTATCTCCCCATATTCAAGAGATAAAAATATAGTATAAAATTTGTAGCGATCTCCCCATGTTGAATAAATGAAAATATAGTATGAAATTTGGAGTCATACCCCCATGTTAAATCGTGGAAAAATCAAGTATAAAGTTCAAAGCTATCTCCCCATATTCAAGAGATGAAAATATAGTATAAAATTTGGAGCTCTCTCCCCATGTTGAATAAATGAAAATATAGTATGAAATTTGGAGTCATCTCCCCATGTTAAATCGTTGAAAAATCAAGTATAAAGTTCAAAGCTATGTCCCCATATTCAAGAGATAAAAATATAGTATAAAATTAGGAGCTATCTCCCCATGTTGAATAAATGAAAATATAGTATGAAATTTGGAGTCATCCCCACATGTTTAATCGTTGAAAAATCAAGTATAAAGTTCAAAGCTATCTTCCCATATTCAAGAGATAGAAATATAGCATAACATTTGGAGCTATCTCTTCATGTTGAATAAATGAAAATATAGTATGAAATTTGGAGTCATCTCCCCATGTTATATCGTTTAAAAATCAAGTATAAAGTTCAAAGCTATCTCCCCATATTCAAGAGATAAAAATATAGTATAAAAGTTGGAGCTATCTCCCCATGTTAAATAGTTGGAAAATCAAGTATAAAGTTCAAAGCTATCTCCCCATATTCAAGAGATAAAAATATAGTATAAAATTTGTAGCTATCTCCCCATGTTAAATAAATGAAAATATAGTATGAAATTTGGAGTCATACCCCCATGTTAAATCGTGGAAAAATCAAGTATAAAGTTCAAAGCTATCTCCCCATATTCAAGAGATAAAAATATAGTATGAAATTTGGAGCTATTTCCCCATGTTAAGTAGTTGAAAAATCAAGTATAAAGTTCAAAGCTATCTCCCCATATTCAAGAGATAAAAATATAGTATAAAATTTGGAGCTATCTCCCCATGTTGAATAAATGAAAATATAGTATGAAATTTGGAGTCATCCCCACATGTTAAATCGTTGAAAAATCAAGTATAAAGTTTAAAGCTATTTTCCCATATTCAAGAGATAGGAATATAGCATAAAATTTGGAGCTATCTCTCTATGTTGAATAACTGACAATATAGTATGAAATTTGGAGTCATCTCCCCATGTTAAATCGTTGAAAAATCAAGTATAAAGTTCAAAGCTATCTCCCCATATTCAAGAGATAAAAATAAAGTATAAAATTTGGAGCTATCTCCCCATGTTGAATAAATGAAAATATAGTATGAAATTTGGAGCCATCCCCACATGTTAAATCGTTGAAAAATCAAGTATAAAGTTCAAAGCTATCTCCCCATATTCAAGAGATAAAAATATAGTATAAAATTTGTAGCTATCTCCCCATGTTGAATAAATGAAAATATAGTATGAAATTTGGAGTCATACCCCCATGTTAAATCGTGGAAAAATCAAGTATAAAGTTCAAAGCTATCTCCCCATATTCAAGAGATGAAAATATAGTATAAAATTTGGAGCTCTCTCCCCATGTTGAATAAATGAAAATATAGTATGAAATTTGGAGTCATCTCCCCATGTTAAATCGTTGAAAAATCAAGTATAAAGTTCAAAGCTATCTCCCCATATTCAAGAGATAAAAATATAGTATAAAATTAGGAGCTATCTCCCCATGTTGAATAAATGAAAATATAGTATGAAATTTGGAGTCATCCCCACATGTTTAATCGTTGAAAAATCAAGTATAAAGTTCAAAGCTATCTTCCCATATTCAAGAGATAGAAATATAGCATAACATTTGGAGCTATCTCTTCATGTTGAATAAATGAAAATATAGTATGAAATCTGGAGTCATCTCCCCATGTTATATCGTTTAAAAATCAAGTATAAAGTTCAAAGCTATCTCCCCATATTCAAGAGATAAAAATATAGTATAAAAGTTGGAGCTATCTCCCCATGTTAAATAGTTGGAAAATCAAGTATAAAGTTCAAAGCTATCTCCCCATATTCAAGAGATAAAAATATAGTATAAAATTTGTAGCTATCTCCCCATGTTGAATAAATGAAAATATAGTATGAAATTTGGAGTCATACCCCCATGTTAAATCGTGGAAAAATCAAGTATAAAATTCAAAGCTATCTCCCCATATTCAAGAGATAAAAATATGGTATGAAATTTGGAGCTATTTCCCCATGTTAAGTAGTTGAAAAATCAAGTATAAAGTTCAAAGCTATCTCCCCATATTCAAGAGATAAAAATATAGTATAAAATTTGGAGCTATCTCCCCATGTTGAATAAATGAAAATATAGTATGAAATTTGGAGTCATCCCCACATGTTAAATCGTTGAAAAATCAAGTATAAAGTTCAAAGCTATTTTCCCATATTCAAGAGATAGAAATATAGCATAAAATTTGGAGCTATCTCTCTATGTTGAATAACTGACAATATAGTATGAAATTTGGAGTCATCTCCCCATGTTAAATCGTTGAAAAATCAAGTATAAAGTTCAAAGCTATCTCCCCATATTCAAGAGATAAAAATAAAGTATAAAATTTGGAGCTATCTCCCCATGTTGACTAAATGAAAATATAGTATGAAATTTGGAGTCATCCCCCCATGTTAAATCGTTGAAAAATCAAGTATAAAGTTCAAAGCTATCTCCCCATATTCAAGAGATAAAAATATAGCATAAAATTTGGAGCTATCTCTCCATGTTGAATAAATGAAAATATAGTATGAAATTTGGAGTCATCTCCCCATGTTAAATCGTTGAAAAATCAAGTATAAAGTTCAAAGCTATTTCCCCATATTCAAGAGATAAAAATATAGTATAAAATTTGGAGCTATCTCCCCATGTTGAATAAATGAAAATATAGTATGAAATTTGGAGTCATCCCCACATGTTAAATCGTTGAAAAATCAAGTATAAAGTTCAAAGCTATCTTCCCATATTCAAGAGATAGAAATATAGCATAAAATTTGGAGCTATCTCTTCATGTTGAATAAATAACAATATAGTATGAAATTTGGAGTCATCTCCCCATGTTAAATCGTTGAAAAATCAAGTGTAAAGTTCAAAGCTATCTCCCCGTATTCAAGAGATAAAAATAAAGTATAAAATTTGGAGCTATCTCCCCATGTTGAATAAATGAAAATATAGTATGAAATTTGGAGTCATCCCCCCATGTTGAATCGTTGAAAAATCAAGTATAAAGTTCAAAGCTATCTCCCCATATTCAAGAGATAAAAATATAGCATAAAATTTAGAGCTATCTCTCCATGTTGAATAAATGAAAATATAGTATGAAATTTGGAGTCATACCCCCATGTTAAATCGTTGAAAAATCAAGCATAAAGTTCAAAGCTATCTCCCCATATTCAAGAGATAAAAATATAGTATAAAATTTGGAGCTATCTCCCCATGTTGAATAAATGAAAATATAGTATGAAATTTGGAGTCATCTCCCCATGTTAAATCGTTGAAAAATCAAGTATAAAGTTCAAAGCTATCTCCCCATATTCAAGAGATGAAAATATAGTATAAAATTTGGAGCTATCTCCCCATGTTGAATAAATGCAAATATAGTATGAAATTTGGAGTCATACCCCCATGTTAAATCGTTGAAAAATCAAGTATAAAGTTCAAAGCTATCTCCCCATATTCAAGAGATAAAAATATAGTATAAAATTTGGAGCTATCTCCCTATGTTAAATAGATGAAAAATCAAGTATAAAGTTCAAAGCTATCTCCCCATATTCAAGAGATAAAAATATAGTATAAAATTTTGAGCTATCTCCCCATGTTGAATAAATGAAAATATAGTATGAAATTTGGAGTCATACCCCCATGTTGAATCGTTGAAAAATCAAGTATAAAGTTCAAAGCTATCTCCCCATATTCAAGAGATAAAAATATAGTATAAAATTTGGAGCTATCTCCCCATGTTAAATCGTTGAAAAATCAAGTATAAAGTTCAAAGCTATCTCCCCATATTTAAGAGATAAGAATATAGTATAAAATTTGGAGCTATCTCCCTATGTTGAATAAATGAAAATATAGTATGAAATTTGGAGTCATCTCCCCATGTTAAATCGTTGAAAAATCAAGTATAAAGTTCAAAGCTATCTCCCCATATCCAAGAGATAAAAATATAGTATAAAATTTGGAGCTATCTCCCCATGTTGAATAAATGAAAATATAGTATGAAATTTGGAGTCATACCCCCATGTTAAATCGTTGAAAAATCAAGTATAAAGTTCAAAGCTATCTCCCCATATTCAAGAGATAAAAATATAGTATAAAATTTGGAGCTATCTCCCCATGTTAAGTAGTTGAAAAATCAAGTATAAAGTTCAAAGCTATCTCCCCATATTCAAGAGATAAAAATATAGTATAAAATTAGGAGCTATCTCCCCATGTTGAATAAATGAAAATATAGTATGAAATTTGGAGTCATCCCCACATGTTTAATCGTTGAAAAATCAAGTATAAAGTTCAAAGCTATCTTCCCATATTCAAGAGATAGAAATATAGCATAACATTTGGAGCTATCTCTTCATGTTGAATAAATGAAAATATAGTATGAAATTTGGAGTCATCTCCCCATGTTATATCGTTTAAAAATCAAGTATAAAGTTCAAAGCTATCTCCCCATATTCAAGAGATAAAAATATAGTATAAAAGTTGGAGCTATCTCCCCATGTTAAATGGTTGGAAAATCAAGTATAAAGTTCAAAGCTATCTCCCCATATTCGAGAGATAAAAATATAGTATAAAATTTGTAACTATCTCCCCATGTTGAATAAATGAAAATATAGTATGAAATTTGGAGTCATACCCCCATGTTAAATCGTGGAAAAATCAAGTATAAAGTTCAAAGCTATCTCCCCATATTCAAGAGATAAAAATATAGTATGAAATTTGGAGCTATTTCCCCATGTTAAGTAGTTGAAAAATCAAGTATAAAGTTCAAAGCTATCTCCCCATATTCAAGAGATAAAAATATAGTATAAAATTTGGAGCTATCTCCCCATGTTGAATAAATGAAAATATAGTATGAAATTTGGAGTCATCCCCACATGTTAAATCGTTGAAAAATCAAGTATAAAGTTCAAAGCTATTTTCCCATATTCAAGAGATAGAAATATAGCATAAAATTTGGAGCTATCTCTCTATGTTGAATAACTGACAATATAGTATGAAATTTGGAGTCATCTCCCCATGTTAAATCGTTGAAAAATCAAGTATAAAGTTCAAAGCTATCTCCCCATATTCAAGAGATAAAAATAAAGTATAAAATTTGGAGCTATCTCCCCATGTTGAATAAATGAAAATATAGTATGAAATTTGGAGTCATCCCCCCATGTTAAATCGTTGAAAAATCAAGTATAAAGTTCAAAGCTATCTCCCCATATTCAAGAGATAAAAATATAGCATAAAATTTGGAGCTATCTCTCCATGTTGAATAAATGAAAATATAGTATGAAATTTGGAGTCATCTCCCCATGTTAAATCGTTGAAAAATCAAGTATAAAGTTCAAAGCTATTTTCCCATATTCAAGAGATAAAAATATAGTATAAAATTTGGAGCTATCTCCCCATGTTGAATAAATGAAAATATAGTATGAAATTTGGAGTCATCCCCCCATGTTGAATCGTTGAAAAATCAAGTATAGAGTTCAAAGCTATCTCCCCATATTCAAGAGATAAAAATATAGCATAAAATTTGGAGCTATCTCTCCATGTTGAATAAATGAAAATATAGTATGAAATTTGGAGTCATACCCCCATGTTAAATCGTTGAAAAATCAAGTATAAAGTTCAAAGCTATCTCCCCATATTCAAGAGATAAAAATATAGTATAAAATTTGGAGCTATCTCCCCATGTTGAATAAATGAAAATATAGTATGAAATTTGGAGTCATCCCCACATGTTTAATCGTTGAAAAATCAAGTATAAAGTTCAAAGCTATCTTCCCATATTCAAGAGATAGAAATATAGCATAACATTTGGAGCTATCTCTTCATGTTGAATAAATGAAAATATAGTATGAAATTTGGAGTCATCTCCCCATGTTATATCGTTTAAAAATCAAGTATAAAGTTCAAAGCTATCTCCCCATATTCAAGAGATAAAAATATAGTATAAAAGTTGGAGCTATCTCCCCATGTTAAATAGTTGGAAAATCAAGTATAAAGTTCAAAGCTATCTCCCCATATTCAAGAGATAAAAATATAGTATAAAATTTGTAGCTATCTCCCCATGTTGAATAAATGAAAATATAGTATGAAATTTGGAGTCATACCCCCATGTTAAATCGTGGAAAAATCAAGTATAAAGTTCAAAGCTATCTCCCCATATTCAAGAGATAAAAATATAGTATGAAATTTGGAGCTATTTCCCCATGTTAAGTAGTTGAAAAATCAAGTATAAAGTTCAAAGCTATCTCCCCATATTCAAGAGATAAAAATATAGTATAAAATTTGGAACTATCTCCCCATGTTGAATAAATGAAAATATAGTATGAAATTTGGAGTCATCCCCACATGTTAAATCGTTGAAAAATCAAGTATAAAGTTCAAAGCTATTTTCCCATATTCAAGAGATAGAAATATAGCATAAAATTTGGAGCTATCTCTCTATGTTGAATAACTGACAATATAGTATGAAATTTGGAGTCATCTCCCCATGTTAAATCGTTGAAAAATCAAGTATAAAGTTCAAAGCTATCTCCCCATATTCAAGAGATAAAAATAAAGTATAAAATTTGGAGCTATCTCCCCATGTTGAATAAATGAAAATATAGTATGAAATTTGGAGTCATCCCCCCATGTTAAATCGTTGAAAAATCAAGTATAAAGTTCAAAGCTATCTCCCCATATTCAAGAGATAAAAATATAGCATAAAATTTGGAGCTATCTCTCCATGTTGAATAAATGAAAATATAGTATGAAATTTGGAGTCATCTCCCCATGTTAAATCGTTGAAAAATCAAGTATAAAGTTCAAAGCTATTTTCCCATATTCAAGAGATAAAAATATAGTATAAAATTTGGAGCTATCTCCCCATGTTGAATAAATGAAAATATAGTATGAAATTTGGAGTCATCCCCACATGTTAAATCGTTGAAAAATCAAGTATAAAGTTCAAAGCTATCTTCCCATATTCAAGAGATAGAAATATAGCATAAAATTTGGAGCTATCTCTTCATGTTGAATAAATGACAATATAGTATGAAATTTGGAGTCATCTCCCCATGTTAAATCGTTGAAAAATCAAGTGTAAAGTTCAAAGCTATCTCCCCGTATTCAAGAGATAAAAATAAAGTATAAAATTTGGAGCTATCTCCCCATGTTGAATAAATGAAAATATAGTATGAAATTTGGAGTCATCCCCCCATGTTGAATCGTTGAAAAATCAAGTATAAAGTTCAAAGCTATCTCCCCATATTCAAGAGATAAAAATATAGCATAAAATTTGGAGCTATCTCTCCATGTTGAATAAATGAAAATATAGTATGAAATTTGGAGTCATACCCCCATGTTAAATCGTTGAAAAATCAAGTATAAAGTTCAAAGCTATCTCCCCATATTCAAGAGATAAAAATATAGTATAAAATTTGGAGCTATCTCCCCATGTTGAATAAATGAAAATATAGTATGAAATTTGGAGTCATCTCCCCATGTTAAATCGTTGAAAAATCAAGTATAAAGTTCAAAGCTATCTCCCCATATTCAAGAGATGAAAATATAGTATAAAATTTGGAGCTATCTCCCCTTGTTGAATAAATGAAAATATAGTATAAAATTTGGAGTCATACCCCCATGTTAAATCGTTGAAAAATCAAGTATAAAGTTCAAAGCTCCCCATATTCAAGAGATAAAAATATAGTATAAAATTTGGAGCTATCTCCCTATGTTAAATAGATGAAAAATCAAGTATAAAGTTCAAAGCTATCTCCCCATATTCAAGAGATAAAAATATAGTATAAAATTTTGAGCTATCTCCCCATGTTGAATAAATGAAAATATAGTATGAAATTTGGAGTCATACCCCCATGTTGAATCGTTGAAAAATCAAGTATAAAGTTCAAAGCTATCTCCCCATATTCAAGAGATAAAAATATAGTATAAAATTTGGAGCTATCTCCCCATGTTAAATCGTTGAAAAATCAAGTATAAAGTTCAAAGCTATCTCCCCATATTCAAGAGATAAAAATATAGTATAAAATTTGGAGCTATCTCCCTATGTTGAATAAATGAAAATATAGTATGAAATTTGGAGTCATCTCCCCATGTTAAATCGTTGAAAAATCAAGTATAAAGTTCAAAGCTATCTCCCCATATCCAAGAGATAAAAATATAGTATAAAATTTGGAGCTATCTCCCCATGTTGAATAAATGAAAATATAGTATGAAATTTGGAGTCATACCCCCATGTTAAATCGTTGAAAAATCAAGTATAAAGTTCAAAGCTATCTCCCCATATTCAAGAGATAAAAATATAGTATAAAATTTGGAGCTATCTCCCCATGTTAAGTAGTTGAAAAATCAAGTATAAAGTTCAAAGCTATCTCCCCATATTCAAGAGATAAAAATATAGTATAAAATTTGGAGCTATCTCCCCATGTTGAATAAATGAAAATATAGTATGAAATTTGGAGTCATACCCCCATGTTAGATCGTTGAAAAATCAAGTATAAAGTTCAAAGCTATCTCCCCATATTCAAGAGATCAAGAGACTCGGTAGAGTCTCGCGCCAAGTACATTAAAAAAAAAATTTTTTCAAGCGCGAGACTCAACGAGTCTATATACCCGAGAGGCAGCTACCCTAACCTATACCGCGAACTAGTATCGTCGTTTTCTTTCACCTCACAATATACACAGGTTGAAACTAATTTAATCTAGGATGTGGGCATGAAAAGCTTTCATTTGAGCCTTAGATCGATTAAATCGGTGTCCGGAGTGCTGAGATATGATTAACTACAAATTCTGATACCCCGTTTCATTGTAAAATTTTTCGTTTTCGTCGTCGTCAGACCAAGATTCACGTCAAACCATTCCCATGCAATCACTAGACGGGAAAATCCACACAAAAGTTGTAGAGTGACGTCAGTACGAGATAGTTCCGACGTAGATAGCGCCAGTATCGCAGACAGAAACCGTCTCCTACATAGACATAGAGCATGGACTGCGCATTCCCTATACAGCCTATGGTAACGCCGAAAGTGAGAGAGAAGGGTAACACACGCGGCCAAATCTGTCTCTTTCTATGCATTTGACGTTGTTGGTTAGAAAGAAACAGATTTGGCCGCGTGTATATGCTGTCTCTTTCTACCGACCGAGCGATTTTCGGCCCGAATGCGCAGTTCATGCTCTATGTCTATGGTCTCCTACACTAGCAGACGCGTATTGTCATTTCATGTTTTTAAATCCCAATAATAAAGGAAATAAGAGAAATACGAGCAATGCTTAATACAAAATTTGAATGTACAAAAACTAGTGAATACCCACCGCAAGCCCCTCGGGTGCCAAAACCTTACGCCAAGTACGTTAATGTGATAGTCACCAATAAAAATGTTTCGATAGGTTAATCTTGAATCCTACGATCTCGAGCTTTTGAGGTTATGCGAATCGGCTGACGTGTAAAATTCATGGTGATAAATAAAATAACAATTATAAACGGACAAGACTGTCAGATGAATAATAACTGATTTATGAATGCAATTATCAGAAGAAACGGTTTTTTCGGTTCAATTGTTTAGCAAGTTATCGCCTGAGGAAGTCTGACAAGAGAAAATCAAGAGAAAATGTTGACGTAGAAAAATATGAGGATAGCATTATTCGATATAGGGAACGGCAAGGAGCCAGACCAATAAATCCGAGTTCAAGCGTTGGATTGCAACGAATTTTACTTCAAGCTCCATGTTAAGCTCATCTCCGAAGGCTCGTCTGCTGAGACTCAAATTGTGAGTCAACGTTATACGTAGGATTCCGACGAGTCCTATAATCTAACTCCGTATCATCTAGTCAAAATGAGATTTTCAGTCAACGTTGTTTGTTGGACTCCGATAGGCTTTATTCTACACTCCACGTCAACGTAGTGCCTTGACCTTCGGTAAAGATAATTTTTTAATCCATAATGTATATTCATAATTTAATGTCAAATTTCAATAAATTTGTTACATTTTGGTATGCAACCTGTGTCTATATGTTCGACTCTATTAAGCTTTCTCCAAATTAAGATTAGTGCTATCACGACAAATGGAATGAAATTACTTATTTATGGATTATTTAATTTTGTAGCGAGTCGCCATATAAGACGAGAGGATGATGAGAGAAAACGCTTGGGTTGCAAAGTATCAGGATAGTGTTATTTGATACGAGAAACGGCAAAAGTCAGACGAAGAGAGCAGAATGCGGGTGTTTGACTTCATAAATTTCCATTTTATGCTCTACGCTAGTCTTGCATGAATAGGCTCAATTCTAAATATTTTGATACCTACTGTTCAGACCCGAATTGGAAGTTGATGTTATGAGTACGGGACGCATACATGTTCTTTTTGCAGAGGACCTAGTTGCATTAAAAAAAAAACTACCTACGAATTGCAATACATATATCTGATATCCATATATATTTAGTCATGAGCACCAACTATAACCCTGCGTGCAAGTAACTCCGTCATTGCCGGTCCCAGGCCCAGATGAGACAGGAGGAGGGTTGCACGCAGGGTTGGATGTTGTAGGTATAAAAAATTGTTGTAGTGGAACAATTTGTAAACGCTATGAAAGTACATTACGCGTCACTCTACAAATTTGAGACTTGGGGAAAATTATGAGCACACGCGTGCTCGTTGCTGTTGACGTTCCTGCTTATCGAGGGACTTCGGGCGGTATGAAATAGCACAAAACAACCGAGCGAGCGTAGCGAGCGAGCACAATTATTAGGTGGTCAAGCAAAATTTTACAAAAAGTAGTGAAATCAACCCCAAAAAGCACCTTTGGTGCAAAAACCTTCCGCCAAGTCCATTAATGTGTAGATCACTCCACCAAAAAATAATCAAAGGTTGTGCTCACTCACTCGATTGGTTGATGATTATCAACATACAAAAGCATTGAAATCAGATACAACTGCCAAGTACCTGTAGAATGATAAAAGTTTGGAATTGAAAAATTTGTTCAAACTAAATAACGTTGTACTCGTTCGCTCGCTGCGCTCGCTCACTCTATTGGCTTATGATTATGGGTTGAAAAAACAATTCGGATGAAGAGATTAAAGATGTCAACATTTATCTAAAAATATTCATAACGAAAGAATAATTTAAAGAAAATTGAAAAAAAAAATTTGGAGGTAGTGGTACTTGGGGGGCCTTTTGTAGAAAAAGAAATGTAAAATATCGATCACGAACCATGTCAATGTCATCTGATAGATATTCAAACATTGGCCCGCCAACGTACCACGGACTCCAAATTTTTTTTTTTAATTTTCTTTAAATTATTTTTTCGTTATGAATATTTTTAGATAAATGTTGACATCTTCAATCTCTTCATCCGAATTGTTTTTTCAACCCATAATCATAAGCCAATAGAGTGAGCGAGCGCAGCGAGCGAACGAGTACAACGTTATTTAGTTTGAACAAATTTTTCAATTCCAAACTTTTATCATTCTACAGGTACTTGGCAGTTGTATCTGATTTCAATGCTTTTGTATGTTGATAATCATCAACCAATCGAGTGAGCGAGCACAACCTTTGATTATTTTTTGGTGGAGTGATCTACACATTAATGGACTCGGCGGAAGGTTTTTGCACCATACTAATACGTAACGATGACAGGTTGGTAATCCGTGCAATCGTGCGCACTCGTGCAAGGATCACCAACTTCCTACCATCGTTACGTAATGTACTATTTCAACTCAGTTCGCGAAATTCGATTTCAGTGCCCGATTCACGCACTCTGGCGGGCAGTGTGGGAAGTAATTTACGCATGGATGAATCTTGTGCAACTTCATATCGGTTAGAATAAAAGATATTTATATTTATATTGATATTGATAATCATATTTATTTTCTAAATCGAAATTCGCACACTAAGTTTAAAAAATTTGTATACGATACAAGTATATGTACTTGTACCGTAATATACTATTCTACAATCGATCCAGTGTTGGTCATCCACTTTGCGAGCACATATTATGATACGTTCAGTAGTTCCCGAAATTACGAATTTAGTATATGGGTCATTCTCAGTTAAGAGGTAAATCGCTTATTGATAAATCGCGGCACGATAAAAAATTTGAAAATGTAACTAAATTTTATAATGTTTCGATTAAAACAATCATTCTCAACGTGTCTGCAAGGCGGTCAGTCAATTTATTAATCTTATGTTGTTTTATAAGAAGCCAGGGAAGATACTCAATCCAGGGGAGAGACTTGATGTACAGAGTAGGATACTTTGTGAACAGGGAAAGGATTTTAATGCTATTTTATGAAAGAAAACAACTTTTCATTTCAGTTTTTTTTTTTTTTTTTCTTCCATTTGTTTTTTTTTTTCAAAAATGTGTGAAATCTAAATGCCACAAACGGTACGGTATATTATTCGCGTTTATCACTACATCGTAGTACAGTCAGCTCTCGCAATAGGGCCGGTCATGGGGGTGAAGGGGAAAATAATTTCAAGAATTTCCGTTCCCCCACCAATAGTTGGTGTGCCATCACCAACGTTTGGCGTCGGGCGCTCACAATAATGCCGCGCGCATGCGAGAGATAGAACATTTCGTGCAAACTGTTCATTTCTATTACCGGCCTTATTGCGCGCGTAGTCGAGAACAGCATGGCTATAATACCGGCAGGTGGGGTAGTGGGGGAAGCTGCTGAACGCTGTTTAGGGGAAGTGGCCCTATTGCGAGAGCCGACTGTATTTCTTTCATGATTCCCATAATTAGTGTCATTTGAAAACGTAAAATGATTGGTCTGAAGACAGGGGAGATACAGACAGGGTAGATACTTTTTAGTAACAAAAACAAAAATAATGACAAATGTATTCATTGTACGTGATTAACCAAGAAAACTTAGAATCTATACATAACAAGAAGTAAATATACAGATGAATTAAAATTTTTAGATGAATATTTTTAAAATCAAACTTACCAGGGGAGAGACTTTATTCACTCGTTCTCAACTGTATCCATAGAGTGTCAGTAACGAAATAAATAACAAAATGACTGCGCACCTAGTTCGAGTGGCGCTGATTACAAACTAGAAACTCAACGACGTTCGTTCATGGTCTTAAATTCCCGCGAGTCAGTAACCAAATGCCGATTTTACAGGAAAATAAACATGCCAGGGGACGAGACGCAAAATGCGGGGGACAAACGTGAACGTAATTTTTTCAAAGAAAAAAAAATATCACGCAATTTTACTTGCTTGATTACGATAAGTTATTTAATTTATTTTGTTGAAATATATAATTTAAATGATATATTTGATTTCTAAGTACTTTAAATTACTAATACACAAACAGAATCGGCCCGGGAACAGGCCAGGGGAGAGATGTTTTCCGACTTTGAGATGAAATTGTGACTAGATTAAATGAAATTAAGAAATGAATTTGAGTGACCACTTACATAAGCATGAGTTTTAAGAGACAATTACATTCTTTTTGATAAACTTTTTTAAAGAAGGTGATTTTTCACCGTAGACGTCGAATTTACCTCTTAACTGAGAATGACCCATATACTAAGAGGATTCCTTGAAACATCGCAGTCAGTTAAATATCTAATTATTCATTTATTCATACATTTATTTCTCCATTCATTTATTGATTAATTAATTTATTTAACTATTTATTTATTTATTTAATTATTTTACGGCCTTTGAAAGTTTAAAATTAAAAAGGGGATGACCAGCCTGCGAAAACGGACGTAAAACTTGGGTAATGCCGGGTAGGAAGTGACTGACTGCGATGCTTCAAGGAAACCTCTTAGTATAGAACCACAAAATTATGGTACCTAATTAGCTATAATTTATAATGTATAATGCTAACCTACCGAACTACAAATACCTACCGTGAAGTTTTAAGGAAGCGGAACGATGGGCGTGCTATAGTTCGACCAACACACGCTCGCGTTGCGTACGTGGGCTTCTACTCGCAGTCACTGGCAGCTCACGTACGCAACGCGAGCGTGTGTTGGTCGAACTATAGCACGCCCATCGTTCCGCTTCCTCAAAACTTCACGGTATATCCTCACAACCATATTACTACAGACGACTGAAATAGCTATCTAGGGATATTTTAATTTATTATATATCGCGTGACTAATGCCATAAGGTCGTGAGCGCGAAATTTTTTTTTTTTTCTGCGGATATGTCCAAAAAATGTAATATTGCATGAAAAAGATTGTTCCACCAAAAAAACGAATTTTTTTTTGGCGCTTACGACCTTATGCTATTAGACACGCGATATGCATAAGTCTACCCAACACTGGATGAGGCGAGCATTAACATATAATTATAGTTATCAATACGGTGTAAGATTACTTACTGATAGTTTGATTAAGTACGGTTGGTTTTCTGGTGTTATTGAGTGATATGTAATTCTAAGTTAGTTTCAAGTAGGTATAGCTGCTCGCACTCTGATTTCATGAATTTAAAAAAATCAATGTAGGTATTTTAATGAGATATTTTTCACTGTATTACCGTCACATTCGAGCACGTTCATTATTCACATTGCGTATACGCTGCACAGGATAAAATTTATTATACAATCTTGGTACCATTAGACAATATTATACTGTACAATTATATCGCTTTCCAATGTAATTGTATACAATAATTAATCACGGTAATGATCATGAACTATAGGTTGTACGATTCAACGAATCTGACGCTCGTTTATTAATACGATCCGTGTAAACTAGTAGAAAAAAAGGAACGTTACATCGGCGTAGACCGGTATGAAGATGGATCGCGATTATACAGATCGTATAAAAACTTGTGATACGACTATCAGCTTGCAGCCATATGCCGATCGGGATATCTTACGCCATAGAGACAATAATCGGATATGCAGATAGCAGACACGAAACGGGTAAGTTTATTCGAAATTTTGAATCACTTGCTGTGAATCGTTGATAATTAACAGAATAATTAATTATTTCTGTTCGCAGGAGTTTGCCAATATTGCTAATCTCATATGCGTAACGAGTATTGACCATTATTAATATTAACTATTTTGATGTGAATTGGTTTCTCCTAGTCCAGTCTGTCTGAAAGTCTTTACTACGTAAAGATTGAAATTAGTCCTATGGTGTTGAAAAAGGTATCAATCGACTCCGAAAGTTCTTGCGAAAAATATCTCAAAAAATGTCCACACCAAGTTGGACGCTAATTATTTCAAAGAATGAAAAACTATGAAGAATTCGATTTTCAACGCCAAAATCACAAACAGTTTTAATTCTACTAATAATAAAAATAATTATCCTCTTGTAGCGGCGGAAATTCTCTACAAAATCAAACTTTTGTTATAGTATTCATAGTTTTTGAAAAATCAATTTTTAACCCAAGACGGTCATATGGAGTGTGACACACCCCAAGTTATTTTCGAGCTCGAATTTCGGCCTCTTAATCCCGGAAACCGACGTTATTACCTCTAACTAGAGTTTTTATTTTTTTTTTTAATTTATTTTTTTTTTTCCTCAAAGTTTTTTTTTACGAATTTTTTAAACATACTTCAAACTAGAATTTTCGTTTCATTCTTGAATGGGTTAATAGAGAAACGTTTGAAATATGTTCTCAATTTTTTTGGGGCCCCTCGGATAATTCTACGAAATTCTACAGCGCTTCAAAGTGCTGGGGTGTGTCACACCCCATATGACCACCACGGGATTCTCATGAGGTGTGACCGTCTTGGGTTAAAGTTTTATACACGCCAATGGCGTCAAACGATCAGCTGTGTGCCTAAGTCCCACTGCGCCGCTCAGTCCGAGACGCGCGGCTGCGCAGTAGGACTTAGGCACACAGCTGATCGTTTAGCGTCATTGGCATAGGTCATTGGCGTTCCATAAACTTTAGCAGTTGATTTTGCACGAACTAGGAATCCTAGAACATTAGTTCTCATTTTGATTTTATAGAGAATTTCAGCAGCCACAAGAGGGTATTTTTTTTTTTTTGGTTAAGTGGAATAACTCTGTGTGATTATTAATATTTTTTCATTATTTCAATAATGAGCGTTAAACTTGGTGTGGACATCTTTTTACATATTTATATGAAGAATTTTCGGAATCGATTGATATTATTATTCAATACAATTAATTCATTGGATAATTTATTATTACTCAATTATTATTCATTATTTATTCTATAGGTTTGTGACAGTATTGTAACTTTCTGCATATGTTTCACCAGCTGAAAGCTGGTGAAATTATGCTAGTTCGCGTGAGTTCTTTGTCACGGGTTATGATATTTGGAGCTCCTCTGGGAAAAGTTGAAAAAACCCTTAATTTACCCTAATGCAGACTCGGATAGATTTTTCACTACCAGAGCTGCTTCCCTACGGATCTGGGATATGTCAAATTCCCCAGACAGCGATAGGTGCTATAGAGCTACCGTGCTGTTGAATTTGACTCACCGATACCGTTTTAATCAGATCTGGGATATGTCTCACTCACCAGACGAAGGTAGGTGCTATAGAGCTACCGTTGCTGGTGAGATCAACGCACCGATACTGATATCTAGCTAATGATTTTAAGTTGACTGAAAATTAAAGAAATTATTAAAAGAAAACAATTTATAAGAAAATAGAAACAAAGATCAGATTCCTGATAAATTGATGGTCATTAGACCGTTCTCTATTTATTTAACAAAAAGAAATATTGTTCTATAGAACCTTGTTTTAACAAAAATCGTAATACAAAAGAAAAATAATAGAAATGAAAATGTTAACATAAAATAAAATGTGAGTTTTTCGAATCTTTGAAACCTAACCTAACTTATTTCTATCGCGCGCTGCACTATGTGCCGGACTATGTGATTGTTTTCTGTTTGCTGAATTTATTGTTTTAATAGTGCCGCTTTGGCTAAACTATTCAATTTGATTGATTCTACTCGATGGTATAATTCCCGCTTTGGAAATTATCCAAAAAAAAATAATTATTAAATTTTTACTTGTGGCCGCTTTGGCTCTTGCTATGCTCAAATAAGAGGTTATAATTGTGAAGCTAAATGGATATGTGAGACGGTACGCCGCTATGGCATGAGTCCGCTCTATGATTTTGAGTCGCACGGCCGCTTTGGCTCGAATACGCTCGAACTATCTTATAAATGATTGTGAGTCGCACGGCCGCTTTGGCTCGAATACGCTGATGAGCCGTGTGACGGTCGCCTTTTATATTCGTAATGACGTCACATCTGATGTTCTTGCTATGCGTGAGCTAGCTTGCGCGCTACGACGCTGCTCTATACGATGACATGTGGACGTATGTGTGTACTGCCTACTGGCCTATACCATGGTAACGTTTCGGCTATTCGGCTATAGGCCGAATACGTTACATTGCCCCCTTTTCATCAGCTGATGTTCGGTGATGAGGCTTGGCGATGCACTGGCAGGTAAGTTGATGAAAACTTTGTGATGTCTGTCCATGTCTTGTCTTCAATCGTCTGCTTGATGTCGTCGTATCCGTGTATTAAAATTGTTATGTTCGGTTATTAAAATTGTCATATTCGGTTATTGAAATTGTTAATTCCATGTTTGTTATTTATTTGTTTTTCTCTGCGTTTAGTTCGTGTCGGTCAGAAACGTCAAAACTTTTGAAGGGTTTTAGTGTTTCTGCGAACCATCTGACATCGGCTTCGTCGTTTAATACTTCAGTTTGGTCGAATCTGCAGTCTGTTTATTGTTCGTGGACGGTATGACATTGGAATCGGTCGAGTGAACCAAACAACTTCTGTAAGTTGCTGTCGAAGTACTTCTTCTTTCTACAGCTGACTTCTCCGGTAAGTCGATAATTTTATATTACAATCATTTTAACCGATTGGCCTTGATTTTCGAAAGATTTTAACCAATTAAAACAAAATTGTATTTTTTTCTTACAGGGGGTGCCTGTCATGTTATTCAAGAATTATTTTTTTCTCAACATAAAGTAAAATTATACATTTTTCTGAACGGCGGTATATCCAAAATATTTTAGTAGAAAAAAAAAAAAATATTTTTTTTTTCTTATAGAGGGTGTCCGACGCATTGTGCAAGAGACATTCTTTCTCAAAATAAGGTAAAGCGAACAAAAAAAAAAAAATACTATTCTCTATAGATGGTGTCCGACACATTGAGCGCGTTTCTAAGGCTATCTCATCCTAACTTAAACCTAGACGATTTAGACGCCGTGTTGGACCTATCTGTCCGTTTTTTTCTATTTCGTTTTATTATTTTATTTCCTATTAAACAAAGTTTCAGAATGCGATACCTATCTTTATGCCTTGTACTACTCAAATTTGTTTTGAATCGAGTTGGTCTTGCTTTTGTTTGAATTTTATTTAGTTCTAAATTTAAATTATTGGGTGGCATTAATTTGCATAGGCTTTTATTTTGACGTTCAATTCTACAGTTTAATTCTAAATCTTCAGCTAACTCTTTAATATTCTCTATTCCAGGCATACTGTTTGTCAACATGATGCTTGTGACGTGGTTGACTTTTACAAGACCTCTGACGCCAGGACCGTAATATTTATCGTCGGTACCCGAGAACATTATATTATTTTGAAAGAAATGAATAAAATTATTTGCCCCCTGACCGTTGATAATTGTTAATAATTTCCCGAAACTGTAAGAATTTAATAAAATTATTGAACCTATTTCGGTTTTTTGCAAAGAATGATTCGACGTAATTTCTGGAATATTCAAACAATGACCAGCTGGTTGGATTAGGCTAATCTGGCTATTTTCGAGTGCATTTTCTATGTCAGTAATATTGTTTGTATCGTTATTTTTGGATGGATCGAAGCCTCGGATAGATTCTTTTGTTACCTTTTTACAGCTGATTTTATTTTTCGAAATACTTGACTCGATATCTGATTTTTCTAGCTCGATTTTACTTTGAAGTGAACTCTGTTGGAATCTTTTCCTTACTTCGCGTGCTACTTCGCTATCTTTATTCGAAACTTTATTTTCGAAATAATCTTCGTTGTTTGTTTTGGTTACAAAAGGATCTATCCGATCTTCGATCCTTTTCTCCATTCGGTCATACTGACCAGCTAAATTTGATAGTAAAGCAGCTATTGCCGCAAATGGATCATTATGGTCCATTCTTTTGAAATTCTATTCTACTTGTTATCAGGAATCTGATCCTTATTCTCCATTTTCCTATATTTTTGATATTATAAGCAATTTGATTTGAATAAATGAAGCTAAGAAACGATTTTAAATGAATTTGACTTGAAAGTCTTGAAATTGCCCCAAAACAAGTGAATCTAAGTTTAACAATGAATTTACTATGAATTTATAAAATTAAGTGAATTTAATTTTATTTGAGGAGCCCCACGTTGGGCGCCAAATGTAACTTTCTGCATATGTTTCACCAGCTGAAAGCTGGTGAAATTATGCTAGTTCGCGTGAGTTCTTTGTCACGGGTTATGATATTTGGAGCTCCTCTGGGAAAAGTTGAAAAAACCCTTAATTTACCCTAATGCAGACTCGGATAGATTTTTCACTACCAGAGCTGCTTCCCTACGGATCTGGGATATGTCAAATTCCCCAGACAGCGATAGGTGCTATAGAGCTACCGTGCTGTTGAATTTGACTCACCGATACCGTTTTAATCAGATCTGGGATATGTCTCACTCACCAGACGAAGGTAGGTGCTATAGAGCTACCGTTGCTGGTGAGATCAACGCACCGATACTGATATCTAGCTAATGATTTTAAGTTGACTGAAAATTAAAGAAATTATTAAAAGAAAACAATTTATAAGAAAATAGAAACAAAGATCAGATTCCTGATAAATTGATGGTCATTAGACCGTTCTCTATTTATTTAACAAAAAGAAATATTGTTCTATAGAACCTTGTTTTAACAAAAATCGTAATACAAAAGAAAAATAATAGAAATGAAAATGTTAACATAAAATAAAATGTGAGTTTTTCGAATCTTTGAAACCTAACCTAACTTATTTCTATCGCGCGCTGCACTATGTGCCGGACTATGTGATTGTTTTCTGTTTGCTGAATTTATTGTTTTAATAGTGCCGCTTTGGCTAAACTATTCAATTTGATTGATTCTACTCGATGGTATAATTCCCGCTTTGGAAATTATCCAAAAAAAAATAATTATTAAATTTTTACTTGTGGCCGCTTTGGCTCTTGCTATGCTCAAATAAGAGGTTATAATTGTGAAGCTAAATGGATATGTGAGACGGTACGCCGCTATGGCATGAGTCCGCTCTATGATTTTGAGTCGCACGGCCGCTTTGGCTCGAATACGCTCGAACTATCTTATAAATGATTGTGAGTCGCACGGCCGCTTTGGCTCGAATACGCTGATGAGCCGTGTGACGGTCGCCTTTTATATTCGTAATGACGTCACATCTGATGTTCTTGCTATGCGTGAGCTAGCTTGCGCGCTACGACGCTGCTCTATACGATGACATGTGGACGTATGTGTGTACTGCCTACTGGCCTATACCATGGTAACGTTTCGGCTATTCGGCTATAGGCCGAATACGTTACAGTATAAATCCTAAAACATCGGTCTACCGTCAAGCTTGTTGTTGGTTCTGTCTCAGCAGGGTGGCCACTAAATCTTACGAAAGAAATTCCCTGACAGTTCCCTGACAGTTCCCTGACAGTTCCCTGACATTTCCTCGACATTTAGGAAAATTCACATGAGAGTTGTGAAAAAAAACTAACAAGGTAAGAACAATGCATATGATTATTATTATTCATTCTTACATACACTTGTTTTTATCGACTGGATATTTCGTGCTTTCCCTGACTAATATTTCCCTGACATTTCAATGATTTCACTGACACTTGAAAAATTCCATGACATTTCCAGGTTTTCCCTGGGTGGCCACTAAATCTGACGAGAGAAATCCCCTGACAGTTCCCTGACAGTTTCCTGACATTTCCTCGACATTTAGGAAAATTCACATGAGAGTTGTGAAAAAAAAACTAACAAGGTAAGAACAATGCATATGTTTATTATTATTCATTCTTACATACACTTGATTTTATAGATTAGATATTTCGTGCTTTCCCTGACATTTCCATGATTTCACTGACACTTGAAAAATTCCGCGACATTTACAGGTTTTTCCTGACAGTGGCCACCCTGGTGTGGAACACAATCTACAAGTGACCCTACTACAGAAACCTCAGGCTTCCGAAAAAATCCTAGCCAGCAGTGTAAATTGTCATGATTATTGGTAATGCATAGTTTTAACTGTTACACCTCTTATATGGACACCGCTTTTGAATCCAAATTCATTCCGATTAAGTTGTTGAGACTGTGAAGAATTTTTGCGATTTTCAGTTATCCTACTACACAATGTTAGGTCAAGTAAAGATATTTGTTAATGATCATACTTCCAATTATGTTTGATCTTGTAAAATTTTCATGAAGTAGTCAACTACCGCTGATGTATATATCTAGGCAAATTATTTCACCGTTGTAGTTGTATGTAGTTCATCATTAGTTGTACACCATTTGGTCACATGAGCAGAAAGTCTAACATTTCATTATTTTTTATATGCTACCGCATACCTACGTATCAATTTACTTATATGCATCACTATCCTGTGGACTGATCTCTTCGAATGTCTGTACCGCTGATGACGTAGTTATGACTATTTCAATTTCATGTATAATATTATATTATAATAATTAATATTATATTACTATTATATAATATTATATTATATATTATATATTCGTTGATTGGTTGATGGGGCGTGACTGAGCGTAAACTGAGTCCCTCCCATTCTCCAAAGCCACGAATTTTGATTTTCATCGTCAAGTATTCTTGCTAACTCACAGTAGGTAACCTACCCAGTAGATGGACACCGCCCTAAAGATTGACGGCCGACTTTTGTACAGGCAATGATGTGAAGGAATACTGCTCTGAATTATCAATAACTGTTGTTATTTTCAATCCCCAAATTGATTTATTAATTATTATTATTATTATTATTATTATTATTATTTATTGATTTTCTATTTCAATTGCTAAAAAAAAAACATTCACCTACTGGGCAGTTTTATTAGGCGTCCATCTATTTGTCTGTTTACCTGTGAGTATAAATTATTAATTTTAATATAATAGCCCGAGTCAGAGAATTGAGCCTACATGAGCATACATATCGTTGATTCTTTGTTTTTCTAACTGTTATAACAACTGAAAATCGTCATGTAGACTTATGTAGGCTCAATCCTCCGACTCGGGAGGATGAATGCGAAGTTATAGTAAATCCCATAATAATATAAAATCTGTGGAATAATAAAAAACAAAAAAAAATTCAATATGATTATAAATCCTTTAACGTTGAATTAATCCTTAAACGTTATCTCTAAGGCGTTTAATTCACTCGGTTTTGTTATAAGATCTACTCGAGAATTTTATAATGTAAACTCAATTATATACCTCTCTAAAACGCTTGTCTTATCTAAACTAGCTTACTGCTCACAAATATGAACACCTTTTTATCAGATTCATTTAAATAAATTAGAATCAGTCCAGCATAAAGTTTGAAGGTACCTATCATATAAAATGGGAAAACCTATGCAATACTATATGAGCACGACTACTCTGATATCTCCCTCTCTCTGAATTTTCCCACTATTAAATCTGTCCATAATTATATTGATATCTTATCGGTAAGGCAGGTTTTGTATGGCGGTGAAAACAGTTCGAAAGTTTATGATCTTTTTGAACACAGAATTTTGTCGTACAGTCTTCGTAACCCAAAACCTTTACTCGAGAATTGTCCAACAAACAATGTCATCTACTATGCAACTGTAAACCGATTACGCGGGCTCTGGAATAATATATCAAGTTTTTCGCCAATCTTTGTACTTTCAAAAAATTACTAAAGCTATCGGTAGCAAATTATTATTAGATATCTTTAAATTACCATGAAGTGTTTTTGTGTGCTTGTGTCACCTAACTCTAAATCTTATTAATAGTTCATCTAATGAACCTATGTATAAATTTTGTATAAAGGGCTTATGCCCGTTGATCTCACATAAGTAAATAAATAAATAATAATGAAGAAAAAAATAAAAGTTCATTTAGACTTACATACATAGGCTTAATATACCTATTCAATAGGTGGAAGGTGATTATTATAGGTAATAATACTGATATTAATTAAGCGAAATTCAATTTTTAATAATAATTTACAAAGAAAATCTTAAATTAATAGCTTTAACGTCGCCCCGGCCTCTTTGGCCCTGGCCTCGGCCTCTTTGGCCCTGGCCTCGGCCTCTTTGGCACTGGCCCCTCTGGGCCTGGCCCCCCTGCCCACGATCATGCTGCTGGACGGCCAATCCAGCATATTGTTGGGACTGGCCACTCTGTACACGACCATATTGCTGGACGGGCCGTCCAACATAATAGCGGCCTCTTTGGCCTGGCTGGCCCCACTGGCCCCAGTAGCCGCGTTGGCTATAATGCCGTATGTTTTGGCTCTGCTGGCTCGTTGAGCCTCGGTGATCCTGCTGGCTCGTGCCACGGTGACCCTGCTGGCTCGTTGAGCGTCGGTGATCCTGCTGGCTCGTTGAGCGTCGGTGGTCCTGCTGGCTCGTTGAGCGTCGGTGATCCTGCTGGCTCGTACCACGGTGACCCTGCTGGCTGGTTGAGCCACGAAAATTTTGGCTGGCCAGGTGGGTGCTCAGACATTGGCGCACTACTTCCATCTACAAGAAATTGACACACTTTATTCATAACATTGATAACAAAATGTTTATCAATTCTTCCCGCACAATCTAAACATATAGCACATCAGCTCTGAATAGTCCACAAGGAAATAATTTTCCATAAGAACCGCAGAATAATTCAGGTCATGAATTGAAAAAAAAATATAAGGATAATCGTGTCGTGGGTACGTACTATTTTGTCGAGTGGCACTAGCGGGTTTTCAGTCGGTTTTGTATTATCAGGCGTTGTCTGCGGAGTTGGCGTGGGAAATGGAGGCGGTTTTGTGAACGGAGGCGGTGTTGGGAACGGAGGCGGTTTTGTGAACGGAGGCGGTGTGGGAAAGGGAGTATGCGTTATTGGCAGCTCCCCTTCTTCAATTCCCTTCATTTTTTGAGCATCAGCTATAACAAAAATATGTCAATTATAGCAGCTAGTCAATTTGGATAGATTTTAAAACTGGAATGATGGTATTTTATGCTATATATATGGGGGCTGTCCACGTCAACTGAACACGGCTCCAGTCCTCATCATCTCCGATTTGATTTTTGATTCTACATGTGATCATTTGATGTCGGTAGAACCTGAATTTTCAAATCAAAAGCTTCGGAGCTATCAATCTTTCATCCTCATAAAAGTACCAAAAAAAAATTTGCCCACGTTTCTGTGAGTGAGATGTTGTTCTATATCATCATCATGATTTTTGTGATTTTTTCAATGTGCGTGAAATTCGTTAAAAAATGTTCCAATATGCACGAATATCAATAATAATAATCAGACATAACTTGGTGAAAAAAAAAGAAGATAAAAAAAATAAAATATCGAAGCTCTAAAATGTCATACGTAAACACGATATTTGAATTTTGCGCCGTTCGTCATGGCCTCTGCCTCAGTAGCGCCCCTAACGGCACGAAGTGTTACGCGGCATCCTCAATTCATTTGAAACAAAAGTGGACGTATATTACGTATATCTTTCATTTCATTTGTTGTTATTCTTTTCACGCACACGTATGCTTGAAATTTCATTTTACGCCGGCGAAACAAGGCGTGAAATCGAATTGTATGCACACTGCATCAATAATTAATTTTCAGTTCATACATAATTAATAGACTATCAAAGTATAAGGGCCTTTTGACTGATCGAAGATAAAATATAGTAACTAGATTTGTCTCACGAAATATGGACGATCTGAGCGACTTATTTAATTAATTATTGATTAAATAATTAATTCATATTTATTTGTAACGCATCGAAATTTAATCTAATTCAAAATGCATGTTTCTAAATTTACTCCAAACTGTATACTGCCAAAGTAAACAATAAAAAAAAATTATTTCAAAGATAAAAACTTTTGAGGACCCGACACAATTTATTTCAGAAAAATAGACTCACGCGCTGCTGATAAATATTAAACTCTATTTTGGAGTATGAAATTAAGAAGTAGATGAATGCCCTGATACGATTTCGCATTTAATATGTAGGTATCGGTTAATCAGCCTGATAAAATGTTGGAAGAAAAATAATTAATTTGGACTTACCCATCTTACTCCTCGAGAAGCAAACCGTCGAATGATGCTCTAATGTTAATAACAATCGTAACAATGCTTTAAAAAATGACAGGCGCGAAATTGGAAACAACGAAAAAATGTCCATTTATTAGATATCTACTGTCGGCCAATGGCCAGAGAGTGAGGTGAACGATCTCACTATTGATGGGTTTGAGAACACGATGTGGAAAACTGAGGGGAGCTAAGTGTATACAGGGTGTCCCATTTTAAAAAATGCAGCCGAATATCTCGGAAAGTATTGGTTGCAGAGAAAAATATTTCAGATCAAAGTTGTTTGGTTTCGAGGGGGACAGATTCTGATGATATTGGCTTTTTTGTAGGTGAAAGCGTTAACGTGATATGAAGGTCAACTTTTGTTTTTTAAATGGAATCATGTATTTATTATTGATTCATCAGATCGGGCGTTAAATTTTACATCAAAAAGCACTGCTGAACTGATGTCCTAACATGAACGGTTCCGTAGATATTTCATTTTTCTCAAAATAAGTTTGTAAGCGTTTGTGATGCCTGTAGAAGTATTCCGAGAATTGTCCTTCTCAAAACGGTTGAAAGTTTCGAAAATAGGCTGCAATTGTGTATCAACCAAGAAGGTAATGTGTTCGAGC
This sequence comes from Tenthredo livida, assembly GCA_963992785.1. NCBI lineage: Eukaryota > Metazoa > Arthropoda > Insecta > Hymenoptera > Tenthredinidae > Tenthredo > Tenthredo livida. The sequence goes on along the minus strand of OZ023070.1, from coordinate 15,340,775 downwards.
ATCTTGTCAATGCTTGAAGGTTGATCGTACATACATCAACCGAAACATGAACGCTCACAAACTTATTTTGAGAAAAATGAAATATCTACGGAACCGTTCATGTTAGGACATCAGTTCAGCAGTGCTTTTTGATGTAAAATTTAACGCCCGATCTGATGAATCAATAATAAATACATGATTCCATTTAAAAAACAAAAGTTGACCTTCATATCACCTTAACGCCTCCACCTACAAAAAAGCCAATATCATCAGAATCTGTCCCCCTCGAAACCGAACAACTTTGATCTGAAATATTTTTCTCTGCAACCAATACTTTCCGAGATATTCGGCTGCATTTTTTAAAATGGGACACCCTGTATATACTTCATGTGAATAAAGAACATTTTCACTTACCTGCCTCAATTTGTTGAGACTGCCACTTGATAATCACCTTTCATATTTGATTTGAGATTTAGTTTTTCAATAAATCATTCCAAGATGAGATTTTTATTATTTTTTTTTTTTTTCATCAAATCCTTCATTGTGCCGTTGACTGAGTATTCTAGAGACAGCACACCCTGGGTTATTCCGTGAGCCGACCAAGTAGGCTTGAAGTGGGCTTGGTGATTGAAGAGTGCCCGAATTTACCGACCGAACTACCATTGTAGTATATCTATATATCCCTACACTATCGATATACTGCAATGCTATTTCGGTCGGTAACTTCGGGCACTTGAGAATTTTTTTTTAGTCACACCCTCATGATCTAGAAATTCACCTCAACGTCTTTTGAAAAATTGTCAAAAATCGTAATGATTGTATTCGATTTTTCTAATAATATTGAGACCAAAACGGGCGGGGTAGTCCGACTCTTATTCGTTGAGGTGAATTTCTCGATCATAAGGGTGGGACTAAGGTTGTCGTCCGGGTATTTAAAAAATTTTTTCAAAATCTTAAGAATTGTTTTCGAATTTTCTATCAATATTCTGATCAAAACGGGTGGGTATTTCGACTATTATTCGTTGAGGTGAATTTTAAAAGGATTAAATAATGACGCAATGAGTTAGGGGATGCGTTAAGGGTGGCCTCCGACAAGCCGATTTCGACTAAACTTTTTCACATGGTCCAGGGGCAGTGGGTTAACAGATTCGCGGCAGTGGCAGAGTTAGCAAATCTTTTTTTAATTTTTGAAGAATTTTTAACGAATCAAATAATCACGCAATGAGTTAGGGGATGCGTTAAGGGTGGCCTCCGACGAGCCGATTTCGACGAAACTTTTTTACATGGTTCAGGGGCAGTGGGTTAACAGATTCGCGGCAGTGGTAGAATTAGCAAATGTTATTTTTCATTTTTACAGAATTTTTGAAGAATTAAATAATCACGCAATGAGTTAGGGGAAGCGTTAAGGGTGGCCTCCGACGAGCCGATTCCGACGAAACTTTTTTACATGGTCCAGGGGCAGTGAGTTAACAGATTCGCGGCAGTGATAGAGTTAGCAAATCTTTTTTTCATTTTTAAAGAATTTTTAAAGAATTAAATAATCACGCAATGAGTTAGGGGATGCGATAAGGGTGGCCTCCGACCAGCCGATTTCGACGAAACTTTATTACATGGTCCAGGGGCAGTGAGTTAACAGATTCGCGGCAGTGGCAGAGTTAGCAAATCTTTTTTTCATTTTTGAAGAATTTTTAACGAATCAAATAATCACGCAATGAGTTAGGGGATGCGTTAAGGGTGGCCTCCGAAAAGCCGATTTCGACGAAACTTCTTTACATGGTTCGGGGGCAGTGGGTTAACAGATTCGCGGCAGTATCAGAGTTTCCAAATCGTTCTTTCATTTTTGAAGAATTTTTAACGAATCAAATAATCATGCAATGAGTTAGGGGATGCGTTAAGGGTGGACTCCGACGAGCCGATTTCGACGAAACTTTTTTACATGGTTCAGGGGCAGTGGGTTAACAGATTCGCGGCAGTGGCAGAGTTAGCAAATCAGTAGTATAGCTATGTTAGTCAAGAACCATGAGAGTCAAGATCCACCCTGTAGAGGAGTCATGACCGCGCCTTTACCTTTTTCTAGAAAGTTCCTTTTTCTAGAAAGTTCTAACCCGCGCCTTTATGGCCGATTAAGTTCCTTTTTCTAGAAAGTTCTAACCCGCGCCTTTATGGCCGATTTTTATGTGTCATTTTACGCAAATTTTTATGGGAGTAATTCTACCGGTAATCCCACTGGTTATGTCCGATTTTTATGTGAAAATCAATGTCACAATCAATAATCAGATTTTTACGCAAATCAATCATCCGATTTTTACGCAAATTTCTATGGGAGTAATCCTACTGGTTATCTACAGTCCAGTATTTTCAGGAGTTCTTACTTACGCGTTCATGTCATTAGTGTGACAAGCAATCATCAGAATTTTTACGCTAATTCTTACCATTTTACGCAAATTTTTATGGGAGTAATTCTACCGTTAATCCCACTGGTTATGTCCGATTTTTATGTGATAATCAATGTGACAATCAATCATCAGATTTTCACGCAAATTTCTATGGGAGTAACCCTACCAGTTATTACAGTCCACTACCTATGGTGAGTGACGTTACCTTATTTTTAAGAGTTTCACAGTATAGTATCTACAGTATAGTGAGTGAGTGCAAGTTCCCTACAGTGCAATGGAGATTCGAAAGTTCTAACCGGCGCCTTTAGCTTACTTACGTGACAATCCCCCTGGAGAATATTTGTGTGACAGGTGATCATCAGAATTTTGACGGTGGACGTACGTTAATTCCTACTGGTTACCCTCGCCGGAAACATTTTTTTATATCAACAAGTCAATTGCAAGATATCCGACGCAGATAGTGCACATTGCTCAAGGTCGAGATACTACCTAGGTTATATACCTCGTTTCAAATTTCAAAGCTATCCTACAAACTAAGAGTAGATTCTCAAATATTGTAAGGCATATGACAACAAATTCATGTTATATTTCAAAGATTTATTTCAAATTATACAGGCAGGTTGGGGATACTTCGCAATGTGAATAAAATTGAACGAAAACGTTTAGAAACATGGCGGTAGTACACGCCTCCGTCTTCAGCAACCGTTTTCAATTTCTGGAATAAGGCCTCATCACTCAGCAGCCTTGCAGTTATACGTGGAGGTAGATTTTCGGTAAAGGTTTCGTAAGGAGCGTCCCCCCCAATTATGTCGGCTACTATTCTTGTGCGCCCCGATAATGTTGTCATCTACCGCAAACTGATGATGATATGCACACCGCTAGTTGATTTTTTGATGGGAAGACGTTCACCGCATAGACCCAACTGACCAATTTTAAATATCTCAGCATCGGTGAAGTTGTGGGTAGAGGAGTCCTCGACTAACTGCCCAGCGTTGAACACATTGGCCTCAGATAGGTCTGTGGTACCAGATAAATCCATGATGTTTATCATATTCAATAAATCTCCTCTGGAGTCCTATTTGATGCTCACACTTGTGAATTCAGATTGCAAGTAACTCAGATTTTGAGATGGCACCATATTCATACCCAGAAGCAACTAGATGAACCAGTTTCGTAGGGATTTGAATACCAGACCTTCTCCCCCACCACTAAGCTGTTCGCAAATTATCGTAAACGAATCTTAGCCCTAGTACTATATTAATGTGATGAACACGTACCCTATCGACGCTGAAGGAAATTTCTGGTAAACAGGTCGTAGAACTGCAAGTTCAACTGGTTGATTAGGTCTTTGAACTGCACAGTTCTACACGTTGATCAGAAATCAGATTCTACGAACTGATAGACCCTGAATTATTGTTAAATAAAGGTAGGCTTGAGAGAACAATTCATGTATGATTATTTATTTGTAAGCGTGATACATTTCAGATATTTATTAAATTTACATATAGTTGAATTCTACTCGGTTGTATAGTCCCCCAAGATTAGGCATATGAAGGCGATTCTCATCGGCAGCCAGTATCATTTTTTGGACTAAGTCCTCATCGTCAATCAGCACTTTTGACATGCGTGCAGGTAGAAATGCCGAAAATGCGTTTTCCAAATCAAGGGTTATTCTTGTACCGAATCTTGTTTGTACTTTCCGCAAGCCGGTGACGGGGTAGTGTTTATTGACCTCAAGATCTGCCAATTTCTTGGTGGGAAGGTATTCATCACATCGACCCACCTTGTTGATTTTCGTCAGGTCCATGGCGTTGATCATATTAATTTTATAGTGTTTAATCTTCTCAAAATATGATCAAGATCTGATTTCGCCTGAATCAAGGTTTTTACTTCACCAATATTTTTCAAAAGCAGTTCGATTCGCAGTTTTAGTTCTCGCCGCTTACGAACAGTGCGCATGGAGTATTAGTTGAAGACTGTCATTTAGCATATAAATCCGGAGCCTTTTATACCCAACCAACGGGGATCATAGCGTCAGTTTTGATCTATGCATGAGCGCCCACTTTTCAATAATAATTAATCTTAACTGACGTGATAAGCTCCATACAGGGTTGTGAGCTGATTGAAAGTACAGGTAAATGGAAGCTGATTTTAATTCGAATATATGCGTCAGTCTTCATACAAAGTTGCAATATCAGAGTTGCAATATACAAGGTGTGGGAATATCTTCCCAATCTTGTCACAACTGATTGGACGCACAAATAAATCTTACATTGTATAGCAATAATCAATGGGGAGGATCAGTCCAAGTCATCCTTGAGCAAATTGATGTGGAAAAAATATTATTCTCGGAGTGAATATAAATACTGCAATGGTTTTACAAACTACATCAGTTCGATCAGTTCCTGCAGCCATAGTCACCATCAGCTTCAATGGCGTCAACATCGAATAATTTTGCAACGCATGCCGATCTACACCACACCGAAATGTGTGATGGAAAACAACATTGGGTTCTCTGCGCACAGCCAGAACCTTTTGAGAAGGCGCAGACTCTCATTTCCTGTCGCCCAGGTTGCAAGCGGCCTCAGTCTTCCCAGAGGGCTGTACCATGCAATCCGAAGAAGCAGCGAACAAATTTTGGCCAACTAGTCGGTGAAGAAGAAGAAGAAGAAGTATCTTTCGGAATCCTCAATCGGAAGTTTCGTTTGAATAAATCTTCTTCCAAAAGTATAGAAGTTGAACTTCTTGTCAAAGGTGATTTATCATATCAAATTGTAATATCCCTGGTGGACACGGTGCGGAATAATAAAATGGTTTTCACTCAAAGTATTTGGGAAAATTTTCTAAGCAGCCAGCAAGTTCTTAGCGAATGGTTCGAATATGGGAGTTGACCTAATTCGGGAATAGAATACACGATTCCGTTAACTGCGAGAGGAGACTCATTTGTGAATTGTCGCAAAGTCTATAACAAGAATGCTGTGTATTTTTCACCTGCGAATATTACGATCATGGAGGTGTCGTTCAGAACGATGCAGAGTATACTACCGTGTATTCATGTAACCATATGCAGACTCGTGATGCAAGAACAAACTATTGAAGATCGTGCGAAGTTATTTGTTGAAAAACTTGGTGCAGCGATGGAGGAGGATGCTTTAAGTAAAGTGGAGGCGAGAAACGTCATAATGAATAGCGAGGACTTTGATGTGGATTCAGTCATCGATAATGAATTAGTCTGTCTGGGCATGCAGACCTTAATAAAATACAATAATAAGTATCAATAATTATCAATAAATGTATGATTTATTCGATGTTACACAAATATAAAACACATTTTACAAATCAATCCTTGACTACTAAATAAACTACAAATATGACCCATTCTACTAACAGACTACGAATGGATAATGATTGTAACGCTAGAGTTCAACTCACACGTGTGTTTATCCAAATTAACACGAACGATATGGTACCACGACTGAGGTGCACCATCGCGTTTAGGGGGCGAACTCGTAGTTGAATTACTCATCTGCAATGAACAAAAAAAATTCATAATTGATTTGGTTCAACACTTTATACTCATAATATGGGAGTTTCCTTACTGTATTAAAATTTTGTATAAGAAAGGAAACCCCGGAGCCTGATTCGACTCACTTTACCTTCGGCGTCTTCAAGCTCCCACTGAACTGCAAAATCTCGGAAGGTACTCTGATCAGTGCTGGTACGGGCTGAAAATATTATATGCGATAAGAATAAACTCTGAACTTTATATGACATTGATTCGTAGGGGTGTTGTAGCGGCCCGCAAATAAATTTTGAATCAATATCAACTTCATAAAAGAATTGTTTGAACAATCAATAAAATCATGAAACTATGGTTAGAGAGCACCAAAATATTAATTCCACTTATTTCAGAAATACGAAAATTTCAAAGCCTATCAATTTATATTATCACTATGATATTAGACAAGTACCTATCTCTCCGCAAATAAATTTTTTAATATAAACTTCATGAAAAGGATTGTTTGAACAATCAATAAAATCATGAAATTATGATGAGAGCACCAAAATATTGATTCCACTTATCTTCAGGAATACGAAAATTTCAAAACCTATCAATTTATATTATCACAATGATATTAGACAGGTACCTATTTCAGAATGATTGCAGAAATTCTATTCACTCCAGTCGATTTTACCGCGACCTCATTAATCACGAAGAAAGAAATCAATTTGAGTAAACTTACGTTTAACTGTTGTTGTTGGCGCCGGTGTTGTTGTTGGTGGCGCCGGTGTTGTTGCAGGTGCTGCCGTGTGAATCTGATTTAGGTTGATCCCCCCGTTGTAAACATTCATTACGTTGGTGTATTGGCCATGGGGTATAGATGTTTCCGAACCTCGCACATAATCGGGAGGTGGGTAAAATTGTTTAAAGTTAAATGATGCGTTTGAGTGCAGGCTAGTTGCATCCAGTTGATGAATTATCCCATTATTCAGCATTTCGCGTTCCGCAGTTGGAGCAGAAATTATTGAATTTACGAGACACAGAATTATAAAGGATATGAAATACATAATGTTTTTCCACTTTTATTCTAAGGGTATAATGATAATTTAAAATGGAGTTCAGCTTAAACGGAGTTGAGCTTTTAGTGGCGACTGCTCACGTTGATATACTGAAAGCGTTTAATTCTGAATGCTCATTTGCATCATGAGCAGAGTCAACGAAAAAATTAGATCCGAAGTGGGAATAATAGCAATTCAGCAGAAACTGATAAAAATTATTCGATCTAGAGCAGCACGCGCCACGATAATGCTAGTTCGATGGCCGTTTAATCACACACTAACAAAGTATCTCATTGTTATATAGATTCTGTAAAACTATGTAACCTCATTTTACAGAATTGTGCGCACATGCGAGTAGGGATAATAGCAATTCAGCGCGAACTGTTAAAAATTATTCGATCTGGAGCACCACGCGTCGCGACCGTTTAATCATGCGCTTACAAAGTGCCTTATTGTTGAAGAGTAAAACTATTTGATATCATAAATCCAATTTTTGTAATTTTGATGAAAAATTGAAGCCTGATTACGCCCTTCCTTCAGATACTTGACAGAAATAAATGCATTCAGTGGGAAATTGGTGTTATGACCATTATCGGCTTGGTGGATTTAATTCTTTTCAAATAAATAATGTAGAGGGCATTTTCAAGAACTTTCAACTGCGGAGAATGGATCCCAATCAGTGGTACGTATTTCTCCAAATGCTTGATTTCATTATTAGCATTTCAACTTTTAAGCATTTACAGTTATTCCTTCTTTACAACAAATTTTGTATTAAACGCACTCTTGGATGGGATAAATATGAATTTAGGGTGAAATTTTAAATAAATGGTATGTTGTATTGAATGTAGTTTTTATTTTTGCATCCAACATCGGTTATTCATTCTAAAAACATTTTCAACCGCACAGTCACCTGAATGACTGTTACACCGCGGTTGTTGTTTAGTAGACTCTATTCTATCTGCTAAATATGCTGCATCAATATTGAACAATCGTTTTAAAATTAATTTAACAGACCTATTAATTACTAAAAATGATGGAGAATCTTGTAGATGTGGGCGTACAAGATACAGCAGTCCCGAGTAGGGTATATTTCCGTCATTCCAGCTGAATCCATGATAAATTTTACTCTCAAGCGCTTGAATCTGGTTATCTTTAGGTAAAACCGACCAGGGATATGGAGGTTGAAATACAAAATGTTGCAAATTAAAATTGTTTCTTAAAACTGCAATTTCTTTCACAATATACGTATCGTTGGGTCCCGTAAACCCCTGAACATCGATAAATGTGGGGCCCATGACTATCCATACCTTTCTGCAAATAATCTGATTTGTCGAGCATTTATAGACCCACAATCCCACCCCCACGTTTATTTAAATCAGTTTTCGAACCACATTTGTCAGTGGACTGTATTCAATAATTTTATCATGAATAATTAGACAATAGGCGATTGTATTTGGAGGGACATTAACGTTACACTGAAACTCGAGACGTATATCTACAGATGCACTTTTGAGAGATTCATTCTGACGCGAACAATCTATTACCGCGATCGGAGCATGCGTTTTGAATGTATCTAAATCAAGCAATGGTTCTGGGCTACCAGTCTCACCGTAATACGATGCTTTGAATTTGGCATACATACTATAAAGCAAAGCGTATCTTTTTCGCGTGAAATCTAAATCCAAATTATCATAGGGATATGACTCAGAGTTAAGGTATAGGCGAATGTTTGTTAATTCACAATGGTCAAATACGCTGGGGTCATGAGTAAGTTTATTTCTTCGTCCTGTCTGCAGCGCCAGTATCACGTATCGAGGTTTCTCAAGTTGAACGGCTGTTTTCACGGACCAGGTATAGTGAGTAGTTTCTTGAAGCACTGGATACTCATACAAATCCCATGAACGAAAACTAATTTCAATCGATGTGCCGCTCTCAAGAAGATGTAACAGCTCCAATTTTCGCAAATCTTCGACACTTATGTGGGGCATACGCCATTGTAATTTATTTAGCTTTAGATTTACGGCTGCAGCCGTTTCTCCCACAAATATAGTATTTGAATCTGTTCTTGAACGGATTAAAACCAGTTCATGACGTGCATTTGTGATGATTCTTTTATAATCTTCACAGAACCCGAGCAGGATGCGCAGTGGTATGCAATAATTAAAATACCCCCGATCCAATTCAACTAAATTTCCCGACAAATTCCAATTTGCAACCTCCAGGGCTTTACCAGCATTGACATTCAATGATAAATAGGTTTTTATACTAGTGCTGATTCCTAAATTTTTGCATCGATCAATTTCAACTCCATTTAATTCATACCTAATTTCATCGAAAAGAAAAGCCATTGCATTGTTGATTAGTTTCACATTTTTTGCTGGTGCATGGACACCATTCGCATCCGGTACAGAATTCAATAGTGTGCCCTCGATGTATAAAAAACTGTCGCATGGTAATACATACAAATCTTGCTGTTGAATCGGAATTCGTATCTCGTCATTGTTTTGATATGATGTACTTGCATAGGGAGCGTGAGCATGAACTTCAACTCGAGTTACACTGTTATCAAATATTGGTCGGGCATTAATGTTTAGCAGATTTGCCATATCTATCTTTTACATGAAATCCCAAGGATTCTAAAAAATTGACGTTATCAGCCGTAAGCGATTGACGTACTGCGTATGGTGTTGTTCGTTTGACAAAACTTTGAATACTGAGCGATGGGGGTATGGTTGCCACATATTTGTGCACCTTCTCGTATATCAACATGATGAAAAATCACTGCACTTTTACGTGCAAACGGATTGTTATCTGTTCTCCTCGCAAGTTGACGAGATTACCGTCTTGATCCACAACACGAACTGTTATGTTGTCGATTACACGAGGGCTTACGGGTAAGTAAATGACGTGGTAAGGGGACTCGGAGATTTTACAGCCAGGTGGCACGTTTGCAGAGAATTCGTGGATCGTGTGTACTGGACGATCGTTACTATATGCACCCGCCGTGATGTTACACTCAACTCGTATAATATTAACTTTCAGAATGTTGACAGGTAGATCAGATTCATGCCAGACGTTAGCTTCAAGTTGTCGCTTTGTAAACCCCAGCAGAGAGCCGAGGTTGTTCTCCCCACTAAAGTCAATGTCATACTTGCACTTTAACTCACATTTTAATGTATTGTTGTTCGGACGAAGTACAATGGGGGGTGGTGATTTTGAATCGTCAACTAGCTGTGTCGATAAATATCTATTCAAATCATCAATTTCGTAAGACCCGTCGGTAATGATAATTTCTTTTCCCCCATCATAATAAAATTTATTATTTGCCCCATCAACATTTGGTACTGAGTTAAAAGTTTCAAAATCTACCAATCCCAATACATATTGAGCATTATCGGATAGGACAATCGGTGGAAAATAATTTGCACTAAGAACAGACGTTGACCCCGAAAGCGTGAGCGTCAGCGACATAGCGCAGTCACGTGCATACTGGACTTTGAATGTGAATGTAATTTATGTATTATCACGTAAAAATAGCAAGCACAGTTGTCCGCGAATTGCAGAATTATAATTTTGATACTGATCGTGATTGTATTCAATTTGCACATTATTCCCAAAATATTCAATGAATTCCTTAGGTGGCGGCAGATTTCCATAGCTATCATAATACTTGATTTTGTGTCCACGTTTCACGTATGCCACCCAATGCGTACCAGGCCCCTGCAAATCATCCAAGTTAATAATCCCACACTCATTCGTTTGGATGGGGTTTTGATTTTTACGTAGTTCAGATCGCATAAACACGCCTTTGAAATATGGAATGCGCATACGTTTTGCGAATGCGAGAAGCTCAATGTTAGTTGTCGGACCGTTAGGTAGAATGATTATCTCATTTTTGAAGTTTTTCTTTTTCCTCTACATTTTCCCACCCCACTACCTTTTTTGTAGGGATTCAGATACAGTCCGCGACCACCCTGCTCCATAGCACGATTGTGACGCTCAGTTTCAGATAAAATTTTGCGAGCGTTAGATGCTTGATTCACAGATTTTGCGATGCCTGCGGCTCCCCCCGCTAAACTTCCTACTGCCGACAATCCTGCAAGTAATGGAACCAAGAACGGTAAAAATCCTCCACGCTTACCAGGAGGTAAAATTCGGGGTTTTACTCGTTTCGCCCTCGTCCTCCGACGTTGTGAAACATTTTTTTTTTTAATTTTCTTCAATTTTCCACCTGCATTTTTTTCCCCTCTACCACGCTTCAATCCCGCACCCATTTTCAATTTAACCTTCATTGCACGCGATACTGCCCACGCAGCTGCTCGTTCGAGCAACGCAGCGTCTCCTGCTGTGACCTGGTGTGATGCCTGTTCTGCTAGCTTTTGGTCTGCGTTATGGCGAGCCTGGAGGTCTTTACTTCGTGAATAGGCTATATCATGCTCACGACAAAACTTGTCCAACGGGTTGATTCCCGTGTCACCTCGAGTCAGACGCTTAGCCAGATGTGTACCGGGACCACAGTACTGATAGCCGGGTATGTGTAGTTCAAAGGGTAATGAGTTGATAACGCTATTCAATAGACCTTGTCCGCGCAACCGTGCTCTTGACATCTACTACAATTACTTATCTGCTGCGCGAGCCCATCAATGTGATGAATGTCTTTATTGTAATCATTCAAACACAGGTGATATTGGGTGACGTCTGGATTACTCGTTTATGTGTATTGGAAGTTTATTCCACAACATTTCAACAATATCACTTTAGGAACATATTTTAAGTGTTCAGTCGTGAAGAATTGATCTAACGATGAGGCGACGTTCACATGCATTTCAAAACTAAGGCAAAAAAATACTTGCGTCATCTATGAATACTCTTGATCCCATGTCAGTATTTCAATCACAAGCGAATCATGCATTTTATCAAGCAGCCATATTCGATTCGGGTCGTAAATATTGACAACAAAACAGAGGTGGACATTCCAAAGCGGCACGGTCCGCTGCTGCCCAATACAATCAGGTCCATAATTTGCGGACCTTCTAATTGTGGAAAGACAAATGTTGTGGTGAGTCTGCTGGAGAGTTGCAATGGAGTTCGCTTTGAGAATATCTATATTTATTCAAAGTCGTTAGAACAACCCGAGTATCGATATTTGGAAAAACTGATATCAAATATTGAAGAAATTGGGTTTTTCCCATTCTCGAACAATTGTCATGTAATACCTCCAAGCGAGTCATTACCCAACTCAGTATTCGTATTTGATGACGTAGCCTGCGACAAGCAAGACGTGGTTCGAGAATACTTTTCCATGGGAAGACATGCACACGTTGACTGTTTCTACTTGTGTCAAACATATGCACGCGTCCCCAAACACCTGATTCGTGGCAACGCGAACGTTCTCCTCCTATTCGAACAAGATAGTATGAATTTACGTCATGTCTATGATGATCATGTGAACAACGATATGACTTACGACGAATTTCAAAAACTATGTGCAATCTGCTGGTCAAAGCAATATGGGTTTATTGCGATTGTTAAGGATAGCCCCCTTCGGGGGGGTCGTTATCGCAGGGGGTTCGATGACTATGTTGTTTGGTGAGCGAAGACCTTCAGTAAGCTTTGAACTTGCTGAGCATAACTATGTCGGAATTAGTGAATGAGTCTGCAACGTTTGATGAGAGCATGAAAACTAATTCCTCAAAAGTTAGTGATGAAAAAGTTAAAAAAGCAATTGCGCGATCGAGTAAAGCAATTCGGGAAAAATATCGGGCATTAAAAGTTAATCAGGCAGAAGCTGTTGATGCTGTGGAAAAAAACCTAGCCCCAATAGTGGGCCCATTAAAAATGTTAGCTGAGAGCAGGGACATTAATACATCGTCTGAACGGCAACCAATACTGCAAGTGAAACGAAGACTTGATCTGGACGATGAGGATGAGGATTATTTCCAGCAAAGGCGGAATATTCGTTCGAAACCGTCGAGCACCCCAATCGTCACTCGTGCGGCTACACCGCAGAATGCACCTGCTTCGATGGGTTCTCCACCAGCTAATAATGACACCGTTTTCGCGAACTTGGAAACCATTGCTCAGTTTCATCCGGATCCATCACCTGAATCCACTATGCGCTCAATTTTGGAAACCTCCGAGGGGCGGGATCGAGCTATTCAATATATTGAGCGACACTTTGGAGAATTGACTAAAACATATTTTACTGAATTCATTTTCGACCCAAAAAATATATATGATACTACGTATGGGGTTCGTTTTGCAGACGGATCCTGGCTACTTGGTGATTCTCCAATCGAAGTAGACAAAAATGACAATATTATAATCAATAATGTGAGGTACAAAGGAACTCCGGGATTATTAGAGCTAATTTTCAAAAGAATTCCAGATGACGCAGACTACAATGACATTGATCTCATAAAATATAAAAGTATATTGCATGCAACCAATGCCCATAAGCGTTGTTACACTTCACACGGTCAGCTTAATGGAAATAAAAGTTACAAGTGGAAACATATAATCGCAAAATTATTTAAGAATACGGCTCTGGCTAAGACCTCTGGACGCGGTTTGATTCCAAACAGAATGGTTGTTACAAATCATCCTGTAGATTACATCCATTGGGACAACCCAAATGAACTCGTTGAGAGATTGAGGCTCCTAGTTGCTTCTAGAACTGCCGGTCACACAGGTCACGACAATGAAATAATGTCAATCATAGAGGAACTTCGTGAGGCGAATATTATTCATAAATAGATAGAGCGTCTTCATTGTTTGTCAGTGTAGAAATGTCCGTTGATAAATTCGGAAGACATCTTGATTTCAGTAATAATGGCGGTAGGAATATTTTACAAGTGAATGGAAATCTTGACTTCCGTGGTAAAAGGTTAACAAATGTGGCTATCCCAATCGAGTCGACCGACGTAGTGATAAAAGAATACATTGACAATAATTTTTTAACTTCTGCTGGTGGGGAGCATTATAATTTGAGAAACAAGCGACTTAAACAGCTGCATGCACCACTGGCTGAGAGTGATGCAGTGAACAAGCAATACGTTGATGCGGTGAAAACGAGCGCGCTGCGGCTCGCACAACACGACAACCTAACACCGAAGCAGTTCGATGCAAAAACTCTTCGAATAGTTCAAATAGGTACACCTTTAGCTAACGATGACGCTATTAACAAAATATACGTTGACACACTTCAACAACATATCTTGAAACCGGAGTCCGATGAGACTTGGAATCTCAGGAACAAACGTGTCAAAAATGTTGGAAATCCTGTAGATGGATTCGATGCTGTAAATAAATCAGATGTTGATGGGAAAAACTTCACAGTGGATGGTCATTATGATTTAGCAGGTAAAAGACTGACCAACGTGGGTGATCCAATTTACCTTACAGACGCAGCATCAAAATCATACGTTGAAAGAGTGGACGCGCAGACAAGATATTATATTGATGGGAAACCGACTATTAAACGGACGGGCCTCATGAGTGACTTTGATTTTGAAAGAAGGTTATTGCACAACGTGCAGACTCCTAGACAGCCTTTTGATGGTGTGAACAAGGAATACGTCGACTTCCTACACAATGAACTCAAAGCACAAATTCAACTACTTACTGACCGCATAAAATCTTATCAATAAAATGAGTAAAGAAAAATTGCAGTCAGTGAAAAAGCTGCATGCACCTGCGCGACGTAATTATCCGCGTCGAAAGGTGATCACCCGCGGTTACGATGATTTATGGCAAGCAGATCTCGTCGATATGCAACCTTATGCAAGAGTTAAGGGGACCAGTACAGCTTGAATTTTCGAAATAATCGGGTTTTCGTTTTTTGCAGTTTATGTTACCTCAGTGTGTTCTGCATCTGTAAAAAAATTGACTTCGACGAAATCTTCAAGGATTCGAAGTTACCGCCAAAAGTTCGTCATTTGGCTATCGCGATCTGGCGCAAGTGGCGCTGGCGCTTGATTCTGATATCGATCATATGGTGTATGATCGCCTTTACTTGTTCAATATTTTTCGAGGTTACGTGAGCGTTCCCGTGATTTTCAGTGTTTCGGAATTGAAAACAATGAATGAAAACAGTACTTTCCAGCGTATAAAAATAGTACTTTTCAGTACTGAATGATCATCAATTTATTGAATATCTAGCGTGTTATCGTTGTACGGGTGATGTGCTTCGAAAAGTGTACTATAACCTAAAAGTGAGTATCCAATCCAAATAGTAATATCTATTATTCACACTACGCTCCTGCTGACTTGTGGGTGGTTGAAGTTTTTCTTCTTTTTGTTCACAGATTTTCGAATATAATGGGAAGAATCTATTAAATTCAATATGAGAAGGAAAGATGGCAACACTCTAGAAGAATACACTGCCCCTGAAAAGACAGGTCGAAGATGTTCCCCAGCAAAAAAACAGCGGTTGATTGCTATAGCAAGAAAAAACAAATTCCGAGAAAGGTGTTTTTGAAATTTATTAGAAAAAAAAAATTTATCAAAAAAATTTTTTTCATTAAAAACAAAGAATTTATTAAAAAAAAAAAAAAAATTGAAAAAAAACTGTTCACCTCACTTTTCTATAGCAAACTTTTTGACGTATGAGCCTCCAGATAAGTAATTACCAATTTTTCTGTAAAAACTTCAAACGCGTTTATCTCAAAACTATATTTTCAGAGCTGTGTCGTAAGGTTTTAGGAGCATCGTTGGTCCGATTGGGGTCTTCGAGGGCTCATTTTGTTCGGGCGACAAATCCTCATCATATGAACGAGGGAATTTTTGAATGTGTCTGTTTTGGCCAAGTTATGTGCAAATTAGTGGCTCAAATTTTGGAAATTTTAGATAATTGACTGTAAGTTTTCACATGTTCTTTTCTTTTCAGATCCCCGCGTTCATAAGATGTGGTACTGCTGTCTGAAGAAGTTGAGACGTCGAAACGTTGGATTGGATCAACGGTGTACCTGAAACCTTACGACACAGTTTTTTGAAGAAATATTTTTCTTGATGTAAAATAAACTTTGGTTGACAAATAAAGTGATTCTGGAGTACTTGAAATATCTTAAACCAAGCTGTACTGGTCCCCTTAACAAGGGATTCAAGTACATACTCACAGTAATTGATGTTCTATCTAAATATGCGTGGGCTGCACCACTCAAAAGTAAAAGCGCAAAACATGTGTGTGAGGCATTTGCTACGATTATATCCGGCTTTCGAAAACCTGCCAATCTTCAAACTGATAATGGCAAGGAATTTTACAACACATCGTTCAAGTCTCTCTTAAATAAACATGGAATTCATCACTATTCCACGTACAGCGTTATGAAAGCGTCCGTAGTTGAACGTTGGAACAGAACCCTGAAAAACTCAATGTGGATGGCTTTCACCGCTAATGGCTCGTATGAATGGGTGAATATGCTTCATCGATTGGTTGCAGACTACAATGAACGTGTGCACAGAACAATTGGGATGCCTCCGCAAAAAGTTACACCAGCGATTGCCAAGAAACTTCTGACAACCGTATACAGCAACATAAAAATAGCTGGTCCGGCCAAATTGAAAATTGGTGACTTTGTACGAATCAGTAAATACAAAACTGTGTTTGCCCGAGGATTTACACCTAATTGGTCTACGGAAGTATTCAAGATCATTAAAGTGCAAGTCACGAATCCAGTAACGTATTTGCTTGAAGATTCTCGTAGACAGCCTATTGTAGGGGGATTTTATGAACATGAATTAAAAATAGCTAAATATCCAGATGTGCATCTGGTGGAAAAAATCTTACGCAAAAGGGGGAATCAGGTATATGTTAAATGGTTAGGGTTTGATTCATCACACAATTCATGGATAAATAAGAACAATGCTTTATAATTGCAATACATATGTATTTTTAACATTCAATAAATAACAAAAATCAATCAACTGCTGCAACCTTGTCTGAATCACTTTCCAACTCACTTCTTATACTATAATGACCCCACGGCAACGTGTCAGTGGAATTGGGAATTACATAACGTTTAGTATCGTTTGAGCTCAAGGCTATTTTTGTCTCACATATCGAATACACCTTATGCAACTTTGAACGTATGGATTGCTGCTGTTTGTTTAAGTCAAGGTTTGTATTTAGACAATTCAGATAATCCGCGAACGTTATTCCCCTCTGTACAACACAATTTTTTATTCGCTTGGCCTTTTTAACCTCCTTTTCATTAATTCTAATTGAATACATTTTAGATCTGAAACCGACAAACTCAGTCATTATATCGCCATTATTTTCATATTTCATTAGTCCTAAGACTTTTTTATCTCTGAGGGGAATATTATACAAATTACTTGGACTATAATCACTTGTGTCAAATCTTTTAATATCGCGCTTCATTATTTCATAAATATCATCACATTTTATTTCATATATTAAACTGTCAGTGTCAGTATACAGTAGCATGCATTTATTTTGAAATTGAGGTCTCATATATTCATGATGAAACGCGTATAGACAGGTTTTAGATAAATCTAATATACACATCCCCACATAAATTGGTTTGAAGATTTTCACCTTCAACTTCCGCAATTCTATTGCAACGAAATTTCCAGAAAATACTGTTCGTCGATGAAAATTTGGTTTTGCAATCAAAGATTTTGCTCCATATCGCCCATCCCACTCACTGATCAATTTTATGTCTACATGATTTCGCACATTTTCCATTGTTTTACCGAATACTGCATTATTCATCAATTCGAACAAATTCTTCTCAAAATTATTATTGGCACGTGTGCGCAAACTTGTATTTAAAGCAATGTATGAACCTAGCCAAGCCGACTGTTCAAACTGTAAAATTCGATGTATTTTACATAATTTCAAACCATGGTTCAAACACTGTTTAAGATTTCTGTAGTGAATGATATATCGTGTTTTATTATGCAAAGTTGCAAGCAGCTTAACATCCCTTGTGTTTGGAGCGTTGCTATGAGTGGGACAGAATGGTAAATCTTTATGGTGATCATGCAATTCCTCAGGATATTTTGAATCATTTTCCAGGATATATCCGATTGAAGCGTCATCGGAAATCAGCATCACATCAAATTGTGATACATCTGCAAGCCATTCAAATTTACTAGTAGGCAGATGTTGAGACATTGCCCAACCATATAAATTATTTACATCAAAGTACATTGAATATTTTTGAGGTGCATTAACGTCATAACACTTCATATATCTATTATTAGCGCATGCATACCTATTCGAGCACTGACTCAGCCCACCTCGTATACCTCGTTCTACAAATAATAACATATCTATATCAGTCAACAACTCTAAACTAATTTTCGTATACTTGAGCATTGCATCCCACGTCAGTCCCGGGAGAGTGAAATAGTATGCGGGATCCAACTCATACGTCCTCATGCAACTTTTTCTGAAACTTTCAAATACGTCTGCCAAGAGTAAAACATCTGTTTTTAAATACAAATCGCTGTATTCTCCCAACGTCTTTATGTTGAATGATTCCTAAATATTAATAGCGTGTAAGTAAGCCTCTTCTGAAATATCAGTATCTGTTAATCTGTTGTAAAATTCTTCGCGCCGTGGTAGAGTAGTATCATCTAGCCTATCGAGTGAGTTCAAGTAATCATAGGGGAACACACCTTTTCGCGTAAGGAGTTTGAATTTAGCTGAACTAATGTCATTGAAATTTTCTTTTAATATTTTCAACTCTTCAATCCCCAAATATGAACTAAGTTCGTCTGAGCTGGAATTCGAAAATTTAAATGAGTCGATGAATCTCAACTTAAAACTACTGCCCTCCTTAACCTCTTTTGTAAATGAAATGTACTTTTCTTCATTGAGCGCCAATGCTGTTACTTGTCCTTCGAACGTTGTCATCAGTTCTGTTATGATAAAATGTGCATCCTAACCAGTCATATTGTGAAGTACGATTGGAATAATCCGATCGTCTTGATAATTCAAATTACATGCCATATGCGCGGGACCTCTATATCTACCAGTAAAATGACAATGATCGCGAACGCGTACGCATGTACCAGTAAGTGGACACCCGCAGATGTAGCAGATTGTTGCGTTCTTATACTCCAGATTTTCTGTTTGGGTTAATTTATTCATTCCAACGGGAGTTTGATAGGTTGTTTCCAGGTCAATTGCAATTGTTTGTAGTTCCTTAACAAACCATTCTGACGGGTTGACGCCTCGATATGATGCGTACCTTGATCGTGAAGTATCGAATGAACAATGAAAATGATATCCAACACTAAATGCTTCATGCTTTTGATATGCATGGGACCCCCCATAAGTCAACCCTTCAGTTGGTAGTTCATTAAGTAGACATTCAAAGTCCGCATACACTATAAATGGCACAAACTCTTTCCGGATATGATTTTTGAACCGCAACCACTTAGTTTCTACATCCGGAAGCTGTATTGAACAGTCATTTAATTTAGTGCAATCAACGCTGTGATTACTTAACCGTACCTCGCTATAAAACACATGTAAACACCTGTCACATATGAATTTTTTACCATTATGTTTCGATGTCTGTTTTGATATCAATCTGGAGAAATGTTTGATCCAGCAAAAGTGTGATTTGCCTTCACTATTTCGGATCATGAGCAAATTAATGTGCACCATTTTTTTATCGTTAGTTAAATGTAATGGTTGGATTTCGACGTCTCCACTATAACGTTTAATATTTAGAATAAAAACATTCACGGACATTGTATTCATTTTCTCAAACTTTGGTATTTGTTTGATTGTCATGGGAAATGAAATTCCAGTCAAATTTAATATTCCCGAGAAATGTGGATACGAACTTGGTCGATCCGGATGACTCGCTGCAGGATGTAAAGCTGAAACGATTGCCCAGTCAAAGCATGCATCGTCCCGCGAAAGGACATTTATCACTGCTCTTCGAACTTTAACCGCACGAGGTAATTCAACAAAACTCGATCCAATCAGAGGTTCACATTTATTCACATTGACTTCTAAATTAATCAGTCTACTCAGTACCCAGCCACTATCCCTTTCCTGAAATTCTTCCATCTGAGTTATTGTGGGTGTCACAATGTGGTTGGAATACCATTCCTCCAGATTTGTTGCTAAAAGCAGCTGCCTATTTGCCGTGTTGAAGCATTTTATTTCACTTTTCTCTTTTAACAAAAATTCTCCGTTGAGCGCTGTATTTACTTTGATACAGGTGTGCTTTCGTAGTGCATTTTTAATACGAATAATCACCAGATATTTAGCATCTTCTAAAAATTGTTTTGGATCGATGTGCTGTATATTTATCACTAATCCCGTCCGAATTCTTCCTTTGAATGCTGATTCAGTATCCTGCCAGCATATTCGGCTGCTTCGTAATCGCGATGTGGTGTTTCCAATTCCTTGACCCGTCCTGACCCGTTGCTGCACTAAAACTTTAATACTTTTCAATCGACCAATTCGCGACTCCAGACTGTGTTTGAGTCCACATGATAGATTTGATTTTTTCAGCACCTTTTTCAACAGACGTATAGTGACATCGTAATGCCGAATCCATCTGTCAGCCTTCTCAGGACTCCTAAAACTAGTGATAAGTCGGAACATCTCAGTCAATTTATTTTCCATCTCAAGTGATAAATCCAATATTGCAGACATTTTCGGAATACTTGCTATAACGTTTATATCTGAATGCGGTTTCATCCAACGAGTAGTGGTGTATTTATATTCAATGGGGTTTTTTCTGTGAAGCGGCTAACAGGTTTTCACATTGTACGACTTTGAGCAATCTTCATTGCACTGTGGGGGAACTTGCACTCACTCGCTCACTATACTGTAGATACTGTGAATAACCGGTAGGACCATACCAGTAAGAATTAGCGTGAAAATTCTGATGATTGCTTGTCACACTAATGACATGAACGCGTAGGTAAGAACTCCTGAAAATACTGGACTGTAGATAACCAGTAGGATTACCGGTAGGATTACTCCCATAGAAATTTGCGTAAAAATCGGATGATTGATTTGCGTAAAAATCTGATTATTGATTGTGGAGATAACCGGTAGGATTACCGGTGGGATTACTCCCATAGAAATTTGCGTAAAAATCGGATGATTGATTTGCGTAAAAATCTGATTATTGATTGTGACATTGATTTTCACATAAAAATCGGACATAACCAGTGGGATTACCGGTAGAATTACTCCCATAAAAATTTGCGTAAAATGACACATAAAAATCGGCCATGAAGGCGCGGGTTGAAACTTTCTAGAAAAAGGAACTTAATCGGCCGTGAAGGCGCGGGTTAGAACTTTCTAGAAAAAGGAACTTTCTAGAAAAAGGTAAAGGCGCGGTCATGACTCCTCTACAGGGTGGATCTTGACTCTGATGGTTCGTGACTAACATAGCTATACTACTCAAATCTTTTTTTCATTTTTACAGAATTCTTAAAGAATTGAATAATCACGCAATGAGTTAGATGATGCGTTGAGGGTGGCCTCCGACGAGCCGATTTCGACGAAACTTTTTTACATGGTTCAGGGGCAGTGGGTTAACAGATTCGCGGCAGTGGCAGAGTTAGCAAATCTTTTTTCCATTTTTGAAGAATTTTCAAAGAATTAAATAATCACGCAATGAGTTAGGGGATGCGTTAAGGGTGGCCTCCGACGAGCCGATTCCGACGAAACTTTTTTACATGGTTCAGGGGCAGTGAGTCAACAGATTCGCGGCAGTAATAGAGTTAGCAAATCTTTTTTTCATTTTTAAAGAATTTTTGAAGAATTAAATAATCACGCAATCAGTTAGGGGATGCGTTAAGGGTGGCCTCCGACAAGCCGATTTCAACGAAACTTCCTTACATGGTTCAGTGGCAGTGGGTTAACAGATTCGTGGCAGTGGCAGAGTTAGCAAATCTTTTTTTCATTTTTAAAGAATTTTTAACGAATCAAATAATCACGCAATGAGTTAGGGGATGCGTTAAGGGGGGCCTCCGACGAGCCGATTTCGACGAAACTTTTTTACATGGTCCAGGGGCAGTGGGTTAACAGATTCGCGGCAGTATCAGAGTTCCCAAACGTTTTTTTCATTTTTGAAGAATTTTTAACGAATTAAACAATCACGCAATGAGTTAGGGGATGCGTTAAGGGTGGCCTCCGACGAACCGATTTCGACGAAACTTTTTTACATGGTTCAGGGGCAGTAAGTTAACAGATTCGCGGCAGTGGTAGAGTAAGCAAATCTTTTTTTCATTTTTAAAGAATTTTTAAAGAATTAAATAATCACGCAATGAGTTAGGGATGCGTTAAGGGTGGCCTCCGACGAGCCGATTTCGACGAAACTTTTTTACATGGTCCAGGAACAGTGAGTTGACAGATTCGCGGCAGTGGCAGAGTTAGCAAATGTTTTTTTCATTTTTGAAGAATTTTTAACGAATCAAATAATCACGCAATGAGTTAGGGGATGCGTTAAGGGTGGCCTCCGACGAGCCGATTCCGACGATACTTTTTTACATGGTTCGGGGGCAGTGGGTTAACAGATTCGCGGCAGTATTAGAGTTCCCAAATAGTTTTTTCATTTTTGAAGAATTTTGAACGAATCAAATAATCATGCGATGAGTTAGGGGATGCGTTAAGGGTGGCCTCCGACGAGCCGATTTCGACGAAACTTTTTTACATGGTTCAGGGGCAGTGGGTTAACAGATTCGCGGCAGTATCAGAGTTTCCAAATGTTTTTTTAATTTTTGAAGAATTTTTAACGAATTAAATAATCACGCAATGAGTTAGGGGATGCGTTAAGGGTGGCCTCCGACGAGCCGATTTCGACGAAACTTTTTTACATGGTTCAGGGGCAGTGGGTTAACAGATTCGCGGCAGTGGCAGAGTTAGCAAATCTTTTTTTCATTTTTACAGAATTTTTAAAGAATTAAATAATCACGCAATGAGTTAGGGGATACATTAAGGGTGGCCTCCGACGAGCCGATTCCGACAAAACTTTTTTACATGGTTCAGGGGCAGTGAGTCAACAGATTCGCGGCAGTGGTAGAGTTAGCAAATCTTTCTTTCATTTTTAAAGAATTTTTAAAGAATTGAATAATCACGCGATGAGTTAGGGGATGCGTTAAGGGTGGCCTCCGACTAGCCGATTTCGACGAAACTCTTTTACATGGTTCAGGGGCAGTGGGTTAACAGATTCGTGGCAGTGGCAGAGTTAGCAAATCTTCTTTTCATTTCTGAAGAATTTTTAACGAATCAAATAATCACGCAATGAGTTAGGGGATGCGTTAAGGGTGGCCTCCGACGAGCCGATTCCGACGAAACTTTTTTACATGGTTCAAGGGCAGTGGGTTAACAGATTCGCGGCAGTATCAGAGTTTTCAATTGTTTTTTTCATTTTTGAAGAATTTTTAACGAATTAAATAATCACGCAATGAGTTAGGGGATGCGTTAAGGGTGGCCTCCGACAAACCGATTTCGACGAAACTTTTTTACATGGTTCCGGGGCAGTGAGTTAACAGATTCGCGGCGGTGGTAGAGTTAGGAAATCTTTTTTTCATTCTTCAAGAATTTTTAAAGAATTAAATAATCACGCAAAGAGTTAGGGGATGCGTTAAGGGTGGCCTCCGACGAGCCGATTTCGACGGAACTTTTTTACATGGTCCAGGAACAGTGGGTTAACAGATTCGGAGCAGTGGCAGAGTTAGCAAATCTTTTTTTCATTTTCGAAGAATTTTTAACGAATCAAATGATCACGCAATGAGTTAGGGGATGCGTTAAGGGTGGCCTCCGACGAGCCGATTTCGATGAAACTTTTTTACATGGTTTAGGGGCAGTGGGTTAACAGATTCGCGGCAGTGGTAGAATTAGCAAATCTTTTTTTCATTTTTACAGAATTTTGAAAGAATTAAATAATCACGCAATGAGTTAGGGGATGCGTTAAGGGTGGCCTCCGACGAGCCGATTTCGACGAAACTTTGTTACATGGTTCAGAGGCAGTGGGTTAACAGATTCGCGGCAGTGGCAGAGTTAGCAAATCTTTTTTTCATTTTTGAAGAATTTTCAAAGAATTGAATAATCACGCAATGAGTTAGGGGATGCGTTGAGGGTGGCCTCCGACGAGCCGATTCCGACGAAACTTTTTTACATGGTTCAGGGGCAGTGAGTTAACAGATTCGTGGCAGTGGTAGAGTTAGCAAATCTTTTTTTATTTTTGGAGAATTTTTAAAGAATTTAATAATGACGCAATGAGTTAGGGGATGCGTTAAGGGTGGCCTCCGACGAGCCGATTTCGACGAAACTTTTTTACATGGTTCAGGGGCAGTAAGTTAACAGATTCGCGGCGGTGGCAGAGTTAGCAAATCTTTTTTTCATTTTTAAAGAATTTTTAACGAATTAAATAATGACGCAATGAGTTAGGGGATGCGTTAAGGGTGGCCTCCAACGAGCCGATTTCGACGAAACTTTCTTACATGGTTCAGGGGCAGTGGGTTAACAGATTCGCGGCAGTGGTAGAATTAGCAAATCTTTTTTTCATTTTTACAGAATTTTTAAAGAATTAAATAATCACGCAATGAGTTAGGGGATGCGTTAAGGGTGGCCTCCGACGAGCCGATTTCGACGGAACTTTTTTACATCGTTTAGGGGCAGTAAGTTAACAGATTCGCGGCAGTATCAGAGTTTCCAATTGTTTTTTTCATTTTTGAAGAATTTTTAACGAATTAAATAGAGACGCAATGAGTTAGGGGATGCGTCAAGGGTGGCCTCCGACGAGCCGATTTCGACGAAACTTTTTTTCATGGTTCGGGGGCAGTGGGTTAACAGATTCGCGGCAGTATCAGAGTTTCCAATTGTTTTTTTCATTTTTGAAGAATTTTTAACGAATTAAATAATCACGCAATGAGTTAGGGGATGCGTTAAGGGTGGCCTCCGACGAACCGATTTCGACGAAACTTTTTTACATGGTTCAGGGGCAGTGAGTTAACAAATTCGCGGCGGTGGTAGAGTTAGCAAATCTTTTTTTCATTTTTAAAGAATTTTTGAAGAATTAAATAATCACGCAATGAGTTAGGGAATGCGTTAAGGGTGGCCTCCGACGAGCCGATTTCGACGAAACTTTTTTACATGGTCCAGGAACAGTAGGTCAACAGTTTCGCGGCAGTGGCAGAGTTAGCAAATCTTTTTTTCATTTTTGAAGAATTTTTAACGAATCAAATAATCACGCAATGAGTTAGGGGATGCGTTAAGGGTGGCCTCCGACGGGCCGATTCCGACGAAACTTTTTTACATGGTTCAGGGGCAGTGGGTTAACAGATTCGCGGCAGTGGTAGAATTAGCAAATCTTTTTTTCATTTTTACAGAATTTTTAAAGAATTAAATAATCACGCAATGAGTTAGGGGATGCGTTAAGAGTGGCCTCCGACGCGCCGATTTCGACGAAACTTTTTTACATGGTTCAGGGGCAGTGGGTTAACAGATTCGCGGCAGTGTCAGAGTTAGCAAATCTTTTTTTCATTTTTGAAGAATTTTCAAAGAATTGAATAATCACGCAATGAGTTAGGGGATGCGTTGAGGGTGGCCTCCGACGAGCCGATTCCGACAAAACTTTTTTACATGGTTCAGGGGCAGTGAGTTAACAGATTCGCGGCAGTGGTAGAGTTAGCAAATCTTTTTTTATTTTTGGAGAATTTTTAAAGAATTTAATAATGACGCAATGAGTTAGGGGATGCGTTAAGGGTGGCCTCCGACGAGCCGATTTCGACGAAACTTTTTTACATGGTTCAGGGGCAGTGGGTTGACAGATTCGCGGCAGTGGCAGAGTTAGCAAATCTTTTTTTCATTTTTGAAGAATTTTCAAAGAATTGTATAATCACGCAATGAGTTAGGGGATGCGTTGAGGGTGGCCTCCGACGAGCCGATTCCGACGAAACTTTTTTACATGGTTCAGGGGCAGTGAGTTAACAGATTCGCGGCAGTGGTAGAGTTAGCAAATCTTTTTTTATTTTTGAAGAATTTTTAAAGAATTTAATAATGACGCAATGAGTTAGGGGATGCGTTAAGGGTGGCCTCCGACGAGCCGATTTCGACGGAACTTCTTTACATGGTACAGGGGCAGTGGGTTAACAGATTCGCGGCAGTGGCAGAGTTAGCAAATCTTTTTTTCATTTTTAAAGAATTTTTAAAGAATTAAATAATCACGCGATGAGTTAGGGGATGCGTTAAGGGTGGCCTCCGACGAGCCGATTTCGACGAAACTTTTTCACATGGTACAGGGGCAGTGGGTTGACAGATTCGCGGCAGTGGTAGAGTTAGCAAATCTTTTTTTCATTTTATAACAATTTTTAACGAATCAAATAATCACGCAATGAGTTAGGGGATGCGTTAAGGGTGGCCTCCGACGAGCCGATTTCGCAGAAACTGTTCTACATGGTTCAGGGGCAGTGAGTTAACAGATTCGCGGCAGTGGTAGAGTTAGCAAATCTTTTTTTCATTTTTACAGAATTTTTAAAGAATTAAATAATCACGCAATGAGTTAGGGGATGCGTTAAGGGTGGCCTCCGACGAGCCGATTCCGACGAAACTTTGTTACATGGTTCAGGGGCAGTGGGTTAACAGATTCGCGGCAGTGGCAGAGTTAGCAAATCTTTTTTTCATTTTTGAAGAATTTTCAAAGAATTGAATAATCACGCAATGAGTAAGGGGATGCGTTGAGGGTGGCCTCCGACGAGCCGATTCCGACGAAACTTTTTTACATGGTTCAGGGGCAGTGAGTTAACAGATTAGCGGCAGTGGTAGAGTTAGCAAATCTTTTTTTATTTTTGGAGAATTTTTAAAGAATTTAATAATGACGCAATGAGTTAGGGGATGCGTTAAGGGTGGCCTCGACAAGCCGATTTCGACGAAACTTTTTTACATGGTTCAGGGGCAGTGGGTTAACAGATTCGCGGCAGTGGCAGAGTTAGCAAATCTTTTTTTCATTTTTGAAGAATTTTCAAAGAATTGAATAATCACGCAATGAGTTAGGGGATGCGTTGAGGGTGGCCTCCGACGAGCCGATTCCGACGGAACTTTTTTACATGGTTCAGGGGCAGTGAGTCAACAGATTCGCGGCAGTGGTAGAGTTAGCAAATCTTTTTTTATTTTTGAAGAATTTTTAAAGAATTTAATAATGACGCAATGAGTTAGGGGATGCGTTAAGGGTGGCCTCCGACGAGCCGATTTCGACGAAACTTTTTCACATGGTACAGGGGCAGTGGGTTAACAGATTCGCGGCAGTGGCAGAGTTACCAAATCTTTTTTTCATTTTGACAGAATTTTGAAAGAATTAAATAATCACGCAATGAGTTAGGGGATGCGTTGAGGGTGGCCTCCGACGAGTCGATTCCGACGGAACTTTTTTACATGGTTCAGGGGCAGTGAGTTAACAGATTCGCGGCAGTGGTAGAGTTAGCAAATCTTTTTTTATTTTTGAAGAATTTTTAAAGAATTCAATAATGACGCGATGAGTTAGGGGATGCGTTAAGGGTGGCCTCCGACGAGCCGATTCCGACGAAACTTCTTCACATGGTACAGGGGCAGTGGGTTAACAGATTCGCGGCAGTGGCAGAGTTAGCAAATCTTTTTTTCATTTTGACAGAATTTTGAAAGAATTAAATAATCACGCAATGAGTTAGGGGATGCGTTAAGGGTGGCCTCCGACGAGCCGATTTCAACGAAACTTTTTCACATGGTTCAGGGGCAGTGGTCTAACAGATTCGCGGCAGTGGCAGAGTTAGCAAATTTTTTTTTCATTTTTGAAGAATTTTCAAAGAATTAAATAATCACGCAATGAGTTAGGGGATGCGTTAAGGGTGGCCTCCGACGAGCCGATTTCGACGAAACTTTTTGACATGGTTCAGGGGCAGTGAGTTAACAGATTCGCGGAAGTGGTAGAGTTAGCAAATCTTTTTTTCATTTTTGAAGAATTTTCAAAAAATTGAATAATCACGCAATGAGTTAGGTGATGCGTTAAGGGTGGCCTCCGACGAGCCGATTTCGACGAAACTTTTTTACATGGTCCAGGGGCAGTGAGTTAACAGATTCGAGGCGGTGGCAGAGTTAGCAAATCTTTTTTTCATTTTTAAAGAATTTTTAACGAATTAAATAATGACGCAATGAGTTAGGGGATGCGTTAAGGGTGGCCTCCGACGAGCCGATTTCGACGAAACTTTCTTACATGGTTCAGGGGCAGTGGGTCAACAGATTCGCGGCAGTGGCAGAGTTAGCAAATCTTTTTTTCATTTTTGAAGAATTTTCAAAGAATTGAATAATCACGCAATGAGTAAGGGGATGCGTTGAGGGTGGTCTCCGACGAGCCGATTCCGACGAAACTTTTTTACATGGTTCAGGGGCAGTGAGTTAACAGATTAGCGGCAGTGGTAGAGTTAACAAATCTTTTTTTATTTTTGGAGAATTTTTAAAGAATTTAATAATGACGCAATGAGTTAGGGGATGCGTTAAGGGTGGCCTCGACAAGCCGATTTCGACGAAACTTTTTTACATGGTTCAGGGGCAGTGGGTTAACAGATTCGCGGCAGTGGCAGAGTTAGCAAATCTTTTTTTCATTTTTGAAGAATTTTCAAAGAATTGAATAATCACGCAATGAGTTAGGGGATGCGTTGAGGGTGGCCTCCGACAAGCCGATTCCGACGGAACTTTTTTACATGGTTCAGGGGCAGTGAGTCAACAGATTCGCGGCAGTGGTAGAGTTAGCAAATCTTTTTTTATTTTTGAAGAATTTTTAAAGAATTTAATAATGACGCAATGAGTTAGGGGATGCGTTAAGGGTGGCCTCCGACGAGCCGATTTCGACGAAACTTTTTCACATGGTACAGGGGCAGTGGGTTAACAGATTCGCGGCAGTGGCAGAGTTACCAAATCTTTTTTTCATTTTGACAGAATTTTGAAAGAATTAAATAATCACGCAATGAGTTAGGGGATGCGTTGAGGGTGGCCTCCGACGAGTCGATTCCGACGGAACTTTTTTACATGGTTCAGGGGCAGTGAGTTAACAGATTCGCGGCAGTGGTAGAGTTAGCAAATCTTTTTTTATTTTTGAAGAATTTTTAAAGAATTCAATAATGACGCGATGAGTTAGGGGATGCGTTAAGGGTGGCCTCCGACGAGCCGATTCCGACGAAACTTTTTCACATGGTACAGGGGCAGTGGGTTAACAGATTCGCGGCAGTGGCAGAGTTAGCAAATCTTTTTTTCATTTTGACAGAATTTTGAAAGAATTAAATAATCACGCAATGAGTTAGGGGATGCGTTAAGGGTGGCCTCCGACGAGCCGATTTCAACGAAACTTTTTCACATGGTTCAGGGGCAGTGGTCTAACAGATTCGCGGCAGTGGCAGAGTAAGCAAATTTTTTTTTCATTTTTGAAGAATTTTCAAAGAATTAAATAATCACGCAATGAGTTAGGGGATGCGTTAAGGGTGGCCTCCGACGAGCCGATTTCGACGAAACTTTTTGACATGGTTCAGGGGCAGTGAGTTAACAGATTCGCGGAAGTGGTAGAGTTAGCAAATCTTTTTTTCATTTTTGAAGAATTTTCAAAAAATTGAATAATCACGCAATGAGTTAGGTGATGCGTTAAGGGTGGCCTCCGACGAGCCGATTTCGACGAAACTTTTTTACATGGTCCAGGGGCAGTGAGTTAACAGATTCGAGGCGGTGGCAGAGTTAGCAAATCTTTTTTTCATTTTTAAAGAATTTTTAACGAATTAAATAATGACGCAATGAGTTAGGGGATGCGTTAAGGGTGGCCTCCGACGAGCCGATTTCGACGAAACTTTCTTACATGGTTCAGGGGCAGTGGGTTAACAGATTCGCGGCAGTGGTAGAATTAGCAAATCTTTTTTTTATTTTTACAGAATTTTTAAAGAAATAAATAATCACGCAATGAGTTAGGGGATGCGTTAAGGGTGGCCTCCGACGAGCCGATTTCGACGGAACTTTTTTACATCGTTTAGGGGCAGTAAGTTAACAGATTCGCGGCAGTATCAGAGTTTCCAATTGTTTTTTTCATTTTTGAAGAATTTTTAACGAATTAAATAGAGACGCAATAAGTTAGGGGATGCGTCAAGGGTGGCCTCCGACGAGCCAATTTCGAAGAAACTCTTTTACATGGTTCAGGGGCAGTGAGTTAACAGATTCGCGGCAGTGGTAGAGTTAGCAAATCTTTTTTTCATTTTCAAAGAATTTTTAAAGAATTGAATAATCACGCAATGAGTTAGGGGATGCGTTAAGGGTGGCCTCCGACGAGCCGATTCCGACGGAACTTTTTTACATCGTTCCGGGGCAGTAAGTTAACAGATTCGCGGCAGTATCAGAGTTTCCAATTGTTTTTTTCATTTTTGAAGAATTTTTAACGAATTAAATAATGACGCAATGAGTTAGGGGATGCGTTAAGGGTGGCCTCCGACGAGCCGATTTCGACGAAACTTTTTGACATAGTCCAGGGGCAGTGAGCTAACAGATTCAAGGCAGTGGCAGAGTTAGCAAATCTTTTCTTCATTTTGACAGGATTTTGAAAGAATTAAATAATCACGCAATGAGTTAGGGGATGCGTTAAGGGTGGCCTCCGACAAGCCGATTTCAACGAAACTTTTTCACATGGTTCAGGGGCAGTGAGTCAACAGATTCGCGGCAGTGGTAGAGTTAGCTAATCTTTTTTTCATTTTTAAAGAATTTTTAAAGAATTAAATAATCACGCGACGAGTTAGGGGATGCGTTAAGGGTGGCCTCCGACGAGCCGATTTCAACGAAACTCTTTTACATGGTTCAGGGGCAGTGGGTTAACAGATTCGTGGCAGTGGCAGAGTTAGCAAATCTTCTTTTCATTTCTGAAGAATTTTTAACGAATCAAATAATCACGCAATGAGTTAGGGGATGCGTTAAGGGTGGCCTCCGACGAGCCGATTCCGGAGAAACTTTTTTCCATGGTTCAGGGGCAGTGGGTTAACAGATTCGCGGCAGTATCAGAGTTTCCAATTGTTTTTTTCATTTTTAAAGAATTTTTAACGAATTAAATAATCACCCAATGAGTTAGGGGATGCGTTAAGGGTGGCCTCCGACGAACCGATTTCGACGAAACTTTTTTACATGGTTCAGAGGCAGTGAGTTAACAGATTCGCGGCGGTGGTAGAGTTAGCAAATCTTTTTTTCATTTTTAAAGAATTTTTGCAGAATTAAATGATCACGCAATGAGTTTGGGAATGCGTTAAGGGTGGCCTCCGACGAGCCGATTTCGACGAAACTTTTTTACATGGTTCAGGGGCAGTGGGTTAACAGATTCGCGGCAGTGGCAGAGTTAGCAAATCTTTTTTTCATTTTTGAAGAATTTTTAACGAATCAAATAATCACGCAATGAGTTAGGGGATGCGTTAAGGGTGGCCTCCGACGGGCCGATTTCGACGAAACTTTTTTACATGGTTCAGGGGCAGTGGGTTAACAGATTCGCGGCAGTGGCAGAGTTAGCAAATCTTTTTTTCATTTCTGAAGAATTTTTAAAGAATTAAATAATCACGCAATGAGTTAGGGAATGCGTTAAGGATGGCCGCCGACGAGCCGATTCCGACGAAACTTTTTTACATGGTTCAGAGGCAGTGAGTTAACAGATTCCCGGAAGTGGTAGAGTTAGCAAATCTTTTTTTCATTTTCACAGAATTTTTAAAGAATTAAATAATCACGCAATGAGTTAGGGATTCGTTAAGGGTGGCCTCCGACGAGCCGATTTCGACGAAACTTTTTTACATGGTTCGGGGGCAGTGGGTTAACAGATTCGCGGCAGTATTAGAGTTTCCAAATAGTTTTTTCATTTTTGAAGAATTTTGAACGAATCAAATAATCATGCAATGAGTTAGGGGATGCGTTAAGGGTGGCCTCCGACGAGCCGATTTCGACGAAACTTTTTCACATCGTTCAGGGGCAGTGGGTTAACAGATTCGCGGCAGTAGCAGAGTTAGCAAATCTTTTTTTCATTTTTGAAGAATTTTTGAAGAATTAAATAATCACGCAATGAGTTAGGGGATGCGTTAAGGGTGGCCTCCAACGAGCTGATTTTGACGAAACTTTTTTACATGGTTCAGGGGCAGTGGGTTAACAGATTCGCGGCAGTGGCAGAGTTAGCAAATCTTTTTTTCATTTTTGAAGAATTTTCAAAGAATTAAATAATCACGCAATGAGTTAGGGGATGCGATAAGGGTGGCCGCCGACGAGCCGATTCCGACGAAACTTTTTTACATGGTTCAGAGGCAGTGAGTTAACAGATTCCCGGAAGTGGTAGAGTTAGCAAATCTTTTTTTCATTTTCACAGAATTTTTAAAGAATTAAATAATCACGCAATGAGTTAGGGATGCGTTAAGAGTGGCCTCCGACGAGCCGATTTCGACGAAACTTTTTTACATGGTTCGGGGGCAGTGGGTTAACAGATTCGCGGCAGTATTAGAGTTTCCAAATAGTTTTTTCATTTTTGAAGAATTTTGAACGAATCAAATAATCATGCAATGAGTTAGGGGATGCGTTAAGGGTGGCCTCCGACGAGCCGATTTCGACGAAACTTTTTTACATCGTTCAGGGGCAGTGGGTTAACAGATTCGCGGCAGTAGCAGAGTTAGCAAATCTTTTTTTCATTTTTGAAGAATTTTGAAAGAATTAAATAATCACGCAATGAGTTAGGGGATGCGTTAAGGGTGGCCTCCAACGAGCCGATTTTGACAAAACTTTTTTACATGGTTCAGGGGCAGTGGGTTAACAGATTCGCGGCAGTGGTAGAGTTAGCAAATCTTTTTTTATTTTTGAAGAATTTTTAATGAATTTAATAATGACGCAATGAGTTAGGGGATGCGTTAAGGGTGGCCTCCGACGAGCCGATTCTGACGAAACTTTTTCACATGGTCCAGGGGCAGTGGGTTAACAGATTCGAGGCAGTGGCAGAGTTAGCAAATCTTTCTTTCATTTTTGAAGAATTTTTATCGAATCAAATAATCACGCAATGAGTTGGGGGATGCGTTAAGAGTGGCCTCCGACGAGCCGATTTCGACGAAACTTTTTTACATGGTTCAGGGGCAGTGGGTTAACAGATTCGCGGCAGTGGCAGAGTTAGCAAATCTTTTTTTCATTTTTGAAGAATTTTTAACGAATCAAATAATCACGCAATGAGTTAGGGGATGCGTTAAGGGTGGCCTCCGACGGGCCGATTTCGACAAAACTTCTTTACATGGTTCAGGGGCAGTGGTTTAACAGATTCGCGGCAGTGGTAGAATTAGCAAATCTTTTTTATATTTTTACAGAATTTTTAAAGAATTAAATAATCACGCAATGAGTTAGGGGATGCGTTAAGGGTGGCCTCCGACGAGCCGATTTCGACGAAACTTTTTTACATGGTTCAGGGGCAGTGAGTTAACAGATTCGCGGAAGTGGTAGAGTTAGCAAATCTTTTTTTCATTTTTGAAGAATTTTCAAAAAATGAAATAATCACGCAATGAGTTAGGGGATGCGTTAAGGGTGGCCTCCGACAAGCCGATTTCGACGAAACTTTTTTACATGGTTCAGGGGCATTGAGTTAACAGATTCGCGGAAGTGGTAGAGTTAGCAAATCTTTTTTTCATTTTTGAAGAATTTTCAAAAAATTGAATAATCACGCAATGAGTTAGGTGATGCGTTAAGGGTGGCCTCCGACGAGCCGATTTCGACGAAACTTTTTTACATGGTCCAGGGGCAGTGGGTTAACAGATTCGAGGCGGTGGCAGAGTTAGCAAATCTTTTTTTCATTTTTAAAGAATTTTTAACCAATTAAATAATGACGCAATGAGTTAGGGGATGCGTTAAGGGTGGCCTCCGACGAGCCGATTTCGACGAAACTTTCTTACATGGTTCAGGGGCAGTGGGTTAACAGATTCGCGGCAGTGGTAGAATTGGCAAATCTTTTTTTCATTTTTACAGAATTTTTAAAGAATTAAATAATCACGCAATGAGTTAGGGGATGCGTTAAGGGTGGCCTCCGACGAGCCGATTTCGACGGAACTTTTTTACATCGTTAAGGGGCAGTAAGTTAACAGATTCGCGGCAGTATCAGAGTTTCCAATTGTTTTTTTCATTTTTGAAGAATTTTTAACGAATTAAATAGAGACGCAATGAGTTAGGGGATGCGTCAAGGGTGGCCTCCGACCAGCCGATTTCAAAGAAACTCTTTTACATGGTTCAGGGGCAGTGAGTTAACAGATTCGCGTCAGTGGTAGAGTTAGCAAATCTTTTTTTCATTTTCAAAGAATTTTTAAAGAATTGAATAATCACGCAATGGGTTAGGGGATGCGTTAAGGGTGGCCTCCGACGAGCCGATTTCGACGGAACTTTTTTACATCGTTCCGGGGCAGTAAGTTAACAAATTCGCGGCAGTATCAGAGTTTCCAATTGTTTTTTTCATTTTTGAAGAATTTTTAACGAATTAAATAATGACGCAATGAGTTAGGGGATGCGTTAAGGGTGGCCTCCGACGAGCCGATTTCGACGAAACTTTTTTACATGGTTCAGGGGCAGTGAGTTAACAGATTCGCGGCGGTGGTAGAGTTAGCAAATCTTTTTTTCATTTTTAGAGAATTTTTAAAGAATTAAATAATCACGCAATGAGTTAGGGAATGCGTTAAGGGTGGCCTCCGACGAGCCGATTTCGACGAAACTTTTTTACATGGTCCAGGAACAGTAGGTCAACAGTTTCGCGGCAGTGGCAGAGTTAGCAAATCTTTTTTTCATTTTTGAAGAATTTTTAACGAATCAAATAATCACGCAATGAGTTAGGGGATGCGTTAAGGGTGGCCTCCGACGGGCCGATTTCGACAAAACTTTTTTACATGGTTCAGGGGCAGTGGGTTAACAGATTCGCGGCAGTGGTAGAATTAGCAAATCTTTTTTATATTTTTACAGAATTTTTAAAGAATTAAATAATCACGCAATGAGTTAGGGGATGCGTTAAGGGTGGCCTCCGACGAGCCGATTTCGACGAAACTTTTTTACATGGTTCAGGGGCAGTGAGTTAACAGATTCGCGGAAGTGGTAGAGTTAGCAAATCTTTTTTTCATTTTTGAAGAATTTTCAAAAAATGAAATAATCACGCAATGAGTTAGGGGATGCGTTAAGGGTGGCCTCCGACAAGCCGATTTCGACGAAACTTTTTTACATGGTTCAGGGGCATTGAGTTAACAGATTCGCGGAAGTGGTAGAGTTAGCAAATCTTTTTTTCATTTTTGAAGAATTTTCAAAAAATTGAATAATCACGCAATGAGTTAGGTGATGCGTTAAGGGTGGCCTCCGACGAGCCGATTTCGACGAAACTTTTTTACATGGTCCAGGGGCAGTGGGTTAACAGATTCGAGGCGGTGGCAGAGTTAGCAAATCTTTTTTTCATTTTTAAAGAATTTTTAACCAATTAAATAATGACGCAATGAGTTAGGGGATGCGTTAAGGGTGGCCTCCGACGAGCCGATTTCGACGAAACTTTCTTACATGGTTCAGGGGCAGTGGGTTAACAGATTCGCGGCAGTGGTAGAATTGGCAAATCTTTTTTTCATTTTTACAGAATTTTTAAAGAATTAAATAATCACGCAATGAGTTAGGGGATGCGTTAAGGGTGGCCTCCGACGAGCCGATTTCGACGGAACTTTTTTACATCGTTAAGGGGCAGTAAGTTAACAGATTCGCGGCAGTATCAGAGTTTCCAATTGTTTTTTTCATTTTTGAAGAATTTTTAACGAATTAAATAGAGACGCAATGAGTTAGGGGATGCGTCAAGGGTGGCCTCCGACCAGCCGATTTCAAAGAAACTCTTTTACATGGTTCAGGGGCAGTGAGTTAACAGATTCGCGTCAGTGGTAGAGTTAGCAAATCTTTTTTTCATTTTCAAAGAATTTTTAAAGAATTGAATAATCACGCAATGGGTTAGGGGATGCGTTAAGGGTGGCCTCCGACGAGCCGATTTCGACGGAACTTTTTTACATCGTTCCGGGGCAGTAAGTTAACAAATTCGCGGCAGTATCAGAGTTTCCAATTGTTTTTTTCATTTTTGAAGAATTTTTAACGAATTAAATAATGACGCAATGAGTTAGGGGATGCGTTAAGGGTGGCCTCCGACGAGCCGATTTCGACGAAACTTTTTCACATGGTACAGGGGCAGTGGGTTAACAGATTCGTGGCAGTGGCAGAGTTAGCAAATCTTTTTTTCATTTTGACAGAATTTTGAAAGAATTAAATAATCACGCAATGAGTTAGGGGATGCGTTGAGGGTGGCCTCCGATGAGCCGATTCCGACGGAACTTTTTTACATGGTTCAGGGGCAGTGAGTTAACAGATTCGCGGCAGTGGTAGAGTTAGCAAATCTTTTTTTATTTTTGAAGAATTTTTAAAGAATTCAATAATGACGCGATGAGTTAGGGGATGCGTTAAGGGTGGCCTCCGACGAGCCGATTTCGACGAAACTTTTTTACATGGTTCAGGGGCAGTGAGTTAACAGATTCGCGGAAGTGGTAGAGTTAGCAAATCTTTTTTTCATTTTTGAAGAATTTTCAAAAAATGAAATAATCACGCAATGAGTTAGGGGATGCGTTAAGGGTGGCCTCCGACAAGCCGATTTCGACGAAACTTTTTTACATGGTTCAGGGGCATTGAGTTAACAGATTCGCGGAAGTGGTAGAGTTAGCAAATCTTTTTTTCATTTTTGAAGAATTTTCAAAAAATTGAATAATCACGCAATGAGTTAGGTGATGCGTTAAGGGTGGCCTCCGACGAGCCGATTTCGACGAAACTTTTTTACATGGTCCAGGGGCAGTGGGTTAACAGATTCGAGGCGGTGGCAGAGTTAGCAAATCTTTTTTTCATTTTTAAAGAATTTTTAACCAATTAAATAATGACGCAATGAGTTAGGGGATGCGTTAAGGGTGGCCTCCGACGAGCCGATTTCGACGAAACTTTCTTACATGGTTCAGGGGCAGTGGGTTAACAGATTCGCGGCAGTGGTAGAATTGGCAAATCTTTTTTTCATTTTTACAGAATTTTTAAAGAATTAAATAATCACGCAATGAGTTAGGGGATGCGTTAAGGGTGGCCTCCGACGAGCCGATTTCGACGGAACTTTTTTACATCGTTAAGGGGCAGTAAGTTAACAGATTCGCGGCAGTATCAGAGTTTCCAATTGTTTTTTTCATTTTTGAAGAATTTTTAACGAATTAAATAGAGACGCAATGAGTTAGGGGATGCGTCAAGGGTGGCCTCCGACCAGCCGATTTCAAAGAAACTCTTTTACATGGTTCAGGGGCAGTGAGTTAACAGATTCGCGTCAGTGGTAGAGTTAGCAAATCTTTTTTTCATTTTCAAAGAATTTTTAAAGAATTGAATAATCACGCAATGGGTTAGGGGATGCGTTAAGGGTGGCCTCCGACGAGCCGATTTCGACGGAACTTTTTTACATCGTTCCGGGGCAGTAAGTTAACAAATTCGCGGCGGTGGTAGAGTTAGCAAATCTTTTTTTCATTTTTAGAGAATTTTTAAAGAATTAAATAATCACGCAATGAGTTAGGGAATGCGTTAAGGGTGGCCTCCGACGAGCCGATTTCGACGAAACTTTTTTACATGGTCCAGGAACAGTAGGTCAACAGTTTCGCGGCAGTGGCAGAGTTAGCAAATCTTTTTTTCATTTTTGAAGAATTTTTAACGAATCAAATAATCACGCAATGAGTTAGGGGATGCGTTAAGGGTGGCCTCCGACGGGCCGATTTCGACAAAACTTTTTTACATGGTTCAGGGGCAGTGGGTTAACAGATTCGCGGCAGTGGTAGAATTGGCAAATCTTTTTTATATTTTTACAGAATTTTTAAAGAATTAAATAATCACGCAATGAGTTAGGGGATGCGTTAAGGGTGGCCTCCGACGAGCCGATTTCGACGAAACTTTTTTACATGGTTCAGGGGCAGTGAGTTAACAGATTCGCGGAAGTGGTAGAGTTAGCAAATCTTTTTTTCATTTTTGAAGAATTTTCAAAAAATGAAATAATCACGCAATGAGTTAGGGGATGCGTTAAGGGTGGCCTCCGACAAGCCGATTTCGACGAAACTTTTTTACATGGTTCAGGGGCATTGAGTTAACAGATTCGCGGAAGTGGTAGAGTTAGCAAATCTTTTTTTCATTTTTGAAGAATTTTCAAAAAATTGAATAATCACGCAATGGGTTAGGGGATGCGTTAAGGGTGGCCTCCGACGAGCCGATTTCGACGGAACTTTTTTACATCGTTCCGGGGCAGTAAGTTAACAAATTCGCGGCAGTATCAGAGTTTCCAATTGTTTTTTTCATTTTTGAAGAATTTTTAACGAATTAAATAATGACGCAATGAGTTAGGGGATGCGTTAAGGGTGGCCTCCGACGAGCCGATTTCGACGAAACTTTTTCACATGGTACAGGGGCAGTGGGTTAACAGATTCGTGGCAGTGGCAGAGTTAGCAAATCTTTTTTTCATTTTGACAGAATTTTGAAAGAATTAAATAATCACCCAATGAGTTAGGGGATGCGTTAAGGGTGGCCTCCGACGAACCGATTTCGACGAAACTTTTTTACATGGTTCAGGGGCAGTGAGTTAACAGATTCGCGGCGGTGGTAGAGTTAGCAAATCTTTTTTTCATTTTTAAAGAATTTTTGCAGAATTAAATGATCACGCAATGAGTTTGGGAATGCGTTAAGGGTGGCCTCCGACGAGCCGATTTCGACGAAACTTTTTTACATGGTTCAGGGGCAGTGGGTTAACAGATTCGCGGCAGTGGCAGAGTTAGCAAATCTTTTTTTCATTTTTGAAGAATTTTTAACGAATCAAATAATCACGCAATGAGTTAGGGGATGCGTTAAGGGTGGCCTCCGACGGGCCGATTTCGACGAAACTTTTTTACATGGTTCAGGGGCAGTGGGTTAACAGATTCGCGGCAGTGGCAGAGTTAGCAAATCTTTTTTTCATTTCTGAAGAATTTTTAAAGAATTAAATAATCACGCAATGAGTTAGGGAATGCGTTAAGGATGGCCGCCGACGAGCCGATTCCGACGAAACTTTTTTACATGGTTCAGAGGCAGTGAGTTAACAGATTCCCGGAAGTGGTAGAGTTAGCAAATCTTTTTTTCATTTTCACAGAATTTTTAAAGAATTAAATAATCACGCAATGAGTTAGGGATTCGTTAAGGGTGGCCTCCGACGAGCCGATTTCGACGAAACTTTTTTACATGGTTCGGGGGCAGTGGGTTAACAGATTCGCGGCAGTATTAGAGTTTCCAAATAGTTTTTTCATTTTTGAAGAATTTTGAACGAATCAAATAATCATGCAATGAGTTAGGGGATGCGTTAAGGGTGGCCTCCGACGAGCCGATTTCGACGAAACTTTTTCACATCGTTCAGGGGCAGTGGGTTAACAGATTCGCGGCAGTAGCAGAGTTAGCAAATCTTTTTTTCATTTTTGAAGAATTTTTGAAGAATTAAATAATCACGCAATGAGTTAGGGGATGCGTTAAGGGTGGCCTCCAACGAGCTGATTTTGACGAAACTTTTTTACATGGTTCAGGGGCAGTGGGTTAACAGATTCGCGGCAGTGGCAGAGTTAGCAAATCTTTTTTTCATTTTTGAAGAATTTTCAAAGAATTAAATAATCACGCAATGAGTTAGGGGATGCGATAAGGGTGGCCGCCGACGAGCCGATTCCGACGAAACTTTTTTACATGGTTCAGAGGCAGTGAGTTAACAGATTCCCGGAAGTGGTAGAGTTAGCAAATCTTTTTTTCATTTTCACAGAATTTTTAAAGAATTAAATAATCACGCAATGAGTTAGGGATGCGTTAAGGGTGGCCTCCGACGAGCCGATTTCGACGAAACTTTTTTACATGGTTCGGGGGCAGTGGGTTAACAGATTCGCGGCAGTATTAGAGTTTCCAAATAGTTTTTTCATTTTTGAAGAATTTTGAACGAATCAAATAATCATGCAATGAGTTAGGGGATGCGTTAAGGGTGGCCTCCGACGAGCCGATTTCGACGAAACTTTTTTACATCGTTCAGGGGCAGTGGGTTAACAGATTCGCGGCAGTAGCAGAGTTAGCAAATCTTTTTTTCATTTTTGAAGAATTTTGAAAGAATTAAATAATCACGCAATGAGTTAGGGGATGCGTTAAGGGTGGCCTCCAACGAGCCGATTTTGACAAAACTTTTTTACATGGTTCAGGGGCAGTGGGTTAACAGATTCGCGGCAGTGGTAGAGTTAGCAAATCTTTTTTTATTTTTGAAGAATTTTTAATGAATTTAATAATGACGCAATGAGTTAGGGGATGCGTTAAGGGTGGCCTCCGACGAGCCGATTCTGACGAAACTTTTTCACATGGTCCAGGGGCAGTGGGTTAACAGATTCGAGGCAGTGGCAGAGTTAGCAAATCTTTCTTTCATTTTTGAAGAATTTTTATCGAATCAAATAATCACGCAATGAGTTGGGGGATGCGTTAAGAGTGGCCTCCGACGAGCCGATTTCGACGAAACTTTTTTACATGGTTCAGGGGCAGTGGGTTAACAGATTCGCGGCAGTGGCAGAGTTAGCAAATCTTTTTTTCATTTTTGAAGAATTTTTAACGAATCAAATAATCACGCAATGAGTTAGGGGATGCGTTAAGGGTGGCCTCCGACGGGCCGATTTCGACAAAACTTCTTTACATGGTTCAGGGGCAGTGGTTTAACAGATTCGCGGCAGTGGTAGAATTAGCAAATCTTTTTTATATTTTTACAGAATTTTTAAAGAATTAAATAATCACGCAATGAGTTAGGGGATGCGTTAAGGGTGGCCTCCGACGAGCCGATTTCGACGAAACTTTTTTACATGGTTCAGGGGCAGTGAGTTAACAGATTCGCGGAAGTGGTAGAGTTAGCAAATCTTTTTTTCATTTTTGAAGAATTTTCAAAAAATGAAATAATCACGCAATGAGTTAGGGGATGCGTTAAGGGTGGCCTCCGACAAGCCGATTTCGACGAAACTTTTTTACATGGTTCAGGGGCATTGAGTTAACAGATTCGCGGAAGTGGTAGAGTTAGCAAATCTTTTTTTCATTTTTGAAGAATTTTCAAAAAATTGAATAATCACGCAATGAGTTAGGTGATGCGTTAAGGGTGGCCTCCGACGAGCCGATTTCGACGAAACTTTTTTACATGGTCCAGGGGCAGTGGGTTAACAGATTCGAGGCGGTGGCAGAGTTAGCAAATCTTTTTTTCATTTTTAAAGAATTTTTAACCAATTAAATAATGACGCAATGAGTTAGGGGATGCGTTAAGGGTGGCCTCCGACGAGCCGATTTCGACGAAACTTTCTTACATGGTTCAGGGGCAGTGGGTTAACAGATTCGCGGCAGTGGTAGAATTGGCAAATCTTTTTTTCATTTTTACAGAATTTTTAAAGAATTAAATAATCACGCAATGAGTTAGGGGATGCGTTAAGGGTGGCCTCCGACGAGCCGATTTCGACGGAACTTTTTTACATCGTTAAGGTGCAGTAAGTTAACAGATTCGCGGCAGTATCAGAGTTTCCAATTGTTTTTTTCATTTTTGAAGAATTTTTAACGAATTAAATAGAGACGCAATGAGTTAGGGGATGCGTCAAGGGTGGCCTCCGACCAGCCGATTTCAAAGAAACTCTTTTACATGGTTCAGGGGCAGTGAGTTAACAGATTCGCGTCAGTGGTAGAGTTAGCAAATCTTTTTTTCATTTTCAAAGAATTTTTAAAGAATTGAATAATCACGCAATGGGTTAGGGGATGCGTTAAGGGTGGCCTCCGACGAGCCGATTTCGACGGAACTTTTTTACATCGTTCCGGGGCAGTAAGTTAACAAATTCGCGGCAGTATCAGAGTTTCCAATTGTTTTTTTCATTTTTGAAGAATTTTTAACGAATTAAATAATGACGCAATGAGTTAGGGGATGCGTTAAGGGTGGCCTCCGACGAGCCGATTTCGACGAAACTTTTTTACATGGTTCAGGGGCAGTGAGTTAACAGATTCGCGGCGGTGGTAGAGTTAGCAAATCTTTTTTTCATTTTTAGAGAATTTTTAAAGAATTAAATAATCACGCAATGAGTTAGGGAATGCGTTAAGGGTGGCCTCCGACGAGCCGATTTCGACGAAACTTTTTTACATGGTCCAGGAACAGTAGGTCAACAGTTTCGCGGCAGTGGCAGAGTTAGCAAATCTTTTTTTCATTTTTGAAGAATTTTTAACGAATCAAATAATCACGCAATGAGTTAGGGGATGCGTTAAGGGTGGCCTCCGACGGGCCGATTTCGACAAAACTTTTTTACATGGTTCAGGGGCAGTGGGTTAACAGATTCGCGGCAGTGGTAGAATTAGCAAATCTTTTTTATATTTTTACAGAATTTTTAAAGAATTAAATAATCACGCAATGAGTTAGGGGATGCGTTAAGGGTGGCCTCCGACGAGCCGATTTCGACGAAACTTTTTTACATGGTTCAGGGGCAGTGAGTTAACAGATTCGCGGAAGTGGTAGAGTTAGCAAATCTTTTTTTCATTTTTGAAGAATTTTCAAAAAATGAAATAATCACGCAATGAGTTAGGGGATGCGTTAAGGGTGGCCTCCGACAAGCCGATTTCGACGAAACTTTTTTACATGGTTCAGGGGCATTGAGTTAACAGATTCGCGGAAGTGGTAGAGTTAGCAAATCTTTTTTTCATTTTTGAAGAATTTTCA
Source organism: Tenthredo livida (assembly GCA_963992785.1). Lineage (NCBI taxonomy): Eukaryota > Metazoa > Arthropoda > Insecta > Hymenoptera > Tenthredinidae > Tenthredo > Tenthredo livida. The sequence continues at coordinate 15,298,066 of OZ023070.1, read as the reverse complement.
AAAAATTGAATAATCACGCAATGAGTTAGGTGATGCGTTAAGGGTGGCCTCCGACGAGCCGATTTCGACGAAACTTTTTTACATGGTCCAGGGGCAGTGGGTTAACAGATTCGAGGCGGTGGCAGAGTTAGCAAATCTTTTTTTCATTTTTAAAGAATTTTTAACCAATTAAATAATGACGCAATGAGTTAGGGGATGCGTTAAGGGTGGCCTCCGACGAGCCGATTTCGACGAAACTTTCTTACATGGTTCAGGGGCAGTGGGTTAACAGATTCGCGGCAGTGGTAGAATTGGCAAATCTTTTTTTCATTTTTACAGAATTTTTAAAGAATTAAATAATCACGCAATGAGTTAGGGGATGCGTTAAGGGTGGCCTCCGACGAGCCGATTTCGACGGAACTTTTTTACATCGTTAAGGGGCAGTAAGTTAACAGATTCGCGGCAGTATCAGAGTTTCCAATTGTTTTTTTCATTTTTGAAGAATTTTTAACGAATTAAATAGAGACGCAATGAGTTAGGGGATGCGTCAAGGGTGGCCTCCGACCAGCCGATTTCAAAGAAACTCTTTTACATGGTTCAGGGGCAGTGAGTTAACAGATTCGCGTCAGTGGTAGAGTTAGCAAATCTTTTTTTCATTTTCAAAGAATTTTTAAAGAATTGAATAATCACGCAATGGGTTAGGGGATGCGTTAAGGGTGGCCTCCGACGAGCCGATTTCGACGGAACTTTTTTACATCGTTCCGGGGCAGTAAGTTAACAAATTCGCGGCAGTATCAGAGTTTCCAATTGTTTTTTTCATTTTTGAAGAATTTTTAACGAATTAAATAATGACGCAATGAGTTAGGGGATGCGTTAAGGGTGGCCTCCGACGAGCCGATTTCGACGAAACTTTTTCACATGGTACAGGGGCAGTGGGTTAACAGATTCGTGGCAGTGGCAGAGTTAGCAAATCTTTTTTTCATTTTGACAGAATTTTGAAAGAATTAAATAATCACGCAATGAGTTAGGGGATGCGTTGAGGGTGGCCTCCGACGAGCCGATTCCGACGGAACTTTTTTACATGGTTCAGGGGCAGTGAGTTAACAGATTCGCGGCAGTGGTAGAGTTAGCAAATCTTTTTTTATTTTTGAAGAATTTTTAAAGAATTCAATAATGACGCGATGAGTTAGGGGATGCGTTAAGGGTGGCCTCCGACGAGCCGATTTCGACGAAACTTTTTTACATGGTTCAGGGGCAGTGAGTTAACAGATTCGCGGAAGTGGTAGAGTTAGCAAATCTTTTTTTCATTTTTGAAGAATTTTCAAAAAATGAAATAATCACGCAATGAGTTAGGGGATGCGTTAAGGGTGGCCTCCGACAAGCCGATTTCGACGAAACTTTTTTACATGGTTCAGGGGCATTGAGTTAACAGATTCGCGGAAGTGGTAGAGTTAGCAAATCTTTTTTTCATTTTTGAAGAATTTTCAAAAAATTGAATAATCACGCAATGAGTTAGGTGATGCGTTAAGGGTGGCCTCCGACGAGCCGATTTCGACGAAACTTTTTTACATGGTCCAGGGGCAGTGGGTTAACAGATTCGAGGCGGTGGCAGAGTTAGCAAATCTTTTTTTCATTTTTAAAGAATTTTTAACCAATTAAATAATGACGCAATGAGTTAGGGGATGCGTTAAGGGTGGCCTCCGACGAGCCGATTTCGACGAAACTTTCTTACATGGTTCAGGGGCAGTGGGTTAACAGATTCGCGGCAGTGGTAGAATTGGCAAATCTTTTTTTCATTTTTACAGAATTTTTAAAGAATTAAATAATCACGCAATGAGTTAGGGGATGCGTTAAGGGTGGCCTCCGACGAGCCGATTTCGACGGAACTTTTTTACATCGTTAAGGGGCAGTAAGTTAACAGATTCGCGGCAGTATCAGAGTTTCCAATTGTTTTTTTCATTTTTGAAGAATTTTTAACGAATTAAATAGAGACGCAATGAGTTAGGGGATGCGTCAAGGGTGGCCTCCGACCAGCCGATTTCAAAGAAACTCTTTTACATGGTTCAGGGGCAGTGAGTTAACAGATTCGCGTCAGTGGTAGAGTTAGCAAATCTTTTTTTCATTTTCAAAGAATTTTTAAAGAATTGAATAATCACGCAATGGGTTAGGGGATGCGTTAAGGGTGGCCTCCGACGAGCCGATTTCGACGGAACTTTTTTACATCGTTCCGGGGCAGTAAGTTAACAAATTCGCGGCGGTGGTAGAGTTAGCAAATCTTTTTTTCATTTTTAGAGAATTTTTAAAGAATTAAATAATCACGCAATGAGTTAGGGAATGCGTTAAGGGTGGCCTCCGACGAGCCGATTTCGACGAAACTTTTTTACATGGTCCAGGAACAGTAGGTCAACAGTTTCGCGGCAGTGGCAGAGTTAGCAAATCTTTTTTTCATTTTTGAAGAATTTTTAACGAATCAAATAATCACGCAATGAGTTAGGGGATGCGTTAAGGGTGGCCTCCGACGGGCCGATTTCGACAAAACTTTTTTACATGGTTCAGGGGCAGTGGGTTAACAGATTCGCGGCAGTGGTAGAATTAGCAAATCTTTTTTATATTTTTACAGAATTTTTAAAGAATTAAATAATCACGCAATGAGTTAGGGGATGCGTTAAGGGTGGCCTCCGACGAGCCGATTTCGACGAAACTTTTTTACATGGTTCAGGGGCAGTAAGTTAACAGATTCGCGGAAGTGGTAGAGTTAGCAAATCTTTTTTTCATTTTTGAAGAATTTTCAAAAAATGAAATAATCACGCAATGAGTTAGGGGATGCGTTAAGGGTGGCCTCCGACAAGCCGATTTCGACGAAACTTTTTTACATGGTTCAGGGGCATTGAGTTAACAGATTCGCGGAAGTGGTAGAGTTAGCAAATCTTTTTTTCATTTTTGAAGAATTTTCAAAAAATTGAATAATCACGCAATGGGTTAGGGGATGCGTTAAGGGTGGCCTCCGACGAGCCGATTTCGACGGAACGTTTTTACATCGTTCCGGGGCAGTAAGTTAACAAATTCGCGGCAGTATCAGAGTTTCCAATTGTTTTTTTCATTTTTGAAGAATTTTTAACGAATTAAATAATGACGCAATGAGTTAGGGGATGCGTTAAGGGTGGCCTCCGACGAGCCGATTTCGACGAAACTTTTTCACATGGTACAGGGGCAGTGGGTTAACAGATTCGTGGCAGTGGCAGAGTTAGCAAATCTTTTTTTCATTTTGACAGAATTTTGAAAGAATTAAATAATCACGCAATGAGTTAGGGGATGCGTTGAGGGTGGCCTCCGACGAGCCGATTCCGACGGAACTTTTTTACATGGTTCAGGGGCAGTGAGTTAACAGATTCGCGGCAGTGGTAGAGTTAGCAAATCTTTTTTTATTTTTGAAGAATTTTTAAAGAATTCAATAATGACGCGATGAGTTAGGGGATGCGTTAAGGGTGGCCTCCGACGAGCCGATTTCGACGAAACTTTTTTACATGGTTCAGGGGCAGTGAGTTAACAGATTCGCGGAAGTGGTAGAGTTAGCAAATCTTTTTTTCATTTTTCAAGAATTTTCAAAAAATGAAATAATCACGCAATGAGTTAGGGGATGCGTTAAGGGTGGCCTCCGACAAGCCGATTTCGACGAAACTTTTTTACATGGTTCAGGGGCATTGAGTTAACAGATTCGCGGAAGTGGTAGAGTTAGCAAATCTTTTTTTCATTTTTGAAGAATTTTCAAAAAATTGAATAATCACGCAATGAGTTAGGTGATGCGTTAAGGGTGGCCTCCGACGAGCCGATTTCGACGAAACTTTTTTACATGGTCCAGGGGCAGTGGGTTAACAGATTCGAGGCGGTGGCAGAGTTAGCAAATCTTTTTTTCATTTTTAAAGAATTTTTAACCAATTAAATAATGACGCAATGAGTTAGGGGATGCGTTAAGGGTGGCCTCCGACGAGCCGATTTCGACGAAACTTTCTTACATGGTTCAGGGGCAGTGGGTTAACAGATTCGCGGCAGTGGTAGAATTGGCAAATCTTTTTTTCATTTCTACAGAATTTTTAAAGAATTAAATAATCACGCAATGAGTTAGGGGATGCGTTAAGGGTGGCCTCCGACGAGCCGATTTCGACGGAACTTTTTTACATCGTTAAGGGGCAGTAAGTTAACAGATTCGCGGCAGTATCAGAGTTTCCAATTGTTTTTTTCATTTTTGAAGAATTTTTAACGAATTAAATAGAGACGCAATGAGTTAGGGGATGCGTCAAGGGTGGCCTCCGACCAGCCGATTTCAAAGAAACTCTTTTACATGGTTCAGGGGCAGTGAGTTAACAGATTCGCGTCAGTGGTAGAGTTAGCAAATCTTTTTTTCATTTTCAAAGAATTTTTAAAGAATTGAATAATCACGCAATGGGTTAGGGGATGCGTTAAGGGTGGCCTCCGACGAGCCGATTTCGACGGAACTTTTTTACATCGTTCCGGGGCAGTAAGTTAACAAATTCGCGGCAGTATCAGAGTTTCCAATTGTTTTTTTCATTTTTGAAGAATTTTTAACGAATTAAATAATGACGCAATGAGTTAGGGGATGCGTTAAGGGTGGCCTCCGACGAGCCGATTTCGACGAAACTTTTTTACATGGTACAGGGGCAGTGGGTTAACAGATTCGTGGCAGTGGCAGAGTTAGCAAATCTTTTTTTCATTTTGACAGAATTTTGAAAGAATTAAATAATCACGCAATGAGTTAGGGGATGCGTTAGGGGTGGCCTCCGACGAGCCGATTTCAACGAAACTTTTTCACATGGTTCAGGGGCAGTGAGTCAACAGATTCGCGGCAGTGGTAGAGTTAGCTAATCTTTTTTTCATTTTTAAAGAATTTTTAAAGAATTAAATAATCACGCGATGAGTTAGGGGATGCGTTAAGGGTGGCCTCCGACGAGCCGATTTCAACGAAACTCTTTCACATGGTTCAGGGGCAGTGGGTTAACAGATGCGTGGCAGTGGCAGAGTTAGCAAATCTTCTTTTCATTTCTGAAGAATTTTTAACGAATCAAATAATCACGCAATGAGTTAGGGGATGCGTTAAGGGTGGCCTCCGACGAGCCGATTTCGACGAAACTTTCTTACATGGTTCAGGGGCAGTGGGTTAACAGATTCGCGGCAGTGGTAGAATTGGCAAATCTTTTTTTCATTTTTACAGAATTTTTAAAGAATTAAATAATCACGCAATGAGTTAGGGGATGCGTTAAGGGTGGCCTCCGACGAGCCGATTTCGACGGAACTTTTTTACATCGTTTAGGGGCAGTAAGTTAACAGATTCGCGGCAGTATCAGAGTTTCCAATTGTTTTTTTCATTTTTGAAGAATTTTTAACGAATTAAATAGAGACGCAATAAGTTAGGGGATGCGTCAAGGGTGGCCTCCGACGAGCCAATTTCGAAGAAACTCTTTTACATGGTTCAGGGGCAGTGAGTTAACAGATTTGCGGCAGTGGTAGAGTTAGCAAATCTTTTTTTCATTTTCAAAGAATTTTTAAAGAATTGAATAATCACGCAATGAGTTAGGGGATGCGTTAAGGGTGGCCTCCGACGAGCCGATTCCGACGAAACTTTTTTACATCGTTCCGGGGCAGTGAGTTAACAGATTCGCGGCAGTATCAGAGTTTCCAATTGTTTTTTTCATTTTTGAAGAATTTTTAACGAATTAAATAATGACGCAATGAGTTAGGGGATGCGTTAAGGGTGGCCTCCGACGAGCCGATTTCGACGAAACTTTTTGACATAGTCCAGGGGCAGTGGGCTAACAGATTCAAGGCAGTGGCAGAGTTAGCAAATCTTTTCTTCATTTTGACAGGATTTTGAAAGAATTAAATAATCACGCAATGAGTTAGGGGATGCGTTAAGGGTGGCCTCCGACAAGCCGATTTCAACGAAACTTTTTCACATGGTTCAGGGGCAGTGAGTCAACAGATTCGCGGCAGTGGTAGAGTTAGCTAATCTTTTTTTCATTTTTAAAGAATTTTTAAAGAATTAAATAATCACGCGACGAGTTAGGGGATGCGTTAAGGGTGGCCTCCGACGAGCCGATTTCAACGAAACTCTTTTACATGGTTCAGGGGCAGTGGGTTAACAGATTCGTGGCAGTGGCAGAGTTAGCAAATCTTCTTTTCATTTCTGAAGAATTTTTAACGAATCAAATAATCACGCAATGAGTTAGGGGATGCGTTAAGGGTGGCCTCCGACGAGCCGATTCCGGAGAAACTTTTTTCCATGGTTCAGGGGCAGTGGGTTAACAGATTCGCGGCAGTATCAGAGTTTCCAATTGTTTTTTTCATTTTTGAAGAATTTTTAACGAATTAAATAATCACGCAATGAGTTAGGGGATGCGTTAAGGGTGGCCTCCGACGAACCGATTTCGACGAAACTTTTTTACATGGTTCAGGGGCAGTGAGTTAACAGATTCGCGGCGGTGGTAGAGTTAGCAAATCTTTTTTTCATTTTTAAAGAATTTTTGAAGAATTAAATGATCACGCAATGAGTTTGGGAATGCGTTAAGGGTGGCCTCCGACGAGCCGATTTCGACGAAACTTTTTTACATGGTTCAGAGGCAGTGGGTTAACAGATTCGCGGCAGTGGCAGAGTTAGCAAATCTTTTTTTCATTTTTGAAGAATTTTTAACGAATCAAATAATCACGCAATGAGTTAGGGGATGCGTTAAGGGTGGCCTCCGACGGGCCGATTTCGACGAAACTTTTTTACATGGTTCAGGGGCAGTGGGTTAACAGATTCGCGGCAGTGGTAGAATTAGCAAATATTTTTTTAATTTTTACAGAATTTTTAAAGAATCAAATAATCACGCAATGAGTTAGGGGATGCGTTAAGGGTGGCCTCCGACGAGCCGATTTCGACGAAACTTATTGACATGATTCAGGGGCAGTAGGTTAACAGATTCGCGGCAGTGGCAGAGTTGGCAAATCTTTTTTTCATTTTGACAGAATTTTGAAAGAATTAAATAATCACGCAATGAGTAAGGGGATGCGTTAAGGGTGGCCTCCGACGAGCCGATTCCAACGAAACTTTTTTACATGGTTCAGGGGCAGTGGGTTAACAGATTCGCGGCAGTGGCAGAGTTAGCAAATCTTTTTTTCATTTCTGAAGAATTTTTAAAGAATTAAATAATCACGCAATGAGTTAGGGAATGCGTTAAGGATGGCCGCCGACGAGCCGATTCCGACGAAACTTTTTTACATGGTTCAGAGGCAGTGAGTTAACAGATTCCCGGAAGTGGTAGAGTTAGCAAATCTTTTTTTCATTTTCACAGAATTTTTAAAGAATTAAATAATCACGCAATGAGTTAGGGATTCGTTAAGGGTGGCCTCCGACGAGCCGATTTCGACGAAACTTTTTTACATGGTTCGGGGGCAGTGGGTTAACAGATTCGCGGCAGTATTAGAGTTTCCAAATAGTTTTTTCATTTTTGAAGAATTTTGAACGAATCAAATAATCATGCAATGAGTTAGGGGATGCGTTAAGGGTGGCCTCCGACGAGCCGATTTCGACGAAACTTTTTCACATCGTTCAGGGGCAGTGGGTTAACAGATTCGCGGCAGTAGCAGAGTTAGCAAATCTTTTTTTCATTTTTGAAGAATTTTTGAAGAATTAAATAATCACGCAATGAGTTAGGGGATGCGTTAAGGGTGGCCTCCAACGAGCTGATTTTGACGAAACTTTTTTACATGGTTCAGGAGCAGTGGGTTAACAGATTCGCGGCAGTGGCAGAGTTAGCAAATCTTTTTTTCATTTTCACAGAATTTTTAAAGAATTAAATAATCACGCAATGAGTTAGGGATGCGTTAAGGGTGGCCTCCGACGAGCCGATTTCGACGAAACTTTTTTACATGGTTCGGGGGCAGTGGGTTAACAGATTCGCGGCAGTATTAGAGTTTCCAAATAGTTTTTTCATTTTTGAAGAATTTTGAACGAATCAAATAATCATGCAATGAGTTAGGGGATGCGTTAAGGGTGGTCTCCGACGAGCCGATTTCGACGAAACTTTTTTACATCGTTCAGGGGCAGTGGGTTAACAGATTCGCGGCAGTAGCAGAGTTAGCAAATCTTTTTTTCATTTTTGAAGAATTTTGAAAGAATTAAATAATCACGCAATGAGTTAGGGGATGCGTTAAGGGTGGCCTCCAACGAGCCGATTTTGACAAAACTTTTTTACATGGTTCAGGGGCAGTGGGTTAACAGATTCGCGGCAGTGGTAGAGTTAGCAAATCTTTTTTTATTTTTGAAGAATTTTTAAAGAATTTAATAATGACGCAATGAGTTAGGGGATGCGTTAAGGGTAGCCTCCGACGAGCCGATTCTGACGAAACTTTTTCACATGGTCCAGGGGCAGTGGGTTAACAGATTCGAGGCAGTGGCAGAGTTAGCAAATCTTTCTTTCATTTTTGAAGAATTTTTATCGAATCAAATAATCACGCAATGAGTTGGGGGATGCGTTAAGAGTGGCCTCCGACGAGCCGATTTCGACGAAACTTTTTTACATGGTTCAGGGGCAGTGGGTTAACAGATTCGCGGCAGTGGTAGAGTTAGCAAATCTTTTTTTCATTTTTACAGAATTTTTAAACAATTAAATAATCACGCAATGAGTTAGGGGATGCGTTAAGGGTGGCCTCCGACGAGCCGATTTCGACGGAACTTTTTTACATCGTTCAGGGGCAGTAAGTTAACAGATTCGCGGCAGTATCAGAGTTTCCAATTGTTTTTTTCATTTTTGAAGAATTTTTAACGAATTAAATAATCACGCAATGAGTTAGGGGATGCGTTAAGGGTGGCCTCCGACGAACCGATTTCGACGAAACTTTTTTACATGGTTCAGGGGCAGTGAGTTAACAGATTCGCGGCGGTGGTAGAGTTAGCAAATCTTTTTTTCATTTTTAGAGAATTTTTAAAGAATTAAATAATCACGCAATGAGTTAGGGAATGCGTTAAGGGTGGCCTCCGACGAGCCGATTTCGACGAAACTTTTTTACATGGTCCAGGAACAGTAGGTCAACAGTTTCGCGGCAGTGGCAGAGTTAGCAAATCTTTTTTTCATTTTTGAAGAATTTTTAACGAATCAAATAATCACGCAATGAGTTAGGGGATGCGTTAAGGGTGGCCTCCGACGGGCCGATTTCGACAAAACTTTTTTACATGGTTCAGGGGCAGTGGGTTAACAGATTCGCGGCAGTGGTAGAATTAGCAAATCTTTTTTATATTTTTACAGAATTTTTAAAGAATTAAATAATCACGCAATGAGTTAGGGGATGCGTTAAGGGTGGCCTCCGACGAGCCGATTTCGACGAAACTTTTTTACATGGTTCAGGGGCAGTGAGTTAACAGATTCGCGGAAGTGGTAGACTTAGCAAATCTTTTTTTCATTTTTGAAGAATTTTCAAAAAATGAAATAATCACGCAATGAGTTAGGGGATGCGTTAAGGGTGGCCTCCGACAAGCCGATTTCGACGAAACTTTTTTACATGGTTCAGGGGCATTGAGTTAACAGATTCGCGGAAGTGGTAGAGTTAGCAAATCTTTTTTTCATTTTTGAAGAATTTTCAAAAAATTGAATAATCACGCAATGAGTTAGGTGATGCGTTAAGGGTGGCCTCCGACGAGCCGATTTCGACGAAACTTTTTTACATGGTCCAGGGGCAGTGGGTTAACAGATTCGAGGCGGTGGCAGAGTTAGCAAATCTTTTTTTCATTTTTAAAGAATTTTTAACCAATTAAATAATGACGCAATGAGTTAGGGGATGCGTTAAGGGTGGCCTCCGACGAGCCGATTTCGACGAAACTTTCTTACATGGTTCAGGGGCAGTGGGTTAACAGATTCGCGGCAGTGGTAGAATTGGCAAATCTTTTTTTCATTTTTACAGAATTTTTAAAGAATTAAATAATCACGCAATGAGTTAGGGGATGCGTTAAGGGTGGCCTCCGACGAGCCGATTTCGACGGAACTTTTTTACATCGTTAAGGGGCAGTAAGTTAACAGATTCGCGGCAGTATCAGAGTTTCCAATTGTTTTTTTCATTTTTGAAGAATTTTTAACGAATTAAATAGAGACGCAATGAGTTAGGGGATGCGTCAAGGGTGGCCTCCGACCAGCCGATTTCAAAGAAACTCTTTTACATGGTTCAGGGGCAGTGAGTTAACAGATTCGCGTCAGTGGTAGAGTTAGCAAATCTTTTTTTCATTTTCAAAGAATTTTTAAAGAATTGAATAATCACGCAATGGGTTAGGGGATGCGTTAAGGGTGGCCTCCGACGAGCCGATTTCGACGGAACTTTTTTACATCGTTCCGGGGCAGTAAGTTAACAAATTCGCGGCAGTATCAGAGTTTCCAATTGTTTTTTTAATTTTTGAAGAATTTTTAACGAATTAAATAATGACGCAATGAGTTAGGGGATGCGTTAAGGGTGGCCTCCGACGAGCCGATTTCGACGAAACTTTTTCACATGGTACAGGGGCAGTGGGTTAACAGATTCGTGGCAGTGGCAGAGTTAGCAAATCTTTTTTTCATTTTGACAGGATTTTGAAAGAATTAAATAATAACGCAATGAGTTAGGGGATGCGTTAGGGGTGGCCTCCGACGAGCCGATTTCAACGGAACTTTTTCACATGGTTCAGGGGCAGTGAGTCAACAGATTCGCGGCAGTGGTAGAGTTAGCTAATCTTTTTTTCATTTTTAAAGAATTTTTAAAGAATTAAATAATCGCGCGATGAGTTAGGGGATGCGTTAAGGGTGGCCTCCGACGAGCCGATTTCAACGAAACTCTTTCACATGGTTCAGGGGCAGTGGGTTAACAGATGCGTGGCAGTGGCAGAGTTAGCAAATCTTCTTTTCATTTCTGAAGAATTTTTAACGAATCAAATAATCACGCAATGAGTTAGGGGATGCGTTAAGGGTGGCCTCCGACGAGCCGATTTCGAAGAAACTTTTTTACATGGTTCAGGGGCAGTGGGTTAACAGATTCGCGGCAGTGGCAGAGTTAGCAAATCTTTTTTTCATTTTTGAAGAATTTTTAACGAATCAAATAATCACGCAATGAGTTAGGGGATGCGTTAAGGGTGGCCTCCGACGGGCCGATTTCGACGAAACTTTTTTACATGGTTCAGGGGCAGTGGGTTAACAGATTCGCGGCAGTGGTAGAATTAGCAAATATTTTTTTTATTTTTACAGAATTTTTAAAGAATCAAATAATCACGCAATGAGTTAGGGGATGCGTTAAGGGTGGCCTCCGAAGAGCCGATTTCGACGAAACTTATTTACATGGTTCAGGGGCAGTAGGTTAACAGATTCGCGGCAGTGGCAGAGTTAGCAAATCTTTTTTTCATTTTTGAAGAATTTTCAAAAAATGAAATAATCACGTAATGAGTTAGGGGATGCGTTAAGGGTGGCCTCCGACGAGCCGATTTCGACGAAACTTTTTGGCATGGTTCAGGGGCAGTGGGTCAACAGATTCGCGGCAGTGGCAGAGTTAGCAAATCTTTTTTTCATTTTGACAGAATTTTGAAAGAATTAAATAATCACGCAATGAGTAAGGGGATGCGTTAAGGGTGGCCTCCGACGAGCCGATTTCAACGAAACTTTTTTACATGGTTCAGGGGCAGTGGGTTAACAGATTCGCGGCAGTGGCAGAGTTAGCAAATCTTTTTTTCATTTTTGAAGAATTTTCAAAGAATTAAATAATCACGCAATGAGTTAGGGGATGCGTTAAGGGTGGCCGCCGACGAGCCGATTCCGACGAAACTTCTTTACATGGTTCAGAGGCAGTGAGTTAACAGATTCCCGGAAGTGGTAGAGTTAGCAAATCTTTTTTTCATTTTTACAGAATTTTTAAAGAATTAAATAATCACGCAATGAGTTAGGGATGCGTTGAGGGTGGCCTCCGACGAGCCGATTTCGACGAAACTTTTTTACATGGTTCGGGGGCAGTGGGTTAACAGATTCGCGGCAGTATTAGAGTTTCCAAATAGTTTTTTCATTTTTGAAGAATTTTGAACGAATCAAATAATCATGCAATGAGTTAGGGGATGCGTTAAGGGTGGCCTCCGACGAGCCGATTTCGACGAAACTTTTTTACATCGTTCAGGGGCAGTGGGTTAACAGATTCGCGGCAGTAGCAGAGTTAGCAAATCTTTTTTTCATTTTTGAAGAATTTTTAAAGAATTAAATAATCACGCAATGAGTTAGGGGATGCGTTAAGGGTGGCCTCCAACGAGCCGATTTTGACGAAACTTTTTTACATGGTTCAGGGGCAGTGGGTTAACAGATTCGCGGCAGTGGCAGAGTTAGCAAATCTTTTTTTCATTTTTGAAGAATTTTCAAAGAATTAAATAATCACGCAATGAGTTAGGGGATGCGATAAGGGTGGCCGCCGACGAGCCGATTCCGACGAAACTTTTTTACATGGTTCAGAGGCAGTGAGTTAACAGATTCCCGGAAGTGGTAGAGTTAGCAAATCTTTTTTTCATTTTCACAGAATTTTTAAAGAATTAAATAATCACGCAATGAGTTAGGGATGCGTTAAGGGTGGCCTCCGACGAGCCGATTTCGACGAAACTTTCTTACATGGTTCGGGGGCAGTGGGTTAACAGATTCGCGGCAGTATTAGAGTTTCCAAATAGTTTTTTCATTTTTGAAGAATTTTGAACGAATCAAATAATCATGCAATGAGTTAGGGGATGCGTTAAGGGTGGCCTCCGACGAGCCGATTTCGACGAAACTTTTTTACATGGTTCAGGGGCAGTGAGTTAACAGATTCGCGGCGGTGGTAGAGTTAGCAAATCTTTTTTTCATTTTTAAAGAATTTTTGAAGAATTGAATAATCACGCAATGAGTTAGGGAATGCGTTAAGGGTGGCCTCCGACGAGCCGATTTCGACGAAACTTTTTTACATGGTCCAGGAACAGTAGGTCAACAGTTTCGCGGCAGTGGCAGAGTTAGCAAATCTTTTTTTCATTTTTGAAGAATTTTTAACGAATCAAATAATCACGCAATGAGTTAGGGGATGCGTTAAGGGTGGCCTCCGACGGGCCGATTTCGACGAAACTTTTCTACATGGTTCAGGCGCAGTGGGTTAACAGATTCGCGGCAGTGGTAGAATTAGCAAATCTTTTTTTCATTTTTACAGAATTTTTAAGGAATTAAATAATCACGCAATGAGTTAGGGGATGCGTTGAGGGTGGCCTCCGACGAGCCGATTCCGACGAAACTTTTTTACATGGTTCAGGGGCAGTGAGTTAACAGATTCGCGGCAGTGGTAGAGTTAGCAAATCTTTTTTTATTTTTGGAGAATTTTTAAAGAATTTAATAATGACGCAATGAGTTAGGGGATGCGTTAAGGGTGGCCTCCGACGAGCCGATTTCGACGAAATTTTTTTACATGGTTCAGGGGCAGTGAGTTAACAGATTCGCGGCAGTGGCAGAGTTAGCAAATCTTTTTTTCATTTTTGAAGAATTTTCAAAGAATTGAATAATCACGCAATGAGTTAGGGGATGCGTTGAGGGTGGCCTCCGACGAGCCGATTCCGACGAAACTTTTTTATATGGTTCAGGGGCAGTGAGTTAACAGATTCGCGGCAGTGGTAGAGTTAGCAAATCTTTTTTTATTTTTGAAGAATTTTTAAAGAATTTAATAATGACGCAATGAGTTAGGGGATGCGTTAAGGGTGGCCTCCGACAAGCCGATTTCGACGAAACTTCTTCACATGGTACAGGGGCAGTGGGTTAACAGATTCGCGGCAGTGGCAGAGTTAGCAAATCTTTTTTTCATTTTTAAAGAATTTTTAAAGAATTAAATAATGACGCGATGAGTTAGGGGATGCGTTAAGGGTGGCCTCCGACGAGCCGATTTCGACGAAACTTTTTCACATGGTACAGGGGCAGTGGGTTAACAGATTCGCGGCAGTGGCAGAGTTAGCAAATTTTTTTTTCATTTTTGAAGAATTTTCAAAGAATTAAATAATCACGCAATGAGTTAGGGGATGCGTTAAGGGTGGCCTCCGACGAGCCGATTTCAACGAAACTATTTCACATGGTTCAGGGGCAGTGGTCTAACAGATTCGCGGCAGTGGCAGAGTTAGCAAATTTTTTTTTCATTTTTGAAGAATTTTCAAAGAATTAAATAATCACGCAATGAGTTAGGGGATGCGTTAAGGATGGCCTCCGACGAGCCGATTTCGACGAAACTTTTTTACATGGTTCAGGGGCAGTGAGTTAACAGATTCGCGGAAGTGGTAGAGTTAGCAAATCTGTTTTTCATTTTTGAAGAATTTTCAAAAAATTGAATAATCACGCAATGAGTTAGGTGATGCGTTAAGGGTGGCCTCCGACGAGCCGATTTCGACGAAACTTTTTTACATGGTCCAGGGGCAGTGGGTTAACAGATTCGAGGCGGTGGCAGAGTTAGCAAATCTTTTTTTCATTTTTGAAGAATTTTTAACGGATTAAATAATGACGCAATGAGTTAGGGGATGCGTTAAGGGTGGCCTCCGACGAGCCGATTTCGACGGAACTTTTTTACATCGTTCCGGGGCAGTAAGTTAACAGATTCGCGGCAGTATCAGAGTTCCCAATTGTTTTTTTCATTTTTGAAGAATTTTTAACGAATTAAATAATGACGCAATGAGTTAGGGGATGCGTTAAGGGTGGCCTCCGACAAGCCGATTTCGACGAAACTTTTTCACATGGTACAGGGGCAGTGGGTTAACAGATTCGCGGCAGTGGCAGAGTTAGCAAATCTTTTTTTCATTTTGACAGGATTTTGGAAGAATTAAATAATCACGCAATGAGTTAGGGGATGCGTTAAGGGTGGCCTCCGACGAGCCGATTTCAACGAAACTTTTTCACATGGTTCAGGGGCAGTGAGTCAACAGATTCGCGGCAGTGGTAGAGTTAGCTAATCTTTTTTTCATTTTTAAAGAATTTTTAAAGAATTAAATAATCACGCGATGAGTTAGGGGATGCGTTAAGGGTGGCCTCCGACGAGCCGATTTCAACGAAACTCTTCTACATGGTTCAGGGGGAGTGGGTTAACAGATTCGTGGCAGTGGCAGAGTTAGCAAATCTTCTTTTCATTTCTGAAGAATTTTTAACGAATTAAATAATCACGCAATGAGTTAGGGGATGCGTTAAGGGTGGCCTCCGACGAACCGATTTCGACGAAACTTTTTTACATGGTTCAGGGGCAGTGAGTTAACAGATTCGCGGCGGTGGTAGAGTTAGCGAATCTTTTTTTCATTTTCAAAGAATTTTTGAAGAATTAAATAATCACGCAATGAGTTAGGGAATGCGTTAAGGGTGGCCTCCGACGAGCCGATTTCGACGAAACTTTTTTACATGGTTCAGGGGCAGTGGGTTAACAGATTCGCGGCAGTGGCAGAGTTAGCAAATCTTTTTTTCATTTTTGAAGAATTTTTAACGAATCAAATAATCACGCAATGAGTTAGGGGATGCGTTAAGGGTGGCCTCCGACGGGCCGATTTCGACGAAACTTCTTTACATGGTTCAGGGGCAGTGGGTTAACAGATTCGCGGCAGTGGTAGAATTACCAAATATTTTTTTCATTTTTACAGAATTTTTAAAGAATCAAATAATCACGCAATGAGTTAGGGGATGCGTTAAGGGTGGCCTCCGAAGAGCCGATTTCGACGAAACTTATTTACATGGTTCAGGGGCAGTAGGTTAACAGATTCGCGGCAGTGGCAGAGTTAGCAAATCTTTTTTTCATTTTTGAAGAATTTTCAAAAAATGAAATAATCACGTAATGAGTTAGGGGATGCGTTAAGGGTGGCCTCCGACGAGCCGATTTCGACGAAACTTTTTGACATGGTTCAGGGGCAGTGGGTCAACAGATTCGCGGCAGTGGCAGAGTTAGCAAATCTTTTTTTCATTTTGACAGAATTTTGAAAGAATTAAATAATCACGCAATGAGTAAGGGGATGCGTTAAGGGTGGCCTCCGACGAGCCGATTTCAACGAAACTTTTTTACATGGTTCAGGGGCAGTGGGTTAACAGATTCACGGCAGTGGCAGAGTTAGCAAATCTTTTTTTCATTTTTGAAGAATTTTCAAAGAATTAAATAATCACGCAATGAGTTAGGGGATTCGTTAAGGGTGGCCGCCGACGAGCCGATTCCGACGAAACTTTTTTACATGGTTCAGAGGCAGTGAGTTAACAGATTCCCGGAAGTGGTAGAGTTAGCAAATCTTTTTTTCATTTTTACAGAATTTTTAAAGAATTAAATAATCACGCAATGAGTTAGGGATGCGTTGAGGGTGGCCTCCGACGAGCCGATTTCGACGAAACTTTTTTACATGGTTCGGGGGCAGTGGGTTAACAGATTCGCGGCAGTATTAGAGTTTCCAAATAGTTTTTTCATTTTTGAAGAATTTTGAACGAATCAAATAATCATGCAATGAGTTAGGGGATGCGTTAAGGGTGGCCTCCGACGAGCCGATTTCGACGAAACTTTTTTACATCGTTCAGGGGCAGTGGGTTAACAGATTCGCGGCAGTAGCAGAGTTAGCAAATCTTTTTTTCATTTTTGAAGAATTTTTAAAGAATTAAATAATCACGCAATGAGTTAGGGGATGCGTTGAGGGTGGCCTCCAACGAGCCGATTTTGACGAAACTTTTTTACATGGTTCAGGGGCAGTGGGTTAACAGATTCGCGGCAGTGGCAGAGTTAGCAAATCTTTTTTTCATTTTTGAAGAATTTTTAACGAATTAAATAATCACGCAATGAGTTAGGGGATGCGTTAAGGGTGGCCTCCGACGAGCCGATTTCGACGAAACTTTTTTTCATGGTTCAGGGGCAGTGGGTCAACAGCTTCGCGGCAGTGGCAGAGTTAGCAAATCTTTTTTTCATTTTATAAGAATTTTTAACGAATCAAATAATCACGCAATGAGTTAGGGGATGCGTTAAGGGTGGCCTCCGACGAGCCGATTTCGACAAAACTCTTTGACATGGTTCAGGGGCAGTGAGTTAACAGATTCGCGGCAGTGGTAGAGTTAGCAAATCTTTTTTTCATTTTTAAAGAATTTTTAAAGAATTAAATAATCACGCAACGAGTTAGGGGATGCGTTAAGGGTGGCCTCCGACGATCCGATTCCGACGAAACTTTTTTACATGGTTCAGGGGCAGTGGGTTAACAGATTCGTGGCAGTGGCAGAGTTAGCAAATCTTTTCTTCATTTTTGAAGAATTTTTAACGAATCAAATAATCACGCAATGAGTTATGGGATGCGTTAAGGGTGGCCTCCGACGAGCCGATTTCGACGAAACTTTTTTACATGGTTCAGGGGCAGTGGGTCAACAGATTCGTGGCAGTGGCAGAGTTAGCAAATCTTTTTTTCATTCTTGAAGAATTTTTAAAGAATTAAATAATCACGCAATGAGTTAGGGAATGCGTTAAGGGTGGCCTCCGACGAGCCGATTTCGACGAAACTTTTTGACATGGTTCGGGGCAGTGGGTTAACAGATTCGCAGCAGTAGCAGAGTTAGCAAATCTTTTTTTCATTTTTGACGAATTTTTAAAGAATTAAATAATCACGCAATGAGTTAGAGGATGCGTTAAGGGTGGCCTCCGACGAGCCGATTCCGACGAAACTTTTTTACATGGTTCAGGGGCAGTGAGTTAACAGATTCGCGGCAGTGGTAGAGTTAGCAAATCTTTTTTTCATTTTTAAAGAATTTTTAAAGAATTAAATAATCACGCAACGAGTTAGGGGATGCGTTAAGGGTGGCCTCCGACGATCCGATTTCGACGAAACTTTTTTACATGGTTCAGGGGCAGTGGGTTAACAGATTCGTGGCAGTGGCAGAGTTAGCAAATCTTTTTTTCATTTTATAAGACTTTTTAACGAATCAAATAATCACGCAATGAGTTAGGGGATGCGTTAAGGGTGGCCTCCGACGAGCCGATTTCGACGAAACTCTTTGACATGGTTCAGGGGCAGTGAGTTAACAGATTCGCGGCAGTGGTAGAGTTAGCAAATCTTTTTTTCATTTTTAAAGAATTTTTAAAGAATTAAATAATCACGCAACGAGTTAGGGGATGCGTTAAGGGTGGCCTCCGACGATCCGATTTCGACGAAACTTTTTTACATGGTTCAGGGGCAGTGGGTTAACAGATTCGTGGCAGTGGCAGAGTTAGCAAATCTTTTTTTCATTTTATAAGACTTTTTAACGAATCAAATAATCACGCAATGAGTTAGGGGATGCGTTAAGGGTGGCCTCCGACGAGCCGATTTCGACGAAACTCTTTGACATGATTCAGGGGCAGTGAGTTAACAGATTCGCGGCAGTGGTAGAGTTAGCAAATCTTTTTTTCATTTTTAAAGAATTTTTAAAGAATTAAATAATCACGCAACGAGTTAGGGGATAAGTTAAGGGTGGCCTCCGACGATCCGATTTCGACGAAACTTTTTTACATGGTTCAGGGGCAGTGGGTTAACAGATTCGTGGCAGTGGCAGAGTTAGCAAATCTTTTTTTCATTTTTGAAGAATTTTTAACGAATCAAATAATCACGCAATGAGTTATGGGATGCGTTAAGGGTGGCCTCCGACGAGCCGATTTCGACGAAACTTTTTTACATGGTTCAGGGGCAGTGGGTTAACAGATTCGTGGCAGTGGCAGAGTTAGCAAATCTTTTTTTCATTCTTGAAGAATTTTTAAAGAATTAAATAATCACGCAATGAGTTAGGGAATGCGTTAAGGGTGGCCTCCGACGAGCCGATTTCGACGAAACTTTTTGACATGGTTCGGGGCAGTGGGTTAACAGATTCGCGCCAGTGGCAGAGTTACCAAATCTTTTTTTCATTTTTGAAGAATTTTTAAAGAATCAAATAATCACGCAATGAGTTAGAGGATGCGTTAAGGGTGGCCTGCGACGAGCCGATTTCGACGAAACTTTTTTACATGGTTCAGGGGCAGTGGGTTAACAGATTCGCGGCAGTGGCAGAGTTAGCAAATCTTTTTTTTATTCTTGAAGAATTTTTACAGAATTAAATAATCACGCAATGAGTTAGGGGATGCGTTAAGGGTGGCCTCCGACGAGCCGATTGAGACGAAACTTTTTTACATGGTTCAGGGGCATTGGGTTAACAGATTCGCGGCAGTGGCAGAGTTAGCAAATCTTCTTTTCATTTTTACAGAATTTTTGAAGAAATAAATCATTACGCAATGAGTTAGGGGATGCGTTAAGGGTGGCCTTCGACGAGCCGATTTTGACGGAACTTTTTTACATCGTTCAGGGGCAGTGAGTTAACAGATTCGCGGCAGTGGTAGAGTCAGCAAATCTTTTTTTCATTCTTGAAGAATTTTTAAAGAATTAAATAATCACGCAATGAGTTAGGGGATGCGTTAAGGGTGGCCTCCGACGAGCCGATTTCGACGAAACTTTCTTACATGGTTCAGGGGCAGTGGGTTAACAGATTCGCGGCAGTGGCAGAGTTGGCAAATCTTTTTTTCAATATTGAAGAATTTTTAAAGAATTAAATAATCACGCAATGAGTTAGGGGATGCGTTAAGGGTGGCCTCCGACGAGCCGATTTCGACGAAACTTTCTTACATGGTTCAGGGGCAGTGGGTTAACAGATTCGCGGCAGTGGCAGAGTTGGCAAATCTTTTTTTCAATATTGAAGAATTTTTAAAGAATTAAATAATCACGCGATGAGTTAGGGGATGCGTTGAGGGTGGCCTCCGACGAGCCGATTCCGACGAAACTTTTTGACATGGTTCAGGGGCAGTGAGTTAACAGATTCGCGGCAGTGGTAGAGTTAGCAAATCTTTTTTTCATTTTCAAAGAATTTTTAAAGAATTAAATAATCACGCAACGAGTTAGGGGATGCGTTAAGGGTGGCCTCCGACGATCCGATTTCGACGAAACTTTTTTACATGGTTCAGGGGCAGTGGGTTAACAGATTCGTGGCAGTGGCAGAGTTAGCAAATCTTTTTTTCATTTTTGAAGAATTTTTAACGAATCAAATAATTACGCAATGAGATAGGGGATGCGTTAAGGGTGGCCTCCGACGAACCGATTTCGACAAAACTTCTTTACATGGTTTAGAGGCAGTGGGTCAACAGCTTCGCGGCAGTATCAGAGTTTCCAAATGTTTTTTTCATTTTTGAAGAATTTTTAACGAATTAAATAATCACGCAATGAGTTAGGGGATGCGTTAAGGGTGGCCGCCGACGAGCCGATTCCGACGAAACTTTTTTACATGGTTCAGGGACAGTGAGTTAACAGATTCGCGGAAGTGGTAGAGTTAGCAAATCTTTTTTTCATTTTTGAAGAATTTTCAAAAAATGAAATAATCACGCAATGAGTTAGGGGATGCGTTAAGGGTGGCCTCCGACGAGCCGATTTCGACGAAACTTTTTTACATGGTCCAGGGGCAGTGGGTTAACAGATTCGAGGCAGTGGCAGAGTTATTAAATCTTTCTTTCATTTTTGAAGAATTTTTATCGAATCAAATAATCACGCAATGAGTTAGGGGATGCGTTAAGCGTGGCCTCCGACGAGCCGATTTCGACGAAACTTTCTAACATGATTCAAGGGCAGTGAGTTAACAGATTCGCGGCAGTGGTAGAGTTAGCAAATCTTTTTTTATTTTTGAAGAATTTTTAAAGAATTTAATAATGACGCAATGAGTTAGGGGATGCGTTAAGGGTGGCCTCCGACGAGCCGATTCCGACGAAACTTTTTCACATGGAACAGGGGCAGTGGGTTAACAGATTCGCGGCAGTGGCAGAGTTAGCAAATCTTTTTTTCATTTTGACAGAATTTTGAAAGAATTAAATAATCACGCAATGAGTAAGGGGATGCGTTAAGGGTGGCCTCCGACGAGCCGATTCCAACGAAACTTTTTTACATGGTTCAGCGGCAGTGGGTTAACAGATTCGCAGCAGTGGCAGAGTTAGCAAATCTTTTTTTCATTTTTGAAGAATTTTCAAAGAATTAAAAAATGACGCAATGAGTTAGGGGATGCGTTAAGGGTGGCCGCCGACGAGCCGATTCCGACGAAACTTTTTTACATAGTTCAGGGGCAGTGAGTTAACAGATTCCCGGAAGTGTCAGAGTTAGCAAATCTTTTTTTCATTTTTGAAGAATTTTCAAAAAATGAAATAATCACGCAATGAGTTAGGGGATGCGTTAAGGGTGGCCTCCGACGAGCCGATTTCGACGAAACTTTTTGACATGGTCCAGGGGCAGTGGGCTAACAGATTCAAGGCAGTGGCAGAGTTAGCAAATCTTTCTTTCATTTTTGAAGAATTTTTAACGAATCAAATAATCACGCAATGAGTTAGGGGATGCGTTAAGGGTGGCCTCCG
The DNA here is from genome assembly GCA_963992785.1 of Tenthredo livida. NCBI lineage: Eukaryota > Metazoa > Arthropoda > Insecta > Hymenoptera > Tenthredinidae > Tenthredo > Tenthredo livida. The sequence continues at coordinate 15,276,673 of OZ023070.1, read as the reverse complement.
ACGAGCCGATTTCGACGAAACTTTTTTACATGGTTCAGGGGCAGTGGTTAAACAGATTCGCGGCAGTGGCAGAGTTAGCAAATCTTTCTTTCATTTTCGAAGAATTTTCAAAGAATTGAATATTCACGCAATGAGTTAGGGGATGCGTTGAGGTTGGCCTCCGACGAGCCGATTTCGACGAAACTTTTCAACATGGTTCAAGGGCAGTGAGTTAACAAATTCGCGGCAGTGGTAGAGTTAGCAAATCTTTTTTTATTTTTGAAGAATTTTTAAAGAATTTAATAATGACGCGATGAGTTAGGGGATGCGTTAAGTGTGGCCTCCGACGAGCCGATTTCGACGAAACTTTTCCACATGGAACAGGGGCAGTGGGTTAACAGATTCACGGCAGTGGCAGAGTTAGCAAATCTTTTTTTCATTTTGACAGAATTTTGAAAGAATTAAATAATCACGCAATGAGTAAGGGGATGCGTTAAGGGTGGCCTCCGACGAGCCGATTCCAACGAAACTTTTTTACATGGTTCAGGGGCAGTGGGTTAACAGATTCGCAGCAGTGGCAGAGTTAGCAAATCTTTTTTTCATTTTTGAAGAATTTTCAAAGAATTAAATAATCACGCAATGAGTTAGGGGATGCGATAAGGGTGGCCGCCGACGAGCCGATTCCGACGAAACTTTTTTACATGGTTCAGGGGCAGTGAGTTAACAGATTCGCGGAAGTGGTAGAGTTAGCAAATCTTTTTTTCATTCTTGAAGAATTTTCAAAAAATGAAATAATCACGCAATGAGTTAGGGGATGCGTTAAGGGTGGCCTCCGACGAGCCGATTTCGACGAAACTTTTTGACATGGTCCAGGGGCAGTGGGTTAACAGATTCAAGGCAGTGGCAGAGTTAGCAAATCTTTCTTTCATTTTTGAAGAATTTTTAACGAATCAAATAATCACGCAATGAGTTAGGGGATGCGTTAAGGGTGGCCTCCGACGAGCCGATTTCGACGAAACTCTTTGACATGGTTCAGGGGCAGTGAGTTCACAGATTCGCGGCAGTGGTAGAGTTAGCAAATCTTTTTTTCATTTTTAAAGAATTTTTAAAGAATTAAATAATCACGCAACGAGTTAGGGGATGCGTTAAGGGTGGCCTCCGACGATCCGATTTCGACGAAACTTTTTTACATGGTTCAGGGGCAGTGGGTTAACAGATTCGTGGCAGTGGCAGAGTTAGCAAATCTTTCTTTCATTTTTGAAGAATTTTTAACGAATCAAATAATCACGCAATGAGTTATGGGATGCGTTAAGGGTGGCCTCCGACGAGCCGATTTCGACGAAACTTTTTTACATGGTTCAGGGGCAGTGGGTTAACAGATTCGTGGCAGTGGCAGAGTTAGCAAATCTTTTTTTCATTTTTGAAGAATTTTTAAAGAATTAAATAATCACGCAATGAGTTAGGGAATTCGTTAAGGGTGGCCTCCGACGAGCCGATTTCGACGAAACTTTTTGACATGGTTCGGGGCAGTGGGTTAACAGATTCGCGCCAGTGGCAGAGTTAGCAAATCTTTTTTTCATTTTTGAAGAATTTTTAAAGAATCAAATAATCACGCAATGAGTTAGAGGATGCGTTAAGGGTGGCCTCCGAAGAGCCGATTTCGACGAAACTTTTTTACATGGTTCAGGGGCAGTGGGTTAACAGATTCGCGGCAGTGGCAGAGTTAGCAAATCTTTTTTTCATTCTTGAAGAATTTTTACAGAATTAAATAATCACGCAATGAGTTAGGGGATGCGTTAAGGGTGGCCTCCGACGAGCCGATTGAGACGAAACTTTTTTACATGGTTCAGGGGCATTGGGTTAACAGATTCGCGGCAGTGGCAGAATTAGCAAATCTTCTTTTCATTTTTACAGAATTTTTGAAGAAATAAATCATTACGCAATGAGTTAGGGGATGCGTTAAGGGTGGCCTTCGACGAGCCGATTTTGACGGAACTTTTTTACATCGTTCAGGGGCAGTGAGTTAACAGATTCGCGGCAGTGGTAGAGTTAGCAAATCTTTTTTTCATTCTTGAAGAATTTTTAAAGAATTAAATAATCACGCAATGAGTTAGGGGATGCGTTAAGGGTGGCCTCCGACGAGCCGATTTCGACGAAACTTTCTTACATGGTTCAGGGGCAGTGGGTTAACAGATTCGCGGCAGTGGCAGAGTTGGCAAATCTTTTTTTCAATATTGAAGAATTTTTAAAGAATTAAATAATCACGCAATGAGTTAGGGGATGCGTTAAGGGTGGCCTCCAACGAGCCGATTCCGACGAAACTTTTTTACACCGTTCAGGGGCAGTAAGTTAACAGATTCGCGGCAGTGGCAGAGTTAGCAAATCTTTTTTTCATTTTTACAGAATTTTTAAAAAATTAAATAATCACGCAATGAGTTAGGGGATGCGTTTAGGGTGGCCTCCGACGACCCGATTCCGAAGAAACTTTTTCACATGGTTCAGGGGCAGTGGGTTAACAGATTCGCGGCAGTGGCAGAGTTAGCAAATCTTTTTTCCATTTTTGAAGAATTTTCAAAGAATTAAATAATCACGCAATGAGTTAGGGGATGCGTTGAGGGTGGCTTCCGACGAGCCGATTCCGACGAAACTTTTTGACATGGTTCAGGGGCAGTGAGTTAACAGATTCGCGGCAGTGGTAGAGTTAGCAAATCTTTTTTTCATTTTCAAAGAATTTTTAAAGAATTAAATAATCACGCAACGAGTTAGGGGATGCGTTAAGGGTGGCCTCCGACGAGCCGATTTCGACGAAACTTTTTTACATGGTCCAGGGGCAGTGGGTTAACAGATTCGAGGCAGTGGCAGAGTTATTAAATCTTTCTTTCATTTTTGAAGAATTTTTATCTAATCAAATAATCACGCAATGAGTTAGGGGATGCGTCAAGCGTGGCCTCCGACGAGCCGATTTCGACGAAACTTTCTAACATGATTCAAGGGCAGTGAGTTAACAGATTCGCGGCAGTGGTAGAGTTAGCAAATCTTTTTTTATTTTTGAAGAATTTTTAAAGAATTTAATAATGACGCAATGAGTTAGGGGATGCGTTAAGGGTGGCCTCCGACGAGCCGATTCCGACGAAACTTTTTCACATGAAACAGGGGCAGTGGGTTAACAGATTCGCGGCAGTGGCAGAGTTAGCAAATCTTTTTTTCATTTTGACAGAATTTTGAAAGAATTAAATAATCACGCAATGAGTAAGGGGATGCGTTAAGGGTGGCCTCCGACGAGCCGATGCCAACGAAACTTTTTTACATGGTTCAGCGGCAGTGGGTTAACAGATTCGCAGCAGTGGCAGAGTTAGCAAATCTTTTTTTCATTTTTGAAGAATTTTCAAAGAATTAAATAATCACGCAATGAGTTAGGGGATGCGTTAAGGGTGGCCGCCGACGAGCCGATTTCGACGAAACTTTTTTACATGGTTCGGGGGCAGTGGGTTAACAGATTCGCGGCAGTATTAGAGTTTCCAAATAGTTTTTTCATTTTTGAAGAATTTTGAACGAATCAAATAATCATGCAATGAGTTAGGGGATGCGTTAAGGGTGGCCTCCGACGAGCCGATTTCGACGAAACTTTTTCACATCGTTCAGGGGCAGTGGGTTAACAGATTCGCGCCAGTATCAGAGTTTCCAATTGTTTTTTTCATTTTTGAAGAATTTTTAACGAATTAAATAATCACGCAATGAGTTAGGGGATGCGTTAAGGGTGGCCTCCGACGAACCGATTCCGACGAAACTTTTTTACATGGTTCAGGGGCAGTGAGTTAACAGATTCGCGGCGGTGGTAGAGTTAGCAAATCTTTTTTTCATTTTTAGAGAATTTTTAAAGAATTAAATAATCACGCAATGAGTTAGGGAATGCGTTAAGGGTGGCCTCCGACGAGCCGATTTCGACGAAACTTTTTTACATGGTCCAGGAACAGTAGGTCAACAGTTTCGCGGCAATGGCAGAGTTAGCAAATCTTTTTTTCATTTTTGAAGAATTTTTAACGAATCAAATAATCACGCAATGAGTTAGGGGATGCGTTAAGGGTGGCCTCCGACGGGCCGATTTCGACAAAACTTTTTTACATGGTTCAGGGGCAGTGGGTTAACAGATTCGCGGCAGTGGTAGAATTAGCAAATCTTTTTTATATTTTTACAGAATTTTTAAAGAATTAAATAATCACGCAATGAGTTAGGGGATGCGTTAAGGGTGGCCTCCGACGAGCCGATTTCGACGAAACTTTTTTACATGGTTCAGGGGCAGTGAGTTAACAGATTCGCGGAAGTGGTAGAGTTAGCAAATCTTTTTTTCATTTTTGAAGAATTTTCAAAAAATGAAATAATCACGCAATGAGTTAGGGGATGCGTTAAGGGTGGCCTCCGACGAGCCGATTTCGACGGAACTTTTTTACATCGTTAAGGGGCAGTAAGTTAACAGATTCGCGGCAGTATCAGAGTTTCCAATTGTTTTTTTCATTTTTGAAGAATTTTTAACGAATTAAATAGAGACGCAATGAGTTAGGGGATGCGTCAAGGGTGGCCTCCGACCAGCCGATTTCAAAGAAACTCTTTTACATGGTTCAGGGGCAGTGGGTTAACAGATTCGTGGCAGTGGCAGAGTTAGCAAATCTTTTTTTCATTTTGACAGGATTTTGAAAGAATTAAATAATCACGCAATGAGTTAGGGGATGCGTTAGGGGTGGCCTCCGACGAGCCGATTTCAACGAAACTTTTTCACATGGTTCAGGGGCAGTGAGTCAACAGATTCGCGGCAGTGGTAGAGTTAGCTAATCTTTTTTTCATTTTTAAAGAATTTTTAAAGAATTAAATAATCACGCGATGAGTTAGGGGATGCGTTAAGGGTGGCCTCCGACGAGCCGATTTCAACGAAACTCTTTCACATGGTTCAGGGGCAGTGGGTTAACAGATGCGTGGCAGTGGCAGAGTTAGCAAATCTTCTTTTCATTTCTGAAGAATTTTTAACGAATCAAATAATCACGCAATGAGTTAGGGGATGCGTTAAGGGTGGCCTCCGACGAGCCGATTTCGACGAAACTTTCTTACATGGTTCAGGGGCAGTGGGTTAACAGATTCGCGGCAGTGGTAGAATTAGCAAATCTTTTTTTCATTTTTACAGAATTTTTAAAGAAATAAATAATCACGCAATGAGTTAGGGGATGCGTTAAGGGTGGCCTCTGACGAGCCGATTTCGACGGAACTTTTTTACATCGTTTAGGGGCAGTAAGTTAACAGATTCGCGGCAGTATCAGAGTTTCCAATTGTTTTTTTCATTTTTGAAGAATTTTTAACGAATTAAATAGAGACGCAATAAGTTAGGGGATGCGTCAAGGGTGGCCTCCGACGAGCCAATTTCGAAGAAACTCTTTTACATGGTTCAGGGGCAGTGAGATAACAGATTTGCGGCAGTGGTAGAGTTAGCAAATCTTTTTTTCATTTTCAAAGAATTTTTAAAGAATTGAATAATCACGCAATGAGTTAGGGGATGCGTTAAGGGTGGCCTCCGACGAGCCGATTCCGACGAAACTTTTTTACATCGTTCCGGGGCAGTGAGTTAACAGATTCGCGGCAGTATCAGAGTTTCCAATTGTTTTTTTCATTTTTGAAGAATTTTTAACGAATTAAATAATGACGCAATGAGTTAGGGGATGCGTTAAGGGTGGCCTCCGACGAGCCGATTTCGACGAAACTTTTTGACATAGTCCAGGGGCAGTGGGCTAACAGATTCAAGGCAGTGGCAGAGTTAGCAAATCTTTTCTTCATTTTGACAGGATTTTGAAAGAATTAAATAATCACGCAATGAGTTAGGGGATGCGTTAAGGGTGGCCTCCGACAAGCCGATTTCAACGAAACTTTTTCACATGGTTCAGGGGCAGTGAGTCAACAGATTCGCGGCAGTGGTAGAGTTAGCTAATCTTTTTTTCATTTTTAAAGAATTTTTAAAGAATTAAATAATCACGCGACGAGTTAGGGGATGCGTTAAGGGTGGCCTCCGACGAGCCGATTTCAACGAAACTCTTTTACATGGTTCAGGGGCAGTGGGTTAACAGATTCGTGGCAGTGGCAGAGTTAGCAAATCTTCTTTTCATTTCTGAAGAATTTTTAACGAATCAAATAATCACGCAATGAGTTAGGGGATGCGTTAAGGGTGGCCTCCGACGAGCCGATTCCGGAGAAACTTTTTTTCATGGTTCAGGGGCAGTGGGTTAACAGATTCGCGGCAGTATCAGAGTTTCCAATTGTTTTTTTCATTTTTGAAGAATTTTTAACGAATTAAATAATCACGCAATGAGTTAGGGGATGCGTTAAGGGTGGCCTCCGACGAACCGATTTCGACGAAACTTTTTTACATGGTTCAGGGGCAGTGAGTTAACAGATTCGCGGCGGTGGTAGAGTTAGCAAATCTTTTTTTCATTTTTAAAGAATTTTTGAAGAATTAAATGATCACGCAATGAGTTTGGGAATGCGTTAAGGGTGGCCTCCGACGAGCCGATTTCGACGAAACTTTTTTACATGGTTCAGAGGCAGTGGGTTAACAGATTCGCGGCAGTGGCAGAGTTAGCAAATCTTTTTTTCATTTTTGAAGAATTTTTAACGAATCAAATAATCACGCAATGAGTTAGGGGATGCGTTAAGGGTGGCCTCCGACGGGCCGATTTCGACGAAACTTTTTTACATGGTTCAGGGGCAGTGGGTTAACAGATTCGCGGCAGTGGTAGAATTAGCAAATATTTTTTTAATTTTTACAGAATTTTTAAAGAATCAAATAATCACGCAATGAGTTAGGGGATGCGTTAAGGGTGGCCTCCGACGAGCCGATTTCGACGAAACTTATTTACATGATTCAGGGGCAGTAGGTTAACAGATTCGCGGCAGTGGCAGAGTTAGCAAATCTTTTTTTCATTTTGACAGAATTTTGAAAGAATTAAATAATCACGCAATGAGTAAGGGGATGCGTTAAGGGTGGCCTCCGACGAGCCGATTCCAACGAAACTTTTTTACATGGTTCAGGGGCAGTGGGTTAACAGATTCGCGGCAGTGGCAGAGTTAGCAAATCTTTTTTTCATTTCTGAAGAATTTTTAAAGAATTAAATAATCACGCAATGAGTTAGGGAATGCGTTAAGGATGGCCGCCGACGAGCCGATTCCGACGAAACTTTTTTACATGGTTCAGAGGCAGTGAGTTAACAGATTCCCGGAAATGGTAGAGTTAGCAAATCTTTTTTTCATTTTCACAGAATTTTTAAAGAATTAAATAATCACGCAATGAGTTAGGGATTCGTTAAGGGTGGCCTCCGACGAGCCGATTTCGACGAAACTTTTTTACATGGTTCGGGGGCAGTGGGTTAACAGATTCGCGGCAGTATTAGAGTTTCCAAATAGTTTTTTCATTTTTGAAGAATTTTGAACGAATCAAATAATCATGCAATGAGTTAGGGGATGCGTTAAGGGTGGCCTCCGACGAGCCGATTTCGACGAAACTTTTTCACATCGTTCAAGGGCAGTGGGTTAACAGATTCGCGGCAGTAGCAGAGTCAGCAAATCTTTTTTTCATTTTTGAAGAATTTTTGAAGAATTAAATAATCACGCAATGAGTTAGGGGATGCGTTAAGGGTGGCCTCCAACGAGCTGATTTTGACGAAACTTTTTTACATGGTTCAGGGGCAGTGGGTTAACAGATTCGCGGCAGTGGCAGAGTTAGCAAATCTTTTTTTCATTTTTGAAGAATTTTCAAAGAATTAAATAATCACGCAATGAGTTAGGGGATGCGATAAGGGTGGCCGCCGACGATCCGATTCCGACGAAACTTTTTTACATGGTTCAGAGGCAGTGAGTTAACAGATTCCCGGAAGTGGTAGAGTTAGCAAATCTTTTTTTCATTTTCACAGAATTTTTAAAGAATTAAATAATCACGCAATGAGTTAGGGATGCGTTAAGGGTGGCCTCCGACGAGCCGATTTCGACGAAACTTTTTTACATGGTTCGGGGGCAGTGGGTTAACAGATTCGCGGCAGTATTAGAGTTTCCAAATAGTTTTTTCATTTTTGAAGAATTTTGAACGAATCAAATAATCATGCAATGAGTTAGGGGATGCGTTAAGGGTGGCCTCCGACGAGCCGATTTCGACGAAACTTTTTTACATCGTTCAGGGGCAGTGGGTTAACAGATTCGCGGCAGTAGCAGAGTTAGCAAATCTTTTTTTCATTTTTGAAGAATTTTGAAAGAATTAAATAATCACGCAATGAGTTAGGGGATGCGTTAAGGGTGGCCTCCAACGAGCCGATTTTGACAAAACTTTTTTACATGGTTCAGGGGCAGTGGGTTAACAGATTCGCGGCAGTGGTAGAGTTAGCAAATCTTTTTTTATTTTTGAAGAATTTTTAAAGAATTTAATAATGACGCAATGAGTTAGGGGATGCGTTAAGGGTAGCCTCCGACGAGCCGATTCTGACGAAACTTTTTCACATGGTCCAGGGGCAGTGGGTTAACAGATTCGAGGCAGTGGCAGAGTTAGCAAATCTGTCTTTCATTTTTGAAGAATTTTTATCGAATCAAATAATCACGCAATGAGTTGGGGGATGCGTTAAGAGTGGCCTCCGACGAGCCGATTTCGACGAAACTTTTTTACATGGTTCAGGGGCAGTGGGTTAACAGATTCGCGGCAGTGGTAGAGTTAGCAAATCTTTTTTTCATTTTTACAGAATTTTTAAACAATTAAATAATCACGCAATGAGTTAGGGGATGCGTTAAGGGTGGCCTCCGACGAGCCGATTTCGACGGAACTTTTTTACATCGTTCAGGGGCAGTAAGTTAACAGATTCGCGGCAGTATCAGAGTTTCCAATTGTTTTTTTCATTTTTGAAGAATTTTTAACGAATTAAATAATCACGCAATGAGTTAGGGGATGCGTTAAGGGTGGCCTCCGACGAACCGATTTCGACGAAACTTTTTTACATGGTTCAGGGGCAGTGAGTTAACAGATTCGCGGCGGTGGTAGAGTTAGCAAATCTTTTTTTCATTTTTAGAGAATTTTTAAAGAATTAAATAATCACGCAATGAGTTAGGGAATGCGTTAAGGGTGGCCTCCGACGAGCCGATTTCGACGAAACTTTTTTACATGGTCCAGGAACAGTAGGTCAACAGTTTCGCGGCAGTGGCAGAGTTAGCAAATCTTTTTTTCATTTTTGAAGAATTTTTAACGAATCAAATAATCACGCAATGAGTTAGGGGATGCGTTAAGGGTGGCCTCCGACGGGCCGATTTCGACAAAACTTTTTTACATGGTTCAGGGGCAGTGGGTTAACAGATTCGCGGCAGTGGTAGAATTAGCAAATCTTTTTTATATTTTTACAGAATTTTTAAAGAATTAAATAATCACGCAATGAGTTAGGGGATGCGTTAAGGGTGGCCTCCGACGAGCCGATTTCGACGAAACTTTTTTACATGGTTCAGGGGCAGTGAGTTAACAGATTCGCGGAAGTGGTAGAGTTAGCAAATCTTTTTTTCATTTTTGAAGAATTTTCAAAAAATGAAATAATCACGCAATGAGTTAGGGGATGCGTTAAGGGTGGCCTCCGACAAGCCGATTTCGACGAAACTTTTTTACATGGTTCAGGGGCATTGAGTTAACAGATTCGCGGAAGTGGTAGAGTTAGCAAATCTTTTTTTCATTTTTGAAGAATTTTCAAAAAATTGAATAATCACGCAATGAGTTAGGTGATGCGTTAAGGGTGGCCTCCGACGAGCCGATTTCGACGAAACTTTTTTACATGGTCCAGGGGCAGTGGGTTAACAGATTCGAGGCGGTGGCAGAGTTAGCAAATCTTTTTTTCATTTTTAAAGAATTTTTAACCAATTAAATAATGACGCAATGAGTTAGGGGATGCGTTAAGGGTGGCCTCCGACGAGCCGATTTCGACGAAACTTTCTTACATGGTTCAGGGGCAGTGGGTTAACAGATTCGCGGCAGTGGTAGAATTGGCAAATCTTTTTTTCATTTTTACAGAATTTTTAAAGAATTAAATAATCACGCAATGAGTTAGGGGATGCGTTAAGGGTGGCCTCCGACGAGCCGATTTCGACGGAACTTTTTTACATCGTTAAGGGGCAGTAAGTTAACAGATTCGCGGCAGTATCAGAGTTTCCAATTGTTTTTTTCATTTTTGAAGAATTTTTAACGAATTAAATAGAGACGCAATGAGTTAGGGGATGCGTCAAGGGTGGCCTCCGACCAGCCGATTTCAAAGAAACTCTTTTACATGGTTCAGGGGCAGTGAGTTAACAGATTCGCGTCAGTGGTAGAGTTAGCAAATCTTTTTTTCATTTTCAAAGAATTTTTAAAGAATTGAATAATCACGCAATGGGTTAGGGGATGCGTTAAGGGTGGCCTCCGACGAGCCGATTTCGAAGGAACTTTTTTACATCGTTCCGGGGCAGTAAGTTAACAAATTCGCGGCAGTATCAGAGTTTCCAATTGTTTTTTTCATTTTTGAAGAATTTTTAACGAATTAAATAATGACGCAATGAGTTAGGGGATGCGTTAAGGGTGGCCTCCGACGAGCCGATTTCGACGAAACTTTTTCACATGGTACAGGGGCAGTGGGTTAACAGATTCGTGGCAGTGGCAGAGTTAGCAAATCTTTTTTTCATTTTGACAGGATTTTGAAAGAATTAAATAATCACGCAATGAGTTAGGGGATGCGTTAGGGGTGGCCTCCGACGAGCCGATTTCAACGAAACTTTTTCACATGGTTCAGGGGCAGTGAGTCAACAGATTCGCGGCAGTGGTAGAGTTAGCTAATCTTTTTTTCATTTTTAAAGAATTTTTAAAGAATTAAATAATCACGCGATGAGTTAGGGGATGCGTTAAGGGTGGCCTCCGACGAGCCGATTTCAACGAAACTCTTTCACATGGTTCAGGGGCAGTGGGTTAACAGATGCGTGGCAGTGGCAGAGTTAGCAAATCTTCTTTTCATTTCTGAAGAATTTTTAACGAATCAAATAATCACGCAATGAGTTAGGGGATGCGTTAAGGGTGGCCTCCGACGAGCCGATTTCGACGAAACTTTCTTACATGGTTCAGGGGCAGTGGGTTAACAGATTCGCGGCAGTGGTAGAATTAGCAAATCTTTTTTTCATTTTTACAGAATTTTTAAAGAAATAAATAATCACGCAATGAGTTAGGGGATGCGTTAAGGGTGGCCTCTGACGAGCCGATTTCGACGGAACTTTTTTACATCGTTTAGGGGCAGTAAGTTAACAGATTCGCGGCAGTATCAGAGTTTCCAATTGTTTTTTTCATTTTTGAAGAATTTTTAACGAATTAAATAGAGACGCAATAAGTTAGGGGATGCGTCAAGGGTGGCCTCCGACGAGCCAATTTCGAAGAAACTCTTTTACATGGTTCAGGGGCAGTGAGTTAACAGATTTGCGGCAGTGGTAGAGTTAGCAAATCTTTTTTTCATTTTCAAAGAATTTTTAAAGAATTGAATAATCACGCAATGAGTTAGGGGATGCGTTAAGGGTGGCCTCCGACGAGCCGATTCCAACGAAACTTTTTTACATGGTTCAGGGGCAGTGGGTTAACAGATTCGCGGCAGTGGCAGAGTTAGCAAATCTTTTTTTCATTTCTGAAGAATTTTTAAAGAATTAAATAATCACGCAATGAGTTAGGGAATGCGTTAAGGATGGCCGCCGACGAGCCGATTCCGACGAAACTTTTTTACATGGTTCAGAGGCAGTGAGTTAACAGATTCCCGGAAATGGTAGAGTTAGCAAATCTTTTTTTCATTTTCACAGAATTTTTAAAGAATTAAATAATCACGCAATGAGTTAGGGATTCGTTAAGGGTGGCCTCCGACGAGCCGATTTCGACGAAACTTTTTTACATGGTTCGGGGGCAGTGGGTTAACAGATTCGCGGCAGTATTAGAGTTTCCAAATAGTTTTTTCATTTTTGAAGAATTTTGAACGAATCAAATAATCATGCAATGAGTTAGGGGATGCGTTAAGGGTGGCCTCCGACGAGCCGATTTCGACGAAACTTTTTCACATCGTTCAGGGGCAGTGGGTTAACAGATTTGCGGCAGTAGCAGAGTCAGCAAATCTTTTTTTCATTTTTGAAGAATTTTTGAAGAATTAAATAATCACGCAATGAGTTAGGGGATGCGTTAAGGGTGGCCTCCAACGAGCTGATTTTGACGAAACTTTTTTACATGGTTCAGGGGCAGTGGGTTAACAGATTCGCGGCAGTGGCAGAGTTAGCAAATCTTTTTTTCATTTTTGAAGAATTTTCAAAGAATTAAATAATCACGCAATGAGTTAGGGGATGCGATAAGGGTGGCCGCCGACGAGCCGATTCCGACGAAACTTTTTTACATGGTTCAGAGGCAGTGAGTTAACAGATTCCCGGAAGTGGTAGAGTTAGCAAATCTTTTTTTCATTTTCACAGAATTTTTAAAGAATTAAATAATCACGCAATGAGTTAGGGATGCGTTAAGGGTGGCCTCCGACGAGCCGATTTCGACGAAACTTTTTTACATGGTTCGGGGGCAGTGGGTTAACAGATTCGCGGCAGTATTAGAGTTTCCAAATAGTTTTTTCATTTTTGAAGAATTTTGAACGAATCAAATAATCATGCAATGAGTTAGGGGATGCGTTAAGGGTGGCCTCCGACGAGCCGATTTCGACGAAACTTTTTTACATCGTTCAGGGGCAGTGGGTTAACAGATTCGCGGCAGTAGCAGAGTTAGCAAATCTTTTTTTCATTTTTGAAGAATTTTGAAAGAATTAAATAATCACGCAATGAGTTAGGGGATGCGTTAAGGGTGGCCTCCAACGAGCCGATTTTGACAAAACTTTTTTACATGGTTCAGGGGCAGTGGGTTAACAGATTCGCGGCAGTGGTAGAGTTAGCAAATCTTTTTTTATTTTTGAAGAATTTTTAAAGAATTTAATAATGACGCAATGAGTTAGGGGATGCGTTAAGGGTAGCCTCCGACGAGCCGATTCTGACGAAACTTTTTCACATGGTCCAGGGGCAGTGGGTTAACAGATTCGAGGCAGTGGCAGAGTTAGCAAATCTTTCTTTCATTTTTGAAGAATTTTTATCGAATCAAATAATCACGCAATGAGTTGGGGGATGCGTTAAGAGTGGCCTCCGACGAGCCGATTTCGACGAAACTTTTTTACATGGTTCAGGGGCAGTGGGTTAACAGATTCGCGGCAGTGGTAGAGTTAGCAAATCTTTTTTTCATTTTTACAGAATTTTTAAACAATTAAATAATCACGCAATGAGTTAGGGGATGCGTTAAGGGTGGCCTCCGACGAGCCGATTTCGACGGAACTTTTTTACATCGTTCAGGGGCAGTAAGTTAACAGATTCGCGGCAGTATCAGAGTTTCCAATTGTTTTTTTCATTTTTGAAGAATTTTTAACGAATTAAATAATCACGCAATGAGTTAGGGGATGCGTTAAGGGTGGCCTCCGACGAACCGATTTCGACGAAACTTTTTTACATGGTTCAGGGGCAGTGAGTTAACAGATTCGCGGCGGTGGTAGAGTTAGCAAATCTTTTTTTCATTTTTAGAGAATTTTTAAAGAATTAAATAATCACGCAATGAGTTAGGGGATGCGTTAAGGGTGGCCTCCGACGGGCCGATTTCGACTAAACTTTTTTACATGGTTCAGGGGCAGTGGGTTAACAGATTCGCGGCAGTGGTAGAATTAGCAAATCTTTTTTATATTTTTACAGAATTTTTAAAGAATTAAATAATCACGCAATGAGTTAGGGGATGCGTTAAGGGTGGCCTCCGACGAGCCGATTTCGACGAAACTTTTTTACATGGTTCAGGGGCAGTGAGTTAACAGATTCGCGGAAGTGGTAGAGTTAGCAAATCTTTTTTTCATTTTTGAAGAATTTTCAAAAAATGAAATAATCACGCAATGAGTTAGGGGATGCGTTAAGGGTGGCCTCCGACAAGCCGATTTCGACGAAACTTTTTTACATGGTTCAGGGGCATTGAGTTAACAGATTCGCGGAAGTGGTAGAGTTAGCAAATCTTTTTTTCATTTTTGAAGAATTTTCAAAAAATTGAATAATCACGCAATGAGTTAGGTGATGCGTTAAGGGTGGCCTCCGACGAGCCGATTTCGACGAAACTTTTTTACATGGTCCAGGGGCAGTGGGTTAACAGATTCGAGGCGGTGGCAGAGTTAGCAAATCTTTTTTTCATTTTTAAAGAATTTTTAACCAATTAAATAATGACGCAATGAGTTAGGGGATGCGTTAAGGGTGGCCTCCGACGAGCCGATTTCGACGAAACTTTCTTACATGGTTCAGGGGCAGTGGGTTAACAGATTCGCGGCAGTGGTAGAATTGGCAAATCTTTTTTTCATTTTTACAGAATTTTTAAAGAATTAAATAATCACGCAATGAGTTAGGGGATGCGTTAAGGGTGGCCTCCGACGAGCCGATTTCGACGGAACTTTTTTACATCGTTAAGGGGCAGTAAGTTAACAGATTCGCGGCAGTATCAGAGTTTCCAATTGTTTTTTTCATTTTTGAAGAATTTTTAACGAATTAAATAGAGACGCAATGAGTTAGGGGATGCGTCAAGGGTGGCCTCCGACCAGCCGATTTCAAAGAAACTCTTTTACATGGTTCAGGGGCAGTGAGTTAACAGATTCGCGTCAGTGGTAGAGTTAGCAAATCTTTTTTTCATTTTCAAAGAATTTTTAAAGAATTGAATAATCACGCAATGGGTTAGGGGATGCGTTAAGGGTGGCCTCCGACGAGCCGATTTCGACGGAACTTTTTTACATCGTTCCGGGGCAGTAAGTTAACAAATTCGCGGCAGTATCAGAGTTTCCAATTGTTTTTTTCATTTTTGAAGAATTTTTAACGAATTAAATAATGACGCAATGAGTTAGGGGATGCGTTAAGGGTGGCCTCCGACGAGCCGATTTCGACGAAACTTTTTCACATGGTACAGGGGCAGTGGGTTAACAGATTCGTGGCAGTGGCAGAGTTAGCAAATCTTTTTTTCATTTTGACAGGATTTTGAAAGAATTAAATAATCACGCAATGAGTTAGGGGATGCGTTAGGGGTGGCCTCCGACGAGCCGATTTCAACGAAACTTTTTCACATGGTTCAGGGGCAGTGAGTCAACAGATTCGCGGCAGTGGTAGAGTTAGCTAATCTTTTTTTCATTTTTAAAGAATTTTTAAAGAATTAAATAATCACGCGATGAGTTAGGGGATGCGTTAAGGGTGGCCTCCGACGAGCCGATTTCAACGAAACTCTTTCACATGGTTCAGGGGCAGTGGGTTAACAGATGCGTGGCAGTGGCAGAGTTAGCAAATCTTCTTTTCATTTCTGAAGAATTTTTAACGAATCAAATAATCACGCAATGAGTTAGGGGATGCGTTAAGGGTGGCCTCCGACGAGCCGATTTCGACGAAACTTTCTTACATGGTTCAGGGGCAGTGGGTTAACAGATTCGCGGCAGTGGTAGAATTAGCAAATCTTTTTTTCATTTTTACAGAATTTTTAAAGAAATAAATAATCACGCAATGAGTTAGGGGATGCGTTAAGGGTGGCCTCCGACGAGCCGATTTCGACGGAACTTTTTTACATCGTTTAGGGGCAGTAAGTTAACAGATTCGCGGCAGTATCAGAGTTTCCAATTGTTTTTTTCATTTTTGAAGAATTTTTAACGAATTAAATAGAGACGCAATAAGTTAGGGGATGCGTCAAGGGTGGCCTCCGACGAGCCAATTTCGAAGAAACTCTTTTACATGGTTCAGGGGCAGTGAGTTAACAGATTTGCGGCAGTGGTAGAGTTAGCAAATCTTTTTTTCATTTTCAAAGAATTTTTAAAGAATTGAATAATCACGCAATGAGTTAGGGGATGCGTTAAGGGTGGCCTCCGACGAGCCGATTCCGACGAAACTTTTTTACATCGTTCCGGGGCAGTGAGTTAACAGATTCGCGGCAGTATCAGAGTTTCCAATTGTTTTTTTCATTTTTGAAGAATTTTTAACGAATTAAATAATGACGCAATGAGTTAGGGGATGCGTTAAGGGTGGCCTCCGACGAGCCGATTTCGACGAAACTTTTTGACATAGTCCAGGGGCAGTGGGCTAACAGATTCAAGGCAGTGGCAGAGTTAGCAAATCTTTTCTTCATTTTGACAGGATTTTGAAAGAATTAAATAATCACGCAATGAGTTAGGGGATGCGTTAAGGGTGGCCTCCGACAAGCCGATTTCAACGAAACTTTTTCACATGGTTCAGGGGCAGTGAGTCAACAGATTCGCGGCAGTGGTAGAGTTAGCTAATCTTTTTTTCATTTTTATAGAATTTTTAAAGAATTAAATAATCACGCGACGAGTTAGGGGATGCGTTAAGGGTGGCCTCCGACGAGCCGATTTCAACGAAACTCTTTTACATGGTTCAGGGGCAGTGGGTTAACAGATTCGTGGCAGTGGCAGAGTTAGCAAATCTTCTTTTCATTTCTGAAGAATTTTTAACGAATCAAATAATCACGCAATGAGTTAGGGGATGCGTTAAGGGTGGCCTCCGACGAGCCGATTCCGGAGAAACTTTTTTCCATGGTTCAGGGGCAGTGGGTTAACAGATTCGCGGCAGTATCAGAGTTTCCAATTGTTTTTTTCATTTTTGAAGAATTTTTAACGAATTAAATAATCACGCAATGAGTTAGGGGATGCGTTAAGGGTGGCCTCCGACGAACCGATTTCGACGAAACTTTTTTACATGGTTCAGGGGCAGTGAGTTAACAGATTCGCGGCGGTGGTAGAGTTAGCAAATCTTTTTTTCATTTTTAAAGAATTTTTGAAGAATTAAATGATCACGCAATGAGTTTGGGAATGCGTTAAGGGTGGCCTCCGACGAGCCGATTTCGACGAAACTTTTTTACATGGTTCAGAGGCAGTGGGTTAACAGATTCGCGGCAGTGGCAGAGTTAGCAAATCTTTTTTTCATTTTTGAAGAATTTTTAACGAATCAAATAATCACGCAATGAGTTAGGGGATGCGTTAAGGGTGGCCTCCGACGGGCCGATTTCGACGAAACTTTTTTACATGGTTCAGGGGCAGTGGGTTAACAGATTCGCGGCAGTGGTAGAATTAGCAAATATTTTTTTAATTTTTACAGAATTTTTAAAGAATCAAATAATCACGCAATGAGTTAGGGGATGCGTTAAGGGTGGCCTCCGACGAGCCGATTTCGACGAAACTTATTGACATGATTCAGGGGCAGTAGGTTAACAGATTCGCGGCAGTGGCAGAGTTAGCAAATCTTTTTTTCATTTTGACAGAATTTTGAAAGAATTAAATAATCACGCAATGAGTAAGGGGATGCGTTAAGGGTGGCCTCCGACGAGCCGATTCCAACGAAACTTTTTTACATGGTTCAGGGGCAGTGGGTTAACAGATTCGCGGCAGTGGCAGAGTTAGCAAATCTTTTTTTCATTTCTGAAGAATTTTTAAAGAATTAAATAATCACGCAATGAGTTAGGGAATGCGTTAAGGATGGCCGCCGACGAGCCGATTCCGACGAAACTTTTTTACATGGTTCAGAGGCAGTGAGTTAACAGATTCCCGGAAGTGGTAGAGTTAGCAAATCTTTTTTTCATTTTCACAGAATTTTTAAAGAATTAAATAATCACGCAATGAGTTAGGGATTCGTTAAGGGTGGCCTCCGACGAGCCGATTTCGACGAAACTTTTTTACATGGTTCGGGGGCAGTGGGTTAACAGATTCACGGCAGTATTAGAGTTTCCAAATAGTTTTTTCATTTTTGAAGAATTTTGAACGAATCAAATAATCATGCAATGAGTTAGGGGATGCGTTAAGGGTGGCCTCCGACGAGCCGATTTCGACGAAACTTTTTCACATCGTTCAGGGGCAGTGGGTTAACAGATTCGCGGCAGTAGCAGAGTTAGCAAATCTTTTTTTCATTTTTGAAGAATTTTTGAAGAATTAAATAATCACGCAATGAGTTAGGGGATGCGTTAAGGGTGGCCTCCAACGAGCTGATTTTGACGAAACTTTTTTACATGGTTCAGGAGCAGTGGGTTAACAGATTCGCGGCAGTGGCAGAGTTAGCAAATCTTTTTTTCATTTTTGAAGAATTTTCAAAGAATTAAATAATCACGCAATGAGTTAGGGGATGCGATAAGGGTGGCCGCCGACGAGCCGATTCCGACGAAACTTTTTTACATGGTTCAGAGGCAGTGAGTTAACAGATTCCCGGAAGTGGTAGAGTTAGCAAATCTTTTTTTCATTTTCACAGAATTTTTAAAGAATTAAATAATCACGCAATGAGTTAGGGATGCGTTAAGGGTGGCCTCCGACGAGCCGATTTCGACGAAACTTTTTTACATGGTTCGGGGGCAGTGGGTTAACAGATTCGCGGCAGTATTAGAGTTTCCAAATAGTTTTTTCATTTTTGAAGAATTTTGAACGAATCAAATAATCATGCAATGAGTTAGGGGATGCGTTAAGGGTGGTCTCCGACGAGCCGATTTCGACGAAACTTTTTTACATCGTTCAGGGGCAGTGGGTTAACAGATTCGCGGCAGTAGCAGAGTTAGCAAATCTTTTTTTCATTTTTGAAGAATTTTCAAAGAATTAAATAATCACGCAATGAGTTAGGGGATGCGTTAAGGGTGGCCTCCAACGAGCCGATTTTGACAAAACTTTTTTACATGGTTCAGGGGCAGTGGGTTAACAGATTCGCGGCAGTGGTAGAGTTAGCAAATCTTTTTTTATTTTTGAAGAATTTTTAAAGAATTTAATAATGACGCAATGAGTTAGGGGATGCGTTAAGGGTAGCCTCCGACGAGCCGATTCTGACGAAACTTTTTCACATGGTCCAGGGGCAGTGGGTTAACAGATTCGAGGCAGTGGCAGAGTTAGCAAATCTTTCTTTCATTTTTGAAGAATTTTTATCGAATCAAATAATCACGCAATGAGTTGGGGGATGCGTTAAGAGTGGCCTCCGACGAGCCGATTTCGACGAAACTTTTTTACATGGTTCAGGGGCAGTGGGTTAACAGATTCGCGGCAGTGGTAGAGTTAGCAAATCTTTTTTTCATTTTTACAGAATTTTTAAACAATTAAATAATCACGCAATGAGTTAGGGGATGCGTTAAGGGTGGCCTCCGACGAGCCGATTTCGACGGAACTTTTTTACATCGTTCAGGGGCAGTAAGTTAACAGATTCGCGGCAGTATCAGAGTTTCCAATTGTTTTTTTCATTTTTGAAGAATTTTTAACGAATTAAATAATCACGCAATGAGTTAGGGGATGCGTTAAGGGTGGCCTCCGACGAACCGATTTCGACGAAACTTTTTTACATGGTTCAGGGGCAGTGAGTTAACAGATTCGCGGCGGTGGTAGAGTTAGCAAATCTTTTTTTCATTTTTAGAGAATTTTTAAAGAATTAAATAATCACGCAATGAGTTAGGGAATGCGTTAAGGGTGGCCTCCGACGAGCCGATTTCGACGAAACTTTTTTACATGGTCCAGGAACAGTAGGTCAACAGTTTCGCGGCAGTGGCAGAGTTAGCAAATCTTTTTTTCATTTTTGAAGAATTTTTAACGAATCAAATAATCACGCAATGAGTTAGGGGATGCGTTAAGGGTGGCCTCCGACGAGCCGATTTCAACGAAACTCTTTCACATGGTTCAGGGGCAGTGGGTTAACAGATGCGTGGCAGTGGCAGAGTTAGCAAATCTTCTTTTCATTTCTGAAGAATTTTTAACGAATCAAATAATCACGCAATGAGTTAGGGGATGCGTTAAGGGTGGCCTCCGACGAGCCGATTTCGAAGAAACTTTTTTACATGGTTCAGGGGCAGTGGGTTAACAGATTCGCGGCAGTGGCAGAGTTAGCAAATCTTTTTTTCATTTTTGAAGAATTTTTAACGAATCAAATAATCACGCAATGAGTTAGGGGATGCGTTAAGGGTGGCCTCCGACGGGCCGATTTCGACGAAACTTTTTTACATGGTTCAGGGGCAGTGGGTTAACAGATTCGCGGCAGTGGTAGAATTAGCAAATATTTTTTTTATTTCTACAGAATTTTTAAAGAATCAAATAATCACGCAATGAGTTAGGGGATGCGTTAAGGGTGGCCTCCGAAGAGCCGATTTCGACGAAACTTATTTACATGGTTCAGGGGCAGTAGGTTAACAGATTCGCGGCAGTGGCAGAGTTAGCAAATCTTTTTTTCATTTTTGAAGAATTTTCAAAAAATGAAATAATCACGTAATGAGTTAGGGGATGCGTTAAGGGTGGCCTCCGACGAGCCGATTTCGACGAAACTTTTTGGCATGGTTCAGGGGCAGTGGGTCAACAGATTCGCGGCAGTGGCAGAGTTAGCAAATCTTTTTTTCATTTTGACAGAATTTTGAAAGAATTAAATAATCACGCAATGAGTAAGGGGATGCGTTAAGGGTGGCCTCCGACGAGCCGATTTCAACGAAACTTTTTTACATGGTTCAGGGGCAGTGGGTTAACAGATTCGCGGCAGTGGCAGAGTTAGCAAATCTTTTTTTCATTTTTGAAGAATTTTCAAAGAATTAAATAATCACGCAATGAGTTAGGGGATGCGTTAAGGGTGGCCGCCGACGAGCCGATTCCGACGAAACTTTTTTACATGGTTCAGAGGCAGTGAGTTAACAGATTCCCGGAAGTGGTAGAGTTAGCAAATCTTTTTTTCATTTTTACAGAATTTTTAAAGAATTAAATAATCACGCAATGAGTTAGGGATGCGTTGAGGGTGGCCTCCGACGAGCCGATTTCGACGAAACTTTTTTACATGGTTCGGGGGCAGTGGGTTAACAGATTCGCGGCAGTATTAGAGTTTCCAAATAGTTTTTTCATTTTTGAAGAATTTTGAACGAATCAAATAATCATGCAATGAGTTAGGGGATGCGTTAAGGGTGGCCTCCGACGAGCCGATTTCGACGAAACTTTTTTACATCGTTCAGGGGCAGTGGGTTAACAGATTCGCGGCAGTAGCAGAGTTAGCAAATCTTTTTTTCATTTTTGAAGAATTTTTAAAGAATTAAATAATCACGCAATGAGTTAGGGGATGCGTTAAGGGTGGCCTCCAACGAGCCGATTTTGACGAAACTTTTTTACATGGTTCAGGGGCAGTGGGTTAACAGATTCGCGGCAGTGGCAGAGTTAGCAAATCTTTTTTTCATTTTTAAAGAATTTTTAAAGAATTAAATAATCACGCGATGAGTTAGGGGATGCGTTAAGGGTGGCCTCCGACGAGCCGATTTCGACGAAACTTTTTCACATGGTACAGGGGCAGTGGGTTAACAGATTCGCGGCAGTGGCAGAGTTAGCAAATTTTTTTTTCATTTTTGAAGAATTTTCAAATAATTAAATAATCACGCAATGAGTTAGGGGATGCGTTAAGGGTGGCCTCCGACGAGCCGATTTCAACGAAACTATTTCACATGGTTCAGGGGCAGTGGTCTAACAGATTCGCGGCAGTGGCAGAGTTAGCAAATTTTTTTTTCATTTTTGAAGAATTTTCAAAGAATTAAATAATCACGCAATGAGTTAGGGGATGCGTTAAGGATGGCCTCCGACGAGCCGATTTCGACGAAACTTTTTTACATGGTTCAGGGGCAGTGAGTTAACAGATTCGCGGAAGTGGTAGAGTTAGCAAATCTGTTTTTCATTTTTGAAGAATTTTCAAAAAATTGAATAATCACGCAATGAGTTAGGTGATGCGTTAAGGGTGGCCTCCGACGAGCCGATTTCGACGAAACTTTTTTACATGGTCCAGGGGCAGTGGGTTAACAGATTCGAGGCGGTGGCAGAGTTAGCAAATCTTTTTTTCATTTTTGAAGAATTTTTAACGGATTAAATAATGACGCAATGAGTTAGGGGATGCGTTAAGGGTGGCCTCCGACGAGCCGATTTCGACGGAACTTTTTTACATCGTTCCGGGGCAGTAAGTTAACAGATTCGCGGCAGTATCAGAGTTCCCAATTGTTTTTTTCATTTTTGAAGAATTTTTAACGAATTAAATAATGACGCAATGAGTTAGGGGATGCGTTAAGGGTGGCCTCCGACAAGCCGATTTCGACGAAACTTCTTCACATGGTACAGGGGCAGTGGGTTAACAGATTCGCGGCAGTGGCAGAGTTAGCAAATCTTTTTTTCATTTTGACAGGATTTTGGAAGAATTAAATAATCACGCAATGAGTTAGGGGATGCGTTAAGGGTGGCCTCCGACGAGCCGATTTCAACGAAACTTTTTCACATGGTTCAGGGGCAGTGAGTCAACAGATTCGCGGCAGTGGTAGAGTTAGCTAATCTTTTTTTCATTTTTAAAGAATTTTTAAAGAATTAAATAATCACGCGATGAGTTAGGGGATGCGTTAAGGGTGGCCTCCGACGAGCCGATTTCAACGAAACTCTTCTACATGGTTCAGGGGGAGTGGGTTAACAGATTCGTGGCAGTGGCAGAGTTAGCAAATCTTCTTTTCATTTCTGAAGAATTTTTAACGAATTAAATAATCACGCAATGAGTTAGGGGATGCGTTAAGGGTGGCCTCCGACGAACCGATTTCGACGAAACTTTTTTACATGGTTCAGGGGCAGTGAGTTAACAGATTCGCGGCGGTGGTAGAGTTAGCGAATCTTTTTTTCATTTTCAAAGAATTTTTGAAGAATTAAATAATCACGCAATGAGTTAGGGAATGCGTTAAGGGTGGCCTCCGACGAGCCGATTTCGACGAAACTTTTTTACATGGTTCAGGGGCAGTGGGTTAACAGATTCGCGGCAGTGGCAGAGTTAGCAAATCTTTTTTTCATTTTTGAAGAATTTTTAACGAATCAAATAATCACGCAATGAGTTAGGGGATGCGTTAAGGGTGGCCTCCGACGGGCCGATTTCGACGAAACTTCTTTACATGGTTCAGGGGCAGTGGGTTAACAGATTCGCGGCAGTGGTAGAATTACCAAATATTTTTTTCATTTTTACAGAATTTTTAAAGAATCAAATAATCACGCAATGAGTTAGGGGATGCGTTAAGGGTGGCCTCCGAAGAGCCGATTTCGACGAAACTTATTTACATGGTTCAGGGGCAGTAGGTTAACAGATTCGCGGCAGTGGCAGAGTTAGCAAATCTTTTTTTCATTTTTGAAGAATTTTCAAAAAATGAAATAATCACGTAATGAGTTAGGGGATGCGTTAAGGGTGGCCTCCGACGAGCCGATTTCGACGAAACTTTTTGACATGGTTCAGGGGCAGTGGGTCAACAGATTCGCGGCAGTGGCAGAGTTAGCAAATCTTTTTTTCATTTTGACAGAATTTTGAAAGAATTAAATAATCACGCAATGAGTAAGGGGATGCGTTAAGGGTGGCCTCCGACGAGCCGATTTCAACGAAACTTTTTTACATGGTTCAGGGGCAGTGGGTTAACAGATTCACGGCAGTGGCAGAGTTAGCAAATCTTTTTTTCATTTTTGAAGAATTTTCAAAGAATTAAATAATCACGCAATGAGTTAGGGGATGCGTTAAGGGTGGCCGCCGACGAGCCGATTCCGACGAAACTTTTTTACATGGTTCAGAGGCAGTGAGTTAACAGATTCCCGGAAGTGGTAGAGTTAGCAAATCTTTTTTTCATTTTTACAGAATTTTTAAAGAATTAAATAATCACGCAATGAGTTAGGGATGCGTTGAGGGTGGCCTCCGACGAGCCGATTTCGACGAAACTTTTTTACATGGTTCGGGGGCAGTGGGTTAACAGATTCGCGGCAGTATTAGAGTTTCCAAATAGTTTTTTCATTTTTGAAGAATTTTGAACGAATCAAATAATCATGCAATGAGTTAGGGGATGCGTTAAGGGTGGCCTCCGACGAGCCGATTTCGACGAAACTTTTTTACATCGTTCAGGGGCAGTGGGTTAACAGATTCGCGGCAGTAGCAGAGTTAGCAAATCTTTTTTTCATTTTTGAAGAATTTTTAAAGAATTAAATAATCACGCAATGAGTTAGGGGATGCGTTGAGGGTGGCCTCCAACGAGCCGATTTTGACGAAACTTTTTTACATGGTTCAGGGGCAGTGGGTTAACAGATTCGCGGCAGTGGCAGAGTTAGCAAATCTTTTTTTCATTTTTGAAGAATTTTTAACGAATTAAATAATCACGCAATGAGTTAGGGGATGCGTTGAGGGTGGCCTCCGACGAGCCGATTTCGACGAAACTTTTTTTCATGGTTCAGGGGCAGTGGGTCAACAGCTTCGCGGCAGTGGCAGAGTTAGCAAATCTTTTTTTCATTTTATAAGAATTTTTAACGAATCAAATAATCACGCAATGAGTTAGGGGATGCGTTAAGGGTGGCCTCCGACGAGCCGATTTCGACAAAACTCTTTGACATGGTTCAGGGGCAGTGAGTTAACAGATTCGCGGCAGTGGTAGAGTTAGCAAATCTTTTTTTCA
Organism: Tenthredo livida; assembly: GCA_963992785.1. Taxonomy (NCBI): domain Eukaryota; kingdom Metazoa; phylum Arthropoda; class Insecta; order Hymenoptera; family Tenthredinidae; genus Tenthredo; species Tenthredo livida. The sequence goes on along the minus strand of OZ023070.1, from coordinate 15,252,144 downwards.
TTTTTAAAGAATTTTTAAAGAATTAAATAATCACGCAACGAGTTAGGGGATGCGTTAAGGGTGGCCTCCGACGATCCGATTCCGACGAAACTTTTTTACATGGTTCAGGGGCAGTGGGTTAACAGATTCGTCGCAGTGGCAGAGTTAGCAAATCTTTTCTTCATTTTTGAAGAATTTTTAACGAATCAAATAATCACGCAATGAGTTATGGGATGCGTTAAGGGTGGCCTCCGACGAGCCGATTTCGACGAAACTTTTTTACATGGTTCAGGGGCAGTGGGTCAACAGATTCGTGGCAGTGGCAGAGTTAGCAAATCTTTTTTTCATTCTTGAAGAATTTTTAAAGAATTAAATAATCACGCAATGAGTTAGGGAATGCGTTAAGGGTGGCCTCCGACGAGCCGATTTCGACGAAACTTTTTGACATGGTTCGGGGCAGTGGGTTAACAGATTCGCAGCAGTAGCAGAGTTAGCAAATCTTTTTTTCATTTTTGAAGAATTTTTAAAGAATTAAATAATCACGCAATGAGTTAGAGGATGCGTTAAGGGTGGCCTCCGACGAGCCGATTCCGACGAAACTTTTTTACATGGTTCAGGGGCAGTGAGTTAACAGATTCGCGGCAGTGGTAGAGTTAGCAAATCTTTTTTTCATTTTTAAAGAATTTTTAAAGAATTAAATAATCACGCAACGAGTTAGGGGATGCGTTAAGGGTGGCCTCCGACGATCCGATTTCGACGAAACTTTTTTACATGGTTCAGGGGCAGTGGGTTAACAGATTCGTGGCAGTGGCAGAGTTAGCAAATCTTTTTTTCATTTTATAAGACTTTTTAACGAATCAAATAATGACGCAATGAGTTAGGGGATGCGTTAAGGGTGGCCTCCGACAAGCCGATTTCGACGAAACTTCTTCACATGGTACAGGGGCAGTGGGTTAACAGATTCGCGGCAGTGGCAGAGTTAGCAAATCTTTTTTTCATTTTGACAGGATTTTGGAAGAATTAAATAATCACGCAATGAGTTAGGGGATGCGTTAAGGGTGGCCTCCGACGAACCGATTTCGACGAAACTTTTTTACATGGTTCAGGGGCAGTGAGTTAACAGATTCGCGGCGGTGGTAGAGTTAGCGAATCTTTTTTTCATTTTCAAAGAATTTTTGAAGAATTAAATAATCACGCAATGAGTTAGGGAATGCGTTAAGGGTGGCCTCCGACGAGCCGATTTCGACGAAACTTTTTTACATGGTTCAGGGGCAGTGGGTTAACAGATTCGCGGCAGTGGCAGAGTTAGCAAATCTTTTTTTCATTTTTGAAGAATTTTTAACGAATCAAATAATCACGCAATGAGTTAGGGGATGCGTTAAGGGTGGCCTCCGACGGGCCGATTTCGACGAAACTTCTTTACATGGTTCAGGGGCAGTGGGTTAACAGATTCGCGGCAGTGGTAGAATTACCAAATATTTTTTTCATTTTTACAGAATTTTTAAAGAATCAAATAATCACGCAATGAGTTAGGGGATGCGTTAAGGGTGGCCTCCGAAGAGCCGATTTCGACGAAACTTATTTACATGGTTCAGGGGCAGTAGGTTAACAGATTCGCGGCAGTGGCAGAGTTAGCAAATCTTTTTTTCATTTTTGAAGAATTTTCAAAAAATGAAATAATCACGTAATGAGTTAGGGGATGCGTTAAGGGTGGCCTCCGACGAGCCGATTTCGACGAAACTTTTTGACATGGTTCAGGGGCAGTGGGTCAACAGATTCGCGGCAGTGGCAGAGTTAGCAAATCTTTTTTTCATTTTGACAGAATTTTGAAAGAATTAAATAATCACGCAATGAGTAAGGGGATGCGTTAAGGGTGGCCTCCGACGAGCCGATTTCAACGAAACTTTTTTACATGGTTCAGGGGCAGTGGGTTAACAGATTCACGGCAGTGGCAGAGTTAGCAAATCTTTTTTTCATTTTTGAAGAATTTTCAAAGAATTAAATAATCACGCAATGAGTTAGGGGATGCGTTAAGGGTGGCCGCCGACGAGCCGATTCCGACGAAACTTTTTTACATGGTTCAGAGGCAGTGAGTTAACAGATTCCCGGAAGTGGTAGAGTTAGCAAATCTTTTTTTCATTTTTACAGAATTTTTAAAGAATTAAATAATCACGCAATGAGTTAGGGATGCGTTGAGGGTGGCCTCCGACGAGCCGATTTCGACGAAACTTTTTTACATGGTTCGGGGGCAGTGGGTTAACAGATTCGCGGCAGTATTAGAGTTTCCAAATAGTTTTTTCATTTTTGAAGAATTTTGAACGAATCAAATAATCATGCAATGAGTTAGGGGATGCGTTAAGGGTGGCCTCCGACGAGCCGATTTCGACGAAACTTTTTTACATCGTTCAGGGGCAGTGGGTTAACAGATTCGCGGCAGTAGCAGAGTTAGCAAATCTTTTTTTCATTTTTGAAGAATTTTTAAAGAATTAAATAATCACGCAATGAGTTAGGGGATGCGTTGAGGGTGGCCTCCAACGAGCCGATTTTGACGAAACTTTTTTACATGGTTCAGGGGCAGTGGGTTAACAGATTCGCGGCAGTGGCAGAGTTAGCAAATCTTTTTTTCATTTTTGAAGAATTTTTAACGAATTAAATAATCACGCAATGAGTTAGGGGATGCGTTGAGGGTGGCCTCCGACGAGCCGATTTCGACGAAACTTTTTTTCATGGTTCAGGGGCAGTGGGTCAACAGCTTCGCGGCAGTGGCAGAGTTAGCAAATCTTTTTTTCATTTTATAAGAATTTTTAACGAATCAAATAATCACGCAATGAGTTAGGGGATGCGTTAAGGGTGGCCTCCGACGAGCCGATTTCGACAAAACTCTTTGACATGGTTCAGGGGCAGTGAGTTAACAGATTCGCGGCAGTGGTAGAGTTAGCAAATCTTTTTTTCATTTTTAAAGAATTTTTAAAGAATTAAATAATCACGCAACGAGTTAGGGGATGCGTTAAGGGTGGCCTCCGACGATCCGATTCCGACGAAACTTTTTTACATGGTTCAGGGGCAGTGGGTTAACAGATTCGTGGCAGTGGCAGAGTTAGCAAATCTTTTCTTCATTTTTGAAGAATTTTTAACGAATCAAATAATCACGCAATGAGTTATGGGATGCGTTAAGGGTGGCCTCCGACGAGCCGATTTCGACGAAACTTTTTTACATGGTTCAGGGGCAGTGGGTCAACAGATTCGTGGCAGTGGCAGAGTTAGCAAATCTTTTTTTCATTCTTGAAGAATTTTTAAAGAATTAAATAATCACGCAATGAGTTAGGGAATGCGTTAAGGGTGGCCTCCGACGAGCCGATTTCGACGAAACTTTTTGACATGGTTCGGGGCAGTGGGTTAACAGATTCGCAGCAGTAGCAGAGTTAGCAAATCTTTTTTTCATTTTTGAAGAATTTTTAAAGAATTAAATAATCACGCAATGAGTTAGAGGATGCGTTAAGGGTGGCCTCCGACGAGCCGATTCCGACGAAACTTTTTTACATGGTTCAGGGGCAGTGAGTTAACAGATTCGCGGCAGTGGTAGAGTTAGCAAATCTTTTTTTCATTTTTAAAGAATTTTTAAAGAATTAAATAATCACGCAACGAGTTAGGGGATGCGTTAAGGGTGGCCTCCGACGATCCGATTTCGACGAAACTTTTTTACATGGTTCAGGGGCAGTGGGTTAACAGATTCGTGGCAGTGGCAGAGTTAGCAAATCTTTTTTTCATTTTATAAGACTTTTTAACGAATCAAATAATCACGCAATGAGTTAGGGGATGCGTTAAGGGTGGCCTCCGACGAGCCGATTTCGACGAAACTCTTTGACATGGTTCAGGGGCAGTGAGTTAACAGATTCGCGGCAGTGGTAGAGTTAGCAAATCTTTTTTTCATTTTTAAAGAATTTTTAAAGAATTAAATAATCACGCAACGAGTTAGGGGATGCGTTAAGGGTGGCCTCCGACGATCCGATTTCGACGAAACTTTTTTACATGGTTCAGGGGCAGTGGGTTAACAGATTCGTGGCAGTGGCAGAGTTAGCAAATCTTTTTTTCATTTTATAAGACTTTTTAACGAATCAAATAATCACGCAATGAGTTAGGGGATGCGTTAAGGGTGGCCTCCGACGAGCCGATTTCGACGAAACTCTTTGACATGATTCAGGGGCAGTGAGTTAACAGATTCGCGGCAGTGGTAGAGTTAGCAAATCTTTTTTTCATTTTTAAAGAATTTTTAAAGAATTAAATAATCACGCAACGAGTTAGGGGATAAGTTAAGGGTGGCCTCCGACGATGCGATTTCGACGAAACTTTTTTACATGGTTCAGGGGCAGTGGGTTAACAGATTCGTGGCAGTGGCAGAGTTAGCAAATCTTTTTTTCATTTTTGAAGAATTTTTAACGAATCAAATAATCACGCAATGAGTTATGGGATGCGTTAAGGGTGGCCTCCGACGAGCCGATTTCGACGAAACTTTTTTACATGGTTCAGGGGCAGTGGGTTAACAGATTCGTGGCAGTGGCAGAGTTAGCAAATCTTTTTTTCATTCTTGAAGAATTTTTAAAGAATTAAATAATCACGCAATGAGTTAGGGAATGCGTTAAGGGTGGCCTCCGACGAGCCGATTTCGACGAAACTTTTTGACATGTTTCGGGGCAGTGGGTTAACAGATTCGCGCCAGTGGCAGAGTTAGCAAATCTTTTTTTCATTTTTGAAGAATTTTTAAAGAATCAAATAATCACGCAATGAGTTAGAGGATGCGTTAAGGGTGGCCTCCGACGAGCCGATTTCGACGAAACTTTTTTACATGGTTCAGGGGCAGTGGGTTAACAGATTCGCGGCAGTGGCAGAGTTAGCAAATCTTTTTTTCATTCTTGAAGAATTTTTACAGAATTAAATAATCACGCAATGAGTTAGGGGATGCGTTAAGGGTGGCCTCCGACGAGCCGATTGAGACGAAACTTTTTTACATGGTTCAGGGGCATTGGGTTAACAGATTCGCGGCAGTGGCAGAGTTAGCAAATCTTCTTTTCATTTTTACAGAATTTTTGAAGAAATAAATCATTACGCAATGAGTTAGGGGATGCGTTAAGGGTGGCCTTCGACGAGCCGATTTTGACGGAACTTTTTTACATCGTTCAGGGGCAGTGAGTTAACAGATTCGCGGCAGTGGTAGAGTTAGCAAATCTTTTTTTCATTCTTGAAGAATTTTTAAAGAATTAAATAATCACGCAATGAGTTAGGGGATGCGTTAAGGGTGGCCTCCGACGAGCCGATTTCGACGAAACTTTCTTACATGGTTCAGGGGCAGTGGGTTAACAGATTCGCGGCAGTGGCAGAGTTGGCAAATCTTTTTTTCAATATTGAAGAATTTTTAAAGAATTAAATAATCACGCAATGAGTTAGGGGATGCGTTAAGGGTGGCCTCCGACGAGCCGATTTCGACGAAACTTTCTTACATGGTTCAGGGGCAGTGGGTTAACAGATTCGCGGCAGTGGCAGAGTTGGCAAATCTTTTTTTCAATATTGAAGAATTTTTAAAGAATTAAATAATCACGCAATGAGTTAGGGGATGCGTTGAGGGTGGCCTCCGACGAGCCGATTCCGACGAAACTTTTTGACATGGTTCAGGGGCAGTGAGTTAACAGATTCGCGGCAGTGGTAGAGTTAGCAAATCTTTTTTTCATTTTCAAAGAATTTTTAAAGAATTAAATAATCACGCAACGAGTTAGGGGATGCGTTAAGGGTGGCCTCCGACGATCCGATTTCGACGAAACTTTTTTACATGGTTCAGGGGCAGTGGGTTAACAGATTCGTGGCAGTGGCAGAGTTAGCAAATCTTTTTTTCATTTTTGAAGAATTTTTAACGAATCAAATAATTACGCAATGAGATAGGGGATGCGTTAAGGGTGGCCTCCGACGAACCGATTTCGACAAAACTTCTTTACATGGTTTAGAGGCAGTGGGTCAACAGCTTCGCGGCAGTATCAGAGTTTCCAAATGTTTTTTTCATTTTTGAAGAATTTTTAACGAATTAAATAATCACGCAATGAGTTAGGGGATGCGTTAAGGGTGGCCGCCGACGAGCCGATTCCGACGAAACTTTTTTACATGGTTCAGGGGCAGTGAGTTAACAGATTCGCGGAAGTGGTAGAGTTAGCAAATCTTTTTTTCATTTTTGAAGAATTTTCAAAAAATGAAATAATCACGCAATGAGTTAGGGGATGCGTTAAGGGTGGCCTCCGACGAACCGATTTCGACGAAACTTTTTTACATGGTCCAGGGGCAGTGGGTTAACAGATTCGAGGCAGTGGCAGAGTTATTAAATCTTTCTTTCATTTTTGAAGAATTTTTATCGAATCAAATAATCACGCAATGAGTTAGGGGATGCGTTAAGCGTGGCCTCCGACGAGCCGATTTCGACGAAACTTTCTAACATGATTCAAGGGCAGTGAGTTAACAGATTCGCGGCAGTGGTAGAGTTAGCAAATCTTTTTTTATTTTTGAAGAATTTTTAAAGAATTTAATAATGACGCAATGAGTTAGGGGATGCGTTAAGGGTGGCCTCCGACGAGCCGATTCCGACGAAACTTTTTCACATGGAACAGGGGCAGTGGGTTAACAGATTCGCGGCAGTGGCAGAGTTAGCAAATCTTTTTTTCATTTTGACAGAATTTTGAAAGAATTAAATAATCACGCAATGAGTAAGGGGATGCGTTAAGGGTGGCCTCCGACGAGCCGATTCCAACGAAACTTTTTTACATGGTTCAGCGGCAGTGGGTTAACAGATTCGCAGCAGTGGCAGAGTTAGCAAATCTTTTTTTCATTTTTGAAGAATTTTCAAAGAATTAAAAAATCACGCAATGAGTTAGGGGATGCGTTAAGGGTGGCCGCCGACGAGCCGATTCCGACGAAACTTTTTTACATAGTTCAGGGGCAGTGAGTTAACAGATTCCCGGAAGTGTCAGAGTTAGCAAATCTTTTTTTCATTTTTGAAGAATTTTCAAAAAATGAAATAATCACGCAATGAGTTAGGGGATGCGTTAAGGGTGGCCTCCGACGAGCCGATTTCGACGAAACTTTTTGACATGGTCCAGGGGCAGTGGGCTAACAGATTCAAGGCAGTGGCAGAGTTAGCAAATCTTTCTTTCATTTTTGAAGAATTTTTAACGAATCAAATAATCACGCAATGAGTTAGGGGATGCGTTAAGGGTGGCCTCCGACGAGCCGATTTCGACGAAACTTTTTTACATGGTTCAGGGGCAGTGGGTAAACAGATTCGCGGCAGTGGCAGAGTTAGCAAATCTTTCTTTCATTTTCGAAGAATTTTCAAAGAATTGAATATTCACGCAATGAGTTAGGGGATGCGTTGAGGTTGGCCTCCGACGAGCCGATTTCGACGAAACTTTTCAACATGGTTCAAGGGCAGTGAGTTAACAAATTCGCGGCAGTGGTAGAGTTAGCAAATCTTTTTTTATTTTTGAAGAATTTTTAAAGAATTTAATAATGACGCGATGAGTTAGGGGATGCGTTAAGTGTGGCCTCCGACGAGCCGATTTCGACGAAACTTTTCCACATGGAACAGGGGCAGTGGGTTAACAGATTCACGGCAGTGGCAGAGTTAGCAAATCTTTTTTTCATTTTGACAGAATTTTGAAAGAATTAAATAATCACGCAATGAGTAAGGGGATGCGTTAAGGGTGGCCTCCGACGAACCGATTCCAACGAAACTTTTTTACATGGTTCAGGGGCAGTGGGTTAACAGATTCGCAGCAGTGGCAGAGTTAGCAAATCTTTTTTTCATTTTTGAAGAATTTTCAAAGAATTAAATAATCACGCAATGAGTTAGGGGATGCGATAAGGGTGGCCGCCGACGAGCCGATTCCGACGAAACTTTTTTACATGGTTCAGGGGCAGTGAGTTAACAGATTCGCGGAAGTGGTAGAGTTAGCAAATCTTTTTTTCATTCTTGAAGAATTTTCAAAAAATGAAATAATCACGCAATGAGTTAGGGGATGCGTTAAGGGTGGCCTCCGACGAGCCGATTTCGACGAAACTTTTTGACATGGTCCAGGGGCAGTGGGTTAACAGATTCAAGGCAGTGGCAGAGTTAGCAAATCTTTCTTTCATTTTTGAAGAATTTTTAACGAATCAAATAATCACGCAATGAGTTAGGGGATGCGTTAAGGGTGGCCTCCGACGAGCCGATTTCGACGAAACTCTTTGACATGGTTCAGGGGCAGTGAGTTAACAGATTCGCGGCAGTGGTAGAGTTAGCAAATCTTTTTTTCATTTTTAAAGAATTTTTAAAGAATTAAATAATCACGCAACGAGTTAGGGGATGCGTTAAGGGTGGCCTCCGACGATCCGATTTCGACGAAACTTTTTTACATGGTTCAGGGGCAGTGGGTTAACAGATTCGTGGCAGTGGCAGAGTTAGCAAATCTTTCTTTCATTTTTGAAGAATTTTTAACGAATCAAATAATCACGCAATGAGTTATGGGATGCGTTAAGGGTGGCCTCCGACGAGCCGATTTCGACGAAACTTTTTTACATGGTTCAGGGGCAGTGGGTTAACAGATTCGTGGCAGTGGCAGAGTTAGCAAATCTTTTTTTCATTTTTGAAGAATTTTTAAAGAATTAAATAATCACGCAATGAGTTAGGGAATTCGTTAAGGGTGGCCTCCGACGAGCCGATTTCGACGAAACTTTTTGACATGGTTCGGGGCAGTGGGTTAACAGATTCGCGCCAGTGGCAGAGTTAGCAAATCTTTTTTTCATTTTTGAAGAATTTTTAAAGAATCAAATAATCACGCAATGAGTTAGAGGATGCGTTAAGGGTGGCCTCCGAAGAGCCGATTTCGACGAAACTTTTTTACATGGTTCAGGGGCAGTGGGTTAACAGATTCGCGGCAGTGGCAGAGTTAGCAAATCTTTTTTTCATTCTTGAAGAATTTTTACAGAATTAAATAATCACGCAATGAGTTAGGGGATGCGTTAAGGGTGGCCTCCGACGAGCCGATTTCGACGAAACTTTCTAACATGATTCAAGGGCAGTGAGTTAACAGATTCGCGGCAGTGGCAGAGTTAGCAAATCTTTTTTTATTTTTGAAGAATTTTTAAAGAATTTAATAATGACGCAATGAGTTAGGGGATGCGTTAAGGGTGGCCTCCGACGAGCCGATTCCGACGAAACTTTTTCACATGGAACAGGGGCAGTGGGTTAACAGATTCGCGGCAGTGGCAGAGTTAGCAAATCTTTTTTTCATTTTGACAGAATTTTGAAAGAATTAAATAATCACGCAATGAGTAAGGGGATGCGTTAAGGGTGGCCTCCGACGAGCCGATTCCAACGAAACTTTTTTACATGGTTCAGCGGCAGTGGGTTAACAGATTCGCAGCAGTGGCAGAGTTAGCAAATCTTTTTTTCATTTTTGAAGAATTTTCAAAGAATTAAAAAATCACGCAATGAGTTAGGGGATGCGTTAAGGGTGGCCGCCGACGAGCCGATTCCGACGAAACTTTTTTACATAGTTCAGGGGCAGTGAGTTAACAGATTCCCGGAAGTGTCAGAGTTAGCAAATCTTTTTTTCATTTTTGAAGAATTTTCAAAAAATGAAATAATCACGCAATGAGTTAGGGGATGCGTTAAGGGTGGCCTCCGACGAGCCGATTTCGACGAAACTTTTTGACATGGTCCAGGGGCAGTGGGCTAACAGATTCAAGGCAGTGGCAGAGTTAGCAAATCTTTCTTTCATTTTTGAAGAATTTTTAACGAATCAAATAATCACGCAATGAGTTAGGGGATGCGTTAAGGGTGGCCTCCGACGAGCCGATTTCGACGAAACTTTTTTACATGGTTCAGGGGCAGTGGGTAAACAGATTCGCGGCAGTGGCAGAGTTAGCAAATCTTTCTTTCATTTTCGAAGAATTTTCAAAGAATTGAATATTCACGCAATGAGTTAGGGGATGCGTTGAGGTTGGCCTCCGACGAGCCGATTTCGACGAAACTTTTCAACATGGTTCAAGGGCAGTGAGTTAACAAATTCGCGGCAGTGGTAGAGTTAGCAAATCTTTTTTTATTTTTGAAGAATTTTTAAAGAATTTAATAATGACGCGATGAGTTAGGGGATGCGTTAAGTGTGGCCTCCGACGAGCCGATTTCGACGAAACTTTTCCACATGGAACAGGGGCAGTGGGTTAACAGATTCACGGCAGTGGCAGAGTTAGCAAATCTTTTTTTCATTTTGACAGAATTTTGAAAGAATTAAATAATCACGCAATGAGTAAGGGGATGCGTTAAGGGTGGCCTCCGACGAGCCGATTCCAACGAAACTTTTTTACATGGTTCAGGGGCAGTGGGTTAACAGATTCGCAGCAGTGGCAGAGTTAGCAAATCTTTTTTTCATTTTTGAAGAATTTTCAAAGAATTAAATAATCACGCAATGAGTTAGGGGATGCGATAAGGGTGGCCGCCGACGAGCCGATTCCGACGAAACTTTTTTACATGGTTCAGGGGCAGTGAGTTAACAGATTCGCGGAAGTGGTAGAGTTAGCAAATCTTTTTTTCATTCTTGAAGAATTTTCAAAAAATGAAATAATCACGCAATGAGTTAGGGGATGCGTTAAGGGTGGCCTCCGACGAGCCGATTTCGACGAAACTTTTTGACATGGTCCAGGGGCAGTGGGTTAACAGATTCAAGGCAGTGGCAGAGTTAGCAAATCTTTCTTTCATTTTTGAAGAATTTTTAACGAATCAAATAATCACGCAATGAGTTAGGGGATGCGTTAAGGGTGGCCTCCGACGAGCCGATTTCGACGAAACTCTTTGACATGGTTCAGGGGCAGTGAGTTAACAGATTCGCGGCAGTGGTAGAGTTAGCAAATCTTTTTTTCATTTTTAAAGAATTTTTAAAGAATTAAATAATCACGCAACGAGTTAGGGGATGCGTTAAGGGTGGCCTCCGACGATCCGATTTCGACGAAACTTTTTTACATGGTTCAGGGGCAGTGGGTTAACAGATTCGTGGCAGTGGCAGAGTTAGCAAATCTTTCTTTCATTTTTGAAGAATTTTTAACGAATCAAATAATCACGCAATGAGTTATGGGATGCGTTAAGGGTGGCCTCCGACGAGCCGATTTCGACGAAACTTTTTTACATGGTTCAGGGGCAGTGGGTTAACAGATTCGTGGCAGTGGCAGAGTTAGCAAATCTTTTTTTCATTTTTGAAGAATTTTTAAAGAATTAAATAATCACGCAATGAGTTAGGGAATTCGTTAAGGGTGGCCTCCGACGAGCCGATTTCGACGAAACTTTTTGACATGGTTCGGGGCAGTGGGTTAACAGATTCGCGCCAGTGGCAGAGTTAGCAAATCTTTTTTTCATTTTTGAAGAATTTTTAAAGAATCAAATAATCACGCAATGAGTTAGAGGATGCGTTAAGGGTGGCCTCCGAAGAGCCGATTTCGACGAAACTTTTTTACATGGTTCAGGGGCAGTGGGTTAACAGATTCGCGGCAGTGGCAGAGTTAGCAAATCTTTTTTTCATTCTTGAAGAATTTTTACAGAATTAAATAATCACGCAATGAGTTAGGGGATGCGTTAAGGGTGGCCTCCGACGAGCCGATTGAGACGAAACTTTTTTACATGGTTCAGGGGCATTGGGTTAACAGATTCGCGGCAGTGGCAGAATTAGCAAATCTTCTTTTCATTTTTACAGAATTTTTGAAGAAATAAATCATTACGCAATGAGTTAGGGGATGCGTTAAGGGTGGCCTTCGACGAGCCGATTTTGACGGAACTTTTTTACATCGTTCAGGGGCAGTGAGTTAACAGATTCGCGGCAGTGGTAGAGTTAGCAAATCTTTTTTTCATTCTTGAAGAATTTTTAAAGAATTAAATAATCACGCAATGAGTTAGGGGATGCGTTAAGGGTGGCCTCCGACGAGCCGATTTCGACGAAACTTTCTTACATGGTTCAGGTGCAGTGGGTTAACAGATTCGCGGCAGTGGCAGAGTTGGCAAATCTTTTTTTCAATATTGAAGAATTTTTACAGAATTAAATAATCACGCAATGAGTTAGGGGATGCGTTAAGGGTGGCCTCCAACGAGCCGATTCCGACGAAACTTTTTTACACCGTTCAGGGGCAGTAAGTTAACAGATTCGCGGCAGTGGCAGAGTTAGCAAATCTTTTTTTCATTTTTACAGAATTTTTAAAAAATTAAATAATCACGCAATGAGTTAGGGGATGCGTTTAGGGTGGCCTCCGACGACCCGATTCCGAAGAAACTTTTTCACATGGTTCAGGGGCAGTGGGTTAACAGATTCGCGGCAGTGGCAGAGTTAGCAAATCTTTTTTCCATTTTTGAAGAATTTTCAAAGAATTAAATAATCACGCAATGAGTTAGGGGATGCGTTGAGGGTGGCTTCCGACGAGCCGATTCCGACGAAACTTTTTGACATGGTTCAGGGGCAGTGAGTTAACAGATTCGCGGCAGTGGTAGAGTTAGCAAATCTTTTTTTCATTTTCAAAGAATTTTTAAAGAATTAAATAATCACGCAACGAGTTAGGGGATGCGTTAAGGGTGGCCTCCGACGATCCGATTTCGACGAAACTTTTTTACATGGTTCAGGGGCAGTGGGTTAACAGATTCGTGGCAGTGGCAGAGTTAGCAAATCTTTTTTTCATTTTTGAAGAATTTTTAACGAATCAAATAATTACGCAACGAGATAGGGGATGCGTTAAGGGTGGCCTCCGACGAACCGATTTCGACAAAACTTCTTTACATGGTTTAGAGGCAGTGGGTCAACAGCTTCGCGACAGTATCAGAGTTTCCAAATGTTTTTTTCATTTTTGAAGAATTTTTAACGAATTAAATAATCACGCAATGAGTTAGGGGATGCGTTAAGGGTGGCCGCCGACGAGCCGATTCCGACGAAACTTTTTTACATGGTTCAGGGGCAGTGAGTTAACAGATTCGCGGAAGTGGTAGAGTTAGCAAATCTTTTTTTCATTTTTGAAGAATTTTCAGAAAATGAAATAATCACGCAATGAGTTAGGGGATGCGTTAAGGGTGGCCTCCGACGAGCCGATTTCGACGAAACTTTTTTACATGGTCCAGGGGCAGTGGGTTAACAGATTCGAGGCAGTGGCAGAGTTATTAAATCTTTCTTTCATTTTTGAAGAATTTTTATCGAATCAAATAATCACGCAATGAGTTAGGGGATGCGTCAAGCGTGGCCTCCGACGAGCCGATTTCGACGAAACTTTCTAACATGATTCAAGGGCAGTGAGTTAACAGATTCGCGGCAGTGGTAGAGTTAGCAAATCTTTTTTTATTTTTGAAGAATTTTTAAAGAATTTAATAATGACGCAATGAGTTAGGGGATGCGTTAAGGGTGGCCTCCGACGAGCCGATTCCGACGAAACTTTTTTACATGGAACAGGGGCAGTGGGTTAACAGATTCGCGGCAGTGGCAGAGTTAGCAAATCTTTTTTTCATTTTGACAGAATTTTGAAAGAATTAAATAATCACGCAATGAGTAAGGGGATGCGTTAAGGGTGGCCTCCGACGAGCCGATGCCAACGAAACTTTTTTACATGGTTCAGCGGCAGTGGGTTAACAGATTCGCAGCAGTGGCAGAGTTAGCAAATCTTTTTTTCATTTTTGAAGAATTTTCAAAGAATTAAATAATCACGCAATGAGTTAGGGGATGCGTTAAGGGTGGCCGCCGACGAGCCGATTCCGACGAAACTTTTTTACATGGTTCAGGGGCAGTGAGTTAACAGATTCCCGGAAGTGTCAGAGTTAGCAAATCTTTTTTTCATTTTTGAAGAATTTTCAAAAAATGAAATAATCACGCAATGAGTTAGGGGATGCGTTAAGGGTGGCCTCCGACGAGCCGATTTCGACGAAACTTTTTGACATGGTCCAGGGGCAGTGGGCTAACAGATTCAAGGCAGTGGCAGAGTTAGCAAATCTTTCTTTCATTTTTGAAGAATTTTTAACGAATCAAATAATCACGCAATGAGTTAGGGGATGCGTTAAGGGTGGCCTCCGACGAGCCGATTTCGACGAAACTTTTTTACATGGTTCAGGGGCAGTGGGTTGACAGATTCGCGGCAGTGGCAGAGTTAGCAAATCTTTCTTTCATTTTCGAAGAATTTTCAAAGAATTGAATATTCACGCAATGAGTTAGGGGATGCGTTGAGGTTGGCCTCCGACGAGCCGATTTCGACGAAACTTTTCAACATGGTTCAAGGGCAGTGAGTTAACAAATTCGCGGCAGTGGTAGAGTTAGCAAATCTTTTTTTATTTTTGAAGAATTTTTAAAGAATTTAATAATGACGCGATGAGTTAGGGGATGCGTTAAGTGTGGCCTCCGACGAGCCGATTTCGACGAAACTTTTGCACATGGAACAGGGGCAGTGGGTTAACAGATTCACGGCAGTGGCAGAGTTAGCAAATCTTTTTTTCATTTTGACAGAATTTTGAAAGAATTAAATAATCACGCAATGAGTAAGGGGATGCGTTAAGGGTGGCCTCCGACGAGCCGATTCCAACGAAACTTTTTTACATGGTTCAGGGGCAGTGGGTTAACAGATTCGCAGCAGTGGCAGAGTTAGCAAATCTTTTTTTCATTTTTGAAGAATTTTCAAAGAATTAAATAATCACGCAATGAGTTAGGGGATGCGATAAGGGTGGCCGCCGACGAGCCGATTCCGACGAAACTTTTTTACATGGTTCAGGGGCAGTGAGTTAACAGATTCGCGGAAGTGGTAGAGTTAGCAAATCTTTTTTTCATTTTTGAAGAATTTTCAAAAAATGAAATAATCACGCAATGAGTTAGGGGATGCGTTAAGGGTGGTCTCCGACGAGCCGATTTCGACGAAACTTTTTTACATGGTTCAGGGGCAGTGGGTTAACAGATTCGTGGCAGTGGCAGAGTTAGCAAATCTTTCTTTCATTTTTGAAGAATTTTTAACGAATCAAATAATCACGCAATGAGTTATGGGATGCGTTAAGGGTGGCCTCCGACGAGCCGATTTCGACGAAACTTTTTCACATGGTTCAGGGGCAGTGGGTTAACAGATTCGTGGCAGTGGCAGAGTTAGCAAATCTTTTTTTCATTCTTGAAGAATTTTTAAAGAATTAAATAATCACGCAATGAGTTAGGGAATTCGTTAAGGGTGGCCTCCGACGAGCCGATTTCGACGAAACTTTTTGACATGGTTCGGGGCAGTGGGTTAACAGATTCGCGCCAGTGGCAGAGTTAGCAAATCTTTTTTTCATTTTTGAAGAATTTTTAAAGAATCAAATAATCACGCAATGAGTTAGAGGATGCGTTAAGGGTGGCCTCCGAAGAGCCGATTTCGACGAAACTTTTTTACATGGTTCAGGGGCAGTGGGTTAACAGATTCGCGGCAGTGGCAGAGTTAGCAAATCTTTTTTTCATTCTTGAAGAATTTTTACAGAATTAAATAATCACGCAATGAGTTAGGGGATGCGTTAAGGGTGGCCTCCGACGAGCCGATTGAGACGAAACTTTTTTACATGGTTCAGGGGCATTGGGTTAACAGATTCGCGGCAGTGGCAGAATTAGCAAATCTTCTTTTCATTTTTACAGAATTTTTGAAGAAATAAATCATTACGCAATGAGTTAGGGGATGCGTTAAGGGTGGCCTTCGACGAGCCGATTTTGACGGAACTTTTTTACATCGTTCAGGGGCAGTGAGTTAACAGATTCGCGGCAGTGGTAGAGTTGGCAAATCTTTTTTTCATTCTTGAAGAATTTTTAAAGAATTAAATAATCACGCAATGAGTTAGGGGATGCGTTAAGGGTGGCCTCCGACGAGCCGATTTCGACGAAACTTTCTTACATGGTTCAGGGGCAGTGGGTTAACAGATTCGCGGCAGTGGCAGAGTTGGCAAATCTTTTTTTCAATATTGAAGAATTTTTAAAGAATTAAATAATCACGCAATGAGTTAGGGGATGCGTTAAGGGTGGCCTCCAACGAGCCGATTCCGACGAAACTTTTTTACACCGTTCAGGGGCAGTAAGTTAACAGATTCGCGGCAGTGGCAGAGTTAGCAAATCTTTTTTTCATTTTTACAGAATTTTTAAAAAATTAAATAATCACGCAATGAGTTAGGGGATGCGTTTAGGGTGGCCTCCGACGACCCGATTCCGAAGAAACTTTTTCACATGGTTCAGGGGCAGTGGGTTAACAGATTCGCGGCAGTGGCAGAGTTAGCAAATCTTTTTTCCATTTTTGAAGAATTTTCAAAGAATTAAATAATCACGCAATGAGTTAGGGGATGCGTTGAGGGTGGCTTCCGACGAGCCGATTCCGACGAAACTTTTTGACATGGTTCAGGGGCAGTCAGTTAACAGATTCGCGGCAGTGGTAGAGTTAGCAAATCTTTTTTTCATTTTCAAAGAATTTTTAAAGAATTAAATAATCACGCAACGAGTTAGGGGATGCGTTAAGGGTGGCCTCCGACGATCCGATTTCGACGAAACTTTTTTACATGGTTCAGGGGCAGTGGGTTAACAGATTCGTGGCAGTGGCAGAGTTAGCAAATCTTTTTTTCATTTTTGAAGAATTTTTAACGAATCAAATAATTACGCAATGAGATAGGGGATGCGTTAAGGGTGACCTCCGACGAACCGATTTCGACAAAACTTCTTTACATGGTTTAGAGGCAGTGGGTCAACAGCTTCGCGGCAGTATCAGAGTTTCCAAATGTTTTTTTCATTTTTGAAGAATTTTTAACGAATTAAATAATCACGCAATGAGTTAGGGGATGCGTTAAGGGTGGCCGCCGACGAGCCGATTCCGACGAAACTTTTTACATGGTTCAGGGGCAGTGAGTTAACAGATTCGCGGAAGTGGTAGAGTTAGCAAATCTTTTTTTCATTTTTGAAGAATTTTCAAAAAATGAAATAATCACGCAATGAATTAGGGGATGCGTTAAGGGTGGCCTCCGACGAGCCGATTTCGACGAAACTTTTTTACATGGTCCAGGGGCAGTGGGTTAACAGATTCGAGGCAGTGGCAGAGTTATTAAATCTTTCTTTCATTTTTGAAGAATTTTTATCGAATCAAATAATCACGCAATGAGTTAGGGGATGCGTCAAGCGTGGCCTCCGACGAGCCGATTTCGACGAAACTTTCTAACATGATTCAAGGGCAGTGAGTTAACAGATTCGCGGCAGTGGTAGAGTTAGCAAATCTTTTTTTATTTTTGAAGAATTTTTAAAGAATTTAATAATGACGCAATGAGTTAGGGGATGCGTTAAGGGTGGCCTCCGACGAGCCGATTCCGACGAAACTTTTTCACATGGAACAGGGGCAGTGGGTTAACAGATTCGCGGCAGTGGCAGAGTTAGCAAATCTTTTTTTCATTTTGACAGAATTTTGAAAGAATTAAATAATCACGCAATGAGTAAGGGGATGCGTTAAGGGTGGCCTCCGACGAGCCGATGCCAACAAAACTTTTTTATATGGTTCAGCGGCAGTGGGTTAACAGATTCGCAGCAGTGGCAGAGTTAGCAAATCTTTTTTTCATTTTTGAAGAATTTTCAAAGAATTAAATAATCACGCAATGAGTTAGGGGATGCGTTAAGGGTGGCCGCCGACGAGCCGATTCCGACGAAACTTTTTTACATGGTTCAGGGGCAGTGAGTTAACAGATTCCCGGAAGTGTCAGAGTTAGCAAATCTTTTTTTCATTTTTGAAGAATTTTCAAAAAATGAAATAATCACGCAATGAGTTAGGGGATGCGTTAAGGGTGGCCTCCGACGAGCCGATTTCGACGAAACTTTTTGACATGGTCCAGGGGCAGTGGGCTAACAGATTCAAGGCAGTGGCAGAGTTAGCAAATCTTTCTTTCATTTTTGAAGAATTTTTAACGAATCAAATAATCACGCAATGAGTTAGGGGATGCGTTAAGGGTGGCCTCCGACGAGCCGATTTCGACGAAACTTTTTTACATGGTTCAGGGGCAGTGGGTTGACAGATTCGCGGCAGTGGCAGAGTTAGCAAATCTTTCTTTCATTTTCGAAGAATTTTCAAAGAATTGAATATTCACGCAATGAGTTAGGGGATGCGTTGAGGTTGGCCTCCGACGAGCCGATTTCGACGAAACTTTTCAACATGGTTCAAGGGCAGTGAGTTAACAAATTCGCGGCAGTGGTAGAGTTAGCAAATCTTTTTTTATTTTTGAAGAATTTTTAAAGAATTTAATAATGACGCGATGAGTTAGGGGATGCGTTAAGTGTGGCCTCCGACGAGCCGATTTCGACGAAACTTTTCCACATGGAACAGGGGCAGTGGGTTAACAGATTCACGGCAGTGGCAGAGTTAGCAAATCTTTTTTTCATTTTGACAGAATTTTGAAAGAATTAAATAATCACGCAATGAGTAAGGGGATGCGTTAAGGGTGGCCTCCGACGAGCCGATTCCAACGAAACTTTTTTACATGGTTCAGGGGCAGTGGGTTAACAGATTCGCAGCAGTGGCAGAGTTAGCAAATCTTTTTTTCATTTTTGAAGAATTTTCAAAGAATTAAATAATCACGCAATGAGTTAGGGGATGCGATAAGGGTGGCCGCCGACGAGCCGATTTCGACGAAACTTTTTTACATGGTTCAGGGGCAGTGAGTTAACAGATTCGCGGAAGTGGTAGAGTTAGCAAATCTTTTTTTCATTTTTGAAGAATTTTCAAAAAATGAAATAATCACGCAATGAGTTAGGGGATGCGTTAAGGGTGGCCTCCGACGAGCCGATTTCGACGAAACTTTTTGACATGGTCCAGGGGCAGTGGGTTAACAGATTCAAGGCAGTGGCAGAGTTAGCAAATCTTTCTTTCATTTTTGAAGAATTTTTAACGAATCAAATAATCACGCAATGAGTTAGGGGATGCGTTAAGGGTGGCCTCCGACGAGCCGATTTCGACGACACTTTTTTACATGGTTCAGGGGCAGTGGGATAACAGATTCGCGGCAGTGGTAGAGTTAGCAAATCTTTTTTTCATTTTTACAGAATTTTTAAACAATTAAATAATCACGCAATGAGTTAGGGGATGCGTTAAGGGTGGCCTCCGACGAGCCGATTTCGACGGAACTTTTTTACATCGTTCAGGGGCAGTGGGTTAACAGATTCGCGGCAGTAGCAGAGTTAGCAAATCTTTTTTTCATTTTTGAAGAATTTTTAACGAATTAAATAATCACGCAATGAGTTAGGGGATGCGTTTAGGGTGGCCTCCGACGAGCCGATTTCGACGAAACTTCTTTTCATGGTTCAGGGGCAGTGGGTCAACAGCTTCGCGGCAGTGGTAGAGTTAGCAAATCTTTTTTTCATTTTATAAGAATTTTTAACGAATCAAATAATCACGCAATGAGTTAGGGGATGCGTTAAGGGTGGCCTCCGACGAGCCGATTTCGACAAAACTCTTTGACATGGTTCAGGGGCAGTGAGTTAACAGATTCGCGGCAGTGGTAGAGTTAGCAAATCTTTTTTTCATTTTTAAAGAATTTTTAAAGAATTAAATAATCACGCAACGAGTTAGGGGATGCGTTAAGGGTGGCCTCCGACGATCCGATTCCGACGAAACTTTTTGACATGGTTCAGGGGCAGTGGGTTAACAGATTCGTGGCAGTGGCAGAGTTAGCAAATCTTTTTTTCATTTTTGAAGAATTTTTAACGAATCAAATAATCACGCAATGAGTTATGGGATTCGTTAAGGGTGGCCTCCGACGAGCCGATTTCGACGAAACTTTTTTACATGGTTCAGGGGCAGTGGGTCAACAGATTCGTGGCAGTGGCAGAGTTAGCAAATCTTTTTTTCATTCTTGAAGAATTTTTAAAGAATTAAATAATCACGCAATGAGTTAGGGAATGCGTTAAGGGTGGCCTCCGACGAGCCGATTTCGACGAAACTTTTTGACATGGTTCGGGGCAGTGGGTTAACAGATTCGCGGCAGTGGCAGAGTTAGCAAATCTTTTTTTCATTTTTGAAGAATTTTTAAAGAATTAAATAATCACGCAATGAGTTAGAGGATGCGTTAAGGGTGGCCTCCGACGAGCCGATTTCGACGAAACTTTTTTACATGGTTCAGGGGCAGTGGGTTAACAGATTCGCGGCAGTGGCAGAGTTAGCAAATCTTTTTTTCATTCTTGAAGAATTTTTACAGAATTAAATAATCACGCAATGAGTTAGGGGATGCGTTAAGGGTGGCCTCCGACGAGCCGATTTCGACGAAACTTTTCTACATGGTTCAGGGGCATTGGGTTAACAGATTCGCGGCAGTGGCAGAGTTAGCAAATCTTCTTTTCATTTTTACAGAATTTTTGAAGAATTAAATCATTACGCAATGAGTGAGGGGATGCGTTAAGGGTGGCCTTCGACGAGCCGATTTTGACGGAACTTTTTGACATCGTTCAGGGGCAGTGAGTTAACAGATTCGCGGCAGTGTTAGAGTTAGCAAATCTTTTTTTCATACTTGAAGAATTTTTAAAGAATTAAATAATCACGCAATGAGTTAGGGGATGCGTTGAGGGTGGCCTCCGACGAGCCGATTCCGACGAAACTTTTTTACATGGTTCAGGGGCAGTGAGTTAACAGATTCGCGGCAGTGGTAGAGTTAGCAAATCTTTTTTTTCATTTTTAAAGAATTTTTAAAGAATTAAATAATCACGCAACGAGTTAGGGGATGCGTTAAGGGTGGCCTCCGACGATCCGATTTCGACGAAACTTTTTTACATGGTTCAGGGGCAGTGGGTTAACAGATTCGTGGCAGTGGCAGAGTTAGCAAATCTTTTTTTCATTTTATAAGACTTTTTAACGAATCAAATAATCACGCAATGAGTTAGGGGATGCGTTAAGGGTGGCCTCCGACGAGCCGATTTCGACGAAACTCTTCGACATGGTTCAGGGGCAGTGAGTTAACAGATTCGCGGCAGTGGTAGAGTTAGCAAATCTTTTTTTCATTTTTAAAGAATTTTTAAAGAATTAAATAATCACGCAACGAGTTAGGGGATGCGTTAAGGGTGGCCTCCGACGATCCGATTTCGACGAAACTTTTTTACATGGTTCAGGGGCAGTGGGTTAACAGATTCGTGGCAGTGGCAGAGTTAGCAAATCTTTTTTTCATTTTTGAAGAATTTTTAACGAATCAAATAATCACGCAATGAGTTATGGGATGCGTTAAGGGTGGCCTCCGACGAGCCGATTTCGACGAAACTTTTTTACATGGTTCAGGGGCAGTGGGTCAACAGATTCGTGGCAGTGGCAGAGTTAGCAAATCTTTTTTTCATTCTTGAAGAATTTTTAAAGAATTAAATAATCACGCAATGAGTTAGGGAATGCGTTAAGGGTGGCCTCCGACGAGCCGATTTCGACGAAACTTTTTGACATGGTTCGGGGCAGTGGGTTAACAGATTCGCGGCAGTGGCAGAGTTAGCAAATCTTTTTTTCATTTTTGAAGAATTTTTAAAGAATTAAATAATCACGCAATGAGTTAGAGGATGCGTTAAGGGTGGCCTCCGACGAGTCGATTTCGACGAAACTTTTTTACATGGTTCAGGGGCAGTGGGTTAACAGATTCGCGGCAGTGGCAGAGTTAGCAAATCTTTTTTTCATTCTTGAAGAATTTTTACAGAATTAAATAATCACGCAATGAGTTAGGGGATGCGTTAAGGGTGGCCTCCGACGAGCCGATTTCGACGAAACTTTTCTACATGGTTCAGGGGCATTGGGTTAACAGATTCGCGGCAGTGGCAGAGTTAGCAAATCTTCTTTTCATTTTTACAGAATTTTTGAAGAATTAAATCATTACGCAATGAGTGAGGGGATGCGTTAAGGGTGGCCTTCGACGAGCCGATTTTGACGGAACTTTTTGACATCGTTCAGGGGCAGTGAGTTAACAGATTCGCGGCAGTGTTAGAGTTAGCAAATCTTTTTTTCATACTTGAAGAATTTTTAAAGAATTAAATAATCACGCAATGAGTTAGGGGATGCGTTGAGGGTGGCCTCCGACGAGCCGATTCCGACGAAACTTTTTTACATGGTTCAGGGGCAGTGAGTTAACAGATTCGCGGCAGTGGTAGAGTTAGCAAATCTTTTTTTTCATTTTTAAAGAATTTTTAAAGAATTAAATAATCACGCAACGAGTTAGGGGATGCGTTAAGGGTGGCCTCCGACGATCCGATTTCGACGAAACTTTTTTACATGGTTCAGGGGCAGTGGGTTAACAGATTCGTGGCAGTGGCAGAGTTAGCAAATCTTTTTTTCATTTTATAAGACTTTTTAACGAATCAAATAATCACGCAATGAGTTAGGGGATGCGTTAAGGGTGGCCTCCGACGAGCCGATTTCGACGAAACTCTTTGACATGGTTCAGGGGCAGTGAGTTAACAGATTCGCGGCAGTGGTAGAGTTAGCAAATCTTTTTTTCATTTTTAAAGAATTTTTAAAGAATTAAATAATCACGCAACGAGTTAGGGGATGCGTTAAGGGTGGCCTCCGACGATCCGATTTCGACGAAACTTTTTTACATGGTTCAGGGGCAGTGGGTTAACAGATTCGTGGCAGTGGCAGAGTTAGCAAATCTTTTTTTCATTTTTGAAGAATTTTTAACGAATCAAATAATCACGCAATGAGTTATGGGATGCGTTAAGGGTGGCCTCCGACGAGCCGATTTCGACGAAACTTTTTGACATGGTTCGGGGCAGTGGGTTAACAGATTCGCGCCAGTGGCAGAGTTAGCAAATCTTTTTTTCATTTTTGAAGAATTTTTAAAGAATCAAATAATCACGCAATGAGTTAGAGGATGCGTTAAGGGTGGCCTCCGACGAGCCGATTTCGACGAAACTTTTTTACATGGTTCAGGGGCAGTGGGTTAACAGATTCGCGGCAGTGGCAGAGTTGGCAAATCTTTTTTTCATTCTTGAAGAATTTTTACAGAATTAAATAATCACGCAATGAGTTAGGGGATGCGTTAAGGGTGGCCTCCGACGAGCCGATTTCGACGAAACTTTTTTACATGGTTCAGGGGCATTGGGTTAACAGATTCGCGGCAGTGGCAGAGTTAGCAAATCTTCTTTTCATTTTTACAGAATTTTTGAAGAAATAAATCATTACGCAATGAGTTAGGGGATGCGTTAAGGGTGGCCTTCGACGAGCCGATTTTGACGGAACTTTTTGACATCGTTCAGGGGCAGTGAGTTAACAGATTCGCGGCAGTGGTAGAGTTAGCAAATCTTTTTTCCATTTTTAAAGAATTTTTAAAGAATTAAATAATCACGCAACGAGTTAGGGGATGCGTTAAGGGTGGCCTCCGACGAACCGATTTCGACGAAACTTTTTTACATGGTTCAGGGGCATTGGGTTAACAGATTCGCGGCAGTGGCAGAGTTAGCAAATCTTTTTTTCATTTTTGAAGAATTTTTAACGAATCAAATAATCACGCAATGAGTTATGGGATGCGTTAAGGGTGGCCTCCGACGAGCCGATTTCGACGAAACTTTTTTACATGGTTCAGGGGCAGTGGGTTAACAGATTCGTGGCAGTGGCAGAGTTAGCAAATCTTTTTTTCATTCTTGAAGAATTTTTAAAGAATTAAATAATCACGCAATGAGTTAGGGAATGCGTTAAGGGTGGCCTCCGACGAGCCGATTTCGACGAAACTTTTTGACATGGTTCGGGGCAGTGGGTTAACAGATTCTCGCCAGTGGCAGAGTTAGCAAATCTTTTTTTCATTTTTGAAGAATTTTTAAAGAATCAAATAATCACGCAATGAGTTAGAGGATGCGTTAAGGGTGGCCTCCGACGAGCCGATTTCGACGAAACTTTTCTACATGGTTCAGGGGCAGTGGGTTAACAGATTCGCGGCAGTGGCAGAGTTAGCAAATCTTTTTTTCATTCTTGAAGAATTTTTACAGAATTAAATAATCACGCAATGAGTTAGGGGATGCGTTAAGGGTGGCCTCCGACGAGCCGATTGAGACGAAACTTTTTTACATGGTTCAGGGGCATTGGGTTAACAGATTCGCGGCAGTGGCAGAGTTAGCAAATCTTCTTTTCATTTTTACAGAATTTTTGAAGAAATAAATCATTACGCAATGAGTTAGGGGATGCGTTAAGGGTGGCCTTCGACGAGCCGATTTTGACGGAACTTTTTTACATCGTTCAGGGGCAGTGAGTTAACAGATTCGCGGCAGTGGTAGAGTTAGCAAATCTTTTTTTCATTCTTGAAGAATTTTTAAAGAATTAAATAATCACGCAATGAGTTAGGGGATGCGTTAAGGGTGGCCTCCGACGAGCCGATTTCGACGAAACTTTCTTACATGGTTCAGGGGCAGTGGGTTAACAGATTCGCGGCAGTGGCAGAGTTGGCAAATCTTTTTTTCAATATTGAAGAATTTTTAAAGAATTAAATAATCACGCAATGAGTTAGGGGATGCGTTAAGGGTGGCCTCCAACGAGCCGATTCCGACGAAACTTTTTTACACCGTTCAGGGGCAGTAAGTTAACAGATTCGCGGCAGTGGCAGAGTTAGCAAATCTTTTTTTCATTTTTACAGAATTTTTAAAAAATTAAATAATCACGCAATGAGTTAGGGGATGCGTTTAGGGTGGCCTCCGACGACCCGATTCCGAAGAAACTTTTTTACATGGTTCAGGGGCAGTGGGTTAACAGATTCGCGGCAGTGGCAGAGTTAGCAAATCTTTTTTCCATTTTTGAAGAATTTTCAAAGAATTAAATAATCACGCAATGAGTTAGGGGATGCGTTGAGGGTGGCCTCCGACGAGCCGATTCCGACGAAACTTTTTGAC
Organism: Tenthredo livida; assembly: GCA_963992785.1. Taxonomy (NCBI): domain Eukaryota; kingdom Metazoa; phylum Arthropoda; class Insecta; order Hymenoptera; family Tenthredinidae; genus Tenthredo; species Tenthredo livida. The sequence continues at coordinate 15,227,287 of OZ023070.1, read as the reverse complement.
ATGGTTCAGGGGCAGTGAGTTAACAGATTCGCGGCAGTGGTAGAGTTAGCAAATCTTTTTTTCATTTTCAAAGAATTTTTAAAGAATTAAATAATCACGCAACGAGTTAGGGGATGCGTTAAGGGTGGCCTCCGACGATCCGATTTCGACGAAACTTTTTTACATGGTTCAGGGGCAGTGGGTTAACAGATTCGTGGCAGTGGCAGAGTTAGCAAATCTTTTTTTCATTTTTGAAGAATTTTTAACGAATCAAATAATTACGCAATGAGATAGGGGATGCGTTAAGGGTGGCCTCCGACGAACCGATTTCGACAAAACTTCTTTACATGGTTTAGAGGCAGTGGGTCAACAGCTTCGCGGCAGTATCAGAGTTTCCAAATGTTTTTTTCATTTTTGAAGAATTTTTAACGAATTAAATAATCACGCAATGAGTTAGGGGATGCGTTAAGGGTGGCCGCCGACGAGCCGATTCCGACGAAACTTTTTTACATGGTTCAGGGGCATTGGGTTAACAGATTCGCGGCAGTGGCAGAGTTAGCAAATCTTCTTTTCATTTTTACAGAATTTTTGAAGAAATAAATCATTACGCAATGAGTTAGGGGATGCGTTAAGGGTGGCCTTCGACGAGCCGATTTTGACGGAACTTTTTTACATCGTTCAGGGGCAGTGAGTTAACAGATTCGCGGCAGTGGTAGAGTTAGCAAATCTTTTTTTCATTCTTGAAGAATTTTTAAAGAATTAAATAATCACGCAATGAGTTAGGGGATGCGTTAAGGGTGGCCTCCGACGAGCCGATTTCGACGAAACTTTCTTACATGGTTCAGGGGCAGTGGGTTAACAGATTCGCGGCAGTGGCAGAGTTGGCAAATCTTTTTTTCATTTTTACAGAATTTTTAAAAAATTAAATAATCACGCAATGAGTTAGGGGATGCGTTTAGGGTGGCCTCCGACGACCCGATTCCGAAGAAACTTTTTTACATGGTTCAGGGGCAGTGGGTTAACAGATTCGCGGCAGTGGCAGAGTTAGCAAATCTTTTTTTCAATATTGAAGAATTTTTAAAGAATTAAATAATCACGCAATGAGTTAGGGGATGCGTTAAGGGTGGCCTCCAACGAGCCGATTCCGACAAAACTTTTTTACACCGTTCAGGGGCAGTAAGTTAACAGATTCGCGGCAGTGGCAGAGTTAGCAAATCTTTTTTTCATTTTTACAGAATTTTTAAAAAATTAAATAATCACGCAATGAGTTAGGGGATGCGTTTAGGGTGGCCTCCGACGACCCGATTCCGAAGAAACTTTTTTACATGGTTCAGGGGCAGTGGGTTAACAGATTCGCGGCAGTGGCAGAGTTAGCAAATCTTTTTTCCATTTTTGAAGAATTTTCAAAGAATTAAATAATCACGCAATGAGTTAGGGGATGCGTTGAGGGTGGCCTCCGACGAGCCGATTCCGACGAAACTTTTTGACATGGTTCAGGGGCAGTGAGTTAACAGATTCGCGGCAGTGGCAGAGTGAGCAAATCTTTTTTTCATTTTGACAGAATTTTGAAAGAATTAAATAATCACGCAATGAGTAAGGGGATGCGTTAAGGGTGGCCTCCGACGAGCCGATTCCAACGAAACTTTTTTACATGGTTCAGGGGCAGTGGGTTAACAGATTCGAGGCAGTGGCAGAGTTATTAAATCTTTCTTTCATTTTTGAAGAATTTTTATCGAATCAAATAATCACGCAATGAGTTAGGGGATGCGTCAAGCGTGGCCTCCGACGAGCCGATTTCGACGAAACTTTCTAACATGATTCAAGGGCAGTGAGTTAACAGATTCGCGGCAGTGGTAGAGTTAGCAAATCTTTTTTTATTTTTGAAGAATTTTTGAAGAATTTAATAATGACGCAATGAGTTAGGGGATGCGTTAAGGGTGGCCTCCGACGAGCCGATTCCGACGAAACTTTTTCACATGGAACAGGGGCAGTGGGTTAACAGATTCGCGGCAGTGGCAGAGTTAGCAAATCTTTTTTTCATTTTGACAGAATTTTGAAAGAATTAAATAATCACGCAATGAGTAAGGGGATGCGTTAAGGGTGGCCTCCGACGAGCCGATTCCAACGAAACTTTTTTACATGGTTCAGCGGCAGTGGGTTAACAGATTCGCAGCAGTGGCAGAGTTAGCAAATCTTTTTTTCATTTTTGAAGAATTTTCAAAGAATTAAATAATCACGCAATGAGTTAGGGGATGCGTTAAGGGTGGCCGCCGACGAGCCGAATCCGACGAAACTTTTTTACATGGTTCAGGGGCAGTGAGTTAACAGATTCCCGGAAGTGTCAGAGTTAGCAAATCTTTTTTTCATTTTTGAAGAATTTTCAAAAAATGAAATAATCACGCAATGAGTTAGGGGATGCGTTAAGGGTGGCCTCGAACGAGCCGATTTCGACGAAACTTTTTGACATGGTCCAGGGGCAGTGGGCTAACAGATTCAAGGCAGTGGCAGAGTTAGCAAATCTTTCTTTCATTTTTGAAGAATTTTTAACGAATCAAATAATCACGCCATGAGTTAGGGGATGCGTTAAGGGTGGCCTCCGACGAGCCGATTTCGACGAAACTTTTCTACATGGTTCAGGGGCAGTGGGTTAACAGATTCGCGGCAGTGGCAGAGTTAGCAAATCTTTCTTTCATTTTCGAAGAATTTTCAAAGAATTGAATATTCACGCAATGAGTTAGGGGATGCGTTGAGGTTGGCCTCCGACGAGCCGATTTCGACGAAACTTTTCGAAATGGTTCAAGGGCAGTGAGTTAACAAATTCGCGGCAGTGGTAGAGTTAGCAAATCTTTTTTTATTTTTGAAGAATTTTTAAAGAATTTAATAATGACGCGATGAGTTAGGGGATGCGTTAAGTGTGGCCTCCGACGAGCCGATTTCGACGAAACTTTTCCACATGGAACAGGGGCAGTGGGTTAACAGATTCACGGCAGTGGCAGAGTGAGCAAATCTTTTTTTCATTTTGACAGAATTTTGAAAGAATTAAATAATCACGCAATGAGTAAGGGGATGCGTTAAGGGTGGCCTCCGACGAGCCGATTCCAACGAAACTTTTTTACATGGTTCAGGGGCAGTGGGTTAACAGATTCGCAGCAGTGGCAGAGTTAGCAAATCTTTTTTTCATTTTTGAAGAATTTTCAAAGAATTAAATAATCACGCAATGAGTTAGGGGATGCGATAAGGGTGGCCGCCGACGAGCCGATTCCGACGAAACTTTTTTACATGGTTCAGGGGCAGTGAGTTAACAGATTCGCGGAAGTGGTAGAGTTAGCAAATCTTTTTTTCATTTTTGAAGAATTTTCAAAAAATGAAATAATCACGCAATGAGTAAGGGGATGCGTTAAGGGTGGCCTCCGACGAGCCGATTTCGACGAAACTTTTTGACATGGTCCAGGGGCAGTGGGTTAACAGATTCAAGGCAGTGGCAGAGTTAGCAAATCTTTCTTTCATTTTTGAAGAATTTTTAACGAATCAAATAATCACGCAATGAGTTAGGGGATGCGTTAAGGGTGGCCTCCGACGAGCCGATTTCGACGACACTTTTTTACATGGTTCAGGGGCAGTGGGATAACAGATTCGCGGCAGTGGTAGAGTTAGCAAATCTTTTTTTCATTTTTACAGAATTTTTAAACAATTAAATAATCACGCAATGAGTTAGGGGATGCGTTAAGGGTGGCCTCCGACGAGCCGATTTCGACGGAACTTTTTTACATCGTTCAGGGGCAGTGGGTTAACAGATTCGCGGCAGTAGCAGAGTTAGCAAATCTTTTTTTCATTTTTGAAGAATTTTTAACGAATTAAATAATCACGCAATGAGTTAGGGGATGCGTTAAGGGTGGCCTCCGACGAGCCGATTTCGACGAAACTTGTTTTCATGGTTCAGGGGCAGTGGGTCAACAGCTTCGCGGCAGTGGTAGAGTTAGCAAATCTTTTTTTCATTTTATAAGAATTTTTAACGAATCAAATAATCACGCAATGAGTTAGGGGATGCGTTAAGGGTGGCCTCCGACGAGCCGATTTCGACAAAACTCTTTGACATGGTTCAGGGGCAGTGAGTTAACAGATTCGCGGCAGTGGTAGAGTTAGCAAATCTTTTTTTCATTTTTAAAGAATTTTTAAAGAATTAAATAATCACGCAACGAGTTAGGGGATGCGTTAAGGGTGGCCTCCGACGATCCGATTCCGACGAAACTTTTTGACATGGTTCAGGGGCAGTGGGTTAACAGATTCGTGGCAGTGGCAGAGTTAGCAAATCTTTTTTTCATTTTTGAAGAATTTTTAACGAATCAAATAATCACGCAATGAGTTATGGGATGCGTTAAGGGTGGCCTCCGACGAGCCGATTTCGACGAAACTTTTTTACATGGTTCAGGGGCAGTGGGTCAACAGATTCGTGGCAGTGGCAGAGTTATCAAATCTTTTTTTCATTCTTGAAGAATTTTTAAAGAATTAAATAATCACGCAATGAGTTAGGGAATGCGTTAAGGGTGGCCTCCGACGAGCCGATTTCGACGAAACTTTTTGACATGGTTCGGGGCAGTGGGTTAACAGATTCGCGGCAGTGGCAGAGTTAGCAAATCTTTTTTTCATTTTTGAAGAATTTTTAAAGAATTAAATAATCACGCAATGAGTTAGAGGATGCGTTAAGGGTGGCCTCCGACGAGCCGATTTCGACGAAACTTTTTTACATGGTTCAGGGGCAGTGGGTTAACAGATTCGCGGCAGTGGCAGAGTTAGCAAATCTTTTTTTCATTCTTGAAGAATTTTTACAGAATTAAATAATCACGCAATGAGTTAGGGGATGCGTTAAGGGTGGCCTCCGACGAGCCGATTTCGACGAAACTTTTCTACATGGTTCAGGGGCATTGGGTTAACAGATTCGCGGCAGTGGCAGAGTTAGCAAATCTTCTTTTCATTTTTACAGAATTTTTGAAGAATTAAATCATTACGCAATGAGTGAGGGGATGCGTTAAGGGTGGCCTTCGACGAGCCGATTTTGACGGAACTTTTTGACATCGTTCAGGGGCAGTGAGTTAACAGATTCGCGGCAGTGGTAGAGTTAGCAAATCTTTTTTTCATACTTGAAGAATTTTTAAAGAATTAAATAATCACGCAATGAGTTAGGGGATGCGTTGAGGGTGGCCTCCGACGAGCCGATTCCGACGAAACTTTTTTACATGGTTCAGGGGCAGTGAGTTAACAGATTCGCGGCAGTGGTAGAGTTAGCAAATCTTTTTTTCATTTTTAAAGAATTTTTAAAGAATTAAATAATCACGCAACGAGTTAGGGGATGCGTTAAGGGTGGCCTCCGACGATCCGATTTCGACGAAACTTTTTTACATGGTTCAGGGGCAGTGGGTTAACAGATTCGTGGCAGTGGCAGAGTTAGCAAATCTTTTTTTCATTTTATAAGACTTTTTAACGAATCAAATAATCACGCAATGAGTTAGGGGATGCGTTAAGGGTGGCCTCCGACGAGCCGATTTCGACGAAACTCTTTGACATGGTTCAGGGGCAGTGAGTTAACAGATTCGCGGCAGTGGTAGAGTTAGCAAATCTTTTTTTCATTTTTAAAGAATTTTTAAAGAATTAAATAATCACGCAACGAGTTAGGGGATGCGTTAAGGGTGGCCTCCGACGATCCGATTTCGACGAAACTTTTTTACATGGTTCAGGGGCAGTGGGTTAACAGATTCGTGGCAGTGGCAGAGTTAGCAAATCTTTTTTTCATTTTTGAAGAATTTTTAACGAATCAAATAATCACGCAATGAGTTATGGGATGCGTTAAGGGTGGCCTCCGACGAGCCGATTTCGACGAAACTTTTTGACATGGTTCGGGGCAGTGGGTTAACAGATTCGCGCCAGTGGCAGAGTTAGCAAATCTTTTTTTCATTTTTGAAGAATTTTTAAAGAATCAAATAATCACGCAATGAGTTAGAGGATGCGTTAAGGGTGGCCTCCGACGAGCCGATTTCGACGAAACTTTTTTACATGGTTCAGGGGCAGTGGGTTAACAGATTCGCGGCAGTGGCAGAGTTGGCAAATCTTTTTTTCATTCTTGAAGAATTTTTACAGAATTAAATAATCACGCAATGAGTTAGGGGATGCGTTAAGGGTGGCCTCCGACGAGCCGATTTCGACGAAACTTTTTTACATGGTTCAGGGGCATTGGGTTAACAGATTCGCGGCAGTGGCAGAGTTAGCAAATCTTCTTTTCATTTTTACAGAATTTTTGAAGAAATAAATCATTACGCAATGAGTTAGGGGATGCGTTAAGGGTGGCCTTCGACGAGCCGATTTTGACGGAACTTTTTGACATCGTTCAGGGGCAGTGAGTTAACAGATTCGCGGCAGTGGTAGAGTTAGCAAATCTTTTTTTCATTCTTGAAGAATTTTTAAAGAATTAAATAATCACGCAATGAGTTAGGGGATGCGTTAAGGGTGGCCTCCGACGAGCCGATTTCGACGAAACTTTCTTACATGGTTCAGGGGCAGTGGGTTAACAGATTCGCGGCAGTGGCAGAGTTAGCAAATCTTTTTTTCAATATTGAAGAATTTTTAAAGAATTAAATAATCACGCAATGAGTTAGGGGATGCGTTAAGGGTGGCCTCCAACGAGCTGATTCCGACGAAACTCTTTTACACCGTTCAGGGGCAGTGGGTTAACAGATTCGCGGCAGTGGTAGAGTTAGCAAATCTGTTTTTCATTTTATAAGAATTTTTAACGAATCAAATAATCACGCAATGAGTTAGGGGATGCGTTAAGGGTGGCCTCCGACGAGCCGATTTCGACGAAACTTTTTTACATGGTCCAGGGGCAGTGGGTTAACAGATTCACGGCAGTGGCAGAGTGAGCAAATCTTTTTTTCATTTCATAAGAATTTTTAACAAATCAAATAATCACGCAATGAGTTCGGGGATGCGTTAAGGGTGGCCTCCGACGACCCGATTTCGACGAAACTTTTTTACATGGTTCAGGGGCAGTGAGTTAACAAATTCGCGGCAGTGGTAGAGTTAGCAAATCTTTTTTTCATTTTTAAAAAATTTTTAAAGAATTAAATAATCACGCAACGAGTTAGGGGATGCGTTAAGGGTGGCCTCCGAAGATCCGATTTCGACGAAACTTCTTTACATGGTTCAGGGGCAGTGGGTTAACGGATTCGTGGCAGTGGCAGAGTTAGCAAATCTTTTTTTCATTTTTGAAGAATTTTTAACGAATCAAATAATCACGCAATGAGTTAGGGGATGCGTTAAGGGTGGCCTCCGACGAGCCGATTTCGACGAAACTTCTTGACATGGTTCAGGGGCAGTGGGTCAACAGCTTCGCGGCAGTATCAGAGTTTCCAAATATTTTTTTCATTTTTGAAGAATTTTTGACGAATTAAATAATCACGCAATGAGTTAGGGGACGCGTTAAGGGTGGCCTCCGACGATACGATCCCGACGAAACTTTTCAACATGGTTCAGGGGCAGTTAGTTAACAGATTCGCGGCAGTGGTAGAGCTAGCAAATCTTTTTTTCATTTTTAAAGAATTGTTAAAGAATTAAATATTCACGCAATGAGTTAGGGGATGCGTTAAGGGTGGCCTCCGACGAGCCGATTTCGACGAAACTTTTTCACATGGTCCAGGGGCAGTGGGTTAAGGGGGTATGTACGCCTTTGGAGGAGTTGAAATTTCCAAAAAGAAATTAATCTTTCTCTGCGACTTGTGGACTCTGACAAAATCCAAAAAAATCATGATGTCTGAGGAAGGTTCAACCCTCATGACGCATATTTAACATCATGTCTTACTTTTAGTCTGAAGGTGGCTACGCTGAAGTGAAAAAAATACTGAATGACTCGGTGGTCGTAAAGAATCAGGACCACCGTTAGATCAATCTTGAAATGTTTGGTCCTCAAGCGTTCCTGAAAGATGCCTTTATGGTATGAACGTAGGGATTTTCGATATTGCAAAATTTACTTGAGTTAGTCTATTTTTTTGATTTTTTTTTTGCATTTTTCAAATTCTTTTTACTTTTTTGCCAGTATCTCAATCAAAAACGGGTTTATCAAAAAATCCCACGTTCATACCATAGAGGGAAGTCTTGTGAATAACTGAAGACCAAAAATTCCAGAATCGATCCAACGGTGCTACTGATTCTTTACGACAATCGGTCAATATATTCATTCTCCAGAAATCAACTTTCAAACTTTTTTATTTGAATTTTTTTTTTATTTCCTACTTTTCCCAGAGAAGAAAATGTAGTAACAGGAAATCAAGTTTCAAAATTTCGCTTACGATTAATATGCTGGATCCGCAGCTGCCCTCGTATCGATGTGTTATGAGTCGAGTCGAGTCTAGACACATGTGCCAGGCGGAAGTTTGTAGTCAGTTTTGACCTGTTCTGTCCAACAACAGTGTCTGTTAGTCCAGTGAGGCTGTTAGAAAAAAAATTAATTGCTTTAGAAAAAAAACTGATCAAAATTTTTCAAAATAAAAAAATTCTCAAAAATTCTTGATCTTCAATATTTTGAGGATTCAGAAAATGCTAGCACAATTTTTGTCAATATTCCGAAAATTCTTTCATCTTTGATCAATCATACCTTTTTTCTTATATTATTTACTAAACTCTCGCAATTAATATATCACAGAAATACTTATCTTTTTAGAACTCCTAATGTGTAGTCTCCTGACATCGATCCGAAACTCACTTTTTGATGGATCATCTTCTTTCGATTCCGAAGTCTCGTTTCAGATACATATACACTGTGTTTATTCAATTATGGAAATTACTATTGGTTTGAATTCGTAATGAAAGCACGACAATATTTACAAACAAGTGGACACCTAACCTCGAAAAAATGTAGATCGCAGCCATGAGTTCTGTCAAGATCACAGTTTAAAAGAATATTTGAAATTGAATATGTATAAGAAATGATGATTACAAAGAATTGAAAGATCACAAAATCAAATTCAAAATCAAAATATATGAAAACGTCATGAAAGTAAGACAGTGGTGTTGGCAGTGTTGTACAATACTGATGGGAGGAATATGAGGGTTCGCGCGCCGCGTGGCGGCGCTTTTTCGCAATTTGACACTGTCATGGCTGTAACTTCTCAAATCCTGTAGATATTCTGACGCCGATTTATTTGCAGGTAGAGTAGGTCACTACCATTCCGAATAAATTATAAAAAAAAAAACAATTTTTCAAAAATTCAAAGGTGTAGATACCCCCTTAACAGATTCACGGCAGTGGCAGAGTTAGCAGATCTTCTTTTCATTTTTACAGAATTTTTGAAGAATTGAATAATCACGCAATGAGTTAGGGGATGCGTTAAGGGTGGCCTCCGACGAGCCGATTTCGACGGAACTTTTTAACATCGTTCAGGCACAGTGGGTTAACAGATTCGCGGCAGTGGCAGAGTTAGCAAATCTTTTTTTCATTCTTGAAGAATTTTTGAAGAATTAAATAATCACGCAATGAGTTAGGGGATGCGTTAAGGGTGGCCTCCGACGAGCCGATTTCGACGAAACTTCTTTACATGGTTCAGGGGCAGTGGGTTAACAGATTCGCGGCAGTGGCAGAGTTAGCAAATCTTTTTTTCATTTTTGAAGAATTTTTAACAAATCAAATAATCACGCAATGAGTTCGGGGATGCGTTAAGGGTGGCCTCCGACGACCCGATTTCGACGAAACTTTTTTACATGGTTCAGGGGCAGTGAGTTAACAAATTCGCGGCAGTGGTAGAGTCAGCAAATCTTTTTTTCATTTTTAAAGAATTTTTAAAGAATTAAATAATCACGCAACGAGTTAGGGGATGCGTTAAGGGTGGCCTCCGACGATCCGATTTCGACGAAACTTTTTTACATGGTTCAGAGGCAGTGGGTTAACAGATTCGTGGCAGTGGCAGAGTTAGCAAATCTTTTTTTCATTTTTGAAGAATTTTTAACGAATCAAATAATCACGCAATGAGTTAGGGGATGCGTTAAGGGTGGCCTCCGACGAGCCGATTTCGACGAAACTTCTTTACATGGTTCAGGGGCAGTAGGTCAACAGCTTCGCGGCAGTATCAGAGTTTCCAAATGTTTTTTTCATTTTTGAAGAATTTTTAACGAATTAAATAATCACGCAATGAGTTAGGGGATGCGTTAAGGGTGGCCTCCGACGATCCGATCCCGACGAAACTTTTTTACATGGTTCAGGGGCAGTTAGTTAACAGATTCGCGGCAGTGGTAGAGCTAGCAAATCTTTTTTCATTTTTAAAGAATTTTTAAAGAATTAAATATTCACGCAATGAGTTAGGGGATGCGTTAAGGGTGGCCTCCGACGAGCCGATTTCGACGAAACTTTTTTACATGGTCCAGGGGCAGTGGGTTAAGGGGGTATGTACACCTTTGGAGGAGTTGAAATTTCCAAAAAGAAATTAATCTTTTTCTGCGACTTGTGGACTCTGACAAAATCCAAAAAAATCATGATGTCTAAGGAAGGTTCAACCCTCATGACGCATATTTAACATCATGTCTTACTTTTAGTCTGAAGGTGGCTACGCTGAAGTGAAAAAAATACTGAATGACTCGGTGGTCGTAAAGAATCAGGACCACCGTTAGATCAATCTTGAAATGTTTGGTCCTTAAGCGTTCCTGAAAGATGCCTTTATGGTATGAACGTAGGGATTTTCGATATTGCAAAAATTACTCGAGTTAGTCTATTTTTTTGATTTTTTTTTTGCATTTTTCAAATTCTTTTTACTTTTTTGCCAGTATCTCAATCAAAAACGGGTTTATCAAAAAATCCCACGTTCATACCATAGAGGAAAGTCTTGTGAATAACTGAAGACCAAAAATTCCAGAATCGATCCAACGGTGCTACTGATTCTTTACGACAATCGGTCAATATATTCATTCTCCAGAAATCAACTTTCAAACTTTTTTATTTGAATTTTTTTTTTATTTTCTACTTTTCCCAGAGAAGAAAATGTAGTAACAGGAAATCAAGTTTTAAAATTTCGCTTACGATTAATATGCTGGATCCGCAGCTGCCCTCGTATCGATGTGTTATGAGTCGAGTCGAGTCTAGACACATGTGCCAGGCGGAAGTTTGTAGTCAGTTTTGACCTGTTCTGTCCAACAACAGTGTCTGTTAGTCCAGTGAGGCTGTTAGAAAAAAAATTAATTGCTTTAGAAAAAAAACTGATCAAAATTTTTCAAAATAAAAAAATTCTCAAAAATTCTTGATCTTCAATATTTTGAGGATTCAGAAAATGCCAGCACAATTTTTGTCAATCTTCCGAAAATTCTTTCATCTTTGATCAATCATACCTTTTTTCTTATATTATTTACTAAACTCTCGCAATTAATATATCACAGAAATACTCATCTTTTTAGAACTCCTAATGTGTAGTCTCCTGACATCGATCCCAAACTCACTTTTTGATGGATCATCTTCTTTCGATTCCGAAGTGTCGTTTCAGATACATATACACTGTGTTTATTCAATTATGGAAATTACTATTGGTTTGAATTCGTAATGAAAGCACGACAATATTTACAAACAAGTGAACACCTAACCTCGAAAAAATGTAGATCGCAGCCATGTGTTCTGTCAAGATCACAGTTCAAAAGAATATTTGAAATTGAATATGTATAAGAAATGATGATTACAAAGAATTGAAAGATCACAAAATCAAATTCAAAATCAAAATATATGAAAACGTCATGAAAGTAAGACAGTGGTGTTGGCAGTGTTGTACAATACTGATGGGAGGAATATGAGGGTTCGCGCGCCGCGCGGCGGCGCTTTTTCGCAATTTGGCACTGTCATGGCTGTAACTTCTCAAATCCTGTAGATATTCTGACGCCGATTTATTTGCAGGTAGAGTAGGTCGCTACCATTCCAAATAAATTATAAAAAAAAAAACAATTTTTCAAAAATTCAAAGGTGTAGATACCCCCTTAACAGATTCGCGGCAGTGGCAGAGTTAGCAAATCTTTTTTTCATTTTTGAAGAATTTTTAACGAATCAAATAATCACGCAATGAGTTAGGGGATGCGTTAAGGGTGGCCTCCGACGAGCCGATTTCGACGAAACTTTTTTACATGGTTCAGGGGCAGTGGGTTAACAGATTCGCGGCAGTGGCAGAGTTAGCAAATCTTTTTATCATTCTTGAAGAATTTTTAAAGAATTAAATAATCACGCAATGAGTTAGGGGATGCGTTAAGAGTGGCCTCCGGCGAGCCGATTTCGACGAAACTTCTTTACATGGTTCAGGGCAGTGGGTTAACAGATTCGCGGCAGTGGCAGAGTTAGCAAATCTTTTTTTCATTCTTGAAGAATTTTTAAAGAATTAAATAATCACGCAATGAGTTAGGGGATGCGTTAAGGGTGGCCTCCGGCGAGCCGATTTCGACGAAACTTCTTTACATGGTTCAGGGGCAGTGGGTTAACAGATTCGCGGCAGTGGCAGAGTTAGCAAATCTTTTTTTCATTTTTGACGAATTTTTAAAGAATTAAATAATCACGCAATGAGTTAGGGGATGCGTTAAGGGTGGCCTCCAACGAGCCGATTTCGACGAAACTTTTTTACATGGTTTAGGGGCAGTGGGTTAACAGATTCGCGGCAGTGGTAGAGTTAGCAAATCTGTTTTTCATTTTATAAGAATTTGTAACGAATCAAATAATCACGCAATGAGTTAGGGGATGCGTTAAGGGTGGCCTCCGACGAGCCGATTTCGACGAAACTTTTTTACATGGTCCAGGGGCAGTGTGTTAACAGATTCGCGGCAGTGGCAGAGTGAGCAAATCTTTTTTTCATTTTCAAAGAATTTTTAAAGAATTAAATAATCACGCAATGAGTTAGGGGATGCGTTAAGGGTGGCCTCCGACGAGCCGATTTCGACGAAACTTTTTGACATGGTCCAGGGGCAGTGGGTTAACAGATTCGCGGCAGTGGTAGAGTTAGCAAATCTTTTTTTCATTTCATATGAATTTTTAACGAATCAAATAATCACGCAATGAGTTAGGGGATGCGTTAAGGGTGGCCTCCGACGAGCCGATTTCGACGGAACTTTTTTACATCGTTCAGGGGCAGTGGGTTAACAGATTCGCGGCAGTGGTAGAGTTAGCAAATCTGTTTTTCATTTTATAAGAATTTTTAACGAATCAAATAATCACGCAATGAGTTAGGGGATGCGTTAAGGGTGGCCTCCGACGAGCCGATTTCGACGAAACTTTTTTACATGGTCCAGGGGCAGTGGGTTAACAGATTCGCGGCAGTGGCAGAGTGAGCAAATCTTTTTTTCATTTTCAAAGAATTTTTAAAGAATTAAATAATCACGCAATGAGTTAGGGGATGCGTTAAGGGTGGCCTCCGACGAGCCGATTTCGACGAAACTTTTTTACATGGTCCAGGGGCAGTGGGTTAACAGATTCGCGGCAGTGGTAGAGTTAGCAAATCTTTTTTTCATTTCATATGAATTTTTAACGAATCAAATAATCACGCAATGAGTTAGGGGATGCGTTAAGGGTGGCCTCCGACGAGCCGATTTCGACGGAACTTTTTACATCGTTCAGGGGCAGTGGGTTAACAGATTCGCGGCAGTGGTAGAGTTAGCAAATCTGTTTTTCATTTCATAAGAATTTTTAACGAATTAAATAATCACGCAATGAGTTAGGGGATGCGTTAAGGGTGGCCTCCGACGAGCCGATTTCGACGAAACTTTTTTACATGGTCCAGGGGCAGTGGGTTAACAGATTCGCGGCAGTGGTAGAGTTAGCAAATCTTTTTTTCATTTCATAAGAATTTTTAACGAATCAAATAATCACGCAATGAGTTAGGGGATGCGTTAAGGGTGGCCTCCGACGAGCCGATTTCGACGAAACTTTTCTACATGGTTCAGGGGCAGTGGGTTAACAGATTCGCGGCAGTATCAGAGTTTCCAAATGTTTTTTTCATTTTTGAAGAATTTTTAACGAATTAAATAATCACGCAATGAGTTAGGGGATGCGTTAAGGGTGGCCTCCGACGAACCGATTTCGACGAAACTTTTTTACATGGTTCAGGGGCAGTGAGTTAACAGATTCGCGGCAGTGGTAGAGTTAGCAAATCATTTTTTCATTTTTAAAGAATTTTTGAAGAATTAAATAATCACGCAATGAGTTAGGGAATGCGTTAAGGGTGGCCTCCGACGAGCCGATTTCAACGAAACTTTTTTACATGGTCCAGGGGCAGTAAGTTAACAGATTCGCGGCAGTGGCAGAGTTAGCAAATCTTTTTTTTCATTTTTGAAGAATTTTTAACGAATCAAATAATCACGCAATGAGTTAGGGGATGCGTTAAGGGTGGCTTCCGACGAGCCGATTTCGACGAAACTTTTTTACATGGTTCAGGGGCAGTGGGTTAACAGATTCGCGGCAGTGGTAGAGTTAGCAAATCTTTTTTTTATTTTAACAGAATTCTTGAAGAATTAAATAATCACGCAATGAGTTAGGGGATGCGTTAAGGGTGGCCTCCGACGAGCCGATTTCGACGGAACTTTTTTACATCGTTCAGGGGCAGTGGGTTAACAGATTCGCGGCAGTGGCAGAGTTAGCAAATCTTTTTTTTATTCTTGAAGAATTTTTAAAGAATTAAATAATCACGCAATGAGTTAGGGGATGCGTTAAGGTCGGCCTCCGACGAGCCGATTACGACGAAACTTCTTTACATGGTTCAGGGGCAGTGGGTTAACAGATTCGCGGCAGTGGCAGAGTTAGCAAATCTTTTTTTCATTTTTGAAGAATTTTTAAAGAATTAAATAATCACGCAATGAGTTAGGGGATGCGTTAAGGGTGGCCTCCGACGAGCCGATTTTGACGAAACTTTTTCACATGGTTCAGGGGCAGTGAGTTAACAGATTCGCGGCAGTGGTAGAGTTAGCAAATCTTTTTTTCATTTTTGAAGAATTTTTAAAGAATTAAATAATCACGCAATGAGTTAGGGGATGCGTTAAGGGTGTCCTCCGACGAGCCGATTTCGACGAAACTTTTTCACATGGTCCAGGGGCAGTGGGTTAACAGATTCGCGGCAGTGGCAGAGTTAGCGAATCTTTTTCTCATTTTTGAAGAATCTTTAAAGTAAATAATCACGCAATGAGTTAGGGGATGCGTTAAGGGTGGCCTCCGACGAGCCGATTTCGACGAAACTTCTTTACATGGTCCAGGGGCAGTGGATTAACAGATTCGCGGCAGTGGTCGAGTTAGCAAATCTTTTTTTCATTTTTGAAGAATTTTTAACGAATCAAATAATCACGCAATGAGTTAGGGCATGCGTTAAGGGTGGCCTCCGACGAGCCGATTCCGACGAAACTTTTTTACATGGTTCAGGGGCAGTGGGTTAACAGATTCGCGGCAGTGGCAGAGTTAACAAATCTTTATTTAATTCATTACGAGTTTGAACAAATTAAGTAATCACCTTATGACATAGGGGATGCGTTAAGGGTGGCTTCTGGCGAGCCGATTGTGACGAGTTTTTCTCAGATATTCCACGGCCAGTGGTTCAAAAAAGTGACCAATTCTTTTTATGACAAAAATATGTGTAGAAAACAAATTTTAACGAAAAAAATTCTGAAAAATCGAATTTTTCGGAAAACAATTAATACGATCCATCGAAAACAATTAACAAAATTTATGAAAAAATAAAAATAATATCTTTATTCATCCAACGAGTCAATAGTTCATCTCCCTTCTTCTGTAGACGTTAATATTTCCGATATTTCTTGGATGCAAAATTGTTAATTTTTTTCACAAGTCTCTCGAACGCAAATACCGGGCGATTATGTGGAAATGAAAGGCTCCAAGCGCGCAGGCGCTGATTTATTAGAATATTTCGAGGGTCACCAATTTCAGACTCGCTACGAATATCCCTAGAGTCCGTCTGCTATTTGTTTCTGATTGTTGTCAAATACAAATGGCGGCAGACCGTGGCAGGAATAGGCTATGTTTGTGTGAATCTAGCAGACGACAGAACTGGGGATATTACTGAAAAGTTGGTGGAGTCGCTGTCGCTATTCTGTCGGCCAATGAGATTTAAGTAAATCAAAGTTCGCGCGCTTGGAGCCTTTTATTTTCACATAATCGCCCGGTATATTTCAAGTCCTGAAAGCACGAAATATTTCAAAGTCCATAAAAAAATTGAACGTCGCTCATTTTTTCGAGCGTTCGCAATCTTGCCGTGACAAATCCGGCGCGAAACTCTCGCGCCCTGTTCATTTGTTTTCAAAATCTCGTGTTACAACAACGTTAGGAACTTCAGCTTCATGTTATGGTTAGGTTGTACCAGTTGTTATCGGCCAGAAATAAACCCCAATAAATCCGGAAAAGAAGGCAAGAAAAGGCAGGACAGCAAGCCCAGAGGAAGGCTTGCAGTTTGGCGCATGCAAGAAGGTCTGAAACAAGACGCCCGAGGGCAGAGAGCGGCAGAAAAAGCTCAGAAAGACAGGAGCAAAGGCAGTTGACATGCATGTGTACTCACAGAGAGAGATAGATAGATAGATACTTTCATTTTATCCATGGCAATGTTGGATAAGCCTACCCCGCATTTACAATAGGGTATGCGGGGTAGGCGACAAGAGACAAGTTGTATATACATGGTGATAAAGACAGTTACTTAACCTAGGGTACTTGAAGATAACTAAGAGATAACTAAGACTAGGGAGAAGAGCGCACGAGAAAGCCACGAGGAGCGAACGACAGACAAGCCGGGCCACAGACGCCTCTACACCCTCACGTGTTCAGTATCAAAGAGATACTCCCTCAGTCGCGAGCGAAAAACAGCAGCCGAGGACGATCTCCGCAGGTCAGAGGGGAGGGACTCCCAGAAGTAGACCCCAGAACCAGCGAGAGACCTTCTGAAGGCCTCAGTAGCGAAGTGGGGAATAAGGAAGTGACCCCTCACGCGCCGGCTAGTAGCTCCGGGCGAAGCAGGAGGACGATCAGCGAAAAGGACGCGCAGATAGTCGGGAGAATTCGAGCGAAAGATGTTATAGAGCGTGGTACCGAGGAAGTAAAGGCGGCGGTCCCGCACAGAGAGCCAGCCAAGCTCGCGACGGTGAGGGGTGACATGCTCAGCCCGAGAGAGGCCGCATACAAAGCGGACGAAGCCGTTAGCCAGGCGCTGCAGACCGTTGTTGAGGACCACTGACCCATCATTGTAGACAATGGCGCAGTAATCCAACAACGAGAATAGCAGCGTCGTCGCGAGGTAAGCACGCAACGCAGGCAGGAAGAGCCGACGTGACGCACAGAGCTGGCGGAGGGAACGGTGCACTCTACCGGAGACTGCATCGAGCTGGTCAGACCACGAAAGCGAGCAATCGATAAAGAGCCCCAGATTGCGAACGGTCTGTGCGAAGGGAATGGCTATACCGTTCACGAGGACGGGCGGAAGAACCGCCTTGTAAAGCCGCGTAACAAACGGGGACCTTCCGAGGATAATAGCTTGCGTTTTTGACGCATTTAGACTAAGAGAGTTAGCCACAGACCACCGGTGGACCGCGGCAATATCGAGGTTGAGGCGAGTAATGGCCTCCGGAACATCGGTAGCAGGACACTGCAGGTAAATTTGTAGGTCATCCGCGAAAAGGAGGTGCTCCGTGTGCCGGAGGACCTGAGAGATGTCATTTATGTATACTACAAAAAGACGGGGACCTAGGACTGAGCCCTGGGGAACACCCTGATCGAGGGGGAGCCATAAGGATCGCTCGCCAGAAGGGCTAACCACAGCCTGAGAGCGGCCTCGAAGGTAGCTAGAGATCCATGTCAGGGCATGGTGCGAGAACCCGAGCGCGAGGAGTTTAGCAAGGAGGATAGAGTGGGGTATAGAGTCGAAGGCTTTACTAAAATCGAACAGCACGAGAATAGTTACAAGTCGGTTGTCAATGCCGCGACGAACGTCATCGGTGAGCCTAAGCAAAGCAGTTTGTGTGCCGCGACCTCGGCGATAGCCAGACTGGCGGGAGTCAAGAAGCGAATGGTCTTCAAGGAACGCAACGATCTGGACTAGAACGATGCGCTCGAGGACCTTCGACAAGAGGCAGAGGTTGGCAATGGGGCGCATCTGCTGAGGTGAGGACGGAGACTTGACCTTGGCCAGCGGGATTATCTTGGCCTTTTTCCAGATAGCCGGAAAAACCGCTGATGCAAGCGAAGAGTTGAAGATCAGCAGCAAGAAGGGAAGTATGGCTGGGAGCGCGTCCTTAACATTACGAAGTGAAATGTCATCGACGCCGCGGGACTGTGACGCAAAGTGAGAGACCGCATCGACAACCGCCCTTGGGGTAACGTCACGAAAATAAAAAAGCGAGTCGTCATATACTGGAGGCGGAAGGGCAGAAAAGAAATCTGCAACTTCTGCATCGGCGCCCGGGCGACTGGATACGGCAGTAAAATGAGTGTTGAGCTCATCAACAGTGAAGCCCGCAGAGTCACTCTTCTGGGTGGAGGCCAGTCCGAGAGATCTTAAGGGGGTTTCCCAGTCCAGAGCTCCGGAACGCGTGCATGTTTTCCGAAGCGTTGTGCCGTTGAGGGTCATAGAAGGAAAATAAATGAAAGGATATGTTTCGAAAGTGCGCAACTTAAGCTTTAATTTGAAAGAAACAAGTTGACAATATCATCAAAACTACGACCGTTATGGCCGTTGGAGTAAAAAGGAGCGTCGAAAACGGTAAACAAGATTGTAACCGAACGCAGTATCTGAAATCCAAAAACAAGGAGTCATTTTGATGGTCAAAGTACCATCTAAGCTTCTATGTAACCGATTTTCGATAAACCGAAATTTGGGCGAGTTGCAAATTTTTTAATCAAAAAACTTGGATTTCCGCGATTTTGACAATTGTTTTTGCAAGTTACTAATAAACCAAAAAACGAACGGCTAATTCGTTCCATAGAAGGTTAGATGGGAGCTTGACCATCAAAATGGCTCCTTGTTTTTGGGTTTGAGATACTCCGTTCGGATACAATCTTGTTTACCGTTTCCGAAGCGGCTTTTTACTGCAACAGTCATAACGGTCGTAATTTTGATGATATTGTCAACTTTTTTCTCTCAAATTAAAGCTCAAATTGCGCACTTTCAAAACATATACTCTCATTTATTCTCCTTATACAACCCTCAACGGCACAACGCTTCGAAAAACATGCACGCGTTCTGGAGCTCCAGACTGGGAAACCCCCTTAACTCCGACCATAGTTCACGAGCGCTAGAGAGACCCGCAAGCCTGCTCGCGTAGAAAGCCGCACGGGCTTCAGAGATGCTCTTATGAAGCAGGTCCCTTGCCAAGCGGAACGACAGGAGAGCTGCTTGAGAGCGGGATCGCTTAAATCGGCGGTATAAGGCGTCACGAGCACGCACCTGAGCACGGAGTTGAGGAGTAATCCACGGCGGAGCGGTCCGCTTGGGCGTGAATGAGCGAAACGGCGCGTGTAAATCAAGTGCCTCAGCGAGGTTGGTCTGCAGGCATTGCAGCTGGTCATCAACAGAGGTGGGTGCGAGAAAGAGGTCCCAGTCGGCGGCACCAAGAGTGCGAATAAAGTCCTCAACGGGGAAAGCCCGATAAGTACGCGAGGTGATGCGTCTAGGCTCAGTAGGTGCAGGCCAACTCAGGCACACGTAAATCAGGTCATGGCCTGCAATAAACGGTGCACCCGATTGCCCGAAGCCGGAGATGAGGTCGCGATCGCTGACCAGGCAAAGGTCAAGGAAAGTATCAGCTGCAAACGAGTGATGAGTGGGTCTATACGGGACCAGATAGAGTGCACGAGTACGGCAGAAGGAGCGGACATCTTCCGCCTCGTAGAGGTTAGTTAACTGATCTGCATTGAAGTCGCCCAGGACTGCAGACAAAGGATAAACTACCAAAACATAATCAAAAGTTGTGCTCGTTCGCTCGCTGCGCTCGCTCACTCGATTGGTTGATGATTAACAACATACAAAAGCATTGAAATCAGATACAACTGCCAAGTACCTGTAGACAATAAAAGTTTGGAATTGAAAAATTTTTTCACACTAAATAACGTTGTACTCGTTCGCTCGCTGCGCTCGCTCACTCGATTGGCTTATGATTATTGGTTGAAAAAAAAATTCGGATGAAGAAATTGAAGAAGTCAACATTTATCCAAAAATATTCATAACGAAAAAATTATTTAAAGAAAATTTTTAAAGAAAATTTGGAGTCCGTGGTACATTGGCGGGCCAATGTTTGAATAACCATCAGATGACATTGACAGGGTCACGATCGATATTACATAGTTCTTTTTCTATAAAAGGCCCGCCAAGTGCCACTACCTCCAAATTTTCTTTAAAAATTTTCTTTAAATAATTTTTTCGTTATGAATATTTTTGGATAAATGTTGGCTTCTTCAATTTCTTCATCCGAATTTTTTTTTCAACCAATAATCATAAGCCAATCGAGTGAGCGAGCACAGCGAGCGAACGAGTACAACGTTATTTAGTGTGAAAAAATTTTTCAATTCCAAACTTTTATTGTTCTACAGGTACTTGGCAGTTGTATCTGATTTCAATGCTTTTGTATGTTGTTAATCATCAACCAATCGAGTGAGCGAGCGCAGCGAGCGAACGAGCACAACTTTTGATTATGTTTTGGTAGTCTACACATTAATGGACTTGGCGAAAGGTTTTTGCACCGAAGGTGCCTTTTGGGGTTGATTTCACTACTTTTTGTAAAATTTTGCTTGACCACCTAATAATTGTGCTCGCTCGCTACGCTCGCTCGGTTGTTTTGTACTATTTCATACCGCCCGAAGTCCCTCGATAAGCAGGAACGTCAACAGCAACGAGCACGCGTGTGCTCATAATTTTCCCCAAGTCTCAAATTTGTAGACTGACGCGTAATGTACTTTCATATCATAGCGTTCACAAATTGTTTCACTACGATAATTTTTTATACCTACAACATCTAATCCTGCGTGCAGCCCTCCTCCTGTCTCATCTGGGCCTGGGACCAGCAATGGCGGAGTTACTTGCACGCAGGGTTATAGTTGCTGCTCATGATTAAATATATAAATATCAAATGTATGTATTGCAATTCGTAGGTAGTTTTTTTCGTAGGTCCTCTACAAAAAGAACATGTACGCGTCCCGTACTCATAACGTCAACTTCCAATTCGGGTCTGAACAGAAGGTATAATAATATTTAGAATTGAGCCTATTCATGCAAGACTAGCGTAGAGCATGAAATGGAAGTTTATGAAGTCAAACACTCGCATTCTGCTCTCTTCGTCTGACTCTTGCCGTTTCTCGTATCAAATCACACTATACCGATACTTTGCAGTCCAAGCGTTATCTTTCATCATCCTCACGTCTTATACGGCGACCCGCTACAAGATTAAACAATCCATAAGAAAGATTTTTTTCCAATATTTCCATTCCTAAATGATTATACGCTGAGTCTACAAATAATAAATAAATATAAATCAGAATCTCTATCATCTGAGAAAGAGGGAGTCGATCGATCATTTCTTTAATATTGAATAAGTATTTTCATTTTCACCATTTGTCGTGATAGCACTAATCTGAATTTGATTGAGCTTCCGAGCGGAGAATCTAAGCTAATTGTAAAACATGGATTAAAGAATTATCTTCACCGAAGGTCAAGGCATTACGTTGACGTGGAGTGTAGAATAAAGCCTATCGTAGTCCAACACACAACGTCGACTTACAGTCTCGTTTGGACTAGAGGATACCGAGATAAAATATAGAACTCGTTGAAATCCTACACATAACGTTGGCTCACAGTTTAGGTCCGAGCAGACGAGCCTCTAGAAATGAGCCTAACATCGAGCTTGAAGTGGAATTTGTTGCAATCCAACGTTTGAACTCGGCTTTGTTGGTCTGGCTCCTTGCCGTTACTTATATCAAATCATGCTATCCTGATATTTTTCAACTTCAACATTTTTTCTTGGTTTTCTATTGTCAGACTTCCTGAGGCGGTGACTTGCTAGAAAATTGAATCCCCTAAACACCGTTTCCTCCGATAATTGCATTCATGAATGGAAATAAGCCGAATCTACAATGTATAAGTGAATAAAATTTAGAGGTAATAGTCAGTTAATAGTCACCTGACAGTCTTGTCCGTTTACAATTGTTATTTTATTTATCACCGTGAATTTTACACGTCAGTCGATTCGCATAACCTCAAAAGCTTGAGATCGTAGGATTTAAGATTTACCTATCGAAATATTTTTGTTCGTGACTATCACATTAATGTATACTTGGTGTAAGGTTTTCGCACCTGAGTGGCTTTTGGGAGGTATTCACTAGTTCTTGTACCTCCAAATTTCGTATATAAGCATTGCTTGTACTTTCTTTTATTTCCTTTATTTGGATTTAAAAACATGAAATGACAACACGCGTCTGCTAGTGTAGCGGACGGTTTCTGTCTGCGATACTGGCGCTATCTATTGGCGCGATCTATCCGATCGGAACTATCTCGTATACTGACGTCACTCTATACAACTTTGGTGGGTTTCCCGTCTAGTGATTTTATATGGGAATGGTTTTAATGTTCTTAGTCTGACGACGACGAAAACGAAAACGAAAACGAAAAATTTTACGAGGAAACGGGGTATCAGAATTGGTAGTTAATCATATCTCAGCACTCCGGACACCGATTTAATCGATCTAAGGCTCAAATGAAAGCTTTTCATGCCCACATCCTAGATTAAATTAGTTTCAATCTGTGTATATTGTGAGGTGAAAGAAAACGACGATACTAGTTCGCGGTATAGGTTAGGGTAGCTGCCTCTCGGGTATATAGACTCGTTGAGTCTCGCGCTTGAAAAAAATTTTTTTTTAATGTACTTGGCGCGAGACTCTACCGAGTCTCTTGATCGCAAGCGAAGCGATCAAAATCGGTGCTGAACGCGGCCAAGTTGGCAGTCTTAGGTGGGCGATAGACTACAGCCACAAGAAAAGGAGCGAGAGTGGGGGCCCTGATCTCAGCGATGAGGTACTCAGGAGTCGCCGTGTAGAGAGATGGAGAGGCCACGAGTCGTCTGCAGTTGAGGGAGTTGCGCACATAGAGTGCAACGCCGCCACCAGTTTTACCAATACGGTCATTTCGGAAAATAGAGAACCCGGACAGAGAGACAGAAGAGTCAGTGATATCAGAGTTGAGCCAGGTCTCACTAACCGCGATTAGGTGGTAAGAGGAAGCGACGAAGTGAAACCGTAGGTAGTCCAGGTGGCCGCGGATTGAAGTGGCATTAATGTGGCAAACTTGCAGTGAGCGCGATGAATTCGGAGCAGGAGTGGACAAAGCTGGAGGTGGAGGGCCTGATGGGCATCGTCATTGCCAAGACGGCACTGGAAGAGGGCTCGACCCCGTGTGCAAGATGACCGAGGAGGGAGGATGTCCAGTGGCAGTAGCAGCAGTAGGCATGGCCGTGCGTGCGTCACGCGAGCCACCCCGGGGTTGTGCAGACGAAGCACCGCGACCACGACCTCCGCCACGCGAGGAGGAGGCAGATATACCAGGCCGCTGCGACGAGTCAGTGCCTGAGTCAGAGGGAGAGACAAGCGGAGAGTCAGCCTCGAGTGAGTCCAGGTCCGCGACCGAACGGATGCGTCGAGTGCGGTCACCATCCCTCGGCTTAACGAAAATGACGCCATCGTTGTGCCAGACGTATTTGAGGCCACGCGCTTTAGCTACAGCCCTAGTGGCGACGAGGAGTTGATATATCTCGTGAGGAAGGGCCTCATTCACATTGATAGTGTTGGTTCGTCCAGCAGGCTGGGGGTCCAGATCAGAAGAGCGGAGGAAGCCCTTACGCTTTTTAGCAGCGATAAGTCGTAGAGAGAGGTCCCGCGAGCGAAACCGAGCGATAATCGGAAGTGGGGCATCCCTGTCGCTCCGACGAGCCCGAGAGCGCGAAATAAGGAAGCGCGAAGATAGAAGGTCACCCTCCGACAGGGCAACACCAAGCGCGGCGGCGACCTGAGAGACGATCAGACGTGTGCCATCAGGAGAAGAGCAGGGAGCTCCAGAAATAATAAGCTCCGCTTCGCAGAGACGGGCGGAAGCATGCCGCAGCTCCTGCTGGCCAGCAGCCTGATCGCGCTGATGATCAGCGACGACGGCCCGCAGCTCCTTCGGCTCACCAGCGAGGGCATGGTTATGCCGCTCTAGAGCCTGGATACGCACTGTGTTGTCATCTAGCTGCTCCTGCATGGCGGGCAGGCAGTCGAGGCGCCTACCAACGTCCTCAAGACGGTTTCCAACATCGTCAAATCGACTATCGATCCGACGCATCATCTCATCAAAAAAGTCAGTAGACGGCAGAGCTGAAGGCTCAGGCGGAGGCCGCAGGCCAGAGTCAGAAGGTGGAGGAGGGGACGAAGGCTGTGAGGCTTGCTGCACGAGTAGTAACTGAGTATCACGGCAGCAACGACCACAGCCAGCACGCGTAGTCCGGAGTTTTTTCTGGAGTTTTAGACAGCCCGGGTGGTAGTAAGAGTTGCAGGGAGAGCAGAAAACCGCCTCGATTACAGGTTTATTGCAGCCAAAGCAGATTCGCGCTGGACTCATAATTAGCCAGGAGCAAGCCAGGTGAAGAAAATAAAGCAGCTAGTTACTTTACCGACCAAGCAAGCAGGTAAGATGTAGGGGGCGAAGCTACTAGGTGCGGCCGTAGGATGGAGCGTAGAGCATCGATCGATAGTAAGTCGAGAGTGAGAAGCAGATAGTGAGATGCAGACGACAGATACCACGTGACCGGCGATCCAGGCATGCGCAATTGGTGACAGGTTCAGGCTGAGTGGAAAAGCCGGTAGAAAAGACCCACAGAAATGCAGTTTGTGATCCAGGAGACAGATGCAGCAGAGAAGATGAGCAAACCAGAGGGTGGCTTGCAAATGGGAGCGTGCAAGAGTCTGCAAAATAAAGAGGCCCGAAGGCAGGAGAGGCAGAAACAGGCTCAGAAGACGGGAGCGAAATAGAAGGCGTGCAGTCGTACTTACGTAGGAGAGAGAGATAAATAGATAGATAGATAGATAGATAGATAGATAGATAGATAGATAGATAGATATGATTTGTTTAGCATCTTTGCTACTTATACGTAATTTACAGTTCATCCTACTACTCAATACTATCTACATTCCATCTGTACATTTCCCTCTTCTAGTAGTTATCGCATCTCCCCTGCACGCATGCATTCTCTTAGTCGGCGTTTAATAGCTTCTACACTTTCTGCTGATTTGACTTCCTTTGGTAGGTTGTTGTACATTTGGTACCCCTTATACACTAGCGTTTTTTGACCGGTAATCGTCTTACATCTATTGACTTGAATATTGCCTCTTTGTCTCGTTTCATATTGGTGAGTATCCTCAATATGCCTCATTTCATTGCACAAGTATTTGGGCACCATTCCGTTTTTGATCTTATATACTAGTATACATATATTAAACCATATTCTTTCTTTGACCGACATGAAACATAGGGCTGACAACATTTCTTTGATCAGTACATATCTATTACATTTTAGAATGGCCCTCATGGCTCTGTTTTGAGCCTTTTGCAATCGTTCGAGAGTGTACTTGTTAAAATTAAGCATTAGGGTACTGCAGTATTCAAAATGCGGTGCAATTATAGTCTTATAGATAGTGACACACGCGTACATTGATACGAAGCGGCTTATTCTATACAAAAAGTTAACCTTCTTTGCTACTTTTTTCGCTATATACTGTAACATATCAGCCGTCTCCGAGGCAGATCAGCGCGCGCATCGGCAGCTCAGCGGTACGAGGGCAAGTGTGACGTCACCAAAGGGTATAAATTCGGCACTGTCAGGCTACTCGCGAGCATTTGCCGCCTGTCGGGGTATATTGTCTCATTTCTATCTTAGAGCACTTACTGCCTGTCGGAGTAATTGTAGCTCATTGCTTTTGTAAATTCTCCTTTTGTAAAATCATATCGGAGGTCTTCTCCGAATGATTACGTCGAGTCATTTTTAATTAGCTTCATTTTGATGTAACGCCTGTCGGGTTACTTTATCTTAAACTATACCATTTAGCACACGCCAAACGCGACTTAAAATAACGTTATAATTTCAATATCGAGTCAATAACCTATCGCCTGTCGGGATAGCAAACAGAAAACAAACCTAGCATAGAAAACACTTTTGTAAATAGAAGAACGGTTAGCGTTCGAAAGAATAGCATTTTAAGATTAATTTTGTAGCCTAATATTTGTACTTTTCTTTATTTTAATTGGTTTGAATATTAAACATTACTGGATATTCATCTGATGATTTATTATTTCATGATTTTCCCTCAGCAAAATCCTGATTTAGGTATCATCGTCGTAATCCGTATTCGCTGTTGGTTCACTCTATCTTAGGAATTCCCTGCAGTCCAGGTTTTGGTACATTGCATTAGTGCCGACATATTCAGTATGATCTGCATCTACTGTTAATTTACTCACAATTCTGGTCGGCAAGCTTGTTGGTTTCCGAGAGATTTTAGCGTCAACGCCCGAACAAATAAATTCAATGCAACAACCACGACCTTCTGTCTAGCCACTTAATTAATTCAATTATTAAAAAGACTCCAAACGTTGCAATACGTTCCAAAGCTATCAAATCTTAGGTGTCTATCAATTATAACTCCGAGGTATTTTATTTCGGTTTCTTCCTCTATTTTATCGTTATTTATCCTTGTATCACAATCTAATACATTTAGCTTTCTAGGATCCCGAATTAACATAAATTTAGTCTTTGACGTATTTAATTTTAGGGAGTTCGTTTCAAGCCATTTCACCACTCTTGCTAAGTCCACATTCAGCTTTCTCTCTATCTCGGATCTATTTGTATCACTTATGTATATGATTGTATCGTCCGCAAACATCTTACAAGAACAATACTTCATTTCTTCAACCAGATCGTTTATATACAGAATAAACAGTAGCGGTCCCAGCACTGACCCCTGAGGAACTCCGTGCCGTATTTCTTCTTTTGCAGATGTAACATTCCCGTACTTTACTTGTTGTGTTCGACCTTCCAGATATGACTCAAACCATTTGAGGACCGTTCCCGTTATACCATATCGCTCCATTTTTTGAATAAGTAGTGTCCTGTTCACTGTCTCGAAAGCACGCTTAAAGTCCAGGAAGACCACTCCTATCATTTTACTATTGTCCATATCACGCCTCCATTTAGTTATTGTATTCTGGAGTGCTGTCTCACATGAGTATTTTTCCCGGAATCCCGACTGCTCCTCTGTTAATACCATACTTTCTTCGATGTATACTATAATTTGCTTTTTAACCGCCAACTCTAATATTTTTTCGTACGTCGGCAATATATTAATTGGTCTGTATTCTGTTGCTCTGCACGTACCCGCTATTTTTGGTATGGGAACTACTGTAGAGTTTTTCCAGTCCTCTGGGAATACTCCTTGTTGCATAGATTGGTTTATGAGTCCTATAATGTCCTTACTAATTGTTGTCCATGCTATTTTTAGGATTTCCGTGCTTATTCCTTCATCAGTACCTTTTTTATTTTTCATACCACGTATTAGTTTATCTAATTCTGAAAAGTCTACTTCTTCAAATTTCGAAAATTGTGTTTGTTCAATAGTTTGAACCTCCTCGGTAAGGTTCTGCACACTCCCGTTGATGTGAATGTCACTAACTATGTTTTCTATACTTCCGATGAAAAATGTATTAAATCTGTCGGCATTGGTCTCCTCTGCTTTGTATTCAACATTGTCAAAGATTATATCTTCTTCGCTGCGCAGCGCTTTATTCTTATTTCCAATTAACTCTTTCAATGTTCGCCACATCTTAGTTGGGTTAGATTTTTTCCTGTCAATGCTCCTTTCGTAATAGCTTCTCTTTTATTCTCTTATTATTCTCACGACTTCGTTTCTACACTTTTTATATTGTAACCAATTTTCTTCATTATCCGTAATTGTGGCTTTTTTATATGCACAATCCCTCTTTTTACTCGCATTTCTAACACCCCCCGACATCCATGGTTTATTTTTCCAACAGACCGATATTGTCTTCTTCACATAAGGTGCTATAATATCTAACGTAGCAATAATACTATCTATTACTCTTGTCGCTACATTATTTATTCCTATATCACCATGGTCCCTCTCACTTACAAACTGACTAAGTATGTTACCGAAGTTCTGTTCGTTAAAATTCGTGAAGTCTCTCGCGGTCAACTCCACTAGGTTACTCTTTTTAACCTGGTTATCTACATTGCCTACACTAACTTCTATCAAGTTATGGTCAGTTATCTTCGGCGTATCTAATACTTCTGTATGTATGTAGAAGTTCGCAAATGCGAGGTCAATCGTAGTTTTGGAGGTTTCGGTAACGCGTGTGGGGGTGGTAATATATTGTTTGTATCCTGCGCATTCAAATTCTGTAATCAACCGCTTCGAGTAACTGCTATTTTTAGAAATATCAATATTAAAATCCCCTACCATTATTACATAGTCTTGATCCGCAAGTTTTTCACACAATTTCATTATTTCATTTATAAAAGCTCCATCACTTGTGCTTGGTGAGTGGTATACATTGCATATAATAATTTGTTTCTGCTCCTCTTTAGCCCTAATTATACTTATCCATATATTCTGATTAATTTCCTGCGTATCCATACTAATGTACTTTATATCTTGTCGTATGTATGTGAGGACACCGCCTGTTCTGCTGCTTGTCGAGTTACCTCCTACCACCTTATAGTTTTTTATCCAGAGTTCATTATCATCGACCTGCTCTGTCACATGTGTTTCTGTCAGACATAGAAGTTTTGGTTTTCGTAGTACGGTAAGCTCTTCCATCTCGTCTTTATGCTTAATGAAACCTTGCGCATTTAAAGCTAGTATAAACATGTTCTCAGTCCCTGTCTTTCTTAGTGCTAATTGCTATTTATCACAATACTGTATATTCTTTCGCCTCTGTTGGATCATTCGTTTGTAGCTATCACATTCATATATATATATCAGTAGCTTCGTGATCATCCCGCAACCCTGCCAAGTTAAATTTCTCTTTCATCTTTGCACAGTTGCTAAATTTTTTTGTCTCAACTGTACAGTCTTTTTCTGTATGCTCTCCTGCGCATCGCCGACAACTAGTTTCGTTCCTGCACTCGATAGCATTATGGTTGAAACCCCAACACTTGTAACAACGCCTCACACTCACATGGTCCCATACCCAACAATTCTTCCACCCTATCTTTATCCGTTGTTTCTCTATCATCCTTTTGTGTGTCTCCGGATCCACTTCAAGTATTATTGTTGACTCGTGCTCATTTTTTGTAATTTTTTTGATTATATTCATTTGAAACGTCGGTTTTTTAGTATCAAAATCATTTTGCGTACAGATTTTCTCCACAAAATCCGTCCCCTCTGTTTCTTCAATTTCCTCGTCGATTCCAACCACTTTTATCTTGGGCAATTTCTTCTGAGGTACGTGCACCTTGTACTGGGCGCCTAGATTCTTTTTCAATACCTCCCCTAATATCTTCTTATCATTCTTCTTTTGGCATTCTAGAATGACTCTACCTTTCGGCCCTTTGGTGATTTTATCAATTCCGATCCCTAGCTGCATTAGGTTTACCTTATTCTTTATCGTATCTGTTGTTTGTTCACTTGTTTGATCCTTTATGGGTTCAACAATAATCTCCTCACTTCTGCTATTTTTCGTGATCGTCGCGTATAAGTCCTTGGGTCTACGCTCCCTGTTGGTTTCAGGCCTACTCTCTTCCCTGATCCCGTTAACACCAGCTTGTACAATCGTTTTGTCTTTGTTGTTCTCCTTGATACACTCCTTCAACGCTCTTATCTCTTCTGTTAACTTGTACGTTTCTTTTGCTACTTCCGCTTCGATTAGCTGTTTTAGGACCGCTCTGAGTTCCATATTCACGAATCCCTTTACTATATTTTGTTTAAAAAGACTCATCTCACTGATCACTATTTCTTTCAGTCCTTCCTCCCTATTTATTATCTTATCGCATGACGTGTTGAGTCGTCCCATTTCTTTCATGATGTTGTTCAGCTTTCCATTGATGGTCAGTTCCTCATCGGCCGGTTCCTCTTCATTTGTGCGCTGCTTCTTCCTGTTTTGGTCCTCGCTGCTTGCGACATCTCTATGACGTTCTTCTATACGACCATCACATTTGACAAATTCATTTTTGGTATTATATACCTTGTGCAAACCAGCACAGCTTTGATGAAATTCCTTTAGGCATCTTTTACACTCATATACTGTCTTTATAATCAGCTTTTTGCATTGTTTACATTTTATCTCCTCGTTTCCTGGCATTTTGAAACCCCAGCTGATATTGTTCCACTTTAGGCCAGAGAAAGAGAGAGAGAGAGAGAGATAGATAGATAGATTGGTTTATTCGTCCATGACAATATTGGACAAGAATACCTCGCATTTACAAAAGAGGATGCGAGGTAGACAATACAAAGATTACATGCACCAGATAGGTGAGGGCAAACAGCATAGCCTAAGCGTAGAACTAATTAATTCTAACTAAATCTAAGCAAAGGAGACAGACAGAAAAGAGAGAAGGGAGACATACCAGCTAAGCGAGCAAGAGAGCCAGCAGTGAGGAAAAAGCAGATGAGAAAAGAAACGAAGCGGATGTAAAAAGAGCAAGAAATAAAGAGAGAAAGAAAGAAAGGCAGGCTCCACTCAAGCAGTGTCCGCAGAAAGAAGGTGAGTGTGTAGCCCACGCTTGAAGGCCGTCAACGTGCGAGCCTCCCTGAGTTCCGGTGGCAGCGCGTTCCACAGATACACCGCGGCCACTGCGAACGACTTCTTGAAGGTCTCCGTACGAACGCGCGGCAGGAGAAAATCACCGCGAAAGAGACGCGATGATCCACGTAACGCCGGCCCGCGCTCGACAAAAAGCTCGCGCAGATAGGACGGGCGGCCAGTGCGGGTGACTGTGTAGAAAAGCACAAGCATGAAGTAAGCCCTGCGATCGCGAACAGAAAGCCAGCCAAGGCCCCGACGGTACGGCGTGATATGCTCAACACGAGGAACCCCGCAAACGAATCGCACACAGGAGTTCAGCAGCCGTTGGAGTATGGTATTCAACTCCTTAGATAGATCGTTTGAAACCACACAGCAATAATCAGCCAGCGGGAATACAAGCGACATCACCAACATCTTGCGGAGGGACATAGACAAAAAACGTCGGGAAGCAGATAACTGGCGAAGGGAGGCATGCACGCGCGCAGAGACAGCAGCAACCTGCTGAGACCAAGACAGCTTGCTATCAAGGATTACACCCAGATCCCTAACCGTGGGAGAAAAAGGCACAGGGGCACCGTCAATGGAGATGGCAGGCACGGAAGCAAGAGCTGATTTGGAGAGGTAGGCAGACCTTCCGACGACTATGGCTTGAGTCTTGGCAGCATTCAGCCGAAGGCCATGACACTTAGACCAACCAAGGATCGCCTCGACATCCTCGTTCATATCCGCAATGACACCCGAAAGCCCTTCCACACCGCAGTGCGAGTGGATCTGCAGGTCGTCGGCATACAGGAGGTGTGACGTGTGACGAAGCACTTGGGGGAGGTCATTAACGAAGAGAGAGAACAGTAAGGGGCCGAGGACGGAGCGGTGAGGCACTCCCAGATCAAGCGGAGCCCAGGAGGACAAGCGACCATCAGCACCAACCACCGCTTGCGACCTTCCAACCAGATAGGAACCGAACCACCTCAGAACATGCTGCGAGAACCCGAGAGCAGCCAGCTTAGGCAGAAGGACAGCGTGAGAGACGGTATCAAAGGCCTTGGAGAAGTCAAAAAGTACAACGACAGAAAGCTTGTGATCATCTATGCCCTGACGGATATCTTCGGACAGCCTAAGTAGCGCAGATTGAGTGCTGAAGCCCCGCCGGAAACCTGATTGCCTGGGGTCTAATAGACCGCGGTCCTCAAGATAGGCCGAGACCTGCCGCAGCACCACACGCTCGAAGATCTTGGACAGAAGGCACAAGTTGGCAATTGGCCTGACCTGCTGGAGGGAGGTGGGTGATTTCACTTTTCCAAGCGGAAGCACCCTCGCCTGCTTCCACTGAGCCGGAAAGGTGGCAGTATTCAAGCAAAGATTGAGCAGCGAGAGCAGGTACGGAAAGATTACCGGCAAGGCCTCCTTCAGGTTACGGAGAGAGATGTCATCGACCCCTCGAGCCTGCGAGGTGAAGTGCTCTATGGCATCCAAAAGAGATTCCGGCGAAATATCATCAAAGTAAAACAACGAGTCATCATACTGAGAGAAAGAGAGAGAGAGAGAGATAGATAGATAGATAGATAGATAGATAGATAGATAGAATATTTATTGAGCGCTCTGGGACGGATCCCCTCAAGCGCTGGCACTTTGGATTACAGTTTCGCAAAAATTTCACATTTGCCTGTGATACATTGTACTTAAGGTATCATAATCTTGCTAGTTCTTATACAACTAAATGATGAATCTAATATATTATACTATAAATTTGATATATACTATGATATGGTAATTATATAATTTTGGTTTTGACTAGTCCTACTCATAACGTTAAATCTAAGACTAGTTCGCCCTTATTTATTTATTTGTGTGTTTTCGTGTGTGTAGGTACAAGAGTGTATGTGTGTCGTGTCTGTCGGCCTATATAAGTATGTGTCTGTTCGAGGCTGAGTGGGGTGGGTTAGATATGCCATGGAGGCCCACTCCGCGAGTCCCGGCATTTACCCTTCGTCCACAGGGAAAACCATGGCCCAAATAACCTAAGGAAGGACTCAGTCTAGGTGACTAGATTCAAGGACACTAGCTTGTGTCTGACTAGATAGTAAGTGATTGAACAGGTGATATTTGAAAGTGACTAGAGTTTTACAGTTACGGATGCCAAGCGGTATGTTGTTCCAGTATGCAGCGCCTCCATGTGTGAATGAGTTTTTGAAATATTGAGTCCTACACGGTTTGATAGCTAGATTTTCGGATGGTGCTCTCGTGCTTCTAATCCCTACTTCTGTTTTATGCTTGAATTTACTTTTCAGGTACAGTGGTTCCTGAGTCTTCAATACATTGTACATCATACAGCCTAGTACATATTCTTTGCTAGCGTTGACTTTCAACCACCCCATCATTGTAAAGTAGGTGGTGATATGTTCGTCCCTACGGATATTATAGATAAATCTAACGCATGAATTCAGGGCTGAGGTGTATGATGCAGCAGTAATCGATCAGAGGAAAAACCAGAGTTGATATTAGCTGTATGCGTAACTGTTCGGGCAATAGTTTGCGGCGAAGGCGTAGTTGACACGCGGTGCTGTATATTCTTTTAGTAACGTTATTTATGTGAGGCCTCCAGGTGAGGTCGCTCGTCAGCGTGACTCCCAGTATGTATAGATTGGATGAATATTCAATCCCTGTTTCCCGTACTTGAATACGCGGCATCGTTCTGAGATTGAGAGAATTTATGTACCTGGTGGTCCCAACCAATATCACTCTAGTTTTACCGCTGTTCAATTGTAGCCCATTGTCGTCTGCCCATCCGCAGACCGCATCGACGTCTCTGTTGGCCCTCTCAATTCCACTGAGGATGTTGGCTGGTTCACACTCGATCATCAGCTGGAGGTCATCGGCGTAGAAGTTGTAGCTACAGTTACATAAGATATTGCGAAGATCTGAAACATAAATGATAAAGAGCAAGGGTCCCAGAACCGATCCCTGGGGCACGCCCAGCGTCTTATTGACCCATTCAGATAATGCCCCGTTTGTTCCCCTGACAGCCTGCCGTCTCTTGGTGAGATACGAATGAAGAAATTTTAGGACCAGTGGTGAGAAGTTCAATTTCCTCAACTTTGTGAGAAGTATGGAATGATTGACCTTGTCGAAAGCTTTGGAAAAATCAAATGAGACCATAATGACAACCTTTCTTTTGTCTATCGCCTGGCGGCAGTAGTCTACGACCCTAATAAGCGCAGTATGAGTACTGTGTCCCTTCCTGTAGGCCGATTGGAATGGGTCATACAGGTTTCGTTCCTCAAGGTAGTCAGAGATTTGGTCTGCTACCAGCCTCTCGAGACACTTAGAGAGTGCGCATAGAATAGAGATAGGTCTGTAGTCGTTGCATGACATTGGAGACTTTTTTTTGGGAAGAGGCACAATGACAGAATCTTTCCATAAAGAAGGGAACACCCCGTGTGAAAGCGAGAAATGGAACAGGTGCTCTATGATGGGTAGGAGAACCGGAAGACTTTTCCTAAACACATCAATTGGAATACCGTCTATCCCAATCGCGTTCGATTTGGAGTGGAAGACGGCTTTGAGGACCTTTTCGGTTACGAAGTTACAGAAATGGAACTTATTATCATCGAATGGTTCCTCTAGTGCTTGACTGAGGGTTTCAGGCGCCAGTTGTCGACCGTAGCCCACCTGTATAGAATCGGAAGACGCGAAGTGTTTGTTCAATTCAGCGATCGAGAAATGTAAGTTACGCGCCGAAGATTTCGATTTGACGAGTCCTAGCCTCCTGAGCTGTGACCATACCTCTGATGAAGATTTCGAGGTGCTGAGAGTCATGTTGTAAAATTCATTTCCAGCACTATCGATTTTGGTCCTGACCAGGTTCCGAAGACGTTTGAACCTGTCGTGCAGTGTCAGGCTTCTCTTTCTTCTCCAGGCTCTACGTGCCTGGTTGCGCTCGTTCATGAGAGCTCTAATTTCTGCTGTCAGCCAAGGCGCAGGAGCCCTATTTGGTTTAGTCTTGGCACTAACTAGGGGTGCGTGCCTATCCAGGCAGGCAGTCACGGTGGTGTTCATGTACTCAACTTTCGAGTCAACGTCATCGCTACAGAAGAAAGGTTTCCAATCAACTCTACACAGATCTCCTAGGAAGTCGTCTATTGAGAAGTTTTTGAAATCTCTGTATGAGATTTCTCTTGCTTCCTTTTCTACTCCTATATCCAGTACGATATAGATGAGATCATGCGCTGAAAGAAATGATACGTCCAATTGCCCTGCTGTTACTAATTCTTCAGGATCGTCAATAATACAGTGGTCTATCCACGTCGCACTATTCTTGAGATTGTGCGTCGGCTCGAACGGGACTAGATGAAGATTAGAACTATTTACAAAATTCCATAACCGGTCACGCATTTTATCGCTGTCGTATGCCTCTGGCCTGAGGTCGAGGTTGAGATCACCAATTACAACATGTTTGGAGTAATGCACGAAGAGTTGCAGAAAGGAGTTCTCGAAATCACTCAAATAAGCCGTGTCCGGGGGGCGGTACACTACGCTTAGCATTAGCTTCTCTGTCCGAGAGACCGCGATCTCCGCGGTGATGAACTCTGGTTTACGACAGTATTCTCCCCCTGAGTCCTGAAGTATTCGCGTCCGAAGATTACACTTTATATAGAAGCCTATGCCTCCACCCTTCTTGCCTGTTCTGTCACATCTGTATAGATTGTATCCCTCCAGATCAATGAAACCATCTGTTATGTTAGGAGTGAGCCAGGTCTCGGACATGCAGATTATGTGATAATCAGAGCCGGTAAAGTATTGTCTAAATTCAACGAAGTGATTAGCAGCTAAAAGGTTTTAGCAGTTGACATGACAGATTTTAAGATGTTCGACATTAGAACCAGATTCAGTATTACTAGCCATAGTGTGTTCTACTGATCTTGTCTTTAAGTTTGTTTATTAATAATGGGCACTTCTTGCCGTCCAGAGCAGAGTGCTTGTCATCTGCATGTTTTGCCCTACAGCAGTTGTAGCATTTTGGGCACCCATTGTCACTATTTTTAACAGGGCAGGTTCTCGTTTCGTGATCTCCTGCACAATGGCTACAGCGAGCCTGTGCCTTACAGTCTTTCGCGATGTGCCCAAAAGCTAGGCATTTGAAGCACTGGAGTATCTTGACATGATTATCAAATCTGCACGCCGAGTGACCTATATAGATACGGCTCTCATCCTTGAGAGAAGACCAAGTACCGTGAGATACCTCTACTACGCAGCTGGTGTAGGCCTTATTTTCTTTAGGAGGATAGACGTACACGACTCTAAGTGCCTCATCATTTTCGCCATTTAAGTTCAGTGCAATGAAATCTGACCTCATATCGTCCCTGCTCAAGGCGACTGGAACGCCATGAAGAATTAGCCTAGGATTGTACTTGGCATCTTCTTTTAACTCCAACCCGGCTTCAGCGAGGGCCGGAAGGGCCTTCACCTTATCCAGG
Source organism: Tenthredo livida (assembly GCA_963992785.1). NCBI lineage: Eukaryota > Metazoa > Arthropoda > Insecta > Hymenoptera > Tenthredinidae > Tenthredo > Tenthredo livida. The sequence continues at coordinate 15,191,028 of OZ023070.1, read as the reverse complement.
TCTACCGACCTCGTCTCTATCCTGACGCAAGATTTCCCTGCACTTCTGATATTTTCTATTCTTAGCCGCATTTGTGATGCTCTTAGAGCTCCTATTGCCGCATCTCGAGCCTTTTCGTAATTAGGATATTTATCTACCGACCCGGCGTTGGGGGCAAACACAAATGTTGGAGTGTTCTGAACTCTGACTGTAGGCCCTTTCGGCACTTGGATTTTAGAGCCAGATGATTTAGCGGCCTCTGCATATGTGCCGGTTCCTCCCGACTTGCCAGCAGTCGCCTCAGGTAAATGTCCCTTCACGATAGCTGTCAGATCAGGAAGACTCTTTTTAATCATCGCCGGCATGTTTCGCTTGATGCTAGTACTGACCGATTCCACACAAGACTTTGTGACAGCTTCGCATGCTTTGAGGACAGCACGCTTAACCTCGTCTGCTGTCCCTGACGCCGCGGCTAGTTTGGCATAGGCCGAAGATACAATACTAAAGGCAGTTTGATAGTCCGTCGCTACCTGACTGAGAGCCTGCTTGTCATCTGATGATGATTTCGCTGTTTTAACCAGCCGTGCGAGAGTACCGTCATGTATGCTGAGTTGTGCGCGCAGCTCTCTAAACTTATTGTACGTGAGATGCTGTTCGCCATCTGATTTCAGAGGACTAGAAAAACGGGAATCATCAAAATCAAGCTCTGATCCTGTTCCGCCTTGCCGAGGTGAACCCCTAAAAGTCGAGCAACCCGCGTTGCTGGCATTAATGGCAGTGTTTGAGCGCGTCGCTCGTTTATCCGACATCTTTCTATCGCCTTATCGACCCCGAAGGGTATGCTAATACCGAGCTGTCAACAGATGACAACAGCTCATAAACACGTCGATATAACAGAAGACTTATCGATCAATTGATCGATAATTAGAGGAAAGCGGCAGATGTCGCCAGCAGGCGCCAAACTGCGAAGACACTGACGTTATGTGATTACTGACCAGTCACCGTATTTTGAGGTTAGGCACGAGAGTCGAAAGAGAAACCAAGAATAATGAGAAAATTAAGGCAGGAAGGCACCTACCTTCATGTCTGCGAAGAGCTGCAGCTTAGTAGATGCTGATTTGATAGGTCGTTGAAGATTTTCGATTCTTTAACACCAGAAAACACACCAAAAAGGACCCCTCTCTCTGAAGACACCTCAATCCCGGAAAGAGAGAGAGAGAGAGAGAGAGAGAGGAAAAGAAGTGAGAAAAAAAAGAGAGAGAGTGAGAAAGGAATGAGGAGGAAAAAGAATAATTAATGAATGCGTAAAATGAAATGAAAATTTTCTCCAAATTTTGTTCATTAATTCATTTCTCGTGTGTTTATGGAGATCCCACTCTGAAAATTACGCGGTCAATGTAAAATTTTCGCAGCTTTTCAAAGAAAACGTCGAAAATTTTTTCAAAATTTGGGCAACGGCCAAAAAACAGCTTTTTTTTATTTTAAACTGAATTTCAAGAGCTTTTTACAAGCGTGAATGAAAAAGAAATATTTTTTTCGGAAAGCTGAGACTTTTTCACACAAAAAACCTAGTCTCTCAAAAAAGTGCTATAGTGGCGAAACAACTAAAAAAAAAATGAATAAGACAAGAAGTATAAAACCATATGAAATACCCCATATAATAACTTCTGAAATAAAAGGGATAAAAATCTGAAAAAAATGGGGTAGTCGTTTTTCGATGAGGACTTTCAGCACACAAAAATTCAAAAAGATCTGAGAGGGTGAGGCCGGATCCGACGTGCAGAATTGGTGGACTTGCTCATATATTGTATTCATTTATTTATATGTCCTATCATAAATCAGAGAAAACGGCAATAAATTAGTTGAGTTTCGACGATTTTATATTTCCTTTTAACCTCATACGCTGATAGATTCTGTGTCTACAGTAACATGCATGTGCATCAGCATCTCTAGTAATCTAGTATATAATATTAATATATTCTTACATAATATTGAGACGGAATATATACCTTCCTCACCTAGCGCGGCCGCGGTCCTAACGACTGCTAGGGCTCCAGCAAATGGTTTTCTATATTTTTAATAATGTTGGGCGCCAGCTAGTCTGGTAGACTAACAATTATATTTATAATTAACTTAATTTAGACAATTAACTCAGGGTAGGTACAGTTGGTGGACCAGGTAATTGTTTGCAAAGCTGATAGATCATGCACAGAGGAAACAAGATAGACAATAGCTCAAGATAAAGATATATAAATTTATTCAAGACTTACGTTTGTTGACAATTATCTTAACAATGGTAGTAACCCCTGGACGTCTATCCAACGTTTTATTTTCCCTTTATATTCTTGTCGATTCACAGTACACTAAACTGTAATGATTTGACGAATAACAATAACGATAATGACTATTAATTAATATTTCTTTATATATTTTGACGAGATTTGATTTTATGTCGAGACTCCTCGAGGGTTGACTTCGCTAATTTATGAACAAGTTGTTCGGTCGAAGTCTTTGACCAGAGTGTGTGGCTAATTTCTTGAATTATATATTCCTTTTCGGTTATTGGCTAAGGATTCTCTCCTCTCCCCACTCTACTGTCGCTAGATCTCTACTCAACGAAAATCAATAAGCTCGCGCATGCGTGTCATCCCTCGAAATAGCTCTGTTCTATTCATTTATCATCGGGTCGTATAGATAATGAAATAATTATGGTTCTATCGACTCGAAAAATCTCTCATGTTATTCGATAATTTATTTAATTAATAATACTATTAAGATTGAGGACAAATACATTTGGGACAGCACAATTATGACAATACGACTTTGGTACGCTCGAGGAGTCAGTCGAACGTTGATGTCGAGGGAATATTATTTTCCTGTCACAATATTCACTATGATTAAAATACATAAATAATAGTCAAGTATTCACGTTCTTCTTGCCATTGAATCATTGCAATGTAAAAGAATCAAGTAAAATAATAAAATAATAAAATAATAATTCTCGTCATCAAAGTCTCCAAAAAACATCGGATAACAGTACCAGTACTTTGAAACTTAACAACGTCACGTCTTCGCCCTTCAGTACGATCATATAACGACTAAGTATGTTTATAGAAAGCTATAACTGTACTGAATTTCTTATATTACTTATATTTCATTTTTTTTTCAGAAATCATCGAGTGCGATGTGCTTTGGTAAGGCTGGAGATATACCATGCGTATTCGTGGAGCGGGTCACTACCGGTTCACTCGATTCAGCTCAACATAGATATTTTCTTTACGGCAATGCAAATATCTGTGTCAAGCTGGATCAAGTGAACCGGGAGTGATCCGCATCCATGAATACTCATGGTATTTTATTTCCGTTCAGTTTTCTATTAGTCGATCAGGAGTTTCCTTCGATTGTCTTTCCTGGGATACTCTAGCCAATATTTCGTCGAGTTTGTCATTTTTTTTGTTTTGGGTGCGAAGATAGTGTAGATGATCATTGATGGCTTTTCCCACTAATGCCGCATGAAATTTCTTTTTGTGATGTCTTTCAACGGTGTCTAAACAATACACATGAAATAGAAATATACTAACTTTGCGAACAGGATTGAGGAAAATAATGGTTTCCTGAGAGGAAGAAGGAAGTTCGTACAATCAACACAAACTCTCATCATAAATCTCTTTGAGAATTTTTGGATCTAGGGGTCGATGTCGTTTCTTTTCTTCTACTCCTACCCCAGGTTTTATTTTACACGCACCACCTCGTAAATTGCTGGTCAATAAGATTTCATAGGGGAAAATGGCGTCAAGTAAGCAAGTTGCCATAGCGGTTGCAGTAGGTTGTGCGATGGCCTGCTGCCACTGGCTTTTTTTGATAATGACACCGCTTCCTTTTTTTCCGCTCTCAACATCCTGTTAAACCGCATCAAGATTTATGATAGATGAATCAATGTTCATAAACATCGAGTTCTAGCTTTTATTGATTAAATAAATTCACCTTGTTCATTTCATTCCGCTCTTCGTCATTTCCATCGTTTAAATCAACTGATGATACGTTAACGTTGATCGGAACGTTTTCCTTCCCTGCGAGTTTGTCAATCTGCTGTTGCATGGCGCCAAGAGCTGAAAGAAAATATCTTGATGTGACTAACTTCATAGTTTAAGAAAATAAAGATATCAATTCCTAGAAAGAGATTTCACTGTTCATGATCATGTCAATTGGCGATAGTTGATTCTCCTTCTGAACAGGCTGCTTTATTACACTGTTGTCACTTTTACTTTTCAATATCTATAATAAATAAAAATGCAGACAGTGTAATGTGTTAATGCCGTTTTTTTCTCGTGTATAGAGCTTATCAGCATAATCGACGGAATAGTACATCTCACAACACTTACCTGGGGGTTTTGATGTCTTTTAAGATTTTCTAAGGCTTTGTTGCGATATTTAGGCCATTTCTGAGCATTTTGTCTTTCCGAGTCACTGTCGTCCTCTGAAGTACCATCAGCAGTATCCATAAGTAGCTGTTTATTTTGTAGTGTCTAAGGCCAATAATTTTTCATCGATTCACATATTTATAGGAACGAATGATGATTGTTAACTACATTACGAAGAACAACCACTTGAATGAAGATTCGATGAAAAATGAGGGAGAGAAGCGTTTTTGTTCCAATTACTATCCACAATCACAGAATCTTTCGATTTACTATCGCCCATCATGATTTTATGAGTTGTGAAAACTGTTTTTGACTGAAATTGAACGAAGAATATTGATGATATGTATAATTTACATTCAGAACTATGAAGAAACAACGAATTTATCAATTTCTTGTAATCAACTGCAGTAATGGTCAAAACGAAATTCACTACAATCGAACTAAATAATTCTGATTTTATTCATGGATTTTGTGAGTTTTGTTGTGCGAGCAATTGACAACTGGCGACATATTAGACTCAGTTAGCCAACTCTTTGAACCTGTTGAAAGAATCGTAACACGTTTCGGACGATATAAATTTCGAAACACTTGGATTTGACTCACTCATTCGAACAGAACTCGAAATTTCAAGAGTGACTGTGAGATATTTCCTATTATTTGATCTTTAAATTAAATTCTCTAATCTCAAGGAAATGTTACATTAAAAGGTGGATGAATTCAAATGAAATTTGAGATTTGTCTTACCACCTTATTAGCTGGCGTTGCACGAATCCCTACCTCGTTCAACAGCTGGTCAGTTGCCTCGTCATCCTCACTCTCTACGATAGGTCTTACCTTTAGTTTCTATGAGAAAAAGGTGCTTTTTCTCTAACATATTTATTTTGTTTCCATCGATTACATTATACAACAATGAGACGTTCAAATCGATTGATACCTTCATTTTAGCCCAGTCTGACCCTCCCGGATGTTCGTTTTTCTTGGCATATTTATCAGTCGGGCAACTTTTTCCACGAGCTGAATCATTTCGATGATCAGGTTCATGTGCAACAACAGCCTCACTGTTTACAATATTTTTTGATATTCGACTCTATGATGAAAAAATCATTTTTATACAATGTGTATTTATACTTCCGATTGAATTGTATCGAATAACAATAACTGATATAAATTAAATAATACCTTTTTCAGAAAATTTTTCTCCACATGACTATTACTCGAAGAGGCTCTGTCCAAAACTGAGTCATCCGAATTGTGTGACAGAGGTTCGGTACAGCCTGCCTTGTCAATACTATGAGCTGTGACGAGCAGAGCCGACGGTGGGGGTTTTACTCCGTCGGGTTGCACGACTGACAAAGATTCGGCACCTTCCTTGGGTTGCTAAAAGTTGGGCGCCAGGTACCTAGGGGTACCGCGGTAAACGAAATAAAGGGGACGGGAACTGAACGATAATATAAATATAAATGAAATGAAATAATAACAATAATTGAAATAAAGTAAACTAGAGTAATAGTATTAATTGAATTGAATAAAATCTATCATAATGAACAAAATAAAATAACCGGAGATATTAATTAACAACAATTATACTATACGGTTGGTTCAGCGTGAGGGGAACATGGGGGCGAAATAATTTAGGGTAGACTTATATATTTTTGTGGTTTATGGATTTAATCACAAAGAAACCAATTTTATTCGAAACGGTAATTAACAATAAATATTTAGAACAATTAAACACAAGATAAAACAAATAAAACAATCCAAGGCGATACCTTGGATCGGAACTAACACAATTGAACAATTCAAACAAAAATAATTCGGAACAGCTGACTGACTAGGTCACAGATGGAAAGTAGGACAGATAACAATATAGAATATAAGGTAATATAGAAGAAGATAAGGTAGGACAATTTACATAAAAGGAAGAAAACAAATATGGTACGGTAGGAATCAATCTCATTAAAATATTAGTTCATAAGTTATAGGTCGGTAACATAGGGGGATTGGGAATCTATAAAATCAATAATTTGGGGACTTCTTAGAACTAATGGGACCAGTCGGTATTACAGAATTTTCTATAGTACATGCAAGGAGTCTTTCTATAGGAAGTGCAAGGCGTCGGGACTAGATTCAAACAAGTTCGTACCAAGATGGCCAAGGCAACTTTACACGAGGCACGCCATGCAACTACGCCGCAACAAATTAACACAAAGGGAACGCGAGAATCTAATACCAATTATAAATCGAAGTACTGATACTTATACCAGCTCAAGGTTTATTAACGGTTTACTGACTACTTTCAACGACAAGGGGTACGGAACGGGGATTATTTTACATTAGCTAATCTACAGCCTGTAGATCGATTTTTCCAGAGATCCGTGGCTCGACAAGCCGTCGAGATTACTGGTCGTATTTGACTACGAACTTATTGTTCCACGCGGGGATATATTTTCTGAGAGTTTAACAAATAACAATTATAGGTGATTCAAATTAACAAGTAATAATACTTTCGAGGAAAGAGACACGGAAATATTCAACACACGATTTAAGACAAATAATTGACGATACGATAACTACTAATTATACGATAAACCAGGTTTAGACGATAAATAATAAAAATACGATGAATAATGACGATACGATAAATAATAAAAACACGACAAATAATAACGACACGAGAAACAGGGACGGTACGACAATTATTGACGCTATGATTATTATAGACGGTATTTTCTCGAAAAATCAATCGATACGGCACAATATATACCAGGGGGAATACAATAATCAATAATATAATCAATAATCAATAGTTAAACGAAACTAAAGCACGACGATTCGATGATATGTTAATGGCGTCACCCTCCTCGAGGCCTGACCCAACTACGCACGAAGAAACGAATTTCTTTTTAATCAATCTATTATCAATCGAAGAGTCGTCTAGAGTTGAAATCTTACCTTAATTAAGGTTCAACACTCACTAACTAAGTTGAGGACGGTAATATTTATAGGCTTTAGGCTTCATATATACGGTATTTTTCTACAAAAGAACAATTTTAGCTTTTTCCAATGAAACAGGACGTTACTGTACTGAATCCAAGCAAGAAGTGAAGCGTCTAGATCTGTCTCTATCTAAATGCTATTTGGGGGGGGGGGGGGGGGGGGGGTGAGGGGGGTATTGCGCATAAAATTAATGGGCGTGTGGACTTCTGCAGCCGGGTTGTGTCGCGGGCCTGACAGGGCCTTTTGGCACTTCAAGCTTTCGCCAGGGGGTTGTTAGATGTCTCGTCGTGTTCTATTTGTTTCGATATCCTGGAAGGCGGAATTCTGCATATTGGACCGGTGGACCAAGCCGGTGCGGGACAGGTAGAGGAAGGATAGGGGCTACTCCACGTGACAGATTCTTATTGCAGCGCTCTTCCAGGCATATCTCGGGATACGATGACTCGTCTCCCCTGGTTAATCCCTCGAAGGCCGGGCGGCCCGTCAGGCCGGATGAGATTGAGGGATGATCTCCCTCGATGATTTTGGGCAGGAACGGTACGGGAATATAAGATACAGGGAACGGGAAAAAGTATTAGTACATGAACTTATAATTACTACAATGGACCTTGGTCACTTTAGCTGGGACTTCTCGCTTTGAATTCGATTTATTAACTAAGGTGGTCACTTCGGTCTGAGGAAGAGGAGATGGTTCATTTACGAGGCTGAACAAATCTGCCTCGTTACAGAGCATTATAGTTAATTTTATGATAAGGAGAAGCAGTACACTTGAGTGTTTTGAAAAGTCGATCAAGTACTGCTCTGTGATCTAAGTCAGGCAACAAAAGATTGTATTTTATTAGAATATTTATATTGTATCAGTAAATTAACATACGACTGGCTTGCGATAATGAGTGGTTCAATTCATTCATTTCTCTTTTTTCTGTTCTTTTGTTGGGTGTATTCAATGTAGGTTCTATTTATGCATCAAAATCTCTGACTCTCAATGTCTATCATTTGTTTTCGTGTCAATCTGAGTGTCATTTGGATTTTATGGCACGGAGAACACGGATTGTTGCTCAAATCAAGTATAAAAACCTTTTTTGAATGATACAGAATGGGACTTAACCATTTGTTGCAACAGAAACAATAAATGCAGTGGAAAAAATTATGGAATGAAATTGGTCAAAAAGAAATCAACAGGTTATTTTGCATTTAGTTTGTCACTTGCCTTCCCCCATCTCACTGCAGCCCACCCCCCTGCCCTCGCTATCCCTTACCCTCTCTTCTCACCCGCCTACTGACCAGAAATTTTTTTGTCATCGTCAAAAGCATTGATTGATATTGCGAATTTAGAATAGATTACTCTATGGGTTTATAACTTATGTCAACAGTTAAAGGTAGGAGATACTGAAAACTGCATACCTATTGCCATTTCCAAATCAGATGAATCAATTGCTATTTTCGAATAAAATTTAACACACATGTTTGCCATCTCAAAACATAGACATTGTGCAAATTTCAAGACATAAAACAATAAGTAGAAATACTCCTCATAACACTTCTCAAATAGCCTTTCTTCGAAAACCACCCATGCGTCTCAATTATACTTGAATCTTGCTGGGCTTGCACACACATATTTTAGGATGCGTAAGCCACAAACCCACGCTGGTTTTTAGAGATAGCTACGAAATTTTGATTTTGACTATTTTTTTTTATGAAAAAAAAAAAGTTTTAATTATTTTCTCTCAAATCCGTAATTTTCTCTCGATTTCCAAAATCTAACGTTAATTTGTAGCTAGTGTGTGTAGAAATGTACCCTAAAAATTTCAGAAGTCTTCGATAAAAACTCAGACGCATGGGACTTTTTCAATTGGCGAAAACATAGTTCTGAGATTAATCGCTTTGAAGTTTTTATTCGAATTATTCACAAAATTCAAGATTTTCATTACTGCATGAAATAAGTTGGTTTCAGATGAGATCGCCAATAGTTTTGGAGCATGTTACGTTAAAAAAAAAATAGCTTCTACAATATTGGAGTGGAATACACATTTTCATCATGCGTTTCAGAAATTAGGATTCCAAGGAAGTTGGAAAGCATTATAACGGACATAAATTATCACGACTTGAAAAACTGTCCACATTTATATTCTAGCAGTTCGGTCGATATAAACTTGGTCTTATCGAGTCTGAGCAATCTGACCTGCGGGCAGCGAACCGTGCGGTCGATGACTTGTAAATCTGGTTCTGTAAAATGAATACAAACATTTGGAAGACTATTGATTCGCTATATAAATTTCAATGCTCATCTGTGGTGAAGTGTGTGACCAAAAACTTCAATATGATTTCCAACCGTAGAAAAACATATTTTGGAGTTGTCTTATGGGAGTATACACACCCTGAAAATGATTTTTTCCAAATCACTGCTACGCTCTGAGAAAACATTCTAGTGACTCAGTTCTTTCACAGTTGATGAGTGCTATTTTGATACATAGTTCATGATTTTCCCAGATTTTATGTCCTCCGCTGAACAAAAATTTAGTTCATCGAAGAAAAAGTAGTTGTCGCAGGGTACAGGCTGCTGCGTTGCATGAAATTTCTCCAAATTTGGAAGAAATATTCCGTATGAATGTAATTTAGAGACGAACGGATGATATTTTATGGATCCAAGTTCTAGACAAAAAAATTTTGATTGTAAGACTTTGTTTTCCATCGTTTTGGAAAAAATATTTTACAATCACAAATTTCTATGTCTACAACTTGAGTACCACATGGAATATTATTGGTTTGCCCCTAAATTACATTCATACGGAATATTTTCTCCAAATTGGAAGAAATTTCATGCAACGCAGCAACCTGTACCTTACGACAACTACTTTTTCTTCGATGGACTGAATTTTTGTTCAGCAAAGGACATAAAATCTGGTAAAATCACAGAGATGTGCAAAATGGGTACCTAAAACCATTTAAATGGAAAATGGAAATGGGTGTGAAGTTTTTCCATTTGAAATACAAAATGTAAATGGCGATTTCGAAATGCATTTGAAATATGAAATAAGAAATAGGTATTTTCAAAATGCAAAATGGTTTTTTTCATGCGTCATTTTTATTTAATTTTTTTATACACGGAGAGAAATTTCTCTGAGAAACAACCATACAATTATTGCAGTTTGAAGACAAAACGGAGGTATAAACAGACCTACTATACTTTTCTCGTGGTTCGTCGAATCAAATCTTGTCCGAGTTACAATAATATCACAGCTGAGAGAATATTTTATTGGACGAACCACGAAAAAAGTATGGTAGGTCTGTTTATATCTCCGTTCTGTCCTCAAACTGCAATAATTGTATGATAGTTTCTACGAGAAATTTCTCTCCGTGTACTAAAAGCCTTTATTACAAGCTTGAAATCTACTCTGATCGCGCGGATGATAGTGAAGATTTCAACTAACCTCACCGGCTCCCTATACCTCTACGTGCAGCGCCGGATTTACCTATAGGCCCGAGAGGCCCGGGCCTAGAGCGGCATTATCTAGGGGCGGCAAAAATTTGGTTTGACAATCCAAATCATATGCAACTTGTATGATGAAATTATTTTTTTTTTTTTGTACAAATGAAGAAGTCCTAATGTTACAAAAATGTGCCTATGAAAAGATATAAATCCTCATCTATGAAATATGTAACAGAATTATTATTATTATTATCATATGTTCAATACGTTTCGAATACTTTTTAATTTCAACCAGAAGCATTGAAAAGTCAATAAATTCAAAAATACTCGAAAATATTCGAATGTTGCTGAAAAATACGGTAAAAATAAATTTTGAAAAAAACTTCAAAACTTATGAAATTTTTTTTTTTTCACTAATGTAAGAATGTGTCCATTCAAAAAGGTCAGAACAGTTGTAGGATCAACAATATTTGATGAGGTAATGAAAGAAGTAAGCGAAAAACAAATCGAAATCTAAAAAGGGCAAAAATCCCATGTTAATCAAATGGGACAAGTATCGTCCTACAGGCAGGGGTTAATAGCACTTAAAAAAAAAATTGTATAATTGTTTTTGGGCTATGAACTAATAATTTGGCCCATACCCAAGTAGAAAAAGTCAATTCGGGAAATAACGGACACTCTAATATGCAGCTATATCGGAAGATCTTGAACGAAGCGACTGTTTATAAGCATGTGTAATACAAATTATTGAATATTGATCTATGCTGATTGACAAAATCTCATTAGTAAACAGATGACTAGGCAGGGGGGCGGCAAATAAGTTCGGGACTACAGGCGGCTCCAAGTTAAATCCGGTGCTGTCTACGTGTATAAAAATAAAATTCAAAAATTAATTTATTAAAAACGGGGGGGTAAATCGACTTGAGATTTTGGCAGGAAGCATTTCATTCATCTATATTTAGATGATAAAATTTTCAAAGATTTCTCTACATATGTATTTGGGTAGCCAACCTCCTTAAACGATTACCGAATTTCATTTTGTTCGAAATTTTTGTTCAAAAAGTATTTAAAATGGAAAATGCATACAAAAATACCATTTCAAATGGAAATGGAAATGGGTGTAAAAAAAATGCATTTCAATTGAAAATGGAAAATACCTATTTTGCATTTTGCATTTACATTTGAAATGGTTTTATTTCAAATAATGCCCATCTCTGTAAAATCATAAACTATGTATCAAAGTAGCACGAATCAACTGTCAAAAAACTGAGTCACTAGAATGTTTTCTCAGAGCATAGCAGTGACTCGGAAAAAATTATTTTCTATTATTATTATTTTTTTTTAAATTATTTTTTCATTTCACGTGAATCACTTGAGTGTGGTAGCTTGATGGAAAAATGCAATTCAAGTTACTTATTTTCACAAATTGAAATGGCAATAACCGAAATATAGGAAAATTAGCAACCTCTACTGTAATATTATCCGTTTCATTGAGTAAACGGGGCATAATAAATTTTTTTTTGGCTCAAGGATTTGTGTACGTATAGATAAGGGTTCAAATAACACTTTCCCATAAAAATCGATTCGTTGAAAATTTTGGCACTCAAATTTCAGTGTCTCCTACCCTGAACAATCATTATCCATTCTTTTCCCAAAAAATGATATATATAATATCATGAAATTGCTGCAATCAACAGTGGACAAATGCTTGAGGTGGTATACCCACCTTGAAAATAATTTTTCTCAAATCACTGCTACGCTCAGCACCGGATTTAACTTGGAGCCGCCTGTGGTCCCGAACTTATTTGCCGCCCCCCTACCTAGTCATCTGTTCACTAATGAGATTTTGTCAATCAGCATAGATCAATATTCAATAATTTGTATTACACATGCTTATAAACAGTCGCTTCGTTCAAGATCTTCCGATATAGCTGCATATTAGAGTGTCCGTTATTTCCCAAATTGACTTTTTCTACTTGGGTATGGGCCAAATTATTAGTTCATAGGCCAAAAACAATTATACAATTTTTTTTTAAGTGCTATTAACCCCTGCCTGTAGGACGATACTTGTCCCATTTGATTAACATGGGATTTTTGCCCTTTTTAGATTTCGATTTGTTTTTCGCTTACTTCTTTCATTACCTCATCAAATATTGTTGATCCTACAACTGTTCTGACCTTTTTGAATGGACACATTCTTACATTAGTGAAAAAAAAAAATTTCATAAATTTTGAAGTTTGTTTCAAAATTTATTTTTACCGTATTTTTCAGCAACATTCGAATATTTTCGAGTATTTTTGAATTTATTGACTTTTCAATGCTTCTGGTTGAAATTGAAAAGTATTCGAACCATATTGAACATATGATAATAATAATAATAATTCTGTTACATATTTCATAGATGAGGATTCATATCTTTTCATAGGCACATTTTTGTAACATTAGGACTTCTTCATTTGTACAAAGAAAAAATAATAATTTCATCATACAAGTTGCATATGATTTGGATTGTCAAACCAAATTTTTGCCGTCCCTAGATAATGCCGCTCTAGGCCCAGGCCTCTCGGGCCTATAGGTAAATCCGGCGCTGGCTACGCTCTGAGAAAAACTTTCAGTGAATCAGTTTTCCCACAGTTGATTAGTGCTATTTCGATACTGTTAAGGAATGGTGCAGTGGACAGGTTTTACGAATGAGGCGAAAAGAAAGTTTATTATAGAAATGCTTACTTTATTTGATCTCACGTTTGCTTACACAATAGACTAGATGAATTATTGTACTGTACTGACCTCATCGGTCACGACGCTATATATATATATAGTCACCGGCACGCGCCGGTTGCTTCTATTACAGCCTATGCTAATCACCGTTAGATGGGAGGGCTTGTCCCTATCTACATATTAAATACGCAAGACTACTAGATTCTAACACTCCCTCCGTCTCAGTGTTTCATAGGTTTATTAGTAATTTTGAGATTAGCAAGTATCATATTAAATCGGTCCTTCGCCAGACCTTTTGTAAATACATCTGCTAGCTGAGAATCTGTTGGAACATATTTTATCGTTACTTCGTTAGACTTGACTTTCTCTCTTATATAGTGGTATCTAAGGTCGATATGTTTGGTACGTTTATGGAATTCTGGGTTCTTTGCCAAGCGTATGGCGCTCTGATTATCTACGTTTAGTTCGATAACACTATTGTTGCAAAAACCAAGATCATTCAATAAACCTTTCAACCATATCGCTTCTTTGCAAGCGGAAGTAGCCGCAACATATTCTGATTCAGTCGTGCTCAGGGTTACTAACCCTTGTCTTTGAGCTGACCAAGTAACTGGTCCTCCTGCGAGTACAAAAACAAATCCTGTGGTAGACCTTCTGGTCGATAAGTCACTGGCGAAGTCGGCATCAGAGTAGCCTACGAGTCGCAGCTCGCTTTCTTCGCCACTGTAAACTATTCCTACATTAACTGTACCTTTCAAGTATCGCATTATACGTTTCACTGCCTGCCAGTGGCTTTCGTTGTAATTGCTTAGAAATCTGCTCACACAGTTAACTGCGAACGCGATGTCCGGTCTCGAGACAATTGCCAGGAACATCAACGATCCTACAGCCTCTCTATAGGGCACGTTACATTTTACAACATTGTTTTCGTTAACAGGCTGCAGTGGTGCATGTGGATCTGCAGGTGTAGCGACTGGCTTGGCATCAGTCATACCAAATCTGTATAAGACGCGCTCAATGTAGCTTTCTTGATTTAGAAATATCTGTCTCTTGCCCCGATCGCGACTGATTTGCAGACCCACAAACATTTCTGCATTATCTAAAGTAATATCAAATGACGCTCTCAGCGCGCTTACAACTTTGGTGATAGTACTGTTTGATTTAGCTGCGATTAACCCATCGTCGACATAAAGGGCAAGATATACATCTTCATTATTGATTCTACCATGAAAGATACATTTATCGGCGTTGCTTTCCTTAAGGCTAAAGCTATTTAGAAATGATACAAACTCATGGTTCCAACACCTAGATGCTTGCTTAAGGCCGTATAGGGCCTTTTCAAGCTTGCACACCACTTGTTCACTCACATTCTTAATATTAAGACCTTCAGGTACTTTCATGAGCACACTTTCACTCAACTTCCCGTACAGAAACGCAGTCTTAACATCAAATTGGATCAACTCAAAGTCTCTAGACGCAACCATTGCTAAAAACACACGCAAAGAGTCAAATCTTATCACTGGCGAAAATGTTTCCGAATAGTCTCTGCCTTGTTTTTGCAGAAATCCTCTAGCCACAAGTCTTGCCTTGTGGCGTCGTATTCCGCCAGTTGGTGTGCGAGCGATTCGGAATACCCACTTTGAGTCAATCGCTTTTTGATTCGTTTGCATCGGGATGAGCTTCCATGTTCCATTCCTTCTGTGCGCAGCTAGCTCGTCTTTTATGGCTACAAGCCACTTGTCTGCGTCTGGTCCAGATATGGCTTCTCTGTAAGTGGTTGGCTCATTGTACTCAACATAATTGACTTCATACCTGACAGGTCGCTTGATTGCATCACTTGCTTGATCTGGTGGTTGACCCGGGTCCTCATCAGGGGATTCGTATTCGTCGTCTGATGGCTCGTTAGATTCTACTCCTTCCGGGACAGCTTCGGCTTCCTGCTCCTCATTTTCCTCTTCAGCAGCTACGTCGTCTTCTATGGCGGCCCTATGCAGCTGATCTGGCAATCGGATGCTTGCTTCCGTGAGTGTCTTAGGTTTATGATTGTTTATTTCATTAAATGTCACATCCCTGGAGATTGACACTTGTTTAGTCTGAGTGTCATATAGGCGGTAATTTGCGGACTCACCCTGGTACCCCACAAGTATCAATTTCTTTGCCTTTGGCTCAAGCTTGCTTCTTAACTGTTTCGGCACGTGAGAGTATGCATCAGATCCAAAAATGCGTACATGTGCGAGACTGGGTTTCCTTCCAGTCCATTTCTCATATGGAGTGGAACCTGGAGTTTGCTTCGTTGTAGTCCGATTCAGAGTGTAGACGGCTGTATTTACAGCCTCAGCCCACAGGGTTTTGGGAAGTTTTGAAGCGAGCAGCATAGAACGAGCACTCTCCACGATGGTTCGATTGTCGCGTTCAACTTTCCCATTTTGTTGGGGTGTGTACGGCGCTGTATTTTCCATTCGAATGCCACGCGCGGAAATATATCTCTTCATTTCATTGCTCACATACTCCCTCCCATTATCTGCTTTCAGAACCTTCATAGTGTGACCGAATTGATTCGCGATCATGCGCTCGAATTCTTTAAACCGCTCAAAAACATCCGATTTATGCTTTAGAAAATACACTGTACGAAAACCGGAAACTTCATCTTTGAAGGCTAAAAAGTATCTCGCGCCCCCAAGAGAATCTGTCGACATCGGCCCACACACGTCACTATGGAAGAACTCCGCGACTTTCCACACTGTATCGGACTCGCGCTTCGCGAACGGCAACCGATGCGATTTTCCGAACTGGCACAACTCACAGAAAAACTCACTTTTGTCTTTGAGGTTAAGTCCACGAACACAGCCTGTATCTGCCATTTGACATAGCGATCGATGGCTCACGTGGCCCATGCGCTCGTGCCATGTTTTTAAATCTGCGACTGACACGTTGGCTTCACTTTGTTTCATAACCCGAAAAAACATGCGAAAAATATCGTTTTCTTGCTTTGTGCCCTGTGCAATTATCCCGTTGTTTGATAGGATAATCACTCGTTGTCCTTTAAACCGCACTTCATAGTCTTTATTCGTGCAAACTCCTACCGAGAACAGGTTCTTACGAAGGGATGGAACGTAGAGCACGTTTTCGATAACACCGGTTTCCCAAACGTTGTTTACCAGTTTTTCGATCAATACTTTGCCTGTTCCCATGGCAACGCACACGCCATTGTCGCCTAGCGACACCGTTTCCCCACTGCTCGGTTGATACTCCACTAACCAGTCTTTACGGAAGGTTATGTGCCTCGAGGCACCACTGTCGGTCAACCAGACATCTTCTACACTTTGACTCAGAAGGTAATTGACATGCTCTGTCATTACGGCGCCACCTGTCTTGAGCTCACTGTGTTCACCAGAGGTTCGTGCTTCCGCGCATGCGGCGACGAATGCGCATGTGTTCGAGCCGCTGCCTCTGTCTTCGTCACTCTGTCCAGGCTGTCCGTCACGCTTCCACTTTCTGCAATGTTTTTTTAAATGCCCTTTTTTCTTGCAGTACTGACATTCTTTTGCAGCGTAGTTGTTGGATCGAGCCTTTTTCTTTTGTGAGGATCCGGCTTGTTTCTTCACATCGTTGATCGTCATGGCGGCTAAGGCACTGGTAGTTTCATCGTCTCGCGCTAATCTGCTTTCTTCCTTTATGAGACGTTCTTGAAGCTTCTGGATTGTCTGCGAGGCCGGCTCTACGCTGTCCCACGCTGTTGCGAGAGCTCCGAATTTAGGAGGAAGGCTCCCCAACACCTTCGCCATTATTGCCGTATCAGATACAGGCTCGCCAACGTCTGCGAGCTATCTCGCCATGTTTTGCACCCTCGCGACATGTTGGATTGTTGAGTCATTCGCGGCCATTTTGTATTCATGAAATCTTTGCAATAGAATCAATTTATTTGACTCCGAAGTTCTCTCATGAATACTGGATAATTTTATCCACATCTGATGAGACGTTTCACAGGTAATTAGGTACTCCAGCTGGGAGTATTCCATAGCCGACGACATCAGGACTCGAGCTTTTGCATCGTCTTTAATCCAGGCACGTGTTTCTGCCGTTACAGGACCCTCAGGCTTAACGCGTGCACCTGTTACTATGTCGCGAATTCCATGTGCGTCTAGCACTGAAATTAACTGGAACTTCCAAATCTGGTAATTCGACCCGTCGAATTTCTTCAAGTTTCTTGTGGATAAGTCTTCGGACATTTTTCTTCACGACGAAACTCGGATACGCGAGAAATTAACTTCGGTATGACACACGTGGCGTACCGGCCTTTTCGATCACTCGCACTCTTTCACGCCTTGAATTAACGAGAAGTTTAAACCTGATTTATTTATTTTTTCGATCACTGGGCCCATAACCTGTTAAGGAATGGTGCAGTGGACAGGTTTTACGAATGAGGCGAAAAGAAAGTTTATTATAGAAATGCTTACTTTATTTGATCTCACGTTTGCTTACACAATAGACTAGATGAATTATTGTACTGTACTGACCTCATCGGTCACGACGCTATATATATATATAGTCACCGGCACGCGCCGGTTGCTTCTATTACAGCCTATGCTAATCACCGTTAGATGGGAGGGCTTGTCCCTATCTACATATTAAATACGCAAGACTACGAGATTCTAACAGATACATAGTTCATGACTTTTTAAGATTTGTGTTCTTCGCTGAACATAACTCCAGTCCATTGAAGAAAAACTAGTTGTCGTAGGGTACAGGTTGCTGCGTTGCATGGAATTTATTCAGATTTGGAGAAAATATTTTGTATGAATGTAATTTATAGCTATATATATTTTGAGAAATTATTTTGAGATATAGAAATTTCTGATTGTAAAACATTCTCTCGAAACCGATGGAAAAAAGTCTTACTCTCGAAAATTTTCATGTCTCAAACTCAAATTCATGACAGATTATTGGTTTGGCCGTAAATTACATTCATACAGATTATTTCCTTTAAATTTTAAGTGATTTCATGCATCGCAGCGATCTGTATCCTACGACGACTACCTTTTCTTCAATGGACTGAATTTATGTACAGCGGACACAAATCTTGAAAAATTATGATCTACGTATCATAATAGCACTAAAATGTTTTCTCCGAGCGTAGCAGTGATTCGAAAAAAATCATTTTCGAGGTGGGTATACCCCTTAATGGACATAAATATCGAAAATTGAATAAAATTGCTTCACAGAGCATTACCTGACACTTGAATAACTTTGTCATCATAACAGTTGCAGCCTCCTAATGGTTTTTTCCCGTCATGCCACTCGACAACGTATGACTTTGCTCATCAGAATCAGTACTTAGAAACTCAGTGTAATTAAAATCTTTTATCCAGTCAGTAGGTACACCGGGTGTATACTTTCCACTGTCCTTACCACCAACCCACTCAATCAAAGCGAATCGTGGATTCTTCGTTGTTGGCTTTGACATTCTGTAGAATTGAATATAATTATTTTCATCGGTTCTGGAGATATATATATTTTTTTTTCTATACAAGTATCATTGACATGCCACATTTTTCGAACCTCTTCTGTCAGTAGTGGACATAAAATTACTGCTTAAGGTAGTTGTCGTGTTACAGTCAGCCCCAAAACGTAGAACCCATGAATTCGTACTAGTCAGGGACAACGTATGGCTCTGTGAAAGTGAGAGCCACGAGATATCCACTCGAGAGCAAGAGAGATACGCGCCGCTTCATGTTTCAGTTTCAACTAAGAAATCTTGACGAGACGGTCGGCAACGCTGAATGATGAATCAAACGATTCAGAAGATTACAATTTACCATATGATGTTCTTTTGTCGAAATACTAAGAATTGTTTTCGTCGAGGGGTCATTTTTGAACATATTTTTCTACATTTTCCATATCAGCATGTGTATAAGAACGAATTTCAAATGCTTTTTTCTCAGACATGGAACGGTCAACAGCCGAAATATTTCAACAGCAGACGTAGATTGCGTCAACATATACCTCATATAAGTTTTATCAATTTCGTTCGAAAAGTCGATTCGCACGACAACTACCTTAACCGAAGACGGTGATATGGGGTGTGACACACCCCAGGTTATTTCCGAGCTCGGATTTTCCCCTCTTAATCCCGGAAACCGACGTTTTTACCCCGAACTATAGTTTTTATTTTTTTGTCAAATTTTATTTTTTTGTCAAATTTTTTTTTATGAATTTTTTAAAAATACTTAAAACCAAAATTTGTGTTAGATTCTTGGATGGGTTATTAGAGCAACGTTTGAAATATGTTTTCAATTTTTTTGGGGCCCCCAGGATAATTCTACGAAATTCTACAGCGCTTCGAAGTGCTAGGGTGTGTTACACTCCATGTGACCACCACGGGATTCTTATGAGGTGTGACCGTATTGGGTTATGTACTATTTTGCAACAAACAACGAAGCCAAAGACGGGAAATGTTGAATTAATTATATCCCCATAATAAATATTGGGATAGAAAAAATTTTTGTTCCATACTTATTTTCTTCGTTCCAATTGCTGGTTTCTACTTTGGAAAAACAGTGATGTTCAACTGGAACTGACTGGAACTGAATTGATAGCGTGAGCTCATAGCGTTTTCACTTCACTTTGTGCGTCAAGACATGTAGCGCCGCAAGTGACGGAAAATGGCAAAAAAAAAGTAGAAACAGGATTTGGTCTGATTGGGTAGAATTTCTTGCGCGTTTATCCATTCCGAATCTAGCCTATGAAAGTGCCGGATTTTTACTACTGGAAATGTTCTTTTCTGCCACTGCGAGCGCTGGCGTTGAAACTCGCAGCTGCTCAAGGTCATGCACACAGCGAAGCTGGGGTTAAGACCCTCATCATTGTAACCATACACAAGGAAAAAGAAGAAGAAGAAGTCTGTGTGTATTTCGTATTCAAGACCATTCTATGCGCCCATAACCTGAAAATTCACAAATAATTTGTTTTTTTGTCAAATTTTCGACAATATCGCGACCAATAACACTGATGGCTTCCAACGGAGGAAAACGGAGCCCTTATAAAAGATACCGAATTGACCCAACAACAGAAAATATCCCAAGAAGGACTAAATATCGTCGGATCGTCAATTCAATGAAGAGACCCAGGTGAGACTTATTTAAAATTACATCTGTGGAGACAATAAATGTTCATGCTCATTAGGGTGTCCGTTATTTTCCAAATCGCCTTTTTTTACTTGGGTATGGTCCAAATCATTAGTTTAGAGCCTCAACACAATTAGGGATATTTTTTTTTAAGTGCCATTAAGGGGAAATGAAAGCTGATGTGGTGCCATCTATTGGATTGGGATTTTCGAACGCTATTTTCTCAGCTAAAACACATCCGATCAATGTGAAATTGATATCAGTGATGCAGACGACGTGCACGGAGGGCACGACACTCTTGGATTTTCGAAAATCGAAAAAAAAATTAACAGATGATAAATCTATAAAACAAAATTTCGATTTTCGAAAATCCAAGAGTGTCATGCCCTCCGTGCACGTCTTCTGCGCCACTGATATCAATTTCACATTGATCGGATGTGTTTTAGCTGGGAAAATAGCGGCCGAAAATCACAATCCGATAAATGGCGATATCAGCTTTCATTTCCCCTTAACCCCTGCCTGTATGACGATACTTTTCTCATCTAATTAACATGGGAGTCTTGCACTTTATGGACTTGATCTTTTTGTTGCTTACTATATTCATTACGTCATCAAATATTGTTGATTCTACTACTGTTCTGACCTATTTGGATGGACATATTTTTATATTGGTGGAGAAGAAAATTTTCTTGGGTTTTGAAGATTTTTTCCAAATTTATTTGTATCGTATTTTTCAATAATTTTCGAATATTTCTGAATTTATTGACTTTTCAATGCTTTTCATTCAAATTGAAAAATATTTGAGAATTATTGAAAAATACGGTAAAATAACATTTTGACCGCTTCAAAACTCTAATTTTCTGTTCTTCAATGTCAATATTTGTCTATCTAGATAGGTGAGAACAATAGAAGAATAAACAATATTTAATGAGGTAATGTGAGTAGTAAGCTAAAAGAAAATTAAAGTCTAAAAAGCGCCAAAATCTCAGGTCGATTAAATAGGAAAAGTATCGTCATATAGGAGCAATTCCACGTCAAACCGGACAGCTTTCTGACCTCGATGTTACCGATTTCGCTCTAATTTTTTTTACGGGTTCTATGGAACAAATCAATTCATGAAACAATTTTTCGTTTTTTTTTTTGGCCCCTATTTTCCAAGTCACACGGGGGTGAAATTCAGCAAAAAGAGCCAAAAATCGAAAACATACTCCCCTTCAAACGGTCATATCTTTGATTTTATTCAACCTAGAGACTTCGTCTAGGAACCATTTCAAAGCTGTTGAATAACACTATTTTTATATATTTATTTTATCCTGTGGTAACAAATAATTCTATTTGTTATAAACAAATATATTATTCAAACGTGATTTTCAAAGTGAGGGCCACGCGATAGAATTCTCAAAAAAATATGAGCGTATTCCTTGATCAATTCTCTATAAAATCGTTAAGTCATAAGGATGGAGAAACGATCGAAACTAGGTGAAAACGATTTATTTATAAGCCACGGCGCGCGCTGCCACGGAAAAACCGTACCCGAGCCGGGTCTTGCAGCGGCGGCGCGCGCCGTCGCTTATGAATCAATCGTTTTAGCATGGTTTCCATCGGTTCTTGATCCTTTTGACTCAACGATCTTGTAGAGAATTGATCAAGGAATACTCTCATATTTTTTTCAGAATTTTTACGCGTGGTTCTTGCCTTGAAAACCACGTTTGAATATTGTATTTGTTTATAACAAATCAAATTGTTCGTTGTCGTGAAATTTAATGAATATATAATAATAGTGTCATTCATTAGCTTCAAAATGGTTCTTGGAAGAAGTCTCTAGGATGAAAAAAACCAAAGATATGACCGTGTAATATGCCCACCGATGCTTCCTTGTGCTAGCCACACGTACCCGAGCCGGGTTTTACGGTGCAGCGCGCGCCGTCACTTATAAATAAATCGTTTTCACCTAGTTTCCATCGTTTCTCCATCCTTTTGACTTAACGATTTTATAGAGAATTGATCAAGGAATACGCTCAAATTTTTTTGAGAATTCTATCGCGTGGCCCTCACTTTGAAAATCACGTTTGAATAATATATTTGTTTATAACAAATAGAATTGTTTGTTACCGCAGGATAAAATAAATATATGAAAATAGTGTCATTCAACAGCTTTGAAATGGTTTTTGGACGAAGTCTCTAGGTTGAATACAATCAAAGATATGACCGTTTGAAGGGGAGTATGTTTTCGATTTTTGGCTCTTTTTGCTGAATTTCACCCCCGTGTAACTTGAAAAATAGGGACCAAAAAAAAAAAACGAAAAATTGTTTGATGAATTTATTTGTTCCATAGAACCCGTAAAAAAATTTAGAGCGAAATCGGTAACATCGAGGTCAATTTTTGATTTATTTTGTCCGGTCTGACGTGGAATGGCTCATAGGCAGGGTTGATTGGCACTTTTAAAAACAAAACAAAAATCCCGTAATCGTTTTTAGGCTATAAACTCGCTATATACTAATAATTCTGGCCATACCCAAGTAAAAAAAAAAAAAAATTTGGGAAATAACGGACACCCTAATGCTGATATATTAATATTCAATTACAATTTTTATAGGATGAAAAGACCGGGAGCATTACTTCGTCAATCACGTCGTGAATTAGAAAGACAAATCCAGGTGAATGGCATGGCATGGTGAATTTATAGGCCTCTTGGATAACATACAGACACGCTACTAGTGTGAGTGAGAGCTGTGTACAGTAATGTTCATCGATGGTGTCCCTGTGACGCACTATTTTTCCCAGCTTTTTTTTAAATCAAATTTCCCTTCTACAAATATTTTATTTGCCAATGACCGGTAGCTTACTTCGTGACTCTGCTCCAACACGCAGCTGTCATATTCCTAACAACCTGAAGGTTCCACTGGTCATGGGTGAATAAAATATTCATAGAAGTAAAACTCGATTCTGGAAAAAATAGTGAGCCACGGGGACACCATCGATGAACATTACTGTACATTAGACCAAATCATTTTGGGGTCATATTTTTTAATTTGCCCTGCCATCCCTTAAAATGTGAGTGTATGAGGTCAGTATTAGTACCTATAAATATGACCACGGTGCGATTTTTTTTGGCGTGACCCATTGCAAAAGTATTTTTCCCATTTGATTAACATGGGAACATCGCTCTTTTTCAATTCAACCTGATATAGAAGCTTGAAAAATTGCTGGATTCTTGCGAGGTTTTGTGGAATATATCAAGTAGATGTCAATGAACGAGTAGCAAAAAAAAATTATTTTTATTTATCGAAAGCCGGTGAGCAGGAATAGCGACGAAGGTTCAAAGTAGTTTTATTTTCAACAATGAATGCTTCAAATGATTAGAAAAAATCTGAGAAAATCCGTGAATGGTTGAAAAAGAAAAAAAAAAAATTTCATAATTTTCAAAATTTTGACATTTTTGAAAATTTTGAAAATTATCAAAATTTGGAAATTTATGAAAAATTTTTTTTTTCATTTTCAGCCATTCACGAATTTTCTCAGATTTTTCACAATCATTTGAAGCATTCATTGTTGAAAATAAAACCACTTCGAACCTTCCTCACTATTCTCGTTCACCGGCATTCGATAAAAAAATAATTTTTTTTTTGATACTCGTTTATTGACATCTACTTGATATATTCCACAAAACCTTGCAAGAATTCAGCAATTTTTCAAGCTTCTATATCAGGTTGAATTGAAAAAGAGCGATGTTCCCATGTTAATCAAATGGGAAAAATACTTTTGCAATGGGTCACGCCAAAAAAAATCGCACCGTGGTCATATTTATAGGTACTAATACTGACCTCATACACTCACATTTTGAGGGGTGCGAGGGCGAATTAAAAAATATGACACCAAAATGATTTGGTCTACTGTACATATACGGCCGACAGTGCCACCTAACTTGGAAACCTGGCGAAACTTGGACATCGATTTCATGCATGTATATATGGCGGTACTTTTTTTTGGGGCGACTTTTTTTCTTCTTCAACTCCCCCTTGAAAATCTTGTTGTAGACGTTGAAAATGGAATCCTGTCTAATTTTTAGCTCTTAACTCCAATTCTAAGTACTCGCCCTTTTCTTTTTAAGTTTTCCCATGCTAAAAGCATGTAAACATTAGGACTCTTCTTTTCGCCGCGCACAACTCAGCCGCATTTCAATGGATTATTCTGATCCAAGACTCATTTTACAGAAAATTTAGTGTTCTTCAAAAGTGGCATTGCCACTTTGTCTCACACGTGTATCGAACACCATTTTTTACAACACCTACGTCGAGACTTCTGTTATATGCCATCTATGTCGCTAGAAACGTCTTTTAAACACTAGTGCGCTTTTAAACACTAGTGCGAGAAAGTTTTTTCGCACTAGTGTTTAATAGACATTTTAGGTGCCTATAGACGATGCATGAAACAGGACTTTCGATCTAGGTGTTGCAAGAAAGTTTCTTTGATTCAGAAAATGGACAGCCGAAACAAAAGCTTCTCCATTAAATTTTTTTCGCATTCACATATCAATTCATATACTAATCCTCAAAATTATTTGACGATAACTAGAGATTCATTCGAAATGGTTAGGAGCAGCAGGATAAATCACTTGATCATACAATTGTTATCAATACCCACTTCAGTCAACATCATTGAGAAATAGTCGCTAGAGTAAGTTCCACTTCCAGTGAGACACGACAATCGGAATGTAGCGATATCCATGACGTATCTATAATTATTTGAACTCATTCATTGTTTCCTATGGATTACATTTTCTCTTTATTCGTTCAATTCTCTGTGTTTTTTACTTCCAATTTGTTGAAACTCAATACAAATTTTTCGTTTTTAGGACGCATTAGCTTCAATCAACGACGAGTCCATAGAAAACTATTGTACTTCCGATACATTCAGTACAGCTTTCAATTCATATGAGCAAGACCATTCTCTACATAATGCTGAACTAACTTCAATTCTATCTGAAATGAACTTCCATGGGCAGTCCCAGTTGGATGAATCACAGCCTGCAGACCGTGATGATATGGATGGGCTCTGTGGATATTCGAAGAAAAGATTAGCAACTTTATTGATGATCCTCGCTACTAAAATGCGTTACAACGGAACATATAGCTTGGCTGAGAATATTTCAGAAGTTATTGAAGCTCTAAGTGATTCACCAGAACCTCCAGAAACTAAATACAAATTAGAAAAGGTGATAGTAACATTGTCGACGTCCCTGTCAATACATCATTTTTGCCATTCATGTGGGAAATATGCTGGTAAGCAAGACAACGTCATATGTAAAGAAGAACTTACAATTGAAATCCTAGAATGCATAAATTGTGGAGATGAGATAAACATGACAGCAAACTGGGATGCTGGTAATGTCTTCATTTATCTATCTCTAGCAGCACAGTTACGAGAATTCTTCGCTAGACATGGAGATGCTATTTTGTATTCTCGAACACGAACTAAAGAATCGCGATTTGCCATAGAAGATATATTCGATACTAAAATGTACAAACAAAAAGTTTCTGAGGATATGATCTCTGTGAATTTTAGTGTTGACGGAGTCCCAATCTTCAGCAGTTCCAACTATTCGATGCACCCAGTGTTATGTTCGATAAATGAGCTGGCTCCAGAAAAACGTCCAGTGATAATGTTCTTGTGCAGTTTGTATTGTGGCACTGGTAAAGTTCCGGATATTAATGGATACCTAACACCCTTCGTTGCAGAATGCAATGAATTAAGAAAAGATGGATTCTGCTATAAATATCAAGGGAAATTATATCGACAAAAATGCCAATTACTCTTAGGTATTTGTGACTCCATCGCCAGACCAGGAATACGAAATTGTACCCAGTTTAATGGGAGGTATGGATGTGGTTTCTGCAAGCATCCAGGCGAACGAGGCCAGAAAGGCAGAGGCTCAGTTAATGTGTATGCAATCGACGAGAATGATAACGCATTTGGCGAAGGTCTGCGGACTCACGAAGAAATTCTCATTCATGCAGAAACTTTGGAGAAGGGTATTCGAGGGCGATCCATTCTATGTGATGCAATTAATTTTGACATGATCAAAAATTTACCAGTAGAATGGCAACATAATACTGGATTAGGAGTAGTTAAACAATTCGCGAATCTTTGGTTCAAATCAATCAATCACAACGAGTCTTTTTACTGTGGCCCTTCATTGCCTCTGATGGATGAGTTACTACAATCCTTGAAACCCTCTTTGGAAGTTTCAAGAACTCCCCGAAAAATGTCCCATCGTTCAAACTGGAAAGCGCATGAGTGGATGATTTTCTTATTATTTTACAGTATCCCAGTGATGAAACGCGTATTACCAAGCAGATATGTTAAGCATTGGGCCCTCTTGGTAGATGCTCTGTCGATTTTAACAAGCACCTTGATCATGCCTGCAGATATTTTTTATGCCCAGCAGTGCCTGTTTCAATTCGTCCGGGGAGTCGAATCACTCTATGGAAAACAACATCTTTCGTACAATGTACATTTACTTACCCACTTCCCTCAAAGTGTGTTAGATTGGGGCCCTCTGTGGACACACAGTGCGTTCGGGTATGAAAATTATTACCAGACTTTGCTGAAATTCGTTCACAGTTCTAATTCGCCTTCTCTCCAGATATTCAAGTCATTTCGACTTCAGATGATCGTTCTTAAATTGTACGATTCCTGTGTAGATTTTTTGACACGACGACAACAAATATATGTGGATAAATTGTTATACCGAAAAACGTACCCTAAACTAACATGCATTTCAAGTCAAGGTTCTCTCCTAGGAAAGCCGAAAATCGCCAAGCTCAAGAGGAGAGACTACCTTGCACTGCAACGTATCAATATTGAAATAGATGCAAACGAAATTGTGAGCTATTTTAATCGGATGATTTGAAATCGAGAAATTTTCCATAGTACAGAGTACACTCGACCTTTGAAGCGCCAGAGTTACTTTGTCCTTCTTAAAACGTCTGAAATTTTCGAAATAAACAGATGAGTATTATTTAATAAGGATAATGTATCTCAATGTTACGCGATTGGCTATTATTTTGGAAAACATCACCGTTCATTAGTTCCTGGTAGACGTTAAGATCATATAACTGTGTTGAAACATAGAATCAATCATTTAGCAGCAGTTGCAATAAATTTGATTAAAGAGAAAGTCGTATTCATCGAAATGACAGAATGTCAGCTAATGATAGCTTGTAAACATCCTAATCACTGCGAACTTATGACATAAGCTGCATGTTTTAAATTCAAAATGTATTTCCAGTGTTCAACATAGTGCCGTGCTGAGCACAGAAGTGCCAACTTGTATTTTGGCCATCTTGAGATATTAATGTTCAATTTTAAATTCTCACAGTCACGAACAATTATATTCCTAGTCAAAAACTTTTCAAATTTGATTTTAATCAAAATATTATATTATCTTAGAATCATAACTCGTTTTTGAGAAAAAAGAAAGTTACCACCTCTGTGTTCAGCACGGCAGTATATGGCGTGACAAATATATTATGTTTTGTTCCAGAACTAGTATTTATGTTTGAATCAGATCCACAACTGTTCAAGAATGTGGAATGTATAAAAAAAATTGTAATAAAGCATGTCAAAATTGGGTTTGAAGAGCTTGAATTTAATTTTGAACCGCCCGTTAAACTCGTGATGAAATTGGAATGTTTTGGTTCTGAAAATTGATGAATTTTTTTACACACAATACATTACTTGTGTATAAGAAATTTGACAAAAATTGTTTTTCCCTCAAGTTATATTCGTGATAACTGCAATTTATTGTGGAAGACTTAAAATTGAAACAGAAGATTCCACCCGGGACATAGGAAATTGAGAACTACCAACCAGATAGCACAGAAATAATAGTCTTATAGCGTTTTCGGCTGGGGCTACACCGAGCTACACTGGCGTAGTGTAGCCATCTTTGTCTCACTCTTCCTCTTAGAGAAGAAAAGCATGAAGATAGCTACACTACACCAGCGTAGCTCGGTGTAGCCCCAGCCGAAAACGCTATTAAAGTTGTCTTAAAGTCGTCATATGGACGTCTAATGCGTCAATTTCTGAAATCGGTGCTATCTGGGCAGACATATTAGAGGAGCAGCGAACATTGCACTGTATGAATAATTTGCATTGCATAAAACTTTTAGCTTTTGTGCTCCCATCGCGATTTTTGTCAATATAATCGTTGCATTGCGTGGATTACACGGTATTATTTGGATTATTCCTTGAATTTTCTCACACCACACATTTATGATTTCCCCGGAGACAGGGGAATGATCGCTATTGAATTCCACATATATTTCCAACATAATCGTTAATAAATAATTATTTACTCATATAACAATAGAATCATCGCGTAGAATAATGATACGATGATATAGTACTTAAATACCAACAATTGCATACTTCTTATATGAGTCAAATGACCATATACCTATATGTATGATGCATACGAACATACATACCATTTATGAAAAAAAATTATATGTATATTTCATATATTACCATATATATGAGACAGTCCACGTCAAGCCGGACGAATCTGGCCAAAAATATTCCTCGATGTTTCAGATTCATTTGTAATTTTGTTTACATATTCTCTGGGTAAAATTAATATATATTGATATTTTTGTAGTCTTAACCAAATAAACCAAAAACTGATAAACGTATAAAAATAGGAAGAATGTCCGCCCGGAAAAACGTATATTTCACGTATATAGACGAATATACGTATATCAGGTATATCATTATACGTTTATCTGGTTTTTGGTTTATTGGGAAGTAAAGTATGCAGCATGAAATGGAATTAATGATTCGGTAAATTAACGGATTTGATGAATTTGAACATATCATATGCCCCCTTATATTCTTTGCATGTAAAGCGAACAAGCCTCGGTCTCGGCGTGCCCGCGTAGACAGCCGCGCGCGACGTCCTGCACGGATCAATCGCTCTTTAAATATAGTTTCCATCGGAATTCCATTTTGAAACTTTCAGATTTTGTGGGGAATGAATTAAGGAACACGCTCGTATTTTTTATTAGAATTTGCGAAGGGTGTAATCATCTGGAAAATCACGTTCATAGAATATAATTGCTCATATCAGAAAATTATTTATTGATAGAAAATTATTTATTCAATGAATTTGAAATTCTTAACGTTAAAGTGCAATTCAAGAGCTATAAAAATGAGTTTTTGACGATGTCTGTACAACCAAGGGAACCGGAGATATTCACGTTTAAAGAAGAGCGTGATTCCGATTTTTGGTGTTTTTTTTACAAAATTCAACCGTTTGTAGCTTTTAAGCCCTTCGAGTTGGAAGAAAAAAAATGTTTCATCCATTTATTTTACCCAGAGAATATGTAAAAAAAAAAGACTTGGCTTCCGGGATGATGCCGCGTTGTTTAACGGTTTGATGCCGACGTTTCGTAAACATTGCAGTTTACTTCATCAGGGCGAGAAACAACCTGATACTGGTTGCTCCCCAACAGGGTATCCATATTTATGCCAGGTGCGGAGCCGTCCAAGTGTGACGTTCCGCTCGGGTGGAGTTGACCAATCATATGTTTTTAAATGGTTGGCCGAACATTTAAGAAACCGGGAGGATGGCGTTCCAAATTGGATGGGTTTGAAGTCCGTTGTCTCTGTTGATGTTGTTTGGATGTTTACGGATTTCAAGGGCTTCTCTGTATTTCCGAGGGAAATGCTGTTTTGAATTAGCCAAGGAGGTGGTTTGGTCAAATAAGATTTGGTGGCCCGTTTCCATTTGGTGTTCCGCCAGAGCTGAGACAGTGAAGTGCTTCAGTTTGACGCATCTCTGGTGTTCTTTGAGGCGAGTGCTGATCTTCCTCCCGGTTTCTCCGATGTAGACTTTTCCACAGGAACAAGGGATCCTGTACACCCCTGATGAGCTGAGCGGGGGGAGTTTATCTATTGGGGAGTTTAGGAATTGCCCGATTTTCTGTGGTGGTTTGAAAATCGGTTTGATGTTGTTTTTCCTCAGGATTCTCCCTATGGAGTCCGTTACTCCTTGAATGTAGGGAAGGAAGGCAGTTCTTCTCGTTACTTCTGTTCGTAAGCTGGGGATGTCTGTTGCTGGGTTAGTTTTGTTCTGGAGTTTTTGGATGGTTTGTTGGATTTGTTTGGACGAGTACCCATTAGATTGGAGGGTCTTCTTCAGGTGGGCTAGTTCGTCGTTGAGGTTATTCGAATCGGAGACCGTCAGTGCTCTGTGGTCGAGCGAGCTGATCACTGATCCTTCTTGTGATGGGTGGTGGTGTGAGGATGCGTGGAGATATCTGTTGGTATGCGTGGGTTTGCGGTATACGCGGTGTCGTAATTGACCATCTTGTTGTTTCGTGACTAGTACGTCCAGGACGGGCAGTTGGTTGTTCTTTTCTATTTCCATTGTGAAGCGTATGTTAGGGTGTCGGGAGTTAAGAAAGTCCAGAAAGGTTTGGAGGTGTTCCTCACCATGTCGCCAAATGACAAAGGTGTCATCAACATATCGGAGCCACAGTTCAGGTTTTAGTGGGGCTTCTCTGAGGTCAAACTCCGGGTCTCGCATCCTCAACTCGAAAGACTTTGTCGAGAAAATCCAACAGATTCGACTACATTCGGACGACATCCTAGTCAGCTTCGATGTAGTATCACTATTTACGAAAGTCCCTATCCCAGACACCTTACAGATCATAAAAACATCCAAGAAGATACCTCAACCACTGTTCCCCCTCATCGAACACTGCCTCACCTCCACCTACTTTCTTTACCAAGGAGCATTCTACGAACAAACCTCAGGCGCTGCTATGGGATCTCCAATTCCTCCAATGATCGCAGACATATTCATGGAGCACTTCGAGAACCACACCCTCGGAGAAGCCCCACTAACACCTGAACTGTGGCTCCGATATGTTGATGATGTTACGTGCGTAGATTTCGGTATATATCTTTATACGTATATACATATCCCGGAATCCTAAATTCCTTTTTCTTAGTTTGATTTCATAAACTCTTTCCAACAATAATTCTTTAAACGCTTAACAATTTGTTTGTCTCATTTTTCAACCGCGACTTAGAGCGTAGAAAGTAACCACATTGAAATATAATATTAACTGCATCGGATGTTTATTCCCTTCTTAAAACGGCTCGTAAGTCACGTAGGTGTTGATAACGGCGAAGCAACACTGGAACCCCAGTCTTGCTGACCCGCCAACCTCACACTACTATAGGCTAGCGCGTAGATGTAATTTTGCCCTCTCTCTCTAATTCTCAAAGAAATAAGGAAATTAAGGTAACTAGAAGTAGAATAATAAGATTTCAAAAGCAAGAATGATGGAAAACTAAAAAGCCATTTAACGGTTCATAATTCAAATGTAAGTTCGAATTATTAACATGGTTTGAAGATATTCAAACTAAGTTAGTGTGAGTGAGCTATAGGCGAGGCATGGAGTAGCATGGGACCGCGTAACGTCACCAGGGCCCCACTCCTACGCCTAACTGCAAGTAGTCCCTCAAACCAATCAGGCGACGATTAGCCTTTAAGTTAAATCCTAATTGGCTAAGCCACACGCGTAGCAATACATACTTTGTTGCAACCACGGGGACCTCGTCGCCTTTGAACTTGAACGACTGTCTTTCTTCTGGTAAATCGCGAGGTGCGTGGATGCAAGGACCCGTGTGCAATAATCGAGCCACGAGTTGTGTTCAATCTTTTCTTTCTTTTAATTAAAGTGGTAGCACAAAGGACTCTGTACCCGTCAATAAATTCAAGCCATAAATCTCTTCAAGATCTATGCACTTTTGAGACAACGATTAACTTCATTGTTTTAAACTAGTTTACTTCAACATATTTTATAACGCTCTTCTTCTGTCAAATCGCGAGGTGCGTAGTCGCAAGAGACCGTGTGCAATAATCGAGCCACGAGTTGTGTTCAATCTTTTCTTTCTTTTAATTAAAGTGGTAGCACAAAGGACTCTGTACCCGTTAATAAATTCAAGCCATAAATCTCTTCAAGATCTATGCACTTTTGAGACAACGATTAACTTCATTGTTTTAAACTAGTTTACTTCAACATATTTTATAACGCTCTTCTTCTGTCAAATCGCGAGGTGCGTAGTCGCAAGAGACCGTGTGCAATAATCGAGCCACGAGTTGTGTTCAATCTTTTCTTTCTTTTAATTAAAGTGGTAGCACAAAGGACTCTGTACCCGTTAATAAATTCAAGCCATAAATCTCTTCAAGATCTATGCACTTTTGAGACAACGATTAACTTCATTGTTTTAAACTAGTTTACTTCAACATATTTTATAACGCTCTTCTTCTGTCAAATCGCGAGGTGCGTAGTCGCAAGAGACCATGTGCTATACTTGAGCCAAGAGTTGTATCCCATCTAGCTTTCTTCATTTAAAGTCAGTGTATACAAAGGACTCGGCATTCGTCAATCTTAACTTAAAAATTAAACGAGATACAAACTAATCTACTTAGTGATCTGTTTAATAAGTAGAATCAGTGCATAGACACATAAGGGTTATCACACAATCTGATAATCCAAATTAACATCAAAAACTCAAGTTCTGCCTTATACTCCTCTTGGGGTATTTGTAGTATATAAGTCATATTTCCAATCTTTAGAATCTTGCATTAATATCACTTCACTTGTTATATGAATTAGACTCATTTCAAAATCTTCATTATTTCAACTCAGTGAGTATCAACAAAGACTATAGACACTTGAATACAAACTAGCTTCAGTTTATAGACATTAACCAAATCTACCATTCGGCATAAATCATAACCAACTTAAAAGGTGTTAACCCATTTATAATTCTACGTGAATCAAAGGCTTCGAGGTTCTTGAGGTGAGGGAGGCTAATCAAGGTAGTCCCATGCTACTCCAGATCAACCAAGGCTAAGTAACCACGATCGCTCACAAATTTACTCACTGATAAATTATCTTACATATTCGAATTGTTATATCGTTTTCCAGAATTCTTTAATTTTAATTATATGCATGACAAAATATAACTCCATCTGATGAGTAGTATAACGACGGGAATATCGTTATAGGCCAATACCAATAGTATTTTGGGAGAGACCCTTCCTAATGACGAGACCACCCGGTGAGCTTGCATTGCTACTCATTGTTCAATCTTAATGCCTATATTATTACCAGTTATTCATATAATATAATATACAAATATATATATATATATATATATATATACTGCTTTAATAGAATAACTCGAGATTGTTGCGGTAGTAAAATTAATAACCAAACAGGATAATTCCTAGAATTTCGGGTTTCACCCTAATCCCGTTGGGTTTATTTCTTCCACTATTAAAGCTTGAAGATCATTAAGACCCTAACTAGCGATCTCGATTTATATCTCATTATATTATTACTATAATTATATAGTTAAGCACATGTTTATCCATGTTCAATTTCCTTATTGGAAAATTCAATTATTATTCCCTTAATTGAAGCAAGATCGGAATGATTGTCAAGCCATTCAACCGCCTGGGATAATTCCTAGAATTTCGGGGTATACCCTAATACCAGTGCGAGTATCTTTTATGTCAAGCACAGAGTTTCAGACTAGCGTTTCAATTAAGCGTATTAAGCTCATAATCATCGATCTTGATCCAATCCTAGGGGAATTATATTCATAGATCTGAATAGATAATACCATTGATTTAATATTATTTCTATCAGAGAGAGAGACTTCCTATTTCAGTAGTTCCTATTTGATTATTTCATTATTTCATTATATTCATTATATCAACGCGTGTGAATCGTGAAGAGTCTTTTATCAAATTCATTACTATTCTTCATTAATAACAAATCTTATATAGTAACAAGCCTTCACGATCCCCACGTCGGAGATCATTATATTGTCTCGCTATTTCATTATTTTGTGAATTCAACATTTTATGTCATTCATTTGTTCAACCGACAATCATTTGTTAGTCGCTTGAATTATATTTTCATTGCTTTAATCGTTCAAGAATATACTATCGTTTTTACCAGTCAATTCCCATTATCATTTGAATTACCTTTCATTTATTTACTTCATATTTATTATTTTTCTTTAATTATATTATTATTACTATATCAATTAGCCTCAACACAATTTAAACAAATCAATTGAGACCTGTATAGGACTAGGCGGCAACGAATCCTATTTACCGATCTATTTCATAATAGATCTCTTTTATAATTATTTATATGTGGATGTGACGGGATGACCAATTCTATTCTCGGGTTCTCTTGTGAATAAACCATAGGGATTAATAACACTCTACCCATACCGTCCGTCACAATGACACCTTTGTCATTTGGCGACATGGTGAGGAACACCTCCAAACCTTTCTAGACTTTCTTAACTCCCGACAGTAGTATAGCTATGTTAGTCAAGAACCATGAGAGTCAAGATCCACCCTGTGGAGGAGTCATGACCGCGCCTTTACCTTTTTCTAGAAAGTTACTTTTTCTAGAAAGTTCTAACCCGCGCCTTTATGGCCGATTTTTATGTGTCATTTTACGCAAGTTTTTATGGGAGTAATTCTACCGGTAATCCCACTGGTTATGTCCGATTTTTATGTGAAAATCAATGTCACAATCAATAATCAGATTTTTACGCAAATCAATCATCCGATTTTTACGCAAATTTCTATGGGAGTAATCCTACCGGTTATCTACAGTCCAGTATTTTCAGGAGTTCTTACCTACGCGTTCATGTCATTGGTGTGACAAGCAATCATCAGAATTTTTACGCTAATTCTTACCATTTTACGCAAATTTTTATGGGAGTAATTCTACCATTAATCCCACTGGTTATGTCCGATTTTTATGTGATAATCAATGTGACAATCAATAATCACATTTTTACGCGAATCAATCATCCGATTTTTACGCAAATTTCGATTCTCAATCATCAGATTTTCACGCAAATTTCTATGGGAGTAATCCTACCGGTAATCCCACTGGCTATGCCCGATTTTTATGTGATAATCAATGTGACAATCAATCATCAGATTTTTATGCAAAATTCTATGGGAGTAACCCTACCAGTTATTACAGTCCAGTACCTATAGTGAGTGACGTTACCTTATTTTTAAGAAATTCACAGTATAGTATCTACAGTATAGTGAGTGAGTGCAAGTTCCCTACAGTGCAATGAAGATTCGAAAGTTCTAACCGGCGCCTTCAGCTTACTTACGTGACAATCCCCCTGGAGAATATTTGTGTGACAGGTGATCATCAGAATTTTGACGGTGGACGTACGTTAATTCCTACTGGTTACCCTCGCCGGAAACATTTTTTTATATCAACAAGTCAATTGCAAGATATCCGACGCAGATAGTGCACATTGCTCAAGGTCGAGATACTACCTAGGTTATATACCTCGTTTCAAATTTCAAAGCTATCCTACAAACTAAGAGTAGATTCTCAAATATTGTAAGGCATATGACAACAAATTCATGTTATATTTCAAAGATTTATTTCAAATTATATAAGCAGGTTGGGGATACTTCGCAATGTGAATAAAATTGAACGAAAACGTTTAGAAACATGGCGGTAGTACACGCCTCCGTCTTCAGCAACCGTTTTCAATTTCTGGAATAAGGCCTCATCACTCAGCAGCCTTGCAGTTATACGTGGAGGTAGATTTTCGGTAAAGGTTTCGTAAGAAGCGTCCCCCCCAATTATGTCGGCTACTATTCTTGTGCGCCCCGATAATGTTGCCATCTTCCGCAAACTGATGATGATATGCACACCGCTAGTTGATTTTTTGATGGGAAGACGTTCACCGCATAGACCCAACTGACCAATTTTAAATATCCAGCATCGGTGAAGTTGTGGGTAGAGGAGTCCTCGACTAACTGCCCAGCGTTGAACACATTGGCATCAGATAGGTCTGTGGTACCAGATAAATCCATGATGTTTATCATATTCAATAAATCTCCTCTGGAGTTCTATTTGATGCTCACACTTGTGAATTCAGATTGCAAGTAACTCAGATTTTGAGATGGCACCATATTCATACCCAGAAGCAACTAGATGAACCAGTTTCGTAGGGATTTGAATACCAGACCTTCTCCCCCACCACTAAGCTGTTCGCAAATTATCGTAAACGAATCTTAGCCCTAGTACTATATTAATGTGATGAACACGTACCCTATCGACGCTGAAGGAAATTTCTGGTAAACAGGTCGTAGAACTGCAAGTTCAACTGGTTGATTAGGTCTTTGAACTGCACAGTTCTACACGTTGATCAGAAATCAGATTCTACGAACTGATAGACCCTGAATTATTGTTAAATAAAGGTAGGCTTGAGAGAACAATTCATGTATGATTATTTATTTGTAAGCGTGATACATTTCAGATATTTATTAAATTTACATATAGTTGAATTCTACTCGGTTGTATAGTCCCCCAAGATTAGGCATATGAAGGCGATTCTCATCGGCAGCCAGTATCATTTTTTGGACTAAGTCCTCATCGTCAATCAGCACTTTTGACATGCGTGCAGGTAGAAATGCCGAAAATGCGTTTTCCAAATCAAGGGTTATTCTTGTACCGAATCTTGTTTGTACTTTCCGCAAGCCGGTGACGGGGTAGTGTTTATTGACCTCAAGATCTGCCAATTTCTTGGTGGGAAGGTATTCATCACATCGACCCACCTTGTTGATTTTCGTCAGGTCCATGGCGTTGATCATATTAATTTTATAGTGTTTAATCTTCTCAAAATATGATCAAGATCTGATTTCGCCTGAATCAAGGTTTTTACTTCACCAATATTTTTCAAAAGCAGTTCGATTCGCAGTTTTAGTTCTCGCCGCTTACGAACAGTGCGCATGGAGTATTAGTTGAAGACTGTCATTTAGCATATAAATCCGGAGCCTTTTATACCCAACCAACGGGGATCATAGCGTCAGTTTTGATCTATGCATGAGCGCCCACTTTTCAATAATAATTAATCTTAACTGACGTGATAAGCTCCATACAGGGTTGTGAGCTGATTGAAAGTACAGGTAAATGGAAGCTGATTTTAATTCGAATATATGCGTCAGTCTTCATACAAAGTTGCAATATCAGAGTTGCAATATACAAGGTGTGGGAATATCTTCCCAATCTTGTCACAACTGATTGGACGCACAAATAAATCTTACATTGTATAGCAATAATCAATGGGGAGGATCAGTCCAAGTCATCCTTGAGCAAATTGATGTGGAAAAAATATTATTCTCGGAGTGAATATAAATACTGCAATGGTTTTACAAACTACATCAGTTCGATCAGTTCCTGCAGCCATAGTCACCATCAGCTTCAATGGCGTCAACATCGAATAATTTTGCAACGCATGCCGATCTACACCACACCGAAATGTGTGATGGAAAACAACATTGGGTTCTCTGCGCACAGCCAGAACCTTTTGAGAAGGCGCAGACTCTCATTTCCTGTCGCCCAGGTTGCAAGCGGCCTCAGTCTTCCCAGAGGGCTGTACCATGCAATCCGAAGAAGCAGCGAACAAATTTTGGCCAACTAGTCGGTGAAGAAGAAGAAGAAGAAGTATCTTTCGGAATCCTCAATCGGAAGTTTCGTTTGAATAAATCTTCTTCCAAAAGTATAGAAGTTGAACTTCTTGTCAAAGGTGATTTATCATGTCAAATTGTAATATCCCTGGTGGACACGGTGCGGAATAATAAAATGGTTTTCACTCAAAGTATTTGGGAAAATTTTCTAAGCAGCCAGCAAGTTCTTAGCGAATGGTTCGAATATGGGAGTTCACCTAATTCGGGAATAGAATACACGATTCCGTTAACTGCGAGAGGAGACTCATTTGTGAATTGTCGCAAAGTCTATAACAAGAATGCTGTGTATTTTTCACCTGCGAATATTACGATCATGGAGGTGTCGCTGCAGAGTATACCACCGTGTATTCATGTCACCATATGCAGACTCGTGATGCAAGAACAAACTATTAAAGATCGTGCGAAGTTATTTGTTGAAAAACTTGGTGCAGCGATGGAGGAGGATGCTTTAAGTGAAGTGGAGGCGAGAAACGTCATAATGAATAGCGAGGACTTGATGTAGATTCAGTCATCGATAATGAATTAGTCTGTCTGAGCATGCAGACCTTAATAAAATACAATAATAAGTTTCAATAATTATCAATAAATGTATGATTTATTCGATGTTACACAAATATAATACACATTTTACAAATCAATCCTTGACTACTGAATAAACTACAAATATGACCCATTTTACTAACAGACTATGAATGTATAACCCATTCTACGAACAGACTACGAATGTATAATGATTGTAACGCTAGAGTTCGACTCACACGTGTGTTTATCCAAATTAACACGAACGATATGGTACCACGACTGAGGTGCACCATCGCGTTTAGGGGGCGAACTCGTAGTTGAATTACTCATCTGCAATGAACAAAAAAATTCATAATTGATTTGGTTCAACACTTTATACTCATAATATGAGAGTTTCCTTACTGTATTAAAATTTTGTATAAGAAAGGAAACCCCGGAGCCTGATTCGACTCACTTTACCTTCGGCGTCTTCAAGCTCCCACTGAACTGCAAAATATCGGAATGTACTCTGATCAGTGCTGGTACGGGCTGAAAATATTATATGCGATAAGAATAAACTCTGAACTTTATATGACATTGATTCGTAGGGGTGTTGTAGCGGCCCGCAAATAAATTTTGAATCAATATCAACTTCATAAAAGAATTGTTTGAACAATCAATAAAATCATGAAACTATGGTTAGAGAGCACCAAAATAATAATTCCACTTATTTCAGAAATACGAAAATTTCAAATCCTATCAATTTATATTATCACTATGATATTAGACAAGTACCTATCTCTCCGCAAATAAATTTTTTAATATAAACTTCATGAAAAGGATTGTTTAAACAATCAATAAAATCATGAAATTATGATGAAAGCACCAAAATATTGATTCCATTTATCTTCAGGAATACGAAAATTTCAAAACCGATCAATTTATATTATCACAATGATATTAGACAGGTACCTATTTCAGAATGATTGCAGAAATTCTATTCACTCCAGTCGATTTTACCGCGACCTCATTAATCACAAAGAAAGAAATCAATTTGAGTAAACTTACGTTTGACTGTTGTTGTTGGCGCCGGTGTTTTTGTTGCTGGCGCCGGTGTTGTTGCAGGTGCTGCCGTGTAAATCTGATTTGGGTTGATCCCCCCGTTGTAAACATTCATTACGTTGGTGTATTGGCCATGGGGTATAGATTTTTCCGAACCTCGCGTATAATCGGGAGGTGGGTAAAATTGTTTAAAGTTAAATGATGCGTTTGAGTGCAGGCTAGTTGCATCCAGTTGATGGATTATCCCATTATTCAGCATTTCGCGTTCCGCAGTTGGAGCAGAAATTATTGAATTTACGAGACACAGAATTATAAAGGATGTGAAATACATAATGTTTTTTCACTTTTATTCTAAGTGTATAATGATAATTTAAAATGGAGTTCAGCTTAAACGGAGTTGAGCTTTTAGTGGCGACTACTCACGTTGATATACTGAAAGCGTTTAATTCTGAATGTTCATTTGCATCATGAGCAGAGTCAACGAGAAAATTAGATCCGAAGTGGGAAAAATAGCAATTCAGCAGAAACTGATAGAAATTATTCGATCTAGAGCAGCACGCGCCACGATAATGCTAGTTCGATGGCCGTTTAATCACACACTAACAAAGTATCTCATTGTTATATGGATTCTGTAAAACTATGTAACCTCATTTTACAGAATTGTGTGCACATGCGAGTAGGGATGATAGCAATTCAGCGCGAACTGTTAAAAATTATTCGATCTGGAGCACCACGCGTCGCGACCGTTTAATCATGCGCTTACAGAGTGCCTTATTGTTGGAGAGTAAATAAAAAACTATTTGATATCATTAATCCAATTTTTGTAATTTTCATGAAAAATTGGAGCCTGATTACTCCCTTCCTTCAGATACTTGACAGAAATAAATGCATTCAGTGGGAAATTGGTGTTATGACCATTATCGGCTTGGTGTATTAAATTCTTTTCAAATAAATAATGTAGAGGGGATTTCCAAGAACTTTCAACTGCGGAAAATGGATCCCAATCAGTGGTACGTATTTCTCCAAATGCTTGATTTCATTATTAGCATTTCAACTTCTAAGCATTTACAGTTATTCCTTCTTCACAACAAATTTTGTATTAAACGCATTTTTGGATCGATGGGATAAGTATGAATTTAGGGTAAAATTTTAAATAAATGGTATGTTGTATTGAATGTGGTTTTAATTTTTGCATCCAACATCGGCTATCCATTCTAAAAACATTTTCAACCGCACAGTCACCTGAATGACTGTTACACCGCGGTTGTTGTTTAGTAGACTATATTCTATCTGCTAAATATGCTGCATCAATATTGAACAATCGTTTCAAAATTAATTTAACAGACCTATTAATTACTAAAAATGACGGAGAATCTTGTAGATGTGGGCGTACAAGATACAGCAGTCCCGAGTAGGGTATATTTCCGTCATTCCAGCTGAATCCATGATAAATTTTACTCTCAAGCGCTTGAATCTGGTTATCTTTAGGTAAAACCGACCAGGGATATGGAGGTTGAAATATAAAATGTTGCAAATTGAAATTGTTTCTTAAAACTGCAATTTCTTTCACAATATACGTATCGTTGGGTCCCGTAAACCCCTGAACATCGATAAATGTGGGGCCCATGACTATCCATACCTTTCTGCGAATAATCTGATTTGTCAAGCATTTATAGACCCACAATCCCACCCCCACGTTTATTTAAATCAGTTTTCGAACCACATTTGTCAGTGGACTGTATTCAATAATTTTATCATGAATAATTAGACAATAGGCGGTTGTATTTGGAGGGACATTAACGTTACACTGAAACTCGAGACGTATATCTACAGATGCACTTTTGAGAGATTCATTCTGACGCGAACAATCTATTACCGCGATCGGAGCATGCGTTTTGAATGTATCTAAATCAAGCAATGGTTCTGGGCTACCAGTCTCACCGTAATACGATGCTTTGAATTTGGCATACATACTATAAAGCAAAGCGTATCTTTTTCGCGTGAAATCTAAATCCAAATTATCATAGGGATATGACTCAGAGTTAAGGTATAGGCAAATGTTTGTTGATTCACAATGGTCAAATACGCTGGGTTCATGAGTAAGTTTATTTCTTCGTTCTGTCTGCAGCGCCAGTATCACGTATCGAGGTTTCTCAAGTTGAACGGCTGTTTTCACGGACCAGGTATGGTGAGTAGTTTCTTGAAGCACTGGATACTCATACAAATCCCATGAACGAAAACTAATTTCAATCGATGTGCCGCTCTCAAGAAGATGTGACAGCTCCAATTTTCGTAAATCTTCGACACTTATGTGGGGCATACGCCATTGTAATTTATTTAGCTTCAGATTTACGGCTGCAGCCGTTTCTCCCACAAATATAGCATTTGAATCTGTTCTTGAACGGATTAAAACCAGTTCATGACGTGCATTTGTGATGATTCTTTTATAATCTTCACAGAACCCGAGCCGGATGCGCAGTGGTATGCAATAATTAAAATACCCCCGATTCAATTCAACTAAATTTCCCGACAAATTCCAATTTGCAACCTCCAGGGCTTTACCAGCATTGACATTCAATGATAAATAGTTTTTTTATACTAGTGCTGATTCCTAAATTTTTGCATCGATCAATTTCAACTCCATTTAATTCATACCTAATTTCATCGAAAAGAAAAGCCATTGCATTGTTGATTAGTTTCACATTTTTTGCTGGTGCATGGACACCATTCGCATCCGGTACAGAATTCAATAGTGTGCCCTCGATGTATAAAAAACTGTCGCATGGTAATACATACAAATCTTGCTGTTGAATCGGAATTCGTATCTCGTCATTGTTTTGATATGATGTACTTGCATAGGGAGCGTGAGCATGAACTTCAACTCGAGTTACACTGTTATCAAATATTGGTCGGGCATTAATGTTTAGCAGATTTGCCATATCTATCTTTTACATGAAATCCCAAGGATTCTAAAAAATTGACGTTATTAGCCGTAAGCGATTGACGTACTGCGTATGGTGTTGTTCGTTTGACCAAACTTTGAATACTGAGCGATGGGGGTATGGTTGCCACATATTTGTGCACGTTCTCGTATATCAACATGATGAAAAATCACTGCACTTTTACGTGCAAACGGATTGTTATCTGTTCTCCTCGAAAGTTGACGAGATTACCGTCTTGATCCACAACACGAACTGTTATGTTGTCGATTACACGAGGGCTTACGGGTAAGTAAATGACGTGGTAAGGGGACTCGGAGATTTTATAGCCAGGTGGCACGTTTGCAGAGAATTCGTGGATCGTGTATACTGGACGATC
This sequence comes from Tenthredo livida, assembly GCA_963992785.1. Lineage (NCBI taxonomy): Eukaryota > Metazoa > Arthropoda > Insecta > Hymenoptera > Tenthredinidae > Tenthredo > Tenthredo livida. The sequence goes on along the minus strand of OZ023070.1, from coordinate 15,147,856 downwards.
GTTACTATATGCACCCGCCGTGATGTTACACTCAACTCGTATAATAATAACTTTCAGAATGTTGACAGGTAGATCAGATTCATGCCAGACGTTAGCTTTGAGCTGTCGCTTTGTAAACCCCAGCAGAGAGCCGAGGTTGTTCTCCCCACTAAAGTCAATGTCATACTTGCACTTTAACTCACATTTTAATGTATTGTTGTTCGGACTAAGTACAATGGGGGGTGGTGATTTTGAATCGTCAACTAGCTGTGTCGATAAATATCTATTCAAATCATCAATTTCGTAAGACCCGTCGGGAATAATAATTTCTTTGCCCCCATCATAATAAAATTTATTATTCGCCCCATCAACATTTGGTACTGAGGTAAAAGTTTCAAAATCTACCAATCCCAATACATATTGAGCATTATCGGATAGGACAATCGGTGGGAAATAATTTGCACTAAGAACAGACGTTGACCCCGAAAGCGTGAGCGTCAGCGACATAGCGCAGTCACGTGCATACTGGACTTTGAATGTGAATGTAATTTATGTATTATTACGTAAAAATAGCAAGCACAGTTGTCCGCAAATTGCAGAATTATAATTTTGATATTGATCGTGATTGTATTCAATTTGCACATTATTCCCAAAATATTCAATGAATTCCTTAGGTGGCGGCAGATTTCCATAGCTATCATAATACTTGATTTTATGTCCACGTTTCACGTATGCCACCCAATGCGTACCTGGCCCCTGCAAATCATCCAAGTTAATAATCCCACACTCATTCGTTTGGATGGGGTTTTTATTTTTACGTAGTTCAGATCGCATAAACACGCCTTTGAAATATGGAATGCGCATACGTTTTGCGAACGCGAGATGCTCAATGTTAGTTGTGGGACCGTTAGGTAGAATGATTATCTCATTTTTGAAGTTTTTTTTTTTCCTCTACATTTTCCCACCCCACAACCTTTTTTGTAGGGATTCAGATACAGTCCGCGACCACCCTGCTCCATAGCACGATTGTGATGCTTAGTTTCAAATAGAATTTTGCGAGCGTTAGATGCTTGATTCACAGATTTTGCGATGCCTGCGGCTCCCCCCGCTAAACTTCCTACTGCCGACAATCCTGCAAGTAATGGAACCAAGAACGGTAAAAATCCTCCACGCTTACCAGGAGGTAAAATTCGGGGTTTTACTCGTTTCGCCCTCGTCCTCCGACGTTGTGAAACATTTGTTTTTTAATTTTCTTCAATTTCCCACCTGCATTTTTTTCCCCTCTACCACGCTTCAATCCCGCACCCATTTTCAATTTAACCTTGATTGCACGCGATATTGCCCACGCAGCTGCTCGTTCGAGCAACGCAGCGTCTCCTGCTGTGACCCGGTGTGATGCCTGTTCTGCTAGCTTTTGGTCTGCGTTATGGCGAGCCTGGAGGTCTTTACTTCGTGAATAGGCTATATCATGCTCACGACAAAACTTGTCCAACGGGTTGATTCCCGTGTCACCTCGAGTCAGACGCTTAGCCAGATGTGTACCGGGACCACAGTACTGATAGCCGGGTATGTGTAGTTCAAAGGGTAATGAGTTGATAACGCTATTCAATAGACCTTGTCCGCGCAACCGTGCTCTTGACATCTACTACAATTCCTTATCTGCTGCGCGAGCCCATCAATGTGATGAATGTCTTTATTGTAATCATTCAAACACAGGTGATATTGGGTGAGGTCTGGATTACTCGTTTATGTGTATTGGAAGTTTATTCAACAACATTTCAACAATATAACTTTAGGAACATATTTTAAGTGTTCAGTCGTGAAGAATTGATCTAACGATGAGGCGACGTTCACATGCATTTCAAAACTAAGGCAAAAAAATACTTGCGTCATCTATAAATACTCTTGATCCCATGTCAGTATTTCAATCACAAGCGAATCATGCATTTTATCAAGCAGCCATATTCGATTCGGGTCGTAAATATTGACAACAAAACAGAGGTGGACATTCCAAAGCGGCACGGTCCGCTGCTGCCCAATACAATCAGGTCCATAATTTGCGGACCTTCTAATTCTGGAAAGACAAATGTTGTGATGAGTCTGCTGGAGAGTTGCAATGGAGTTCGCTTTGAGAATATCTATATTTATTCAAAGTCGTTGGAATAACCCGAGTATCGATATTTGGAAAAACTGATATCAAATATTGAAGAAATTGGGTTTTTCCCATTCTCGAACAATTGTGATGTAATACCTCCAAGCGAGTCATTACCCAACTCAGTATTCGTATTTGATGACGTAGCCTGCGACAAGCAAGACGTGGTTCGAGAATACTTTTCCATGGGAAGACATGCACACGTTGACTGTTTCTACTTGTGTCAAACATATGCACGCGTCCCCAAACACCTGATTCGTGACAACGCGAACGTTCTCCTCCTATTCAAACAAGATAGTATCAATTTACGTCATGTCTATGATGATCATGTGAACAACGATATGACTTACGACGAATTTCAAAAACTATGTGCAATCTGCTGGTCAAAGCAATATGGGTTTATTGCGATTGTTAAGGATAGCCCCCTTCGGGGGGGTCGTTATCGCAGGGGGTTCGATGACTATGTTGTTTGGTGAGCGAAGACCTTCAGTAAGCTTTGAACTTGCTGAGCATAACTATGTCGGAATTAGTAAATGAGTCTTCAACGTTTGATGAGAGCATGAAAACTAATTCCTCAAAAGTTAGTGATCAAAAAGATAAAAAAGCAATCGCGCGATCGAGTAAAGCAATCCGGAAAAAATATCGGGCATTAAAAGTTAATCAGGCAGAAGCTGTTGATGCTGTGGAAAAAAACCTAGCCCCAATAGTGGGCCCATTAAAAATGTTAGCTGAGAGCAGGGACATTAATACATCGTCTGAACGGCAACCAATACTGCAAGTGAAACGAAGACTTGATCTGGACGATGAGGGTGAGGATTATTTCCAGCAAAGGCGGAATATTCGTTCGAAACCGTCGAGCACCCCAATCGTCACTCGTGCGGCTACACCGCAGAATGCACCTGCTTCGATGGGTTCTCCACCAGCTAATAATGACACCGTTTTCGCGAACTTGGAAACCATTGCTCAGTCTCATCCGGATCCATCACCTGAATCCACTATGCGCTCAATTTTGGAAACCTCCGAGGGGCGGGATCGAGCTATTCAATATATTCAGCGACACTTTGGAGAATTGACTAAAACATATTTTACTGAATTCATTTTCGACCCAAAAAAATATATATGATACTACGTATGGGGTTCGTTTTGCAGACGGATCCTGGCTACTTGGTGATTCTCCTATCGAAGTAGACAAAAATGACAATATTATAATCAATAATGTGAGGTACAAAGGAACTCCGGGATTATTAGAGCTAATTTTCAAAAGAATTCCAGATGACGCAGACTACAATGACATCGATCTCATAAAATATAAAAGTATATTGCATGCAACCAATGCCCATCAGCGTGGTTACACTTCACACGGTCAGCTTAATGGAAATAAAAGTTACAAGTGGAAACATATAATCGCAAGATTATTTAAGAATACGGCTCTGGCTAAGACCTCTGGACGCGGTTTGATTCCAAACAGAATGGTTGTTACAAATCATCCTGTAGATTACATCCATTGGGACAACCCAAATGAACTCGTTGAGAGATTGAGGCTCCTAGTTGCTTCTAGAACTGCCCGTCAGACAGGTCACGACAATGAAATAATGTCAATCATAGAGGAACTTCGTGAGGCGAATATTATTCATAAATAGATAGAGCGTCTTCATTGTTTGTCAGTGTAGAAATGTCCGTTGATAAATTCGGAAGACATCTTGATTTCAGTAATAATGGCGGTAGGAATATTTTACAAGTGAATGGAAATCTTGACTTCCGTGGTAAAAGGTTGACAAATGTGGCTATCCCAATCGAGTCGACCGACGTAGTGATAAAAGAATACATTGACAATAATTTTTTAACTTCTGCTGGTGGGGAGCATTATAATTTGAGAAACAAGCGACTCAAACAGCTGCATGCACCACTGGCTGAAAGTGATGCAGTGAACAAGCAATACGTTGATGCGGTGAAAACGAGCGCGCTGCGGCTCGCACAACACGACAACCTAACACCGAAGCAGTTCGATGCAAAAACTCTTCGAATAGTTCGAATAGGTACACCTTTAGCTAACGATGACGCTGTTAACAAAATATACGTTGACACACTCCAACAACATATCTTGAAACCGGAGTCCGATGAGACTTGGAATCTCAGAAACAAACGTGTCAAAAATGTTGGGAATCCTGTAGATGGATTCGATGCTGTAAATGAATCATATGTTGATGGGAAAAACTTCACAGTGGATGGTCATTATGATTTGTCAGGTAAAAGACTGACCAACGTGGGTGATCCAATTTACCTCACAGACGCAGCATCAAAATCATACGTTGAAAGAGTGGACGCGCAGACAAGATATTATATTGATGGGAAACCGACTATTAAACGGACGGGCCTCATGAGTGACTTTGATTTTGAAAGAAGGTTATTGCACAACGTGCAGACTCCTAGACAGCCTTTTGATGGTGTGAACAAGGAATACGTCGACTTCCTATACAATGAATTCAAAGCACAAATTCAACTACTTACTGACCGTATAAAATCTTATCAATAAAATGAGTAAAGAAAAATTGCAGTTAGTGAAAGAGCTGCATGCACCTGCGCGACGTAATTATCCGCGTCGAAAGGTGATCACCCGCGGTTACGATGATTTATGGCAAGCAGATCTCGTCGATATGCAACCTCATGCAAGAGTTAACAAGGGATTCAAGTACATACTCACAGTAATTGATGTTCTATCTAAATATGCGTGGGCTGCACCACTCAAAAGTAAAAGCGCAAAAGATGTGTGTGAGGCATTTCCTACGATTATGTCCGGCTTTCGGAAACCTGCCAATCTTCAAACTGATAATGGCAAGCAATTTTACAACACATCGTTCAAGTCTCTCTTAAATAAACATGGAATTCATCACTATTTCACGTACAGCGTTATGAAAGCGTCCGTAGTTGAACGTTGGAACAGAACCCTGAAAAACTCAATGTGGATGGCTTTCACCGCTAATGGCTCGTATGAATGGGTGAATATGCTTCATCGATTGGTTGCAGACTACAATAAACGTGTGCACAGAACAATTGGGATGCCTCCGCAAAAAGTTACACCAGCGATTGCCAAGAAACTTCTGACAACCGTATACAGCAACCTAAAAATAGCTGGTCGGCCAAATTGAAAATTGGTGACTTTGTACGAATCAGTAAATACAAAACTGTGTTTGCCCGAGGATTTACACCTCATTGGTCTACGGAAGTATTCAAGATCATTAAAGTGCAAGTCACGAATCCAGTAACGTATTTGCTTGAAGATTCTCGTAGACAGCCTATTGTAGGGGGATTTTATGAACATGAATTAAAAATAGCTAAATATCCAGATGTGCATCTGGTGGAAAAAATCTTACGCAAAAGGGGGAATCAGGTATATTTTAAATGGTTAGGGTTTGATTCATCACACAATTCATGGATAAATAAGAACAATGCTTTATAATTGCAATACATATGTATTTTTAACATTCAATAAATAACAAAAATCAATCAACTGCTGCAACCTTATCTGAATCACTTTCCAACTCACTTCTTATACTATAATGACCCCACGGCAACGTGTCAGTGGAATTGGGAATTACATAACGTTTAGTATCGTTTGAGCTCAAGGCTATTTTTGTCTCACATATCGAATACACCTTATGCAACTTTGAACGTATGGATTGCTGCTGTTTGTTTAAGTCAAGGTTTGTATTTAGACAATTCAGATAATCCGCGAACGTTATTCCCCTCTGTACAACACAATTTTTTATTCGCTTGGCCTTTTTAACCTCCTTTTCATTAATTCTAATTGAATACATTTTAGATCTGAAACCGACAAACTCAGTCATTATATCGCCATTATTTTCATATTTCATTAGTCCTAAGACTTTTTTATCTCTGAGGGGAATATTATACAAATTACTTGGACTATAATCACTTGTGTCAAATCTTTTAATATCGCGCTTCATTATTTCATAAATATCATCACATTTTATTTCATATATTAAACTGTCAGTGTCAGTATACAGTAGCATGCATTTATTTTGAAATTGAGGTCTCATATATTCATGATGAAACGCGTATAGACAGGTTTTAGATAAATCTAATATACACATCCCCACATAAATTGGTTTGAAGATTTTCACCTTCAACCTCCGCAATTCTATTGCAACGAAATTTTCAGAGAATACTGTTCGTCGATGAAAATTTGGTTTCGCGATCAAAGATTTTGCTCCATATCACCCATCCCACTCACTGATCAATTTTATGTCTACATGATTTCGCACATTTTCCATTGTTTTACCGAATACTGCATTATTCATCAATTTGAACAAATTCTTCTCAAAATTATTATTGGCACGTGTGCGCAAACTTGTATTTAAAGCAATGTATGAACCTAGCCAAGCCGACTGTTCAAACTGTAAAATTCGATGTATTTTACATAATTTCAAACCATGGTTCAAACACTGTTTAAGATTTCTGTAGTGAATGATATATCGTGTTTTATTATGCAAAGTTGCAAGCAGCTTAACATCCTTTGTATTTGGAGCGTTGCTATGAGTGGGACAGAATGGTAAATCTTTATGGTGATCATGCAATTCCTCAGGATATTCCAAATCAACTTCCAGGATATATCCGATTGAAGCGTCATCGGAAATCAGCATCACATCAAATTGTGATACATCTGCAAGCCATTCAAATTTACTAGTAGGCAGATGTTGAGACATTGCCCAACCATATAAATTATTTACATCAAAGTACATTAAATATTTTTGAGGTGCATTAACGTCATAACACTTCATATATCTATTATTAGCGCATGCATACCTATTCGAGCACTGACTCAGCCCACATCGTATACCTCGTTCTACGAATAATAACATATCTATATCAGTCAACAACTCTAAACTAATTTTCGTATACTTGAGCATTGCATCCCACGTCAGTCCCGGGAGAGTGAAATAGTATGCGGGATCCAACTCATACGTCCTCATGCAACTTTTTCTGAAACTTTCAAATACGTCTGCCAAGAGTAAAACATCTGTTTTTAAATACAAATCGCTGTATTCTCCCAACGTCTTTATGTTGAAGGATTCCCAAATATTAATAGCGTGTAAGTAAGCCTCTTCTGAAATATCAGTATCTGTTAATCTGTTGTAAAATTCTTTGCGCAGTGGTAGAGTAGTATCATCTAGCCTATCGAGTGAGTTCAAGTAATCATAGGGGAACACACCTTTTCGCGTAAGGAGTTTGAATTTAGCTGAACTAATGTCATTGAAATTTTCTTTTAGGATTTTCAACTCTTCAATCCCCAAATATGAACTAAGTTCGTCTAAGCTGGAATTCAAAAATTTAAATGAGTTGATGAATCTCAACTTGAAACTACTGCCCTCCTTAACCTCTTTTGTAAATGAAATGTACTTTTCTTTATTGAGCGCCAATGCTGTTACTTGTCCTTCGAACGTTGTCATGAGTTCTGTTATGATAAAATGTGCATCGTAACCAGTCATATTGTGAAGTACGATTGGAATAATCCGATCGTCTTGATAATTCAAATTACATGCCATATGCGCGGGACCTCTTTATCTACCAGTAAAATGACAATGATCGCGAACGCGTACGCATGTACCAGTAAGTGGACACCCGCAGATGTAGCAGATTGTTGCGTTCTTATACTCCAGATTTTCTGTTTGAGTTAATTTATTCATTCCAACGGGAGTTTGATAGGTTGTTTCCAGGTCAATTGCAATTGTTTGTAGTTCCTCAACAGACCATTCTGACGGGTTGACGCCTCGATATGATGCGTACCTTGATCGTGAAGTATCGAATGAACAATGAAAATGATATCCAACACTAAATGCTTCATGCTTTTGATATGCATGGGACCCCCCATTAGTCAACCCTTCAGTTGGTAGTTCATTAAGTAGACATTCAAAGTCCGCATACACTATAAATGGCACAAACTTTTTCCGGATATGATTTTTGAACCGCAACCACTTAGTTTCTTCATCCGGAAGCTGTATTGAACAGTCATTTAATTTAGTGCAATCAACGCTGTGATTACTTAACCGTACCTCGCTATAAAACACATGTAAACACCTGTCACATATGAATTTTTTACCATTATGTTTTGATATCTGTTTTGATATCAATCTGGAGAGATGTTTGATCCAGCAAAAGTGTGATTTGCCTTCACTATTTTGGATCATGAGCAAATTAATGTGCACCATTTTTTCATCGTTAGTTAAATGTAATGGTTGGATTTCGACGTCTCCACTATAACGTTTAATATTTAGAATAAAAACATTCACGGACATTGTATTCATTTTCTCAAACTTTGGTATTTGTTTGATTGTCATGGGAAATGAAATTCCAGTCAAATTTAATATTCCCGAGAAATGTGGATACGAACTTGGTCGATCCGGATGACTCGCTGCAGGATGTAAAGCTGAAACGATTGCCCAGTCAAAGCATGCATCGTCCCGCGAAAGGACATTTATCACTGCTCTTCGAACTTTAACCGCACGAGGTAATTCAACAAAACTCGATCCAATCAGAGGTTCACATTTATTCACATTGACTTCTAAATTAATCAGTCTACTCAGTACCCAGCCACTATCCCTTTTCTGAAATTCTTCCATCTGAGTTATTGTGGGTGTCATAATGTGGTTGGAATACTATTCCTCCAGATTTGTTGCTGAAAGCAGCTGCCTATTTGCCGTGTTGAAGCATTTCATTTCACTTTTCTCTTTTAAGAAAAATTCTCCGTTGAGCGCTGTATTTACTTTGATACAGGTGTGCTTTCGTAGTGCATTTTTAATACGAATAATCACCAGATATTTAGCATCTTCTAAAAATTGTTTTGGATCGATGTGCTGTATATTTATCACTAATCCCGTCCGAATTCTTTCTTTGAATGCTGATTCAGTATCCTGCCAGCATATTCGGCTGCTTCGTAATCGCGATGTGGTGTTTCCAATTCCTTGACCCGTCCTGACCCGTTGCTGCACTAAAACTTTAATACTTTTCAATCGACCAATTCGCGACTCCAGACTGTGTTTGAGTCCACATGATAGATTTGATTTTTTCAGCACCTTTTTCAACAGACGTATAGTGACATCGTAATGCCGAATCCATCTGTCAGCCTTCTCAGGACTCCTAAAACTAGTGATAAGTCGGAACATCTCAGTCAATTTATTTTCCATCTCAAGTGATAAATCCAATATTGCAGACATTTTCAGAATACTCGCTATAACGTTTATATCTGAATGCAGTTTTATCCAACGAGTAGTGGTGTATTTATATTCGATGGGTTTTTTTCTGTGAAGCGGCTAACAGGTTTTCACATTAGTAGTAGATGCCAGTCATGGGCCGTCATAACAAATGACGTCACCAGGTCATTGACCCCGCGGAGTGGGGACTCGGCGTCAAAACAATGAGACCGTCCGATCCAAGATGGCGCCGCCCATGCACATTAAAACAACATGGCGCCAGTTTTTCAGGATTCAAGATGGCGGCCTTTTTTTTCCAAAATCCAAGATGGCGCCCGTTTTCTGAATCCAACATGGCGGCCGTTTTTCAGAATTCAAGATGGCGGCCTTTTTTTCCAAAATCCAATATGGCGCCCGTTTTCTGAATCCAACATGACGGCCGTTTTTTACAAATTGAAGATGGCGACTGTTTTTTCAAAATCAAATACGGCTACCGTTTTGAAACTTATACTTATACCAATACCCGCTTCTCCGACGCCGACTCTTAAATAATGAATTCTTACCCTATATATATATATAATAGCTGTGACTTATGCCAGCTTTGCCGATGTCAGCTCTGAAATAGAAATAAATTCTTATCCGATATATATACTTGTTACGAACGAACCGGAGTGTGTCGCAATACACCACGCGACGGTAGAATCTAGGCCGCCGGTTCAGCAATTTTAACACAGGTATGAGCTAGCGGATGAGTAAGCCAAACTGCGCGGGCGAAACAGAGGTTCCCTGGAAGCTGACCAAGGAAATTCCATCCCCCGCCAAAGGCCGATTAGCAAGGAATAAAAAGACCCCGTATCCCTTGCTCGAGCAGTCAGAATTATTTTCGGAAGTGACCGTGCACTTGGGATCGTCACACCTTGTCACTGGAGGTTTTTCCGACTGTAGAAGACCGGCTTGGTACAGGAGCACATCGCACGGCAACCGCCAAGACACCTCAAGGGCTATCCGTACTCTTCGACCAATCGGCCTCCTTGGTGACGGGTTGTAAAAGTTGACGCACCGCGCAGTCAGGTATCACTGTTTCCACTGGCTCATACCATCTAAATTCCTATCTATCATTCCCAACTATAACCTTAAGTATAACTACAACTATAAACGCAACTAAAACTGTAATTAGCACAATAAATTCTATTATTTCAAATCCCCACCACGACTACTGAAATTGTTATCATATAGTACTCGTTGGCAGGAATACATCTCTATATAATTTAATTGTGTCAAACTGGCATCATCCAGTTCGAGTCACTATCCTTTCACTCAATCCTTCAGGTCCACTTTAGTGGTTTAATAAAGCAAAGACCCACAACGGAAGTTACTTAACCGCTCAGGTGACTTCCGTATTCTAAATTACGACTAGCATAGACGGCAATCTCGCCACATCTCGCTTGCACGTAACAGAATTGGTGCTAAGTGTGGGGTACGCTTAGAACTGAAGTTTTGAATGAAGATCTACAAATTAAGATAACAGTAGACAGAGCGCAAACAAGTCACCGACTTTTAGCGCGATACTCTGTGTTACTACATCAAACTGCTGACGCGCGCATACCTCATACGGACGGACGTAAACAGTATCAAGTGACAACGAACGCTTGACCCGACTACGTGACGTAAGTACCTTCGACTCTTTAATTACCGTATACGCAGTCGGCCTAAATTTACAATAAATCCTTCCTCATATCTATCTTTATCCCTTCTCACCACACCTGTCGAACCCGGAATCAGTATCTGACATGGCTACTACAGATCAACTGCTTACAACCCTGATCGAGTATACGAAAAGCTACAGGAGCAGAGACACACTGTTTAAGGCCGTGGATCGAATACCAGAATTCGATGGTGAAAAGCCGCCACTAGGCCAGGTTTTGCGAAAAATCAGCGATGGGCTTACTCTGGTTGGCCCGGAAGAAGAAGGCGAATACGTGGAGCAGGTGATCACTCGACTCACCGGCGCTGCCAGAATCAGCGTAGAAGGCAGGAGATTTAACACCGTCGACGAATTGATAAAACATCTGAAGAAACGATACGCCCCTGGCAGGGATCCGGCTTCGTTTATAGCCGAGCTAGGATGCCTGCAGATTCAAGATAGGGAGAGCTTATCAAGCTACATCGGACGCACCTCCAAGTTGGTCAACAAGGCTCGTGCAGCCATCAAGGGGGCTTACACCAACAGCGACGAGAACGTGACACAAATGGAAAAAACCGCATTGGATAACTTCATCCGAGGGTTACCCGATTGCATATACTACACCATAGCCCCGAAATCGCCTAGAACGCTGGACGCAGCCTATGACCTGGTAATAGAGGAAGATCGGGCGCGCCGGAATCGCAGATGCGCGCTGGGTAACTATCGGGATTACGACAGAGAAGATTCCCCGAATCGAAGTGCGACAAGATACGACCAGGCTCGCAGGTCATCCTGGGAGTCGAGAAGAGAACCCGAAAACCGACATCAGGGACGAAGGGACAACATCGTCGTCACCACCGAGGACAGTAGTACTCCCTCCGGATCGGAGCGTCAATCACGATCTAGACGTTCGGATTTCAGCCCGAACACCCTGACCAGAGTTTTCAACGCGGGATCAAGAACGCTGAACCTAGGTAACTCTCGTTCTCCATCTAGAGAGCGAGACAACTCTACCCAAAGACGTGAGTACTCTAGAGATCGAGATCCGTACTGCATTTACTGTAAACGCAAGGGGCATGTTATAGAGATATGCCAAACCCTAGCTCACAAACAACGGGAAATGCAGGACCGAATCCAACAACTAGGATCAGCCGAACGAGGAGCGAGTGCCTCACGGGATTCACCAGCCTCCAACTCGAATTCTTTAAACTACGAGGGCGGACGTCACGACGCGGAGCCTACGGAAGTAATAAAAGCTGTGCGATTCAAGGACGAGAGACAGAAGGACACCACTCCCACTGCCATATTGCGCAGGCCCCAACACCAAGAATCAAGATCCGAGCCCCGGAGCTGGGGCGAGGCGAAGGACAGTTCACGTTAGATACCGGCGCTGGAGTCAATCTAGTGCACATCGATGCACTGGGCGACGAGGCTCCCATCATCGACAGATGCAGATCCGAGATTTTAGGAGTATCAGAGGAGCCGCTCTACACATTGGGTACGACCACCATTACGACATTAGGTAAAAAGAGCCTGTTTTATGTTTATGACAGTGTCAGCATAGGCGGGGACGGACTGCTGGGAGCGCCGTTCTTTCTCGAACATCAGGCTGAGATATCCTTTCATCATAAGACCATCGTATCTTGCGAGGAACCGATACGACCAATACCCTTCTGCAACCGGCGAGAGATCGACGCCGTGGAAAAAGAGTACCGCCAGCAAACTCTACGCCTTGAGGGCAGGAGCCAGACGCAGATTCCTATCCCAGTTCATAATGAGGGGATACGGGAAGGGTACCTACCAAGGATCACAACGCCACCCAGGGTCTACATTGGAGAGGCTGCAGTGACCAACCACAACGGAGTCTGCTACGTAATGGCAACTAACACTACTGAAGAACCTGTAGAAATCGTTATTAGTCCACAGGAACTAGAGCCATACGATCTGGCTGTGGTGCATACGGGCTCGGAGGATGAGCTTACTGACCACCAGAACGAAGACCGTGTGGACCGAATCGTCAAAGCGCTCCGGCTAGAACATCTCGATGAGGAGGAGAAGAAGCACGTTCTGGAGATCGTTGAAGAATTTTCGGATTGTTTCTACCTTCCGGGAGACCAACTAGGAAAAACAAATACCGTGACCCACAAAATCACTACCACCGACGAGACGCCTGTACACACCAAGCAGTACCGGTTCTCAGTCGTACATCAGGAGGAGATTAAAAAGCAGATCGAAGGACTGTTGAAGAATGGCATAATGAAGCCTTCCACTTCGCCGTATAACTCACCTCTCTGGATTGTCCCAAAGAAGCCTGATTCGCAAGGGAACAAACGCTGGAGAATGGTGATCGACTACCGAACGCTCAACGAAAAGACGGTGGGCGATAGCTATCCACTCCCGAATATTACAGATATTCTAGATAGAGTCGGAGGGGCCCAATACTTTTCAGTCTTCGATCTGGCCAATGGATTTCACCAAATAGGTATGGACCCGGAAGACCAATGCAAGACTGCATTTTCCACGCCAAATGGTCATTACGAGTACGAACGCATGCCGTTTGGGCTCAAGAACGCCCCTGCGACGTTCCAGCGACTAATGGATCTAGTTCTCTGTGGACTGCAGAGCATTGAATTGTTCGTATACCTGGACGACGTAGTATCGTTCGCCTCAAATCTGCAACAGCATGGATATCAAGTCAGAAGATTCCTGCAAAGAATGAGGGAGCACGGATTGAAGCTGCAAACTGACAAGTGCGAGTTCCTACGTAAGGAGGTAACGTACTTGGGTCATATTCTAAGCAGAGACGGCGTGAGACCAAATCCACGTACTCTGGAGGCCGTCAAGAAATTTCCGGTCCCAAGGACGAGGCAGAACATCCAGCAATTCCTTGGACTTGCCGGGTACTACCGCCGATTCATACCGAATTTTGCCGAGATAAGCAAGCCAATAACTAATCTACTGCGAAAGAAGGCAACGTTCGCATGGGGGGAGGAGCAACAGAAGAGTTTTGAGGAGCTTCGAGATGCCTTGTGCGCCGAACCAGTACTGCAGTACCCTGACTTCAATCACCCATTTGTAGTGACAACCGACGCATCTGATTACGCCATAGGCGCTGTACTGAGCCAAGGCGCAAGGGGGGAGGAAAGGCCGATAAACTATGCCTCAAGGACCTTATCCCCAGCTGAGGAAAATTATTCAACAACAGAAAAGGAATGTTTAGCGGTAATATTTGCCATAGACTGTTTCAGACCGTACCTGTATGGGCGACAGTTCACTCTGTACACCGATCATCAAGCCCTAGTCTGGTTACATAACGTCAAGGATCCAACATCCCGACTGACTCGCTGGAGGCTCAGATTGGCGGAGTATGACTTCCGGATCGTATATAAGGCTGGAAGCGCAAACGCTAACGCCGATGCCTTATCTCGTAACCCGGTGGCCCACTGCCTGCCTTTACGAATGAAAGACAAGACCGTAGATCCAGAGTACAAGCCGACGACGAAACCTGAGCAGAACGCTGATGTCAGCACTATAGCGAGCCGGCTGCGCGAACATAGGAGAATCGCACCCATGACCTACCCGAATGAAACCGACACGACCGACTCTACTTTCGAGCAAACGATTCCGCCAGCTGCCGGAATCGCGAAACAAGGTAACAAATCTGTTTCAGAAATTCTCGGGAAGGATGATGTTGGGACCAACAACGACTCACGCGATACCACGACTCGAACCAGCCATGACCTTACTATCTGCGATTTGACTACCAATCAACCCAGCGAGCTAACCTCCGACAGAATACAGTTTCATAAAATGCTGAAGGAGACGGATCCCGCTACCAGCCAAGTAATTGAGGACCTCCTGCAGAAACGGTTTCCGAGACCTGAGGAGACGCTAAATCTCAGCATACTCAACCTCGACACTACTGGCGAGGAGGACTCGGATGCTGACAGGGACCCGAATGGCACACGAAACCTGTCAGACCACCAACGCGCAGAGACCGCGCAGCAACGACTCAATCGGGAGGGTGCGTCCTTGATCCGCGCTGCTGAAGGGTTGACCCTGGATAAGGCACGGGAACATATCAGGGAACTTGCTCGGTCGTTTGATAATTCTTCACCACGTACGCCGCGAAACACGGAGAAACCTAAGCCACCTACGGAACAAGGTATGGAAGTTGCTAATATTTCAACGCAGGAGCCGAGACCTTCGACGCCAGTACAAAGACCTCGGAGGAATAGGGTTTCCTTTCTACCGACACCGCGACGCTCATTGGTACCAACAGGGCGGTCGACCCCATACGGATCACCAGCTGGTTCCCCAGACTCTTCGGAAGACGAAGCTGTGCCTGAGGAATGCAGGGCACCTGGAGTTAACCCGCCTCTGTATCTGAGTAGTTCCGATGATTCCTCAGGACATGACACAACCGACGAGGACGATCGGAAAGGCGTAACCACCGAATCCAATAAATCCCATAAACATATTAACACCATCCATGGTAAATGTAAAGTAAAGTTAACCCCGGAAACATTAACCATGCGAAAGAGCAATTATGCGCACTTCATTTCCACGGACTGCCTACTTACAACGCCCGTAGCTAAACAACTCCAGGGGATGGGCTTCCTCAGTCCAGAAGCCCTCAAGGAGGCGATGCAAGGAATAGGACACGTCGTGGTAACCACACGAAATAAACGAAAGGTTTTCTCCATAGCCAGCATGGAGCAGTACTACCACAGAATGGCCCCTAACAACCTAGTTGACGGACTGAATGCGTTAAAGAACGCTATGGAAAATACAGGGACCAACGAAATAAGATTGGCTGCGAAAGGCGACGGGATCGACAACCTACAGCCGGTAATCGTCAAATCCTTGATCCAGGAGTTATTCCGGGACTACCCGTGCTTGATCTACCATTGTACGGGGGAAATTGAAACACCCCCACCAGAGAAACGATTGCAGATCGTCAAGGAATGGCACGAAGGGAAAACTGGAGGACATAAGGGAGTCACCAAGACCTATCGACGCTTACGACAACGTTATTACTGGCCTGGGATGAGAAACGAGGTCCAGGACGTGATCCGATGCTGCGGGAACTGCCAGAAACGAAAGGTATCACGCATCACGACCCGGGAACCGAAGATCATCACAGATACTCCAGTAGAAGCCTGGGAAAAGATTGCCTTAGACATTGTAGGACCACTACCAACTACCAGCCGAGGGAATAAATACATCCTGACGGTGCTGGACCTACTCACTAAGCTGGGACACGCCTTCGAGTTACGTGACCAAACATCATTGTCAGTAATTCGGGCCCTGGATCAGAGATACTTCAAGCCATACAGCACGCCCTTGATCCTGCTGACCGATCGCGGGAAATGCTTCACTAGTGACAACATGAGGGAGTTCCTGCAAATTAACAAAGTGAACCACGTGATGACGTCTGGATATCATCCGCAGACGAATGGGTCACTGGAGCGCAGCCACACGGGACTCGTTGACTATCTTAGACACTTCGTCGACGACCACGTGGAATGGGACGACCTATTGCCTGATGCCATGCGCTGTTACAACTCGGCAGTGCATGAAGGCACGAACTTCACCCCGCACGAGATGGCCTTCGGAAAATTGAAAAGAACACCCGAGACCCTGCCCTTGGCCAAGCACTTGCCGACCACGACTAAGTATATGGAAAACCTGGTGACTAGATTAAACGAGTTAGCGGAAATAGGAGGAAACAATCTCAACTCCGCTAAGCAGAGTTCAAAACGCCGTTACGACTTGAAAACCAACCCTATCCAATTTCGTGTAGGCGATCAAGTTTATGCTAGACGGGAAGTTAGGCGCAAACTGGACCCTCACTACGATGGACCCTTCGAAATCGCCGAGATGCTGGACCTAAATACTGCCATCATAATAGGACCGGACGGCAAAGGGCGCCTGAAACACCTTGATAGGCTGAAGAAGAAGAACGAAGGGCCAAAAGCAAAATAGCCATTCTCACACTAGTCCTGCTTTTCCACCCCCCTCTTCCCTTCACCACCAACGAAACACCACCTCGCTAGGCATCTAATCAACCCAAACTCTCCTTTGCAGGCAGGAATGATTAAGTACTACCCACTTTACGTGTTCGTAGCCTGTGTGCTTCTGGGGAACACGCAGGGGCAGTCGGAGGAACAAAATGAGGATTACGAAATCTCCAGGCTGCCGCACAACCCTGGAATCTACTATGAACGGACGCGAACGTTACGAGCGTCCCACACGACCTGGAAGCTCTTCACCCATCTACAGATACAAGACTTCCTGGACCAGAAACCGAACATCCCGATGCACATGAAATACCTAAGGGACTTATGTGCAAAGTTCAACGACGCCCCCTGTTCGGACACTAAAATAGAGCCCATGCTGACCGGGAAGCTGAACGACACCTACAAATACGAGGAGATGCTACGTAATACACCCAGGGATGGAGACGTCCCGGTGTCCAGGACGGAGCGCGGAGCTCCCATAGGCTTTATCGGCAGTCTCAGTAAGAGCCTGTTTGGAACACTGGACCAGGATGACGCTGCGTACTACAATGGCGAAATAGACAAGTTGTACGCGGACCAGAAACATCTAGCTGAGATCGTCGACAACCAAACGCACATCCTGCGGTCGGAATTCGGAGACATACACCGGAACTTAGCAGAGATCAACAACCAGACCACGATGTTAGCCTACCAGGCCAATATCCTTGCCCAGAATTCTAACGCGAATGCAAATGGCATACAACGACTACAGTACGAGGGACTAGTAGAGCGCTGGCTCAATGAATTGGTGAGACACACCGAGGACTACCGCATGAGCATAATCATCCTCGCCACCGCAGTCATCTTCGCGAGGCAAGGGACACTCCATCCGGCGATCCTTTCCTCCCAGCAACTGACGAACGCAGCACGGTTAATACGACAACGGACTAACTACGACTTCCCGCTGACAGAGCAAGAACTTCGCTCCGAAACACTGAACGGGGTAAGCGACCTGCAGGTTAGCCTCTACAAGGGAAATCTGATCCTGCAGATAGGCATCCCGCTGCTAGATAAGAGATCGTACGATCTCTACCTGCTACACCCATTGCCAGCTAAGCAACCTGCAGCGACTAATCGTACCTTGGCAGTGTTCGTGAAACCACGAAACCCGTATCTGGCGATTACCACGGATGGACTATGGTACATCACCCCAACTGAACGGTATCTGCAGGGATGTAAGTCCCATCATAACCAGTACATCTGCCAGATGACGCTTCCAATCTACAGCATCAAGAAGAGACCGACTTGCGAGACGACGCTCCTGAGTAACCCACAGGACGCACCCTGGAGCACTTGTGATCTCCGTGCTCTCACCACAGACGTTGTATACTGGACCCGTCTGGAAACCATCAACAGTTGGCTATTCTCGAGCATGAAACCGACCGAGATCAAGGTTAACTGCAAAAAACATGTCACTGGAAAAGAAGTGTTGACAGACGCGGGAATCCTCCAGATCAGGCCAGGATGCACGGCAACCACAGGGGCAACGAGACTTATTGCCCAAGAAACCCTAACAACAGGTGAAGCTCATACTTACACTCCAATGACCTCTCTCAATCTCACTCTAGTCGCACCCGACCTACAAAAACCAGAGATGACGCCCCTAGTGAACGAGATCCTTGCATCTGCTGGGGAAAACAACGACTGGGAGCACAGCGAGAACGCGATGACCCTCAAGGAGCTGGAACACCAGGCTAAGGAACTCCAAACCCACCAGAGAGGCGCCAGGCACAACATCATCGTCTACAGTGGAATGAGCTGTACCGCAACCGTGACGATACTAGTACTCATGTATCTGGCTTATCGATGGTTCACCAAACCTTCGCCCCCGCGATTACGACCTGGACCATGGGGACCGCGAGACCAAGGAGGAGCACCTGCAAGGCCAGAAATAATCCACCACCTACCAACCCCTAGAATTGAGCTGTATGAAATGCCTAGCTCACTTCCACCCATGAGGCTGGAACAACCCCGAGCAATCCTGCCACCACCACCGAGAGCCCCGTCCGTGGATAGCTTCACGGTTATTTAGATCGGACACTATCCGGCTGTTCTCGGAGACCAGACGCAACCCCCGGTTACCACCGAAGATAGCGTCTTGGGGGAGGATGCTGTTACGAACGAACCGGAGTGTGTCGCAATACACCACGCGACGGTAGAATCTATGCCGCCGGTTCAGCAATTTCAACACAGGTATGAGCTAGCGGATGAGTAAGCCAAACTGCGCGGGCGAAACAGAGGTTCCCTGGAAGCTGACCAAGGAAATTCCATCCCCCGCCAAAGGCCGATTAGCAAGGGATAAAAAGACCCCGTATCCCTTGCTCGAGCAGTCAGAATTATTTTCGGAAGTGACCGTGCACTTGGGATCGTCACACCTTGTCACTGGAGGTTTTTCCGACTGTAGAAGACCGGCTTGGTACAGGAGCACATCGCACGGCAACCGCCAAGACACCTCAAGGGCTATCCGTACTCTTCGACCAATCGGCCTCCTTGGTGACGGGTTGTAAAAGTTGACGCACCGCGCAGTCAGGTATCACTGTTTCCACTGGCTCATACCATCTAAATTCCTATCTATCATTCCCAACTATAACCTTAAGTATAACTACAACTATAAACGCAACTAAAACTGTAATTAGCACAATAAATTCTATTATTTCAAATCCCCACCACGACTACTGAAATTGTTATCATATAGTACTCGTTGGCAGGAATACATCTCTATATAATTTAATTGTGTCGAACTGGCATCATCCAGTTCGAGTCACTATCCTTTCACTCAATCCTTCAGGCCCACTTTAGTGGTTTAATAAAGCAAAGACCCACAACGGAAGTTACTTAACCGCTCAGGTGACTTCCGTATTCTAAATTACGACTAGCATAGACGGCAATCTCGCCACATCTCGCTTGCACGTAACATACTAGCTGAAATTGATAGAAAATGACAGGGTATATGCATGGATCGACACCAAAATTATTTCAAATTTTTTTCATATTTTCCTAGTCGGTACAACAGTTTCGTTCAAATATTTGTTTCTTATTTCATTAAATCTAGTTTCTACAGCAGGTACAACAGTTTTACAGTTGGTACAACAGAGCGCGCTGACCCGTTATTCGCGATCGCAAGACGAGATCGCACCCTCGCATCGATCTCCTACATCTAACGAATCGATTAATCGAAGTGCTATTCTCCTCATGATCCCGGTACAATCCTCCTGACGCTGTCTTGACCCATTCATTAATGAATGCCCCAGGATAGCGTCGTGAGAATCATACCAGTTTTATGAGGAAAATAGCACTCCGATTAATCGATCGGTAGATCACGGAGATCGATGCTTGGGTACTATCTAGTCTCACGATCCGAAATACGTGTCAGATTCATACAAGACTAGTTTTCACACTCATCCCTTATATCGAGCAGTCTAAACTACAGAGCGCGCTGACCCTGGGCTCGCATCACCCGCCATTCGCAATCACGTGACTGGAGCACATCCTCACATCGGTTATCCGCAACGTACCGAGACGATGAACCAGCCAGCCCTCTTCCGCGCCAACCCAGCACAAGTGTCCTGACGCCATCTTGACCTATTCATTAATGAATACCCCAGGATGGTGTCGGGACGCCTGTGCTGAGCTCGTGCGGAGGAAAGCCGGACGGTTCATCGTCTTGGCACAATGCGAATGACCGATGTTTGGACTTGCTCAAGTCTCGTGATTCGAATCGCGCGGGGATGAAACCCCAGGGTCAACGCGGGCTGACAGTTTATTACTCTCTTTCTCTCTCTCACACACACACACACCACTTAACAACGAAATCACGCCGACATACGCACACACACACACTTCACTTATCAATTATAACACTCTGACGTATGTCGGCTATGATATACGGTAAAAACAAACGCGTCAACTCGTTAAACACGACATCTAAATGGTCCCCGCAGATTTTCACGTCCCCCAAGTCCCTGTGGAGCGCAGCATTCGCTGCATAGGCCTCCTCGTACACCACGACACCGATCTGCTGCAGAGTCGGGGCCGTCATCTTTCTGGATCGCACGACGGAGGCAAACTGACGAACCAGCATCTCCTTGCATTTGTCGACATCCTTTACCACCAGGTCCAAGTGAGCGATGTACTGGTCTATACAGGTGGCTATATGACGCAGGCCGTCAAATGTAACCTTCTGCATCGCAATTAGGGGGAAATAGGTCTTTCGCGGCTTCTTCCATCCAGGTTCACCAGCGTTATCGTCCTCCTCCTCCTCTTCGTACCCCTGCTGACTTTCTGCTGCGGCCGGATTGCTCGCATAGAAAGCAACTACTTTCGATCCGTGAGCCGTTGTTAGTCGGAAGGTACACCCGCCGGCTAGTGAGACGGTATCGCTCAGCAATGAGCTCATACTACCGGCGGGGCGCTCGCTTTTCTCGAAATACTTTTCGATATCCTCGAGCCTTCCAGCCAGATCCTCCCATGTTTCGACGCTGAGGGATACCCCGCTCGAGTAATTATTTAGGAATTTCACCACAGGCTCGAAGGTCCCATCTAAGCGTAGGCGAAGACCGATGTTCACCTTCTTCGACCACGAACCGTTGAGCCCGTACGTCCTCGACATTAGCAGGTTACGCTCGGATTTCTTCAGCGCTATGTCAAAAGTTTTCGACAACCGACTACACCCCTCTTTCAACGAGCCTTTTCTCGGTGTGGCCATAGTTCTTGACTGTTCGGTTGCAACTGAAAGCTCGGCACTCGATCTAGTCTTCACCGAGACCGAGCTACCCCACCATTCTGCACACCTCAATAAAAAAAAATACGCACCACGTGACAATCGTACGACAGTCGCAGGCGGCATCGCGCAGCGGACTTCAAAGAAAATGTAACCTCATACAGCCACCGTGGTTTTTCTATAACCACGTAATCCGATGCGCAACGGACGTCGGTATCTTCCAGGTATCGTTAACACGCTCTTCGGTTTATCCCAACAATAAAGTCGTACCCCGACAGCGGTCACCCTCACCTTCCGTAAAGCGCTGATGGTGCATCACGCCACTCCAGCTGGCCTGCATATTCGCGATGCACACACACACACACACACACGCACACACAATTTTTCATAACAGCCCTAGCGATCCTTATGAAGGGAATAGAGCGAGATTCGCATTACAAACCAACAGTTCGTCGTGTCAAGAATCGTCTATCGTCAGAAACAGAAAAGGTATGTCTTTACCACTCTATCTCTTGTTCAACCCCCACACCCCTCTAATTCTAAAAGATTCTGAACAAAAAATGTTTAAACAATTCAGATGGAGCATGTAAGAATCGCGGTACGCGCCCGAGTTGTGCAATTGAGGGGGGAGTTGAGGGAGAGGTTTCTAGCCAACACTAGGGCACTCCTTCAACACCTCCGAGACAACAACGTGGCCCAGGAGTTCATAACGCAGACGTTTAACGTTCACCATGAACTCCTGGCCCACCTCAATAGGCAGTGGGAGGTCAACGATTCCCTCGTTTACCAGAGAAATCCCGCTGTTCCTGCTGGAGCTGCGAACGGAGCTGCGAACGGAGCCGCGAACGGAGCCGCCAACGTCGTGCAGAGCGACGAAATCACTTCAACCGTCGATGAGGACACATCGGCGGAAGAAGACGATGACGATACCATAATGTTCAACGATCGCGACGACGGTTTGGGGATTATTCACGAGGATGACGAAGAAGTCGAAGAAGAAGAAGACGAAGAAGCAGAAGAAGAATTACAACAAGTCCCGAACCATCCGAACCACCCACCGTCACCACCACCTCCATCCCCTGCCTCAATACCACCCTCCCCGGCCTCAATACCTCCCTCCCCGTCATCACCACCTTCCCCCCTGTTTATCACCCGCCGTTAATCCTATCATATTAATTTTAGAATAACTGTACATGTAATATATATATATATATAGATTTAATCAAAAAACGTAGACACTATAAATAATAATAACCGTAGGTATAATTTTTTACATCTAATATATATTCATTCATTCCAAAATATCGATTTAAGAAAAAAATGTATAAAATAAATATATACGTTCAAATATATATATCTATACTTCAATTGCTTGATACCACAATTAAATTTAGTAAATAATAATATTTAAAAAAAAAAATTCAAATTTGCAAATCTTAATAGATTTATTTTAATGTTTTGTTAAATATATGGGGGTTTCCAGCTCATCTCGACCACCTTCTAGACCTGACCCCCTCGGATTTGAGTGAAACTTTTTTTTTGCGTCACTCAAGGTCCAAATTTCAACCTCCATTTTTTTCAGAATTTTTCCAGCCCCCGTCCCGGAGGCATAGATAGTGAAAATTTGCCATTTCATGAAATGCCAGAATTTTTTAACGATGATATCCCAAGATTGGAGAGTCATATCAATAAAAACAGGGTAGTCAATAGATTCGTCTTGAATTCATCTTTTTGAAAAAAAAATATCTCGCAATATAGCGATACCGTCCCGGCCGCTAGAAACTCATTTGAAAGCGAAAAATGGATGTTTCGATGGTTTGGGCATTTTTTATCTTTTTCATTTTTTTTCTCTAAAATTCTATGAAGAAAGACAAAATTTTGAGGCGCATAACGAAAATGGAGATTCGAATGGTTTAGAAATTATGATTTTTTCAGTTGTTAAAAGTGTGCGGAACTGAGAATTTAAAGCGACAAATACCCGTCTCATCGCCTGTTTCATTTTTTTGTAATTCATGCGGTACAGTTCTTTGAATGAGAAGTCAATTTTATTCGAATGGAACGAAAAAAAATAGAACAGCCGATGAGACGGGTATTTGTCGCTTGAAATCCTCAGTTTCGCACACTTCTAAAGACTGAAAGAATCATAACTTTTAAACGATTAGAGTCTCCATCTTCGGTATGCGCCTCAAAATTTTGTCTTTCTTCATAGAATTTTAGAGAAAAAAAATGAAAAAGATAAAAAATGCCCAAACCATCGAAACATCCATTTTTCGGTTTCAAATGAGTTTCTAGCGGCCGGGACGGTATCGCAAAATTGCGAAATATTTTTTTTTAAAAAGTTGAATTCAAGACAAATCTATTGACCACCCTGTTTTTATTGATATGACTCTCCAATCCGGAGATATCATCGTTCAAAAATTCTGGGATTCCATAAAATGGCAAATTTCCACTATCTATGCCTCCGGGACGGGGGCTCGAAAAATTCTGAAAAAAATGCAGATTCCAATTTGGACCTTGAGTGAAGCAAAAAAAAAGTTTCACTCAAATCCGAGGGGGTCAGGTCTGGAAGGTGGTCGAGATGAGCTGGAAACCCCCATATATATATATATATATATGTAAGCGGTGAGGTATTATATTTCTATTCATACACAGGCACTCGTACGACTTGACGAGGTGTTAAAATTATTGCTCTATACTGCAAGATCCGGTATAGGTGTGTGTGTGTGTGTGTATGTGTGTGTGTGATATCTCGGATGTAGAAAACTACACCAGCTGTAAGAGCATATACATATATATTTACTTCGTCTCACACACACACGCACGCGGGAGGGAATATGATTCGCACACGAGACCGATCCGATGTCAGTGTGTGTGTGTGTGTGTGTGTGTCATATCAGCGAGATCTATAAATTCAACAGCACCTGTGCAATTCGCTCACTTTGAGCATAAACAGGGTAAAAAAATGACAGATAACAAATTTGAACGCGAATTAACGGGGGCTAACCGGGCGATTTACCGGAGCAGCGTGATTCGAACCGTTATACGCGATGTGCTGTATTACGCCAGGAGGTCCACCCCTCGATTCATCCGCGATTTTGACGATAATTGGTTTCTCGAGCTGGTCGACCTTCCGGCACCCGCGCTGCTCTTTCGCTTGAGAGGTCTTCTATGGTTTTGCGCCGTGCCGGATATCGGCCGTATGTACGATCAGCACGTGTTTGACCAGTCTTGGGAAAGTATGAAAATCGCTGTCGACGTGGTGCGCGAACGCGGTGCTCAGTCATCCCCCGAAGTCACCAGGATGGTACGGGCGTACACGGATCACGAGGGTAAGTAACAACTCTGTTTTACAGACACTTTATCAACAGCTCGTTTCATAGTATCGCCCGGTGTTTTTTTCACACCAGACAACTCGACCAGCGAACCCGAGACGGAGTGGTTAAACGCAAAGGAGGATGAGTTCGATGACGAAGATCAACTTCTGTACGATGCTGCGAGTCGTTACGAGCTCGCCGCGCGGGAGGACGAGGAAGAAGAGCTCGAATTGATAAGGGTGACGGAGCAAGCCGAGGCTGTCGTTGATACACCTTCTGTTGGGAGCGAAAAAACGATTACCCTCGCGGCACAGCAGCAACAGTGTCCCGATTCCGCCGGTGAGTACGATCGAGCATGCATTTTTTTTCGAGACGTCTCGTGTAACTCGGTCTTTAACTCTTGGTTATCAGATCGACGCCGCCCCGCCTACGTCGGTGGTATCAACGAAGGTGCCGGTACATCGGGCATACAGTATGGTGGGGGTAAGAGAAAGAGAGCACCGTCTCCTGAAAATTCCTCGACAGACGATGAGATGGAGGTGGTGTTTTCCGACGAATCTTCCGGTGAGTACGCCAGAGTCTGCATTCTCCTTTTTCCCAATTGTCGATACGATTCGTGTAACCGGGACATTACTCTTGGCCGTCAGAGCGGCGCCGCGCTGTCTACGATGCATCGAAACGATCCGGAGGTAACAACGAAGACGCTTGTCTACAGCGGGGTGGAGGGAAGAGAGAGAGAGAGTCGCCGGCACGGCTGTGGACGATCACATTGCGCGTCCTCCGGGTGTTAGATTTCTGATTGTAGACGAGAGTGGTAAATATTATCGTAGATTCGCCGTAACGGGGAGCGTCTTTACGTTGAAAATCATTACACCGCCGGAAACAGTCGACCCTGTTACCTGGCTCGAAGAAGCCGTCAGGGATATTCACAATTACGCCACGACCACCGCCCCGGACTCTGTCGATGATACCGCTAACGATTATATCGGATTCGGACTAGACACCCCCTCGTTCGCTCTGGGTACGGCCGGTTTGTCGTTTCGACCTGTTCGGGACTCTCACTACGAGGATCTCTGGCGACTAGTGTTCAGTCTCAGTCAAAGCGCCTCCGAATTTCGTTTGGATGACGCGTTCAGAATCACCGTTAACCGGGTCAGCGTTCCGGTGGGTCGCGGGTGAAAGAGCAGACCTCTCACCCACGAGGAGGTGAGCAAACGGGCGCTTCTCGAGGTCGAACGCGACAATCTTTGTCTACCGCGCTCTATAATTTCTGCTCGCGCCTACCTGAACAGAGAGGGTCTCAGGGGTGATGACGCTGACCCCGCGCTTCGATGGTCCGACGTACGTCGCGCGAAATCCAGACTTCAGAGGGAGGCTGCCCTGGCTTTGTGCAGAGAGGCGCGCGTAGAAGTCCCCCCAGAGGGCTGCGGTATGCGAGAGATCGTCAGATTTCAAGAATATCTGGCTGCTCTGGGTCTAGCCATCGCGATATACGATTTCAATACCTTTGGCCGCGGGGGTGAGGTCGTTTACAACGGGACGCGCGTACTAGCTGAGCGGGGTGAATACCCCAGCGCCACATTGAACATACTCTACTTTCCTCGCGGCGGTGATTACAAGCCTATATTAAATCTTACCGCCGCAGCAGCCAACATACGCTTCTGCGAGCCCTGCAACGTCGCCTATCGTTATACCGGCGATCACAGGTGCTCCAACAGATGTCCAGGGTGCAACACCGTTCCGCAGTGCGACAGAGCGGGGGTACGGATGCCGTGCGTTGCCTGCGGCCGGTGGTTCTTTGGGGCGGAATGTCTGCGGAGACATCGCGTGGCGGGGTCGTTCGATCCTCGCAGAAGCGTCTGCGATACCCTGCAGATGTACAGTGGGTGCGGTCTGTTCGTCGATCGCACGAAAAGGGTTCACTCTTGCGGCAACGCGTACTGCAACACGTGCAGATCCGTGCAGGCGGTAAACCACGACTGTTACATGCAGCCTCTGAAGCCGCCCACCGGAAACCTGGAACATATATTCGTATTCTATGACTTTGAGACCCAGCAGTGCGCCCCGGTGGCCGGCAGCGGAGATGTCAATTTGCACGTGCCGAACCTGTGCGTGGTGCAGCAGACGTGCACCAACTGCATACACGAGCCCGATATAAGTACACCCTGTCCTAGTTGCGGTCTCGTGCGCGAGTTCGTATTCCGAGAGAACCCCGTTAAACAGCTGGTGGACTTTGTCACGCGGGACGTTCACCGGTTCAAAAAGATCTACTGTATAGCGCATAACGCCAGCGGTTTCGATTCGCAATTCATACTGCGCTACCTGGTAGAAAATAACAGAGATCCGCCGCAGGTGATCCTGAACGGTACCAAGATCATACTGATGGAGACGGGTCACACGCGTTTCCTGGACTCTTTGGCCTACATGCCTATGGCTCTAGCCGCGCTACCCAAGGCATTCGGCCTACCTGTGGAATCGCGCAAGGGTATCTTTCCGCATCTGTTCAATACACCCGAGAATCGGGATTACATAGGTCCGTTGCCAGCCGCGGAATTCTACTCGCCCGACAGTATGAAGACCTCGGACAGGCAAGCTTTCTACAAATGGCACGAGAAGGCCACAGCCGGCGGGTACGTGTTCGATTTTAACCGCGAGCTAGTCGAATACTGTCGCAGCGACGTGGACATCCTTCGCCGAGCATGCGTCGCGTTTAGAGATATTTTTCTGAATTGCGGCGATGTTTGTCTGTTCTCGCGAAGCACCACCATAGCATCGGCCTGTTCCGTCGTGTTTCGACAGAATTTCCTGAGGCCCCGTACCATAGGAGTGCTACCGGCCGGCGGGTACAGGTTAGCCAACAATCAATCGGCGAAAGCGGTCAAATGGCTCGTTTGGATGGAGAGGGAGTTGGGGACGGAGGTGAGGCACGCCGGACGAGGTCGCGAGTACAGGATCCCCGAGACGAGGCGGGTTGTCGACGGGTATTACACAGACGCGGGTGCGGAGCGACACGTGCTGGAATTTCACGGATGCTACTGGCACGGGTGTCGGAGATATCACACGATCAATCGCGACAAAGAACTAGCGGGCGGGGATACGATGGACAGACGGTGGCAAGAGACTGGGGCAAAAACGGCACGCATGATCGAGCTCGGTTACAGGGTCACGGAGATGTGGGAATGCGCGTTCGACGAGATGATGGATACCGATCCTGAAATGCGCGATTACATCGAACAGCATCCGCTGGTCCTCTCCCGCGATTCGTTGAATCCTCGAGAGGCGTTTTTCGGAGGGCGTACGGGGAACACGAAGCGTTATCACGAGGCTGCCCCGTAGACGTATGCTCTCTGTACCCTTGGGTGTGCAAAACCGGTCGCTACCCTGTGGGCCACCCGCGAGTCTACGTAGGTGGGGAGTGCAAAGCGTTGACCGGTCCCCACAACACAGACATCTCCGGGCTCGAGGGTCTCGTGAAATGCGTGATCCTGCCACCCAGGAATCTCTATCATCCGGTGTTGCCGGTCCGGATGCGCGGAAAACTCATGTTTCCTCTGTGTCGCTCCTGCTGCGAGGCTTCTCTGCAGATCGATTGTCCGCACGAGTCGGAGGCCGATCGGTGGCTCACGGGTACCTGGGTGTCGGCCGAGCTGCAGAAAGCCGTGGCTGTCGGCTACAGCGTGATCGACGTGTCGGAGATCTGGCAATACGAGAGCATGGTGTACGATCCGGCCAGCGGTCAGGGGGGACTCTTTGCTCCCTACATAGACACTTTTCTGAAAATTAAGCAAGAAGCCAGCGGGTGGCCCGGCGAGTGCACCGACGAGGCGTCCCGCGACCGTTATCTCGCGGAGTACGAGCAGGTGGAGGGTATCAGGTTGCAGCGGGAGAAAATAACAAAGAACGCCGGCCTGCGTTCCGTATCCAAGCTCTGCCTGAACTCGTTCTGGGGTAAATTTGGTCAGCGCGAAAACCTCCCGCGTACCGAGGTGATCAGAGACCGTCAACGTCTGCTGGAACTGTTGACGGATCCCGAGACCGAGGTGGTCGATATCTTGCCTGTGACGGAGCAAATACTCTACGCGCGGTGGATTAATACGGAGGAGAGCATCGTACCGTCTCCGCTGGCCAACGTTGTGCTGGCCGCCTACACCACTGCCCAGGCTCGCCTCAAGCTGTACAGCTATCTCGAGAGACTCGGGCGCCGGGTGTTGTATTACGATACGGACTCTGTTATTTACGTGAGGAGAAGCGGGGAGTGGAAGCCGGGTACGGGTAACTTTTTAGGCGATCTGACGGACGAGCTGGCGGAATACGGCGAGAGGAGTTACATAAAAGCCTTCGTTTCCGGCGGTCCGAAATTTTACGCGTACCTGGTACAAAAGGGGAATGGGGAGGTGGCCGAGGTTTGCAAAGTGAAGGGGGTCACTCTAAATTATCAGACTCGAATGAGGATGAATTTTGATTCGATCCGGGGCATGGTGGTCGAGGCTGACGAAGCTATTCGCGTCGAGCGAAGAGCTATTCAGCGTACGGCGCTGCATCGGGTAGTCACCCGCAGCGTGAACAAAATATGCCGCCCCGTTCAAACGAAAAGACGCCTCTGCGACACGGGCTACGACACTCTTCCTTTCGGCTACAAATCGCACAACTGAATTACCGTGCATCTCGCTCTGCAGCTAGGTTTAGACTCTCTCTCTCTCTCTTTCTCTCAACGCTTATACTCTGTTATTCGACACGCGCGTAAACAGAGATAAACCTCGACTCGCCAGACTACCGGGGAACACAAGTGTGCGGCGGTTACTCATCGGCTCGGTAGGTCAGTAGTAGTAGTAGTAGTAGTAGTAGCTGTAGTATTTGCTTATCAATCCGAGCGTAAAACGGCGGGTGCGGGGGGTGTGTGCGGCGGTCTGAGAAGCTGAGGTCGCCGCACGCCGCGAGGCAACCCCCCCCGAGTAAGCTGATACGGGTTGCCTTTGCCGCTTTAGGAGCTGCTTCGCGGCCGGCGTCCCGTCTCTCTCGCTCTTAGCTGTTAAGTGAGAGAGACGGGGCGGACGCGAGCGCGCGCGCATTACCAAAAGCTTTTACGTAACGCGCGCACCCCGGGGGGCCCCACCGCGGTCAAGCCATCGCGACAGGGATTTTGACGCAAAACCGAGCACGCGTCGATGATTTTTTTTATATATTTAATTGCAGATTCGACGGAGCTGTGAGTCGCGAGGATGGACACGCGCTGGAAACATCCCTTTTCCGCCATCCTAGCCGGGCCTTCCGGTTGCGGTAAATCCAACTTTGTGAAAAACTTTCTGCAACACGCGAGCGAGATGTGCGACACGGAGTTCGCGAGGGTGGTCTGGCACTACGCCGAGTGGCAACCGTTGTACGGGGAATCGAGCTCCGTGGAATATCGAGAGGGTTTGCCGCAACCGGCCGACTACGACGCGAACGACCGGCCCAAACTGCTCGTCATCGACGATCTGATGCGCGAGTCGTCCAACGGCGTTGTCATCGATCTCTTCACCAAGGGATGCCACCACAAGAACATGAGCGTGTTCCTGATCACGCAGAATCTGTTTTACCAGGGACGCGGGCAGAGGGATATCTCGCTGAACGCCAATTATATAGTTTTCTTCAAGAATCCGCGCGATCGCGCGCAGATACATCACCTGGCTCGTCAGGTGCACCCCGAGGACCCTCGCTTCCTGCAGGAGGCCTACAACGACGCCACAGCGCGCCCCCACGGCTATCTGCTTCTCGATCCGAAACAATCCACCCCGGAGAACTGCCGCTTTCGCACCGATATATTTCCCTCGGATTCGCGTCACTACGTTTACGTGCCTCGCAGAGATATAAAGGGTGGAGGATCGCACGCGGCGCCAGTCTTTCGTCTGTGATGAAACCCGGAGCTAGACGAGGAGCAGGAGGAAGAAGAGGTTCGGCTCTTCCAACGCCGCGATCTTGCACGCTATCTGTAAATCGGACCCAGCTTGGCGACGGGCTCTGCTGCGCACGGCCGACGACGCTCTGGTGAAAAACATTTGCGAGTGCGCTCTGAACACACTCAGGGGTAACGTGAGCCTGAGCGTCGATCAGAAGAGACGTTTGAGCAAGCACAGAAAAACTTTACGTCGCCTGGCCTGCAACACGGGCAGCTGGAAAAGTAAGAAGCGTTTGCTGCTTCAACGGGGTGGATTTCTACCCTTGCTACTGGCGCCGATTATCGGCGGGTGATAAAAAAAAATTGAGGAAATGGAGCGGGCCAAGAAAATGGTCCTGATACCGCAGGAGACAGCCGAACGTATCCAGCAGCGGCGACCCCATACGGATCCCGCGAGCCGTCTGGATAGCGAGATGCACGCTATTCTCAACGACCCGGCGAAAAACGATCGGGAAAAATGGAAGCTGTACCGACAGGTGCTGAGACGTTTCTTGTTTTTTGCCGCCGAGTCGCGAAAACCTTTGCAATTCTCTATACGAGGGGTGGGTGGCAAGGCTGCTGCTGCTGCTGCTGGTGAAGAAGAACAAGAAGAGATGGATGGGGTGACTGAGGGGAATGCAGCTGGTAACAGCGGTGTAGCTATACAGGATATCGTGGTGAGCGTGCCGGACAAGTTTCGGCGGAAAGCGGAGCTGTTGCTGAACTATTCGACCACCAACGGTCGCTCCGAGATCTCGTGGGACGACAAGGGGACGATAGCCATAAGGGGCGCTCAGATAGCCGGGACGAACATCATCGATCTGATAAACGACGCGGTACGCGAGAGAAAATCTATGCAGGCCAGGGGAAGGGAACAGTTCGCGCGGCTCCTTCACGCGATCAACACGCCTCAAGAGTACATAGGTAATCCCGTTTTTCAAAAACCTACGCGTCACGCCTCGTCACGATCGACAGCCGGCCCATCTCATCAGAGACGTATCAACGACGAGGACCGGGCTGTGGACGGTGACGTTGATACGAACGAGGCGGGTGAGGAGGAGGAGGACACGGATTCGGACTCGATATTTGCCACACCCAAGAACAGACAACGACCGGGGCAAACCGGAAACGGTGGTTGGTTGAGACTCAGGTTGAAATGAAATGAAGATCCTCGAAGGACTGTACTACGATCCGGCCAACGAGGCGGGTTACGCGGGTGCAAGGAACTTGACTCGATCCGTGGGAAGAAAAAAAGGGAAAAAAAAAATACCTCGCGCCGCGGTGGTCGAATGGCTGGCGTCGCAGGACGCGTACACGCTGCACAAGTCCATACGTAGGAAATTTCCCCGAGCCAGATACAACGTGCAGAATATAGACGACCTGTGGGAGGCGGATCTGGTGGACCTCAGATCGATCAAACAGTACAACGACGGATACGGCTACCTGCTGGTGATCATCGACGTGCTCAGCAAGTTTGCCTGGGTCGAGCCGCTCGCCGACAAGAGCGCGGCCACCGTTGCCGGGGCTTTCGAGCGCGTGTTGTCCTCCGCGGAACGGTGCCCTGTCCAATTGCAGACCGACAAAGGCAAGGAGTTTGTAGGAGCTCAATTCCAGAAGCTGCTCGCTGCCAGAGGGGTGCGGTACAGAGTCACGCGAAACCCCGACATAAAGGCCGCCGTTGTGGAACGCTTCAATCGCACTCTCAAGGAGAGAATGTGGCGTTACTTCACCCACAAAAATACCCATCGCTACCTGGATGTGCTGCGACAGCTGGTGGAGGGGTACAACGCGACCACGCACTCGACCATTAAAATGGCTCCGTCGATGGTGACTCTGGAAAATGCGGCAGCCGCCCGCTTCAACATGGAAGCGGCACGCGGTGGCCCGCCGCGATCCGGTGCTAAGCCACGCTTTCGGGTGGGGGAGCGGGTTCGCATCAGTAAGGCTAAGGGTGCCTTCAAGAAGGGTTACGAGGCCAACTGGACCGAGGAGGTGTTTGAGATTCGACGCGTTCTGCACCGCGCGCCGATCGTCTACCTGCTCGAGGATTTGGAGGGGGAGGAAATAGACGGTTTGTTTTACGAGGCTGAGTTGCAGCGTGTGATCAAGGACGATGTTATGACCGTGGATAAAATAATACGGACGCGAGGAAAGGGGGCCAGTAAGAAGCTGTTTGTCAGCTGGCGCGGTTATCCGGAAAAGTTCAACTCTTGGATCGCTGCGAGCAGCGTGCGAAAACAGGCATGAAGGATCAGTTTTACATCACGCTGCCCAGCAACAGTTCCATAAAATTTTTCCCCGACAACACGACGGCTCGCTACACCACCCAGCTACCGCGACGAATCGAGCTTGTCGGAGAGTGGGAAGTCGCCCTGGTGGAGATCCAGTACCCGCTGACGCTTCGGAACATAAACGAGCCCTACAACTGTGTGCGATTTCACGTGCATCGTTCGGAGACACCAGCCGAGAATTTTTACGATATTTCGTTGTCGGAGGACGTACGAGTGGGGCATGGTATTGACACAGATATTGCGGAAATTATCCAAGCATTGAACAGCTTTCCGACCATCAAGGAACATTTGGAGTTTGGACGAGCCGACAGCGCGGACGATCGCTTGGACGTGGTCAGAAAATGCAGCTGCAAGGACGGTCACTACCTCTCGTTTTGCGACGGTCTGCGTCAACAGCTCGGATTTCCAAAGCTCACGACCGACATACGCGACAGGCTGGTGGCCGACCATCCTTTGAACCTACCCGGCGGGATACCCTCGCAGATGCTTGTCTACACGGATCTCGCGGAGCCCAGAATAGTGGGCGATGTCTACGCTCCGCTGCTGCGTATAGTGCGGACGGTTGGCAAAAATTTTCACAACGGTGTCTCGGAAAGCAAATCCCTGGCACCTCCGCACTACGTACCTCTGCCTCTCACCAATTTCCGAACCATTGAAATCGATATAAGGGACTCTCAGGGTAGACCCATGCCATTCACGCGCGGGACGTTGACGGCTACGTTGCACTTCAAGAGGTCGCACTGATTGCTCACTACCTTGAACATTACGACGATCAGGTGGGTGGTGGTGTAAGCAGAGTTTATTCCGGTGCGCCGCTACAGCGTGGTAACGGAATCGGTAGCTTCCTGGGGGGATTGTTTCGCCGCGTGATACCCATTCTGAAGAGCGGTGCGCGCGTGTTGGGCAAGGAGGCTCTGCGGACCGGTGTGGGCGTCATGGAGGATATGGACGCCAACACACCCTTCAAAGAGGCTCTCAAGAAACGCGTCATCGAGTCGGGTTACAATCTGAGGCGAAAAGCTACGGATAAATTGGGCAATCTGATGAAGGGGTCCGGATATAAAGCGCTGCGCGGCAGACCGAGGGGACAGTTGCTGCGGGGTCGCGGTGCAGGATCGATCGGGTCTCGTAGGAAAGGTGTCAAGAAAAGCAAACCGATCAAGAAGAAGAAGAAGAAACCAGGGCTTGCCGAAATTAAGAAGAAGAAAACAACTCTCAATAAGAAGAAGAAGAAGAAAAGCTGTTGCGGAAGTAAAAAAAGAAGTGTTGCCGATATCTTCGGAGCTCGCTGACAACGAAAATAATAAACACAGACCATGGCGTACTTGCACACGCACTCCTGCGAGTGTCTGAAATCGGAGCTGGATTTGTTCTCTCTACCGCCGAAGCAAACCACGATCGAGAGCGGGCAGTGGGTCCACTACAAGCCTGTGTCGTCGCTCACGGATGACTCACCCATAGAGTTTATGGTGCCCGGCCTCAGCGACGAGTGTCTCGACCTCTCCCACACTATGCTCAGCCTGCGTGTGAGTCTTCAACCGCTCAGCAGGGAACCGGCGGCAAAGGGGGCGGCAAAGGCCGTCGTGGCCCCTATAAACAACCTGCT
Source organism: Tenthredo livida (assembly GCA_963992785.1). Taxonomy (NCBI): domain Eukaryota; kingdom Metazoa; phylum Arthropoda; class Insecta; order Hymenoptera; family Tenthredinidae; genus Tenthredo; species Tenthredo livida. The sequence goes on along the minus strand of OZ023070.1, from coordinate 15,112,926 downwards.
GCACTCTCTGTTCAGCCAGGCCGACGTGTTCTTCAATCAGAAGCTGGTTTCACCGGCCAATAACGCGTACGCCTACCGGGCCTACATAGAGTCGTTGCTGAATTACAATTCGGCTGCGAAAAAATCACACCTAACCACCACCCTGTGGTACGGGGATACAGCGGGGAAGATGGATGAAATCGGACCGGCTAACAAAGGGTTTGCCTAGCGGCAAAAATTTCTGAACGGCGAAACCAGTGTGGATTTGATCGGGCATCTTCACTGCGACGTGTTTAATCAGGAGAAATTTCTGCTAAACGGTGTCGAGTTACGGGTACGCCTCGTGCGCTCGCGGGACGCCTTCTGCCTCATGGAGTGCACCAACACACACGGCGTACACATACTAGAGGCCTCGCTGCTCGTGCGACGCGTAACGATAAACCCCGGCGTGCTGCTGGCTCACGCCAGAGCTCTGGGTAAAGGTACCGCAAAGTATCCTCTTACCAGAGTGGAGGTGAAGGCGATGACTATTCACAGCGGTGTGCAGGGTGATACGTTGGACAATTAGACCGGGAGATGGTAACACAAAAAAGTTAGTCATTTGTTACAGGTATGGCGACCCCCTACGGGTCTAATTGTGTAATGAACAAGACGAAATAGATGCTAACTCACTGGCCGTTGGGGCGTAATCGCGTGGCGATCTACCGAACGTGTAGGAAAAATCTGGGTTTTCAAACGTTCTGTTACACGATAATTCTTATATTTTCCAGTAAATTATAAAAAAAAAAGTCGGCGGAAGCGTAATGCCATACTTATCCGGTGGTGCTTATACCCCGCCATACCAATTAGAACGCGTTGATTTTTAATTTTTTTTTGGAAGACTTGTTACAGGCTAACTTTTTTTTTAACTGGTCATCTTTGAAAAGCCATTCACGGAAATCACCATGCCATACCGTTCCGATGGTTCCAAGCAGCCGCCATACCGCCGCAAAGACGCAATTTTTTTTAATAATTCTAAACCATTTGTTACACCTTATCGATTTGTGTGCTACTTATTTGTATGATTAAAAATGAAAATCAGACTACGCCATACCCGTGTGATGGGTCTAATAAGTACAATGGTATAGGTCGTGAAGATTTCCCCCACGGGTATTGCCTGACGGCCTTCGACCTCACCCCCGATCTGTCGGCAAACAGCGGCACCCACTGGAATTTGGTCAGACACGGCAGCGTTAGAATCGAGGTGCGCTTCGAGGCTGCCCTGGCAACGACGATAAATTGCATCGTGTACGCGGAATTTGACAACGTCTTGGAAATCGACGCGGCGCGCCAGGTTATAGTGGATTTTGGCGGCTAGACAGCGGGGTGAAACCTGAACCATCTCCCCCCACCATTGCAAAAAAAAAAAAAAAAAAAAGGATGGCTGACGTTGCGTAGCGAGGGAAGGTCGAACGAAAAGCGCAGTATCCAGTTTTCCGTATACCCGCGAACACGTCCCTAGCGATATGGTGGACTACGTGGTCGATGTGCAGGGTTTTCGAGACGCTCAAAACGGTTTCGCTGTCAAGGAGGTTTCCGTGTTGGCTTTGAATCGCAACCACATCGGGCACTGGGTAGCCACACCACCCTGTGCCTTCACCGATCTCCCGACGATTATTTGTGCTCAGAACAACTATCTTTCGCGCAGGTATCACGGTATAGAGTGGTTTGACGGTGATATTCAAGAGAAACAAATCTACAGAAGACTGCGCGCCGTGGCACGTTCGGCCCGCATGATTTACACGCGCGGTGAGGAAAAGGCGAAATTGTTGCGGCGCGTTATGTCGCGTCAGGTGACAAATCTGGAGTTTGACGACTGCCCCGCAATCGGAAAGCTGCCACCATCGGATACGTACTGCATGCATCACGCTCTGTGCAATCCCGGGGAGTTTGTCTGCTCGTTGAATCGCGCGGCTGTGCTGAAATCTTGGCTGTTCGGGAGAAGAACGGTTGACGAGGTGGACGGTAGCGGGTTTTCTACAGCCGAAGAGTGTGATGAACAGTCTGGAACTGAGGAGGGTTTTGGCGCTGATACCGACGGCTACGTGTGGAGTCTACCCGGCTGATCGTATTCCTTTGCGGTGGTCCCGCCCCGCGGCCCTTATCGCAAACATCGATGACCACACACAGCCCGGAAGTCACTGGGTCGCTTTCTACAACGATGACTCAGGCAACGGGGTCTACTTTGACAGTTACGGAGTCGCACCCTTCATCCCACACCACGTCCAACGTCTGCGAAAAAACTGTCGCCGCTACCGGTACAACACGCGTCAGCTCCAGAGTATCTTTTCAGACGTGTGTGGTCAGTTTTGTGTTATGTTTCTTTATTATATGCATTTTGGTTACACGCTTGATGATTTTCTCGATAATTTTACGGCAGATTATGTAAAAAATGATGCGATCGCCGCGTCGTTTTACAATTGCGTGGTCAAGAAATTGAAGAGTTGCGACAAACTCGACGCCTCTTGTATATCCTGTGTACAGATATGTTTGAGGAAACGTTGTTAATTATAGGCTATAGTTTTAAGCAATATTGAATAAAGCGAAAATTTTGTAACGAAACAGCGTGTGTCGTTTATTGCGAGCGCATCCCACCTATATTTCAGCAACCTCAGCGGCTTTGCACGTGAGGATGGTAAGTTGACCCTAGTCGGGACATCGAGACGTTTCTTGGTAATCGTGTGTCTCTATTGTGCCACTATCACCACCCCCCTGGCTCCAGGTACGCGATGCAGCGAGGCATATTTCTATGCAGGACGCGGCAGTATACTTTGCGACGTCGTTTGAGAAGTAAGTGTGATTGTTCTTTGATCGGAGTTTTGTGATTGAAATAGTTTTTTTGGTTGCAGAAATGGAGAATGATCTAGTGTTGCTTATGATCCACGCCGACCCCCGTGACATGTGGATGGTCAGAGAACGGTTGATCGCGAGGCTCGCGGAAATCGACGCCGAGTTAGAGGCGCGGCGGGCAGAGTTGGCTGCCCTAGAGGAGGAGGAGGGCAGCGACAGTGACTTTGCCGACAGCGGCTCGGACATGAGCTCCGCGAGCCCGAGCATCCCGGAGGACGTGGAACATATTGTTCACGGGGGTGAGGGTGGAATTATAATTGAGAATGTGGTGGAAGAGCCCAATGTGGATGTGGTGGCATGGATGGGCAACGGGCGGGACGACGGGGAAGTGGAGGAGGTGGTAGAGGAAATAAGGGATTACGAGGCCGAGGAGAGGGAGAGGGAAAGACTGAGGGAGGAAGGCTCCGACACCGATGACGAGGAGTGGTGGCTCCCATCGGACGAGGAGGGCTACGTCACCGGTAGGTTGATACATAATTTTGATTGAATTTCGTTGAATTATATCGATAATAATAATAATAATAATGATACTCGTATGTTTGAGACGACATGCAGGACGAGGAGGGGGAGGTGGTGGAGGAGGCGGAGGCTCTTTGACATTATAAAAAAAATAAAGAAATATTTAAAATTAATTTGCGCGTCATTCCCTGCATATACCCAAGCATTTTCTGTCAATTCCAGCTAGTATATATATTGTAACGAGGCAGATTTGTTCAGCCTCGTAAATGAACCATCTCCTCTTCCTCAGACCGAAGTGACCACCTTATTTAATAAACCGAATTCAAAGCGAGAAGTCCCAGCTCAAGTGCCCAAGGTCCATTGTAGTAATTATAAGTTCATGTACTAATACTTTTTCCCGTTCCCTATATCTTATATTCCCGTACCGTTCCTGCCGAAATCATCGAGGGAGATCATCCCTCAATCTCATCCGGCCTGGCAGGCCACCCGGCCTTCGAGTGATTAACCGGGGGACAAACGAGTCATCGTATCCCGAGCTATGCCTGGAAGAGCGCTGCAATAAGAATCTGTCACATGGAGTAGCCCCTATCCTTCCTCTACCTGTCCCGCATCGGCTTGGTCCACCGGTCCAATATGCAGAATTCCGCCTTCCAGGATATCGAAACAAATAGAACACGACGAGACATCTAACAACCCCCTGGCGAAAGCTTGAAGTGCCAAAAGGCCCTGTCAGGCCCGCGACACAACCCGGCTGCAGAAGTCAACACGCCCATTAATTTTATGCGCAATACCCCCCTCACCCCCCCCAAATAGCATTTAGATAGAGACAGATCTAGACGCTTCACTTCTTGCTTGGATTCAGTTCTGTAAAGTCCTGTTTTAAGAAAAATCTGAAATTGTTAATTGCGTGTCTCGAATATCACTTGATTTAAAGCCTAAAGCAATAAATATTAATTTGTTCAACTCAGTTAGTGAGTGTTGAGCCTTGTGAAAGGTAAGATTCCAATCCTAGACGACTCTTCGATTGATTATAGATTGATTAAAAAGAAATTCGTTTCTTCGTGCGTAGTTGGGTCAGGCCTCGAGGAGGGTGACGCCATTGACATATCATCGAATTGTCGTGCTTTAGTTTTGTTTAACTATTGATTATTGATTATATTATTGATCATTGTATTCCCCCTGATATATATTGTGCCTTATCGATTGATTTTTCGAGAAAATACCGTCTATAATAATCATAGCATCAATAATTGTCGTACCGTCCCTGTTTCTCGTGTCGTTATTATTTGTCGTGTTTTTATTATTTATCGTATCGTCATTCTTCATCGTATTTTTATTATTTATCGTCTAAACCTTGTTTATCGTGTCTTCCTTATTTCTCGTATAATTATTAGTTATCGTACCGTCAACTATTTGTCTTAAATCGTGTGTTAAATATTTCCGTGTCTCTTTCCTTGAAAGTATTATCACTTGTTAATTTGAATAACCGATCCTTATTACTTGTTAAACTCTCAGAAAATATATCCCCGCGTGGAAAAATAAGTTCGTAGTCGAATACGACAAAAAAATCTCGACGGCTTGTCGAGCCACGGATCTCTGGAAAAATCGGTCTACAGGCTGTAGATTAGCTAATGTAAAATAATCCCCTTCCCGTAACCCCTTGTCGTTGAAAGTAGTCAGTAAACCCTTAATAAACCTTGAGCTGGTATAAGTATCATTACTTCGAGTTATAATTTGTATTAGATTCTCGCGTTCCCTTTGTGTTAATTTGTTGCGGCGTAGTTGCATGGCGTGCCTCGTGTAAAGTTGCCTTGGCCATCTTGGCACGAACTTGTTTGAATCTAGTCCCGACGCCTTGCACTTCCTATAGAAAGACGCCTCGCATGTACTATAGAAAGTTCTGTAATACCGACTGGTCCCATTAGTTCCAAGAAGTCCCCAAATTATTGATTTTATAGATTCCCAATTCCCCTAGGTTACCGACCTATAATTTAGGAACTAATATTTTAGTGAAATTGATTCCTACCATACCATATTTGTTTTCTTCCTCTTATGTAATTTGTCCTACCTTATCTTCTTCTATACTACCTTATATTCTATATTGTTATCTGTCCTACTTTTCGTTTGTGACCTAGTCAGTCAGCTGTTCCAAATTATTTTTTGTTTGAATTGTTTAACGTGTGTTAGTCCCGATCCAAATGATCGGCTTTGATTGTTTAATTTGTTTTTATCTTTTGTTTAATTATTCTAATAATTTGTTGTTAATTACCGTCCCAAATAAAAGGTTTCTTTGCGATCTAAATCCATAAACCATAAAAATATATAAGTCTACCCTAAATTATTTCGCCCCCATGTTCCCCTCACGCTGAGCCAACCGTGTTGTATCGTTAGTGTTAGTTAATCCTTTTAGTTTATTTTCTGTTATCATAAGATATTTTATTTAATCCTTTTAGTTTATTTTCTTTTATTATAATATATTTTATTTAATTCGATTATTTCAATTACTATTATTTTATTCTATTTCCATTATTATTATTATTACTTTATTTCCTTTATTATTATATTACCGTATCGTTCCGTTCCGTTAGTTTCTTTTTTTTTTGTATACCGCGGTACCCTTAGGTACCTGGCGCCCAACCTTTAGTGGACCAAGGAAGGTGCCGAATCTTTGTCGATCGTATAACCCGACGGAGTAAAACCCCCACCGTCGGCTCTGCACGTCACAATATATAGGATGAGAATTTATTATTTTAAAACGGCCGCCATCTTGGATTTTGGAAAAAAAGGCCGCCATCTTGTATTCTGAAAAACGGGCGCCATGTTGGATTCAGAAAACAGGCGCCATATTCGATTTTGGAAAAAAGGCCGCCATCTTGAATTCTTAAAAACGGCCGCCATGTTGGATTCAGAAAACGGGCGCCATATTGGATTTTGGAAAAAAAGACTGCCATCTTGAATTCTGAAAAACGGGGGCCATATTGTTTTAATGTGCATGGGCGGCGCCATCTTGGATAGGACGGTCTCATTGTTTCGACGCCAAGTCCCCACTCCGCGGGGTCAATGACCTGGTGGTGACGTCATTTGTTGTGACGGCCCATGGCTGGCATCTACTACTCACATTGTACGACTTTGAGCAATTATCATTGCACTGTGGGGAACTTGCACTCACTCGCTCACTATACTGTAGATACTGTGAATAACCGGTAGGACCATACCAGTAAGAATTAGCGTAAAAATTCTGATGATTGCTTGTCACACTAATGACATGAACGCGTAGGTAAGAACTGAAAATACTGGACTTTAGATAACCGGTAGGATTACCGGTAGGATTACTCCCATAGAAATTTGCGTAAAAATCGGATGATTGATTTGCGTAAAAATCTGATTATTGATTGTGGAGATAACCGGTAGGATCACCGGTAGGATTACTCCCATAGAAATTTGCGTAAAAATCGGATGATTGATTTGCGTAAAAATCTGATTATTGATTGTGACATTGATTTTCACATAAAATCGGACATAACCAGTGGGATTACCGGTAGAATTACTTCCATAAAAATTTGCGTAAAATGACACATAAAAATCGGCCATAAAGGCGCGGGTTAGAACTTTCTAGAAAAAGAAACTTTCTAGAAAAAGGTAAAGGCGCGGTCATGACTCCTCTACAGGGTGGATCTTGACTCTCATGGTTCTTGACTAACATAGCTATACTACTCCCGACACCCTAACATACACTTCACAATGGAAATAGAAAAGAACAACCAACTGCCCTTCCTGGACGTACTAGTCACGAAACAACAAGATGGTCAATTACAACACCGCGTATACCGCAAACCCACGCATAACAACAGATATCTCCACGCATCCTCACACCACCACCCATCACAAAAAGGATCAGTGATCAGCTCGCTCGACCACAGAGCACTGACGGTTCTCGATTCGAATAACCTCAACGACGAACTAGCCCACCTGAAGAAGACCCTCCAATCTAATGGGTACTCGTCCAAACAAATCCAACAAACCATCTAAAAACTCCAGAACAAAACTAACTCAGTAACAGACATCCCCAACTTACGAACAGAAGTAACGAGAAGAACTGCCTTCCTTCCCTACATTCAAGGAGTAACGGACTCCATAGGGAGAATCCTGAGGAAAAACAACATTGAACCGATTTTCAAACCACCACAGAAAATCGGGCAATTCCTCAACTACCCAAAAGATAAACTCCCCCCGCTCAGCTCATCAGGGGTGTACAGGATCCCTTGTTCCTGTGGAAAAGTCTACATCGGAGAAACCGGGAGGAAGATCAGCACTCGCCTCAAAGAACACCAGAGATGCGTCAAACTGAAGCACTTCACTGTCTCAGCTCTGGCGGAACACCAAATGGAAACGGGCCACCAAATCTTCTTTGACCAAACCACCTCCTTGGCTAACTCAAAACAGCATTTCCCTCGGAAATACAGAGAAGCCCGTGAAATCCGTAAACATCCAAACAACATCAACAGAAACAACGGACTTCAAACCCATTCTATTTGGAACGCCATCCTCCCGCTTTTTTAAATGTTCGGCCAACCATTTAAAAACATATGATTGGTCAACTCCACCCGGGCGGAACGTCGCACTTGGACGGCTCCGCACCTGGCATAAATAGGGACACCCTGTTGGGGAGCAACCAGTATCAGGTTGTTTCTCGCCTTGATGAAGTAAACTGCAATGTTTACGAAACGTCGACATCAAACCGTTAAACAACGCGGCTCCATCCCGGAAGCCAAGTCTTAGTCAGAAGCTCACCACGAAAGCTTTAAAGACCTTTTGTAAAAAAAATTACGATGATTTTCAAAAACATGCGGTCAAAAAGGTGTCCCGCCGCTTGACGTGGATTGACTCATATGAATGATGTACACAAACATGTATGATAAATGTAAATGTCATATATGTCATGATATATTTCGAAAATGTATTGGCTATATATAATGATTAGGGTGGTCCTTAAAAATAACATTTTTTAATTCACCACCTGGAAAGTTTCCTTTTCGTGTAAAAACGAGAGGTACATTTGTTTTCCGTCAAAGAATTAAAGAGAACACGTGCCGGCAGACGATCGAAGTTTTCGTTTGGATGGATCTGCAGTTTTTTGGAAATGTGTCACAAAATATGCGAATTTGACGGAAAACTGAAAAAAAAAATTCAATTGTTTCGTCCGGGCATCACCGCCCGTACGTTCGCCCCTCACTTACTTCAGTACCTCAACTCTTCACACGCTTCCCCCCTTTTCCCTCTACGTCTTCACTCTTCTTATCTGCCTGCTACCAGATAATCCGCGTCTTCCCTTCCTACTTCTAGAAAAGACTCGTTGCACCCGGCACTGCCAAATGCAACGAGTCAGCAAAAACCTCTTAACGTACTGTCCTAGTAACTACCTACATAGCTATGCTTCCCTCGGTTCCTCACTCACTTCTCAACTATACCTCTTCGTGCGAAGATAGCATATATATAACACAAGTACCATTATAACAAACAACTGTTAACCCGAATAGAAGTTATTATTTCGCTAACTAAACCTTCATTACATCAACAATCCCTCAGTTATACTCCGGTATTTGAAGCAGGGGACAAAACCCCAATAAAAGACGTAACACTGGCGGCAGCGGTGGTCCCCCTGTTACTGAGGGCATGTGAAAGAAAAAGTAAACGAAATATAAACCACTAACTAAACAAATCGTGACACCAAATAGTGAACCAATGTGCGAAATCAGTTGTGTGAACTAATAACCAAGGAAGCAACACTCGGTATAAACCACTGCGCCTAATACAAAAAAAAAAAAAAAACAGTGTCCTGTTACATTGCACGATACATCTTGTACGACCTGAATCACTCGTATACGCGAAAAGTGTAAACTATTAAACCGCTATCATCAACCTGGCGATAATTGGCAATCACAGAATTTGTTAACACAAATTGCAGCAACCAAACCTCAAAGCACCTCGCCCGCCAAACGCTCATCTGAGCCCCACAAAGAGCGAACCCGCTCCAACGACGACCAGAAGCCTGTTGACAACTCCAAGACACCAATATCACCAACGCTATCGCTCAACCCTCAGATCCAGAGTCAAGATCTCTACAGCAACAATCACCACTTCAGAGATATGCTAAGAAAAATCACTCTCATTGTACTCACCATAATTTCCAGAACGTAAGCTACCTTAACATACGTATACCATTTAAGGGGACCAGTACAGCTTGGTTTAAGATATTTCAAGTACTCCAGAATCACTTTATTTGTCAACCAAAGTTTATTTTACATCAAAAAGAATATTTCTGCAAAAAACTGTGTCGTAAGGTTTCAGGCACACCGTTGATCCAATCCAGTGTTTCGACGTCTCAACTTCTTCAGACAGGAGTTCCACATCTTATGAACGCGGGGATCTGAAAAGAAAAACACATGTGAAAACTTACAGTCATTTATCTAAAATTTCCAAAATTTGAGCCACTAATTTGCAAATAACTTGGCCAAAATAGACACATTCAAAAATTCCCTCGTTCATATCATGAGGATTTGTCGCCCGAACAAAATGAGCCGTCAAAGACCCCAATCGGAGCAACGGTGCTCCTAAAACCTTACGACACAGCTCCAAAAACATAGTTCTGAGATAAACGAGTTTGAAGATTTTGCAGAAAAATTGTTAAATAATTATATACTCCTCCGGAGACTCATACATCAAAAAGTTTGTTATACCAAAGTTGAGTGAATTTTTTTTTTCTTTTTTTATTTTCATTTTTCAAGAATAATTTTTTTTTTTTTCGGAAATTTAATTTTTTTTTCCTTTCTGCAAACTGTTTTCTCAGAACTTTTTTTTTCTATATATTTTTGTGTTCCATGCAAGCTTCTTTCTCTTACTTACTTCTTTAAAAAGCTCCAGCAGCATATGAAGGCCCTGCGGCATCCTCCGCAGACTCATTGTCCGCAAGCCGCAGCCTTCTCATGGCGATCCGTGTCTCACGGGAACTTCTAGCTGCTTGTTGCTCAGCTTGCTCGAGGCGTGACTTATCTGCCTGAATAGAGTGAGCCTTTGCGTTGGTTTCCGGATTGACTTTGAGCGCAGTCATGATCTTCAAAAGTCCTGTGGCTCCTTCGGAAAAAGTTACAGCTCCCATGTTAGCTGCTATGCGCACCAGATTGTGTCCAGTGTAAGTCCTCTTCGGACAGAATTTCCAGATGACGTTGTTGAGGGACTCGTTTGCATTTTGAGTCTTACCTCCGATGCAGCGCGTAAGTAGTTCTGGAGACGTCAAGTTGTGGAAAACAGGCTTGATCGTCTTCATTACAGCCTCTGGTAGCGAACTCTTGTGTTTATATTCCGCCACTGTACCTTTTGCGACCGCCTTATTATATTGGCACCAAGAATTTTCCCCACTTGGGCACAAATGATGCTGAGGCTTGTCATCTGTTGAACACTTATGGTGCCAGATTGCCCATATCGCCTTGCTCATATCTTCAACGGAGCCTGCATTGTTACGGATAGCGTTGCCGTAATATGACTGCATTTGATCTATGATCACGTCGGTCAACCTACCCTTTCCGGCCAAGAGTCTGCCATCAGAAAGTTTTTGCCCCCGCAGTTTCACTTTCAGCTTGCGCATTTGGGTTCCGAATCTCTTCTGAACGTGTCCGCAGCATTCAACCTTGTTGATCTTTACGTCGGGTCCGTAAGGCTCTGCTTCCACTACGGCGGCGTAACTTTTGGTATCGCCATCCCCAATGTAGTTGACATACTTCGCATTATGGTTTTCTTCGGAGCGCTGGAATATCCTGACCATACCACGTACCTCCATCGCCCCAGCACAGCCAGTGTGATTAGCCTGGCAGTGTGGCTTATGCTGCTCGTACCAAGTCTGCCATTCTTCACCAGTCTGCTTTCCTTTCCATCGTATGCATGCATTGCAGTGGGATGAAAGCACCTCGACGTCTACCACCTTGCCTGTTTCGCTGCCAATGACGGTACAAACACCGTTGAGTGATCTGAAGCCTCGTTTCTGCCATGTCCCATCGCACTGTACAGTGATGGCTCGAGCTTCAGGTGTCGCTGAAGTTTCTATTTCTTCTTCGACAGCTTGTTGGAAGACTCTTTTGGCAACTTGTGACGAAGCTTCCACTAGATGTCTCACAATTACATTGTATGTTGGCCGTTTTACAGGTGGTGGCAAGTCCATGACTCCGCAAAACCTTGCCAAACTGTCCAAGCCTTGCCCAATACAACGCATCGCTAGTATGGATCGCCTATTGATTTCATACGCGCTTCGTGTATTATCAATCATAGGACTATTCTTGAAGGTTTTTAGCTCGACGCAATTTTCACAAGAGATACCGTATGTCCCACCCAGTCCTCGCAAGCCAACTTCGGTCATAACTATCGACCCACCACATGTCTTGCAAGATAAATGCTCCCGCAGAGCACGAAATAGTGTTTCAACGTGAAACAGCCTATAGCCAGCAGAATTGCTGGCCTCGTAGTCGCCACTGATTTTTCTATCCGAAGCATTTAAAACATGAGTACTCTGTTCATCAGGCGTTGTTTGTTTCTGCGCAAATAGTTTTGCTCTCTTTTTTGACCGGCCAATGCATCCTTTTGTGCCAACACCAGAGCTCCTTTCTCTTCTTTTCATATTGAATATAATGAATATATTTTATATATTTCCTTTATGTTTCATTCAAAAATCTGTGAACAAAAAGCAAAAAAACTTCGACCGCACACACAGTTTGGCAGAAGCTTAGTGTAGATATTACTATTTTGATTGAATACTTACTTTGAGGTTATGGTTATAGCACAAGTAGTTATAGTTATAACACAAGTCACAACACCCGTACAACGATTACACGCTATAGATATTAGGTGAATTTATAATTTTTTAGTACTGAAAAGTACTGGTTTTATTTATTTTTTTCAAATCCGAAACACTGGAAATCGAGGAAACGCTCACGCAACCTTGAAAAGTATCGGAAAAGTAATGGCGATCATACAACATGTGATCAATATCGAAATCAAGCGCCAGCGCCACTTGCGCCAGATCGCGATAGCCAAATGACGAACTTTTGGCGGTAACTTCGAATCCTTGACGATTTCGTTGAAGTCAATTTTTTCACAGATGCAGAACACATTGAGGTAACAGAAACTGCAGAAAACGAAAACCCGATTATTTCGAAAATTCAAGCTGTACTGGTCCCCTTAAGATAAGTCATAAACCCCGCCGGAAACCATGCCCGACACAGAGACAGCATTCATGAATTTGAAAGTCGCGACTACAGCGATTCCAACTTTTGACGGAACAAATATCACGATAAAATCTTTCCATAAAAAAGTCGAAAACATAAAATTACTAATAGCACTATTAGATACACTCCTATTCGCTGCACTCGTACGATCAAAAATTGAAGGCCGCGCAGAAAGAGCACTCCAACGAGAAAGTTTCCAAACACTACAATCTCTTATAGACAACTTAAAACGCACGTTTGAATCGAAACAAAGAATATCAGACGTGCAATGTGCTATAGCGTGTGCACGCCAAGAGAAAGACGAGACCGCATTAGATTACGGAACTAGGATAGAAGAACTCGTAGATACCGCCATTGACATCATAGAGTCAAAAGAATCCGCTGAAAACGCGACTATACTAATAAAAAACGTTGAAGAAAACGCTGTACGCGCATTTATGAAGGGTCTGTGTGACGCGCTAGAACAAAGGGTGTTAAATGAGAAACCAGACACGCTGCAAGCGGCGGTCGATAAGGCGGTGAGCGCGGGAAAAATAGTATCAGAAAGGCAAAAACTGAGGGCGCAGACACCAAAAACAAATGAACCGACTCAAAACCGTAGCATTAATAGCTTGAAACGAACACCGCCTCAGGACCCGTCGCTGAACTGTTGGTTCTGCAAGCGTGTTAGGCACTCAATAAACGTAAAGGTCATACGGTCGAAAGGTGCCGCGCGCGAAACTACCAAAACCAACAAACACCCCAGAATCCTTCATTTTGCCAATGAAACGCTCCACAATACACCCAACAACCTCAGGCACACAACAGACCTCAGCATAACAACTCTGGTCAGCGACCAAATCAACCTGATAACCAAAACCGAAACCAACCAAACTCCGAACAGCCAAGATACGCACGCATAAACTTTACAAACACAAATACTAACTTCGCGAATACCGACAACTTCCCATTAGAATCGCAGACTTTAAACGAGTAACGGGACCACCATACGGACGCAACGACGTCCCGAACTCTAGAAATGCGTCCGAATACGTAAAAAGGATCCTTTCAGAATCACCGACTATTAGAATTCAATCACCCCAAATTATCGGCAACACTGGAACAGTAATAGTAGATACCGGTGCCAATTTGAACCTAATAGAACAAAAGATTATCACCCCGGACACTCGTGTCGAATCAAGGGATAAACGTTACATCTCGGGAATAACAGAAGGGTTCACAGTAACACAAGGTAGCATTAATCTAGAATTTGCGGGCACTTGCCACGAATTCCACCTAATAAGCAACGAATTTCCTATACAAGAAGACGGCATCCTAAGCGCCGATTTCCTGCGACTCGAGGAAGCAACAATCTGTTTTAAAAACGACCAACTCCATTCGCGAAACACAGGCGTTATCCCACTTCATTACAAATCCTCGAACAATGATATAAGAACATCCCGCATCCTTACAACAGCGGCAACACAAACACCCAAGATACACCTACACACGCCTCAAATCGCAAAACAGATGAGCACACTCTTGGTTGACACCGGAGCCGACATAAACGTGATAAAACTTAACGCAGTCAAACCAAACATACACTACACCCCGACGGACAATACCCAGATAACCGGCACAACAGACGGTGCTATAAAAACTCTAGGAAGCGTCAACGTACAAATCGACAATAGTTGGCACGTATTCCACCTAGTCGATAATTCCTTCCCAATAAAAGAAGACGGCATTTTGGGTACGAAATTCCTATACACTGAGAACGCCACAATTTCGTTCGGAACTGGTACAGTAACAACGGATAACTGTAAACCATTGAAAATACTAGACGAAAATATTGTATCCATCCCTAGCCGAACTGGTGAAGTGATATCATTGAACGTCGCCAACCCGACGATAAAAACAGGATTCATTGATAACACAGACCTTGGCCCCAGTATTTTTCTCGGCAAAGCCTTAGTCACGAACAGAAACGGTTTAGCATATGCATACGTGATTAACTCCAGCGAAACAGCTGCAGAGATAAGCAGGGCTGGGTAACATTTGAAATGGTTCCATTTAAAATATGCATTTGAAATGTAAAATGGCATTTTGCATTTTCATTTCAAATGGTATTTCCAAAAGCATTTTCATTTTATATTTAAAATGGTAAACTCAACCCATTTAGCCATTTACAAAATGCTAAATGGTAAATGCCGTAAGGCGTGAACCAGCGTTCAAACAGGCTAAGTTTTGGAAATTCATTTGGGAAAAACTAAGAATACAATATTATTAAATTTATGACACGTTTTTATGTACATCTTGATGAGTATGTGTGAAAATTGTCAGCTATAATACCCAAAGACCTTCAATATTATTGCATATTTCCCGAATTTTTTGGTGCACAGCAACGAGAGGTATTAGTTTTGCAAATTAAAATCCCTCGAAACTGATCCTGATCGGTCAGTATCAGATTGAAACAGGCCACGTGACCGAGAATACTGTACTCTGTTCGGCCAAGATAGTAATGGAGGAAATAATCATCAAAAAATATTCTAAGTTTCACACGTTATTCTTCTTTGCGTCGGCTGATGTTTCCCGTGCATATTGATCAATGGTGTACACAATTCGGCAAATATGGTTAGTTTGAAATAAAAAAAAAAATAAATGTTCTCATCAATTACATGATATTGGCTATACTATAGCCGCTATAGGGTGACGGAGGTTTTTTTTTTTTTTTTTTAACAGGTACTCAGAAGAAAATTCTTGAACTGTTTTTTTCAATTCTCGGAGTTTGATACATATTGCTCACAAGAACGTATTGATGAAACCGTGCGTTTAATTTAACGCGTTTACTTAATCAGGCCGGCCGGTTCGGTTGTCTACCTGCGCGTCAAATTCTTCCTTCGTATCGTTACAAACGCTATAACTAAAAAAATACTCCGAATATCTATCTACATGGGACCTTTTGCATAGTATTTCGGATACTTCAAAGTATTTCATGGAGAAATACTAATTTCTTTTGTTTTCTGAAAATTTTACAGTACACGGAGAGAATTTGTCTAGGAGAGATTCCCATACTTGCTGGTGAATGAGGTATATACTTGACATTGCACGAAATTTGATACAAAGTATAGGAAAGAGTAGAAGGAAAAATCGTTCATATACCATTAAAAATATTACTGTTCTCAATACTCGGTGGGACCTTTTCCTATACTTTGTATCAAATTTCGTGCAATGTCTAGTATATACCTGATTCACCAGCAAGTATGGGAATCTTTCTTAGAAAAATTCTCTCCGTGTAGGATATCCCTTGGCAAACGCATTATTGAAATCTTGTAAGTTGAGAGTCGTAACTAAGATTTCGTTGTTGAAAAATATAATGATTTTAAAGAAACTATTCTGCATTCCATTATCCATTTCAAATACCTATTTTTCATTTTACATTTCAAATGTATTCTGTAAAACCATTTCCATTTTGCATTTCAAATACAATTTTTAAACCAGTTTCTATTCACCATTTCAAATGGATTCGAAATACCATTCCACTCAGCCCTGGAGATAAGGAGGCCTGTAGTAACCTTAGAAGAAGTCGACGAACTCGAGGATACGAGACCCCAGCTGACCGACACAAGACTCACCAGCGTTCAATCAATTCTACTAACCAAGGCTCGGAAACTAATACCAATAACACTTCCCGTTCGCTTCACTTCTCCCCTAACTACGACTCGAAACGCCTCCACACCCTTATGGAAAACCTTCGATTGATCCATTTGAACGACGAAGAAAAACAGTCGATAACTGACCTTGCTATGGAATTGAACCACCTTTTCTTCCTACCGGGCGACAAATTAAAACATACACAACTGGTCAGTCATACCATCCCTACCACAGATGACATTCCGATTCATACAAAACAGTACAGATATCCTCAAATTCACAAAGAAGAGATAAATACACAAGTTTGCAAACTCCTTGATCAAGATATCATCAACCACTCTGCTTCACCATACAACTCTCCAGTTTGGATAGTACCCAAGAAAACAAACGCCGCCGGCAATAAGAAATGGCGCATGGTCATAGACTTTCGTGAACTAAATGAAAAAACTATCGGCGACGCCTATCCGCTACCCAACATAACGGACATTTTAGATCAATTAGGATCCGCCAAATACTTTTCTAAATTCGATTTGGCGTCAGGTTTCCACCAGATACCGATGCATCCTGATCACAGTCCCAAAACGGCTTTCTCAACGCCACATGGCCACTATGAATTCAACAGAATGCCCTTTGGCGTAAAAAATGCACCATCAACCTTCCAACGTCTAATGGATCAGGTACTTTCCGGACTCCTCGGCAACGAAGTCTTCGTTTATCTGGACGACATAGTAATCTATGCGAGATCATTGGAAGAACCAGCCATTAAATTCAAAAAACTTATGGAACGATTAGCCAATGCCGGACTAACCCTTCAGCCCGACAAATGCGAGTTTCTACGTAAAGAGATAGCATACCTAGGCCACGTCATCACAAAAGACGGAGTAAAACCGGATCCCAACAAAATAGCAGCCGTCAAAAACTACCCCGTCCCTACGAATCCGAAGCAAATCAAACAATTCCTCGGACTGATCGGCTACTACCGCAGATTGATACCTAACTTATCAAAACTCGCAAAGCCCATAAACAACTTACTGAAGAAAAACAACCGATTTCTTTGGACGTCTGAACACCAACTCGCATTCGGAACACTACGCGATAACCTTTGTAACGAACCTATCTTACAGTACCCGGACTTTGAGAAACCGTTTATATTGACGACCGATGCCTCTAACTGCGCCGTAGGCGCAATTCTCAGCCAAGGAGAAATCGGTCAAGACTTACCTATCGCATACGCCTCGAGATCCCTCGAAAAGGCGGGAGTCAACTACTCGACGATTGACAAAGAACTCTTAGCAATCATCTTCGCCGTGAAACACTTCCGACCATATCTTTACGGACGAACATTCACACTCGTCACAGATCACAGACCAATAGTTTGGATAAACAATGTGAAAGACCCAACCTCACGACTGCTACGATGGCGCCTGACACTCGACGAATATTCTTACAACGTTATCTACAAAAAAGGAAAGATGAATTCGAACGCAGATGCGATATCCAGAAACCCACCACCTGACACAATCCAAATCCTACCTCTTGACTTAAAGCGCCTTAGAACCGATACCGAACCCTCAGAGGAAAAGAACAAAAAGATAAAGATAACAAATGGACTCCCAAGACGTCCCCGACAAACCACAGACGAATCCACTAACCCTGCCCCAACCAAAAGACCTGAAGAACAACAAACGCCAAAGCTACCCACCAAAAACCTGAACCCCCAAAAAAACGAAAGACTACCCAGTCCTCTAGTAACCCGCCCCCACGGAAAAAAGAGACCCTTCACCTATCCGAGTTCGCTCATGACTCAACACCGCCAGAAGAAGACAACGATTGTAACGGGCTTGCTAGCCTGCTAGAAATCTATGGAAGAATAGGACGGGACGTGAGGGTGATAAACGTGGTCGAGTCGTGTAATATGGGTATAGAAAATTATAACAATCGGTTTATTCAATTTATACTCAAATTTAATACAGATGTGTAAGTGTAGAGTGGAGGGTGAGTGTGAATGAGAGAATGAAGTGAATTAGTTAAGATTGGGTGCAGGTACTGACCTTGAATCAATTGGATTGGTTTCACAGAAATATAATTACTAGAGTTAGCACTTGTCTCTACGACGTGAGTTACTCGAGTGACGATCGTACCTCGTGTCCGATGGTCCTCAGCTAGCTTCGTCTATTTTCGGTATTTTTGAATATTCTTTGGTTTCCCCGCGTAGCTTGGGGAGATTTGTGACTTATTATGTCACAACTCCCCCTCCCCACGCGGGGTGAAGCCTATAGGGTGAACCGTTTTATGTGTGTGGTGTATTGTGTGTACTTATATTCTATTATATCATACTTCATATGTTTACTATACCTAGCTTATTATCTATGTCTTTTTCTCTCTTTTATCTGGACTCTATCCTATATTTTACTTGGCTTTTTAACTTTACTTTGTACTTTTTATCTATCCTCTACTTTGTGTTAATTCTCTGTTTGATTCATTCTGTTTATGACTTGTTTCCTATTTTGTACTGTTGTTTCTACCTTATTTACTAATGTGTGTCGTTTTCGTTGTCTTTTCCTGGACCCTTATTCTAGAAATGTTTCGCGTTTATCGTGTGACATAGAGGATACACGATATGGAACGAAACGGGTGACTAGTGGCGACAAGGGATTTTTGTTCACGAATAGAGCAAGAACTACTAACCATCCTAATAATATCGAGTTATGAAGGCAATGCGCTCGCTTAGGGGCGTATTACAAAGGCGCTTCCAGAAGGGTGTTGGTTGAATCTATGAATGAATTCTTGTTTACCCTATTCGACTTCTTCAACTACACAAAAGTTGTATGCTTAGCAATATCGTGCGACTACTTGCCTAACCCAGGATATAAGTCAATAAAGGATTGATTGATTGATCGCAATATCGTTAGCTATAGCACTACTTTGAAAAAATTCAGCACTTCCATATTTTTTTCTCGTTATTAGCATACTAACTTCATACATCTGATCAGTCAGTCTGATATCAATGCCCGATTAAATTTAGAATTTCAAAGTATTGAATCAAATTTCAATTCATCGTAATAAGCAATTACCACTAATCCGTTACGCTAATAATATTAATATACCTATTTGGAACTCCATCAATAATGAAATAAAGACGAAAGTCAATAATCGGTAACTAAGGATACCAAAAATTTGTATTATCATTTCTGTTTCCTGTTTGTTCATATTTCTTGTATTTCAAATTTATATATTGCGTGTATGTATACACCTATACATACGACGTTCCGTTCTGTTTTACTCGATTCCGGCGGAATGGTTCTTCATATGACCCTGATTGTGGAGCTTGGTTAATGCATATTACCGACACATTTGATTTTTAGGAACTTAAGTATTTAATATTGTACATATCAAGTCTCGTAATGTATTGTACATAACTTAAAAATAATTAGTCACTGGATATCACAGAACATTAACACCAATCTCAGTGTAGTAACATAATTATATTAGTATTTTAGAATTCTGTATAGTATCCAACTACTTAAGGTGGGGCCTATACTGAAATTTGGACAAAACATATATGTAGACTATAGTCTAATCTTTCATTTTTCAAAAGTGTAAAAAAGGTCCAATTAAAAAAATCCTACGTTCAGTTGTAAATGATAGTAGTATCTATATTCGATCTATATACAGAAAAAAATTCAATCTCATACTATGAAAGAGTGGACGCAAGGAACTTTTTGCAGAAACTTTCCTTCTCTGCGCTGCAAGGTTCTGTGAAAGGTTCCTTGCATCTACACTATCATGGCAGAAGATTGAATTTTTTTCTAGACATAGATACTAGCATCATTTGCACCGTAACGTAGGCTTTTTTTGTTTCGACCCTTTCTACACAGTCAAGAAATGAAAAACTATTTTTTTCCTAATTTCAGTATAGTACCCCCTGAAACATACTTGTTGGTGAACCTACGTACGTATTAAAAATAACTGAGATCCAGCATAATAAGTATGATGAATTTCATGCGCTCGGAATATACACTGTAAAAAAAGTCATGTAAAAATACTAGGACATAGTGAATTTACAAGTGAAAATTACAACATAATAACTGAAAGATTTACCTCTTTTACGTTGGTATTTACGAACACTCCGTATGAATACGAATAAATCTTAAAATCACCCTTCGCCTTGTCAAATCGCAACATTCAATGTTGGACATAAAGGGACCTACATTGAATGTGAATATTTTACTATAGGAATTAGTGTTTTTTCTTTCAAACGTGTTAGCAAATTCGCGCTTGGCGGTTAAAATTTACTTGGAGTTGGTAATATCGCTAACTGCAGAGTAATACCGCTATACCGCAGCAGAGGTGGCGTCTTTTTTTCCTCGGTGTTATCGCGGCTCTGCGCACACGTGCTCCGCAAGATCAGTAACAACATAATATTTTATTCAGCGGCGTATAAACATAAAGGATTTCAGATTATAAACATCGTGTTATAAAATCAGCTGGTGAGAGTAAGCATCGCAGTTATTATTAAAGGTGAGTTGTCAGTATATTTCATTTGAAATAGAAATAGGTTATGTAATGCATGTGCAAATATGACTGTTTCATGCTTCTAAAAATGTATATCATGATTCATGTTCAATTTTTATTGTGAAAGATTAATTATAGTGTGAATCATGAAAGAGCGTATGAATATGAAAATACAATCTTTATCACTAAAGTCAATTATTGTTAAGGAGTAATTTTTCCATTAGAATGTATCAATACTCTATATAGAGTACATTAGATTTTAGCTCTTTGTCAATTCTTATTAGATGATTATTCATGTATGGAAAAATATCTACTTTTCAAGACTATTCAACAACAGACTTTGTTAGGAAATATAACTTTCAACTATTGCAACCCTAAGAAATGCAGCTACGAATAATCATTATGCAGCTGAATTGAATTTCAAGGTTTATTATTCGAATATTGTCATCACTTCTAATCAACATTGAATTATTCTGAACTTTTTAACCAGTTTTATCAAATATTTTTCCATTTTCCAGATTTATAGCACATACATTTACTGTGAAATTTGTATCTTTTCATTTGATAACATAGAATGTGATTTATTTGTATCGCTTGAAAATAATTGAACTTATTATTTCAGCATTGGTGTGTTTCATTAGAATTTGATCAATTTTTCATTTCATGGAATAAATAATGTCGTGTCATAGTCTTTTTACTCTTCTGTTAAGGGGGTACATACACCTTTAAAATAATTTTTTTCAAATTACTGCTACGCTCTGAGAAAACATTCTAGCGACTCAGTTTTTCTACAGTTGATTAGTGCTATTTTGATATATAGTTCATGATTTTTCCAGATTCTATGTCCTCCGCTGAACATAAATTCAGTCCATCGAAGAAAAAGCAGTTGTCGTAGGATGCAGATTGCTGCGTTGGATGAAAATTCTTCCACACTTGAGGAAATATTCTTCATGAATGTAATTTCGGGCCCAACCAATAATATTTGATAAATTGAGGTTTTAGACATGGAAATTTTTGATTGTAAGAATTTTCTTTCCATCATTCTGGAAAAAATTTTTTGAAACCAAAAATTTCTATGTCTAAAAATTACATTCGTCAAATATTATTGGCTTGGCCCGAAATTACATTCATAAAGAATATTTCCTCAACAGTGGAAGAAATTTCATCCAACGCAGCAGCCTGCATCCTACGACAACTGCTTTTTCTTCGATGGACTGAATTTATGTTCAGCGAAGGACATAAAATCTGGAAAAATCATGAACTATGTATCAAAATAGCACTAATCAACTGTAGAAAAACTGAGTCGCTAGAATGTTTTCTCAGAGCGTAGCAGTAATTTGAAAAAAGTTATTTTAAAGGTGTATGTACCCCCTTAAGCTTATGTGAAATATTTCAGAAAAACTTTTTTGATTGGAGATCATATATAATTGGAAGATTGAATGTAGCAATGAATGTATGGACTGAGTTGAGACTTTAAGTATTTCTTGTAAGGAAAGTTATTGGAAATCAGGCCACGTCCTGTCCATTAGCATATTTCAGGAATTTTCTAAATCAGTGAACCCACCCAATATTATCTCGAACCTCTCTTTCTTTCTCATTCTCACTCTAGTAGGCCACAAAATATAACACAAAGAGAGATATCATAGGGTTCACTGTATGGGATTATAAAATCCATATTTTGCATTCTAATATGAATATATTTAATCAGTCTAGAATTATAGTTTTACTTTTAGTCCTGACAGGCCATTCTAGAGATAGATATGATGAATAACAATTTTGTGTACAATAATTTGTTGATAGAGAGTTGAATTGGATCATTCAATTCATCTGGAATGTAAGTCGATAAGATAGGCCTATGTGGCTTATCGAACACCATTGATCGGTCCAATTAAAGTTAGATCTTATAATATAATATCATTGAAATGTTATCTAATAATAAATTTGATAGTTGATAAATTTTGCTTCATGACAAATAACACATCATTGTAGACAAAATTTTTCATCAACGAATAATCATGTTGGCTATTACAATATGATGATTTTAAGAACATGAGTGATTTTTACAGAAAATACGTCATTCTTATAGCTGCTATGATTATCTGAAGATTATTAAATATTACTAATAACCCATGATTCATGAACAATTTTCCTTCATCCATTGAAATATCATTTTTTCAATATGAAAATTCTATTTTCAAGAACCTTCGAAAACACCAGTTGTCTAATCAGTTTTGTAACGTTTCCTAAGGTTGATACTGAAGGTGAGTATATGCTTTCGTTGTGTATTTTTTCAGACAACTTTGCATCAATCTACCGGTCGTCAAATCCGAGCCTGTGTTGGTTTAATATTCAGGCAATCATACCTGGAAATAATTCGATCAATTGATACATCTTCATAAATGAAACGAATTAACTGATTCAATATCTTTACATATCCACAAACTATGCCATGAATCCTAAAGCTAATGTGATCAATTGTAAATACTGTTGTGTAAAATTTCGAAATATCGAATCTTATACCAAACATTTAAAGGTACATAAAAATGTATGCAACTTTCAAATCGATTGTCCTTACCCAACATGTAAAACGCAATGCACATCGCATTATAGCTTCAACAAACACCTCTTCAGATTCCACAGGCGTACAACTGTCGCCAACTTTTCTTGTAAATATGAAAATTGCTCATTCGAAGCAAATACTGTAACGTCACTGAAAGAACACTACTCGCAGAACTTCAATAAAACGGCACAGAAATTAGTTTGTTCACATTGTTCAGGAAAAAACTTCTTCACAACTAAAAATGCTTTGAGAATCCATTTAGCAAGAAAACACAAAACAAAAGTTACTTTGCCAAAGAATGTTCCTTCAAATAGTGGTACGTCCAGTCTCGAAACATATTCATCGCTCATTTCAGAAAGTAATGGTAGTCATCAATGTGATGAAATCATTGATAATGAGCAAATACATGAAAACGTTACACAACCCCACGAAATGATGGAAATCGATGATTCAAATGTTGATGTTCTAACTCAGACAATACACAAAACAATAACGAATGCCCCAAATTTTCCTTCAAATCTTGAAACTAACGATAGTGTAGAAACGTTACCGACCTTCGAAACTTGCAGAGAAGCAATTATAGATAATCAAAGTAATTTCAATGTTCGAGATAATGTACAGTTCCCGACTAATAATTCATTGATTTTTACCGAGATCGATTTAGAACAAAAAAAGCCTAAAATCGCAGATGCAACTACGATCAGCGAGATTAACCCTGATAAAATGTTAGCTGAAATGTTTCTAACTTTATCTTGTAAACATTTTACATCAGATACTGTGCTGCAAACAGTATTGTCTACTGTTTTTACAGTTTTCGACACTTGCAAACTAAAATTCATTAGTCAACTTGACTCGTCCAAAATTCAAGATACAAGTAAGAATGAAATTCTCAAAATTTTCGAAAACTGTTTTGACTCCATCGATAGGTCCCTCAATCCAAAAACAGGTTTATTAAGAAATCCGTATCAACGGAGTCAGTATTACTCTAAAAAATTCAATTACATTAAACCTCAGCAAATTATGATTCTTAACGATAAAAAAGAAGAGACAGATTTGCATTATAGTTATGTTAGCATTTTGGAAACACTCAAATTGATGTTGAAAGATGATGCGATAAGAGATTACTGTAAGAATGCCGATAGTTCAAATAGCAGGAAAGGATTATTCGATATCAATGATGGAGAAATACTGAAACGTAGCGAGTTCTTTAGAAAAGAAAATACTCTCCGGGTTGCATTGTTTCAAGATGCGTTTGAGGTCTGTAATCCACTTGGTCCTTCGAAGTCTAAATTCAAATTGGTAGGTATTTATATGCAACTGTTTAATCTCCCACCTCACGAACGCTCAAAAACTGAAAATATGAAATTAGTTATGTTATGTCGGGAAAAATATATTACTGGGTATGGCTGGGAAGAAATTTTGAAATATTTGATGAGGGATTTCAAAATTCTTGAAACTGATGGTTTGAGTATTGAAATCAACGGCACAAGTTTCAATTTCAAAGGTAGCTTGATCGTTATGCTGGGAGATAATTTAGGTAGTCACCAGATTGGAGGATTCACAGAGAACTTTTATAGTTCGAATCACTTCTGTCGTTATTGCGAGATATCTAGTTCAGAAATAACGAATAATATATTCATGGTAAAACCTTTCCGTACGAAATCTAGTTATGATAAGTGTGCTGCCTTAGCAAAGCTTACGGGAAAAGCGATAAATGGAATAAAATGTACTTCGGTATTGAATAATCTAGAATATTTTCACGTTAGCGAGCCCGGATTACCTCCCTGTATTGCACACGATCTATTCGAAGGCATAGTTCCATATGATCTCAAGTTGGCCATAGATTATTTCGTAGAAAAGCGATGGATGAAGTATGGCTTATTAGATTTCAGATTGAACGACATAAAACTATGCAAGGATAAGAAAATGTGTTTTCCGAAAATAAAACAAAAAAGTAATAAGCAAAATAAATTGGCCGGATCTTCTTCTCAAATAAGGAAATTACTTATGATATTTCCTCTAGCTGTTATTGATCTCATAAAAAATTATGATGACGATGTTTGGCAAATGGTTCTATTATTGCGCGATTTATGTAGTTTTGTATGTGCCCCAGCTTTAGCTTTTGATCAAATACCTATTCTTCGTAATATAATAAAAAATTATCTTACACTGAGGATTAAATGTTTTCCCACTGTCAAATTAAGAGCGAAACATGAGTTCATAAAACATTACGACGAATTAACTATGCTTTTCGGGCCCCTCAAACATGTTTGGACTCTCCGTGGTGAGAGTAAGCACGGGTATTTCAAAGATATCATTCGCCATTTGCAAAATTATAAGAATGTTACGTTAATGCTCGCAAAAAAACACGAATTGATGCAATGTACTTTGAAGAATCAGTACTGTTCTATTGTCGAGTCACAGAGTAGTGTTCTATTTAATGCAGACGATTATGATGCAGATGTTACACACATAATTGATTCATTCAACTCGCAGAATGGTAATTGTCTGAAATATGTTTCTACTAAATTGATCTACAGAGGTATTGAATATTCTGAAGGAATGTCTGTGTGCATTGGAAAAAGTTCATTCGGAAATTATATTATTTGTATCATAGAATTGATTTTTATTAATGAAGACTACTCATACATTTATTTTTTTGGTCATAGCAAAGAAATTATATTATGTTCTGAACTTGGAATCTATGAAATTTCTGAATACAAAGACAACGAAACTCGATCACATTCAATATCCATTTTTCCTTATTCTTACCTCTTATCTCCTGATCCACTTCAAAGATATGAATTAAAATCGTTACCAGTATATGTTATGAAATATCAACCTTTCAATCCGGAAAGCACTGTATAGTAAGTACAAGAGCTTATGCTTTTTGGTGTAGATTCCCTGTATCTTTTTATTCGTCGTAGGATTTATCAATTTTGATAAATTGTTTCGAATACTAATTCACATTTACGTGATATTTCATGAATGTAATCTCCTGTTGAATAATCTCCGAGCCGTCAAAGTAACAATATCCTCTAAGTTTCCACATTTTTTTCAACCCCGTTCTATGATCTGCTTTTAGAATATTTCATCCCAACATACGCATGGTCATTCATTTAATTTTCAGAATTCCGTTTTGTCTATCCTTACGTGTGACCGTAACAGTATTCAGACACTCAATACACTAAAGTAACGTACAATTTATAAAGATTTTATTTCATTGTTACTGCTATAAACTTAATTTTTTTCTTCCATCAGATGATATTCAAAGTCTGGTCGAATTGTAGGCGGAAGAAGAAGACTGTGATAATAGAAGAAGGATCAAAAAATAAACTAGAAGTTCTGATGGAGATGGGTGCGAAAAAATTGGGCATTGTTGGAGTGTCTCTTGTATTGGCATCTGATGGTACAGAAATAGATGCAGATGACGTACTCATGCACTTTCAGCAAGAAGTATTCATCCTGTTAGCTCCAGGAGAAGTTTGGTTGAGTGATAAGGACCTTGATGCTTTTCTTCCCTCGACTAATTTTAATGAAAACTGCATGATTTCGTCAACGCCCATACAAGTTTTTGATGTTATGTCTGCTATTCCTGTTAACAAACACAGTATTCCTCATGGAAGCGTTATTGAGAAAATCTCATCACAACCAGCAACTGAGGTTGAGCAAGTTATTGCACCTGTTGATGACAATACTGAAAATGATACTTCACTTGCTAATCGGGCATCAATATGGAGTAACTACGAAATTCCTTATAACAAATTGGGGTCTGGCACTTTAAAGTCGCTGAATGAAAAAAAAAGAAACGAACGTACTCGTACACTGAAAGATTGTTGTGGCGTTATCGTCGGAGAAATGAGAATATTGGAGAAACATATTCCCGAGAGTGCTTTCCGGAACGTTGCCGCGAAATTACTCGATAAATTTCCGGAAGTGGTCGAAGATCAAGATAATTATGGAAAGAGAGTTGGTACCGGTTATAGTTCTATTCTGACCATGATGATCAATCGTAACAATTACTTGAATCGACCTCACCAGAATGATTCTGTAACCCATAAATTGAAAGTAAAATGTGGTGAACAACGCAAATTCTTATCAGCCAGATCTGGTTGCCCAAATTGGGCGCCTAGTGAGAATGATATGGGAACGATGGAGCTAATGGAGTCTCACAAGCAATATTTACAAACTTGTGATATGTTGGATCTTACTAATAGTGAAACTTTGAAAGACTTGGTGGAAAAATTCGACCAGACTTTTTTTTTGCAGCGTAATTTTATGAACGGGATGAAACCTATTAATATTGACCGAATACAAAAGGAATGGCCATGTCTTTTGAGAATTCCTTTTATTTATCGCCATTTCGATAAATTGACTGATTCTTCAGTTAATGCAGCTGAGACAAAGTTTTCTACAGAAAGAAACAAAATTATTACATACGGCATCGCCAAGAAATTCGTCGAGACTTCAGTAACGGATATAGAAGATTTGAAGGATCTACTCTTGATTCAAACCATCTTCAAACATTTTAATGAAAAGATTGACGACTTACTTCCATCAGTGAAGGTAATACTTTTTCCTTGATTTTTGAACAATAAATGTTATATATGATGTAAATTAACTGGGATTACGATATCAACACTCGGTATTGTATCTGTTGCATTAGAGATGTAAAGGGTATGTGATTTTAGAAACGTAGGTTGTTAAAAATCATAAAAAATATCCCTGCTTTCCATGTCTGTTGAATTGAGCGTGTTGGTTGTTTTCTGTGACTGCAAGAGTCTCTATACTAGGTCATAGAAAAACAAATGAATTCGAACTTCGTTTTTTGCGTAAGTCTAGATTAAATATCTTCCGTCCTTTCTTTTTTAGATTACAACGGAGAACCAAGAATTGGAAATGAAATTGGAACATCATTTTATCTACATCACTGGTATTAATTAAACTCATATTTTATTTTCGAATGATTCAACCTTCTCTTTGCTGTTCAAAACAACGAATCGTCTTTTTCAGATTATGCAGTACCTAATGATAACGATAATTATCCAGACGAAGAAGGACAAGCCAATTGCAAGCGTGAATATTGGCTATTTTTAAAATCAAAATGTGTTGCAAAACTTGATTCTGTCAAAGAAGCTTTTTTTATGCTGTTCTCGTCGTATTTTGTTTTTATGGATACGTATCCTCTTCAATGTGCTTGCTCCTTAGTGTTCTGTCAAATGTTTTTTTTCAATATTCATACTGTTGGAGCATCGAAAGCTCGGCGAAAGGAAAAAGTCAAGAAGGCAGAAACGTTCATCAGAAGATTGAATAATATCATAGCCGAAGATTTGATTGACGTAGAAGCTTGAGTTTTTAAATTTGATGTCACTTTCGAATGTTGCAATCTTTATAGATATACGTATATAGATATAATTAAAATTAAGTTCTGATACTAGTAAATAATGATTATCTCCCTTTAATGATCAGTTTGTTCTGATGAAAAAAAAATTATCTGTGGATATTTTTATATAAAATATTTTTGTGGTAAGGATGTTGAAACTGAGAGTATTATAATGAGAGTCACTTGGTGTAATATAGTATAAGGAGCTGAAGATACGTTTGTTTGCAAATATATTGCTTCATATTTTTATGTATCTCAAATACGATGATAATAATATTAAAACTCTATTGGTATTATATAGCAGCTCACTACATTTAATGATGTGCGAAAAGTCTGTATAATATTGTCATGTAATAAAAATTATAAGATTGGTAATAAGTTGCGTTGTCGAAGAATGATGCGATTGAATCGAACTTTTATCGAAAACCTTCCCGTCATCCATTTACATTTCCAAATACTCCTGATTCAATAATTGTGCTTTCTTTCATATACGAATCTCAATAATTCGAAAAGTAAAACTTAATTCTATGAAACTCAACACCGTCAATAGCTTGTTTTTATTTCGTATCAAAATATCAAACGAATTCTCTACAACTTGGATCAAGCTATAAATGCATTCAAATTTAATATTATTCGGCTCATTTAATCCAATTTGCTTTCTAAATTTAGATAATGCGCATTGTTTATGAAATGAAAGTGTAATACTCAATTATTCTGTTATCTCGGGTTTCGATCATCAATAAAATCATGAATCTATAATGTGACGAACTATCTGCATTAAATCAATAAAATAAACGAGGTTATGTGAAACGCTAGATAAATTAGTCCAGAATTTCTAATTTCACAGCATATTTACACATTTGGAACATTATTATTACTTGCGATTCGTACTTTTACTACAGATTCAGTGAATCACGGAAAAAATTAGTAATTTATTCATTCGAAATAGCGATTTCCATCAGTAGCGACATCTTCCACTCGGAAAACTGAATTAATTATTACTTTTACTAATTCACTTGAGAATTCGCGATTTCTGAGTGTAAAATATTCACCTTTAATGTGGGTCCGATTATGTCCTTCATTTAATGTAGTATTTTTACATGACTTTTTTTACAGTGTATAAACTATGATTATAGGTAAGTAGATAGGTAATATTCGAATATGTCAGACTACTTGACTCGATTCGAATACTTTATATTACCGTATTTACACGCAAATAAGCCACACCTTTTTTGCTCTCCAATGTCAGAAATACATTGTAAAATCTGGTTTTCGGAAGTTTTGGAAGCGAAAAAAGGTGCGGCTTGTTTGCGTGTAAATACGGTACTTCACTCATCGTCAGGAAATAGTTCTGGCTCCAGATATTCTGCTGGCCATTTGTCCTCGTCATCACAGGCATCAGTTTTTATTTCCTGCATTGTATTTGAGGTACGATTGCTACGAGAGTGTCTTTCCTCACTCAAAATGCGGACAATCTTGTTCATTGTGCCGTCCCATATTCTACCAAGTGCCTCAAAACCATTCTGTAGGATGTGATTTTGATCCTGAAAGCATTTGATTGCTTGCGTAACGCAGGCTGTAATAGTTTGAGTGTAGTTGTCCATTGCCTCAACAACAGCTGAGGTATTCGCACTGGCACCTGCAAATGAAGAACGTTCAATGCAGAAAATTAAACAGCCGAATCAATGAATAACATGCAACTACAATAATGCCTAACAAAACTACCTTTCACAGATGTTGCTGGTGTTTGTCGAGATGGAGGAACTGCAACATGACAATATGAAATTATTGTATTATTATTAACTTGGTGCATATATTGGTTGTTGGAATCAATTCATACAAAGACAATCATTTGTTTTCTATTTCATACAACTGTGTGCTTCTTAATCATCAGCTGTTTTTGGAAAAATATATGCATTGCAGATATTAGTAAATAATTTCGATAAATCAGTAAATCATCTGTTGTACTACTTAAAATTTCATGAATTCGCAGTACCTGACGGAGCAGTCCTCTTTGTCAAATCGACAACTGGCACTTGTTTCGTTGTAGAGGACAGCCTGTTGCTAGGACCAGGCTCAGATGATCTGCCTCTGTGTGTAAAAGGCACGGGAGAGCTACGTATAGAACGATGAGAAAAAGGCATGGGAGAACGACGGGCAGAACGATGAGGAGATAGCATAGGAGAGCCATGGGCAGAATGGTGATGGGAGGCCTTAGGAGAGCGATTTACTGAATGGTTGTGAGAACGTGAAGGAGAGCGATAGGTTGAACGGTGAGGGGAATTAGGCACGGGAGAGCGACGGATAGACCGAAGAGGAGAAAGCAGAGGTGAGCGATGGGGAAAATTGTGAAGCGAAGAGATAGGCGATCGACGGGCATAATGATGCGGAGAACGTACAGGAGAGTAGCGAGGTGAAATATTTGAACAACGATATGGAGAAGCTTTGGGAGTAGGCGAACAGCTGCGAGAAGAACCGTGTGCAGAACGGTGAGGAGATCGCTCTCTAAACTTCGGTGAACGGTTACTCGAGCGTGATTTTCGTGTTGGTGATGTCCTGTGTGATCTAAGCTCCTGCGAAGCCTGCGATGATACATTTTCCAATACGGTTTGTTGTGGCATTTCTTCGGTAATGGCCAGCACTCGAAAATCGAGTTCTGGTACCGGAGTATTCCTCTGGCCCGTATGTAGCAAGGTTCTTCTCTGCTGTGCGCTCTTGACAAGATCATTCCATGTCTGAAAGTAGCATATCAATAGTAAAAAAAATTTTTTTCAGGGTAATAGAAATAAAAGTACCAATCACCATGTCCAAACAACATTTTTCGACGAAACACAACTCTAGTTGATATTTCAACTATTATCATACTGAACTGTCATCCGAAATTAGGTATTATAATTGAAAAATATATAATAATTATTTTATTCAATAAGCGTGAAATTTGTACCCTTGTCCATCCTTTCGCGTCTTTCGCCTCGCCCACAGAATTTAATCGTTCCGCTAACCTTGTCCATAATTCAGAGATTCGTTCCGGGTCAATCAACTTGCCATTTGCGAGTTCTCGGTATTTTTCCATATATTCAACCATGAGCTTCATTTGCGCCTGGTTACTCCTGTGCTTGACTTTCTTCATGTCTCTGTCAAAAAATGTTGAACCTATTGATGAATCGCACAGGAAAATAGCAACATGCCATTGTCAATGAATAACCTCAGTTCTGGAAATACATTGTAAGGCAGAATAGGAGGTCAATTTCCTGGCTTGAAATAATTAACATGCAACCTTTCTTGACATGCAACCATTCTTAAATAAAATGCTTTTAACCATAATCAACAAAGAAACCAG
Source organism: Tenthredo livida (assembly GCA_963992785.1). Taxonomy (NCBI): domain Eukaryota; kingdom Metazoa; phylum Arthropoda; class Insecta; order Hymenoptera; family Tenthredinidae; genus Tenthredo; species Tenthredo livida. The sequence continues at coordinate 15,080,896 of OZ023070.1, read as the reverse complement.
ATCAGAGAGACCTTCGTTTTTTTTTATTCCTTCATTTCTTCACATACAGCGCAATAATGATTACTACTTATAATGCTCATCGATAAATACAATAATGTGTCTTAAAATCGACAAATTCACATGTAACTGAAGTCCTGATCGATCAAGCTCGATCGAATTCGAACGAAAACACGAAATTGTAAGAATCACTTGGGTCAGAGACATTTTCGGCTGCAATATTTTCAGTCGATGCCCTCAGTAAACCTGCGAAGTTCAACCAACCTAAGTGATTTTGCCAATTTCGCGTTTTCATTCGGATTCGATCGAGCTTGATCGATCAGAACTTCAGTTACATAAATTCACGAATTACAATACCATACGTGAACGAAGGAAACACATGGTCGTGAATGTATAGCTGAACACGGAATGAAAGTGTATGAAGTAAATTTAGAAATCCTTACCGATTTTCGGACATATTTTTAGAGCTGTATAATCGAATAAATCAGACGTACTGCCGAATTAACGTATTCGACGTATTAACGAACGAATATTCTGGCCGTCAGCAACTCGAATGGATATGCACGTGTATCATGAAATGCTTGATGTAGCGTGCTACGTTGGCAACAGCGCTGGCGCGAGTTTTGAAGCCTTCAATGTTATGCGCGGCCGCGGACTTAAAAACCACCGTGGCGTGAGCGTAGCACTGGAGCGCATGATCCCCACCCCCTGAGCCTCAGATCACGTGATTAACTGTAACGCTGTTGCCAACATGATGCTTCTACATGCCTTGTTACCGTAAATCCGTTTTTTATTTTTGAATTCTCAAACTTTCGGGTCTGTCAAACAACTGTGCGATATCAAACAATATAAAAATTGTCATTACTAAAATAAACTTATTTATTATAAACGAAGTTGCGTAAGTAAAACTTGCAAATTTTTTTTTTTTATATTTGGAATCACGAATACAGAATAGCAGTGAAAATAAAAGATTCGTTCTTGAACAAATCGGTAATCGGACAAGTTTTTACACGGCGGGGTGGCTTCAATTTCTTGCACTTCTCTCCAATTTTATACTCCGTACGATAATGCAACAAGTGTGAGACTTTGAGGACTCACGATTCACGGTAAATGTGCTATTACATTTAGTTATCGAAAACAAAACATGTAACATGCAGAAAAGTCAAATGTGTTCCATTTGCCATTTGTGGTCAAATTGCATAATAATACCCGAAAAACACGTACTTTGTAGAAGAAGCGTGAATTTTCGAAGTTCGGTGAAATTGAATAATTAGTTTCAACTGTGATAGCCACAGAATCTCGCATGGGGGATATTGAACTATGATTTAAGGGGCTTTTGGAAAAATATGTATACGTTCACACCACTTTTTGAAAACGCGAATCGTAGTATTTCCGAACCGACGAAACCGATTCTAGGTCAATTGTGGGAAAAGAATTCAATCAATTGAAGAAAAATTATTTCATGAATCTATAGCTTAGGAATGTAAAATTCAATTTCCAACCCCGTCAATTACACCCCTTAGCTACCTGTCACCCCTTAGCGGTCCGCCCCCCCCCCCCCCCCTTAGTCCGCCACTGAGTACCGAATCTATTCACGTAGCCGAAAAGTTTTTGATTGACATTAGTCACCATTTATCACAATTTTGCAAATGTTGTGGCTATTCGCAAGGTAGAGTAGTCACTCTGCTAGAGTCACGCAAAAATTTTCGGAGAATTGGAGTGACTGAATTATTATTTTTTTTTTCATAATATAAAACGAGACTGGGGCCCTTACAAAAAAAATGTATGAATTCCGTCCGAAAATCCGCGCACTAGGTGGTATGGGAGCAAGAGGGATGATTTTCCTTAATTACCCTGTGGTTCAGCAGTCCAAAAAAAGCAGTAAAAAATTTTTGCGTGACTCTTGCGTGACTCTATTAGAGTCGATCTACCTTCTGAAATCGCGGGGGTGCTTTTTTCTAGTTCACTTTGATGTAACACACGGAATACATGTTAGTATCCATGACAAGAGTTTTTAGACCATCTCGAGAAAACAATAAACATCGTTAAAAATTTCAAAACAAAATAGAACAAAAATTGACACGCATGCCCGAAATCCATTGACACCAGGGTGTATACTCGAATCTGAAAATAAATTTCCCTGACTTTTCCAGGTTTTAAAGTATAAAAATTTCATTTTTCCCGGTCCTTTCTGCAACGATTATAGACAGATTTGAAGTTGTTTTTTAAATTTTCATACTTACATTTTCTTCATCAAACTTTTATATCAGGTACATAAACATGCGGCAGTGCAACATAAGCTCGATACATTTCGCGATACAGAACATTTCCCGCAACTATATCATCTATATTACTGTGAGGCAACACAAACGCATTTCTGGAAATTTCCCGGTTTTTTGAAGATAATTTTCGAATTCACTGACTTTTCCGTGACTTCCCGGTTTTTCAGGGTCAGTATACACCCTGGACACATAAGAACCACCACAAATACATTCATATATGAAGTCGTCAATACCTTACAATCCTCAGGCAATTCAATTTTTCAAGAGATTTTCTCATCACATCTCCAAAGTCATGGAACACCTTCTTAAGCATGTCATTGGTTCTGTCATGTTCGTGCAGAAGAGAACTCAAGTGACGAAATAATCCTGCTTCGATAATGTACAAAGGAATACCTGAAATCAAAATCACTTCACAGGATATCATAAATACCTGTAATCGTATCTCAACAAAGCAAATTTGAAAGACTGGATTTCTCAAAGCCTATACAAGTAATACACACTACATGATACACACATGAGTCCGCAAATTGTTGCCGGGGGCTCATGCACGGAATACAACTCTAATGCCCAGTTTTATAAGCGTGGGTTACCCCGTGGATTTGAATAACCCGTAGATTACCGCGCAGTTACTACCCGTTCAACCTTTTTTCATCTGATAGCTGTCAGGAATCGCTGTTAACCTCAAACAGTCCATGAAGGTTGAACAGGTAGTATCTGCGGGGTAACCTACGAGTTATTTCAACCCACGAGGTAACCCCCTTTTGAAAAACCAGGCACAAATGTTGTAAACACATAATTTAAATCATTGGTTCTTCATACTTATATGAATAATATTGCGAAATAGGGTGCTTACATTCATCAATTTCATCGTCCGATATTTCATTAAATTCGATCGCATCCCTTGGGTTAGATGGTAGTCCGATTTCTGCAATGATGCTTAGTCCAGTTCCATATTTCCCAAATATGGATGCCACACGTCGGTGAAATTCACTTAAAAATTCTACGGGACTTTCATTTCCCGTCTTCTGCATTTCCACAGTGTGCTTTGCTTTTTTCTTCTTCGCCGAGTTCTTGAGAAACTTCCATGTCTGAGATTGAGCACACCAAAATATCCTCTCATTAGTATATCACACGGGAAGTCACTGTATCGGTAACAATCTCTGCAAAAGTAGAGTCTGTACAGCAGACTGTGTGTGAAAGCTTTACGAAATGTACAAGACATTATGTGAATTTAAGGTAAGAAGTCAGCGACACTCTACTCGTCTCGTTTTTCGTTTAGTTGCAGCTATCCGTTCCAAAGTGACTATACTTTTACCTTCATCCACGCAGTGGCACTTTTATGACCGGGCCCAATGTTATTCAAAGTGTTGGTCAGGTCTTGCCACATTTGCTTATATTTATCGTGGCCCAAATGGCCAAGGTCAGTTATGTGACCCTTGGCAAATTTAGGATGACTTTCCATGTAACACAATAATGCCTCTAACTGGTCAACATCTGCTCGGTTTCGTGGCATTTCTCTGCAAAAATATGTTACAAATTAATGAATGGATATTCTAACTGTGAGAAGTTTGTAAAGAGCGGACGCATGCAAGGCAATAGATGTGTAATCATCTAGTCTTAGTTGTATTCACGTTGGAATGCAAATGATGAGAATCAGTACGAGATTCCAGGTAACCCACAGTGTAGCGTTTTCATTCGGATTGATTGGATTTTGATTAATTTTTTCAACTGGTCAAAACGCTGAAATTACAATTTAGGTTATAATTTCGAAGTGATTCTTAAGGCCGGTCTACATAAGACGTTTACGTTCCCGTTCCCGTAACACCGATACAACACATGGAAAGAATGTTCATGTGTTGTTTGTTTATCGGTGTAAGCATGTGTTGTATCGGTGTTACGGGAACGGGAACGTAAACGTCTTATGTAGACCGGCCCTTATCCTGTATATTCCGGCATGAATACGATTACTTTGATAGTATATTACTCACCGAGGGAGGCAAAGTAGGCTAACCCAAACTGCGTGTGAGATTGACACCCGAGCCGAAGGCGAGGGTGGTAAAAACGCAGTTTGGGATGGCCTTTTTTACTCCCGTGTGCGGTATACGATTTTTCGCATCGACGGAGCCGAAAAATGGGAACTTCGTTCCGCGCAGCGGGACGAAAGTTGTCGCTTTCGGCCCGGAGGTGAGAAAAAATATTTCTTGGTGTGTAAATAGTATATTACATACCTAGGCCAGTAAAGTAAGAAATGTCTCAGATCACATGTAATTGTCGGCCGAAGCGAAGCTGAGGTCGACAAAAATGTGATCTGAGGCATTCTTTTTTACTGGCCGAGGAGTGTTTACTATTTTTCTGTTCGACGGAGCCGGAAAGCGGCAACTTCGTTTAGCGCAGCGGCCCGAAAGTTGACGCTTTCCGGCCGGAGGAGAGAAAATATGTTTTCGAACTTACACAAGAAATCTAAAATTTGTCCCAAACTTAATTGTGTTGCCTCGTTTCTTGACATAGAACACTTCTTAGGTTTCCCACAGGTATCTCAGCCAAGCTGTAGTCCCAAGCAAAGAACACTTGTCCTTAAGGATATTTACGTTGCTGCACGTTGCTGCTCCGATTTGCGCGTGCAGACCCACTCACAGGGGGTACAATCTCGTGTATTAAACTAAGTCCGCACAGCTCACTAGCGATCCTGGAAGACAGAATCAGAACTAACTATTTATCTATAGGGTGTCGAATAACAACTGAATATTGATGGGAGAAATATAGGGTGTCCAAATAATAGCCAATATAAATGTCATCCGAATTAGCCGCTGACTTTTCAATAAATTAACCAATATGGGATTATTGGAATGAATTTTCAAAGTAAATCATTAATGTTTTTAAATTTGTTTATTCACATTGAATATTTCATAAACATTTGAGTGATAACATGACAAGATATAAGATAGCGTATAATAAAATAATGTTATTATTAACTACAATCGATAACCTCAATAAATTATCATATTAAACTAGTTCCTGTCACGCGACGGACACCACCTGAACTTAGGAATATTAAGAAATGCGTATAATACTTTAATAAACTTCTTGACAACTATCTCGATACTATTATTGACTGTTGATTTTCTAATTCATTATCCACTGTAATTCACTGTACGCGTCTTTTTTGTTTGTATCAGTTTGTATTAGAAAATAGCGGAAAAAATTTGGCTGCATTCGGCTGCTTTCCCTCTCCATTGAAATGAAGGTGATAGGAGATGTGCGAGTGAGAAAGGAATAGGTACACTAGCGCTCCAAGGAGACAAAATCGGCGTAACTCAAACTCTGCTCAAACAAGAAACGCGAGGCCAACACGTGTCTAAGCTAATTGAGTTTCATCCGAGGAAAATTCAAAAAGACAAAAGGACAATAAATAAACAGATAAACGGAATCTATCAAGTTAAACCAAGTGAACAAGCAAATCAGAACAAACTTGAAATATTAGATTGCTCAAGACAAGATAGATTACATCGGGAAGAACTAGGATTGAATCGAGGGCGAGAAGAGCCAGCTCAAGAAAGGATCCGACGCCACGTGATAGACGTAAATAAGGAGGAGGGTCTTTTCTCAAGAAGCCGTTTGTCAAGTAACTCATAATTTACTTTCTTTCTCTTTTCTTGATGCTCTACAATGCTTTATCTCCTTTCCGCTATTTCACTCAGAAATTGAGACAATCCGAGGGGGATTTGCATGCTTGCTTTCTTGATGCTCTATAACGCTTTATTTTCTTTCTGTTATTCTACTCAGAAATTAAGATAATCCTAAGGGGACTTGTATGCTTTGCTAGCCTTTCTAATAGGGGTTAATTTCGTTAATAATTTAGCACAAATAAATTCCTACAAACGAAAATAATCAAAACCCCGTAATTGTTGACAACTCTTGGAAAGATTTAAAACACTATCCAAAATTAATTTGAATCAAAGCTAATCCAATAAAACAGTTAAAAATTGAAAAAAACAAAAAAAAAATTTTGTTTAATAACAAATAATCAGACAAACAAATAAATATAGGCTACCGTTCTTTATAGAAGATAAGCCAAAGGTTTAAAAAAAAAAAAAAAAAAAAAGCCTTATGTACATTTTGAGGTTATAATTGCGTAACAAGACAACAATCGTCACAAGTTTTGACTGGATCTATACAAAGAACCTCCATCGTGTCGTATTATCAGTAAGTAGGCGGATCTATTTTTTTTGTGAATTGTGTTCCAATGTATTCATTTCATTACAGGGTGCCCATCATGTTTCTTGCGGGTGTAGCAGCGATAGCTATTGAAGAAGAGGAGGTGCGCGAGAGGCACATTCGACTGCGTCAGATACGAATTCGCCGAAAAGAGATTAGAGACACATCGAATCCTTTTGAAATCGATCCGGAGTATTTCAGAAAATTATATAGGTCCATTAACGGTTTTTCTTTATATCAATCGCTACTAGATGATGCCATGGAAGTAGGTGTTAAGTGACTACTTTGGGATCAATCAAATGCCAAAGTATTTATATGGGTTTTTCACATTGAAATTTATACATGTCTGGCTACGGAAAACAAATTGTTGCTCAGCACCACCAGGGTCTCACAAATAATTTGAAATGATGAAATGACAAATTACATTCCTAGTGTGCAATTAAACTCATTAAAAAATGTGATGGGTTACTCGTTCGGGTATTTTTAGTCACAGTTTTCACCAACAGACTGTGATAAATTTTTTATGCCATTGGTATTGTAACAGGTTCCTCGTTAACACGGGCAGTAGCCCACTCAAACGATCCACCACTCATAGGCAGCACACTAAAAAGGGCTATACGGGAAATAAAAGAACCAAAAATCTAATAATCAATGTACTGTTCAATATGTTAAGTATCTAGAGCTTCTAGGAAGAATTGCCTGAGGATAGAGATAGAAAATTATGCAGTATGTTCGAATACAGTCCCGAACACCAAACCTGTACGCGATGGCTGATTTTTCGGAAAGGGCCTGAGCACATAACGTGTTTAATAACAAGGGGGAATTAATAGATTCAATCAAGTACACTAAGAGAAATTATGCCTAAGTAGCTTTGAAACAGAGACTCATTATTTCAAGTCATTAACAAGAATAAAGTTTTCATTTTAATCGAGATTAAATCGATTTGGCGCCCAACAGGAGTGGTGGATCGCTAGAGCGCTGATAACGTGTAATTGTTAAATACGTTACAGTATGGGCACGTTTCAGCGTATCATCGACCTAGCAAGTGAGTAGAAGCAGAAGTAGTTATTACATTACTTACATGGCATCGTCAAGTGCTCAAAGCATTGGTGTGTATCGTGATCTCAGTCTAGGGTCAAATACGACCTATTCTCATTGAACTGTGTGTTAAAAATTTTTTGAATTATTTCCAGAATGCCATGTGACTTAGTACTGAATCTCGTCAATCTTTTACGTCCCCATATTGAGGCACGCAACAATTCCAATATTCCAGTGCACGTACAAGTGCTGGCTGCACTGAGGTTTTTTGCCGAAGGAGGTTATCAAAAAGGTGTAGGACAGGACCATCATCACCCCCTCAGCCAGGCAACTGTAAGTCGCTGCTTGAATAGGGTAACAAATGCCCTTGTTGCTCTTGCACCGAGATTTATACAGCTGCCTTCAACAAGGGAAGAACGGCTACATGTACAACAACGGTAACAGACGCTGTGTTATTACCAGTATTTTCATCATGAAATGAATGAAGGATACGGTTTTGAATGAAAGGAATTTGTGCAATTCAATTCAATTCATCCTTTTATGACTTATCGTCCTTTCGGACATGTAGTCGAAGGAATTTGTGCAGGTTTCAACAGCACGTTAATATACCCGGGGTCTTGGGCTTAATAGATTGCTTTCTGGTATCTTTTATAAGGCCAACTGAGAATGAAGAGGCGTTCTACAATCACAAAGGGTTCCACGCATTAAATGTGCAAGTTGTGCGATTAGCAAATTCTGACAGATTTTGCTTCCATGCGAAATAGGTCATGAATGACTTTAACGCATTTTCTAGATTTCAGATGCAGACTTTCGTATACGCAGTATACGCTGTTGTCCCGGGAGTAACAATGATAGATTTGTATGGGAATTCAGTGCCGCAAGGCGTTACTTTGAAGGATTCAGACACGACGCGCAAATTACACGCGCGGAAGGGCGTTACTATCTACTCGGTATGAATAATCTGTCATTGTTCATCATTAACTGAAGATTAAATCATGCTTGACTGAAGTTATCCATCGGTCCTAAGTTGCGTCATCCGCTTGTCAAATAAAATGAATCGTCTTACATTATCAATATATTTTTCTAGGTGACAGTGGCTACACCCCTTCACCAGTACTACTGACACCTGTCAGAAACGCTCCAGAAGGCTCCCCGGCTGCGAGATACACCCAAGATCATGTTTCGACGCGGTGCAGAATTGAGCAAACTTTCGGTCACCTCACCGCAGTGTGGCGAAATATCAAACGTGAACGAAAACTCTGCTACCGCAATCCGCTCAAAGTAGCACAATTCGTTACGGCATCTGCGGTCCTACATAATTTTCGCATCACGCGTGGGTTTGTGCATCTGCCGTGAAATAATTGATTCCGTAACGATCTTTTTTTCAACACGTGCATGTAATAGGCCTTTTTTCTTGCTTGTAAAATGAATAAAAAATCGCTCATTTCTAGCATGGACTTTATCACCTCCCTAGGGAGGTAATGGATCTATTTCCACCTTCCAAGAGACGGTTTCGAAGGTTGTCGAATATTTCAAAATTTCGAAAAATTCCAAACTTTACAAACATTTCCGGAAATTTCCACAAATTTGCAAAAATTTCCGTTGTACATGCGCGAAAAAGGGCCTATACATGCACTCGTTGAAAAAATTACGGTGTGCAACAAGGGGGGAGGGTAATTTCAAGCTCTGGTGATGACGTTGCACTCGTCTTTGTCTCAGGCGCATGAGACTCCGACTCGTGCACCATCATCTGACCCTCGCTGGAAATGACCCATTTCCCCCCCTTGTACAATGTAATATTACTTTAATTTTTTTGTTTAAAGCCACTTACCTGACGTTCAACCCGAGGATAATGACCTACCCAATGAGAATGCCGACCACGTGGACGATATGGGCTACCAAGCCGGGATAGCTGAGCGAACGAGAGTCATTGAAGCATACCACGCGTGAACAAACACGAAAATTAGATTATGGGTATAATTAAGTTGGAGGGTGGGGTGCAACAGTAACCCCTAAAAACATTCGTTATTTCATAAAAAATCATTTATTTTCAAAGTTTTATTTTCATTTAACGGGATGTGATAGGCAGAGGTCGATAAAGTAGGGGGGTGTTTTTACCAATTTTTTTTGTTTTACTCTGCATATCGCGACGGAGGCACAGAATGGATTTTCGCAGAGGTATTCGACGTGTTATATGGTGAAGTATTGCCGTAGACGAATAAACGTATTGAATTCTGAAAATAGTTTGTCTTCGTATATTATGATCTGTAAAATAGGGTAAAAAAAATGGCCGCTCGGGGCTCGACTCTCATATGCTGACCTTATTATTCAAGTTCACGCGTTATCCAGCACTGAAATGTATAGCTGCGTCAATTCTACGACCTCGCACAAAGCGAACGATCGGTTTATTTATGAATATTCCGTGAAAATGGAAGCGTGAGTTGTAATGCTGCATTTCGTCGACTCCGACCGAGTCAAAGCGGTTTTTGACAGTTACATACACTGAACGTGTTCGATGTTGACCGGTATGAAGTTCACCCCACAGTCTTCTGTCTCTTTCTTCGCTCGCGCTAAATGTCAAAAACCGCTTTGACTCGGTTGGAGTCGACGAAATGCAGCATTGCAACTCACGCTCCCATTTTCAAGAAATATTCATAAATAAACGGATCATTCGGTTTGTACGAGGTCGTAGAATTGACGCAGCTATACATTTCAGTGCTGGATAACGCGTGAACTTAAATAATAAGGTCATATGAGAGTCGAGCCCCGAGCGGCCATTTTTTTACCCTATTTTACAGATCATAATTTACGAAAACAAACTATTTTTAGATTCCAATACGTTTATTCGTCTACGGCAATACTTCACCATATAATACGTCAAATGCCTCTGCGAAAATCCATCCTGTGCCTTCGTCGCGAAATGCCGAGTAAAACAAAAAAATTGGTAAAAACACCCCCTACTTTATCGACCTTTGCCTATCACATCCCGTTAACATCCAAATTACTTTTTACATAATGTTCTGATGATTTTAGTATCAAAATTCAAGCCGTAATCACATGTATTTGCTGTATGTATGTTAAGGTGTCCGTTAAAAAACCCAATTCTCAATCGGACTAGACGCACCCCCTACAATGATTGCAAAAAAATAAAACAAATTTCAGGCATAATATGATCCTTCTATCTCAATTAGAAGGCGTGCCAAATTTTCAAAATAATTTCATATTTGAATAACATTGAATTTTTTCATTTTTTCAACTCTAATTTTTGACGTTGCCAACAGAAGGTATAAAAAATTATTCGATAGTTGAAATGTCCCTCATATAAGTGGAAGTACGTGGAAAAAAATCCTGGTCGTTGCAAATCGTCTCGTATGTATAGAAAAATACATTTTTAAATGAAATGAAGAACTGATCCTTTTAATAACGAAATGGACAAAAAACTGAAACTGGACCAGAAGCAATGTTTTCTATGTACTCCTACTTATGTGAGAGACGTTTCAACTATCGAATGGTTTTTTCTACCTTTTGTTGGCTAGGTAAAAATTGTGATTGGAAAAAATGAAGAAATTCAATGTCATTCAAATGGGAAATTATCTGGACACTTAGGCACGCCTTCGAGTTGAGATAGAAAGATCAAATTGCGACTAAAATTTTTCTTACTTTTTTTTAATCATTGTGCGTCTAGTCCGATTGAGAATTGGGTTTTTTGACAAACACCTCAATGTATGTACATAAACATTGAATTTACAACATTCCGTGTACCCCACTCTCCCCTACGTCTTGAGACTGAATATAAGTATTCTTGGGTATTACCAAAAATTTAATTTGAGAGCGACGCAACCTGCGGCCTCTGAATTCTGACGTAGTTTAATGTCGTGTCATGTAAGCTCTACACACATGAAATTTCTGTAGTCAATCTATACCATCTTTCTACTTTACTTTAAGTCTAGTTTGATTAAACTATCGATTTCATTAACATCTAAAAGTACAGTCGAAATGCATCCAGCAAAATTTTGGATTGCATCAGATCCATTTTCAGATCAGCAGTTCCACCAGAATCTGGTACAGACCAAAATTTCCTTGGATGCATTACGGGAGTACTTTTATCTATTAATAAAATTGATAACTTGATCGAACTAGACGTAAGATAGAAAAGAAACATGACAAATTTGTCTAGATATTACCGTTACCATAAGGTATGGCACCAAATCGTGTGAGAATTCCGAAGCCACAAGGTGCGTGCACCCCCTCAAATTCAATTTTTTGGCGACTCAAAAATACAACTTATAATGTAAATAGAATGTGATGTTCGAAGTAAAATAAGAAATTACTTATAATAATAACTAGCTATGTGTTCCGTTGGAACAGTAGAAATGCGCATGCACGCGTTGTTCTCCGGGCGATTCACGCATTGCCTAGAGAGCGGTGCGCACATACGCGAACATGAAGCTCGCTGCCATGCGGCAAGACGAGTCAGTCGCTAACCGACACTGAACACGCGCAGAGCTCTCTGAGTAATCTTGACCTTCATAATCAAACCTTCTGTGCATTAGCATATTCTTTCGTCGTCAAACACGACTGATAAATCATTTCGCCATACTGGCTGATTATTAACAATCCTTATCAATATAAAGTGATCTCGTGTACAACATTCGTGCATATCGACAACTAAAAACAATAAACTGGGTTTTTTATGCCGCAAGGCTTTTTCCCAAAATTAAAGTCTTTTTCATTCCCATCACATATATTATAACATTTATATTCTTAACACTATAGTTCAAAAAGATTCCCGAACCACCTAGGGCGAGGGAATCCTACAAAACACTATGAAAATTTAGGAAACTATCTATTCCTCATAAACATCAATTCATACCAAATTTATTAAATTATAATGTTCTACTCCAAGAATAAAATAAAACAAATTGTAGGTCTGTCGAAATCATACACCTACATAGATTCCGTTCATACTGTGTATTTAGGAGAGTTGAATGAAGAACCTTCATGTGTAATGGAAGCAACAACTTATACATAAATGTCATTAATTAAAAAATAAACGAAATGACTAGTACATGGCAATATAATGATATTCTCTCGCCCTAGTTCGGAAAACACCACGATCTCACTAATTCACACATTGCTGTACGCGTCAAGTTCATGCATATTACTTTTGTCGTTTTGTCGTATGACGTTCGAACTGTCTTCCGTATTGACGATTTTAAAACTGTCAATACGACTGATGCGAAAGACTCGACTCACGAGCATACGAACAGCTTATTCAAGTGTTTCATAGTGTATTTCGTTTCTCGAGTTAATCACGATATGTCGCAGCCTTAGAAATGTAAAGCCCATAATTATCCTACAAACATTGAACGCGCGCATGCGCGTTCGATGTTTTCACGACTGGGGCCCCGACGATATGCTGTGATACGCTGGGATAAGACGCGAAACATTTCTAGAATAAGGGTCCAGGTGTCGTGTCGTCTCGTCGTCTTTTTCTGGTGTCGTGTCGTCTCCTTGTCGTGTCATTTCATCGTCGTATCGTTATGGTGTCCTGTTGCATTTCTGTATCCCCCTTTTCCTTGTCTATGTTGCTGTTGTGTCCGTGTCGTCTCTCTCTCTGTTTCGTTCCTCTTCTTCTTTTTATGGTGTGGTGTCAAATGTAGTGTCTGTGTCGTCTACTTCAATTATCAATGTGTCTGTGTCTGTCTCCATTTCGTCGGCTGTTTCGTATTCGTCGGATTCTGTTTTTTGGTCTGTGTCCTGTGTGGTTCGTTCGTGTGTCGTGTTTTCTGTGTGTTCTTATCGTTACTGTATTTGTCTGTGTGGCGTCTGTCATTGTGTGTTGGTGTGTGTACGTCAGCTGTCCAGGCGTCTGTAATAGTGGCGTCTTTCGTGTTCCGTCCATTGTCCTTGTTTCTGTAATATATCGAATGTAGAATTAGTTACATGTATTTTTAAATGTATAGTTTCAAATGGTCAACGTGCCATTTTCCTATGTTTTTTCCGCTTTCTGTTGTTAATTCGTAAATAGTCGGTGAGATTTTATTTGTTATTATGTATGGTCCAGAATATTTATGTGCTAATTTAGCTGCTATGTGGTCTACCTTTGATGAAAGTATGTGGATCTTTTTAAGAACCCTATCTCCTACCTTGAACGCGGTGTTTCTGTGTCTCAGATTGTAATAGTGGCCTGTCTTTCGTTTGCTTCCGTTAGGTGTCTTTGTACTTCCTCCCTGATAATCTGTAGTCTGCGTAAGTGATCTGTCCATTTGTCTGTGTCCTGCATCTCGATGTCTCCCTCGTTCTCTAATTGATCTCGTAGACATTGTGTCGGCTTCAGTTCTCTCCCCAGGTTCAGGAATGCCGGTGTGTGTTTCGTCGATGTGTGTGTACTTGTGTTTTTTTGTATATGTACCATTTATCTGTTGTGTTTTCTATCGCGCCTACGTGTGGTTGTTCTTCGTCTTCGTGTAATCGTGATAGTGCGTCAGGTACGTGGTGTGCTGAGCCTTTTCTGTGTATTATTTCGAAGTCGTATTCGAGTAGTTCGAGTGCCCATCTCGCTAGTCTGCCTGTTGGGTTTTTTAGATTATGCAGCCATTTTAGTGCACTATGATCCGTGATGACTGTAAAATGGTATCCCTCTAGGTACGGTCTAAATTTCTGTATTGACCAGATTACTGCTAGGCACTCTCTTTCCGTCGTTGTGTATCTCCTTTCTGCATCGCTCAATGCACGGCTGGCGCATGCAATTACTTGTTCTGTATCTTGTTTTGTTTGTGTGAGTACTGCGCCTATCCCTGTGCCGCTTGCGTCTGTTTGTACTTGGAATGGTAGTGTGTGATCAGGACATGTTAGTGTGGGTGGCGTTGTGAGTAACTGTTTGATTGTATTCGTCGCGTGTTGTTGTTCTTCACCCCAGGTCCATTTCTGATCCTTTTTTAATAGTCGTGTGAGTGGTTCTGTTATGTGTGCGAAATTTGGGATGAATCTTCTGTACCAAGAGGCCATTCCTATTAGTCTTCTTAATTGTTTAATCGTTTTCGGTTCTGGGTAGTCTGTCAGTGGTTGTACTTTGTCTGAGTCTACGTGTAATCCGTGTTTGTCCACTATGTAACCTAGGTATTTAACTTGTGAGCAACCAAATTCACATTTATCTGGATTAATAGTGAGTCCTGCGTGTGAGATTTTATCTAATATTTTTCCTAGCCAGTGTATGTGTTCTTCGAATGTCTGTGTCACTATTATAATGTCGTCTAAGTATGCAAATGCGTACGGTTCTGATTTCGGTCCAATTATTCTATCTAGTAATCTTTGGAAGGTCGCTGGTGCTCCCGTGAGACCATATGGCATCCTTTTAAATTGGTATAATCCTTTTCCCGGTACTGTAAATGCTGTTATGTGACTGCTGTCTGTGTGTAGTGGTATTTGGAAGTATGCTTGACTGAGATCGAGTTTTGATATGTATTGTGCGGTGCGTAATTTGTCTAGTATTGCTGCCATGTATGGTAGTGGATATGCGTCTTTGCGTGATACTGAATTTACTTTTCTAAAATCGAGACAAAATCTGTACGTGTTATTCGGTTTTTTAATCATAACGATAGGGCTTGACCATTCGCTTTCTGATGGTTCTATTACATCCTCTGCTAACATTTTGTCTACTTCCGCGTAGATCGCGTCTTTTATTTTGGGTGATACCATGTAGTATCTTTGTTTTATTGGGGCGTGACCTTGTGTGTCTATTTTGTGTGATGTTAAGTGTGTTAAGCCTAGTTGGCCTGGTAGTGATGTGATTTTATTTTTTAGTAGTATCTGTTGTTCTGTGTGTTGTGTGTCAGTGAGTTGTTGTATCCCGCTGCAGATTCGCGGTGTTTGATAGTTCAGATATAGGTTTGGATTCGGTGGGAAGTTCGGGGTCGGTAGTAGGACTTTTCGTTTTGTGGGTGCGTCTGTGTGTGTGTTTTCTATTCTATCTCTGTTTTGCTCTTGTGTATTTTTATATAGGTTTGGATTCGGTGGGAAATTTGGAGTAGGTAATAGGACTTTTCTTTTTGGTGCAGGTCTGATTGTGTGTGTTTGTTCCTGTGTATCTGTATTTCGCGCCTGTTCTAACGCTAATTTTTCTAATTTTTCTTGTAATGCTGCTGCTTTTGCTTGTTTTGTGTGTGTCTGTGTTTCCTGTTCCCTGGTTTCTTTAGGTTTTTCTGTTTCCATTTTTGTTTTGCCTTCTTCGTGTTTTTCGCTTTCTTGTTCTACGTTATCTTTTTGTTTGATCGGGAATTGAATTGGGACTGGAGTTGTCTTAGGCCATCGCTCCATTCTGTATGTTAATGCTGGCTTTTCTTTCATCGACCATGTATTGTCTCCGAAGTCTAATCTCATCCCGAAGTGTCTCATTGCATCTATCCCGAGGATGCATGTCCATGCAAGTGTGGGGATTATTCCTAATTCTATCCATCTACTTGTCTGTCCTATTCTAATCCGTCTTGTTGTTATTCCTATTATTCCTGCGCTTGTGCCGTTCGCTACTAACACGGTAGTGTTAGGTGTATCTTGTATGTATGTGTGTCTTTCTTTTAGTATTTCTGCGATCTTTTGTCCTAAGTATGAGTGTGTCGCTCCCGTGTCTACTAATGCATTAAATTCTAGTCCGTCCATGTCTACTTTTATGTGGAATCTCGGATCTCGTGGATTGTGTGTGATCGTGTATGTCGCATGTTCGGGTGTGTATGTGTTTTGTGTTTGGGGAACTGCCTCCACCCGTGTTGGCTGTTCCCTTACTCGTTTCCCGACTGCTGCGGTCTTGTGCATTGCCATCTCATGTGGCCTGTTGCGTTGCAGTTGTAGCAGCGTCTCTCTGTTGTGTCTGTCTGTGTGTTTGTCTGTCGTGTGTATAGCGGTGCTGGGTATGTAATCGCTGGGCGTGTTGGTGGTTGTATCTGCGGTCTCGTCTGTGTTGTGTATGTGTATGTCGGCTTTATGTTCGGCGTCGGTAATAAGGCTCTACGTTGCTGTGTTTGAAACTGTGGCGCTGTGTGTGTGTGTGTGTACTCTATTTGCGGTGTATTCTGTTTCTTAATCATGCTCTGTCTCGTTTCTTCCCATGATCTATCTGTTTCCCATTGTTTACCTGCGTTTTCTAACTGTTCAAATGTTCTTATTTCGTATCTTCCTATGTATTGTTTGTATTCTAACTTTAGTTTTCTATATGTCATTTCTATTTCTTGTGTCAGTGTGTACGGCGGCTCTAATTGCGTAAATAGTGTTCTAATTCTAATCACGAATTTCTAAATCAGCTCGTTGTCTTCCTGTACGCTGTTTCTTATGTCTTCTTCAATTCTATCTCTCCGCCGTGTGTCTGTGAATGTGCGTCTTATATGTTCTGCGAACTCTTGTAGTGTGTTCCATCTTCCTCTGTGTATTCTATACCATTGTTTTGCTTTTCCGTCAAGTATCGGTGTGAGATTGTCCATTAGTTGTTTGTCTTGTATGTCATATCCTATTTGTAAGTCTCTTAAATTTTGTGAAAATTCGTATAAATCTTCGCTAGGTTCTCCGGTGTATTTTATGTTCCATGATTGTATCACTTTGATCGGTATTATCTGTCTTGGTGTTTGACTGTTGTTAAAGCGTTGCGTGCTTTGTGGTAGTACCGTCTCTGTGTCGTAGTGTGTCGAGTATGTCTGTGGTGGGTCTAAGTCTATCAGGTTGCGCATTGTTTGTATGTTTCGCATGTTTGTGCCTATAAATGTGTCTGCGCCTGTTTCGTTTCTACTTATGTTCGCGTGTGTGGGGTTTGGCGATACGTTGTATATGTTCTCGTCTAGTTCGAATTGTATGGGTGTCGTGTCATGTACGTGTGTACTGTGCAGCGTGTGCTGCGTTGTTCTGTTTGAATGTAACTGCTCATTTTGTGCATGTTCTATTTGTATCTGTCTCATATCTCTGGTTGCGTTCATGTTGTCTTCGTTCTGTCTATTACTTATAATTACTTGTCTATCGTCTCTAAATGGTTCGTGTACTTGTAAGCGTGGTTGCGAGTGCTCTATTTGCATGTATCTAAGTGTGCGTTGTCTATTTTGTCCTTCTATGTCTATCGTGTTGTTTATAAAGTGCGCACGTACAGGACCTTGCGGTTGTGTGCCGCATGGTAACAGAGGTTCGCTCTGTCGTCTTTCCGCCATTTCTATGTATGTGTGTATGTGTGTATAACCGTTTGTCTTTGAATTTATCTATTCTACGTGATATCTTTTACTGTTTTAATTTGTTTAACGTCTTATTAGTGTGTGGGGAAGTGTGGATTTTTCGTTGGGCGCCAATTTGTAACGGGCTTGCTAGCCTGCTAGAAATCTATGGAAGAATAGGACGGGACGTGAGGGTGATAAACGTGGTCGAGTCGTGTAATATGCGTATAGAAAATTATAACAATCGGTTTATTCAATTTATACTTAAATTTAATACAGATGTGTAAGTGTAGAGTGGAGGGTGAGTGTAAATGAGAGAATGAAGTAAATTAGTTAATATTGGGTGCAGGTACTGACCTTGAATCAATTGGATTGGTTTCACAGAAATATAATTACTATAGTTAGCACTTGTCTCTACGACGTGAGTTACTCGAGTGACGATCGGACCTCGTGTCCGATCGTCCTCGGCTAGCTTCGTCTATTTTCGGTATTTTTGAATATTCTCTGGTTTCCCCGCGTAGCTTGGGGAGATTCGTGACTTGTTATGTCACACGATAAACGAACAAACTCTCCAGAAACCTACCCTAGCGTTAAAAAACCGAATAAACGTTATCGCGATACGCAATCTTCAGGTAACCCGGCACCACGAGGTGAACCGAACGTAGATAATGACTCAGACTCTACGGACGACTCAGACACTCAGATACACATCCGCCGTAAGCGCATTATCACGACCTCGTCCAGCTCAAATCGAAGGGTTGACATAAAAGTTCGCAAACAAACCGCAGGCGCGATTTCCGATGAAAAACAAACAAAACGTGAACTACCGTACGCTCATACGGACCGTAGTACAAATGAGCAAAACAAACCACCCAATGCTGAACCGGGAACGTCGAAAAATAATAAGCCAAGACCTGCGCCCTACATACGCAAGAAGATTTATGACAAACTCTCGAACACAAATCCCATCACGGACTCAGAGTCAACAGCAACACCCACTAGATCTGATATAGGAAGACGAGAAGACATAGCCGGAACCTCCACCAACCAGAATCCAGAAAACACACCCCCATACGGCCAATTTCTCGTAGATATAGAGTTTCTACCTTTGGCTTACAATAAACACATTACAGAGATAAACGCTGACATATTAAAACAAAAAGACAACCTCGCACACTGCATTTCAGCAAACTGTAAAGCTTCACTAGGTGTGGCGGATCAGATGGTGAAACAGGGATTGATACAACGTAAACAACTTCTATCCATGAAGCCTGAACTGACAGACATTATAACAGTCACATACCCACGACGTATAATCTATAATTTAGTAACAAAAGAACATCACTACGACAAACCTACGAAAGAAGTCATGTACAAGACACTAGCCAAACTAAAAATAGCACTTATCAAAGGAGGAGTGAAATCACTATCAATACCAAGATTAGGCTGCGGCCTAGATGAACTTAGCTGGGACCTAATTAGTCGTATGATCCATTACATATTCAAGGACACAGACATTAAAATCACCATTTGTGTATACTAAAATCCGATATCTCACCGATCAACCCTCGAAATCGACGAACGACCAAACCCAGTAACGGTCACCCCACACCCAACAACAGAACATAACATCATTCCACCAACAGAAGTAAATAACACCACCGACTACACGACGGACACAGTCCACTCGTCAGATCCCGAGAACTCAAGATTAACAGAAAGTGACGACACCGATTCACCAATAGACACCCTAGATTTTCGAGACCTACCCAACAACGATTCTCCCACCCCAACCCGCACTAACACTCTACAACATACAGGTATTCAAAATAGCGATACCAACAGCACACCTAATGACTTCAACCATTTTATAAATAACCTGGATGACATAATACCTGTAACTAACGTCAAGGAATCAAAAGACCAAATGTTCCTAATAAACGACAACTACGTTCACTGCGTCCCAGCGGACCACCCTACAGATGACCCATTGGCAAATCGACTCATAGACAAGGGCATGCTCAACAGAAAAACGTTCACAATTCGAACACCGCAGAAACTAGAAATAGCTCTGACAAAATTGAGAGAAAGATATATCCTCACACTTGTAATCAAAAACAAACACACAGACAAAGATAATCTGGAAGACCTTTATAACATACTCCTCAACTTGAAACGTATCCTGATACGCAAAAATATAAACTCCTTCACCTTTACAAAAAACAACGTAGAGCTACGTAACTTTCAGTGGTCAACGATTAAAAAACTGTTATACTACATCTTCGCAAATACGAACATTAGAATCACACTCTGCACCGAAGAAAATACCACGCCCGACGAAACCCTACGCCACGAGATAATCAAAGAATACCATGAATCACTAATCGGAGACCACCAAGGGGTAACGAAGACCTTCAACCGGATAAGAGAAAAGTACACTTGGCCAAACCTCAAATCTCAAATACAAACCTTTATCAAAACTTGTGACAGTTGCCAAAGGAAAAAGTGAGTTCGAGTTAAGACGAAATTACCAATGATGATCACGGACACTCCTGCAAATGCATTTGATAAGGTGAAACTTGATATTGTTGGACCACTGCCACTAACAAAATCAAACAATCAATACCTTCTTACTATACGGTGCAACCTCACGAAATTTCTTGACGCTATACCACTTCCAAACGCGACAGCTCAAACAATAGGCACTGCCTTCGCTAAAGACTATATTACACGCTATGGAACTCCGCGAACAATACTAACGGACCAAGGTCAAAATTTTATGAGCAACACGATCAAACAAATCAGTAAACTTTTAAAAATTAAACAAGTACGAACGACTGCCTATCACCAACAATCGAATGTATCCTTGGAAAGGAGCCACCTCGTACTTATAGAACATATCGAACATCACACAAAGAACGGTCATGACTGGGACGAATATATACGACTCGCAATATTTTGTTACAATACTGCAAAACACGACAGCACTAGCTTCACTCCACATCAATTGATTTTTGGTCAAGAAGCACGATTACCATCAGATATGACCCCAACAATCGGGATGACTAGTAGTTACAACACATTTATTCTCGATTCATTAACGAATCTTACAGACATTCGGAAGAGAACTATAAAAAATTTAAGAGAAGCAAAATTAAAATCGAAGTCTTATTACGATAGGAATATTAACCCACAGCTCTTTGAATCAGGGCAAAAGGTTTTTCTACTTGATGAAACACGAACGAAATTTGAAGATCACTACAAAGGTCCATATATCATTAAACGAATAATTGACAATATAAATGCAGAAATCTACATTACACAAAATAAGACAAAGATAGTTCCCTTAAACAAATTAAAGTTAGCACACACACGAAACTCACACGACAAATAATTACAGATACGGCACGGCACTCGAAAACGATGGAAACCAACCTTGTACCTTGATACCGTTCACAATAAACCCTGGGATTTATTATGAACAACTGGAAGACTTACGTACATCAAACAACGAATGGAAGCTGATAAACTTCTTAAATATAAAACAGTTTATAGACATATCCAACAAGCTAGGAAGATACTGCGACCTAATTGGTAAAAGGTGCAACACGACAGGAAGTGAATGCATCGTACGAGATACAATAGACATATCAAAGAACCGTCTGTCAACCATAAAACAATACCAAAACCAAATAGAAGACTTGATAGGATACCACGAAACAGACATACTCTATGAGAAATTAGCAGAACTAACCCATACACGCGTCAAACGGGGATGGTTCAACTTCGTTGGCAGCATTCACAAGACGCTCTACGGAACGCTAACAGAAGCAGATGGTGATTATAGTAACACACAAATCGATAGACTATTTAACGATACGAACCATGTAGCCATGTGACTAGCAAATCAAACGCACATCGTCCAAGCAATGCTGGGCACGCAAAAGAAAGAAATTGATAATATAGAAAAGCACATCATAGAACTAGACAACCAAGTAGTATTTTTAACTTCTACCTTATCAGCCATAAAAAAATACCAAACACGTAATACAATTACCATAACATTACTGCATCACCTTAACAAACTAGACAAAATGCTAAATGAATACGAACTAGACTTAAACAGCGTAATCGACGCTATTTTATCCGCGAAACAAGGAATTGTACACCCAAAACTATTATCACCAAAACAATTGATCAACAGCCTGCAACACATACAAACCTTAGAACCGCTCCTACAATTTCCTACCCCTTTAAGAAATAAATACGCCGAGGAATTAATTAGACTATCGGAACTCGACATTATCTATAACGAACCGAACATAATCTATGCCCTATCAATCCCACTATTAGACGACGACACATTCAACTTATACCATTCACTCCCGAATCCAGTCAACTAAAACTTCGACAGAACAAATACTTTCGACTGCATAGCCCCCAATAATGACTACATCGCAGTTTCAACAGACAGAAGTTCCTATTTTCACCCATCAAAAACAGACTTCACAGAATGCAAATTCTCGCAGAACTCATACATCTGTAAACAGTCTCAACCAATTTATCGAAACAACAACCACAAATCATGCGAAATGCAATTATTCTTAAGTAATACGCCTAACCAACTCAACACATGTAACATCAGGATAAATTCATTCGACGGATCATATTGGTCAAAACTGAGAGCACCAAATTCGTGGATCTACTCCTTAGCAAACCCAGAAACTATTCATATCCTGTGCCCCAATATGCCTACAACACGTGTCACCCTTTCTAAATCCGGGATACTAAAACTGAGGAGTAGATGTTCAGGACACTCAGAAATTGTAACGCTTAGTACCTCTAATACCATGACGTCGACAGAAATGCACTCATACGTCCCAGAATTCACTTTAAACCTAACCGAGATATATCAGGACCTAAACGAAAACCATACCGTAAACCTATCGACAATTCCCATATTCCACCAATACAAAACCACACCCCTAAACGCCGATGACATAAAATCTAACAGCCTAGCACTGGAGGATATAATCAGACAGGCAAATGAAATAAGTACACACGAACGCACACAGCAAAACACCGACGGCCTAACGACTAGTCTCTCCTACGCAGCCATTGGCCTGGGAATTATAGCAGCCCTGTTCGTGGCATTTAAATTTTCGATATTCGGAAAAATAGCAGCGGTCTTCTCCTGCCTGGGGAAGACAAGACGCGACAGCGGACGCTCAAAGTTACCTACTTACGAAAAACCTATCAAATTAAACATTATTCACCCACACCCAAACGAAAACACTCCTCAAGAGGTAATCCCACCACCACTTCCGCCAATGGGCCCGTCTGTGCACAAGAGCAAGACCCGAAAGCCCCACCTACTACACCGGACAGCGACAGGCTCGCACCCGCTCGAACCGGTGAAATACTACGATTAAATATACAAGTCGGTACGCTCATTCAATTTTCACGATAGATTAACGGTAGATTTAAGTCATCAAACCATGACCAATGTTTTGAAAAATTACTTAGACGCATAAGCATTTAAAATGTAATTCAAACCTTTGTCATTAGGATAATAATATTACGACCATGCCAATGTTTCTTTTTTTTTTTTTTTCCTTTTTCTTAATTTGAAATTGTAATCACTCACGTATTGTTAGACATGAATCTTAGATAATATTTGATAACTACGTTAAAAGGAAGCATACCGCTTGAATACAAGCGATATGTTTCCTCTAACGGGGGGGGGGGGGGGGGGGGTGTTACGTCCGGGCATCACCGCCCGTACGTTCGCCCCTCACTTACTTCCAGGGTGTCTAGCGGTCCTGGAAATCCTGGAAGTCCTGGAAATATCCTTGAATTAATAGGCTCCTGGAAAAGTCCTGGAAATATCCTTGAATTTCCATTGTATCCTGAAATTGCCTTTTCATTCCTGATGGGTGCTACACTCGGACCCCGCTTCGTCAACCTTCAGCTACTCGACGAACTCGACTACTCGACTCCCTCTACCCCCACCATCAGGCCGCGTCTCTTGTACTCAGAGCCTGTGCCTGCGCACACGGTCTGAGCACAATACATGTAGCTACCATTTACGGACGGAGAGTGGGGGCCCCGCGTTTCGTCGAGCAGCTGAATATGACTGGTCCCGACTTGGTCGAGTAAGCGGGGTCCGAGTGTCTCTTTATATTCGCAACTTCGGTGACGCAACAACTCTGCCGTGCTCGCTGGCGCATTCGGTAATTTTCGGTCATTTTCGACTAGCATTCGGTAGTGTACGGCAACAGCAGAACGTTGTTTTCCTCGTGCTTCCGCATGGTGGCAAAACGTAGACACTTCGTGAGTTTGGTTGAGTGTGTGAAATACACATGACATAAAAAATACTTCGTACACATTTTTACGAGTTCTCCGTTTGGAAACAGCTGGTAAGTACCCATAATTTCGACTCAAATCAGTGAATTGAAAGACAATAAGTAGGGATCCATCTTTCCGATATAAATACATGTGTGTTGCATTAGAATAACTTTCGGAATGATTGTTTTTCAGTTTGATTATGGGGAAAGTCAAAGGCAAGTGTATGTTTAATAAAAACTGGCAAAATAAGTCGGATTTGTCATGGGTGAAACCCGTAAAAAACGACGTATATTCTGCATATTGTATAGTATGCGCTGTCACATTTTCTATAAGCAACATGGGGAAAACTGCCCTGACTAGTCACATGAACGGGAAAAGGCACCGTGACATGACGGACCATCTGAAGCATTCTTCCGGGATTCATACATATTTGTGCTCTACGCAGAATAAAGAATCAAACACATCAGACGCTCTTCCACTAGCGCCGATCGACATCGCCTCAAAAGAAAACGAACCAATAGGGGGCATTCCAAGATTAGATGCAAATAGGAATACAGTCACTTCAGCATGTAATAATAATTGTTCGGTTCATTGCAATAATCCATTATTTCCTAAAGATGCGTCAAATATTATTAAACCCATTAATTTGAAGAGTTATCTTTTAAACGATAGAGTGACTCGAGCGGAAATAAGTTTCTGTCTCCAAGCAATAGTACGCCACTATTCGTTACGCGATATAGAGGACAATGTAGCCACATCCAAATTTTTGTTTCCAGATAGCGAGATCGCAAAGCATATTAAATTGAGTAAAGCGAAAGCATCCTATACAATAGTGTATGGTTTACCTAAGATTTTCGAAAAAGAAATAAAAGAATTCTTGGCAGACTGTAGTGAAATAGTTGTAGGTTTCGATGAAGCTCTGAACAAAATAAGTCAACTCAAACAAATGGACATTACCGTTAAATTTTGGCATGCAAATAAAGATGAAGTTTGTACTCGATATTTTACATCAGCATTTCTGGGCAAAGCAAGTGCTCTTGATTTACTGGATGCGTTTCAGAAAAACATACCTCGGGATATATTAAAAAAAGTAAGCCAAGTATCAATGGACGGGCCAAATGTAAATTTCAAATTCATAAAGGATTTTCAAAAACATCTAAACGAAGACTTGACTGATAAAATTTTGCTCGATTTGGGCTCATGCGGTTTGCATACCCTACATAATGCATTCAAAGCAGGCATTTCAGTCACCGATTGGAAACTCATTCCTTTTCTAAGGGCATTATATAATTTGTTTAAAAATGTTCCATCCCGTAGAGCGGATTATACAGCTGCATCAGGTTCTACAAAGTTTCCAAAAAAGTTTGGTGCCACCAGGTGGTTAGAAAATATGCCTGTTGTTGAAAGGTCTCGTGCTATACTACAAAGTGTTAAAATATATGTAGTGTAACGAGCAGTTTTCTATTGGGGAAATACACAATAGATCTACTTATCTCGCACAAAGCGTCCCAACGTCACGAAGTTACCTAGAAAAGAAAATTCAAATGGTTGGGCGCCAGGCACGACGTCGTGCCGAGATAACGGAAACCACAAAAAAAACACGAGAGACGGTATTGGTCGGCTAGTCTAAGGTAGAGGGGAACGTGGGGGCGTCGAAATAAACACTACGCAATACGGTATAAGGTAGTCAGTAAATGTGAACCAATTTATTGTCCTTCCAGCAGCGGAACAGTACAAACGTACGGAACGTAACAAAAAAAATAAAAGAAACCTCTAGTAACAATCAAGATCAATATATTAGTCAGTACGGTACTCGAGAACGCAGAACTTAACTTAACTTACACGATATGCAATTTAAGCGGGCGTGATAGCCGCGTCTCACTCACTCATACACAACGGGAATTACCTAAAGACTATAAAAAGTAACAAATCAAAGAAAACTAAATGAAGAAAAAAAAAGAAATTATAACGTCAATATAACAAAATAGAAGAAAGTAGAAAAGAAAGAAAAATAAAGAAAAAAAAAAAGTTTAGCTCCGGAGACACGCGGCAGGCTTGAACCTGCGACGCGGCGGTTGACAGGACGGCAGTATATACAGCTGGTCCGGAGCTGTGCGTCAGGCTCGCCGTAGAGTACGGCCGACGCTCGCGACGAGACGGCAGGGGGGAGGGAACACACAGACGACACACTAAGCCGTTGCTAGAGCAGCTGAGGCAATGCGCACAGCGACGCGCCGTCGCTACTACTCTAGCCGGTCGACACTCACACTCTTATGGCTCACTCGTAAGTAGACTGGCGGTATGCCGATATCTCGCACGCAACAAATGAGCCTACGATGGCTTACGCTAAATTATTGCGAATCAGGATAGCAATTGCAACCGCGTATTAAGTTTACATGAATAGAGGGAGATGCAGTAATCTAATGAATCGCAGGTAACCCCAAGGCAAATAGGAATATACAATATTCAAAGATAGGCGTACAGGCAAAGCAATAGGCAAAGAAATACGAATGGAAATTAATATAGAAACAGCTGATAAAGTTGAGGCAACGTAAGCGATTCTACACACTACAACAGTAATACTGGGGACTGCGACAACCCGTCGACGATAGATAGTGACTGAGAGAGATCTCTGAGAACGAATGACTAACTAAATAATATTAACGATGCTTCTCACTACAGAAAAGCACAGAGACGGGTGGTCGTAGCCTAAGCGAAAAAGCCTACCTTTATCTGGCTCGGTACGGTACGGCAGGATCCACACGTACACACACACTCGTAGGCTATCGGCCGTTAGGACACCGAACACAGGCACCAACTAACCGGCACTCACTCAAACTAGGTATTATTGGCTACTTAATAATCAGATGCCGAAGCAATAATATAAGCGTAAAGAAATACGTAAGATAAAGATAAACCGTAGGGTTAAATACAGGAAAAGCGCAAAAAAAAAGCGTAAGATATAGCAGATAAGAGGTACAGGTAAAGCAAAGCGTGCCGATCACAAAAATGGCGATAAGCGAGTAGCAGGAAGCCGATGATTCCGGAAACATGGTCAGAGTTCGGCATGTTCAGATGGCGCCGTAAGAGTTGGGGGAGGTAGCCTTTCCATACACGCCGGGTTCGCCGTACCGACACTTGTCAGGTAGTAGGTGACCGTTGCGGGAGGTACGGGGACGGGAGGCAGCGTCAGGCCGGGAGGTGCGGCCCTCTCCCGATCGGCAGGCAGTCTTCGGACAATAATTAGCGTCGGTACAGATACTACCGACGTGACTTCACGGGCGTACCTCCCCGTACAGCATTCCCTCGACGTCCCTCGGCGATCTTGGTGTATGGAGAATCCCTTGAAATATACAAAAAGACTTACGGCAGACAATGCACTAAACTAAACAATGGACCTTTTGCCTTGGGGTCGGTAAAAAGAATAGACGCACACAACACAGAACAGATATTCGGACGTTCCGCGGGGAGGAAGGAGCTGGTCAGTGGCGGATCTAAATCCACCACGTTACAACACCCCCCTCCCAAACGGAACGTGCGGGCCTCAGAAGGAGGGCCGCAAAGCTTCCGCAGACCACGACTTCCTCGTCTATACGCGCGACTCTATTGGAGTTGGTAATTACGGTGCGAAGCGTTCTCCGACCGACCAAACTCAGCACCTTTTCGACGGGTTGCCGGGGTATTTTACGTTGTTGGATACTATTCGGTACGAGACGGCAGGGCTCGGATCTGGAATCCGGCGACTAGGCAGAAACAGTACGAATTCTACTGGCCAGGGGCCAAGCAGGTATATCAAAGGATCAATAAATCAAAATATCAAAATTCCGCCGTGACACTAAAAGTTTAAGGGTAACCGCTCTCTTTCTCTTTCGCGATCTACTCCCAGCCGGAAGCGAGCACTGTTACGTAGCGTAGCAAAAAGAAAAGGAGAACAAAAGAGATAATAGCAACCAAAAAGAGCAAAAGTAAAGGGAAGGCAAACAGGAGTCAGGCCTCGCCCCAGCCGATCGGCGCTCCGCTTCCAGAAAAAAGGAAAGGAAAAAAAAGAAAGCCCGAAGAGAAGTTCAACTGACTCAATACTGCGAGCCAGAAGACAGCTCGCGGATTAAAATGAGTAAAATAAGAACCAAATAATAGAGAAACTAGGAAGCGAGCAATAATCAGACTCAGAGGGTAGGCATACGAAAAGAAAATTGACAGCTGATGCGTGCTAGAGAATTTAAACAGGTTACCGAAGCAAAGAAAAAAAAAGAAAAACGGAGATAAGATAACGAATCCAGACCCAAGTTAACAAAGATAATTTCGATACGGCAGGAAGACAGACACAAAAGGATCGAGACGGCAAGACGGCTTCCCGACCTATTTAGTACGGGGCGTCGGCGGGTCGGAAGAGATGAGGAACACGGCGCAAGGCGGCGACTAGGGCGACCACCAAGGCCTCGTCAACGGTCGGCAGCGGGGTGTCCTGGTGTTGACTGTGGGGTGTGTGCTGGGGTCCCATGGACCTGAGAGGTTGTGGGGTGGATTCCCACGGCACGTGGGGACCTAGACGACCCTGTCGCCACAGAAGAGCGCACCTTGGGCAGGTACGTACGGTAACGTCGCGCCGGCCGCAGCCATAACAGAATCGCCCGTGTACGCCACGAGGTAGCGTACATCGGCCGAACTCATGCCCTGGCTGAAGACAGTTCCAGCACGGCTCACCGACCCCGTTAGCCGGTTGTCGGGAGTTCTGCGCGGAGGGGGAGGAACGCGGTACAGCATTATTAGCGCTGTGGGGCCTCTGCAGCCCCATCAACGGCGGGATGGCCTGCGTCTGCGGGCGCCGGGAACTTGCGTCCGTGAGAGCTCCCACTGGATCAGGTCCCCGCATGGTTTGCAACGGGCTGACCAGCAGAGCCCCCCGGTTACGGTGTCTCGGGCGGCGCCTACTCGGCCGCGGGGTCGGAACGGTACCGGAAGTGGAGGGAGTGGAGTTGAAGGACTCGGCCGAAGCCGAGGTGGGGGTAGTAGTAGCCGAGGTAGTAGTGGGGGCAGGGGTCGATACGACCACCGAACCCGAACGGGAAGGTCGAGGCCTTCTCTTACGTGCCCGGCGGTGCTTGACAGGCGCGCCGGGGGTTCCGCCGGAGGTTTGTGGCCCCGTGCTCGTCGATGTCGTCGTTAGGGGACCTCGGTTCCCCAGGGAAACGATTGAGGTCTGGTCGACGTCCATAGCGACCCCGTCCGCGAGCACTACCCCTGGGTCGACCCCTTGGCCGACCTCGGAGGCCGTTCCCGGGTGTTGGGACTCCTCTGGCCTTCTCTGATGGACCCCGGCGGGTAGAACTGGTGGAGCCAGCGACTCCTGACCCGCTAGGCTGGTCGACTCCATCCTCGTCAGTATTTGACACGTGATGGGCTCCCTGCGAGCTCGCTGGGTCGTCCTCCGGTACGATAGTGTCGGTATTCTCGACCTCCTGTGATAGGGGGAAGAGCAGGGGAGTTATAACGGTATCGGTAGGCTCGGCCTCGGGGGAGGCCGAAGCATCTAGAGACGGCACAACGGGATAGGAAGGAAGGCCCTGGGTTACGCTGCGGTAGGGTTTTAAGTCCTTGACGTGGGATTTCCCAACGTCTCTACCGGTCGCATCGGCTAGGTCATAGACGACAGCGGAACGTACGCGAGTTACAGTAAAGGGCCCACTATATTTCGGAGCCAGTTTGGCTGCCACGAAATTCGCCGCCGAGGAGAGCACGTGTTGTCTTCGCCACACTAGGTCCCCTACCTGAAACGCTAGGTCTCGGCGGCCTCGGTTGTAGTGCTGGGCCTGTCGGTCCGACGCATCTTCCAGGTGGCGAGCCACGAGGTCTCTCAGGGCGGGTAGTCGACGAACTCTACTTTCCCATTCCGTATGTGATAACGGTACGATATCGGGGGGTCCTTCTTCAGAGCGACGCACTGAGGGTGCGATCCTCATTTCTCGCCCGAAGTTCAGGAACGCCGGAGTAATCTGCGTGGCACTATGTACTGCCGAGTTGATCGCGAATCGAAACTCAGGCAGATGCCGGTCCCAATCCCGATGATCGGCCTCCAAAAAGGCACAGATCATGGTTTTTAGGACCCGGTTCACCCGCTCTACCGGGTTTGCCTGGGCATGATACGGGGGAATGGTCGTGTGCACGATTCCTAATTCCGTGCAAGCGGCAGTAATCAGTTTATTGGCGAATTCCGTGCCATTGTCGGTAAGCAGGACTTCCGGGGTCCCCCAACGGAAAATAACTAGTTCCTCTAAGGCGCGGAGTACATTCGACGCGTTGGCCTTACGCAACGGACAGCATTCGACCCACTTGGAAAAGAGGTCCTGCATCACGAGTACGTAGGCATATCCTTGGCGGCTTGGGGGAAACGGACCCATAATATCCGCAGCCACGACTACCCATGGCTGTTCTATTACTCGCCTTCCCATAAGTCCGCGAGGACCAGTCTGCTCGACTTTACTACGCTGGCAGATCTCGCAATGGCGTACGTGTTCGGCCACGTCACGGTAGATTCCGGGCCAGTAGTATAGGAGCGCGGTACGGGCGTATGTTTTCTCGACTCCGAGATGTCCTGAGGTAGGGACGTCGTGAGCTTCGCGAATGGCGGCGAGGCGCTTAGAGGCGGGAAGCACCAGCTTCCAGGCCTCGAGGTCAGGCAATAGCGGATCGGCCAGCTGGTCCACCCGGTGGCAATATAGCCTACCTTCCTCGACTTTCCAGTCGGGAAAACGCGAGGGGTGGGTTTCCACGGCTTTCACGCGCTGTTGGTACCACGGATCGGTAGGTTCTTCCAACGCGGCGACATTATCCGGAGGATCTTCATACGCACGCGATAAGGCATCGGGGACATGGTGTAGGGCACCTTTCCGATGTACGATCTCGAAATCGTACTCCAAGAGTTCCAGGGCCCAGCGCGCTAGTCGACCCGTCGGGTTGTGGACGTTATACAGCCAACGCAAGCTGCTGTGATCTGTGATCACTGTAAACCGGTAACCTTCGAGATAAGGTCGGAATTTACGGATCGACCATATCACGGCGAGACACTCCCGTTCCGTAACGGTATACTTGCGCTCGGGAACGGTTAGGATACGGCTGGCGTACGCGATTACGTGCTCTACCTCATTCAGGGTCTGGGTGAGTACGGCGCCAATTCCCGTATCGCTCGCGTCGGTCTGTAGCGTGAACGGAACCGTGAAATCCGGGCAGGTAAGAGTAGGCGCACCCGCGAGGGCGGCTTTAAGTTCCGCGAAAGCAGTTTCCTGGTCTTCGGTCCACTGCCATCGCCGGTCCTTCTTCAGGAGGCGAGTCAGAGGTTCCGATCGGGTAGCAAAGTCGTCGATGAATCGACGGTACCACGAGGCCATACCAAGGAAACGCCTAACTTGCTTAATATTTCGCGGCGCCGGATATTCTAGGATTGCCGTAACTTTCTCCGGGTCTGCGCGTAAGCCGTCTCGATCAACTAGAAAACCTAGGTAACGGACCTGGGATCGGCAGAAATGGCTCTTGTCCGGATTTATGGACAGGCCCGCACGTTCGATCTTTCGCAATACGCGCTCTAACCACAGGAGATGTTCGTCGAAATCCTGGTTCACGATAATCACGTCGTCAAGGTACACAAAAACATGGGGTTCCATGTCCGGGCCGATTAACTTATCCATCAAGCGTTGAAAGGTCGCGGGGGCTCCGGAGAGGCCATAGGGCATTCGCTTAAACTGAAAAAGCCCTCGTCCAGGCACTGTGAACGCGGTCACTTCCCGGCTTGCCTCATCCAGAGGTACCTGAAAGTACGCTTGACTCAAGTCAATGGTACTTATGTATCGCGCTTCCCGCAGCTTATCTAAGATGGCGGACATGTATGGTAGGGGGTAAGCATCCTTTTTAGCGACCTGATTGACTTTCCGAAAGTCCAAGCAGAAGCGGTACTTTCCCGTCGGCTTTTTGATCATAACGATCGGGCTAGACCACTCGCTAGCCGAGGGCTCGATTACGTCAGCCGCCAACATGGTGTCGACCTCGAGGTACATTGCTTCCCGGACTTTCGGAGATACCTGATAGTATCGCTGTTTGATCGGGGCATGACCTTGCACGTCGATACGGTGTATGGCTAGGTCAGTGATCCCCGGGCGATCAGGCACGGGAGGGATACACACAGCCAGAAGCTGGTGCAATCTACCACATTGTTGGTATGTCAGAGGCGCTAATCCCGGAGTTTCGGAGGCAGGCTCCGACTCGACAGGGTTTGTGGGCGATACGGCAGGGATGCGGAGTTGTAAGGTACGGGAGGGTTCTGAACTTAGCGATAAAACGGACGCGGTAGGCGAGAGAGGTATGATTGGCGGAGTCTCGGACCGTAAGGGTACAGCAGCAGAGGATTTCGGCCGAGTACTGGGCGGCGCTCGCCACGTACCCTCTTCGGAAGAATGGGCCCTCACAGCGCGAGGGCAGGTCCGAAAGGGTCCGCTCGCTGCTCCGTACATCGTCCATCGGTCGGTAGTAAAGTCGACTATGAACCCGAAGGCTTGTGCGAAATCCATCCCGAGGACGCAGACATACTCGAAGGACGCGGCGAAGCGGATCACTAAGTCTCGCCGATGGTGGCCAAAGAACACAGGGAGGGCCAGCTCTCCGGCCGTCTCTTCCACGGCTCCATTCGGCAACAAGACCTCCGGCCTAGGCCGTCGGGAAGCCAGTTCGAGAGCGTCAGCAAAGAGCGGAAAGGCCGGGCGGCCAATATAGGTACGGCAAGAACCCGGGTCGAAAAGAGAATGCAAACGGTGGCCTCCCACCTTCACTTCCAGGAAGTATCGGGGGTCAGTCTCCGTTGAGGTAACCGGACTACAATACTGAGACACATCCGGTGTCTCCGAGGGCCTCGCGTCCGTCAGGGAAGAAGGGGAGGCCCCTCCCTCTAATTCCCTGTGGCGTTTCCCGCCGCCGGCGGCGAACAGTCGGAACAGTCGCGTACCGTCACGCCCTGTCTACCACAGCGGAAACAGAAAATCAGACGCGGTTGCGGACAATCACGGTAGTCATGGCCCGCGGCTCGGCAATTCCAGCAGATTCCTCGCAGTCGAGGACCGGTGGGAGTAGCCGCAGGGGTAGCCGAACTGCCGCGGTCGTGAGAACTGGGTGCGGAGCTCGTTTGAGTCGGAGGCGCACGCGGTACCGGATTATTCGGAGGGACGGTAACGTTATGGGGTCTTTGGGCTGTTGGTCCCGGCGCGTCGCGTGTCGCGGCAGCATGGTCGCCAGGGTTCGTCGATCGGCCACGTCGTCGTCGTGAGCGCCTGCTACTTGAGCCACTCGGACTGCCAGTCGCCGCCGTCGGCTCTGGTGCGGCGGCAACCGGGGCAGGGGCGGCCACAGGGTTCCGGGTAGCCCCTCGCCTGGCCTTATACGCATGCTCCGGGACCACCGAGTCTTCGCGACGGATTGGTGGGGCCCAGAGCTTGTCTAGGGCCTTGGCGTCCTCGAACCGCTCTCCCAAACGCTGTAGCTCCGCGAACGACCGAAATTCGCTGCGGTTCAACGCGGCACGGTATGCGGGCAGCAAATTGTTGTAGGCCACTTCCAATTGCTCGGCCTCCGGTACCGGGGGATTCACGTAGCGGTGTAACATCCGCAGGTTGAGGAGGTAGGTTGCGATCAGCTCGTCCGGACCCTGAGTACGTCTACGGGCCTCCTCCCGCACGCGCACTTGGAAATTCTCTCCCCCCCATCTAACGCGAAATGCAACGGTGAAATCGGACCATCCGTGCCAACTCTCACTCTCTAGTCGGTACCAGTAGAGTGCCTCGTCCTTAAGTAAAAACGGTAGGGCTTCGAAGAGGTCCTCGTCCGTCAGATGGTCACCGCGGCGGCACTCGTGGAGCCGGTGAAGGAATTCCTCCGCACTACTGTCGCGCTCACCCGAGAACTTCAGGTTCCACTTTTGTACCGTGCCGTACAGGCCGCGGGGCCGATCGCGAGAATCGTCGCGGAAGCGACTGTGGGACCGATCACGTGAACGATCGCGCGAGGCACGAGCCGGCGCTACGGTACTCGAGTCCACGCGTGGAGCAGCAGGAACCAGGGCCGTCTCCGCTGCGGGTGGGACCGGTTCTACATGCGGCACGGCGTCTGGGACCCCGAGGTCCGCAGGGTAAAGAAAAGGGTTCAGGCCGGGCCCAGTTGCTCCCCTAGGGTCGGCATGGTAAGTCGGTACCGGTACGGGAATTAACGCCACGGTGGTAGGGTAGTTCGGTCGCGGATCGACGCGCGTGGCTTCGGACTGCCAGCCTGAGTGCGACGAAAACGCGTACCACTGACCATCCCGTTGTTGGATCGGCACTATCATCTGCGACGGCTCCCCTCCCGCCCGCAGGGCGAGGGGTTCTCAGATCGGTTCCGGTTCCTCGACGGTAGGCCCGCTGTGGGCCGTCCCATACGACATCTCGGACGGGGTTGCCGGCGTGACAACGGGCGGACTAGGGGGCGCATCGACCATTTGGTCCCAGAAGTTGACTCGCGGGCGCGGCATCTCATTATACGGCATCCGGATCGTCGATACCGGATGCAAGAACGGATTCGTCGTGGTTATGGTCGGCGTGCTCATCGTTGCCGGGATCCCGCAGGACGTAGGGATGACGGTGTCGTAACCTTCGCGTCCCGAGGCTTGCGATGCGGCGCGACTTAAGTCTAAGGGGGTACTCGGATCGCTAGGTGGGCCCCCTGAGCTCGAGGCATAATCCTCCGGCCCCCAGGTGATATCCATACCCCGCGCTCGCTGTTGGTAACGCACGATACGCCACATCTGCTCGATCGGCGTTCCGTTGGGATTCAAGCCTAATCGAACGAGGATGGGTCCCACTTCCTCGGGTGCTAACGCGGCCAATCGACCAATCAACGTGTCGGTATTCTCCGCGGCGATATTGTTTCCGATTTGGCTCCGGGTACCTAGGGTACCGGGACTCGGCGGGCGGTGAATGCGCGGGTCTGTCTCGTGGGACATAAACGGGTACATGGTGAGACGAGTCGGTAGGTACGGAACGAAAGTAAATGATACGGAAAGATCACCGAAAGGTAGCTAGACGAGAAAATGGACGCAGAAGAGACGGTAGCACTAGCCACGCGGCTGGGTGGGATTCGAGAAAGAGGTACGATACGGTAATTATTTCCCGAGTGTCTATTTCGGGCCCCACGTTGGGCGCCAATTTGTAACGAGCAGTTTTCTATTGGGGAAATACACAATAGATCTACTTATCTCGCACAAAGCGTCCCAACGTCACGAAGTTACCTAGAAAAGAAAATTCAAATGGTTGGGCGCCAGGCACGACGTCGTGCCGAGATAACGGAAACCACAAAAAAAACACGAGAGACGGTATTGGTCGGCTAGTCTAAGGTAGAGGGGAACGTGGGGGCGTCGAAATAAACACTACGCAATACGGTATAAGGTAGTCAGTAAATGTGAACCAATTTATTGTCCTTCCAGCAGCGGAACAGTACAAACGTACGGAACGTAACAAAAAAAATAAAAGAAACCTCTAGTAACAATCAAGATCAATATATTAGTCAGTACGGTACTCGAGAACGCAGAACTTAACTTAACTTACACGATATGCAATTTAAGCGGGCGTGATAGCCGCGTCTCACTCACTCATACACAACGGGAATTACCTAAAGACTATAAAAAGTAACAAATCAAAGAAAACTAAATGAAGAAAAAAAAAGAAATTATAACGTCAATATAACAAAATAGAAGAAAGTAGAAAAGAAAGAAAAATAAAGAAAAAAAAAAAGTTTAGCTCCGGAGACACGCGGCAGGCTTGAACCTGCGACGCGGCGGTTGACAGGACGGCAGTATATACAGCTGGTCCGGAGCTGTGCGTCAGGCTCGCCGTAGAGTACGGCCGACGCTCGCGACGAGACGGCAGGGGGGAGGGAACACACAGACGACACACTAAGCCGTTGCTAGAGCAGCTGAGGCAATGCGCACAGCGACGCGCCGTCGCTACTACTCTAGCCGGTCGACACTCACACTCTTATGGCTCACTCGTAAGTAGACTGGCGGTATGCCGATATCTCGCACGCAACAAATGAGCCTACGATGGCTTACGCTAAATTATTGCGAATCAGGATAGCAATTGCAACCGCGTATTAAGTTTACATGAATAGAGGGAGATGCAGTAATCTAATGAATCGCAGGTAACCCCAAGGCAAATAGGAATATACAATATTCAAAGATAGGCGTACAGGCAAAGCAATAGGCAAAGAAATACGAATGGAAATTAATATATTGTAGAGTTCGTGACCGTGAGTTATAAGGGAAGGTTCGTCGGATACAGTCAATTGGAGCTTGCTTTTTTTGAAAGTCTTTTTATTTGTGACGTTTCGGCTGGCGACGGCCGGCCATCCTCAGACTGAAAGTACATTTGTTAAGAATAAGTATATAACTATAAATGTCTAAGAGAACATGTTTTGTGTTCGTAACAATTGTGATAGATTTAACAGAAGAATCATAACAAAACTTATAGAAAAACAGTTTAAACTATCAATAAAGAGATTAGACTAGATAGAGATACCATGTGGTTGAGATTACGATTACAATTTCCCAGAATTATAAGAAAAAATATACATTTGATGTTGTTACAGATTAAGGTACGCTAGACTTGATATAGAAGAGATTATTAAAGTATTTGAGATTAAGAGAGAAGGTATAGATTACCAAATTGTGACATTCCTCATCGCCTGAGATGTTGTTGATTTGGCAGTTGGTCGGGAAGTGAGGTATGCGGAATCGGTTCCAAGATGGTGGAACGCAAACATGGAGACAGGAAGCTAACAAGTTAATGAGATAGATAGTCAAAGTAGTTAGCCAGTGTCGGCTTTATTGGATTTGAGGATGTCAAAGTAGAGATGACTAAGATTTTGAATATCCATCCTTTTGTTGACAGCTGTGTTGTTAAATTTGGTAATCTGTATCATCTCCTTAATTAGTCTTTTTTGAGTGTTATTCTCCGTACATAGAATTGTGGTATTATCAAAATCAAAGTTGTGATGTTGAGTGAGCGAGTGCGCAACTAAGGCTGATTTGTCCGGATCTCTGGACTTAAGGTCAGCTCTGTGTCCTCTGATGCGGTTCTTTAGGTGTTGCGAGGATTGTCCAATGTAGCAGCCGTCGCAATCCGCGCATGGAATTCTATATACCGAGTGAGTTTTGTCGGCTAATTCAGTTGTTGATTTGAGATTAGTGAAAAGGTTAGAGATGTTATCGACAATTTTGTACGAGGTGTGAATTTCTTCTTTATCAAGAATGGCTTTAATCTTTTCTGACAGTCCTTTGATATATGGAATGGAGTTGATAAACTTGTCGTTATTAGAGTTTTCTTGTGAGTTGAGCGTGTTATAGAGTTTGTTAACTCTTTGTTTTTTAATCAAGTCAATGACTGGTATGGGAAAGCCATTGTTTTGTAGAGCTTTGGTTACAATCCGAAGGTTTTCTTTTCTGAAACTAGGGTGTGCGAGTTTTAAACACCGGTCGAAGAGGCCTATGGCAACGCTTCGTTTGTATTGATGTGGATGATATGAATCAAAATTCAGGTATCTACCTGACCAAGTGGCTTTCCTATACCAGTTAGTGAAAAGATGGTCCGATTCCCGTATGACCTCTGTGTCCAAGAAGCTGATTTTACCATTGTTTTCAAGTTCAGAAGTGAATTTGATTCTAGGATGAAAGTTGTTAAAGCTGTCGACAAGAGAATCAACCTTGTCTTTGTGTACACAAGTGATAATGTCATCTACGTATCTTTTGTAAAATGGAAGCTTGAAAGGAAGATGTTTTATGACTTTTTGTTCTAGAAGTTCCATTACTAGGTTTGCGGCGACTGGACTAATTGGAGAACCCATCGCAACACCAAAAATCTGTCTATAGTGTAGATTATTATAAGTGAAAAAGTTGGAATTCAAACAAAGCTTAACACCTTCGATGAAGTCTTTTTTATCAAGAGTGGTGTGATCCTTGATGGAATTCCAATTTTTTCCTATGGCAGCTAAGGTTAGATTGACAGGAACATTGGTGTATAGCGAGGTAACATCTAGTGAGATGAGAATGTGGTCAGGTGGTATTTTCACATCCTTTATATGTTGTACGAAAGACCAAGAATCTTTGACATGATACTGGGTCTTTCCTACAACATTTGACAGAACCGACGCAAGATGTTTAGAGAGCTTATACGTAGGGGACTCTAAATTCGAAACAATAGGTCTGAGAGGTGTGTTGGCTTTATGAATTTTAGGTAGAAAGTACATCTTCGAAGGAAGCGAGTTGTGCGTCTTAAGATGTTTACCTAGCGAAGGTGAAATAGAGCCTTTTTGTACCCAGTTAGTAATGAGTTTGTTGACAGCAGTTTCAGAGATTTTAGTAGGATTTTTCTTAAGAAGTTCATAGGTATCTGTTTGATCGAGCAATGATTGTGCTTTACGTTGAAAGTCTTTTTTGTCCATTACTACCGTTACATTGCCTTTATCCGCTCTGGTTACTAGTAAGTTATTATGTTTTTTTAAAAATTCCCTAGCTTCTTTAAACTTGGCTATTTCAGGAGTACCAGATTTAGTTGACGGATTGTGTAGTAGATGATTTGAGATGGTATTAGATACCTTTGACCTAACTAAGTCCTTGGTGGTAGTATCTTTCTTAGATATAGCTGTCTCTACTGAGCAAACCATTTCTTCTATGCTGGATTTGTTATATGATGGAATTGAGTGCTTTGGACCTAAAGCTAGAACGTTGTGTACCGTTGGAGGTAGATTTGTGTTGCTCAGATTAACCAGCCAATTGTTAGGTGTGATATTAGGAGCGTGCTTTTCAAGTTGCTCAAGTTTTCTTATGCTGTTGTTTTTTAAATTGTTAAAGAATGTCTCAGACCTACGTGTATCTGAATCAAATTTGGTTTGTTCAGAAGAAATTGGATCAGTGCTGTAGAATTGTACTATGTGTTCGTCAAGAAGTTTTGACAGATGGTGTATCTTTTTATAGCAGTGATCAATTTCAAGATTGATAATGGTTCTATGAAAAAGTTTTAAACTAGTTTGAAATTTCTTTTTATCAACTAAATGAGATAAATTTTTTAGGTTAAATTTAAGAAAGTTGGGAGTTACCCCTTTGGAACGACATTTAAGTAGAAAAATACGACGGTTCTTAGCTTTGCTTAAGTTGTTTCGTAGTTTGACGATTGCTCTTCTTATGCGAAGAGACTTGAAGAGGTTCGGAGACCCAGAATTAAGTTTGGTGTGGCGGAGACGTCCACGTTGTTCATCGCTGAATTTCATATTGTAGAGTTCGTGACCGTGAGTTATAAGGGAAGGTTCGTCGGATACAGTCAATTGGAGCTTGCTTTTTTTGAAAGTCTTTTTATTTGTGACGTTTCGGCTGGCGACGGCCGGCCATCCTCAGACTGAAAGTACATTTGTTAAGAATAAGTATATAACTATAAATGTCTAAGAGAACATGTTTTGTGTTCGTAACAATTGTGATAGATTTAACAGAAGAATCATAACAAAACTTATAGAAAAACAGTTTAAACTATCAATAAAGAGATTAGACTAGATAGAGATACCATGTGGTTGAGATTACGATTACAATTTCCCAGAATTATAAGAAAAAATATACATTTGATGTTGTTACAGATTAAGGTACGCTAGACTTGATATAGAAGAGATTATTAAAGTATTTGAGATTAAGAGAGAAGGTATAGATTACCAAATTGTGACATTC
This sequence comes from Tenthredo livida, assembly GCA_963992785.1. Classification (NCBI taxonomy): domain Eukaryota; kingdom Metazoa; phylum Arthropoda; class Insecta; order Hymenoptera; family Tenthredinidae; genus Tenthredo; species Tenthredo livida. The sequence continues at coordinate 15,041,057 of OZ023070.1, read as the reverse complement.
CTCATCGCCTGAGATGTTGTTGATTTGGCAGTTGATCGGGAAGTGAGGTATGCGGAATCGGTTCCAAGATGGTGGAACGCAAACATGGAGACAGGAAGCTAACAAGTTAATGAGATAGATAGTCAAAGTAGTTAGCCAGTGTCGGCTTTATTGGATTTGAGGATGTCAAAGTAGAGATGACTAAGATTTTGAATATCCATCCTTTTGTTGACAGCTGTGTTGTTAAATTTGGTAATCTGTATCATCTCCTTAATTAGTCTTTTTTGAGTGTTATTCTCCGTACATAGAATTGTGGTATTATCAAAATCAAAGTTGTGATGTTGAGTGAGCGAGTGCGCAACTAAGGCTGATTTGTCCGGATCTCTGGACTTAAGGTCAGCTCTGTGTCCTCTGATGCGGTCCCCTACGTATAAGCTCTCTAAACATCTTGCGTCGGTTCTGTCAAATGTTGTAGGAAAGACCCAGTATCATGTCAAAGATTCTTGGTCTTTCGTACAACATATAAAGGATGTGAAAATACCACCTGACCACATTCTCATCTCACTAGATGTTACCTCGCTATACACCAATGTTCCTGTCAATCTAACCTTAGCTGCCATAGGAAAAAATTGGAATTCCATCAAGGATCACACCACTCTTGATAAAAAAGACTTCATCGAAGGTGTTAAGCTTTGTTTGAATTCCAACTTTTTCACTTATAATAATCTACACTATAGACAGATTTTTGGTGTTGCGATGGGTTCTCCAATTAGTCCAGTCGCCGCAAACCTAGTAATGGAACTTCTAGAACAAAAAGTCATAAAACATCTTCCTTTCAAGCTTCCATTTTACAAAAGATACGTAGATGACATTATCACTTGTGTACACAAAGACAAGGTTGATTCTCTTGTCGACAGCTTTAACAACTTTCATCCTAGAATCAAATTCACTTCTGAACTTGAAAACAATGGTAAAATCAGCTTCTTGGACACAGAGGTCATACGGGAATCGGACCATCTTTTCACTAACTGGTATAGGAAAGCCACTTGGTCAGGTAGATACCTGAATTTTGATTCATATCATCCACATCAATACAAACGAAGCGTTGCCATAGGCCTCTTCGACCGGTGTTTAAAACTCGCACACCCTAGTTTCAGAAAAGAAAACCTTCGGATTGTAACCAAAGCTCTACAAAACAATGGCTTTCCCATACCAGTCATTGACTTGATTAAAAAACAAAGAGTTAACAAACTCTATAACACGCTCAACTCACAAGAAAACTCTAATAACGACAAGTTTATCAACTCCATTCCATATATCAAAGGACTGTCAGAAAAGATTAAAGCCATTCTTGATAAAGAAGAAATTCACACCTCGTACAAAATTGTCGATAACATCTCTAACCTTTTCACTAATCTCAAATCAACAACTGAATTAGCCGACAAAACTCACTCGGTATATAGAATTCCATGCGCGGATTGCGACGGCTGCTACATTGGACAATCCTCGCAACACCTAAAGAACCGCATCAGAGGACACAGAGCTGACCTTAAGTCCAGAGATCCGGACAAATCAGCCTTAGTTGCGCACTCGCTCACTCAACATCACAACTTTGATTTTGATAATACCACAATTCTATGTACGGAGAATAACACTCAAAAAAGACTAATTAAGGAGATGATACAGATTACCAAATTTAACAACACAGCTGTCAACAAAAGGATGGATATTCAAAATCTTAGTCATCTCTACTTTGACATCCTCAAATCCAATAAAGCCGACACTGGCTAACTACTTTGACTATCTATCTCATTAACTTGTTAGCTTCCTGTCTCCATGTTTGCGTTCCACCATCTTGGAACCGATTCCGCATACCTCACTTCCCGACCAACTGCCAAATCAACAACATCTCAGGCGATGAGGAATGTCACAATTTGGTAATCTATACCTTCTCTCTTAATCTCAAATACTTTAATAATCTCTTCTATATCAAGTCTAGCGTACCTTAATCTGTAACAACATCAAATGTATATTTTTTCTTATAATTCTGGGAAATTGTAATCGTAATCTCAACCACATGGTATCTCTATCTAGTCTAATCTCTTTATTGATAGTTTAAACTGTTTTTCTATAAGTTTTGTTATGATTCTTCTGTTAAATCTATCACAATTGTTACGAACACAAAACATGTTCTCTTAGACATTTATAGTTATATACTTATTCTTAACAAATGTACTTTCAGTCTGAGGATGGCCGGCCGTCGCCAGCCGAAACGTCACAAATAAAAAGACTTTCAAAAAAAGCAAGCTCCAATTGACTGTATCCGACGAAATTAATATAGAAACAGCTGATAAAGTTGAGGCAACGTAAGCGATTCTACACACTACAACAGTAATACTGGGGACTGCGACAACCCGTCGACGATAGATAGTGACTGAGAGAGATCTCTGAGAACGAATGACTAACTAAATAATATTAACGATGCTTCTCACTACAGAAAAGCACAGAGACGGGTGGTCGTAGCCTAAGCGAAAAAGCCTACCTTTATCTGGCTCGGTACGGTACGGCAGGATCCACACGTACACACACACTCGTAGGCTATCGGCCGTTAGGACACCGAACACAGGCACCAACTAACCGGCACTCACTCAAACTAGGTATTATTGGCTACTTAATAATCAGATGCCGAAGCAATAATATAAGCGTAAAGAAATACGTAAGATAAAGATAAACCGTAGGGTTAAATACAGGAAAAGCGCAAAAAAAAAGCGTAAGATATAGCAGATAAGAGGTACAGGTAAAGCAAAGCGTGCCGATCACAAAAATGGCGATAAGCGAGTAGCAGGAAGCCGATGATTCCGGAAACATGGTCAGAGTTCGGCATGTTCAGATGGCGCCGTAAGAGTTGGGGGAGGTAGCCTTTCCATACACGCCGGGTTCGCCGTACCGACACTTGTCAGGTAGTAGGTGACCGTTGCGGGAGGTACGGGGACGGGAGGCAGCGTCAGGCCGGGAGGTGCGGCCCTCTCCCGATCGGCAGGCAGTCTTCGGACAATAATTAGCGTCGGTACAGATACTACCGACGTGACTTCACGGGCGTACCTCCCCGTACAGCATTCCCTCGACGTCCCTCGGCGATCTTGGTGTATGGAGAATCCCTTGAAATATACAAAAAGACTTACGGCAGACAATGCACTAAACTAAACAATGGACCTTTTGCCTTGGGGTCGGTAAAAAGAATAGACGCACACAACACAGAACAGATATTCGGACGTTCCGCGGGGAGGAAGGAGCTGGTCAGTGGCGGATCTAAATCCACCACGTTACAGTAGATAATGCTATCAAAAACAAAGAAATTCCGAATTGCAACAGTTTTAAAATAGTTTCTGACGCATTGAAAGATCCACTATTAGATGTCAAACTTGCTTTTTTTCAATCTCTAACAGCCGAAGTAGAATCTTTTCTGAGAGAGTTTCAAACAAATCGTCCATATGCGCCGTTTCTTTACGAAAGTCTCTTGTCTGTGATGTTTAACGTAATGCGAAAATTCGTAAAACCTGACGTCTTAAAGAAGCAGAGCGTTGTCAAAACAGACGTGCAAAATAATGATAATCTTTTATTCGCAAAGAATATAACAATTGGATATGCAACGCAAGATGCTTTACGTAAAATTAAAGATGTTAAGTCTCTGGACATTTTGCAATTTAGAGAACAATGCCGACAATGTTTTAAAACATTCGTGATAAAACTCATTGACAAATCACCATTGAAACTCCCTCTAGTCAAAGGAATTAGTTGCCTAGACCCGACTATAGCTGTACAAAGTAATTTAGCTACATCAAGACTGTCATCCGCGTTAGAAAAGTTCGTCCAAGCTAAGCAATTGACCGGTATACAAGCGGATAAAATCGAGTTGGAGTACAAACAAATTTGTTCGATGGAAAGCACAAGGGAAGAATTCAAACGCTTTGACAGGTCTCAGGTACGTTTAGACACCTTTTGGATGAAAATCCTCAATACTCGTGGAACGGCGAATTACTCAAATTTAATGATATTCGTACGTAAGGTCTTGATCCTTTCGCATGGGAATTCAGATCTAGAAAGAGGGTTTTCAGTTAATCGAGAGTGTTTGGTGGAAAACCAGCATGAGAAGTCTCTAATAGCCCAAAGAATTATTTTCGATGGTGTAATGAGTAGAGGTGGATTGAAAAATTTTGAGATCACTAAGGACATGATTCATTCTGCCCGAAATGCACATTCGTGGTACAAAGAAGCACTTGCCCAATCTAAAAAAGAACAGGAAATAGCTGAGAAAGCTGAGGTATCAAAAAAACGTTCTGCCAAAATTGTCGAAGAATTAAAAGCAAAGAGAGTCAAGGTGATGGAAACAGCGCTGAAAGAAACTGCCGAGATTGAGCAGGAAATAGAAAATCTAAAACGTTCATAATCCTGCTGTGATCCAGTCACTAGTTTCAAGTACCCATTTTATATCCCGAGTATAAACGAATAGATAGACGATATCCCAAAGTATATACGTGTTAATTGAGTTTGAAATATTTTTATAATGTTGTAACTAGTGTTTTGATAGTTATATAAGAGTTTAATTTTATAAAACCTGTACCTGCAGAATATTTGAACTATTACTCCTTTCGTTCTCGATTTGGCGATTCAAAAGCTATTAAGTAAGTCTTACTAACCCAAAATATATCCGACTGATAATATTATTCATAACTTAATATTTCTAAGAAAGTTCGAACTATACGTGTTAACTTGAAAGCAATCGTACCTAAAACGTTCTAGTCCAAAGTACTACACAGCTTTTAATTGAAATTATAATCATATTATAAAGCTTCTCTGTGATTGAAGATTATATAATATCATACATAATGTACTACTGTACCAGAATATATATAATATACATAGTTATATACATGTACTATTGATGAATCTGCACTGGTTCCAGATAAATGACATTAAATACATGATATTATTGTAAACTTGTTGAAAATTTTGTTCGAAAACTCCCTTTTCCCATTGATATTCGGCAGAAAATTATCCTGGAAATCAATCCTTTGGTCCTGAAAAAGTCCTGGAAATATCCTGGAATTCTGAAGATACAATATACTAGACACCCTGCTTACTTCAGTACCTCAACTCTTCACACGCTTCCCCCCTTTTCCCTCTACGTCTCCACTCTTCTTATCCGCCTGCTACCAGATCATCCGCGTCTTCCCTTCCTACTTCTAGAAAAGACTCGTTGCACCCGGCACTGCCAAATGCAACGAGTCAGCAAAAAACCTTTTGTAATGTATGCGGGATAGGGTAGAGGTAATAAGGCACACACCGTATTTTGAAAACAACTTCATTTATTGATTTCTAATCACCGACTCACTGTATCGGTCAGTGTCACTTACTCACGTACCGCCAACGTTCCCGACTCTTTCTCATACATACTTACTATATTCACATATATAGCGTTCCCACTCTTTCTCATGCATACTTACTATATACTACACTCCTCTCTTCTTATTCTTTACTTAACTTATCTGCCAACCTGGCTGAACGTCTACACGCGTTATGTTCGTTGCTCTTATCACTATTAACTCCATTATCTGGAATTTCTCTATTTACAATGCTTTGCTGAGCAGCAGCAAGGCTATTTACCCTATTCTCCCTTCTTTTTAGGTTTGACCCTAGCTGTGTTTCCAGAATTTGGTTTGCGTGGCGCTTAGAGATGAGCCCGTCACTGAACCTGATTAAATAAGTAACAGGTGATTTTTGTTCGAGTATAGTCGCTTCCGATCTATTGTTTATGCCTCGGCGGTAATCCTTCGCGTACACGATGTCGGCTATAGAAAAATTACATTGCCTGTTACCTATTTTAAATCGTCTCTGATTAAATTGTTGTCTTTCAACTGAGCCTGTCAAATCCGGTTTCAGCAAATCAAATCTGGTACGTAACTCACGTTTAAACATGAGCGCAGCTGGTGTTCTATTGGTTGTGCTATGTTCAGTGTTCCTATAATCACTTAAAAATTTATTGATAGAAAAACCTAATGAGTGCCCTTCACGAATCATCTTGCCTACTTTGTCTTTCACGGTGCGTACAAAATTTTCCGCCACGCCGTTGGAGGCTGGGTGGTACGGGGCTGACAAAACGTGTTTAATTTTATTTTTCCTCAAATACCCTCGAAAATCAGCACTTGTGAGTTGCGGACCGTTATCACTCACCAATAATTTAGGTAAGCCGTATCTACCGAACATTTCATCTAGAACTTGTATCAATTTCTAGGAAGTGGTATCTTGTTTCATGTTAATCACTTCAGGCCATTTTGAGTGTGCATCTACTGTTATCAGAAACATGCAGTTATGAAATGGACCCATGAAATCTATATGTATACGCGACCACGGCGTGCTTGGCCACTGCCACGGTGTCAGTGCTGTTTTTCGAGGTTCACATCTAGATTCTAAGCATATTTTACACTTGTTCGCTAGAGCTTCTATATCCGCATCTATATTCGGCCACCAAAAATAGCTCCTGGCTTTTTGTTTCATTTTTATGACACCCATGTGCGACATATATAGTTCTTGTAACATATATTCTCTCAAAGTTTCAGGTATAATCAATCTATACCCCCATGATAAACATCCTAATTCTACGCCTAATTCATTGCGCTTGCTATAAAAAAATTTTTCTGTCGCAGACAAATCGTCAAATTTCAGCCATTCGTTGCGTATGTAAGATGTAATTTTTCTCAGTAATTGGTCATTACCTGAAGCTTTAGCTTAGATCTTCCGATATAGCTGCATATTAGAGTGTCCGTTATTTCCCGAATTGACTTTTTCTACTTGGGTATGGGCCAAATTATTAGTTCATAGCCCAAAAACAATTATACTATTTTTTTTTTAAGTGCTATCAACCCCTGCCTGTAGGACGATACTTGTCCCATTTGATTAACATGGGATTTTTGCCCTTTTTAGATTTCAATTTGTTTTTCGCTTACTTCTTTCATTAGCTCATCAAATATTGTTGATCCTACAACTGTTCTGACCTTTTTGAATGGACACATTCTTACATTAGTGAAAAAAAAAAAATTTCATAAGTTTTGAAGTTTTTTTCAAAATTTATTTTTACCGTATTTTTCAGCAACATTCGAATATTTTCGAGTATTTTTGAATTTATTGACTTTTCAATGCTTCTGGTTGAAATTAAAAAGTATTCGAAACGTATTGAACATATGATAATAATAATAATAATTCTGTTACATATTTCATAGATGAGGATTTATATCTTTTCATAGGCACATTTTTGTAACATTAGGACTTCTTCATTTGTACAAAAAAAAAATAATAATTTCATCATACAAGTTGCATATGATTTGGATTGTCAAACCAAATTTTTGCCGCCCCTAGATAATGCCGCTCTAGGCCCGGGCCTCTCGGGCCTATAGGTAAATCCGGCGCTGTTTTTATTGCCGAATATGTACTTTAGATTTTCGTGATCGGTTATTAAAATTATGTGATTGCCATATATATATATTGGTAGAATTTTTTGAACCCAAAGATTATTGCGCCCGCTTCCTTATCTTTAATGGCTCTGTGTTGCTCGGTTTTGGAAATAATTTTCGACGCATAGGCGATCGGACGTTCAGTTCCGTCTTTGTAACGGTGCGATAAAACTACTGACATGCCTTTGTCGCTCGCGTCGCTTGCCATAACTAATTGTTCGTCCGGGTCAAATAAGGCGAGGACGTTGTCTGATGTGAGTTGCCTCTTTACCCACTCAAATCCTTTTTGACATAATTTTGTCCAAATAAATTCACCTTTTGCGTTATTGAGTTCATATAATGGCCATACGTATTCGGCTCTATGTTCGAGAAACCGCTCGTAAAAATTTATCAAGTCCAAAAAGGCTTCCAATTGTTTGTGGTTTTCTGAAACTGGCGCTTCTTCAATTGCTCTAGTTTTTTCGGGGCTGGGTTTGAGACCATCTGCGTCTATGACAAAACCCAGAATTTCGATTTGATCTTTAAAAAAATCGCATTCATCCAAATTTACGCGTAGACCGGCGCGTTCTAATCTAGCAAAAATTTCTGTAAGTATCTCAATGTGTTTATCATTAGTAGGCCATGTGCAATATATATTGTCGATATAAATGTCCGTGGGTTCTATACCTTTCAAAACGTCCTCCAGTATATCTTGGCATTCAGCCGGACTCGAAGCTACACCATCACCGAGTTTCCTGTACCTGTATAACCCGTCATGTGTAATAATTGTCCATGCGTTTCTGGACTCGTCGTCTAGTTCAAATTGCATGAGTGCGTGCTTTAGGTCGATTTGTGACCATTTTTGTCCTACTCTCAATGTGTTGAAGATTTTTTTCCTTCTTAGAGATTGGATGACGTTTAATTATCAGTTGCGGGTTTACCGTCAATTTAAAGTTACCGCATATCCTGACCTCGCCGTTTTTCTTCAGTACCGGTATAATGGGTGTCGACCATTCGCTGCACGAGACCTGTTCTAAGTTACCTAATTTCACGAGTCTTTCTAACTCGGCTGTAATTTTTGGCATTACCGCGAAAGGCGCGTGATACGGTTTCATTTGTATCGGTTTTGCGTTATCTTTAAAAACTAGGTGTATTTTCCTTCCATTATAACACCCTTGTGTGTTTGAGAATAGTGTCGGAAATTTTGCTAACATTTTATCTCTAATGTCTGTACTTTCGATTTTGATGATCTCATCTGATTGCGCGTTCGTGACTAGTTTTAACGGCCAAAGTTCGAAGGCTTTTAACCATTGTCTACCTATCAGTATTGGACCTTTGCCTTTGATGATATATAAATCTAGATATTTTTCAGCGCTCGTGAGTTTTACTTTGACTTCTAATTTGCCTAACGGATTTATCGGTATTCCGCGTAGCATGTAAGCGCTAAATCGCTTGTCTTAACTTCTACGTCAGAAAAATATTTTTGTCCATCACGTTCTGACATGGCGGTTACGTAGGTGCCTGTGTCGATTTCCATCTTTATTTTAACCTCATTTACTATTACGTCAATAAATTGCGGATCGGCTATTATTTTATTGCAACTGTTCTCACGGTTTATCTCTTCAATTGAGTAAAAATCGTCTTCAAAGCTATTTTCACTATCTGAACCTATTTCATAATTTACATGATGAAATTTTTTGTCAAAACGTTTATAATTATCATTGCGTTTATAACTATCATTATTCTGGAAGAGATGTTTTTTACTATGTTTTCTAATACAAGCTTTTTCTAGATGCCCAAGCTTTTGACAGAATGTGCATTTCCGATCACGAAATTTGCACTCCTTCGTTTCGTGATTGTTTTTCATACCACAGCAAAAGCAATTGTTGACTCTTTCGCCTTGACGCCTTCCATTTGCATTGTTATGCGAAGAACTCGATTTGTTTTCGCTGCGCTTACTACCCTGATAATTGTTGCTACGATTACTTCCGCTGTTGTTTCCGCCTGAGGATTCATGTGTTGTTTTTCCCTGATGTTGACGCCCTGGACGCAAATCTTTCACTGCTGCTTGCCCCTGTTGTTCTCCGGTGCCAGCTGCGTTTTTCACGGCTAATTCTCTTGTTGTGGCGATATTTACGGCTTTATCATAAGTGAGTTGTGTCTCACTAAAGAGAGCTATTCTGGTCGCTTTATCTGCTACTCCGCAGACCAGTTGGTCTCTCAGATTGTCGTTCAGCTTAGTTCCAAATTCACAATGAATTGATAATTCTTTCAACCTTGCTAGGAATTCGTTGATTGATTCCCCTGCTTTCTGTCTTGCTAGACGAAAATTGCATCGTTCCATTGCTTTATTCTTTTTGGGACTGAGGTGTCCAGTCATTAGTGCGACAATGTCTTCGAATTCTTTATCTTTCGGTTTTATCGGGGTACTTAGCTCTCTAATCAATTTGTATGTTGGCGCCCCGCACTTTGTGAGCAGGATTGCCACTTTCATCGCCTCTTCTGTGACTTTGTTTGCGATGAAATAGAGTTCCATACGTTCAACGTATTCTTCCCAGCTATCCTTGTCCTTGTGGAATTCAAATTCCGTGATGTTGTCGTTGATTTCTAGCTTTGATGAGTCTTGCGGTTGCGTTTCTGCTTGAGTCGCGCTCTCTGCGTTATTGTCGAGCACTTGTATTTGTTGTTCTTCACGTGCTTGTGAATTCAAATCTTCGCTACGGTCGGCTCCGAGTTGTATTCCTCTTAACCTTCTTAACACTGCTCGGAGGTCATCTATAGCTAGCAGTTTGTAGACCTTCCTTGGAACGAAATTGATCATTATCTTGATTATTTCAGGTTTTCTTAAATTTTGTATCGTAATTCCCGTTAAATCCATGTAGTGTAACGATTTCCTCACTCTCACTGCACTCTACTTAAGGGAACATGGTTTATATTGTGCCTCTACGCTCGTCACTTAGTCTTTCGGCTTTTATCCTCGTCGCCAATGTATTGTATGCGGGATAGGGTAGAGGTAATAAGGCACACACCGTATTTTGAAAACAACTTCATTCATTGTTAGATTGGAATTGATCACTCGACATTGTGATAATAGGAGATGAAGATATCGATCGAATCGAGTCAAGGAGTTAATAAAAGTTTTTTCCTTTATTTTTAACGTTTCGGCGAGGAATTCCTCGCCCTCTTCAGAACTGAAAATTTTATTATGACCGTAAGACACAAAAATTGAAGAGAAAAGATACAGAACGAAAAGGTGTGAAATACAATTTTTACCGAAAAAATAATGTAGAACATTAAAGAAACTCCCAAAAAGCGAGACGAATATCACACAGGTTGAACATGGCTGGAGTGGCTGTAATGAGAACGAACACATCATACACAAGAAACCGAATAACGACACGATTATCACCTACATTTAACGCTCATTTCTTCTTGTTGATCATACTCCCGACCGTGTAGCGAGAAAAGTAAAAGAGTAAAATAAAAGGAAGCCAAACGTAGGCAGTCAACGGTAAAACATAGGTCCATAGAGTTAAAATTAATAGGAACTCGACACGATTGACGGTTGGCGAGAGGATAAACACGTCGCGTATGTTATGAGACAAGGTTGAAACAAGCTGAGAGTAGACCGTTTAAAGTCCACAACAGCTGGAATGATAGATGTGTGGGTGGTCACCACAGCCAAACCATTACAATTAGCATTAATGGAAAGTATTAGAACTAGATCAAGAATAACTCTTAGAACGTAAGCGGTGTAGTAGAGGTGCATATGGAATGTGTAATTTTTTGGTGTCTTCCTGTTTGTTGAGAGGAACATCCTGTAAGTGTATGTGGAGCATTTCGGAAGTTATTCTTTTTCCCCACTTGGACTCTCTGTCAAGAATCCTAACATTATCCCAATCAAAAGAATGGTTGGTGGAGGTTACGTGTTCTGAGACAACCGAGTGATGTCGTGGGTCTTTGTTAATGTTACTCTTATGTTCTTTAATGCGAGTGCAAAGCTGCCGTTTAGTTTCACCTACATACGAGGCCGAGCAATCGTTGCATTGAATCCTGTATACAACATTCGGTTGTGAGGAGGTAGGAACCTTATCTTTGCCTGTCATCAGCACTTTATCATCAGCTTTAATTGGTACTGCACTTTCAATCAGCTCACAACCTTGTATGAATCTTATTACGTGAATTAAGATCAACAGTCGCAGTCAGTTCGGATATAATCAACGTTTGAAAGACTACTCGCAATATCAATCTGTTATACAACCGTCAATCCACGGCTGACAGTATATTTTTAAACGTCATTTAAAATGCATCAAATATTTATCGATACGTTGGGCTTTATCGGCAAAAATGGTGAATTTATAGTCAAGGAAATTGCATTAGTAGACGCTAAGAGTGAAAAAATAATAAACCTGAAGTTGAAAGAACCTTACGATATTTATGGATTGTCAGACGACCAGCGAATGGCAGTAGGATTGGAGTCTGAGTGGCATGGAATGAGCTGGGGGAATGGTTGGGCTCCTTACACCAATCCTAATGAATTTATTGTGAAACATATAAAAGAATCAGGAGAAAATATGTACTATGTTCAAAATTATTACACATGTGCTCAGTTGTCCAAGTTATGTAATGCTAAATTTGTTGTCATGGAGACATTAGGTTGCCCTTCACTAGAGCGATTGGGGGTTTTGTACCCTCGCGAACTTAGATGTAGTGATCATGTTATGAATTGTGCTGTAAACCGCGCATCATTATTAAAAAAATGGGCGCTCACGCATACATCAAAACTGGCGCTATGATCATCCCCCCCTGTTGGCTAGGTATAAAAGGTTTCAGATTTATATGTGAAATGGCAGTCTTCAACTGATACCCGATGAGTAGTATTCGCAAGCGGCAAAAACTCAAACTGCAAATTGAACTGCTTTTGAAAAATATTGGTGAAGTAAAAACCTTGATTCAGACAAAAGCAGATCTTAATCGTATTTTGAAAAGATTAAACAGTATAAAATCCATATGAACAACGCCATGGACCTGACGAAAATCAACAAGGTGGGCCGATGTGATAAATACCTTCCCACCAAGAAATTGGCAGATCTTGAAGTAAATAAACACTATCCCGTCACCGGCTTGCGGAAAGTTCAAACAACATTCGGCACAAGAATAACCCTTGATTTGGAGAACGCATTTTCTGCGTTTCTACCTGCACGCATGTCAAAAGTGCTGATTGACGATGAGGATTTATTCCAAAAAATGATACTGGCTGCCGATGAAAATCGTCTTTACATGCATAATCTTGGGGGACTATACAACCGAGTAGAATTCAACTATATGTAAATTAACTCAATATCTCGAATGTATCACATTTGCAAATAAATAATCATACATGAATTGTTCTGTCAAGCCTACCTTTCATTTAACATTAATTCAGGGTCTATCAGTTCAGAAAATCTAATGTCTGATCAACGTGTAGAACTGTACAGTTCAAAGACCTGGTCAACCAGTTGAACTTGCAGTTCTACGACCTGTTCACCAGAAATTTCCTTCAGATTCGATACGTTGCGTGTTCATCACATCCATATAATGTTAAGGGTAAGATTGATTGACGATAATTTTGCGAACAGTTAGTAGTGGGGGGAAAGTACAAGACCCAGTCAAACTGGTTTATCTATTTGCTCCTCAGTATGAATAAAGTTTCATTTCAAAATCTAAGTTACTTGCAATCTGAATTCACAAGTCTCAGCATCGAAAAGGAGGAGATTTACTGAAAATGATCAACATTATGGATTTATCTGGTACCACAGACCTATCTGATGCCAATGTGTTCAACGCTGGGCAGTTAGTCGAGGAATCCTCTACCCACAACTTCATCGATGATGAGTTAGTTAAGATTGGACAGTTGGGTTTATGCGGTGAACGCCTTCCCATCAAAAAATCAATTAGCGGTGTGCATATCATTATCAGTTTGCGGAAGATGACAACATTATCGGGGCGCACAAGAATAGTAGCCGACATAATTGGGGGGGACGCTCCTTACGAAACATTTACCGAAAATCTACCTCCACGTATAACTGCAAGACTGCTGAGTGATGAGACCTTATTCCAGAAAATGAAATCAGTTGCTGAAGACGGAGGCGTGTACTACCGCCATGTTTCTAAACGGTCTCGTTCAATTTTATTCACATTGCGAAGTATCCCCAACCTGTCTGTATAATTTGAATTGTAACATGAATTTGTTGTCATATGACTTGAAATATTCCGGAATCTACTCTTAGTCTGTGGAGGGCAAAGTATCCCTAACCTGTCTGTATAATTTCGAAATAAATCTTTGAAATATAACATGAATTTGTTGTCATATGCCTTACAATATTTGAGAATCTACTCTTAGTCTGTAGAGGGCAAAGTATCCCTAACCAGTCTGTATAATTTTGGAATAAATCTTTGAAATATAACATGAATTTGTTGTCATATGTCTTACAATATTTAAAAATCTACTCTTAGATTGTAGGTTAGCTTTGACATTAGAAACGAGGTATATAAGCTGGGTAGTATCTCAACCTCGAGCGATGCGCACGCACCTCCATAAAATTTTGCGTAAAAATCTGATGATTGATTGTCATCTTATAGGTACTGGACTGTCAGGTTTTCACGCCGTAAATTGTGTCGACCTCGAGCGATGTGTACTATATGCGTCAGATATCTTGAAATTGATTTGTTGATATATAAATTCTTCGCTGCAGGCGGTCGGTAGGATTACCAGTAGCAATGAATGTACGTCCACCGAAAAAAATTCTGATGGTCGTAGGAATCCTTCCTTAGAAATTTGCGTAAAAATCTGATGATTGATTGTCATCTTATAGGTACTGGACTGTAGATAACCTCCATAAAAATTTCCGTAAAAATCTGATAATTGATTGTCACAATTGATTATCACATAAAAATCCTGATGATTGATTGTCACAATTGATTATCACATAAAAATCCTGATGATTGATTGGCACAATTAATTATGACATAAAAATCCTGATGATTGATTGATTGTCACAATTGATTGTCACATAAAAATCGGACATAAAAGCGCGGGTTAGAACTTTCTAGAAAAAAGGTAAAGGCGCGGTCATGACTTCGGACAAGTAAACAGGGTGGTTCTTGGCTCTCATAGGTTCTTGGCTAATATAGCTAATCTACTGACGCCGCCGACGACGACGACGACGACGACGACGACAACGACGACAACAACAACAACAACAAAATAATAATAATAAAATAAAAAAAGGAATCCACAATAAAAATAAAATCCCTATGACCGCCCCTACTAGAGGGGCCATCTACCGGGAATCTCCAAACAACTACGGTGTGGTACCTGGTCTCTGATCAGAGGCCAATATCCAATCTAGGGAAGAAGAAGAAGAAGAAGGGTAAAATTGTCCGAAAGGATTTGAACAAAAGTCACACATTCCAAAATTCTATGAATTTAGGAATTCTAGGACAACTTGTCTGATTTAAGACATTTTAGGACAGATTTATCATATTTTAGGAATTTTTCGAATTTTAGGACATCTGGGAGGCCTGTATTCACATAGTCGTAAACGCAGACGAATGAGACTTAATTAGACGGAATTACTGAAAAGTGAAGTTACATGGATTTCCACGTGTTAGATCTACGTTTCATGTGGTTATTTTTATGATAATATGAATTACGTGTCACTTACGTTACAAGGCGTAATGGACGTTCAGTATAATAAAGTTGAGCGCCAATATTCAAAATATATATGCCTATATCATTCACGGAAAATAAAACAATCACATCGCTCACAGAACATGGCGTCGGTGAGTGAACGGCTGAGCTGTGTCTATGCGCCACTTCAAACGCGCACCTTACTCAATGGAATCTATGGCCGTGTCTCAATCTGTAAGTATGAATACTTACACTTCGCACTTACACTCAGCGCCAACTTCACATCGCTCACGCCTACGCTACTGCAAGCGCTATCGACATCTGGCGGATAATAAGGTAACCACGATGGCGCGCAGATGCGCGCCGCGACTTAGCGCCAACTCCGATTTCAATTGTTTGGATGCATATTTTAATCCCGGCATTAATTGTCTTTCACTGTTTGATGCCACACAGCATAGTGAGTACAAGTATAATATTGTGTAGAAATTTCTGGCACCAATCAACAGCAACAAACGTACTTGTGAGTATGATCTATTGCTCTCTTCTACCTATAACATGTACATACAAATGTTATATCCGTTATTGCATCCCCTTTGCGTTAAGACTCTTTTTACTCCGTACACCAAAACCGAGGGGTTAATCACTGTTGTAATCTGGTGTACAAGGTATTTGTGATCACTTGTAATCTTTTGTAATCTTCGTAATCTTTTGTAATCTTTGCAATCACTTGTAATCCTGCTGTAATCGTTGTAATCTTTTTGTAATCGTTGCAATCTTTCTGTAATACTCGTGATCTTTGTAATCTTCTGTAATCTTGCTGTAATCTCTGTAATCTTGCTGTGATATTTGGATTTTTGCTGTGATCTCTGTAATCTTTCTGTAATCTTTGCAATCTTTCTGTAATCCTTGTAATCTTTGTAATCTCTTGTAATCTTTGTAATCTTTGGTAATCTTTGTAATCTCTTGTGATGTTTTGTTATCCCTGTAATTGTTATCGATGTATTCATCTCCCACAGTGACTGATCCCTTAATATAACCCATGACTTCAACTCGAATAAGACGTCATCACGAGTAATCATAAACAAAAACATCGACAAATAAAACACAATCCGCGGATCGTTTGCAATTATGATTTGGCGAATGTCGACGCAACGGGTGATTGTCGATGTAACAGGTTCATTAAGCTTCCATATGTGTGCTTGATTTTCAATCTTAATAACACGAATCCCTTTATTGATAGAAATTCAAGGTGGTTTCAAATGAAACAAGCTATCTAAAAAAATGGATGATATCAAAGATGATATTTAGTGCAGCAAACAAATGATACATTGAGATCTTGATTGAGACACATACTATATATTTTCAGATACTCATGCTTATTCTCTATCAAACATATTCTGTAACTTTTGGCGAGTTTCTCAGGCCATAGGCTGTATAGAAACCCGCAAGTTATTGTGAGTTCTTTACCTAAATTAAAGTTAATATTAAATACAAAAATAAGGGCTTTTTCTTGAGGTTGAAAGGTAGGTAAAAGGATGGGTTTCACCACCAAAAGCCACCTAAGTTACCTTTTGACTCTACGCTAAACTAGGACTCAGGTAGGTTTCCCCGCCAAAGCCTTGGTACGTCGACTCGGGAGTTAATCAAAGCCGACGACAATTCTATAGATCAGAACCAGGAAGTTAATCCGAGCTTGATGTACTGAGCTTTTTTTCTAAATTTCTACGGAACCGGGAATCCCTTGACTCCGAGACCGTGCGCCAGACTCGTGATCGTTTGCCTTGGCCCTCGGACACACTAACTTAATAGGATGCCGTGCGCTCTTTGCAATAATCAGAGCCTGTTCCCTGCTGGCTTTGATAGGAATTAATTAGCTGGGTATCAGGGCCGAAACCACCAATAAAGTCCAACGTTCTATGAAATCAAAAATAAAGAAATTATAATTAAATTCTACTCTCATCAGTTTGTACAAAAGTTTCCTTAATCTTAGTTTATCTAATATCTAAAGTTTCATGCTATGATGCTTGTGCAGGTTTCGTTTTCAATTCTAGTATAACGATTTTATGTTAGTAAATAAAGCGAGGTGCTTATTTCCTATATGATTGAATTGATGTTCTGCAATATTATTTCTCCGATCTCATCGATTATACAATTCTAGTAACAGTGATGCTATATCTACTGTTCTAACAATTTTCTGATTCTAAAGCAATGATTTTATATGAGTCTCTAGACCAAGGTGGTCTAGTGCTATCAAGTGATTCTAAATTGAACAAAGTTTGAGTCGTAGTGGTGCTATACCGACTGACGCTGCTGATGCCTGCTGATCGTGCTTCTTATATAGTTGAAATCCCCACTCTTTAGGCCTCGCAACGTCGTGCGCGAGTGCAGAGGATTAGCTTAATCCTCTGGCCTTTTGTTCGATCTATTTCAGCTGATATATTCGGAATATACATCGCTGAATATGTTACAATTCATACTCGGGATTGAGTAAGAATATGAATACTGAAATGAAGAGCTCGTTTTCGATTTATTGTAATTTCTTGCAATCTTGTGCAATCTCTCGTGATCTCTCGTAATCTTTGTAATCTTTGTAATATCTGTCATCTCTTGTGATCTTTCGTAATCTTTTGTATTCTTCTGTTATCTTTCGTAATCTTTGTAATCCTTGTATTTAATGTGTGATCACTGTAATTGTAATCGGTGTACGCCATTTTCGCCTAGTGATTAACCCCTCGACCAAAACATTCTTTCACATCATCTCACAACTTACACTTATATTTATCTTATTATCTTACACGAATCGGCGATTTTTTTTCATTATTAACAGATTGAAAAATGATTCGGGACGAAGATTCTATTGCTGTGTGGTTCGTCGTGCAAAGAATATCCCGTCGACATCGAGAGATGGCGGAAGATCATGCCCGACGGGTAAATGCCTACTTCTTGTTTGCGTTACAACTATTGCAGCGCAGAAATAATCAGGCGAAAAAATAACTTGTTTTGAAAATGCTACAATATGTTTCTGAGAAATAATAGGGATGATGAAAGCTTGAAAATATATAATATAAAATATGATAATAATAATTGAAATGAAAATATATTACATTCGAAGAAGGATAATAATTTAAAGAAGGAAAACCGATCAACGCACAAATATAATATAATGTAATGTAATAATAACGTGAACATTGATTGATATTGATTGAGATTAATTGATTAAGACCCTACTCTGATTCACCCTTTGAGGGGCAGTGGTACACATATTTACCACCTTTTTTTCTGCAGTTTTTTTCATTATTGCCGTTCTATTATCCAATACCTTTATACTTCTAAATTTTTTCCATCGAAAAATGTGCCCCTCAAAGGGTTAATAACGTGAACATTTTTGTCGTATGTGCAGAGGGGTCCGTATTGCATCGCACCTCCGGCTTACAACCAACGTGTGCTCCGGACTTTCATCAGAGGCGATCGTACATCAATGAAACGTCATCTACGAGTAAACCCTGAAAGTTTCCGAAGGATTGTAAATTTTGTTAGACGTAATAAGAAACGATGGGGCTGGTGCGTCGAAGTTGAAATTAGTATAAATCCTCCAGATTCCTACAAAATAACTTGTTCTACATGTACTGTACTAACAAATACACTATGTGGGCTTTTTACACTGAAGATGTATTGCAATACCAAATACGTACTTTTCAGGTAGTCCTATTCCTGTTCTGGTTGGCTACTGGCGTTGCATACAAAGTAGTAGCTTCGTCTTTTGATATCCCGCGTTCAACTGTATGCCGAGTAGTCTACAGAATATTCAACGAAATCCTTGTCATCTC
This sequence comes from Tenthredo livida, assembly GCA_963992785.1. Lineage (NCBI taxonomy): Eukaryota > Metazoa > Arthropoda > Insecta > Hymenoptera > Tenthredinidae > Tenthredo > Tenthredo livida. Next base: position 15,022,092 of record OZ023070.1, on the reverse strand, counting down.
GCCGGAAGTTGTTCGACTACCATCAGCAGATAGACTACCGGAAATTGGCTTGGCATTTTCAGCGCTGGACAAGGACAATATTGCACCCGGGGCTAACCATGTGTAATGACGCCCCCCCCCCGCCCCCATAAGTGAAACCTACAACATGAAAGAAATTGTTTTCACATAAAGTATATGGGGAATTCCACGTCAAGTCAACCACCTCTAGAACTCAATAGCTTCGATTCCATCTATCTTATAGGATTTTGTTATACTATGTGAGAGCAGTGTCCCTGATTTATTTCAGAATTTTTTAACGACATTTTTTTTTCAATCTGCAATTGAAATATTTTCAAAATAACCGTTCAACATTTGTACTTTGATTTATTGAAATGTATGTTTCTTACTTTGACTATTGATTTTGTTACAAGAAACAATCTAAAATTTCAAATCGCTACTGAAAATTGGCTAATTAGGAGAAAATGTTTTGTTATTTATTGCATAGCTACTCGGAATCGAATTTCTCAATTTCGTACGGAACATTATCATAAAATGAAAAAAAAAAAATACGTAGAATCTGCAAAACAATGTTTCCAAAATTTTCAAAAATGACATAATTGATGAAATTTCGATTCTTTTTTTTGAACTTCAGTCACGACAGCCTAAACAAAGCGGACAATTTCTGAAACATTTTTTTTCGAAAAGTTGGATTCAAGACGAATCCAAACATTTCTTTGTTTTTGTTGATACGACTTTTCAGTTGGGAGATATGATCGATGAAAGATTCGTGAATTCCGAATATGGTGAAATTTAGGTTTGCAAGAACTCCGGAACGGCGGCTCGAAAAATTCTGAAATAAGTCAGGGACACTACTCTCACATAGTATAATACGATCCTAGACGAAGAATAAAATCGAAGGTATTGAGGTCTCAAGGTGGCGCACTCGACGTGGGCCCCATATACACAATGTAAATATATACTATATTCGGTGTAAATGAATAGGTGAGCTTGGGATAACCACTAACTTAAATTATACCACAGAAATTTTATTCATCAGAATATCTGTGGGCACTTTTTATTCATGAGATCAAGATCACGATGCAAATTAAGCTGAGTATCACCCTCATTCCAAATTGTACCCTTTACACTGCTGAGTGCGTCATAATCAGTGCACATCATTCTTTGATGCTACATGTTGCCTGTCAATTCTTGTTTTCAACGAGTGCTCGATATAATCAAAGCTCTGTCTTAATTTGCCGCTCGCGCCCGCGCCCGCGACTAAGTTGTTGCAATATGACTGTTTTGCAGGAATCGGATATGCGAAGGCGCCCCCCTGCCCATCGCGCCCGGGGCCGGCGCCCCCCCCCCCCCCCCCCCGTGGCCGGCGCTGACAGCGTTGATAGCGGTAGATAAAGTTGTGACAGTTGGTAAAGGGTTTGATTCAGGAGTAGATGGTGGCATTGGCAATGGTATAGCGATTTTAGGAAGGTTTGTTCTGCTATTTTTGTCAATATCAGTCGTGGAATTAGAAGCTGGAGAGCTAGGTGTACTGAAAAAGGCATGCAATGCTCCATGTTGTTTTTGTTCTGCAGCTTCCTTCGCAAGTTTTTTTTTCGGAAATTCAAAACCAGATTTCTTCTTTTTCACCCCAGACATGTTTGAATTTCAGTTCGTGCCGATTAGTTGAAGTGTACTGTAAGTAAACGTTTTTAAATCCAGAGCAAAGAGAATGAAAGTAATGATTGGAATAAGGATGAATTTATGAATCGATGTGTCGAGATGCGATGTATTATCAAGTAAACAATAAGATTATAATTTGAGCCGAAATTGAAAGTAGCATTCATCGCAGAAGATTGCATACAAAGTTACGTTGGGGTATAGTTCCGCAAGATATAAGATATACGAGTATACAGTTTCACGGGCTTGAACTCGCTTTGGCTGCAGTAGTGGGGATTCACGGATTCACGGAATGGCAGGTCGTGTAGTGGGGACCGGTTTAACAAGCGCGCTCCAAAATATTCCGAACGTGAACTCTTCTGCCTAGCCGCATGCAAGCACCTCCATATTGTGGGCGCTGAATGGACTCTCCTACTATCTGATTCTGAAGTCTCGTCATTTTTCTTATATTTCGAAGATTTTGGTTTCTTGATCAATCTTTTTATTGATATATAGATATTTTTTTCGATTGGGTCTCACGGCGCCCCTCACTCGTGGGCGCCCGGAGCGGCCGCTCCGGTCGCTCTATGGGTAGAAATGGGCCCGGGCATTTTCAAGAAAAGCGAATAGTGCGGTATTTCGGCAATAGTAGATGGGTAAGGTGGTTCTGGGACAATCTAGGTCAAATAATTTGGTCCAGAACCCGCCTGTGTTCTGATTGGCCGAAGCCCCCTCCCACTCGCTACAAGGACGTCCCCCTAACGGTAATCGATAATTTCACAATTTTAAGGACGTCCCCCTAACGGTAATCGATAATTTCACAATTTTAAGGACGTTCCCCTAACGGTAATCGATCATTTCGCAATTATAATGGGATCTTTCGCAATTTTAATGGGATCTATCGGCATAAGGACCACCTCCTGTACGTATTTGTCAATTTTTAACGCAAGTACCGCCCCCTATAGTAACGGTAATTTCGCAAGGGGGATTGTGTCTGAATTGATGCGATCTGATTTCTGAACTTCTGAACTTCTGAATTTCTGATTTCTGAATTATGCGACCTGATCTCTGAAATGATGCGATCTGATATCTGAAATGCTGCAAGCCCCCGATCGATGCGAGCTCGATCGATGCTGGCTTCATGTTGTCTGAATCGTCGTCGTCAAGACCTACTTTACCCACCCCGTGAGATCGCGCGCGCTCTTACCGACCGTCAAGTGAGAACATAACCCCTCTGAAAATCGATACCGACGAAGTTTTCTTATAATTTCGAACGTTCTGTTTGTGTTTGAGATATGTATTGGTGGCCCTGAAAATGGCCGATTTGATGGTCCTGGAAGTCGATTTTTGGTGTGATGAAAACCCTTAACCGAATCCTCTCTGAAAAACATACAGGTATCCTATTATCAATTACTGAAACGACGTATTCGAAATTAAATATTAACTTACCTAGTATCACGAGGATCCGTAGCCAGCGTCCTCATCAACACCTATCCCGATGAACAAGAATATGCCCCGTTCGACATCGGCGACGGACGGCTCCTCCACGACGTTATCATCACCATCATCACCAGCGCTGACATACCCTCCATCCTCATCCTCCTGCTCCACGAGCCAGCGCTGTATGAAGTAATAATGTTCGAGGAGGTGCCAGTCCGCCACCATCTCGTACAACCACAGATCACGCAGATCCACATGTACAAGTACATCTACCCGCACGATGTAAATGAATAACATATTCTGATCCATGTCTGTAAAAAGATAATAATATTGTTTTTAAAAATATGTTAATCGAAGAATGTTGCATAGATGAGTTAACATATTATCATATGAAAATTAAAATTATGATGAATGAAAAAACTATAACGATAAACAATGATACAAATAGCGATCTGTAACAATTCAAAAAAACAAATACTTTCTTTCTTATTCTTCACAGATTTTCTCTCTTGCAAGGTTTCGTCAGCGCTAAAATCAGAAATTCAATAAATTCAAAATCATTGTATTTCACCGAACCACTAAGAAACATGTAAATTCATAATTCTTTTTCAAATCTAAATGAACTAACTGTATTCTCTTCCAACATGCCTCTATACCGTTTACGGTGCGAATGAGATCAGCATGCACCCTTCGGGGTAAAGTTAGGGTAAAGTCGGGATAGATGCCCCACCTAAGAAAAATGTATTTTAAAAAATTACGTGTTCCATGAAAAAATCTTTTCATTGCACAAAGTGACTTTATAAGGCTTTGGTAAGATTTGGATACGAACAGAATTTTTTTTTCCAATTTATTCCCAATGAAAAACCGAAATTTCGGTGAGTATCGAAAAACCGAAATATCGGTGAATACCGAAAAATTGAAATTGCAGTGTTGACTGAATCACCAAAATACCAGTAGATATCGAAATACTTGAAACTCGAAATTTTGATGGACCCTGATATTCTGCAATATCGAATTCTCGGGTAAAAAAAAAAATGGGAAGAAATAGAAGAAATCAAGATACTCACCAGGCTTTAGGGTATAGTTAAGTATTTCGGTATCCAGCGAATTTTGAATTTTGTCTACCCAAATTCCGGTATTCCGGTACATACCGAATTTTCAATAATTCGGTACATACGGAGTTTTCAATACTTCGGTATCGGTACTCACAGTCGATCTCCATACCGAATCATTTGGAGAGAACGGATACCGAAAATTTTCGGTATACCGAAATACCGCGCACCTCTAATGCCAAGCTGTTTTTATAACACTTGAGTATTCTAAACAATACGAGTTCGCGTTATCTTGAGCGAGTCACAACGATTTTTACGAGTGGCTTAACGATGAATTCTCTAGAGACATGCGATTATTAACGATACAGTACCTACATATTTATGTATTACTAACGGTATTGAAATCCACATGAACTGAATTCCCTTTAATTACCACGTAAAGAAAGAATGTATAGCGGAAGAAACTTTTTCAAAATAAGTCCATCGTATAGTAAGTTTTTTTCCAGGAATAGAGGAGCACGTACGCACACACATTTGATTTCGCCTCCTATAAAACGGCGTTTTCGTAACGTTTTTCAGTTATTCGAATTTTAGTCGTGCAAGAAGGTGTACACTCTTGAGAAGCTTCGTCTAATTTATCTGCGAAAATGGCTTCTGAAAATATAAACAAAGTTTGCCGCATGGATGACTTCTTACCTACGAAGAAAATATCAGAGCTGGAGGTTGGGAAAGATTATAAAGTTTCATCGTTCAAATCTGTTACCACCAAATACGGGCCTAAAAGGGACGCTATCGTTTTCCCGAATTGTTATTTTCCCGAATCCGTCATTTTCCCGAAAGTTCATATTCCCGACCGACTATATTCCCGAATCGTCGTTTTCCCGAATCGTTGTTTTCCCGAATCCGCCGTTTTCCCGAATCCGTCATTTTCCCGAATTGCCATATTCCCGACACACTAAATTCCCGAATCGTCGTATTCCCGACACACTAAATTCCCGAATCGTCATATTCCCGACCAAGCAAATTCCCGAATCGTTGTTTTCCCGAATCCGCCGTTTTCCCGAATCCGTCATTTTCCCGAATCCGTTATTTTCCCGAATCGTCAAATACCCGAAAACGGCAGCTCATGCTAGCTTCACTACTCAGTCGGTATTATCTACACCGCGTGACAACAGAGGGCGTTGGTTGATTGATAATTCTCGATCCTTTACAAATAATCGTCGCAACCAGAATATGATATTCACCATTCGACATTAATTGACAACATAAACGATGTTATTCACACGTATGTACTTTTTAATGGTCATCGCAGTCTGTTAGAAAATTTGGTCTTCAGCGAGGTCTTGAGTTAATTCCCCAAACTTTTTTCCGTTCGATTTCGACCGCATGATCTATCCCACAAATATACCGAACAAAAGTTATGGGTCACAAAAGGCTGAGAACATATAGGAATCTTTTTCTAGAAAAAAAATAATAATTCTGATCACGATTTGCGCCAAGCACATTACAACGTATTACGTGGGCACCATCTATTCAAAAACTGAAGCATTTCATTTACATATTATACGAAAGTATTGAAATCATGAGATTACATTACAGTCAGCTAGTACAGTACATTACATTACATTACACTTTCTTCACATTGAGTACTACATGGCACGTGCCCATTGTTTGCAAATTAATGAATTGAAAATTAATAAAAATTTAAATTAACAATCGGAGTACGAATTTTGTTATGTTTTGATTTGTTCATTTGAATTCATCTTTTCGGAAAATTACTCTGGTTACGTGTCATTTCGTAATAAATGTAAAGAAAGTGTAATGTAATGTATTACCCGGCATTATCGACTGATTTCAATATGTACCTTATTGTAGATGAAATGCTTTCGCTTTGAAAGTTTGGAAGACGAATTTTTGTCGGCAGAGAATGGAACGCAGAGAAATATATGGACCGTGGATTGTAATAAGTATAATGGACATAATATTTGGTTACGGTCGACGTTTATTTATTATTTTATGTACATAAGTATACGGTATACTACACACAGCCAAACTTTGGAAGTTATGTACAAAAACATATTCTTATATGTACTATGAGGATATGTAAACTAACAATAAATCAATATATATACCTATATATATTCTTTCTTCACAGGACATAGCATAAGAGAAGAAATTGTAACAAATTTTTCTTTCAACTTCCGGTTCGGTAGAAAGAGTAATATTTTGGAATTCTGTTAACAAAAATTTAATACGTGCAAAATTACAATCAAAATGGTATGAATTATTATTATTATTATTACTATTACAATTTGCTACAACCTTTTCTCTTCCTTTTCTGTCATACTATGTCCTGTGAAGAAAAAAAAAATTTTTAATTGTGTTCCCATTGGCCGAATCACCTAAAATTTGGCTCGAATTTTTTTTGTTCAATTCGGAACCGATTGAGGGGGCGGCACACCAAATATTTTTTTTTACCAAATAAGGGCCACCCTAATATATGCCGTGAATATTGGGTGAAAGTTGACGATGCCCTTTCTACGGCAAAACCAACACAGGCGCGCACCGCGTGCGTGAGGCTCGTTCGGCAGGGAATAAGGTGCCAGTAGCATTGCATCCCCACCCGAACGAGCCTCACGCACACGGTGCAGGCCTGTGTTGGTTTGGCCGTAGGAAGGAGATCGTTCTAACTCACCGAATATTCTCGGTATGTATAATGCATAGAACTGTACAGTATTATAATCATAAATAGGTATGATTAGAATGTTATTTATTTGATTAAATAGAACCTTCAACCTATATTCGGCAAGTTTAAGATTACAATAGTTCATTGTGATACACGTACGCCTACGCGTGTCGTATACTATGTTTTTTAAACTTAGTGTACGAAATTCGTAACCTGTTAGGCATATCTCTATAGAACTTTTGATTTCGTATATGGTAACAAATGATATATTTAAAGCGCATTCTTCACAAGAAAATATCTTAATTCAAGGGTAACTATAGTGTTTCAGCCGATTCGAACACTTATGTGTATATGTGTATTGTAACGTTTGCGAGTTTTCACGAACCTTAAGGTTGTGTTGAAAGACCCGTGGTTACGAGTTATTTCGTCAAAATTTGCTAGAAAATAAATTTAATGTTAATAAATGGACTCCTTGCCAAACAAAAAGCCACCTAGTGCGGATTTTCTTTATCTATTGATAATAGTAGATTATGTACCAAGGAGGCAAAAAGACCTTTGCCTCCTAGGTGCACATGCTCGATCCGGTACACAAAGTTGACGGATACACACACGCATAGCAACGCATAATAACGCGGTGTCACGCATAACAACGCGTACTTCAGAGACCACTTTTAACTGCTAGGACTCAAAAGTAGCTAAAAGTGAACTCTTCGCATGCACATCCAGACCCGCTCAACTGTCTCTAAAACGCCTCCTTTGTGTACCGAAATCGAGCATGAAAAACGCGTAAAACATGCTTGCGTTGTATAAAGTCTATACTAGCTAACCGACTCGGTTAGGTTTAGCTAACAAAGCCGTCTACTACTGCGATACTGAGTCTATACTCAGCTCGCCAGCTCTTTAACGTTTAGTGACGTGCTATCTGCAGATCCGGTATTTTTAGTGCAAGACTGCCTGTCAGACTCGGGGTTGTGACAATTGTCCCTCGAACACGAACTTGTTAGGCTAGAGTCGTATGCGCTTTTGTCACTCACCAAAGCTGTAACTATATCGTTGGCTTGTAATTGGAACTGATCTAATAAAGGTTGTAATATTGAAAATCAAAATGATTGTATTATGTAATGGTATTTGCCATTGATTGTTTGAATTCTATCTTGAACTATGGCTTTGAGCTCTATATTATGATATTTGTATCTATAAATAAATGCAGTACTGCTTTAGCCGTTACTAGACGTAATTTGCTTACGATTTACTATTTCCTATAATGAGCGACAATAGTGAATTCATTTATTATTGTTTATATAAATAAATTCGTATCTTTGGAATTGAATGTGATTCTAATGCTTCTAAGTTATTGCCGAGACAAGACGTCGTTTGCTTATGATTTACTATCTCCTATAAGCGACAATAGTGAATTCATTTATTATTGTTTATATAAAGAAATTCCTATCTTTGGAATTGAATGTGATTCTAATGCTTCCAAGTTATTGCCGAGGCAAGACGTCTTTTGCTTATGATTTACTATTTCCTATGAGCGACAATAGTGTGAAACGTCCCCAAATTGTCCCTCTCTCTGGCCGCTCGTGTTATGTATGTCGTTGACAATTTGTCGTTACGTTTTGTGTGTGCGTGTGTGTGTTTTCTCTGTCGGATCCTTGGGAGAAACAGCTGACTTCTATATTAGAAGATCAAGCCGCTCGCAAGGCCGGTGTATGTTTATGTTTACGTACTCTTGCAGGGATCGGGCGTCGTGCCTACTCGCCGACAATACCGCCTGCAAGAACGCTAGTGTGGTGGTAATACTCGAAATCCTTCAGGGAACGATTGCGTACTGCATTAGTATAACAGATCGCCTGGAGAATCGAGATTTTGAGTATGGCTCGTATATAGTGAAATCTGTAATTTACTCGAAATCCTTCAGAAAACGATCGCTTACTTCAATAGTATAGCAGATCGCCTGGAAAATCGAGATTTTTAAGTATGGCTCGTGTGTAGTGAAATCTGTAATTTACTCGAAATCCTCCAGAAAACGATCGCTTACTTCAATAGTATAGCAGATCGCCTGGAAAATCGAAATTTTAAGTATGGTAATTAATTATGGATATCTGTATTACAACATTTGAATAATATTATTGACTTGTAATATATGGGCGTTTCTCCACAAACTGGGAAACTTCGTGTCCCACGAAGATTTCACCTATAAAATGACTCGAATTCGATATTATTTTTTATTGAAATTCATATTAACAAGTTGTTTGAAAGAGCCAATAGTCTAAAAATATTAGAATGAATCCATAAAAAGGAAAATTTTCACATTAACACCCTTAAAAAACAGTCCCCTGGCATGTCACAGATGCAAAATCGGAATTATTTCGTGACGTGTAGTGAACCAGGGATAATATTTTTCAATACTACTCTAGTATAGTTGTCCATAATAAAGGCATTTTACAATTTACATGGTTATAATGTTTCAATTTACTATTTTGACGCCGAAATTGTGAGCTAAAGTTTGTCCCTTGATTTTTGCTAACAGTCCCCTGTCGCACAAAAAAAAATTATTTTGAATGGTGTGTGGCACCCTCGCCACGATTTGTGCGTTAAATTGAATGTTAGCGCTGAGAAGTTCATAGCAAATGCCAGACAGCGCTCTAGCGCTATCTTATTTAGTCGTCTTTCGCGTTCAGTGTGATGATGACGTGTCTGTAACCCTAAAAAGAACAGTCCTCTGGCGAGTATTTTTCTTCAAATAAATCATTTTATTCACCCTTTCCAGCTAGATAACATCTAACGGTAGAAGTCATATTACCATTACTGCAAGTTATTTTATGGAATATTCTTAGTTTCGGCATGATGGTGTATTTTTGCCAAATTCGTCAGTCCCCTGTCGCACAGTCCCCTGCCTGAAATATGCCAGTTTATCCCAATTTTATTGGTTGTGAGCTAATTTTATGAGATGTTGATTTCAGAATTTGGTTTTGTAACATGTTGATTTGATATAAAAAGAAATATTGTTTTTAGTTGATTTAATTTTGATTATTTTTTCCAAAAATGTGAAAAAAGTGGTGGTTGGGGGGGATATAAAAAAAAATATTGTTCTTAGTTGATTTCATTTCGATTATTTTTTCCAAAAATGCGAAAAAAGTGGTGGGGACAATTTTGGGTAGTTTTTCGCCCAGTTTGTAGAGAAACGCCCATATATATTTAATTCTGAAATGATAATATTCAATTGGCGCTTGGCGGTTACTTTTCACACAAGACTTTAAAGATTATAATATATTGATGAGGTAGGTCAGCGACTATGTGCTGACCGCTAAGTGACTGGTTGCGAGGCCTTACGGCACGCGCCTTATATACTTCTCCGTGAGATAATCCTTAACTGTTTCCAAATATTCGACGATGTTCTATGATGTCTATTTTTTACGTTTGTAAATTTAATGCGGCGATGCATTACAATTTATTTTAGAGAATTCCTTTATCTATATTTTGATGTTCGATTTTTTTTTAAATTGAACTATTTTATGATATTATGGTTTTACAAATCCTTCTATGGGTTTCTATGATGTCTAGTTTTGTTGTTTTTGCCTCTAAATTTTATATCTATCGCCTTTTTTATTCTTTATAATGACCTCTTCGACTCTACGTGTTCGTTTTTTTTGCTATAAAAATTACTTATTGAATATTAGGGATGTTTAATTCTTGAATATAATATATATATATATACGTCCACCTCATGGTATTGCTGTATACGGCGTTTCAGCGTCGTAAGTGAATTTATTTATTATTGTTCACATCAAGAAATTCGTATCTTTGGAATTGAATGTGATTCTAATGCTTACGAGTTATTGCCGAGGCAAGACGTCTTTTGCTTATGATTTACTATTTCCTATGAGCGACAATAGTGAATTTATTCATTATTGTTTACATGAAGAAATTCGTATCTTTGGAATTGAATGTGATTCTAATGCTTCTAAGTTATTGCCGAGACAAGACATCTGACTCGAAAGTGCGCTGCTGTGGCCAGCGAGCGCGTCCTTATATACGAATTAGTCGACGCTTCTGACGTCAGAGGCGTTGACTGAATACTCAGTCAACGTCAGAGGCGACCATAGAGATATAAGAGATAGAGTACGTGAGTCATAGGAGCGTATACAAGTGGAAGCAAGCACGGGATAGAAAGAGAAAGAGCAAGTAGTACGTCGAACTTTTTTGTCTGGTCATGCATGGACCAGCATAGACTTTACTAACTGCGCATGCGTCATTGGACAGAAAATAGCGACGTACTACTTGCTTTCTCTCTTTCTATTCCGTGCTTGCTGTATCGGGTGAATCACGTACTCCATCTCTCATATGTCTATGGAGGCGACGCGCTGTACAAAGGCGATTTGTCAAAAAAAAATTACAAAAAATCAAAAAAAGAAAGTTGGAAGTGCTCAGATTATCGGCATATAAATTCTTCTGAATTCCTCCGCATGCTGGTTGCACAACGGGCAGCGTAACTGGCCGAATAGGGCATTATGCCCATCCTCGTACTCCCGCGCCGTCCGGATCATTGCGTTCGCGCACCTACCACACAGTACCATGTGCAAGCATGGCACACTCGCGTACGAACTCTGCCTGTCCCTGCATATGATACAGCGTGTATCTCGCTCCGCGTCGTCCTCATCCAAATCGGGCAACTGTATACCCCGTGGCACTGGCACGTTGCGATTATCTAATCCACACCAAAGCAAGGTAAGTTATCATTTGACGATTCAGTATATGTGTAACGTATAATTGCAATGAGGCCTAGCAGTACCTCATTTGACTACCCATATTCATTCACATGACAAATACATTAGCCTAAAAACAAACGGTGGCTTTCCATAATTTGCCCTTCCATATTTTATTTTCATCCAGAATGTATTCGCCTTTTTATATTGTGTATTAAATATTGATAGAATATGCATAATTAGGGACACCTTTATTTTGCTGTCGGTGAAATTTTGCCCGCAATTACGCCCCGTAGATCGGTTAGAAATGAATTCACAAAAATCGAGGTTAAACTTGAGTTTCCTAGCTCAACGAAATAGGGTGTTTCAAAGTCCGTCCTTTTCCCCATTTGAATGATAATGGATTTTTCAGCGACTGAATTTGTTTTTTTTTTTCAAGCCTATCATTCACTGCATGGATAAACCGCTGTCATTCCGTCACTTTAAAATATTGTAACGTTTTAAGATAAACGTTGAGTTAATAAGTTATTATGTGAGTTCTCCAAGAGAAATAAAGTGAATCGTAGAGGAATTATATATGTTTTGCAATGAGATTATGTATTCAGAAAATACAGGTCTGCTTCAGTGGCAAGCTAAAGACAGACTGATTTGTTTTACAATAATCGTTGTTGACGCAGCAACCGAGTTTCTTATATTTTAAAGGATGTCATTTATCATATAGGCTACTAGATGGTGTATATGAAATTAATAGCATATGGGTGATTTTACCCAATGTAACACTAACCCCCCCCCCCCCCCCCCCCCCCCTTAGTAAAAGAGTCGTCCCGACTCTCGAGGTAAGTATAATTAAATTCGTGTCCGTGTAAAATCATCATATGGATCAACAAGTTGTAAATCAAAGTGTTCTATTTGGGAGAATCGGAGCTGTGGCTCAAGAAGTTAAAAGTTTCCCCAAATACTATCCGGCATTCGCCCTCTGCCTCAAGGTAAACCACAGAAAACCTTGAGGAGATAGTGAATCTAATCAAACCGAAGTGTATAATGTGATAAGTATAAAATGTTCTTCGAATCTTGGATCGGAGAATCAGGAACCAGGAACCAGGAACCAGGAACCAGGAACCAGGAACAAGAAGGATGATCCGGAACAAGAAGAAGAATTCCCTAGTCATCGCGTAGAGAGTCCTGCGTTTTGGAAGTGGTTGGAGGGGTAAAGGACCAGGATAGAAGAACTCAAGGATTCCTAAGAAGTCCAAAAGGGGTCCAACTCCATACCTCTTCGAAATAAATCAAAAACGACCTAGACAGGAGGACAAATATTATTCTCTCGAAATATTAGGTCATAAATGAGAGTTATCCAAAACTCTCTCAAATTCTAAATTTCTTTTAAAATCTCTTTTGAATTATGATAATAAATTAATCCTTTTGGATATAAACTGAATAGTTTCGAAATTAGTAAATTATTAAATCAAATTATTATATTGAATAAATGTAAGGAATATAAATCGGAGCAGCCTTATCTGGGAGGAGGTTGGGAAACCGGATTAATAGGTCAGGATGGGATGGGTCAGGCTTCCTTCGTTTCGTCTCAGAACATCATTTGTATCATTTTATTAGAAATCCTACTATCTGGATTTCAGGAGCTGAAAAACTTGGGTTATTATTCGTTTACTTGAAACATAACCTATAATTAGAGTTTTCCGCTCGGATCTCTTTCGATCTATACTGCATTATAAATTGATTATACTACCGCGTCGCCTATCGTGATTTTTGCGCATTATATTTCGGCGCGATTCGATATCAAATAAAAGCGGATCAATCAAACGACATTTCTCGAATATTTTCTAACAATATATCTCTAAACCAATGGGAAAATTGATTAAACAAATGAAGAAGAGAAACAATCGCTAAGAAGAAGAAGCATAAAGATAGCGTCACTTGCAACCATGACTTCGTTCAACTACGAGGCCATTCGCTTAGCTATATTAGTTTCTGAAATTAATTGAGAAGGAGTTTTTAATCGAAACTTGGAAGAAACCAAAACTTGGTTTACCGCCGAATGGAACCGCGTCAAGTGTGCCAAAGGAAGAGCCGTGACCCTAATTGACTCTCCACTACGGACTTGTATCAACTGCTACGTTTCGAGGTTTGTTAAAATTTTTTTTTTCCTTTTTTTTTTTTTTTTTTTACATTTCTCTAATTTATTGTATCCTCTAATCTTTCCTTTCCTTCACTCTTTAATTACTTCCAGCATCCCTGAAGAACGGACCACCGGAGTAGATGGGTAAGGCGGGTTCTGGATCAATCTAGGTCAAATATTTTGATCCAGAACCCGCCTGTGTTCTGATTGGCCGAAGCCCCCCTCCCACTCGCTGCGAGGACGTCCCCCTAACGGTAATCTATAATTTCACAATTTTAAGGACGTCCTCCTAACGGTAATCGATGATTTCGCAATTATAACGGAATATTTCGCAATTTCAATGGGATCTATCGACATAAGGACCGCCTCCTGTACGTATATGTCAATTTTGTAAAACGCAAGTACCGCCCCCTATAGTAACGGTAATTTCGGAAGGGGGGTCGTGTCTGAATTTATGCGACCTGATTTCTGAATTTCTGAATTTCTGAATTATGCGACCTGATCTCTGAAGTGATGCGATCTGATATCTGAAATGCTGCAAGCCCCCTCGATCGACGCGAGCTCGATCGATGCTGGCTTCGTGTTGTCTGAATCGTTGTCAAGACCTACTTTACCCGTAAGCGCGCGCGCTCTTACCGACCGTCGAGTGAGAACATAACCCCTCTGAAAAACGATACCGACGATCTTTTTCGTTATAGTTTCGAACGTTCTGTTTTGCTATGTATTGGTGGCCCTGAAAAGGGCCGATTTGATGGTCCCTAAAGTCGATTTTTGGTGTGATGATATCCCCCTTAACCGAATCCTCTCTGAAAAACATACAGGTATCCTATTATCAATTACTGAAACGACGTATTCGAAATTAAATATTAACTTACCTGGTATTACGAGGATCCGTAGCCAGCGTCCTCATCAACACCTATCCCCATGAACCAGAATATACCCCGTTCGACATCGGCGACGGACGGCTCCTCCACGACGTTATCATCACCATCATCATCATCATCAGCGCTCTCATACCCTCCATCCTCATCCTCCTGCTCCATGAGCCAGCGCTGTATGAAGTAATAATGTACGAGAAGGTGTCGGTCCGCCACCATCTCGTACAACCACAGATCACGCAGATCCACATGTACAAGTACATCTACCGGCACGATGTAAATAAATAACATATCCTGGTCCATGTCTGTAAAAAGATAATAATATTGTTTTTAAAATATGTTAATCGAAGAATGTTGGATAGATGAGTTAACATATTATCATATGAAAATTAAAATTATGATGAATGAAAAAACTATAACGATAAACAATGATACAAATAGCGATCTGTAACAATTCAAAAAACAAATACTTACTTTCTTGTTCTTCACAGATTTTCTCTCTTGGAAGGTTTCGTCAGCGCTAAAAATCAGAAATTCAATGAATTAAAAATCAAAGAAACATCTAAATTCGTAATTCTTTTTCAAATCTAAATGAACTAACTGTATTCTCTTTCAACCTGCCTCTATACCGTTTACGATGCGAATGAGATCAGCATGCACCCTTCAGGGTAGTGTGCACGCTCCCAAAAGTCGTACACACCATTACACTCAAATATATATAATATATATGCGTATAATATATATATACTTACTTTCGAAGTATTCATTACATATATAATTTTCGAACTATCCATCACATATGCACTCGAGTAGAACGTTCCCTATAGCTTATAGTTAGATAATCTAGGAAGAAAATAAGCGTATGCCAAGCTGTATATATAACACTTAAGTATTCTAAACAATACGAGTTCGCGTTATCTTGAGCGAGTCACAACAATTTTTACGAGTGGCTTAACGTTGAATTCTATAGAGACATGCGAATATTAACGATACAATACCTACATATTTTATGTATTACTAACGGTATTAAAATCCACATGAACTGAATCCCCTTTAATTACCACGTAAAGAAAGAATGTAGAGCGAACGAAACTTTTACGAAATAAGTTCATCGAATGGTAAGTTTTTCCAGGAATAGAGGAACACGTACGCACACACATTTGATTTCACCTCCTATAAAACGGCGTTTTCGTAACGTTTTTCAGTTATTCGAATTTTAGTCGTGCAAGAAGGTGTACACTCTTGAGAAGCTTCGTCTATCTTATCTGCAAAAATGGCTTCTGAAAATATAAACAAAGTTTGCCGCATGGATGACTTCTTACCTACGAAGAAAATATCAGAGCTGGAGGTTGGGAAAGATTATAAAGTTTCATCGTTCAAATCTGTTACCACCAAATACGGGCCTAAAACCATGGTGGAGATCGAGGATAGTTTTATGATGTTTCTACCAAACAGAATATCAAAGGCATTCGACGATAACAAGGATCAGTTACAAGTACATGAAACTGCTGCTGCGGAAAATCGTCTACGCTTACGGTACCTCGGTGGACAATACAACCAGTGTGAATTCCTTTACTTGTAAAAATTATTATTACATATTTTTTACTATACCGATTTCTTGAAAGTCGAGGTGTTCAAACAATGGGTTTAATATTATATTTGAAATAAAATTTTATTGTGCATATCAAAAAGTTATTCGCCCTCAACTTTTCATTTATTTACACCAAAGTGAGATATAAACGCAGAAATGGATGCTCAATCGTGTTTGAAGTTAATTAACATTGTAGAAAGTGCTTATAAATTGTTGCACGGTGCGCCACCTCATCAAATCGAGCGATGGAAAAATTTGTGTAATCGTAATATCAGACTCTTGAATAAAATATTGCGAACAGTTACTCTTTCCGTTGGAGAAAGACACAGAATCGTCACAACAGTTTCCATACTTCAATCGTTGGGTGAGAAATTCAAGAACAAACAACGAAGTGGTCAAGGTATCGGAACATCGAGGAGAAGGATAAAAGACAGAGTTCAGTGGAAGGACTTGGAATCAGTATTTAAAGGTCGAATACGTACTGGTGTTATAATCAATCTACGCCACAAAGATCTGAGATCTTTTTTGCAGGATTCGAAAACCTTGGCTGTTGTACGATTGAAGAATTCTCTACAGCAAGGAGGTAATCTGAAAGTGAACGGTATACTGGCTTGCAAGTTTTCCATCCTGAAAAATTCTGAAACCGTCGAAGAGTTGAAATTTTTCAACACAAAAAATGAAGTTATCCTTCCGGCCACGGATATTAAGAGATGGTTCGATGAGAATTTGATCGATCGTCTCCTGGTGAAAGTCGAGGATTTTCAAGAGCAGGACTCGGGTTGGACATTAATCGAAATTGTTAATCTAATGATTAATATTAATCGGTACGAGCCGCTACGTGGAGGGTTATCTACCTACGTGGGTCTACCTCTGGATATACAGAAGAAAAAGGCTGTGGTGAACGTCCAGAACAGCGATGAATTCTGCTTTCTGTGGGCCGTCGTTGCAGCGCTTCATCCTGCAGATACTAATGTTGCTCGAACAAGTTCTTACCCTCATCCGAGTACAATATTCAACTGTGAGGGTATCAAGTTTCCCATAGCTTTGAAAGATATTTCTAAATTTGAACGAATCAATTGTCTAGCAATCAACGTTTACGGTATGGAAACCGAATCGAGAAGACCTAGTGAAATAGTACCCCTCTATTTGAGTAAAAATAAGACAGATAAACCTACGATCCACCTTATTGCTATAGATAGTTGCATAGAAATCAATGGTCAGCAGGTTTTCCACTTTGCTTGGATCAAAAATTTATCTAGATTGTTGAGTTCACAACTGTCGAAGCATAAAAGCACGATATTTCTGTGTGATAGATGCCTGTGTCATTTCCAAGTTCAAGCCTCGTACGAAAGACATAAACAAGACTGTGAAAATATAAACAAGTGTAAGATGATATTACCGAAAGAAGAAGATAAGATTTTAAGTTTTAGAAACTATAGATACAAGGAGTTTGTACCGTTCGTCGTATACGCTGATATAGAGTGTATCCTCGAGCCGACGGAGAATGAAACCTTGTATGAAAAGCATATTCCACATAGTACAGCGTACTATCTACACTGTGCCTTCGACGATTCTCTATCAAAATTTGAAATTAAACGTAATCCCGATTGTATTCAATGGTTCGTTAGCGAATTACAAAAATTAGCAGAATTAACAAATTTTTACCTGAAAAGAAACGTACCGATGCAACTCACTAGTGAGGAAATACAAGATATTGATAATACTAAAACATGTCATATTTGTGAAAAACCATTCACTCCAACGGATGAAAAACATCGTGATCATTGTCATTTCACAGGCAAGTACCGCGGTGTGACGCATCCGGGCTGTAATTTAAATTATAAATCTTAGCATATTATTCCAGTAGTTTTTCACAATCTGTCCGGCTATGATTCACACTTCTTAATCAAAGCTTTAGCTACACAGTTCGACGGTCAATTGAGTCTTCTTCCCGTCAATAAAGAACGGTACATTTCCTTTACGAAAAAGATTCAAAATACAAATGTAAGCCTACGATTCATTGATTCGTGTCGGTTTATGGCAAGTAGTTTAGACAAACTGGCATCATATCTGAATAATAATGATAAAACAATTGTTCGAAGGTTGTGTAATAGTGCAGAGGAATTCGAGCTGCTTACGAGAAAGGGGGTATTTCCCTACGAATATATAGATAGTTGGGTAAAGCTTGATGAGAAAAAATTACCAGCGATTGAAAAATTCTATTCGAAATTGAACGATACCAACGTCTCGGAAGTGAATTATCAACATGCAATGAAAGTCTGGGGTACGTTTAATATTGATACGCTGGGCGAATACTCTGATTTATATTTGAAAACGGATGTTCTACTCCTAGCGGATATTTTTGAAAATTTTCGTCGTAACTGTCATTCTACGTATAGTCTGGATCCTCTGCACTATTACACCGCTCCTGGACTCGCCTTCGACGCAATGCTCAAGTCCACGTGTGTTGAGCTAGAACTCCTCACCGATGTGGAGATGCTCTTGTTTATCCAAAAGGGGATTCGGGGTGGTGTAGCTCAGTGCTCGAACCGGCACGCTGAGAGTAACAATAGATATATGGGTAAGGACTTTGATGCCAGTAAAGAGGAATCCTACCTCATGTACTTCGATGTGAACAATCTGTACGGTGGAGCGATGAGTCAGTGTTTACCTCGTGGATCTTTCCAGTGGGAATACGAGTCGATTAATGTTTGTAATATTCCCGATGATTCACATGTAGGATACATTCTTGAGGTGGACTTGGAGTATCCTTTGGAGCTTCACGAAACACACAAGGACCTACCTCTTTGCCCCGAACACTATACACCCTCGCACAGTAAAAATTCCAAATTAATGACTACTCTTTTCCCGAAAAAGAAATACGTTGTTCACTACCAGAATTTGAAACAATATGTAAGTCTGGGAATGAAATTAGCGAAAATTCATAGAATCTTGAAATTTGAACAATCTCCATGGTTGAAACCGTACATAGATCTGAATACTGATTTGAGAAAAAAGTCCAATAACGAGTTTGAGAAGAATTTCTTTAAATTGATGAATAACGCGGTATTCGGTAAGACTATGGAGAACGTAAGAAAGCAAAAAGATGTTAAATTAGTGACACAGTGGGAGGGGAGGTACGGAGCGAAAGCACTCATCGCAAAACCGAATTTTCATAGCTGTACCATATTTGATAATGACATAGTAATTGTCGAGCTCAGTAGGGTTAAAATACACTTTAATAAACCTATTTACGCTGGATTTTCCATCCTCGATCTGTCCAAGATTTTTATCTACGACTTTCACTACAACTACGTTAAACGTACCTTTGCTGATCGATCAAAGTTATTGTACACGGATACAGATAGTCTTCTGTATCACTTCACTGTTCCCGACATATACGAATACATCAAACGTGATTCTCATAAATTTGATACATCCGATTACCCGCTCGATAATATCTATGGAATCCCACTAGCGAATAAGAAAGTGGTAGGTTTAATGAAGGATGAATGTAATGGGAAGATTATGAAAGAATTTGTAGGATTACGAGCGAAATTGTACACTTTTAAAATTTTTGAGGAGGATAAAGAGCAAAAGCGAGCAAAAGGTATTAAGGCAGCGACGTTGAGAACAATCATGTTCGATGATTACAAAAAGTGTCTCATGCAACATCAGAATTTAGTTAAACCTCAGTACCTCATTAGGAGTAAGAAACATGAGGTTCATACCGTATTACAAAAGAAAATAGCACTTAGTTGGTGCGATGATAAAAGGGTTATTCTTCCCAACACTACCGATACCGTACCATGGGGTTATTGTAAATGAATAAAAACATGTATTACATATTTATGTATATCTTTATTGAATAAAAATTACATATCCGCTTTATTTATCCAGCTGTTGTGTGAATTATCAAAACCTAACCATTTTACAAACAGTTTACTTCCACGCTCTCGCAGCACTTTCTCCACCAGGTAAACATCAGGGTGTTTGACTTCGGAGAGTTCCTCTTCGTAGAAGCCACCTTCGATCGGTTGATTCTGATAGTCGACGAGTTTGTATGTGACAGGATCAGTATTCTCTATCTTACTTATGGTAAATATTTCGGTTGTCCAGTTGGGTGTGTAACCTTTGTCAAACGTATGTTTATTCCTACTAACTCGAACTTTATCACCGAGCTTGAACTTCTTCTTCCGTGTTTGATTAACTTGAAATTTCCCGTATACGTTGCGCAGGAGAATCTTTTCGTTTTGAGCTGTAACCTCACTCGGTTTCATTCCAATTGTACGATGCTTGGTGTTGTTGTAAGTTAGCATCAGATCCGGTACAATATCTAGCCACTTATAATTTCCTCGGAGAGAAAAACGCTTCCACATGTTACTTTTCAGCGTACGATTGAAACGCTCGCAGATCGAGGCTTTCAGGTTGCTGAAGGTTGAATATAGCGTAATGCCGTGTCGTTGTAGCAGAGCCTTGAACTCGGTGTTGTAAAATTCTTTGCCGCGATCAACGTGCAATTTATTCGGTACGCGACCCTCCTTGAAAACAGAGTTCATAGCATTTGTCACATCCTTTCCACTCTTGGTCTTGATCGGCACTGCCCAGGCGAATTTCGAAAAAATATCTATGATCGTCAGTAGGTATTTGTAGCCATTGTTGTATTTCGCGTAAGCAATCATATCCACGAGATCAGCCTGCCAGGTCTCGTCTATTCCTCGCATGATAACGCGGCGACGCGGATAATTCCTTCGTGCAGGCTTATGAAGTTCCTCCACCAACGTTAGCTTTTTGTCTTCCATCCTCCAGTCTGGTCAAACGCTCATCCAATTGCACTATTATTCCAGAATTATGAACTGCCAAGTCTTGTCCGTTTTTGTTTTCTGCTTCGAGACGTTTCAGAGTTGCGTTCACGCTCGATTCCAGGCTTCTTATCATCAAATTGGTTTCACTATCGTTGATTTTCTCCGATGTTGTCAGCTTCTCTTCCAGTTGCGTAATGAGTTGAGAATGGTGAGTCGCAAGGTTTTCGAGAGATTCGATCCTCCTACCGATATTTGCCACGTCGTTTCGCAAAGATGATGTGACTTGGTGTAAGAGTTGAGCTTCTTGCCGTACAGCGCTTTGCACCACTCTCATGGAGGCTGCATCATTTTCTTCCACAGGATCCGCAAGGTTACTTAATCTCTTGTTATCCATATCGTATTGCCCGTCGAGAGTCTTTTTGAAGCCGTAACCGGGAGGACCGCGGTTTCCCGACAGCCTACCACCCTTCGCCCTCGTCAATGGCCTACCAAACACGTCCACGCTCATTTTAAAACTGAGCCCTGCCAATTCTTGGAGAAGTCTAATATACAATTCCAGCCTCACGCAACTCCTCAATGATGGAAATAATCTCATTGGAGTGACTCGTGTTACCGGCCGCCTGGGACGCGTAGAGCAATCGAAGTCGTTCGACTAGCTCATTGGGATCGTCCCAGTACACGTAATCCATTCGACTCTTCTTACCTGCGACGATTTTGAGACGCGGTAAGGCTTCACCCTTCTTCTTCTTCTTCTGTCCCACAGAGGTAGGAATTTGAGAAATAATTCTTCTGAATTCATCGCTATTCTCAGAACGAATAGCCGTATCACTGCGGTAAAACTTTCGATGCGCGTTTGTGTTGACCACGATTTTATTGTAATTCTCCAAATCTGTCCGGCTCACTATGGTGTCACTGGGTGATTTTTTGAACAGTAGTTCGAGTAAG
This sequence comes from Tenthredo livida, assembly GCA_963992785.1. Lineage (NCBI taxonomy): Eukaryota > Metazoa > Arthropoda > Insecta > Hymenoptera > Tenthredinidae > Tenthredo > Tenthredo livida. The sequence continues at coordinate 15,000,214 of OZ023070.1, read as the reverse complement.
CCTGGTGTTGATTGATAACTCATGCTTCCAAGATGAATGATATCCTTGTCAAAAGTCACTTTAGAATCTCCAACCCAGAGAACGTTATTCTTCAATCTACGAACACCGTACGAAGTATCCAAGTCTCTCGCTGCGTTTGTTTCGAACATTTGGAGATACGTTTGAGACAAATCGTTGCCAACGGTAGAAGATTCATGCTTCGAGGGGGTAACCGGTTCATTCTCGTCGGAGGATTCTTCGTCAGCCGTTACAAAAGAGTCCTCCTCAGACTCCCTCTCAGTCTTTTTTCGCGGGAATTCCAGTTTCGTAGGTGTCTCTTCAATTTCGCTCTTGATGGTCTCCTGTTTCAGCGACTGGTTCACCAGCTGCTGAAGAGGTTTTGTTATAGGTTTAAAAACTTCAATCATAGCCTTTTCGTTGGTATCCCGGCCCATCGTCAACATTTTATGCTTGCGTCGTATAGCATCGCTCGCCTCCGCAATTTGATGCAGCACATCTTTCTGTTGATGCAAATCAGCACTCTGCATGTTGATGCTTCTAAGTTCGATTTATAACTGCTGTCGTCACAACGCTTGCCTCATATTTATGGTTACGAAGCAGTCAAAACCCTTGCGATACCTACCCCCGTTGAGATCGCTATCTTTATCGATCATAACGAAACCATGTTTATTATCGCTCCAACAGGCTGAGCACAGGTCCCTGAACTGCGCAAAGGACATATCCGTGTCGACGTGATCATCGTATATATGTTTCAAATTCATTTCATCTTGTCGGAAGAGTATCAGCATATTAGCATTGTCACGTACGAGGTGTTTGGGAATACGAGCATAAGTCTGACAAAGATAGAAACAGTCGACCGCGTTGTGTCTCCCCATACAACAGAAGGCTCTGATGTTAGCCTGTTTTCCGCAGGCTACGTCATCGAAAATCATGAGAGAGTTCGGTCGCGCGTCTTCCGGTCTGATCACTTGCTCGTGTTCGCTGAACGGAAAATATCCAACACCCTTGATCGAATCGAGGAGCCTTTTGAGAAACTGGTACTTGGGCTGATTGAGCGATTTTGAATAAGCGTAGATATTTGCAAATTTTAGACCATTGGGATGTGTGATCAGAGATAAGAGGGTATTGGTCTTGCCGCAATTGGATGGTCCGCAAATCACTGCGCGCACGCTATTCGGTAGTAGCGGACCGTGACGTTTACCCCGTTCCTTCACATTCGTTTGTGTCAGTTTGTCGAAATTGATCACCGGTAACTTGGTACTTTGCTCCTTGAACTTCATGATGCTTAACCCAAGACGAGGGGTGCAACCAAAAGACCGCTTTCCGCTGATGTATCTTGACTGTCTCCAAAAACTATAAATACTCGCTATTTATAGGATTTTGAGTCAGTTGTGTCGGAACCATGATCGTACACAAACGTAACGGAGAACGCAAGCGACCGAGGGGAAAAGGTCTCGTCAACAGAATCATCAACAAGCTTCCCATTGAATTGCATATACCGAGCTACCAGTACTGCGGACCTGGCACCAAATTAGCGAAGAGACTCGCGCGCGGTGATCCGGGCATCAATCCTCTAGACGCTGCGTGCAAGGAACACGACATCGCTTACTCGAAAGAACGAGATAATCTTGCTGCTCGACACGAGGCGGACAAAGTACTCGCGGAGAAGGCCTGGCACCGCGTGCTCGCCAAAGACGCGAGCGTTACGGAAAAGGCAGCCGCCTGGGGTGTAACCAACGCAATGAAAGTGAAAAGGAAATTAGGTATGGGGATACGGGAGAAGAGCTCCACGAGGAAAAAATCTTGCGACAAGAAAAAAATCTCATTGAAACAAATAGTAAAGGCGGCAAGAGCTTCCATGGGATCGAACAGTACCAACCCCGTCAAGTCGGCTCTCACAGGGGCACGCGAAGCTGTCAAAAACGCGGGTGGTAGGAACAAGGTGAAAACTCCACGCATTCTCCCTGTACCAAAAAAAAATTGGAGGTTTCCTACCCTTTCTCATACCTCTATTAGCCGGTTTGAGTGCTACCGGAGCTCTAGCAGGTGGGGCAGCTGGTATTGCAAAAGCTGTGAATGAGGCAAGCGCAGCAAAACGTGAATTAAATGAGCGGCAACGTCACAACGAGACAATGGAGGCGATCGCTTTGGGAAAGGGGTTGTACCTGAAACCCTACAAAGAAGGTTGAGGTCTTCAGTTGAATCCAAAAAACACGTAAGGCTACCACACCGAGCACTCACCGATTTCGATCTGCTGAAGTACGCTGAGATTATGAAAATTCCGGGGTTTCGCGGAGTGTACATGAGAAACGGAATGCCGAAAGGTGGACCGAGAAAGTACGAAGCATCCATAGTGAATCTTGACAATAAAGAAGGTCCTGGCACACACTGGGTTGCGTACAGAAAGAAGAACAACAAAGTCATTTACTTTGACAGCTTTGGTGATTTACAACCACCCAAAGATCTCATGACATACCTCGGTGGTGGTAGCATTGTAATGTATAATCATAAAAAATATCAAGACTATGATACGGTGGTGTGCGGACATCTGTGCCTCAAATTCCTCAGCGGACTGCTATAAAACGCTTTCCTCCGTCACGCAAAACATCAGTTGAGCGCGGATCATCATGGGTGATTCTTTTACGTTAACACTATCGGGCACGTCATCCGTACTAGAAGCCTACTATTTCCCACCCATCGAGCTATCACCGTTCAAAAATTACGCGTTAGGACTCATCGAGTTGCTAACCTTCAACTCGATTCCCAACATCGATGAGGATAACAACAAGCTTCACATCGATGGGATTGAAGTTATAACCATACCCACCGGAAGCTACGAAATTGAAGACATAAAGAGTTATGTGCAAAAAGTATTAGCCGATCGTGACGTCTCCATCGACCTACGAGCAAACAACAATACGCTGTGTAGCGAAATCAAGTGCAATCGTAAAATAAATTTTGAACCCTCCGACTCTATCGGTCGACTATTGGGTTTCACTCCACGCACCCTTGAAGCAGATGTTACACATACATCTGACTTGCCTGTAGCCATTCTCAAGGTTAACTCCCTACGAGTCGAGTGCAACGTCACTACGGGTGCGTACCTCAACGGACAACAAGTGCACACCATTCACGAGTTTTTCCCCGTCGTCCCACCTGGATATAAGATCATCGAAGTACCATCGAACGTCATTTACCTTCCGATCACCGTTCAAGCAATAGATCATCTTCAGCTCAGACTAGTCGATTAAGACGGAAGATTGGTTAATTTCCAAGGTGAAGTGGTAACGATAAGACTGCACGTGAAATCGTAATGGGTATCGTTTTTGAAACTAAAGTCGGCCGGAGTTATAAAATAGAACCGGCATGTCGGGGGACGAGCAGTCGTCGCACACCTTCCGGAGAGCTCAGACGTCAAAACATCAAGTTCCTGAAGAGTCTGGGGCTCAGAGTTATTCGAAGAAGATAAACCGGAAAGTAAGAGTACAATTCTGCTGTCTTACAATCGTCTGCTTTGCACCATGGAGGAGATCCTAACGATACAAAAACCAATTGTGTTTGACGAGTCCGTCGCACACTACGAGACTCATGCGCATCAACCCTTCGCATCAACGAGCTTCGAAAACAACGATGAAATTCGGATCGCCGTTCAACATCAAGATTTATGTCTGTTACCGAGTAGGAGCTCGCTGCACGTATACGGTAGATTGACCAAGGCCGATGGGCGAACTCCGGTCACTGCCACAAAGTTAGTCAACAATACCATCTGTCATCTGTTTGAGGATATACGCTACGAGCTGAATGCTGTGGAGATCGATCGAAATAAGAACGTTGGTATCACAACCCTCATGAAGAATTACATATCGCAAAGTCCTAGCCAAAGGTCTCTGCGAGAGAACGCCGGTTGGATCGACAATGACAACGACAATGAAATAGTTGATGAGAACGGTTACTTCGATATCTCCATACCGCTGAGTTGGTTGCTGGGTTTCGCTGAGGACTATCGCCGAATAATCGTCAATGCCAAGCACGAGTTGATTCTTACAAGGACATACACCGACACGAATGCAATTATACAGACAGCCGCTGATGGTACTGTGGAACAGTTTAAAATTTCTCTACTTAAACTCGAGTGGATGATTCCGTACATCAAGGTCTCCGATCAGCGAAAAATCCAGTTGCTGAACTATATTGCCAAAGACGCACCCATCCCTATCAGTTACCGCTCGTGGGAATTATACGAGTATCCACTACTACCCGCTACCTCGAAGCATGTCTGGGTCGTAAAAACCTCCACTCAGCTGGAAAAACCCCGATACGTTGTAGTAGGCTTTCAGACGGGTCGAAAAAATAATGTTGCTATGAACGCAAGTCATTTCGATCACTGCAGCATCCGAGATGTGAAGCTCTTTCTCAAATCGCAGAGTTATCCCTACGGAAACCTAAATCTCGATGTTGCTCGCAACCAGTACGCTCTGCTCTACGATATGTATGCAAACTTCCAGACATCGTACTACGCTAAGGATCCCGAACCGTTATTGAGCAGGAACGAATTTCTGAAATACGCACCGCTCATCGTCATCGATTGTTCGAAGCAAAACGATTCCCTGAAATCCGGACCCGTGGACATTCGCCTTGAATTCGAGTCAACGTATCCCTTTCCGCCGCAAACCTCAGTCTATTGTATGATTTTACACGATCGTATTATTGAGTACAACCCAATCAGCGGTGGTGTAAAGAAATTAACTTGAGGAAAACTATATCCTCCTACGTTTTTATAATTCTATAATCTATAATTCACAAAATAACTGTACTTTACCCTATTTTATGAAAAAACTGTACTTTACTACGATTAAAAAAAAAATATACATAATAAAAGAGATGTTTATTTTATTGCACAATATTATTTTCACAGTTTCAGCTTGTGTACGGTAGCCGTTAAAGAGGGGATACACGATATAAAAGTGAGGTTGAAAACTTTTTGAAATTAGTTAACGCTCGATTTTTGTGAAATCCACATCGTACTAGTCTAGAGAGAAAACAAGTTGTTACAATGGAGATGATATTTGGATGTACAAGGTTTCCAACATCCTATCAACGAATTCGTACTGAAAGAACTCGCTGCAATCACCATTCAAGCGTATGAGACAGGCGAGCAAGGCCTGACGCGCATTCTTTTCAAACCGCCGTGTGCTTGGAAAATCTTATCTACCAAATGTAGAGCTGTCAACGCTTGGTTGACGCGGAATCATCATGGAATACCATGGAATGCCGGCATTATTTCTTACGACAAGGTGCAGGAAGTTATACGAAGAGTTGTCGAGCATGTAAGTTATATCTACGTCAAGGGAAAGGAGAAGAAAGAGTGGATTAAGAAAATCATCAACGACGAGTCCAAGCCTGTCATCGATTTAGAAGAATTGGACTGTCCAAGTTTTCGATGGATGAGAGACTACGAGGTGCTTCATTGGCACGAGGACTGGCACGGAAACCTTCCCAAATATCATTGCGCCTTTGAAAACGTACAGCGATTGAAAACTTGGTATTTGAAGGAGTGCAAACCATCACTTCATAAATCATTGATCATGTCCATTGAAGTAGGGGGTTTGAAACGAATGAAGGCTGAAGACATCGCCTATTTGACCAAAGATTTCATTCTTATTTACGGCTCGAGTATCATGGATGAGGTGTGGGACAAACTATCGGAGGCTATGAAGAAGGATGTAGATATCGCAAACTGTCGGAGATGTCAAATACATTACGGATCGCAAAGCGGAGAATTCGATGAGCCTCCTCCCATGATCGGAGACTGCTCTCAATGTCAAATGATTCAATAAATTTATGCTCTTTGTAATTTGTGTGTTATCTGATTTAAAGAATAAAAGAATTCACTGTAAAATTTTACAGTCTTCATAAATTATTTTTAATTCCTCCCATAGCTTATTTGACTCCTTAGCCGTTGTATTGCGCTAGCTTAGTTGAACGCTAGTTTTTGATATTCAATATGTTCATAAAACACTGAGGTTTAGATAACAATTTCGTTTCAGCATCGGAGACTAAGCCGATGATTACTTCGAGGTATTGAATTTTATAGCTGCACATTAGTTTTAGGAAGTCGCATACTCATGAAGGGTTACGTACCGAGTTCATTCGCGTCTTAGAGTTTGTGGGTGCAGGATCGCTACAGTTGCTAGTTAAAAAAAGTTTTTTGAAAAAATCTTGTGAATATTCGCGGAGAAAAATGTGTAAGTATCATTGTGAATTTTGTGATTTAGTGAAAATAGTTCTTTGGTGTTATTCAGGTGTTTGATTTTTTCTGGTTTATTACAGCACTTCCGAATATCTTTCTAACACCGTACACAAAGCAGGTGTTAGCGCTGATAGACGGGTGGGCGATACCCCTCGAGAAAACGTGGACCCTGCGAGAGGCTGCGTTGCGCGCGGTTTTCACCACCCATGCACGGTGCTTCAGGACCCTCAAGTTTAAGGCAAACACCTTGGATTCGGGGCTCTACTGTGAGGGTTGTGTGGTGAGGCTGCCTGGACCGTGGACAGTTGACAGGGAGCATAATATTCTCCCAATTAATCAGCCACCACCGCTATTTTTCTGCGAACAATGCGGTGCAGCATTGATAAAGATTAATTGGGAGAAATGTGTTTGCTGTCACGCAGCGTTCCATGCGATCCAGGCAGCCGAGAAGAGTTACCATTACGATGGAGAGGGGCAATTGAAGCCGCGAGTTCCAGTTGCCGAGACGATTCTGCAAAACCCCGTCGATTTGGCGGGAGTTATTGCTATGGTCCTGGATGACCAAGGTAAGGACTCTCAACTAATTAGCATACACTAAACATTTACCTACTCCGTGTGATTTAAAAGTATTTTTTGTTCATTGTATCAATTAAATATCATTGATTCATGTTTCTAGAAAAAAGAACTAACGAACTCTCGGCCGGGTTAGCTGGAATCATCGAGACGGCATTGAACGACGATCAAGGTAAGAGCTCTCAACTAATTAGCAATCACTAAATTTTATGCACTAAATTTATCTACTCTGTGCAATTTAACAGTATTTTTTGTTCATTCTATCAATTAAAAATATCATTAATTTATTTCTCTAGAAGCTGCTGCTGCCGCTGCCGCTGAGAATTTGTCTACCTACGTGACAGAAGCTGATGCTGCTGCTGCCACAACTGCGTTGAAGCCAAAAAAGACTCCACTCAAGAAGAGGAAGCGGCAAGCTCCTAAATAATCGAAAAACCAATCGGTCCTTTTCAGGGCCATCAAATCGGCCCTTTTCAGGGCCACCAATACATAGCAAAACAGAACGTTCGAAACTATAACGAAAAAGATCGTCGGTATCGTTTTTCAGAGGGGTTATGTTCTCACTCGACGGTCGGCAAGAGCGCGCGCGCGCTCACGGGTAAAGTAGGTCTTGACAACGATTCAGACAACACGAAGCCAGCATCGATCGAGCTCGCGTCGATCGAGGGGGCTTGCAGCATTTCAGATATCAGATCGCATCATTTCAGAGATCAGGTCGCATAATTCAGAAATTCAGAAATTCAGAAACTCAGAAATCAGGTCGCATAAATTCAGACACGACCCCCTTGCGAAATTACCGTTACTATAGGGGGCGGTACTTGCGTTTTACAAAATTGACATATACGTACAGGAGGCGGTCCTTATGTCGATAGATCCCATTAAAATTGCGAAATATTCCGTTATAATTGCGAAATCATCGATTACCGTTAGGAGGACGTCCTTAAAATTGTGAAATTATAGATTACCGTTAGGGGGACGTCCTCGCAGCGAGTGGGAGGGGGGCTTCGGCCAATCAGAACACAGGCGGGTTCTGGATCAAAATATTTGACCTAGATTGATCCAGAACCCGCCTTACCCATCTACTCACCGGGATAACTCCTCTTCACCGCTGTTATACCGGCGCCCTGGATTCTCCCTCATGTTATTTGTGTCAAATCCCTTTCTTGGAAGCGATGGAGGACAAATCACATTGCGACGAATGTGAAAAAATGCACATTCTATTAAAACACGTAGTGGAAAAAATGTTGCTCAACCACTATTAAATCTTAGACATTAAGTTGAATGGAATGATTAATACAATTTTTTTTTTTTTTTTAAAGTTTGTTTGTTCAATAAATATGAATATGTTATAATTCCTCTACGATTCACTTTATTTCTCTTGGAGAACTCACATAATAACTTATTAACTCAACGTTTATCATAAAACGTTCTTAAACAATGATTCAGAATTGTCGTTCGTAATCGGCCCATGAAATAGATCCGTCAAAGAAATTTACTTTTAGGTTAGAGGATTTTTGTGTTTGTCCCGTACAACCTTCTTTACAGGTATTCAATGTTGTATTATTTATTTGTCTGTCGCGACTACCCCCGGCGCATGACAAATTAAGCGGCGCAGTATCATTAATAATTCTATTTTCTACTGTATTATCGCCAGCCATTTGGTCAGCATGGTGTACATTATTTGCGTCCCGAATTGATCGCTCAATTCGGTCGCTTTGAGGGATGGTACGAGTGTGCGGCGTGAAAGTCGCCGCTCCACCCGTACGTGGTCTACGAATAGTTGGGGAGGGTTCTTCCTCCCCATAGTTATGTACAGACCGAATGACAGTTGGCTCAACGACTTCCTCGATCCTCATCGGGGAACGTCTGGGTGTCGAGGTCTGCGAGATCATCTCCTGAGGTTCCAGGCGTCTCACGAGAAGGGAGAGGGTACCTTGTTGGGCTGCCAAATTTGCCTCACGATCTGCTCGTTGAGCTGCCAAATTCGCCTCACGATCCGCTCGTTGAGCTGCCGAATTTGCCTCTCTTTCCTCCCTCAGACGAAGAGTCTCGCGTTCCTCTCGTTCCCGTTGAGCAATCAGATTTGCTTCACGTTCTTCACGAAGACGAGTCGTCTCCCGCTCTTCGCGTTCGCGCTCAGCTGTCAAATTCGCCTCGCGTTCTGCTCGGCGCTCTTCCCTTTCTTCGCGTCGAAGTTGGGCTTCTCGCTCTTCTCTTTCTTTTTGAGCCGCGATGTTGGCCTCTTGTTGTGCTGCTTGAGCAGCTAGACTTGCCTGTTGTTGGGCGGCTAAGGCTTGAAAAAGTCGCTCCATGATGTCGACTTGAGGTGGTGTTAATTGCTGGTTTCCAGCAGGTTCGTCGGTAGAAGCGGTAGCTCGTCGACGAGACATTTCTTTTTTTTTTTTTTGTTTTCCGTTTATAGTTGGTTTCACAAAATATTCACTTTATCGGTCTGAATCGTGGAGCAATTATATATGTTTCGCAATGAGATTATGTATTCAGAAAATACAGGTCTGCTTCAGTGGCAAGCTAAAGACAGACTGATTTGTTTTACAATAATCGTTGTTGACGCAGCAACCGAGTTTCTTATATTTTAAAGGATGTCATTTATCATATAGGCTACTAGATGGTGTATATGAAATTAATAGCCTATGGGTGATTTTACCCAATGTAACAATATCATAGCGTGTAATTTTGTGAAAATTTTCCCACCAACCTCAAACAATGTTTCACAGAGTAGCGGCAGCCAACAGGCGTTGACTTCAAGAAATTACCATTGTCGATATTCTAAAAAGCTTTCTATCATCTTTTCAATATGATTTTCATTGATCTTTTCGAAACCGGCGTTTGTCGGCTGCAGCTACTCTAAGAAACATTGTTTAAGATGACTCGAAAAATTTGCACAGATTCACACACTATAACACTATAAAGTGACAGAGTGACAGCTGATTTTCCAATGAACGACATACTTGGAAAGAAAATCATGAATTTAGATCGTGAAAAATCCCATGTTATTCAAATGGGGAAAAAGACAGACTTACAAAAGGCACTCTTTACTGTCGAGCTAGGCAACACACGTCTTACTTCAATTTTTCAAATCTATTTTTAGTCGATCTAGGAGGCGGAGGAGGTATAGAAGGCAAGATTCTACCGTCCTTCAAATGAGGTCCATCCCACTGAACTCTAGTTATACTGAACGTCTGTTATGTTACTCCATAGAAAGGATTCGAGCCGAGAGATAGCGACTTGATGTAGTTTTCTCTATATCTTATTGCGCAGCGCATGTGCACCTTCGAGTATAGTATAGCAACTGCAAAAAGTTTCGATAATGCCTCAGTCACTGCGTTCATTGGAAAAATAACTTAAAATAACTTTTGGAACAGGGCTGTACGGACAAAGACAGAACTACATCATGGAGCTATCTTTCTCGGCTTACGTTAGAGACGTCGGCGTGCATTCCAGTTCAAGCATAGTTCCGTGGTCCACACTAATGAATGGGTATCTTGAAGAGGCTGATTCTGACCAGGATGTGGTTGTTTGAAAAGTGATTTATGTTGGTTTCGATGAAATAGAAGGCAGCGTCACCACCAAGTAAACGTGGAATAAGCTCAATCTGTCTAACTAGTTTTTACGAGCATAAGTTATAAGAAATTCCCCAACCTATAAATGTTACAAATTGCAAGGTGTATGGGAGTAGTGCAAACAAATATGTGATTGTCCAATTTGCTGTAAAAAAAAACTAACCTTATGATTGACGATACTAATCTGATTTTATGCAACCCTTTGTTTTCTATAGTTTGTTATATAGCAATTTCAACAAACATTTCCAACATAAGTTGGGTCATTTGTTATGATTCCTGTGTGTCGAAATTAGTGAGACAGCTCTAGCATGATTCACATTCACCCGACAGTGGCGCTACCGATTAATTCATAAGTACCAACATAATTCACTTTCCAGATAATTGCATCCGGGTCAGAATCAACCTGACCTAGTTACTGATTCTCCATACCTGCTTCATCGTCATCGGATATGACGATCGCGCCCTCAGCATTGTTCAAATCATTGTCTGAAATATCGAAAACCATTAGAAGATAAACGTTTGTGTGTTAATATATACTACATTCACGGAGGATACAATACTTTGGACTTCTCCTCAGAAACTAGTCATCCTCGTTTGAATATGCTATTACTTATATAATTGAAATGTGAGTTGGAATAAAATATTAGAGGGTACGCTCTAGCAAGATTGATGAAATTGTATGAAAATAAAAATAGAACTTTACTATTCAATCATAATCGTTAAACTAGTTCAAATTAGTTTTAAGCTTTGGATAAGTCTGCAAAAAGTCTTCACAAGCCCTTCGTCAGAGTAAAATAGGCTTTCGTCCCATGTTACTGACTCCAAAGGGGTTGCTGCTTTGACCAGAAATCTTCAAACCCACAGAGCTTATTGAAAATTTAGTAACAAATGTAGTAAGGAAGTCGAGTTTAAAAAATGCATCTCAACTTCAGAAGCTATTTTTTTTGTAATAATTACATTGGATTTTTTGTTTCTCTATATTTGAAGAAATATAACATTCACAGGGCTCCCACTTGGGTTCAAGGTAAGAAAAAGTGAGAAAAGTGAGTAAACTCAGAAAAAAAGTGGGTATGAAGTGAGTGAAATAGGAGCAACAGGGTTAATAACTAGGTGAGGAAATGAGTAGAAATTGCATCAAACATTGTAAAACCATAAAACACAGGTACATAATAAGCTGCGAGTAAACCCGAAAAAATGAGAAATAAGGAGATCTATATTTTGAGATATGGGCTTTTATAGTCTAAACTGACAGAAGCAGATAAAAATAATAAGTAGAGTATGAGCAATCATGAACTATTGGATGTAAGAAAAAAAGTGACGATAACACTCGAAATTGTATAAAATTATTCAAATCTACTCAATGTTCTGTAATTCAACAAACAATACTTATCATTTTGATAATATATTATGAAACTCTTTCTTTCAATACAGACTGGTATACCTTTGGCGAGGGGTGACGCACTCGGAAATCATGATTTTCTTACGTTAAAATGAGTTGGAATAAGCCCAGCTTTTGATGGCCAAGAACCGCTTAACGCACTATAGTGTATACTTAGCGGTGTAAATAACGAAAAAATCACGAAAAATCAGAGTAAAACGTCGTATAGGGCGAAACGTTGTTTCCATGATTTTAGAGTGCGTCACCCCTCGACCTTAGGTTTCAACATTACTCAAAATGTTAGTAGACATAGTGTTGAAGACTAGAATTTCGATAATATTTTTAATAGTTCCGATATTCAGATTCGGACGAAACTTTTTCATTTTTATGGAAATATTGAATATTACACTAAATTTGAAAAAAATCTCACCTAATCGTTAAATAAGTGAGAAAAGTGAGTGATTTTCAAAAAAAGTGAGCAAAAAGAGAGAAAAGTGAAAAAAGTGAGTCAAAGTGAGAAAAGTGAGCAAGTGGGAGCCCTGCATTCATTCAGATATTTGCAGTAAAGTGAGAAATTATACTACAAATTTCACTTCCTTACCACTTTTGTTACCTAATTTTCGATAAGCTCTGTGAGTTTGAAGATTTTTGTTGAAAGTAGGTATCTTTTCAAAGCCAGCGTCATGGATCCCGGAAGCCCATTCTTCTGTGGCGGAGAATTAGCGATGACTATTCCTGGGCTCATCCAAGGCTTGAAAGCTAGTCAAACCAATTTGAACTAGTACAATGATCATGATAGAATCAATAGTGAGATTCTATTCGGGGGTTATTCACTAACTCTGGGACCACGCGGTTCAGTGATTTACTGCACGGTTGTGACGTTATATCTACCGTCGTTGTGACGCTATATCTCACTTAGCGAAAAACCATTCAGAAAGTACTACCTTGAAAATTCGGCAATGGTGGGAACATCTCGTCGTAGTCGTCCATGTCAATAGCTAAATAATTGGATATGAATGAATTTCTATTTATTTGACAATATCAAGTATATCTCACATCACCTAGCTCGCATTGACTTCAATTTTTTTTCATATTTTTTTTTAAATATTTTTTGTTCAGTTTGGCTGAAGTGGAATTAATTTCGACAGGAATCGAATCGCTACAAGGTAAAACGATAGAAGGTATTATTATTTCTAATTTTACCAGGAATTACGGGAGGAAGGACCACTGGAGGTTGAGGAAAGGCATCAATAGGAGCGGCCATAGGAAGGGCATCGTCAATAGGTGCTTCTAAAAGGAGGACCATCATGGGATTTGGTGCGAGTACTACTCCAGGGACGGCAAGCGGGTCGATACCCTTAATCAAATCGGGCTCGTTATGTTCGTCGGCATTACCGGCAGCAAAAGTAAAATTTTGCGCCAATTTGGTGACGAAATAGGACGCCTGCTCGACGAATTCGTTGACTGTTATACGGCGTTCAGCCAATTGTTGCCAAGCCCGTACTATTTGACGGTGATTGACGACATAACCGATTTTGGGGGACCGTGATACCGACCGCCCCTGTTGCAGTGACAAAAAATCGGAGTGCGCCGCAGACTGCACGTTCACTAGTTTTTCTAATCGGAAAATAAATATTGTGATCATACGTAATTAATTCATTGTAATTCATTGTACGTAGAATACAAGGTGTCGAGCGATAGAATCTACTACAGCATACCCTAATAGTCTTGCTAATTAGTGTGAGTGAGAATGGTGTGTGTGTGAGAGAGAGAGTGACTGTTGGCATGTAAGAGGAAAAGAAGACGAGCGATTGGCAGGTGAATGAGACGTGTGACTCCGGGAAGGAATGAGTTCAAAGTGCGTGTGGCTGATTAGGCAGTGTAGTTCAGTTTTTGAAGGAAAGGGGATGAGAGTAGTTAGTATCGTTGGAGAGCGTTTGTGGGAAATCTATGGGAATCTTTCATATCTGAGTGTACCTACTTGTGAAATCCCAAATGTTCGGGTGTGGAGCCAATTTATCGAGTAAAACTCGGTGATACGACTCGATGCTGTTATTAGTTCTACGGATCAGCCCGTTGACAGAGAATAATTCAGGGGTCACTCTACCCAACCACTGACGTTCGAAATACGCGAAAAAAGCTACGTAGATCCGTGTCAGTTCATCATTCGCATTATTTATGATCGCTCGGAATGCGTCGGGTATCTCTAGGGCTGGCAGCAAAGCGAGCGCCATCAGCTTTCGCAGCAACTTCTGCCCTTCATCATCGTCGGCTATCGCGTTCGTTATATGGAGGCTCTTTGCCTTTCGATGTAGAGCCTAAATGAAACTATGATTGTTAGGCTAATTGTTCATACGAATTCGAATGTGAGTTAGTAGTGTAGGGTGAGTTAAGTTCGGTTCATTCAAGTCAGGTCAAGTGCGGTTGGAATTGTAAGAAATTATAAAATTGCGGCAAAGGTAAAAGTGCTTGAATGGTCCTGAACCCTTATTTTTTCCCACGCAGATGATAAGACAAAAGATATGAAGAGGTACCACAAGAAGAAGAGAGTGAATTGTATTCGGGTTTCTTCCTCATGATCAATTATGTAGTGCCTTCCACTAGGCACCGGACGTCACACTTTTCAAAGCTTTTCTCGCTCGTACGGCTGCGCCTCTAGCGGCGTAGCCTGGCATCCTCATTCTTTCTTTAGTGTGCCGCGACGGAACACTGCACAAGATCTCTACTGAAAGTAAGAGAAAAGGAACAGGAAAATGGGAAAAAGAAGATACAAATCTGATTCAGAAGACGAGACTCGTATTCAGAAGAAAATCAGAAGACTAGAGAAGAAGCTGGAGAAGAAGCTAAGAAAAGAAAAAGAATACCGACGCGAGACACACTCGTCTCACGACGAGCCTCGTTCGGAATACAACTGTAAGTATAAAAAGCATTCTCCTAGGTAGATACCTGAGAGAAAGTTTAGCAGGGGCTGTTAATCTCGCTATTTATGGCAATTGAATGGATGTGTAGATTCACATGCCATAACCTCAACTGCAAAAGATGAGGTTAGTCATAAAATTGGGCGGGTTGATCGAGATCGATTATTCCCGAACCTAAGATGGCTGCTGGGGGCCGAGGCAGAAAATTCTCGAACTAAAAGATTCGATATTAAGCCTCACGAGAGAATCGAGATCGATTACTCTCGCAAAAACGGATATGGCTGCTATATACCGTCAATACCTAACCTAAAACTGTCAATGTTGGGGACATGAGTGGTTAACGCCCAGGAAACGTGATGTTCGATATTCTACTGTAGAAATGCAAAATACCTAAATCCGAGTGAAAACATGGTAAAATTTTTCATTTTAGCTGATCAAGAAAACCAGAATCCAGTAGATTCGTATTCTTCAGATGAAAACCAAGGATCAGGGCGCCTGTCAAATACCAATCTCCATGTGGCGAGAGACTCAATGATTCAATCTGAAAATGCTCAAATAGAAATTCGTGATAAATCACTTAGTGAGGCTCAAACCAGCAATGGAATTATACAACCGGCGGAGCCAAGGTTGTCAGATAATATAATGAGCATTTTAGGTGACAAATGTCATCCAGATAAGGTCATAGGTGACCCGATTCAGGGAGAGATAGCCCTGCGATGGGAAGAAATCGTCATGAAGGGATTACCAAAACAATTTCTTGATGATATTTTGAAGAGATATCCCACGCCCAGCAATTGCTTACGCTTCGACCCACCAAAGTTAAATTTGGAGGTGAAAGCATCTATCCAAGAGACCTCACGTTTGAGAGACGAAAGAATCTCGTCCAAGCAAGAGTCCATTACAGCTGGGCTTACAGCTATTGGAAAAGCTATAACACTTGCCCTTAAAGCAGAAGATTTAAAAATGGTGGAATATTTAAATGACGCAGGAAGAATATTTGCTAATATTCAACATACTGAGTCTTCAGTGAGAAGAAGCTTGGTGTTACCACATGTACATGCCACATTCAAAGACACCCTATCTTCAGGCGGCTTAGATAACACACTCTTTGGCGCAGACCTAGAGGAAAGACTGAAGTCTGCAAAGGCATTGGAGAAAACATCAAAGGACTTTCGTAAGGATGTCATCGCAAAGCAAACTCCAAAAACACAGTCAAAAAACTCAGAGAGTCCGCTCGGCAACCAGAATCCGAAACAACAATACAAGACCTCACGACCAGCTCAGAGCGGACAGCGAAACAAGCGATCTCAGTATCAGTCGAGGCCCCCGCAGTCAACTTATCGTCAACGTCAGGAGCGAGCGTACAGACCAACAAGGAAATAAGCCATGCTTCGGCAAGTAGATTATCTGGTAGAACTAGGTATTTCAAACAGGCTTGGAATCACATCACATCAGATTCAACGTTATTGTCCTGGATTCAAGGTTACAAAATACCCTTTTTAGAGCCGGTTTATCAAAAGACCATTCCGGCACAGAAGTCCTGGTCTAAAAAAGAGAAATTGCATATTTCAGGCCAATTACAGCAATTGCTGAAAAAAGGGGCTATAACCCTATGCACTCCAGTGAAAAATCAATTCATCTCCAGTATTTTTCTGGTTCCAAAACCTGATGGCAGTTATAGGTTGATCTTGAATTTAAAGGCACTGAACAAGTTCATTAAATCTGAACATTTCAAATTAGAGGACCTTAAGACAGCCTCGAGACTGATGTCTCCAAATATTTTTATGGGAAAAATTGACCTAAAAGATGCGTACTATGTGCCCAGGTAGCAGTAATGTCTAATCGGCACCAATAAGTTATCGTTTTAAGGTTGTCTTCCGGATATTAGCGAAAGTTAACAAATTTATGCCTTTAAATCGACATCCGTTTTACTGTTGCCTAAAAGATATCTTTTTTACGATATCTTGAAGAGAGGTTAAAATGTCGTCCATAAGTCATCGTTCTATTCTGGTCCGAAAGATGGTTCTTTTAGGGCATCGAAAAGTTATCAAATTGATGTCAACTAATTGTACAATACAAAGAGTTGTCCAAAAGTTATCATTTTATTCTGGTCCAAAAGATGGTCTTTTAAAGCACCGAAAAGTTATCAAATTGATGTCAACCAATTGTACAATACAAAGAGTTGTCCAAAAGTCATCTTTCAGCAATGCTGTTTCTGACTTCTGCTGCTGTCCGAAAAATGTCATCGATCGGATATCAAGTTGTGCGGCCTTATTGACGTCCATAAAATGTTTCTGTTTTATACTGTTTTATACTGTTCATCTGCACGCACGCTGCAATATATATTTTCACGTATAATATATCCTTTTTCCGAGCCATAATCTATAATATTATAAAAGTGCATCATAAAACGCTACCTCCAAGTCTCGATATAAACGCGTAAGTATATCTTCTATATCATTATATTATTTAATTTTTGTTTTTCAGCACGATGCGTTTCGATTTGTAAGCGGCACGTGTTTGTTCTTTAGGTATAATTATAATAATTGTATACGTTTACGATCGGAATACTCTGTTCTGCGAGTTCCTATTATATTTACATTACTTCTATTGGCAACCTATCATTGCATGATTTTTTTTTTATTTGGTGTATTTATTTTTGTTATTTTATTTTACTTTTATTTCTTCTTAATGGGCTAAGGGTATATAATTATCCTGGGAATATGGGACCCCCGCCGAAACCTTTTATTGACATCTCGCGACGACAGCAAAGGCGACGAACGCATGCTCTTTTGCAAGCGGACCTTGATTCATTACATCCTACAAGTGCAGCGGATAATATTCCATGTAATCCTACTCCTCCCCTATGCTCACTACCAATAGCTCCAGCTCCTATTTCTACAGATGTGTCTCATGGAGTTGATGATTTCTGTGATAATCTAGAGTGTTTCGATGATATAGAGGATCCCAATGCACTTCTCGATGAACCACCTACAACATCTGTGGATATTGCAGATATCAATTCTGAAATTCCCAGTCAATCAGCTACCACTGCTCCTGATGAGGATCTGCGAGCTTTTCTTGCTCATTGGGCAATCCAAAATAAAGTTCCCCAATCTGTTGTAAATAGTCTTTTGGTAGGGTTAATAAGATTTGGCCATCCTGAGCTTCCATCTGATGCCAGGACGTTAAATAACACGCCAAGTAGAATCGATATGCAGGATCTTGCTGAGGGCACCTATTCTCACTATGGTTTAGAGAGGGCACTAAAAGAACAGCTAAGATATTATAGAAACAACTTGCCGCTGTGTGCAACTGACACTGGAATGCCTGCGACTATTCACATCAATATCAATGTTGATGGTGTACCTCTATCAAAAAGTTCGAGGAGCCAGTTCTGGCCTATATTGGGCAAAGTTGTTGGAACTCAATTCATTGAACCTTTCGTCATCGGAGTGTTTCATGGGAATAAAAAGCCTTCTTCCGCTTCCGTATTTCTAGAAGCATTCCTCACAGAGTACACAAAATTGCATAATGAGGGATTCATGCATGAAAATCAAACTTATCTTGTCCGATTGAACGCAGTTCTTGCTGATACTCCCGCAAGAAATTTTATTTCATGCTTTCCCGCTCATAATAGCCGTTGTGGCAAGTGCACTCAACTTGGTGAAACTGTGAATGGAAGACGACTCTTTCGACAGGACGATGTAACGTTGAGAACTAATGAAACTTTCAGAGAAGGTGTACCTGCTACGTTTCGGAATATTATTTCTCCTTTAGAAGCTATAGGTATTGATATGGTTAAGCAGCTTCCACTAGATTATATGCACTTGTTGTGTTTAGGAACAATTAAAAAACTTCTTCTACTTTGGATCCATAGTATAGGCAAATCTCAGGAAGCATTGGCAAGACTTTCCACTTTCAACGACTTTTACCAAAGTTTCAGCACCTCTCTTCCAGCAGAATTTTCACGACATCCACGTACATTGGATGAAGTTTCCCAATGGAAAGCGACTGAGTTCCGATTGTTTCTGTTATATCTGGGCCCTGTAGCACTTCAATACTTTCTTACTCGACCTCAAATTGTACATTTCAACGCTCTCAATTGCGCTGTTAGAATTCTTTGTGATCCGAGAGAATGTATACGTAATAATCGATATGCCCAAGAACTCATGATTTACTTTGTACATAATATGCAACTCTTATACGGGGAAGAGACAATAATCTACAATATTCACAATTTGATTCACATTTCGGCAGATGTTTTAAATCACGGGCCTCTT
The DNA here is from genome assembly GCA_963992785.1 of Tenthredo livida. Lineage (NCBI taxonomy): Eukaryota > Metazoa > Arthropoda > Insecta > Hymenoptera > Tenthredinidae > Tenthredo > Tenthredo livida. The sequence continues at coordinate 14,981,231 of OZ023070.1, read as the reverse complement.
GATGCATTCAGCTGCTTTCCCTTTGAAAATTTTTTGCAAAAGATTAAGTCTTTGGTTAAAGGCGGTGCCCAGCCCTTGGCGCAAATAATGAAAAGAATAACGGAGCAATCGCGTCATCTAATGCCTTCAGCTAATTCAATCCAAACTGGTTATCGCTTGAACAAAAAAAAAAACCAAGTAGACTATCAACTCCCGGAAGGATATAGTGACCCACATCAGCAGATTCAATTTCCTAGCTTTTTATTAACTGACAAGAAACCTAACAATTGTTGCTATCTATCGAATAAATGTGTTCTCATAGAACATATATTATACCGGGATGGGATACCCGTTATAGTGGGTCGCGAGTATATAAACAACCGTTCCATTGCAGAATATCCGTGTGATTCTCGCCTTTTGGGGATGTTCGATGCACGCGAGCTTTCTCAAGTACAAACTTGGAACATAAGTCAAATCGACAGAAAGGGCTTCGTTATTCCGTGTGACGCTGATTCTGTATATATATTCCCTCTGATGCATACCGATGCATGAATACACATCCTATATTATCCGGTTTTATATCTCCTCATTACTTTACTGTACCATAATTCATTGTGTTCACTCCATTTTACCTAATTGATGCTACTTAATTCTGAGTTTAGTTGTTCTCACTTTACTTTGTCACATTTCAGCTGACGCTACTTCACTTTATTCAATTGTCTCACGTGTACTTTGTTCTTGTTTTGCCACAATTATAATTTTTGTCAATTTTTAGTTGTCACCAGGGGACATCTGTCCCAGGGCATATAATAAATCATTTCTCTCTCTCTCTCTATTTTCGTTATTATAATTTGTTTGCACCTGATCACTTGTTGACAAACTTGGTACCACTTATTGCCACATTGGTGAATGTTTATGTCTAAGACTATATTCTATCGTACGATATTTCTGTTACTTCTAATGATACATTTCCATTTACAGATCCAACATCATGAAACTTCTCAATTCCCTACATCAGAGGAATCGCCATGAACGTTTTAGATTTTTTCACAGGTGTTCTCAAGAATCTGTATCCGACATAATGATTTGGCTTTCAGCAATCATTCCACAGGTTTGAAATAGATATGTGTGATTGAGTCTGTTGCTCGATCCAATTCATTCGCATTTATTTTCACTTGTGTATTGTTCTGTCTCAACGTGTTATTCGCTATGGTATTCATGAATTTTTATGCCATTTATGACTGTAGTAAGGTACCAATTAAAATTAGAAATAAGAAATCTGCCACTATCAAACCTGATCATATATGCGTAATGTCTAGGATATAACGAAGATGTCCAGATCAAAAAAACGTACGTCAATGGAAATTGCAGGAGGATTGTGTAAGTTGACATCCATCTATAGAATAGTCATGCAGAACATCGTAATATTGTACATTATCTCCTACATTTTGCAGCCAATCCAAAGACGATGTATATGCCGCCGAACAATTTCATACGTAAGTATACATATTATGTATGAAATATTCTGAGTCTTGTATAGACTGAATTGTTGAAAACTGTAACGTGGGTATTTTATGTTTTCTGCAGCTGAACATAGCATTACCAACGCAGCGAGCACTAGTACCTCCAGCATGCCAGTAATAGACAGCAGTAGCCTCGTGTTGCTGCAAAGTATGAATGAGCACTTCCAGCGTGCTATAATGCAAGGATGTGCACAAAAAAAATCTAACCCTCTACCAGTAAACGAGACTGTGACGGGGGATTCTGAAGGCAACGACCCAGGTAAAATTAACATTGATGTACTGTAATAGCATTATTTTCAAAATGAAATGAATCTAACATAAAGATATTTTTCTTCGAAGAATTCATGCTCGAAGAATATTTATCGGAGCCCGACGAGGCGGATGATATATTGCAAGTAGTACTGGAGCACGATGCACCCAGCGATGACGAACCAGTTCAAAATGACGAAATCAATCGACCAGGACCGCACTTGGTCGAAGTACATGGCGCTGAAGCCCGCATCAAACGGGCAGCTGTTCACCCAGCAGTTCAGTGCTGCAGTCAGTATTACAGACTCATGCTTGTATCTATTCGTGTTACCAGTGTAACATTATAATTTCATTTTACAGAGGAATGTCGTAACGATCGGGAGCGCTTTGAGAATTTAACACTGCGCAAACTTAACGAATTGATGGAAATGGTGCGCGGTAATGCTGGACCTGCAGGCGAGCGTAGGAGAAATGATTACTCTCTACTGAGGGCAATGCCATTCAACGACATCAATGAATTGCGCAAATTTGATCGTGATCTAAAAGATAACGAGAAGATGCGAAATCAATTTGTACGTATGCGAGTTTTCTGAAACTGCACTGATGTGTCGGTTCTTCGATAATCTTATCGTATATTATTTTTCAGAAACGAAAAATCGAAGAGATAGGAGGTAAAAACGTACAGAAAACGGTCAAATACTGCATGGAAGCTGTCATGACCGATGAGTTGACGCAACGGGTCGTTTGGACCCTTGGGGCCGAAAATGTGCCGAAAATATCCAAATTTTCATTTCCGTACCTAATTATTGGTACGTCTATATGCATATATACTATTAAACCGTCAATAATTATATTCATTCAACAGTTTGTCCGATAATATTCACCCATTGACCTATTGTTTCAGACATCGTGCGTAACACTTTCGACGGCACAAAAATTAAATCAGTTGAAGAACGAATAGCAGACTGGCTCCGTCGTGGGGGCGATAGATTGAAAGCAGCAGCAGCAGCCACGAACAAACGTCGCGAACGGTTAAATGACGAGCAGCAATAACTTAATATAATGATACATGTGCACGACATAATATATATTATATTCTACTATGGCTAGAATATATACGTTACGTTTATATATATATATATAGTTTATATATTTTGTAAATATATATATATATACCAATATAACATATACATATTTCCTTTTCATTATTTCAAATGGACGATGTTTTCTGAAGTACGGATGAATTACGTAATGTATAATAAGGTAAATTATTGACTACAACAAAATTTTGGTCATCAATTGACTTTATTATGTTGCGTATGCATCTGTATTTCAGAAAACATAAACTTTACTTCATCATCTCAACTGTCCCTTACATCCTATAAATAAGGTATCTTTCGGATATGACTATTTGTTGCCGGTTTGATAACCTTTCTTTGATACCTATAAGACATCTGTTGGATAACTAAAATCTATTTGCATATATTATCCCTTCCGACAAACAATTCGCAATTCGATAACTTTACGGTGACTAAAAGGCAGCAGGTTATGGTTGACCATATGCTGGCAATTTGGTGACCGCTTTAAGTTAACTTATCGTTGTCGATCGGAAGGAAATAAGTTACCATCCGGACGGACATAAGTGATACAATTAGTGATACAAAAAGATATCTTTTTGGGCAACAAAAAAGTTATCCACAACTTTTCTTGGTTGCCATTTTGCTGCCTTTCGGATATCATTTTGCTACCTGGGTGATCCCAGTTGATAAATCTTGTAGGAAGTTCTTAAGATTTGAATTCGAAAATTGCTTATACGAATTCACTTGCCTACCGTTCGGCTTGTGTTCCGCACCATTGGTATTCACTAAAATTATGAAGCCAGTGGTGTCTAACTTGAGAAAAAAGGGTTTTCTATCGGTCATTTATTTAGATGATATACTACTTTTTGGCAATAGTAAGGCTGAATGTCTCCAAAATATAGAATCAACTCGTGAGTTGTTAGAGAAATTAGGCTTTGTTATAAATGCTGAAAAATCTGAGTTAGTTCCACAGACCCGTTGTCAATTTCTAGGATTTATATTAAACTCGAAAGACATGTTAATAGAACTTCCGAGGGAAAAAAGAACCAGTCTCATCAACCAAGTTGTAAAGTTCGAGTCAAAGGGATCTTGTCGAATTAGAATATTTGCCGAATTAACAGGAAAGCTAGTTTCTGCTTGTCAGGCAGCCGAATATGGTTGGGTTCACACAAAGATTTTCGAAAGGGAAAAATTTCTTGCCCTCCAAAGAAATAATGGAGACTTTGATCAGTTAATGAGATTGCAAAATTTAGAGAATCTTGCCGAAGACTTGACATGGTGGAAATCTAGACTTCCTTATATTACATGCCCCATAAGACAATTCAAATTTAAGATCGAGATTTTTTCTGACGCCTCTGATTCCGGCTGGGGGGTTGCCTGTGGAAGCGAGAGAGCTCACGGTTTCTGGAGCGAGTCCGAAAGAGAATTAAGTATTAATTATCGTGAACTACTTTCAGCCTTTTTTGGGCTAAAGTGCTTTGCAAAGGACCTCAAGAGTTGTGAGATCCTCTTGCGCATTGATAATACAACAGCTATCTCCTATATTAATCGAATGGGAGGCATACAATTCACACATCTAAACAATCTTGCGAGAGAGATATGGAACTGGGCTGAGTCACGAAAACTGTGGTTCTTCGCTTCCTACATTAGTTCAGGAGAAAACCGAGAGGCAGACTTCGAATCTCGAAGACTGGAGACAGAAACAAAGTATTCTTTATCAAATTATTACTTTGAACAGATTACCCATCTTTTTGGTCAACCAACCATAGATTTATTTGCTAGCCGTTTAAATCATAAATGTAAAAGATACGTGTCTTGGATCAAAGACCCAGGATCTGTGGCGATAGATGCATTTACTATTCCTTGGGAAGACTATTTTTATGCCTTCCCACCCTTTTCAATTATCCTAAGGGTATTGAAAAAGATCATATCAGAAAAAGCGGAGGGTATCATGGTTGTGCCTGATTGGCCCACACAACCATGGTATCCTCGTTTCAAATCAATGCTAGTTGGGGATCCAATTTTCTTGGGACAAGACATTAATATGCTTCTTTCTACTGACAGACATCCACATCCTCTCTGGCGCCAAACTATCCTGGTTGTCGGGAGGCTGTCCGGAGAGCATTTGAACAAAAAGATACCCCCCCGGAGGCGATGACTCTCATACTATCGTCCATATCAAAGTCAACTCAAGCTCAATATGAAGTTGGATTGAAGAAGTGGTGGTCCTTCTGTACTCAAACATCAAACGACCCCCTGATGGCTAACATTCCCATCGTATTATCGTTTTTAACGGCAGAATTCAATAAAGGGGCATCATATGGATCCCTCAATTCATGTCGCTCTGCTATCGCACTCCTATTGGGACCCGAAGTCGGGCAAGACTCCAGGGTTAAAAGGTTTTTTAAAGGAGCATTCAAGCTACGGCCATCCAGGCCCAAGTACGACCTTACATGGGATCCTAAAATAGTTTTAGATTTTTTGGCTACATGGGACAACAAAGAGATAAGTTTTCCAGTTCTGACCTCAAAACTCATCTGCCTTCTGGCTCTGATTACAGGCCAAAGAATGCAAACATTTTCTCTCGTTAAGGTTCAGAATATCACAATCACTTCCCTGGGCATAGAAATAAAGATCCCGGATATAGTTAAGACATCGGGACCAGGACGAAGTCAACCGTTGTTGTACTTACCGAGATACGAAGTCAATCCAAATATTTGCGCGGCTACGGTCCTTTGTATTTTTTTGGAAAAATCAAAGCAATTGAGAAACAGCTGCGACTCGTTATTTATATCAACTAGAAAACCCCATAGACCCGTGTCATGTCAAACTCTCGGGAGATGGGTAAAAGACGTACTCCGAAAAAGCGGGCTTGATACGACAATTTTTTCGGCACATAGTGCGCGACACGCGGTCACTTCAACAGCAGATATGCAAGGTGTTAGTTTAGACTTGATCAGAAAGGCAGCCGGGTGGTCTGCTCAATCGAAAACATTCGCAAATTTCTACAAGCTACCCATAGTAAATAAGGCAGCATTTGCAGAAGCAATTTATAATCATACTCAGTCATAATAATATAACATAAGTAATAGATAAACATAAGTATATATATATATATATATCTATAAAACGAGTTCCAAACCTCACTGTCAACATATATATATATACACCCAAAGATAATATGTGATATAGCATAAGTGTGAAAGAAAAATAATAACAATAATCCCATTTTCACATACACCTTCTTGCCGTAACTAAAACTTTGAACATCTACATAATTGATCATGAGGAAGAAACCCGAATACAATTATAAGATCAAACGAACTTACCTGTGGAGTTCGATCTTAATTGTATGATGGGTTTCTTCCGAAATGATCAGTCCCACCCAATCCCTAATACAAAATATTGGGAAAAAACTCCTGAGTTGTTTCACCCTATCATAGTTACGGCAACATCTTTAAAATATGAGGATGCCAGGCTACGCCGCTAGAGGCGCAGCCGTGCGAGCGAGAAAAGCTTTGAAAAGTGTGACGTCCGGTGCCTAGTGGAAGGCACTACATAATTGATCATTTCGGAAGAAACCCATCATACAATTAAGATCGAACTTCACAGGTAAGTTCGTTTGATCTTATAATAGCAGGACACAAAAAACAGCTTATAACTTAAAACTGCTTATAAGTTATGACTGCTGATAACTTATAACTGCTTATTAGACTGTTTTAAAAAAACCGACTATTTAGTTTTTTTCAAAGAACATCGAAAAATCGTCAGACTATGTCTAAACAAAGACCCTGGTAAAACATGAGCCCTAAATATTAATATTTAAAGGTGGCGCTTTTTAATTTTCTATTTCCATTTGAATAACATGGGAAAATTTTTTTCTGAACTTTGGAATTTTATTACTCAAAAACGAACTACTTCACAGTAATAACTAAGATAGATTTTTGTACGAAATTTAACGCTCTATGAAAAAGGTTAAAAAGAAAATTTGCGTGGGGTGAGCCGTTTCGGAGTTATCAAGCCTCAACCATTGAACTGTTGAAAATATTGATAATTTTTTCTCATAAATGATAAACGCGACAAAATCGACTCATATAACTTAGACACCCACTATTATCAACTTTAAAACCAATATCTATAAATTTTCAATAAAATGTTGATCAACAAATTTTATTAATCAACAGTGAGTGATTAATTTTATTGATCAATAATTATTGAAAATTTATAGACATTGGTTTTAAAGTTGATAATAGTTGGTGTTTAAGTTATATGAGTTGATTTTGTCGCGTTTATCATTTATGAGAAAAAATTATCAATATTTTCAACAGTTCAATGGTTGAGGCTTGATAACTCCGAAACGGCTCGCCTCACGCAAATTTTCGTTCAAACCTTTTTTATGGAGCGTTAAATTTCCTACAAAAATCTGACTCAGTTATTACTGTAAAGTAGTTCGTTTTTGAGTAATAAAATTCTAAAGTTCAGAAAAAAAATTTCCCATGTTATTCGAATGGAAATGGAAAATTGAAAAGCGCCACCTTTAAATATTAATATTAAGGGCTAATATTTTACCAGGGTCTCTGTTTAGACATACTCTGACGATTTTTCAATGTTATTTGAAAAAAACAAAGAAGTCGGTTTTTTGAAACAGTCTACTGCTTATAATTATATAATTCTGTAAGGTTATAACATGTCGGCTTGAGTATGTTAGTATATAGGTATAGTATGTTGGTCGTACGGCTTGTAAGCATATTAGTACAAATTATTAAGTAAAGACCTGGCAGTAGTGGAAGAAACAGCCATGGGGTGCCGCATCTTCATATGTTTCTGCGAGTGACAATTGGATTGCTTTCTCAAAATCGGCCATTAATAAAGTTGGCCTAAGATTAGGCGCTAACGTCGTCTTGACATATGTCAGGACGCAGTCGTAGGCCACTTTGGTTTTACGGCTCATTAGAGCCCATGCAAATGGCAATGCCTAATCAATAAGATAATATACAGGGTGGTCCATTTAACTCTTTCACCGCGAATAACTTGGTTATTATTGATTCTACTGAAAAGTGTTACAGGGAAAAGTTGTTGCATTTGAAGGGGGAAAATGAGTTTTGGAAGTGAATGTCATCTGAAGGTCATATCTTGTGAGATTTCGGTATTCCCGATGTTTTTTTAAATGGGACTACCTATTTTTTTGTTCACTACAAGGAAGCTGACATTGAAACGCGTCCAACCATGTGCAACAACATGACCTTCGAATGACTTTCGGCCCCAAAATTTATGATCAAATGATGGAATTGCCTGGCCCTGCCTATGATTTTTGGAGCAACACTTGCACACGCATTGATGATACGTTTCTTAAATGAATGGATTAATGAATTTGAATGAAAAAAACAATGAAATGAAGGAAAAAAAGAAGAAAAAAAAAATTTTTGCCCCAAAATTCAATAAATTGTGGGGCCGAAAGTCATTCGAATGTTATGTTGTTGCACATGGTTGAAATCGTTTCGATGTCAGCTTCCTCATAGTGAGTAAAAAAATAGGTAGTCCCGTTTAAAAAAACATTAGGAATACCGAAATCTCACAAGATATGACCTCCAGATGACATTCACTTCCAAAACTCATGTTCCCCCTTCAAATGCAACAACTTTTCCATATAACACTTTTCAGTAGAATCAACAATAACCAAGTTATTCGCGGTGACAGAGTTAAATGGACCACCCTGTATAAATAGATATTGCGTTCCTCGTTGACAGTAAAAAGAAATAATGGAGTTGTGGCTCTGGGTGTGCGCGTAAATGTGATTGTAGCTATTGCCCAGCAAGAATACACATTTTGTCAAATATGTATAAATACAGAAATCAAAATCAATAAATAAATATGCATGGCATTCAAAAAATATCATTTGCTGATCAAGATCCGGTTATCCGTGTAATCTCCGTACGTAAGGAAGTGATCTAACAATGCGTCTCAAATTTTTTTTCAAGTCTACTTTCCGATTGCCTGAATGTTATTATTACTTTTAAAAAAATATATTACTTTTCTACATTTCAGCATTTTCAGATGAAGAAAAATTCTACATTTATTATTGTCCATTATCCTATGTAGTATTATTCGTTTCTTACCATCCAGTTTCCTAATTGATTACTTCTATACTTTCATTGTTGATTTGCTAATGATTAATTATTTCTGTTTACATGGCAATCTCAAATTTTTTTTTTTTCAGATTATCATCATTTTCATTTTTATGCCAACCATCAGATACTCGCACACCCTGAATTGCTCCAAAAATGTACGAACATGATTAAATTTTGTTGCCATAATCGTCAATAGCTGATACGCCCCGTCAATGGCCGGAACTACTTTAAAAGTAGCATCGACAAAAATTTCCGTAGCATCGGAAATTAGATTTATAAAATCGGCATTTCCGAATACTACGGAAACGGAATCGTCGACACCGACAAGGGTTACAGCTTCCATACGCCCTTGGTTGTATGTTAGCAGGCGGTGCCACTGGGGATCAACGAGTACGTCGCCATATGCGTTCAGCGAAACAGGACGCGGGGGATTAAAAGTTTACGCCACTGACGCATCCTTGCCTCAATACTCGGGTATGTCACAATCACAGCCGCCTCAACATGCCTGTAATATGAATAAGGTTGGTCCGTATTTTGCAAGACTGGATATTTTTTTTAACTCACACCCTCGATTTGTTCCATTTGACGAAAACAAGTGTGTAATGTTTGAGCCCAATTGGATAACATTAACCCGTGCTCCAGAAGGCTTGGGAAAAAAAACCAGATTCGGGTTTTTATATGTAGCTTGGCAGGAAGAAATTAAAGCTGGGGCTCACAGAATCATTGACCACAGTCTTTGCGCATGAAACAAGCATAGCTTGGGCACGGGTTAATGTTATCTGTCAACCTTTTTTATGGGCTCATTTTTTTTTCCTAAGTGGAAGAAATCTGAAGGTTCAGAAAAAAAATGTTTACTTTCACAAAATAGAGACCACACTAATATATCGCGTGTCTAATGGCAAAAGGTCGTAAGCGCCAAAAAAAAAAAATTCGTTTTTTTGGTGGCAAAATCTTTTTCATGCAATATTACATCTTTTGGGCATATCCGCAAAAAAAAAATTTTTTGGCGCTTACGACCTTATGGCATTAGTCACGCGATATATGTTAGCCGCTGGATTGACAATCTATACAAGGCAGACTTTTCCGTATTACTTTTCTAGGTCCATTAATACTCACAATATACGAAGCGAATCGTAAATCGACCTTTGGCTGTCGAACCGCCGCATACACGCGAGACGTAATTCACGTCTAAAAATTGCCACCGACTCGGCGTTCGGATGCCGATCGTGATTGTGCCCAGCCGTCATAGAGAAAATACCATGCTCTATAATGGCACGTCCCCTGCAGTGAGAGTGCCGCCCATCCTTACATGCAAGATATCTAAATAAAATCGAGAAGTTTTAGTTTATTATATAAATATAGGGTATTCCATGGTAACTCGCACAGGATGAATCCCAACTGACTTTGATTTGCCTAATATGTAGGGCACCTGTGATTTTTCAAGTTTTTATTCGCAGTTGTTTATACTTTTTTTTACAATGTAAAAAATTGTGACCAATATTAATAAAATGATTATAAAAAGATAATAAATACGGAGCAATTTCTCCGTCATTCCTCGCAGTTCATTATCAAAATACTAGACAAATTTTTAAACATCATGTCGGGAATTTTTCTCTCGGTTACAGTAAAAAATATACCAAGTTTCGCTAACAAGGTGTCGATCGCATATCCAGGTTATGGATCTTACCCGAACTTGTAGGGGTGTTTTCTTGTGACAAAATATGGAGCATAGCTGCTGTACAACTCTCCGGAATCTATCCTTCCAAATCATCAAAATATACTTTGCACGCTACGACTGTCTTTATTTCTGCCTAGACCTTACTTTTCACTATTATAAAGATCTGAATTCCCAGCTGTCGATGCATAGCACACTAAGGCTGTCGCAGACTTAGGTGAGGACGAGCCTCACCTAAGCTGTCTCTAACTAAATAAGTTAATTTTATCTGAATTTAGAGAGACAAGGAAAATGGTGGAGGAGAAAGGCTGCATCAGTTAATTGCTTCTGTTTTAAAACAATAGAATATTTATTTAACTAATTCAGCTTCTCTTAAGGTCGCAACCAGTTTATACTATATCGGCTATCGACACACTGCTTCTCGTCGTTCATCAGTCGTACAGCATTTATTTGATGAATTTAGAGACCTCTCGCCACTTGAAGAATGTTAAATATATATTCAGTTCCGATGTTCCCACTGGAAGCGTCCGAAATCCTGTAAATTACCACAAAGCATCAATTTCGCCGCAATACTATAATTGATATCTCAGAAGAATATAGTATACTCATCTAATGAAGCAGCGTTGGGTCAGAATAAGTGAGGTTAATTTAAACGATCAAACATTTTTGGCCTACTGCCTTTCATAATAACACTTGGCAATCACTTTTCACTACACATTACTGTCTATTTTCTTTCCGATATGGGTTCTCTTGGTCAAACTTAGTATTTTATTCCTTCAATTGAATTTTTCTTTATCGATCGACGTATTGAGCGAGACTTAGTAAATGATTCCTGTGATCATGCGATAAATTTTCGTACTATCCGAAATTCGCCTTTCGACCAATCATGTGATAGTTCCAAAGAAAGCGAACGTCGCAATTGGCCGAAAAACGAATTTCGGATACGAAAATCGATCGCATGATCTCAAGAATCGAGCTCGCTCTGCAGCTTTCGTGCGAATGTGTCCGAAAGATTCGTGTATCGGATGGGGCGCGCACCTCTCCGATACGAATTTTGCGATGTTGCCGTCACCACATGTCACACCGCACACGTGCGAGTGCATCGCCACAGAAATAAATATATAGAGTGCGCGATAATTGATAAGCAAGTAAGTACATAACAAAATACCATTAAAATGATAGTTATCAATTAGTTTTTTTTTTTTCAAAATATTCTAGCCTCCATCATTTAAATGTTATAACTTTATTTTTTATTTTATATATAATGTCAAAGCTACCAGTCTACTTGCTGCTCGGTTGCTCTACGTCAGTCTATAATGAAAATCATTCAATCGATCGAATAAGAAATTAATTGGGACCAAGGGAATCCATATCGGAAAGAAAGCAGCTGATAGTAATATGTAGTGAAAAGTGAGTATATTATAAAAAGGCAGTAGACCAAAAATGTCCAATCATACAAACCAACCTCACTTATCCTTACCTAATGCCGTTCTATCAGATGAGTATGGGGGTTTCCAGCTCATCTCGACCACCTTCTAGACCTGACCCCCTCGGATTTGAGTGAAACTTCTTTTTTGCTTCACTCAAGGTCCAAATTTCAACCTCCATTTTTTTCGGAATTTTTCGAGCCCCCGTCCCGGAGGCATAGATAGTGAAAATTTGCCATTTTATGAAATGCCAGAATTTTTTAACGATGATATCTCAAGATTGGAGAGTCATATCAATAAAAACAGGGTAGTCAATAGATTCGTCTTGAATTCAACTTTTTGAAAAAAAATATCTCGCAATATAGCGATACCGTCCCGGCCGCTAGAAACTCATTTGAAAGCGAAAAATGGATGTTTCGATGGTTTGGGCATTTTTTATCTTTTTCATTTTTTTTCTCTAAAATTCTATGAAGAAAGACAAAATTTTGAGGCGCATAACGAAGATGGAGATTCTAATGGTTTAGAAATTATGATTTTTTCAGTTGTTAAAAGTGTGCGGAACTGAGAATTTAAAGCGACAAATACCCGGCTCATCGCCTGTTTCATTTTTTTTTAATTCATGCGGTACAGTTCTTTGAATGAAAAGTCAATTTTATTCGAATGAAACGAAAAAAAATAGAACAGCCGATGAGACGGGTATTTTTCGCTGGAAATCCTCAGTTTCGCACACTTTTAAAGACTGAAAAAATCATAACTTTTAAACGATTAGAGTCTCCATCTTCGGTATGCACCTCAAAATTTTGTCTTTCTTTATAGAATTTTAGAAAAAGAAATGAAAAAGATAAAAAATGCCCAAACCATCGAAACATCCATTTTTCGCTTTCAAATGAGTTTCTAGCGGCCGGGACGGTATCGCGAAATTGCGAAATATTTTTTTCAAAAAGTTGAATTCAAGACAAATCTATTGACCACCCTGTTTTTATTGATATGACTCTCCAATCCGGAGATATCATCGTTCAAAAATTCTGGGATTCCATAAAATGGCAAATTTCCACTATCTATGCCTTCGGGACGGGGGCTCGAAAAATTCTGAAAAAAATGCAGGTTCCAATTTGGACCTTGAGTGAAGCAAAAAAAAAAGTTTCACTCAAATCCGAGGGGGGTCAGGTCTGGAAGGTGGTCGAGATGAGCAGAAAACCCCCGTATATATAATATATGGGGTGGTCTCCCTCAAGCGGGACACTTTTCTGCGCATAGGTCACCGATTTTGGTGCCACGCGAGATTTTGACTTCGAACCGATCCCCAACAAGGAATCTAGAGCCATTCGACTTGGTATCAAGTGGTTCGGAAGTTATTCGATGTTCAAAATATGAAAAAATCTGTTTTCGAGCGCACGGAACGATCTTTAGGCGTACGTAACTTCGGTTTGAGCGATCATACAGATGTTTTTCACTAGTGATTCGGAATCTCAAAACTTTCACCTTTCACGCTGTGAGGTCAGAAATTTCGGAAAAAAAATTCTTGACTACGATTTTTTCAAAAAACTTTTGTTTTTCAGTTTTCGAAACGAAGGCCATAATTTTTGATGATGAATATTTTACTGTTGGTAGTCCTTTGAATACCGAAGAATCTCTGAAATTTGTGGAATGGTGTTCGGCCTCGTTTTTGTTCAAATAATTCGACGATGAATTTCAATCATTGGAGTAACGCGCCTGGAGTCTTTTTGTTCAACCAATAGGCCATAGTTTTCACTATAAAGATTTTACGGAACTTGACGTATTCAGAAAAATTGCTATCAGAGAATCATGAAATTTGAAATTTTTAAAAATTTCAAATTTTAAATATAAAATCGCAACGGATCGAATAGGATGATGTTGATAGTATTTTGTACTGGTTTATTACATTTGATCTGTTGATAAGAGGTCCATCGTTATGGCATTTCTTTAAGGCACTTTGAAGAATATTTTGCTTTGGTGGTGCATTGAGTCGTTCCAATTCCGCATACCGTCTTGCCAGCTGTTGGAGAGGTTTCTCAGGCTTTCTGATCTTTTTTAAAATAGATGATATGTAATTTTCGAACCGGAAGGCACTAAATACATCTACAGGACCGAATTTTTTTACATCTGCACAGATGTGCAACAGATTATGAATGTTATGCGACATGTAATGTTTTCCATATATCAACCCAAAAGATGTAACAAAATGCTCAAATAACTTTTGAGCATAGTCAAGGTTTTCGCCGTGCATCGCGAGATTCGGACTGGCTATAATAGTTGTTGCTATATGCAGAGTGAGAAAATTGAGATACATGTCCTCTCTTAATCGACCCTTAAGAACAATCGGTCCAGTGTATAATAGAAATTGTCTAAATTCGGTTGCCTTCCAGTACTTATAATCTGACAGAGATCGTGGTTTTCTAACAAACTCAATGGGTACATCGCACCGCAATGCTTTCAGTCTTTCCAAAATTTCTTGAATTATACGAGCTGATAGTCTGTAAGAAAGCGGGCCTTTCAGCCACAGTGAAATTATTTTCTTCATGACTCCCAAGCACAGTAAATGCATGTAATCTAGTGGCACGTTACGTATAAGATTGAAATTTGGTAAATTTTTTAGAATAGTGTCTCCAAGCTGAAAATCGTCGTATTCATTATTTCGGAACTCCCTATCTGTTCGTAGGGCGCTTATGATATGCCCTTCTGGAAAACATAGCCTCCGACATGAATATTCGCCTTCAGTCACACATTTTGTACAACTGTTATAGCCAGTATGATGTTTGACACCCAATACAAACGCTTTAGCAGGTGCGTCGCAAACTAACCCAGAGATTCTCACTATTATTACACGCTCATTATACAAAAAACCATTACTGACGACATCAATTGCTTCATCGACAAAAGGCTTCAAAAATTCATTGGCATTTTTTGGTTTCTCTTCTCCACAGAAGGCACCAATAACGAAAACCTGTTTTAAAATTGTATCTGAACATAAAATTGGCCACATACTAGATTTTGATGAATTTGAAAGAGGAGCCCCATCGACATTAACCAAGAGTTTAATACTTTGTGCGGGGTCATCCAAATTTGCATATTGTTGGGCAATAATTTCTAGTACTCTTTTCAATCCGAAGTGACAATATTCACCCCCTGCAACGGCTGTTACTTCAGTTTGCCTAGGGGTGCTGAGTAAAGTTCTTGAATCTTTTGGAATATTGGGCAAGTCAGTATGTTCTCGTAATATCACTGAGAGGGCAGAAAGGGCATTGTGTCGTATGTTGAAGCGGAGAGACCAAGAAGTTAAATCAATTAAAATTTGTTCCACATTTGCTACCGAAGCTCGAGATTCTGCTACTGAAACTATGGATTCTCCTGAGCCACTGGCATATTGATCTTCTTCTGCAGCCGCTCCTGGTAATATATGGTATATATTTCTATCGTTGATATCTGGGGCGTCGTAATTCGAAATGTCAGAATTTTCGTTCTCATCCTTGGAGATTTCATTATCATGATTCATACCCTCAAGAGGATCTTGTGTGATTTCTGCAGCAATCGGTTCATCATACATGAGTGGGCTATCGCCAGACATATTAGTATCATCAACTGACAATACATCATCATCAAGCGACTCCGACCATGATTCTTCTCGAAGAGGACGGTTGGAATACTCAAAAATGCAGTCTACTTCATTTTGAATTTTTCGCCTGAGATGTCTAGCGGAGCACTGTGAACTTCCTTTTCTTTTACAATTCTTGTCCATGTCGCTACTCTGTGTACCATGAATTTGTCTAGGCGGCTATGAACTTAATTGGAAATATTCTAATACGAGACACGGTAGACAGCCGAACCCCAATATTGGAAATTCACCTCAGTGAAAATTATGTATAGAAGGTGCAAATATTGTATGTCACTCGTTAACAGAAAAACAAAGTGGTCTACTTTACCGTTTGATTGTTGTGTATAGAAACCCTGTGATCAGCTGTGACCCGTCATACAGCACTACCAGCAGAAGACAGGCCAGCTGGATGTAATTAATGTGTGCGTCGTAGTTCCCCAAATAATAATTGTAATCTATTACAAGAAAACCAATAAAAATCAATTTATGTGATGGATTATTGGGTCCGCATTTACAGACCCACAAACAATACATGCGTGTTCGCTAAGAATGATTGGGACAGATTAACAAATAAAAATATGTTAGTCCTTCTAGTTCTGACTTTCGAGGTTAAACTAATTGTGAGGGGTGAAAGTCTAACGTCCGGTCACTCGGAGCAGCGTTGAGGAGGCCACGACTTCGGCACGCACAAGATTTTATATGCGTGCCGAGATCGCGGTCACCTTAACGCTGCTCCAAGTGGCCGGACCTTAGACTTTCACCCGGTATATTCTCAGAGATTGTCTACGATTTTGTGTTTTGAACATGAAAAACAATTGAATGTATAAAAGCATAATTATAGTACATAATTTTGGAAAATTAAAACAATTTAAGATCATATAGTCCACTCCGCAGATTTCATATGGATTAATTTCCAAATATTAATAAGTATACAAAATTTAATATGGGTATGGAGACTGTATAAACAAAAAAAATTCGACTAAGCGTAATCAATGCAAATAAAACAATCAGATTGAACCTGTACGAATTTCGTAGAATACGACAAGTTCGGTTTTGACATAACCCTGTTAAAAATTTCATATAAAGACGGATAGAATGTGCAGAAAACGCTCAAGAAACAGATAGAAATGGATGGGAACGGATTCGTGAGCGATCCGTTTCTATACGAAATTTTTAGCAGGGAAGGACGCCGAAATTTGAGGTTATGATCAATCCAAACACGCGATGAAGCGACAAATAATGACGAATTCATATTAAATTGAAGAAAGAAATTTACTTACCATCCTACAGCATCATAATTGTACAAAATATTTACTTACTATACAGGTAAATAGCGCCGAAGGGTAATATACATGCGGAACCAAAATGTATATCCGTTGATCTCGCCGAACACGCCGTTAACATAAGAACTCCCGCGGAAAGTGGCGGCAGCATGAAAACATCCGGTGACGTATGGTCACGCGGGCCGATATACGAATCGAGTTCATCAATTTTTTGAATAAACGTCTTTATAGAATCATAATATTATATAACATACGATTCTATGAATTTTATCCCTCAATTGAGGGGTATTACAAGTATAATATTATGTTAAGACATTTTTTCGACCGTGATATTATACGTACATGTATGATTTTATTCGTTATACGCATATATATATCGTTGACTGAAGAAACTAAAGAAATTTTTTTTTTTTCATTTTTTCAAATTTTTTTTCAAAATTTCAAAATGTTTTTTTTTTTTTTTTAGTTTCTTGTCAAATCTGCATATGTTGTCACACATTTCCAAAAAACTGCAAATTCATCCAAATAAAACTTTAATCGTCTGCCGGCACGTGTTCTTTTCATTTTTTTCACGAAAAACAAATGTCCCTCATGTTTTTAATGAATGAATCAAAAAAAAAATTATTTTTATATGCAGAAGATATATTGCAGTAATCTTGCAGTAACATTGCATTTGCAATCTTGCAAAAATTATATTGCAGGGATCTTGCAGCAACGTTGCAGTGCAATGCAATGAACATGAGATTTAGCAATGTTCCTGAGACATTGCTGCGACGTTGCGTGCTGTATGGGAAGTATACCAAACTGATATTACTTACACAGAAATATTTTTAAATAATTCCTTGTAACTCAACTCGCTTTGTCCGCACGGGCCTAAATTTTATAGTGTATATTTTATAAATGTTTTTCAGGTTTTATCTGAAATACCTTGTTTGTTTCATTATCGTCAAACCTATTGTGAACCCAGTCTGCAGCTGAGCTCTTATCTTATTATCTTGCAGCTGACCCTTATTGTTGATCAGATGCCAAGGTTCATCGAGAAATGGAACAATTCATTGGAAAATGTAGGTTTTGGAATAAGAATGCTGTAAATTTATTAAAACGTAGAAAGACTTGGTGGGACGGAACAAAATAGCTGGGGGTTGAACACTATATCTTTTAATTCACAGCCGCGTAAAATAAGGTATTCGACATTTTTTTCAAGGGAAATCAATAAACAATTCACAGTTATTACTAGGGCAGTACGATTTAAACGGCTGAACCGGCCAAGACAGTTAACCTTGTTAATTAGCCGATGGTTTAACCGGTTAATCGGCCAGGTCGGTTAATCAGCTCACGGTTCAATCGATTGACCGACCCCGACGGTTATTCGCCCAGAAACTAATTGATTAAAAAATTAATTATGATTACTTTTTTGATGTGATATTTGAATAATTTTGATTAATTCAGACATGTGATCACATTAAGATTTATTTTCACTTTTAAAATTGATCATGAATTAATTTGTTTTCAATGGAGCCGCGAATAAAATAAAAATAAAATAATTAAAAATGAAAATTAAATTAAAAGTAAATCAAGATCAAGACCAATGTAATACCTTAAAATGCGGCTGAGTTATAGAAATTTGAAAAAAAAAAATCTCGATTTACATGTATTTTGAATGGAAAATCTTCGCACGCTTTGGGAAAGTACTTAAAATTAATATTGAGAGCTGTAACTTTCAGGAAATTTTTTTTTCGACATTTTCAACCAAATTTCATGTATTAAAATCATAAAATTATTTTATTCAACTCCATAATATGCTGGAACGCGCGCGATTGGAGTGGGGGCCGGTGAGAAAGAGAAAGTTGTGGTCGGAGTCTGTTCGCTCGTGTCGCACGCATATCTACTACCTGAGCCACAAACATCGACCGGGAACGAAACGAATTCAGTTTCTTCTCTAACGGTCAATGTTTTTATGCGAGATAGTTCCTGTACATTAGACAAGTGCATCCGACTCCGACCACGACTATCTCTCTTTTACCGGGGGTCGCTACACGAATCAGAGGCCCGCGCGCGTTTCAGTATATTATAGAGTTCAATGACACATACTGACACGATAAACATGGCTGCCGCGTGAGCGTGGCGGGATTCACATTTCGGCGATCTAATGATTTGTTGCACTCGATGTGTACTGTATAGTATCTCACCCACAACAATATTACAGTAGAAACAGTTGGATCACTATCACAAGGTTTAGATCAATCTGTACACTCAGAGAAATCGATTTCGTAAATTATTTAATCTAAATAAATTTTTTCGTATTTGAACCTAATAGAAAATTCATTTGCCGCAAATAAATTTTTCATTTGCGCGTCGCGCGATATATATATACATATATATTTCATATACACATAAAATTTATTTAGATTGAATAATTCAAGAAACCCATTTCTCTGAGTGTACGCGGAGAATCTAGCAGGTGAAAATTCGTAATCTATCACGGGCTCCGTACAAGCGGCCATAGCCGGCAAAAATCGTTGATTGCAAAAATCATATTGATTGTAGATAATATGTAATTTAATACTTACATCTTGTTGTTCCTTCGTTTATCAACGGTATAGGTATAACCATCCTCGATTCTATCAACTTGCTCCATTCTTCTCACTGTTCGCAACACTTGATAAAATAACTTTGATGAATTGTATTCTATTGACTTGCAGTCTAAGCGACGAATATCAATCGAATGAAAGCTATTGATGCTCGATCAATCTACCTCCCCTTCACACCCCTCTGCATTTTGTCAACCGCCGTGATAGGATACGAATAAATAAGTTTAAACATTATTCGCGGATTGGCTCGCGGTTCGTCGTTCTGCAGCTTTCAGCTTCTCTTTCCCATCGTTGTAGTTTATGGATGAAAGCATGCCAAACGCATATATACGTTTTTCAACCTATGAATAGGTATATCTCTGCTCCAGAATTTTCGACAACAATATGCGTGTGATAGCTGGACGTAGGAAATTACAGGGTTTCAGAAAATGTGTTACACGATGTTCCAGGATTATTTTATGCAGAGCTATCGAACTAAAAAATGAAGAATACGAAAATAATTCAGCCCGCTCTTCGAGTCATAACAGAAATATTTGTCCCGGGGTCTGTAAAAATTCCGAATAGTTTTCAATAATGGAGTAAAATTTTACGAAATAATTATTTTCTCGAACTGTCACAGGGCCCTCCCATTGTAAACGGCAGGTTGAATCTGCCAGCACGTATCTATGTATAGAATAGCCTTAGAGCATATACATATGGAGGAAGCATGAGATACCCCACAGCGTAAGTGGGAAACGGGCATGAGACAGACTACGGGACAGTATATGCCTTCTTTGTCTTGCACAACTCTGATTGGCCCTCACTTTTACAGATGGGCGAATAGAAAGAGAGGGCATGTACGGTCCCGACGTCCCTCTCTTTCGTCGCTCGACGCGGTTTCGCAGCGGCTATGCTTCCTCCATGTCTATATGCTCTAAGAGAATAGCGGATCGGGGTCAACATTTAGCAGCCTATTTTATTGAAATGGATGATCCTAAAAATCCGACAGAAAATTTAACCTGGTCTTCAAGTCATGATGAAGATAATCATGATGGGGTTGTTTTAAAATTCCGGGTTTTCACGTTACGGCAGATTGAATCAGGTAGCGCTGATAAATATTTCAGCGAGGGTGAGGAACAATTAGGAATATGTGCTCTCTAAATTGCTGAGGACGAGAGTAGAATAACAAAAGTTCATTTCCACAAACGGGTTTTATTCAATGTTTTTTTTCTCTTCGTATTGATGAGTATATGTGTTCGCAAAATCCAGATTCCGAAGTTACTAGCGAAATCTTGAAAGTGGCAAGATCTACAAGTCGATACATACCAGCATTATCTAAACCCCTCGAAATACTTTAAGTCTTGTATAAAAATTTTTCTTGTATAACTTTTAGTTTCCGAGATATTCGCCTGGGGCGATCAAAATGGACCATCCTGTATAGTCAACTCTAACAGCAATTATATTATAACTATCGTTACGAACAATCAAGTCTTCTGACTTTCACGAGAATTAGTTGTACAGGAAAAATCATAGAAATTTGAGTTAACGGATGCGGGGTAGCCTGATATACTGGGTGAGTCTTGTCAAAGGTCCAGCCTCAGTTGCTATATGCCTGGTTTATGCAGCGCCGTAACTTAACTCAATTTAAGAATCGACAAATCAAGATGCTGTTTCGCTTGTCCCCAATAGACCGTAGAACGACTGTAGAGTCATACGAATTCGAGCGTACATAACGGCTGTCACACCGTACGTCAACACTGTTTCAGCGGTATAATAGGGTAGGTTTAGGTATGTTAAAAAGCCGTTAGGGTTGCCTTCTTGGTACACATAATACATACTATTAATACATACAATAATAGGCATCTGATGCATAGTTCATTTTTATTTAGAGTACACAAATTAAAAGAAAAAATCAGTAAAAACGAAAAAGACGGAGTTTTTCGCAGCACTTTTCATTATTATGATCTTGAAATATCCAAAATGAAAAGTAAAAGAATGAAAAAGTAAATTATACACATATAAAATTGGAAGTTAATTGATTTCCGATAGAAGCGAATGTTCGAATTTGATGAGATATGGCAATTTTTCGTTGCCGTCATTCGAATGTCAAGGTCTCCAAATTTCAGATTTTTCTATCGAGCCCTTTTCCAGATCATCGCGCGGATTCATGCGACAGACCGCCGGACCGCCGGACCGCCGAACCGCCGGCCGACAGACAGACCGACATTTTTCTAAAAACCTGTTTTTTGGATTCCAGAGGGTCGGAAACGGTAAGATTCGTTGGAATTACGAAGTCCACTTTTCGACCGAAACCAATACTTTTCTTATATCACCATAGGTGATGAAAAGTAAAAATAACGGCACAATTGCCGCCCTACCGAAGTTCGCCGCCCCTAGGCCATGGCCTAGGTTGGCCGAGGCCAAAGTTATTATTATTATCCTTTATTGACTTATCGCCCTATTCGGGCATGTAGTCTGCCTAGGCCAAAGTCCGGCGCTGGGTAGAGTCTCGTGCCAAGTACTTAAAAAGAATTTTTGAACGCGCGGCGCGAGGCCCGACCCAGTCTATATACCCGAACAGGAGCTAAACGGCGCACAGTGGTTCAGAACGGCCTAATCCCTGGCCAAAAGTCGAAAAGTGAGAATAACAATTCAAAAATTTTCACATCAAGGTTTTTGGGGTCGCTGATTACGAATTTGATGTCAAAATTATGAAATTCAAAATGGCGGACGAAAAATGGTGGACATTTTGGGAAAATAATCACTTCATCGATCCGAAACTTTGCACGATTGGGTTTTCGGGGTCGCTGATTACGAATTTGATGTCAAAATTATGAAATTCAAAATGGCGGACGAAAAATGGTGGACATTTTGGGAAAATAATCACTTCATCGATCCGAAACTTTGCACCATTGGGTTTACGGGGTCGCTGATTACGAATTTAATATTATATTAATGACATTTGAAATTACAAAGTGAAGAACAATTTTGTAAAATATGTAAATGTTTATTTTATCTCACGTACATAATTACATACAAGACATTAGATTAATTAAAAATCATAATCTTGCTCAGATGGATCGCTCGTACCTGTATCGGTTTCTGCTAACGCTAACGGTGAGCTACTGTTTGTGAAATTAGCTTCTGGTGTTTCCAGTAGAAGTTCTAGCACCTCAGAAGGTAGTGGTGCACTATTCTTAATTTTTAATTTTTGAAAATTTGTTATGAGTGGGTCCGAGGATGCAAGAAGCCGATGAAAAACGTCAGACATTGTCTTCTTTCGTGTACATTTTCGAGAAAAATTTTCGCGGTACCGACGAATGTCTTTGTTCCTAGCTTCTTGAGCATCCTCGGAAAGTTGTCCGATTGGTAGGGCGGCCGTTTCTATTATTGCGTAGCCATGAATTAAAACGGTATGTACCGATGTTGGCATCGGGTACCAGGAATATAGCTCAACATATCGTTTCGCGACGTCTAAGCAATAAACCTTGAACTTGTCGATATTCACAGCGAAACCGCTCGCCATTGTCTGCAAAATCACTTTGCAGCTTGCTATAAATTTTTCGTCCAAATTCAAAATTTCTGCTGTCAAGGCAACGTTCTCAAAAAATCGTCGGGCTGTATTGCCGTCGTTTGTACTGCCAAATCCTTGCTTAGGCATATCAATATTTAAACCTAAAGCAGCTTTAAATTTATTTTGGATTTTTTCCTTACGATCGCTAACTGCTTTCTTTTCATCGATTGATCGCGCCTGCCATTTACTCGTCCCGTCATTTAATTTATATGCTATATGAAGCATCCATTCCATAAACCTTATCCACGCGTGTAAGGAAGAAATTCCCAAATTCAGTTTGGAGCTGTCACATTCTGTTTGTTCAACCAATTGTAAATTGTTGAAATTTTTCGAAGTCAAATTACATAAATAACATCTTTGCGCAGATTTAGTGTCAGTAATAGCGTTTCTCACCTTTCCATCTATCATTGTGAACGATAATTCATATTTTACTTCAACATTAGCACCCTCCGTTACTGTATTGAATGTGACAAGAGATGCTATCTGCTTATCAACGATATTTTTTTCATCAACGGTTGACTGCACGGTTTCTTTTAAGAATTGCAATCTCAACGGTCTGCAGTAACGGGGTGAAGAAGGCCTTGGGTTCTTCCAAACGACAAGTTGCAGCTCAGATTTGTCGTCTGAGGCTAGGAGTTGCAACGGAACCACCGACGTAAAAAATACGTGAGCGTCAGAGCTGTCGCTTTCGTCAAATCTTTGCTTATACTGCTGCGACGACGAACCATCGCATCCCCACTTCAAAATCAATGTCATATTATTCGTGAAGGAACTATCGAGTGTTTTTATGACATCAGATTGTACTTGAACCAATCGAGCTGTGGTATGATCTAGTAGAGCCTGCAATGATACTTTCGCGCTTGTTTCCGTTACACTTATTGAATACTCTGGTGGGTAACAACGAGATTTAGCAGCTAATATTTTATGATAACTAGGATAAACCGAGCCATCGCTGTTTTCATTCGTTAATTCCCGGACCATATTGTACGTTTCTTTCGTCATTTTACCGCTTATTATTAAGTTCAAGGCAACATCTGCGCTAATTTCTTGACGTACTGGTCTAGAACCTTGTGCGAATGCTAACTGATACCGGGAGGCTCGCGTAGGAGAAGTGGTTGTAATATCCTTGAGCACCTTTGCTGCAGCGTGGGACCCAGAAGCACGAAGATTCATTTCCGTTGCGAATGCCAATGCCCTTGGACTTGTCGATCTCCGAAGATCATTGACTTTTCGGCGCTTACTCCGTTCGCTGGATGATGAAAAGTCTAATGAGGGTCTACCTAATTTGTGGCTTTCAGCAGATCCTGATGTGTCAGAATTAGGAGTTGATACATCCATGTTTTTGAAATCAGCATTCTACAACAAATCGCAATAACGTCAGCTCGAAAGTAAAAAAACGTTTAAATGAAAAATTTCAATGATATAAGAAACAGGAAAATAGACAAACCGTAATAGTTACGTCCTTGTCAAGCCATTCTTCATGAACGGCGTAAAAGCGCTTCAGAATTCTGCGGCTATCCTGCCATTTTTTTTTCATCGCAAATAGAAGATTCCGCAAAAATTTCCTGTCATCGATTGAAATTGCGAAAGGACATCCTTCCGATTCGGTAAAATTTTTCTCAAGAACTTCTACTTGTTTATCAAATTTCGAGCTCCATTGATTATTGAGTGCCAAGAATATTTGTCTGCGCGTACAAATGATTCTTTGGCATGTATGGCCTGTTAGAATTTGAAAAGTTGTATATATTGTGCGTGACTTTAATTTTATTAATATACTGCACTTTATTGTTCTACTGTTCTTTGAAAATGACTGAAAATGTTAAAAGCAATCCTATAGTAAAAATCGATCCGGAATACTTGCAAAGAGATAGAAAATATCTACGAAAAACCCTCTATACCTGGGCCCTTTTAAGCCTCAGGTATTGGGACTGTGCATACCTATACACACTCACCAAAGTAAGAATGTACGTAGTCGTGTACGTGCATACTAGTGGCGACGCCAAAAATTCGGATCGGCATTATTTCCCGAAAAAATGAGTGCATAACGCGCACGACAGTGTGCATGGTAACATTAAAATTGTTATTATTCAAAATGGGCAACTTTCGAGCAGCTAATTCTTGTACGTTTCATTAATAGATAGTTCAACGAATATGTTCCCGTCAATGTCAGCGTTGAAACGTGTCAAAATTTTTTCGTATCAACACAAACGTATTTTTACAAAAGCGAACAAATATGAAAATCACGACTACCGTTAGCATAACGTTTCATGAATAATAACAAACATTTGCGACCATTAAAGTACATAAAATGTTTCTACATACCTTCAGTAACATTTTCCATCTTGGAAAATTGGAATCGGACACGTCGTTATAAACTTATGCACTATTTTGTGGAGCACTGTCGAACTGAGCTGGTAAGTATCGCGCGCGCGTTCCCAAGAGAGCCAACTTTCGACTGTCGCAGGGAAGCAGGTATACAATATTTTGACCCCAGCTTATGCGATCTGAATGCCCCAACCCTCCCTCTACAAGAATCCATGTCAGAAACATCGATATTTCAATCTTCATTTTTCGACTTTTGGCCAGGGATTAGGCCGTTTTGAACCACTGTGCGGCATGGTGGGGAGACATTATTTTCCTAATTTTGTCCGATTCGCGATCTACAGGGGATTCAAATATTCATCCAAGTATTCGCTGTGTGCAGAAAGCCAAGTGGCGCCGCGGCCGGCTGCATTCAGCATATTTTGTTGGACTAGCTAGCATTTATTTACATACGCGATAGGTTGTTGATGTAATTTTAATAAAAGAACGTTCATATTCGTTATTTCCTATTGGTACGCGAGTTCAGCAAAATTCGCATTTTTCGCCGCCATTGGAGCTCTAAGTCGTTCTCAGCCGCTATAGTATGGCTCTGCACACAGCGAATATGGGTGTCAAATTATCTAATTTGAGCCTTATTTCAATGCAATCGGTGCACGGAGAGCTGAGATATGATATTCCTGATTTATAGGTCTATGGAAGTTATGTGGGCGTGAAAATAAACGAGTCTGCCCGTCTAGCTACGAACGACATAGTCTATGACCGTTGCGTAAACATTACGTCTGCCTGTCACACGGATTTTCTCCTAGACTTAATGTTTAATTGTCATTAGACTTTAATGTATATAAGTTTCGCTCTGAGGTCATTTCCACTCGGGATTGAGCGTAGTTCTTAAGAGTCATAACTGATTATAAACTGTCTTAGGGATTGGTTTTAGGCCTTTTAGAATTAAGTCGTTCGACCAAAGTTAAAAGGGCCCAGCGCGGAGGCGCCCCTTATACGATTTCTCAAAACTGTATAAAATAAAATATACTGTTTGATATTGAAGTGGGCACAGACGAGGAGTAGAATATCGTTCAATTCAGCCTCGACGTCTAAAAGAACTACAATAAATATTATTAGTTCAATTAATCGTTTACCTTATGAAATATGAGCTCGAGCCTTCGAGGTTATGTGAATTATATATGTCATATTGATGATTGTAGCATAATATACCGGGAATATTCGGTGGGGCTTGACGGGCGGGGCTAGGCAGCCAGTGGTGCTTCCACCGAATCTTCCGCGCTAGGCCGAATCCATATAGCCCACCTTGATACTTAACCTAAAAAGCAATCATCGCACTGAAGACGGAAAAGAATCAACGCGAATAAAATGAATTTGCCTGATGTGAAAATTTATTCGCTGTGGCTATTCGCAAGGTAGAGTGACTCTAATAGAGTCACGCAAGAGTCACGCAAAAATTTTGTACTGTTTTTTTTGGACTGCTGAACCACCGGGTGAGTGGCTCGCATGGGTCACGACGCGAAGCGTCACAATTAAGGAAAATCATCCCTCTCGCCCCCATACCACCTAGTGGGCGGATTCTCGGACGGAATTCATACATTTTTTTTGTAAGGGCCCCAGTCTCGTTTTATATTATGAAAAAAAAATTAATAATTCGGTCACACCAATTCTCCGAAAATGTTTGCGTGACTCTTCCGTGAATCTTGCGTGACTCTATCAGAGTCACTCTACCTTGCGAATAGCCACAACGAAATTTATTTTCGAAATTTATGAATGAATTTAAAATCAAATATCAATTAATTGGATTTAAGTATTGATTATCGGTGTTTAGGATCGATATTTGTGACGAAGTGGAACAGGTGAGTGGAGGGTAAATCATTGAAGACAGCATGGTCAAGAATTGGTTTATTTATTGATTTATTTATTTATTAACAGAAAAATGAAAGGACCCCGCACAAATCTTATGGAAATTGGATCCCGGTCAAATTGTCCAAAATTGTAGTATGTTGTGCTTCAGGTCATCCTGATCAAAAGTCATCATGGTCACAAAGTCCAAAATCCAAGACTTTACGAGATATAGGACAAAGACTCAATGAAATTCCCATTGAATTTCATTGAGTCTTTGTCCTATATCTCGTAAAGTCTTGGATTTTGGACTTTGTGACCATGATGACTTTTGATCAGGATGACCTGAAGCACAACATACTACAATTTTGGACAATTTGACCGGGATCCAATTTCCATAAGATTTGTGCGGGGTCCTTTATCAACGATTATTGGTTAATCGAGGGATCCATTGCTGCTGAATTATGGTGTACGCACAAACTTATCGGAGATTGAATGCTTGGGAATCGAAGAGAGGCTACCGATGAGCCACTGTCGAACGTAGTACAATTTTACTCAAACCATTTTCGTCTCTGAACGACTACTTCTATCGGAGGCCCGAGTGCTGAGATGTACCTCAGCGAGGCTTCATAGCATGCGGAGTGGCCTAGTCGTAGGAGTTTGTAGTGCGATAAGGTAGCGTGCGAGCAGCTTCGTTGCAAGGGTTCGTGGCACGTCGACGATATCCATAGAGCATTCCTCACTCTATCGAGCATTCAACGTTCATGTCTCGTAGCAGGCGGAGAAGATTTGTCGCCGATGTTCGTGGTGCGATGAGGCAGCGTATGAGGAGCTTTGTTGCAAGGGTTTGTAGCACGCCAAAGATATGCAGTCCTTCTCTGGACTCTGGCGAAGCCTTGCCGCACAAAAATTCAATAGAAAATGCTTGCCGACGCACTGCGAACTCTCAGACAACGCTCCACTATACGCTACCAACACAGTACAAACACCTGTGACGGAGCTCCTCTGCAAGATGAACGTTGAATGCTCGTTAGACGAGTAAGAAATGTTCGATGAATATAGTGGATGTGCGACGAACCCTTACAACGAAGTTCCACGTACGCTGCCTCGATGCACTGGGAACATCTGCAACGAGGCTTCTTCGCCTGCTACGAGACGTGAACGTTGAATGGTCGTTAGACGAGTAAGAAATGTTCAATGAATAGCGTCGACGGGCTACGAACCCTTGCAACGAAGCTACTCGGTACGCTGCCAAGCCTCGCCGACGCTGTTGCTAGCTCTGGTTTCATCGATCCCTGCTTGGTTCTCGATCACTCTTCACAGTCTGTTGCCTGAGGTCAGCTTGGACAACGACGCCGGCGATATTTCTCCTCAAGAGTTGGCGGGCGATCAGTCATTGGGTACGTAGGATACAAAATTAACGGACATCAAAAGACTTACAAGACTTATAAATTCTCATGATGGTCAGTTATACTCTCACCTTGCTATTTCAGAGGAAGTAACGATGTCCTGGGATGGCAACATCTTCTTTAACTAGTATGAATTTATTCTTCTCCGACGCCTGATTGTCGACGTGCTACAAACTCCTGCGACAAATCCCCTCCGCACGCTATGAAGCCTCGCTGAGGTACATCTCAGCACTCGGGCCTCCGATAGAAGTAGTCGTTGAGAGACGAAAATGGTTTGAGTAAAATTGTACTACGTTCGACAGCGGCTCATCGGTAGCCTCTCTTCGATTCCCAAGCATTCAATCTCCGATAAGTTTGTGCGTACACCATAATTCAACAGCAATGGATCCCTCGATTAACCAATAACCGTTGATAAATTTCATTTTTCTGTTAATAAATAAATAAATCAATAAATAAACCAATTTTTGACCATGTTGTCTCCAATGATTTACCCTCCACTTACCTGTTCCACTTCGTCTCAAATATCGATCCTTAACACTGATAATCAATACTTAAATCCAATTAATTGATATTTGATTTTAAATTCGTTCATAAATTTCGAAAATAAATTTTCACATCAGGCAAATTCATTTTATTCGCGTTCATTATTTTCCGTCTTCAGTGCGATGATTGCTTTTTAGGTTAAGTATCAAGGTGGGCTATACCGATTCGGCCTAGCGCGAAAGATTCGGTGGAAGCACCACTGGCTGCCTAGCCCCGCCCGTCGAGTCTCACGTACGCGGTGCGCGCTTGTGTTGGTTTAGAATATATTAGAATATATTATATTTCTTCAATTTATGTTACGCTAATTTGAAAATGTTTATTATTACATGATAGCTCTAGATGGATCTTGCGAGTTGGGTGGAATTACACCTATGAGCGGATCCACGTCACTTCACTCAAAAAAAACCCGTCAAGTCACGGATCTTTGGGCCATTCGACATATTTTTAGTACTATGGGAAAAAAAATACAACTTCAGGGATTTTGAAAATTTTTCGAAAATGGTGGAGTTGGAGCTATTTGAATTTTGGTAAGTCGCTGTTGCACCGCTATGTTTAAAAATTCATATCTCCGAAAGTATTCACCGGAGCGGACTGATCCTGGAATCATTTTGTTCGTAAAAGAATGCGCTTTCATACAAAAAAATTTGTTTAAAAAAAAAAAATTCTTCCAATTTTTTTTCGTTATTTTTTTTTTAATTTCGCTGCCATTTCTGCGGGACTTGCAGGAATCCATGGAGATAATTTTTTTTGGATAGCCTAATCCTTCCCCTTCAACCCTGTTCCCATGTCATGTCGATAACATACACGCCTTTTCACCAATGCTCTCTCCGGAGTAGCTATATGGGTAGCGTACGTAGTTTGCTAGGAAACTTGAATCGTCAGATGTATTTGGATGATTGTGTAGTTTTTTTTTTTTTTTGTACTAGTCAATGCTACAGTACAGCGAGATGTTAATGTATACTAGTATTTATGTCTTCTGTTTTCATATATTTTATAATATATTTATATCTTATAATATATTTATATATATTTTATAACATATTTATATTCTTAGATATATTTTTTATAGTTTGTTTCATATTTTTTCTAGTCGCAACAAAAGTAATTCTTACTTCACCTTACCCGATGTTCAATAGTGTTGCGTTCCCATAAATTTTAGTCAATACATTCATTATAATCGTCCAAGTATACTTTAAGTAAGTTCCAAGAAACATTTTCACTTTCAGTCAGTTTAAAGAGTTTCATTAGCTTAATTCATTGTCATATTCCCAAAGAGAGGAAAATAAATTGTTGAATTTCGTCGTTTGTTGTGTTCGGATGATTATTATATAGTGAGCGTGTGAAAATTAATGCGAAAGCCTCTGAAAGAGCATACTGAGTGAGGGAACAGCTGATGAGTTCCAAAGAAACGTTAGAATAGTAGTAGAAATAAAAAGCACATCAGGTGCAAAGACCTTGCGCTAAGTACACTATACAGAAAATACATACAATTATTATTGAATACAAAAATTCCTTGTCAAAAAAAAAAAAGATCCGAAATCAGATGCTAGTGCCAAGTAATCCCATTTACTCTTTCTTAAATTGATAATTAGACCTTCCATCACATGTTTTCCATAGTCTCCTTGTCTTGCTCCGTTCAACCATGGATGTAGCGATGGGTAATTGACGCTTAGTGTAAACAGAGAACATAAAAATATAAAAATATAAGAATTTCAAATATAATTTCGAGGTAGACAAGCACGAGAAAATATCAATTGAACCATGTCAATAATCCTATAGTGATATGATAGTGAATATTAGCTCGCCGAGTACCACATACTCCAAATCAATTTTTTTTAGTTTAATTTCCTTGAATTTGGTTCTACTTCGTCGAGAAAACTTACGTTGATCTTTATACCGCGACCGACATAAATTAAGAGGTAAGTACTTGGCAATACGTGTAGGCAATATTAGTATCTGATTTCCATACTTTTGTAGATGAATAATAAAAGGATTTTTGTAGGGAAATAATTTGCCGATTGTTGAACACGAATGAATCTTCGTGTTTTTGTAGAAGATTACTACATACGTTCTTGGCTTGAAAATATATTTTGTGGACAACCACATTAATGTACTTGGCGAAAGGTTTTTGCACCAGAGGTGCTTTTGTGGGGTATTATATATTCTACAACAGGGTCAATGAAGGTTGAATGAGGTACCGCGACTGACGGCGTTAGGCGAAAGCAAAGCCTATTAGGGAAAGCCGAAGTCAAGAAACGTGGTCAATTCGCAAATATATCGATAACGACTGACTGATCGAGGACAAGAAGCCCCAACCCCCTTACTTTCGAATGGAGAGCCCGTAGGAGTGAACTTTAGTATTATGCCATATCCTCAGCCTAGCTATTATTCGTGGTCCATTTGAACTCGAGACACCACCTCGAACACTTTACAACTAGCACGAGTAAACGAGGAAGCAGAAGATAATATCGATTGATCTTTTCTTAATCGCCAGACTTTATGCCGCACACATATACAGGGTGGTCCATTTTAATCGCCCAGAAAGAATATTTCGAAAATTAAAAGAGATACAAGAAAAGGTCTAATACAAAACTTAAACGGCTTCGAGGGGGAAAGATAATGCTGGTATATAGTGTTGACTTGTGGATGCTGCCACTTCCGGGATTTTGCAAGTAACATTGGATTTAGCTCGGAAACACATGTTTCCAATATGAGGAGCTGATAGCGAGATGAAAGACTAATCAAAATACAAAACGAAAAAAAAATATAACAAAAATTTACAATTGTAAATTTTATTTTTTAGTCTGTCCTTACCTAGCTTGCGCACATATTTAATAGATTGGGATAGTACATTACAATATAAGTGCGTTAAAACTTTTTAGGAAGTTTTTCCGTTGAGTATTGTACGAAATTTTACTTTATAAGGTGTGAAAATGGGGGTTTGCACGCAAAGCGTGCGTAT
This sequence comes from Tenthredo livida, assembly GCA_963992785.1. Classification (NCBI taxonomy): domain Eukaryota; kingdom Metazoa; phylum Arthropoda; class Insecta; order Hymenoptera; family Tenthredinidae; genus Tenthredo; species Tenthredo livida. Next base: position 14,949,050 of record OZ023070.1, on the reverse strand, counting down.
AACGTCCATTATCACACTGAATGAAGTGAAAGAAATTTGTGGATTGATATCGGAAACAATCAATCGCATTGGTCCACCTGACGTAATTACACTGACAAGTTTAATTTCACGTCGGACTTGAGGATATTGATATATATTGTTTATAACGGTTCAGTTTATAATTTCTTGTACCTACTTTTTATTAGAATGCCCACCAAGTAGCATTAGTCATTACCTCCAATTTTCTTGCAGTTTTTATCATGCAATTAAATTCATTTTTCCGTAAACTATGGCTACGTGTCCGGCGATTAATGTGAAACAAATCTCCCGAAAAGCAACTCAGTGCAAAACGTTGCGCCAAGCACATCAAAATGTTATAACAGCCGACAAAAATTCGTCTTCCAAACTTTCAAACCGAAAGCATTTCATCTACAATAATAGTACATTACGATACGACTGCGGTAAAACTTTTTCTGACGAGTGTGAGGTTGCAGCACGAACCGAAAGCGAGTGTTGCAATCACACGAGATCAGAAGAAGTTTTTCCGTCGAGTATTGTACAAAATTTTACTTCATTAGGTGTGAAATTGGGGGTTTTATGCACGCGAAGCGTGCGTATAACGTTCATTATCACACTGAGCGAAGTAAAGTACATATTGAAATCAGTCGATAATGCCAGGTAATACATTACATTACACTTTCTTTACATTTATCACTAAGTGACAGGTAACCAGAATAATTTTCCAAAAAGATGAATTCAAATGAACAAATCAAAACCTAACGTAATTCGTACTCCGATTGTTAATTTAAATTTTTTTTAATTTTCAATTCAATAATTTGCAAACAATGGGCACGTGCCATGTAGTACTCAATGTGAAGAAAGTGTAATGTAATGTAATGTACTGTACTAGCTGACTGTAATGTAATCTCATGATTTCAATACTTTCGTATAATATGTAAATGAAATGCTTCAGTTTTTGAATAGATGGTGCCCACGTAATACGTTGTAATGTGCTTGGCGCAAATCGTGATCAGAATTATTATTTTTTTTCTAGAAAAAGATTCCTATATGTTCTCAGCCTTTTGTGACCCATAACTTTTGTTCGGTATATTTGTGGGATAGATCATGCGGTCGAAATCGAACAGAAAAAAGTTTGGAGAATTAACTCAAGACCTCGCTGAAGACCAAATTTTCCAACAGACTGCGATGACCATTAAAAAGTACATACGTGTGAATAACATCGTTTATGTTGTCAATTAATGTCGAATGGTGAATATCATATTCTGGTTGCGACGATTATTTGTAAAGGATCGAGAATTATCAATCAACCAACGCCCTCTGTTGTCACGCGGTGTAGATAATACCGACTGAGTAGTGAAGCTAGCATGAGCTGCCGTTTTCGGGTATTTGACGATTCGGGAAAATAACGGATTCGGGAAAATGACGGATTCGGGAAAACGGCGGATTCGGGAAAACAACGATTCGGGAATTTGCTTGGTCGGGAATATGACGATTCGGGAATTTAGTGTGTCGGGAATACGACGATTCGGGAATTTAGTGTGTCGGGAATATGGCGATTCGGGAAAATGACGGATTCGGGAAAACGGCGGATTCGGGAAAACAACGATTCGGGAAAACGACGATTCGGGAATATAGTCGGTCGGGAATATGAACTTTTGGGAAAATGACGGATTCGGGAAAACGATGCGGTACCGCCTAAAACCATGGTGGAGATCGAGGATAGTTTTATGATGTTTCTGCCAAGCAGAATATCAAAGGCATTCGACGATAACGAGGATCAGTTACAAGTACATGAAATTGCTGCTGCGGAAAATCGTCTACGCTTACGGTACCTCGGTGGACAATACAACCAGTGTGAATTTCTTTATCTGTAAAATTATTGTGACATATTTTATACTATACCGATTTCCTCATAGTCGAGATGTTCAAACAATGAGTTTAATAATAAATTCAAAATAAAATTTTATTGTGAATATCAAAAAAAGTTATTCTCCCTCAACTTTTCATTTATTTACCCCGAAGTGAGATGTAGACTCAGAAATGGATGCTCAATCGTGTTTAAAGTTAATTAACATTGTAGAAAGTGCTCATAAACTGTTGGACGGTGCGTCACCTCATCAAATCGAGCGATGGAAAAATTTGTGTAATCGTAATATCAGACTCTTGAATAAAATATTGCGAACAGTTACTCTTTCCGTTGGAGAAAGACACAGAATCGTCACAACAGTTTCCATACTTCAATCGTAGGGTGAGAAATTCAAGGACAAACAACGAAGTGGTCAAGGTATCGGAACATCGAGGAGAAGGATAAAAGACAGAGTTCAGTGGAAGGACTTGGAATCAGTATTTGAAGGTCAAATACGTACTGGTGTTATAATCAATCTACGTCACAAAGATCTTAGATCTTTTTTGCAGGATTCGAAAACCTTGGCTGTCGTACGATTGAAGAATTCTCTACAGCAAGGAGGTAATCTGAAAGTGAACGGTATACTGGCTTGCAAGTTTTCCATCCTGAAAAATTCTGAAACCGTCGAAGAGTTGAAATTTTTCAACACGAAAAATGAAGTTATCCTTGCCGCCACGGATATTAAGAGATGGTTCGATGAGAATTTGATCGATCGTCTCCTGGTGAAGGTTGTGGATTTTCAAGAGCAGGACTCGGGTTGGACATTCATCGAAATTGTTAATCTCATGATTGATAATAATCGCTACGAACCGCTACGTGGAGGGTTATCTACCTACGTGGATCTACCTCTCGATATACAGAAGAAAAAGGCTGTGGTGAACGTCAAGAACAGCGATGAATTCTGCTTTCTGTGGGCCATCGTTGCAGCTTTTCATCCCGCAGATACTAAATTAAATGTTGCTCGAACAAGTTCTTACCCCCGTTTCAGCACAATATTCAACTGTGAGGGTATCAAGTTTCCTATAACTTTGAAAGATATTTCGAAATTTGAACGAATCAATCGTCTAGCAATCAACGTTCACGGTGTGGAAACCGAATCGAGAAGACCTAGTCAAATAGTACCCCTCTATTTGAGTAAAAATAAGACAGATAAACCTACGATTTACCTTATTGCTATAGACAGTTGTATAGAAATCAATGGTCAGCAGGTTTTTCACTTTGCTTGGATCAAAAATCTATCTAGATGGTTAAGTTCGCAACTGTCGAAGCATAAGACCGCGAAATTTCTGTGTGATAGATGCCTGTGTCATTTCCAAGTTCAAGCCTCATACAAAAGACATGAACAAGACTGTGAAAATATAAACAAGTGTGAGATGATATTACCGAAAGAAGAAGATAAGATTTTAAGTTTTAGAAACTATAGATATAAGGAGTTTGTACCGTTCGTCGTATACGCTGATATAGAGTGTATCCTCGAGCCGACGGAGAATGAAACGTTGTACGAAAAGCATATTCCACATAGTACAGCGTGCCATCTACACTGTGCCTTTGACGATTCTCTATCAAAATTTGAAATTAAACGTAATCCTGATTGTATCCAATGGTTCGTTGGCGAATTACACAAATTAGCAGAATTAACAAATCTTTACCTGAAAAGAAACGTACCGATGCAACTCACTAGTGAGGAAATACAAGATATTGATAATACTAAAACATGTCATATTTGTGAAAAACCATTCACTCCAACGGATGAAAAACATCGTGATCATTGTCATTTCACAGGCAAGTACCGCGGTGTGGCGCATCCGGGTTGTAATTTGAAATATAAATCTTCGCATATTATTCCAGTACAGTAGACTCTCGATAACTCGCTGCCTGACGGACAGTAAAGCGGGGAAGTGGCGAGTTAGCGAGTGTCCCCACTCCGGTGCTGCGCCACCACTCGCCACGCGCACATCAGGCCGCACGGATCCAGTTTAATAGCGGTGGTGGGGCGCAGTCAGTTGTGGTGGGGGACAGTTAGTTGTGCTGGTGTGTGTCTGTGTGAAAATTTACCCGCCGCTCCGGCGACTTACCGATCGGCGTGTTATGGAGAGTCTACTGTAGTTTTTCACAATCTGTCCGGCTATGATTCACACTTCTTAATCAAAGCTTTAGCTACACAGTTCGACGGTCAATTGAGTCTTCTTCCTGTCGACAAAGAACGGTACATTTCCTTTACAAAAAAGATTCAAGATACAAATGTAAGCCTACGATTCATCGATTCGTGTCGGTTTATGGCAAGTAGTTTAGACAAACTGGCATCATATCTGAATAATAACGATAACACAATTGTTCGAAGGTTGTGTAATAGTGCAGAGGAATTCGAGCTGCTTACGAGAAAGGGGGTATTTCTCTACGAATATATAGATAGTTGGGTAGAGCTTGATGAGAAAAAATTACCACCGATTGAAAAATTCTATTCAAAATTGAACGATGCCAACGTCTCGGAAGTGAATTATCAACATGCGATAAAAGTCTGGAATACGTTGATTATTGATACGCAGGGCGAATATTCGGATTTATATTTGAAAACTGATGTTCTACTCCTAGCGGATATTTTTGAAAATTTTCGTCGTAACTGTCATTCTACGTATGTGGAGATGCTTTTGTTTATCGAAAAGGGGATTCGAGATGGTGTAGCTCAGTGCTCAAACCGGCACGCTGAGAGTAACAATAGATATATGGGTAAGGACTTTGACGCCAGTAAAGAGGAATCCTACCTCATGTACTTCGATGTAAACAATCTGTACGGTGGAGCGATGAGTCAGTGCCTACCTCATGGATCTTTCCAGTGGGAATACAAGTCGATTAATGTTTGTAATATTCCCGATGATTCACATGTAGGATACATTCTTGAGGTAGACTTGGAGTATCCTGTGGAGCTTCACGAAAGACACAAGGACCTACCTCTTTGCCCCGAACACTATACACCCTCGCACAGTAAAAACTCCAAATTAATGACTACTTTTATCCCGAAAAAGAAATACGTTGTTCACTACCAGAATTTGAAACAATATTTAAGTCTGGGAATGAAATTAGCGAAAATTCATAGAACCTCGAAATTTGGACAATCTCCATGGTTGAAACCGTACATAGATTTGAACACTGATTTGGGAAAAAAGTCCAATAACGAGTTTGAGAAGAATTTCTTTAAATTGATGAATAACGCAGTATTCGGTAAGACTATGGAGAACGTAAGAAAGCAAAAAGATGTTAAATTAGTGACACAGTGGGAGGGGAGGTACGGAGCGAAAGCACTCATCGCAAAACCGAATTTTCATAGCTGTACCATTAGACCTGTCCTTAAGAAGGGTAAAATCGAATTTTGATCGGGCCACCCCTCAAAATGGTTCGAAATAATTTGAAAAAAATGTACAATTTTTCCCAATTTTTTTCGTCCATATTTACCCACCCCTCGATGGCCTTACTTTTTCCGAATAGAAAAGCATTGATTTTTCGAGGTTTTTAATCAAAAATGCGTACTGGGTCTGAAAATAGTCGTGAAAAAATTTCTAAGGAAGCAAAATAAAGTAGTCTAGTCGGAAAGTGAGTTTCCTGAGAAAAATAGTTAGAATTCTCTTAAAAATATGAGCGATAGCTCATTCGATTCGGAATGCGATCCTGAAAAAGAAGTATTTTTTTTTTTTTTTGCGAAAACAAAAATTGTAATTATTATTAACAAAAAACAAAGAAAAAAAACGACGTCTCTGGTTTTTGACTATAACTAAAAAACTGTAAGAGATAACGAAAATTGGAAAAAAGCATCTCAAAGAGGAGGAAATTTCGAATAAAAAAGTCCTGACTCCCGGAACTCTATCTCCATTATTTATAATTTTAATTTGACGCTGAAGATACACGGAGAGAAATTCGGTACGCCTGCTGTGCCACGCGTGGTGGCGCTGCTGTTCCTTACTTTTGGCAGCTGATACGCACTTTTTTGGGAGAGCTGCTGCACCAAAAGTTAGAACACTCAATGTTCCGCGCGCGCGGGAGAAGTGTTGTATCAAGAAAAGGAGAGAAACTGGTCGGATATATATGAACTTTATTGTCTCTTATATATAAAATGTTGATGAATTATGCTATAATTATAATATATGCTTTGCAGATACATAGTAAATATCATCAATTTTCGCAGATAAACATGGATTTTTAATTGCTAAATTTTTAAATGTAATAATTTTTTCAATCTTCTTGGAAATAATTTCGTAGGCATGATAATGATAATTGAAGACATATTCTTCATACACGCTTACGTGAAATGATAAATCACCATTATTATTTATAACGTGTAAAATTTTTCTAAACTCTTTTTTTATATCTAGACCAATAACAATGAACATATCAATTCTATAAATTAAACTTGAAACTTGAACTTCACGAAAAAATTTACAATCCATTGATCTTTCACACATTAACGACAATACATTTTGTAAGATTGGCATCTCGCTGATGAATACAGGATTATTGTCGCATTTTAAGGTATTATTAGTATAGCACATCTTTAATAGTTGCTTAGTTGCTATTGTTTTAAGTAAATTTTTCGTATTGAAGGTGGCTTGCGTATTCGCTTTCAATTCTCGGTGACGCGACTCGCATCTCATGCTCCAATAATTAATGAAGGGACCATTAGTTAGTAATAATCTGGGATAGTGGATTAAATAATGGAATTTTGGTTTCAAAGGGCCAAACAATTTTATATAAAGTAAATTATGTGTTTTAATCAGTATTTCTAAAACTGCGGCATGACCTTTAACAATTCTTGGTGATGTGACTATATCAATAATTTGTCGAAGGTACTGATATAATTTATAATGCCCGTCACATTCGGGAATCAAGTGTCCTGCAATCAATCCAAAATACCTCACAAAGCATAACATCTCAGCTGCTGACATACTTACTAGGAGACGATCAGGCTTCCGGGTCATCGATCTTGACCAAACTTATAGGGGTGATTCCTCGAGCCAAAATAATAATTATCTGCTGAATAACTCTCCGGAATAGGCCTTTACTCTATCAATTTACCTAAATGTACAATAGAAATGAGCGTAACCCGGGTTTGGTAAATTGCCATGAAATAATTAGTTTTTGTGCTACGTTATGAGATTCTACATTGCACTGGATATTTATACATTGAATACAGTCATTATTGTACATCAAATAGTTGAAATTTAATATCCCAGCTATAAAAAATCACTTTATTCTGCGGCTATTGACACATTGCTTCTCGTCGGTTATCGCTCGTACAACATTCATTTCGTGAATTTGAAGACTTCTTCACACTCGAAAGATGTTGAATGCGTAGTCCGTCTTGATACTTCCACTGGCAGCATACAAGGTTCTGTAATTCGCCATAAAGCATCAATTTTATTGCAATATTATATTTATTATCTCAGAAGGCTATATTATATACTTATCTAATGAAATGGCATTATGTCACCATAAGTGAGGTTAAATTGTCCGGCCGATAAAACCATCATAGGCGACTGCCCGATTTGAAAAGATTCTGCTGCGAAAAAACATTTTCTAATGCGATTTGGCAACTACTCTTCACTATATATGACTCTCTATAATTATTCATTCTTGAATATTTTCACCAGCACTTACAGCTCCCGACTATATAGTACTCTACATATTTGACAAATCTCAATCAATCAGATCCTTCAATGGCCGAAACCCTATCGGGTAAGTAGCCTAATTTGACAGATCTCGATCGATAAACGATGACTCTGTAATGTTCAATAATGGCTTCGCGGTGTCTAACTGTTTTTTTCGGACTTTTTCGGATACAATCAATAAAATAATATTATATTATTTTTATAAGGGGTCATAATCATTAATATTATTATTTCGACTATCGGCATATGAAATACGACGAGAAATGGAGTCCTGTTTCCGAAAAAGTAAAAAAAAAAAAACAGTTAGCTACCGCGAAGCCATTATCTCAACAAATACTGACTTTCCATTGGTCCCGGTTTAGACAATTCGTATCAACAGCCAATGGAAATGCGACATTCCATCTGTTTGGGTTTCGGTTCACGATTCGAATTTACAACTCTTATTCTGTGCCTCTGCGACTATTGGATTGCCCTTCGGATCATTACGAATATTGTTAATTTATCGTTGTTAATTGGTTAAACTTGTTATTATTATTGTTATTATTGTTGTTATTTTTTCATTGTTTTTGTTATTGTTGACTTTTTGTTGGTAATTTCTCGTATATCGAGAAAGATGGCTAGTGGGCCGAGCGCTGGCCCTTCAAATGAAGATTTGAATGAATCTTCAGGACAATTGCTCAGCGAAATTCTATACGCTTGCATTGAGATCCTTAAGCGTAAGGGAATTATCACCAAAAAAGTTGTAACAGATATTTCTGATGAAGCTTGGCTTTTGGGTGATGAGATGGCGAACTCATTAATTGAGATAGTTGAGGACCATGAGCTGGTCGAAGTAGAAGAATTGTTTCGGGAGGAGGAATCTGTGGAAGCTGTCTCTCAGGATTGCGGAAGTGTTGGAAGTCAAGAATGTAGTCAAGAAACATCTCTGTCAGGTAAAAATTTAGAATTCATTTCATCTATTTTCTGAATACAATGGAAATAGAAAACAATAATTAAACTAAAATTAATCGATAGACCCTAACTTAACTTAACGAACAGTAAAAAAAAATAAAAACGAATTAACAGACGCTAAATGTGTAAAAAAAATAATTAATGAATTAACTACTACTAATAAATAACTAATAAACTACTTCGAAATAAATAAATAAATGAATAAATAAATGAATGAATAAATAAATGAATAAATAAATAAATGAATAAACAAATAAATGAATGAATAAATAAATACATGTACTCTTAACTAACGATGAATAACTAAAATAATGTGAAACTGTTTTTTTCAATAGGATCATCTACATCGATCAGCCAGCCGATGTCAAGTGATTACGAGCCGGAAGAGAAGAAAGCTAAATATCAGACCGTTGACCTGGAAAAAAAAATCAAAGTTGTAAATCTTGCTCGAGAACACCCCAAGTGGTCATTTAAAACTCTGAAAGCTAAGGGCGCTGCTTGTTTGACAAGAATGGATGAACTGTCGAGATGGAAGAAAGAAATTCTGAAAGGGGGGACACATTTTGATAAAAGCAGTGCAATAAAAAAATGGGCCTACAAAAGATTTTGTGAAGCTCGTCAAAAACATTTACCTGTCACCACTAGAAACATACAGGAGTGGGCTATGCAGGCTGCTATGCAGTACAGGTCTGAAGATTTTAATTTCACCGCCTCAACACCCTGGACGACTCGATTCAAACGAGAATTTCGCATTAGTCAGCGAAAAGTGACCAGACGTGTCAAATCTACGGAGAATCGATCGTTGGAGGAACTGCTACAGTCAGCGGAGCAATTTCAGACTGACTGCGTGAATTCGATCTGCGGAATTGATCCCAAGTATATATTAAATACAGATCAAATGGGCTGTGAGTACCGAACTGATGTGCATCGCACAATGGAGCACACTGGGCAAAAAAGTGTTGAGGTATATTTAGGCGATCTGAATAAAGTGACTCATACTTACACTGTCCAATACACCATTACTGCTGCTGGAAAACTGCTGCCAAAAGCGTTCATCTGTCTGCAAGAGCCCAAAGGCACATTCGGTCCCAGAGTCAGTCAACAGGTCGAGGCACTCACCAGTGAGTACAAAAATGTTCATGTGACTTGCTCTAAATCGGGAAAGATGACCACAGCTTTATTCGACTCCTACACGATCCACGTTCTGCAGCCGTATGTAGAAGGCAATAACTTTTGTCTCATAGTAGACAGCTGGGGTGGTCAATCCCATCAGAACTTGTTCAGAAAATTCGAGGATCAGTACGGGGAATCGACTTGTAATTTGAAAGTGATTCCACCTGGCTGCACACCATATTGTCAGCCTCTAGATGTATACTTCCACAGGCAAGCCAAAATTCTCATCAAGGAGCTTCAAAACAGCACGTACTTGTTACAAGAGCAACGGCAAATTAATAGTCGGGAAGATGCGATTAAAATTCAGTCCCTCGTGGTGAACCAACTCTGTGCTCCTATTTTCAATCAGATGATAGAGTACGCCTGGTTTGCCTCCAAGTTGATCCAAAACAGAGACATCTTCATGAATGTCAAGGAGGTGTGTTTTCCAGAAAAGCCCTTCAAAAGTAGGTGCAAGTGCGCGTTAGCTACAGGCGATTGCAGTGGAAAGTACGTTACTTTCATCAAGTGTTCTTGGTGTCGGGAATACTTGTGCTTCCACTGCTTTTACGAGTTGTATCATCCTCGTCAATGCACAAAATATTTCACGAACGTGTAAAAATCGACAATATAGTAATAATAATAATAACAATCACACAATAACAACAATAAGGTAATAATAACTGTCAGTGGCATAAATACATGGCGCCAAAAATAATCAGCACTTTTCAGAGCTACCAAGAACCTTTCACAAGAACGTATCAATCATAAGCCAATAGGTATTTGATTCTATCGGCCCCATGGTCTGCTGTCTCTTTTCTTCTCTATGTAATCATGAAGGTCGGAAGGAGACAGAAGACTGGTACCAACTTCATAACAGACAGAATCAAATACGCAGACTTGAGCGTACATTGAAAAAATCGATTCTACTGTAACATCATTAAACACGATGCAGCTACAGATTCACGCATCGATCTGAAAACAAAACTCCTAGTTGTTTATTAGTTGACCAATCTGTCGGTATTCAGAGCGTGATTCGACACGTACCATCAGCTTCTTCTTCCGTTTCATTTCTTCTTATTCTCTCGTTCTGTCGTTCTTCTTCAACTGAACTTTAGGCTCACATATCATTGTTTTTATAACCAACACTTTCTTTTCTTGTTAAATATCAGCCTCGGATACGAGACCATGTACCACATAACCAACACTTTGTTTTGCATCTGGGAATATGACATAGAAGAGAAAATCCACACAAAAGTTGTATAGAGTGGCGTAAGTATGAGAGTCACGAGTAGATGGCGCTGACTTCGGCGAGATTTCGGCTGACTCCCGTACTCTATTCTTATATCTCTATGGCTAAACTAGCAGACGCGTGTTGTCATTTAAATCCAAATCACGGATCCAAATAAAGGAAATAAAATAAAGTACAAGCAATGATTATTACAAAATTTGAAGGTACGAAAACTAGTGAATACCCACTAAAAGCCCCTCAGGTGCGAAAACTTTACGCCAAGTACATTTAAGTGATAGCCACCAACAAAAATGTTTTGGTAGGTTAATTATCTTAAATTCTACGATCTTGAGCTTTTAAGGTTATGCGAATCGACTGACGTGTAAAATTCATGGTGATAAATGAAATAACAATTGTGAACGGATAATTTTACGATTAGGTTTACCCCGCATGACACAAGACTGTTAGATGACTATAAGTGAGTATTACCTCTAAATTTTATTCACTCATACATTGTAGATTTGACTTATTTTCATTCATGAATGCAATTATCGGAGGAAACGGTTTTTTGAGGACGCTATCCCGATATTTTTCAACTTCAACATTTTTTCTTAAATAAAACTAACTTTCTAAAATAATAAATATAATATTGCAATAAAATTGATGCTTTATGGCGAATTACAGAACCTTGTATGCTGCCAGTGGAAGTATCAAGACTGACTACGCATTCAACATCTTTCGAGTGGGAAGAAGTCTTCAAATTCACGAAATGAATGTTGTACGAGCGATAACCGACGAGAAGCAATGTGTCAATAGCCGCAGAATAAAGTGATTTTTTATAGCTGGGATCCTCAATTTCAACTATTTGATGTACATTAATGACTGTATTCAATGTATAAATATCAAGTGCAATGTAGAATCTCATAACGCAGCACAAAAACTAATTATTTCATGGCAATTTGCCAAACCCAGGTTACGCTGATTTCTATTGTACATTTAGGTGAATTGATCGAGTAAAGGCCTATTCCGGAGAGTTATTCAGCAGATAATTATTATTTTGGCTCGAGGAATCACCCCTATAAGTTTGGTCAAGATCGATGACCCGGAAGCCTGATCGTCTCCTAGTTAGTTGTACTTTTTTATCTTTGAGACGGTGAGGTTTTATTGTTGGAGGCTTGTTTGAACATTCATTGGATTCAAAATCAAATTTTTCAATGAAACAGTTCAAAACATCCAATGAAAAGTAATTTTTTTCGTAAATCAAAACTCGAAGCAACGACTTCATAACATACTGGCATACGCCTTCCAAGACATCGTGCATCATGTCGACACTCAAATTTAGAGTTAAATGAAAATCGGTAACGTTATGGAATATACATTTTTCTTTTAATCCAGACTTCTCTGTGATTATCAACTTAGAATCATCTTCATAATTTGATTTATTTCTCAACAAAGTTGCATCTTCTTGAACTGCAAACTGCATTTGTAAAGAAGTCATTTTACAAAGCCTGCAGCAATAAGATGTTTTGAATGACTCGATTAATCCCATGATTCCATTCAACCCAAGATTATCACCTAAGATTAAAACTAATTGGAATTTAACCTTCACTATCATATTATCGATAATCAATTTTATTCCCTCGTAACGAAGAAAAGTCAGTTCATTCACGAGATGTTGGAAAATATGTTGGTTATCAGTTTTTTTTTTATCTTCAGTATGAAAAAGAGTTGTAAAAAGAATGCTATTCAAACGAGACGATATATGAGGTGGCAAACAAGCAATTATCGCGTATATAGCACCGAACTTATTCGTACCAGAATGACTTCCCAGTGTATTACCTACTTCTAAATTATCGTAAAAAATATGAAGAGGTAAAACAAATTCATTGACGAATTTTCGAGAATAATTTTCCACCCAAAGTTTAGCTTGCATAATATTAGTTATAATTTCTGATTGCGATCTTAATTCCCTTATATAAATTAATATTTGTTCGAATAAACCTGGTATTTCAAGAAATGATTTCAAACTATGCCTGAGTGGAACATGAATACCGTAAATTGTTTCAGGTAGAAACCGAATTCTCTTATCAATAACTATTTTTTTGAAGTAGTGAGCTATCAAAATTTCTTCGTAATCCAGAAATCCTATTGTTTTCAATAAATCAAACCTCTTATGTTCTGTTAAAAAAGGCTCGAAAGTTTTGCTATATTTCATAAACATAGCATTCAATCTACGGTAAGTTGAATCATTAACTGTTTCATCTTCCAATATTTGAAAAATTTCTTTCTTCAAACTAGGCAAAAAGAAATTAATAATAAACTGATTAAAGTACTCTACAAACTCTTGTACAATTTTACGAGGATAATATGAATCACTGTAAAGGCTAAGAATGAACAACAAGATATTTGCAAATATGGAATCCATGTTTTTATTGTAACCGAAATTTTATCATAACTTGAACATATGAATGGAAAATTCGTCAAAAATTTTACAACAGAGTATTGAAGACTGATTTTACAACTGATTCAAAAAACAATTCTTTTTCATACTAATACAAAAATGCTAAATAGATGAGTGCAACGCAGAACATGCCTATAAACTAGAGATAGAGATACATACAAACTAAAAACGAGTAAATACAACGTGAACCGTATGTATGAACGAAAGTGATGCATTAACAGAGGGTACTAAATTTAATGAGTGCGTTTTCAACAGTTTCTGAATTTCTATTAGATCTAGTACAACTTTTACTAACTACTATAGATAACTCAACTCTATATAATATCAATGAACAGGAGCTTCAAATAATAAATAATCTCGAATACTGAATGGATATGATACTTGTAAGTGCAAATCAAATGATTATATTATCCAACTTTCTTCAATTTCTTCTTCGGATTTGTTACTATATGATCAACTTCGGGACTATTCAATCTATCTAAGAATGTAGAAGATGATGCAATATTACGTTTACATTTTACTTTGAAAAATCCCTTCTCAATTACATTCCAAATGAAATCACAAGCTTTTGGAAAACTATTTAGTGCTGACAAACACTTGTAGCACTCCTCTATAGCTCTTAGAGGATCCGTGAATTCATAAAGATGTGAATTGACAGCAACGTAACTTTTACTTATACCTTCAAAAGATTTGAAGAATATAATATATGGTAGAAGTTGCTGATCAAGATCTCTAATCCATTTCTCATGTGCAATCTGTTTATCTTGAAGGTTTTCTGAATCCTTTAGGAAATTCGTACATTGAGTTACCGTATTTTATAGATTATGTATTGATTATGTAATTATTTATAGTTCATAATTAAGTGGATAATTGACCTGTACATGCAAAATGAAGAAACTTCCTATCTCAGCTTTAGTTAAAGTGATCTCTTTACTCTCTGTCGTACCTGAATCACTGCTTTTTTCAACTTTCAATTTTTTAGGTGCATTCACAATTGCCCATACTAAAGACAATAAACTAACAGTGGACAAATTGGAATCTACAACGCAAACAAAAATTACAATCTGAAGATATACGAATATTGATTTAATCAATGAATAAAATCACTTACTATTAATCTCTGTCTTCTGTAAAAGCGATACGAATTCTTCGCATGCATTTGTCTTATTGCTTTTTGCTATTTGTATCACTTTATGAGCATGATGCAACCATGAATTTGAAAAAGCATTCTTATAGAACTCTAAACTTTCAGTTAATAAACCTGTTTCAATCTGATCTATAATGATTTTGTTATAATCTGAAACTAACTGTAAAATATTACAATTATTATCACTTCATTAAAGTCTTAATTAAAATGAATATTAAACAATGCATTACCAAATCCAATCCGCAAGGTCTGCATATGCAAAGAAATGTTTTAAAATAAGACTCTACAGTTGTAGGTTTTTGTTTAGACTTTGCAGGTGAGTTTATTAACTCAATTCTTGCCTTGAACGAATCATTCCAGGCATTTGAAATTTCATCCTCTGTGTATATAAATCTATCACTGTCTGTTAAACATTTCCATGTATGATCATCATCTGAGAAAAAAAAATTATTTTGAGAAAAGACGTTTTGTTAAAGAATGGATTTGATTAATTCAGATTACCTTTCTTTCTAGTCTCTTTGGGAGTTGTAATTTTTCCAGGATCTAAAAGTCCAGCTATCCTCCGCTGATGTCTCTCATACTTATAGTGATTATAAACTGCTCCACCTGCTTGCTTTTAAAAAATATTGTGGTTTTAAAGTTGAAGCGGTTACCTGATTTGTCAAATTATAAATTGCTGTAACTTTTTAACTATCAAAGATACAGTCTTTGACATTTCACACGATTATTTAGAGAATTAATTTATATTTTGAATAAATTTTTTGCCAGCCCGGTATCTATCATAATTCCCTTGTTACAAGCTTTTGTTTATAAAAATCTTCAGTATCTGCATCATATAATCCTTATATCTTATAAACTATTGCAATCACACCTTTTATTATTCAAGGCAATTTTGTAGGCTTATTATTAAGCGACTTGAAAAAATATATTTTTTTCCTTTAACGCCAATTGTAAATAATAAAAACTTCCATAAGCATTTCAATTACTTACTGCTTCAAAACATTTTCCCAAACCCTGATCAAATAATCTTTACTTTTTGAATATTCGTCGCTCAAAAGTACGTGAAAAATATTATTTAATAATGCACGTTTCCTTCCATAAATTTACTGAAATGTCAGATAATAAACAATACAGACCGAAACAGGTAAGTATTATAAGGATTTCTTGAGTCATTGTTAATGAGGAATTCTAAAATGTATATTTCTATCCGCGGTTTCCTCAACGAATGTAATAATTGTTTAAAGTATAAAGTTGAGCTTTCAAAAAACGCAGAATAAGTAGTTAAAGATAAATAAATAAAACACTATAGACATTAAAAATAGAAATAATATGAATTAGCACAGAAATAACTGATAAAACATCAAGAAATGTATGAATTTTTTATTCTGAAATTAGAATAAATACGAATAATTTTTCAACAATTGGCGTTGAAGAAAAAAAAAATTTTTTTTCAAGTAGCTTAATAATAAGCCTACAAAATTGCCTTGAATAATAAAAGGTGTAATTGCAATAGTTTATAAGATATAAGGATTATAGGATGCAGATACTGAAGATTTTTATAAACAAAAGCTTGTAACAAAGAAATTATGATAGATACCGAGCTGGCGAAAAATTTATTCAAAAGATAAATTAATTCACTAAATAATCGTGTTGAATGTCAAAGACTGTATCTTCAATAGTTAAAAAGTTACAGCAATTTATAAGTTGACAAATCAGGTAACCGCTTCAACTTTGATACCACGATATTTTTTAAAAGCAATAAAAAATAGACAGAAAATTATTTTTACACTTTGTTATACATCGTTGTTTTCGTAATTTTTGATAGTTGATTAAAAAAAATGAACTGAAAATCATAATTTGTTTATAACGAATTGGTAACTTGATAAATAATCAAATTGTTGCTAATAAAAATTTTTGTTCTTGTTGCTATATAGAGAACTACCAATAATGATTTGAGCAAGAAAAATTATTCCTTAACTAATAATTTAAATGTTAGATAAATGAAAAAAACCATTATAAACGATTAAAAAATTTTTTTATGAAAATTTTTTTTTTTTCTAAATCATAGTTGACTTTTCTCAATAGAAAAATAAAAATTTTTTTTTTGAAAATATTCAATTTGACCATTTGTTTATAAAAAATTTTTCAACAAATGAAGTAAAAATTTTTTTTTTCAACATTCATTAATGTCATTGTTAGATGTGAAAACAGCCATAACATAATTTTCCTTAAAAAAAAATTTTTGACCATTATTTTTTTCATTTATCATTTTTTTGGAACTTTATAAATGTATTATAAACAAATAAAGAAAGAAAATTCATCTTTCATTACGTAATCTTGTTAAGTATACATATAAGAAGGGCTCCAAATAACTAAAAAAATTTCAGGCCAATTATTTAAACTCTTCTGTCGCCATTTATGAAAACCGAAGTCCGAAGAAAATGAGTTAATTAACAATTGTATAACTTTTAGAAAAATAAAGTGAAAAATTTTTTCTCTGCGGGGCTAGATTCTTTGGAGGGTTCTGATGATAGCACAATTTTCAAAAATTTAAAAATTAATATTTAATAATAAAAAAAAAATAATTTCCATCGCACTCTCTGTTCAGTGGCGACGCGTCAGTGCCAAATTGACCGCGCGGAACCCTATCTTCAGCGGCAAATTAAAATTATAAATAATGGAGATAGAGTTCCGGGAGTCAAGACTTTTTTATTTGAAATTTCCTCCTCTTTAAGATGCTTTTTCCAATTTTCGTTATCTCTTACAGTTTTTCAGTTATAGTCAAAAACCGGCGACGTCGATTTTTTTCTTCGTTTTTTGTTAATAACAATTACAATTTTTGTTTCCGCAAAAAAAAAAAAATACGTCTTTTTCAGGATCGCATTCCGAATCGAATGAGCTATCGCTCATATTTTTAAGAGAATTTTAACTATTTTTCTCAGGAAACTCACTTCTTGACTAGACTAAAGGTGAATTTGTCCACTTTGAACCGCCGCTTGGAAAATTGGTCTGTCTCTATTTTTGATTCCGCTATCAAACTTTTAGCGCGGCAAGAAATTTCGACTTGTGAATACAAGCTTTTGGGATTGGTCTTGGAGAAAAAATAAATTCTTCGTTGAAAATAACAAATAGAAATTCAAAAATGTCGATGACCTCATCTTTCTCCTTAGTATTTGGGAAACCGCTGTGAAAATATTCCAACAATGTCGAAGAACGTCATTTAAATTCAATTATTTCAATTATTCTGATATGTTCTATTTTTTCTCGTAAGATGAATTTGGATAATAGGACTAAAAACAGCGGAAATTCAAACTCATGGCATAATCGATTCGGCTGGAAGGGTTGGGGTTACATTTTTTACATGACTAATTAGGTTGTACAAAGAATTTTCTATTTTCTACGACCAATCCGATTTAATTCCTCCGATATTCAGCTCTGCAAATGACGTTTTTCGATATCTTCAAAATCTTTTTTCAGCGGTTTCCCAAATACCAAGAAGGAAGATGAGGTGATCGAAATCTTTGAATTTCTTACCCCTATTTTCAACGAAGAATTTCCTTTTCTTTCAAGACCAATCCCAAGAGCTTGTATTCACTAGTCGAAATTTCTTGCCCCACCAAAAGTTCGATAGCGGAGTCAAAAATAGAGATAGACCAATTGTCCAAGCGGCGGTTCAAAGTGGACAAATTCACCTTCATTTTGCTTTCTTACAAATTTTTTTACGACGATTTTCAGACCCAGTACGCATTTTTGATTAAAAACCTCGAAAAATCAATGCTTTTCTATTGAGAAAAAGTAAGGTCATCGAGGTGTGGGTAAATATGGACGAAAAAAATTGGAAAAAATTGTACATTTCTTTTAAATCATTTCGAACCATTTTGAGGGGTGGCCCGATCAAAATTCGACTTTACCCTTCTTAAGGACAGGTCTACTGTACCATATTTGATAATGACATAGTAATTATCGAGCTCAGTAGGGTTAAAATACACTTTAATAAACCTATTTACGCTGGATTTTCCATCCTCGATCTATCTAAGATTTTCATCTACGATTTTCACTACAACTACGTTAAACGTACCTTTGCTGATCGATCAAAGTTATTGTACACGGATACAGATAGTCTACTATATTACTTCACTGTTCCCGACATATACGCATACATTAAACGTGATTCACATAAATTTGATACATCCGATTACCCGCTCGATAATATCTATGGAATCCCATTAGCGAATAAGAAAGTGGTAGGTTTAATGAAAGATGAATGTATTGGGAAGATTATGAAAGAATTTGTAGGATTACGAGCGAAATTGTACACTTTGAAAATTTTTGGGGAAGATAAAGAGCAAACACCAGAAAAAGGTATCAGGGCGGCGACGTTAAGGACAATCATGTTCGATGATTACAAAAAAGTGTCTCATGCAACATCAGAATTTAGTTAAACCTCAGTACCTCACTAGGAGTAAGAAATATGAGGTTCATACCGTATTACAAAAGAAAATAGCACTCAGTTGGTGCGATGATGAAAGGGTTATTCTTCCCAACACTACCGATACCGTACCATGGGGTTACTGTAAATGAATAAAAACATGTATTACATATTGATGTATATCTTTATTGAATAAAAATTACATATCCGCTTTATTTATCCAGCTGTTGTATGAATTATCAAAACCTAACCATTTCACAAACAGTTTACTTCCACGCTTTCGCAGCACTTTCTCCACCAGGTAAACATCAGGATGTTTGACTTTGGAGAGTTTCTCTTCGTAGAAGCCACCTTCGATCGGTTGATCCTGATAGTCGACGAGTTTGTATGTGACAGGATCAGTATTCTCTATCTTACTTATGGTAAATATTTCAGTTGTCCAGTTGGGTGTGTAACCTTCGTCAAACGGGTGACAGGACTAATCACCACGTAGTCATTTCATCTCAACACATTAATTCAACACATATACAAATCAACACAGAGAAAATTCAACAGTCATCAAATTTCACAAAGAGAAAATTCAACACACGTACAAATTCAACACAGAGAAAATTCCACAGTAATCAAATTTCACACAGAGGAAATTCAACACACGTAAAAATTTAACACAGAGAAAATTCAACAGTGATCAAATTTCACACAGAGAAAATTCAACACACGTACAAATTTAACACAGAGAAATTCAACAGTAATCAAATTTCACACAGAGAAAATTTAACACACATACAAACTCAACACAGATAAATTTCAGTGACAGGACTAAGCACAACATAGTCGATTCAACACACATACAAATTCAACACAGATTTAAATTTTACAACAATTAAAAATTTTGAAATTGAATTCCACCCGAGAATCCGCCCACTAGGTAGTCTCCGGGCGAGAGGGATGATTTCCTTTGATTGTGAGTAGGGTCGCGCCGCGGAGCGGCGCGACCCGTACGAGCCACCCACCCGGTGGTTCAGCAGTCCCGTATCTAGGCACCCAAATAGAGAGGGTCATCAATAGAGACACGGAATTCTAATATGAAGTCTCTGAATTTTATTGAAATGTGTTGAATTCGTCCGATGTTTAGTTTATTTAACTACAGAAATGGTTTTCTTTTTATATCTATTTCTATCGTTTTATCTCTCTCTTATCTGATATGTCCTTTGTCTGAGAATTGAGTCTCGGCATGATTCACTAGGGATTCTAATTGCCTCTGTTACCAATAACATATACACTCTATTTTTCTCGTTTTGTCTCTCTCTTCTTCGATATGATGACTTTGTCAACAATAACATATACCTTCAAGCACGCGCTGAAAACAAATTGAACTTGTTGAATCATATCAACTGACAATCGATGAACTCTCTGAGTAAACACGAATCAGAAAATCGAAATATCACCGAATAATCAGGGTCATTAATAGAGACACGGAATTCTAATCTGAAGTCTATAATTTTGATTGAAATGTGTTAAATTCGTCCTATGTTTAATTTATTATGTGTCGAATTAGTTTTGTGTTGAATTTATTGAGTGTCGAATTCGATTTGTGTTAAATTTATTATGTGTCGAATTCGTTTTGTGTTGAATTTATTATGTGTTGAATTAGTTTTGCGTTGAATTCATTATATGTTGAATTAGTTTTGTGTTGAATTTATTATTTGTTGAATTAGTTTTGTGTTGAATTTATTATGTGTCGAATTAGTTTTGTGTTGAATTCTTGTGTGTTGAATTGGTTCTGTGTTGAATTGTTGTGTGTTGAATAGACGTGTTGAAATGTTTTCGTGTTAATTAGTCATGGAACCGTCAAACGTATGTTTATTCCTACCAACTCGAACCTCATCACCGAGCTTGAACTTCTTCTTCCGTGTTTGATTAACTTGAAATTTCCCGTACACGCTGCGCAGGAGAGTCTTTTCGTTTTCAGCTGTAACCTCACTCGGTTTGATTCCAATTGTACGATGCTTGGTGTTGTTGTAAGTTAGCATCAGATCCGGTACAATATCTAGCCACTTATAATTTCCTCGGAGAGAAAAACGCTTCCACATGTTACTTTTCAGCGTACGATTGAAACGCTCGCAGATCGAGGCTTTCAGGTTGCTGAAGGTTGAATATAGCGTAATGCCGTGTCGTTGTAGCAGAGCCTTGAACTCGGTGTTGTAAAATTCTTTACTGCGATCAACGTGCAATTTTTTCGGCACTCGACCCTTCTTGAAAACAGAGTCCATAGCATTTGTCACATCCTTTTCACTCTTGGTCTTAATCGGCACTGCCCAGGCGAATTTCGAAAAAATATCTATGATCGTCAGTATGTATTTGTAGCCATTGTTGTATTTCGCGTAAGCAATCATATCCACGAGATCAGCCTGCCAGGTCTCGTCTATTCCTCGCATGATAACGCGGCGACGCGGATAATTCCTTCGTGCAGGCTTATGAAGTTCCTCCACCAACGCTAGCTTTTTGTCTTCCATCCTCCAGTCTGGTGAAACTCTCATCCAATTGAGTACCTGGGTGCAAGAACAACCTAAGTCGACTTAGGTTTTGACACCAAAACCGTTGATTGAAGTTTAAAAACTGAATTGCACCTACGAACGAAACCACAATGGACTTTGTAGACTACTCATTTTGAAGGGCGATTCTTCCGGAATACGAAGCCCATTTTGTTTTTGCACTGAAATGAACAGGAATCTTTATAATAAATAAAACATGCGCGCTGCCTTAGGTCGTTCTTGCGAAAAACGAAATTTCTTGCGAATATTTGGTCCGTCTCGACACTTACGACTTGAATTTTGTTACTTTTTATGTCGAAACACATATTTTACGCAGTCTTTAAGAATTTGGATCAACCAGTGAAATAATAAATAAGACAGGAAATTAAAATAATTTTTTTTTCGAAAAATACACCAATTTTTGCAATTAATTAAATAAATAATATTACATAAGGCATATTTTCAGAAATATATAAAAAGGGATTGATGAGCTCTCAATATATATAGGGGAGGGTGGGGTAAAATGGACGTGGGGCAAAATGGACCACTGAAAAAAACAGATTGACCATCAAAAAACTTGAGTATGAATATCAACATTTTTGACCCAAGGGGTCCATTTGGCCCCACCCTAGATAATAACTTAAGGAGTGAAGTATGGCAACCTTCAGACAAAGAAAAAAAAAATTGTCCCCCACTATTAGACCCAACAATCGAGTGTCGAAAAAAACATCGCAAGATCCTATGTATTGTACTTTATTGTTCCCCTCGGGGTTACATAGACTTCCATTTCTCCTCCATACATTTGTTAATACATTTTTTTTTTTTACATTTCTTATCTCTACTTACTCTACATACATATATACATACATTTGAATTTTACATCATTTTTTATCCTTATTCTATGTCTTTCCTTTCCGGCTTATTCATATCCTGCCTATTTCTCTCTCTCTCTCTCTCGCTTATTCCGATTACCTCTTATTCCTATTTTACCTTATTCGTACACTTAACCTATTTTCCCTACGGGCCTCCGTTTCCCATTTACTCCTCATCATCCGCACTCACACTTCACTCATTCTCTTCCCCCCTTTCCCTCCCTTCCTTCCTTCTGTTTTCGAGCTCCCTTAGCCACTCTTCTCCCTCCCCTTCCCCTCCTAGTATTTTCCCCACTGCCTCCTGCCAGCTTTCCCCCTCCCCATTTCCTCCGTCACATCTCTCCCATACATGTTCCCATGTCTCCTCCTCCCGCCCGCATATCCGGCACTTCCTCTTCTCTTCTTCCTCCCAATATCTCCCCTCTCGCATCTCATTCCCTAACCTGTATCTTGCCATCCTTCTCCATCTGCTCTCCCCCCACCCCTTCTTTAAGTACCCTGATATTCCCTCGCTTTTCACCATCCTGTAACACCTGTTGTACCTCGACTCCACCACTCGCTCCCACCGCTCCCTCCTCTGCATCGCCCTGTCTTTCTCCTCTATTTCTCCCCACCCTACTTCCCCTCTCTCTCTCCTTTCTATTGTGTCCCACGCCCCCATCCCTCTTTCCACGTAGAAGGCATCTCTTTCCCTCTCCCATCTCGACTCTATCCTCCCATCCCTTGCCCTCTCCCTCACCTCCCCCCAAGCCCTTCTGGATAGCTCGCTCCCCCTCCCCTCTTCTAGCTTCTTTTCGAAGTTCCACACCCTTTTCCCGGCCCTTATCCTCAGCTTATCCCTTTGTAGCTCCTCTCTCACCGCAAATCCTGGGGTCCGCCAGTCAACCCCTAAGGTCCACCTCAGGTACTTTTCCTGCATCGCTTCCATTCCCTCCCATTCCCTCAACCCCCATACCTCTGCCCCGTATTCCATCACTGTCCACACTAGCCTTTCGAACAGCCATATCCTCCTCCCCCAATCCCTTCCAAACCTTCTCTTCCCTATCCCCCATACCTGTTTTATTATCACCCCCGCCTTCCTTATCCTTTCCCTTATGTGCGTCTCCTGCCCCCCGTTGCTCTTTACGGTGTACCCCAGGTACGTGAACTCCGTCACATCTTCTATTTTTTTCCCTTTCCACCTCCATTCTATTTTCTTTTTTCTCCCCCCCCCCCCCCTTTCTTGAATCTCACTATCTTCGTCTTTCCTACATTTACTACTAGTCTCTTCCCGTCCATGTACCTTTCTAACCTCCTGATCATTGCCTCCATGTCCTCTTCCTTTTCCGCTAGTAACACAATCTCGTCCGCATAGGCCAACGTTCTCACTCTTTCTCCACCCAACCACACCTCCCCTACTCTCATCCCTTTCCCCATCTCCTCTTCGAGATCCGCCAGCAGCAAGCTGAAAAGCCCTGAGCTGAGTGGGCATCCCTGCCTCACCCCCCTCGCTGTCCAAAAGGTCTCCCCCACCTCTTCCCCGCTTCTTACTCTACTTTTTGTTTCCCTATACACTTCCTCAATCCTCACTCTCAAACCCTCCCTCACCCCTCTCTTTTCCATTGCCTGCCACATTACCCCTCTATCCGCCGAGTCGAATGCCGCCTTTAGGTCGACAAAGAGCGCTGTCATCTTTCCTTTTTCCTCCCCTACCTGCCTATTTATTAGGTAATTAAGGACGTACACGTTATCAACTGTCCCCATGCCCTTCCTGAAACCCGTTTGATTGTGCGCACCATCCCCTTTCTCTCCACCTCCTCCTCTAACCTGCTCGCCAGCACCGTGGCATATATTTTGTACAAGGTCGGCATCAGTGTTACTCCCCTATACTCTTCCACTTTTGTCCCTTGTCCCTTCTGTATTATGGGCGCTATCAGGCCCTCCTTCCACTCCTCTGGCCGCCCCTCCCCTCCCGACACCCTATTACATACCTTCCATACCGATTCCTTCATTTCCTCCCCCCCATACCATCATACCTCATTCACCACTCCATCCCCTCCCGGCGCCTTTCCGTCCTTCATCTTCTCAATCGCATATTCGATTTCCTCCCTCTTTATTTCTCCCTCCCCGTCCCCTTCTCCCCTCGCTGTTCTGGCACCCCCGACTACCCTCACATCCACCCCGCCTAGTAGTCCCATGAAGTAGTCTTTCCATTCCTCATTTCCTATCCCCTCGTTGGTCCCCTTCCATTTCTTTCTCTCCCTGTTGACTATAGCCCATACTTTGCTTTCAGTCTTCGCTTCCTCCACCTCTTTCATGAACTTCTCATTAGCCTCTTCTTTCTTTTTCTCGCACATTTTATTGTACTCCCTCCTACTCTCCCTGTATTCCGTTACACCACCTTTCCCACTACGCCACTTTCTTAATCTTCTTCTGACCTCACTTTTCCTTTCTCTGCACTCTTCATCCCACCAACCCTTCTTTGTCTTCTCTATTCTTTCCCCTGCCTCAACCGCCCTCCTGAACTCTCTCACCCTCTCCTCTATTTCTTTTCCTACTTCCATCGTTTCCCCTCCCTCCCATCTCACCTCCCTCCTGAAAGCCTGCCTCCCTTGTGCCGACCAGTTCCCTCTTTCAACCATTTTTTGCTTTCCCTTCTGTCCTGTCCATTCTACTTTCCCTTCCACCCACACCACAACCGGACAGTGGTCCGAATCCACCCTCTCTCCTATCTCCAGCCTTTCCACTTTTTCCCTCACCTCCCTTCCCCCCATCGCATAGTCAATAACGGTTTCTCCTACTGCCCCCACATACGTAGATTCACCCTCTTCGTCCCCTTCTGTATCTCCATTCAGTATAGACCACCCCATCTCCCCCAGAAACCTTATTAGTTCCTTACCCTCCGCCGTTATCTTTCCATCCTTTGACCTCCTCCCCCTCCCCTCGTCCTCTCCCCCCGCCCAGTAATCACCCCCTTACCGCCCCGTTCTGGCATTGAAGTCCCCCCCTACCAGCACCTTTACCTCGTTGCCCACTCTTTCAACCCGCTCTCTTATTTCCTTCACCTTTTCTCTAATGTCGCCATTTACATACACTCCCAATATCATCCATCTTTCCCCTCCTACCCTTATCATCCTTTCACATACCCCTTCTCTTTCCTCTACACTCCCTCCTCCCGCGTTCACTAATTCCTTCCTCACCCCTGTTACTATTCCTCCCATTGCTCTGCCTTGCTTGTTCCTCCTTTTGGCGAACTGCGCTTCCCATTCGAATCCTCCAGGTAATTTCGTTCCTATGTTATCCCACCCCTTTTCCTCCACCCACATCTCCACTAGTACTATTGCATCCCACTCCTTCAGTCCCTTCCAGAACTCGTCATCTTTCTTCCCCAGCCCCGCTACATTCCAGAAAGCTGCCTTCCACCCTTCTTTTCTTCTTCTATCTATTCTCTTCCTCTTCCCGTCCCCCTGCCTCTCCCTCGCCCTCTTGTGCCCCCTTCCCATCCCCCTCCTGTTGCTTCTTCCCCCTGCCCGTCACTCTCCCCCCCTTGCTCTACCTCTTCTGCTCCTCTTTGCCCCGCATTCCCTCCTTGTCTTACCCTTCCTCCTGCCCCTTTCAGCACTTCGTGCCTTTCATCCCACCACCATATCTCCCCGTCTATCACTATCTTTCCATACCCCACTCTCACTTCCTTTCCCCTACGCCCTTCCTCCCCGGCTATCCTCTCCAGCTTCCATTGCATTTTCCTCTCCGCCCATGTCAAGTCGTCCTCTATCCTTTCTCTCCTACCCCTCAATTGACTCTTCTTCCTCATCACCTCTAGTTTCTGCCGCACATCCCTTAGCTCTACCACAACCATGCTTCCGCTTTCCCCGTTTTCTGTTCCCACTTTTCTCACCCTCCCTATCTCAACCTGTGCCCCCGTCGCACCTATTACCTCTTCCGCGCTAGCTTTCATCCCCCCTTCCCCTATGCTTATCCCCTTGATTACTATATTCCTTTTCCTTTCCTCCCTATCTTTTTATTCCGTTCTCCATTCCATTTCTCTCAGTCTCTTTTCCCACCCCTCTCCGCCATCCCATCCCTACCCTCTACATTCCCTGTCTATCTGCAATCCTTGAACCTTCGCCCCCAGTTCCCTTACCTCTGCTATCCTCCCACCGGCCCCCTTTTCTAGCTCCTCCACTCTTTTCACCATGTCTCTCATGCTCTTCTTTATTTCTTCTCTTTCTCTTTCCCATTTTGCCTCACTTCTTCTGCTCTCCTCTCTCTGTTTTTCCAGCTCCCCCCTTAGTTCCGCGTTCATTTTTCCCATTTCCTCTTTTATTCCCTTTCCCTGCCCCTTTACCTCTTCAAGACCCGCTTTCATTTTCCCTCTGATTTGCATTAGTAGCCGCAGAACCCCCCCTTCCTCCTCCATCCCTCTCTCGTTCCCTGGCCTCGTCTTTTCTTCCTGCACGTTCCTTTCCCTTGGTTTTTCTTTTTGTTCCTCTTTTCCAACGTCTTTTGGTGGCGAACGCCCTATTTTTCTGCTCTTTGCAAACGCCCCGCTCCCCTCCCCTATCCGCCCCCATTCCTCGTCTCCCCCTTGCCCATCTCTTTTCCTTTTGAACAGGTCGTCAAGCGACCCGTATCCTTCTCACCCCATAGCCGCTAGGCGCGCCGCGTTCGTCGGCCTCCCTACTTTCCCTCCCACTGTCTCCCCCGCCACTTTCGCGCCTTGCATCCTACTCTGAACTTCGCCTTTCTCTTCACTACTCTCGCTCCCTACCTTGCCGACCCTTTACTCACTTTCACCTCCGCCGTCTAACTATTACCACTCCCACCGTCTAACTACTCTACCGTCTAATTGCTTCTTTCCTACCTTACCGACCTTACTTCTCCTACCGTCTACCAGATGTCTCAGGCCTTCTATCCTCTTCCTCTGCCTTGCTGCTTTTCCCGCCTTTTCTTTCTCTCCCCTGTCGCACCTAACCTCACGGTCTTCTGTCTCCCTCACTGTCATCCGATTCGTCCCTTTTCCCTCCACCCGTGACGCGCCCTTCGTTCTTTACGCCCTTCTCCTTCCCTCTACCTACCGGGTTCCCTACCACTTTTCTCTTTCTCCAAAGATTATAAAATTACTCACAGACACTCTTCTCACACACCTGTCACTCTTCGCACCGGAAACGGAAGTGCGCAAGATCCTATGTTATTCAACCCTTTCGGTCACAGACGCCACTATAGTGGCGTCATTTTATTTTCAGTCTAACAATTTATTTTTTCTTGACATGGAAAAGTAAATATAATCCATAATGCCAAATAAAATCGAATTGTGGGACTGAAAGAGTTAAACGGTAAACTTCAAATCTCTTTAGGCATCTGTTAGAATTTTTTTTTAAATCTCATATTTGAAGACAATTATTTTTCAATTTCTTTTCTGAAAGTTGCCATGCTTCACTCCTCAAGTTTGTTTTCAAGAACCACCCTAATATATATATATATATATATAGGGTGAGTCCGGTACAGTTGTCCCACGTCAACAAAAAGTTGAATAGCAATTTTCAGAATTCAGTATGGTTATATTTATATTTTTTTTTTTTACAGCAAATGGACATTTCAATTTCGAGAAGTATTGAATTCAGTAACAGAGTAACTGCCACAAACTTGATTTTATCAGGCAGGCGAATGAGCGAGCACGATACTTCAACAGACTCACGCGCTCCATGCAATAACAACCTAAGTAGTGGCGTTAGGTTGTTCTTGCATAGATCGCGCGTGGCAGGGTTGACGCTCCGTGCGCATTGCATACTTATAAAATACTTTCCACCAAAATGCGACATCCCACAAACCTGAAACTCACAGGGTAGGTAGTTGGGATGTTGTAAAACGCGAAAATGGTGGTGGGAGCAAAAACGACCTAAGTCGACTTAGGTTGTTCTTGCACCCAGGTACTCAATTGCACTATTATTCCAGAATTATGAACGGCCAAGTCTTGTCCGTTTTTGTTTTCTGCTTCGAGACGTTTCAGAGTTGCGTTCACGCTCGATTCCAGGCTTCTTATCATCAAATTGGTTTCACTATCGTTGATTTTCTTCCATGTTGTCAGCTTCTCTTCCAGTTGTGTAATGAGTTGAGAATGGTGAGTCGCAAGGTTTTCGAGAGATTCGATCCTCCTACCGATATTTTCCACGTCGTTTCGCAAAGATGATGTGACTTGCTGTAAGAGTTGAGCTTCTTGCCGTACAGCGCTTTGCACCACTCTCATGGAGGCTGCATCATTTACTTCCACAGGATCCGCAAGGTTACTCAACCTCTTGTTATCCATATCGTATTGCCCGTCGAGAGTCTTTTTGAAGCCATAACCGGGAGGACCGCGGTTTCCCGACAGCCTACCACCCTTCGCCCTCGTCAATTGCCTAACAAACACGTCGACGCTCATTTTAAAACTGAGCCCTGCGAATTCTTGGAGAAGTCTGATATACAATTCCAGCCTCACGTAACTCCTCAATGATGGAGATAATCTCATTCGAGTGACTCGTGTTACCGGCCGCCTGGCATGCGTAGAGCAATCGAAGTCGTTCGACTAGCTTATTGGGATCGTCCCAATACACGTAATCCATTCGACTCTTCTTACCTCCGTCGATTTTGAGACGCGGTGAGGCTTCACCCTTCTTCTTCTTCTTCTGTCCCACAGAGGTGGGAATTTGAGAAATAATTTTTCCGAATTTTTCACTATTCTCAGAACGAATAGCCGTATCACTGCGGTAAAACTTTCGATGCGCGATTGTGTTGAGCACTATTTTATTGTAATTCTCCAAATGTGTCTGGCTCACTATAGTGTCACTGTGTGACTCTTTGAACAGTAGTTCGACTAAGCCTGGTGTTGATTGATAACTCATGCTTCCAATATGAATGATATCCTTATCAAAAGTCACCTTAGAGTCTCCAACCCTGAGAACGTTATTCTTCAATCTACGAACACCGTACGAAGTATCCAAGTCTCTCGCTGCGTTTGTTTCGAACATTTGGGGATACGTTTGAGACAAATCGTTGCCAACGGTAGAAGATTCAAGCTTCGAGAGGGTAACAGTTTCATTCTCGTCGTAGGATTCTTCGTCAGCCGTTACAAAAGAGTCCTTCCCAGACTTCCTCGCAGTCTTTTTTTGCGGGAATTCCAGTTTCGTAGGTGTCTCTTCAATTCCGCTCTTGATGGTCTCCTGTTTTAGCGACTGATTCACCAGCTGCTGAAGAGGTCTTGTTATAGGTTCAAAAACTTCAATCATAGCGTTTTCGTTGGTATCCCGACCCATTTTCAACATTTTATGCTTGCGTCGAATAGCATCGCTCGCCTCCGCAATTTGGTGCAGCACATCTTTCTGTTGATGGAAATCAGCACTTTGCATGTTGATGCTTCTAAGTTCGATGTATAACTGCTGTCGTCCCAACGCTTGCCTCATATTTATGGTTACGAAGCAGTCAAAACCCTTGCGATACCTACCCCCGTTGAGATCGCTATCTTTATCGATCATAACGAAACCATGTTTATTATCGCTCCAACAGGCTGAGCACAGGTCCCTGAACTGCGCAAAGGACATATCCGTGTCGACGTGATCATCGTATATATGTTTCAAATTCATTTCATCTTGTCGGAAGAGTATCAGCATATTAGCATTGTCACGTACGAGGTGTTTGGGAATACGAGCATAAGTCTGACAAAGATAGAAACAGTCGACCGCGTTGTGTCTCCCCATACAACAGAAGGCTCTGATGTTAGCCTGTTTTCCGCAGGCTACGTCATCGAAAATCATGAGAGAGTTCGGTCGCGCGTCTTCCGGTCTGATCACTTGCTCGTGTTCGCTGAACGGAAAATATCCAACACCCTTGATCGAATCGAGGAGCCTTTTGAGAAACTGGTACTTGGGCTGATTGAGCGATTTTGAATAAGCGTAGATATTTGCAAATTTTAGACCATTGGGATGTGTGATCAGAGATAAGAGGGTATTGGTCTTGCCGCAATTGGATGGTCCGCAAATCACTGCGCGCACGCTATTCGGTAGTAGCGGACCGTGACGTTTACCCCGTTCCTTCACATTCGTTTGTGTCAGTTTGTCGAAATTGATCACCGGTAACTTGGTACTTTGCTCCTTGAACTTCATGATGCTTAACCCAAGACGAGGGGTGCAACCAAAAGACCGCTTTCCGCTGATGTATCTTGACTGTCTCCAAAAACTATAAATACTCGCTATTTATAGGATTTTGAGTCAGTTGTGTCGGAACCATGATCGTACACAAACGTAACGGAGAACGCAAGCGACCGAGGGGAAAAGGTCTCGTCAACAGAATCATCAACAAGCTTCCCATTGAATTGCATATACCGAGCTACCAGTACTGCGGACTTGGCACCAAATTAGCGAAGAGACTCGCGCGCGGTGATCCGGGCATCAATCCTCTAGACGCTGCGTGCAAGGAACACGACATCGCTTACTTGAAAGAACGAAATAATCTTGCTGCTCGACACGAGGCGGACAAAGTACTCGCGGAGAAGGCCTGGCACCGCGTGCTCGCCAAAGACGCGAGCGTTACGGAAAAGGCAGCCGCCTGGGGTGTAACCAACGCAATGAAAGTGAAAAGGAAATTAGGTATGGGGATACGAGAGAAAAGCTCCACGAGGAAAAAATCTTGCGATAAGAAAAAAATCTCATTGAAACAAATAGTAAAGGCGGCAAGAGCTTCCATGGGATCGAACAGTACCAACCCCGTCAAGTCGGCTCTCACAGGGGCACGCGAAGCTGTCAAAAACGCGGGTGGTAGGAACAAGGTGAAAACTCCACGCATTCTCCCTGTACCAAAAAAAATTGGATGTTTCCTACCCTTTCTCATACCTCTATTAGCCGGTTTGAGTGCTACCGGAGCTCTAGCAGGTGGGGCAGCTGGTATTGCAAAAGCTGTGAATGAGGCAAGCGCAGCAAAACGTGAATTAAATGAGCGGCAACGTCACAACGAGACAATGGAGGCGATCGCTTTGGGAAAGGGGTTGTACCTGAAACCCTACAAAAAAGGTTTAGGTCTTCAGTTGAATCCAAAAAACACGTAAGGCTACCACACCGAGCACTCACCGATTTCGGTCTGCTGAAGTACGCTGAGATTATGAAAATTCCGGGGTTTCGCGGAGTGTACATGAGAAACGGAATGCGGAAAGGTGGACCGAGAAAGTACGAAGCTGCCATAGTGAATCTTGACAATAAAAAAGGTCCTGGCACACACTGGGTTGCGTACAGAAAGAAGAACAACAAAGTCATTTACTTTGACAGCTTTGGTGATTTACAACCACCCAAAGATCTCATGACATACCTCGGTGGTGGTAGCATTGTAATGTATAATAATAAAAAATATCAAGACTATGATACGGTGGTGTGCGGACATCTGTGCCTCAAATTCCTCAGCGGACTGCTATAAAACGCTTTCCTCCGTCACGCAAAACATCAGTTGAGCGCGGATCATCATGGGTGATTCTTTTACGTTAACACTATCGGGCACGTCATCCGTACTAGAAGCCTACTATTTCCCACCCATCGAGCTATCACCGTTCAAAAATTACACGTTAGGACTCGTCGAGTTGCTAACCTTCAACTCGATTCCCAACATCGATGAGGATAACAACAAGCTTCACATCGATGGGATTGAAGTTATAACCATACCCACCGGAAGCTACGAAATTGAAGACATAAAGAGTTATGTGCAAAAAGTATTAGCCGATCGTGACGTCTTCATCGACCTACGAGCAAACAACAATACGCTGTGTAGCGAAATCAAGTGCAATCGTAAGATAAATTTTGAACCCTCCGACTCTATCGGTCGACTATTGGGTTTCACTCCACGCACCCTTGAAGCAGATGTCACACATACATCTGACTTGCCTGTAGCCATTCTCAAGGTTAACTCCCTACGAGTCGAGTGCAACGTCACTACGGGTGCGTACCTCAACGGACAACAAGCGCACACCATTCACGAGTTTTTCCTCGTCGTCCCACCTGGATATAAGATCATCGAAGTACCATCGAACGTCATTTACCTTCCGATCACCGTTCAAGCAATAGATCATCTTCAGCTCAGACTAGTCGATCAAGACGGAAGATTGGTTAATTTCCAAGGTGAAGTGGTAACGATAAGACTGCACGTGAAATCGTAATGGGTATCGTTTTTGAAACTAAAGTCGGCCGGAGTTATAAAATAGAACCGGCATGTCGGGGGACGAGCAGTCGTCGCACACCTTCCGGAGAGCTCAGACGTCAAAACATCAAGTTCCTGAAGAGTCTGGGACTCAGAGTTATTCCAAGAAGATCATCCGGAAAGTAAGAGTACAATTCTGCTGTCTTACAATCGTCTGCTTTGCACCATGGAGGAGATCCTAACGATACAAAAACCAATTGTGTTTGACGAGTCCGTCGCACACTACGAGACTCATGCGCATCAACCCTTCGCATCAACGAGTTTCGAAAACAACGATGAAATTCGGATCGCCGTTCAACATCAAGATATATGTCTGTTACCGCGTACGGGCTCGCTGCACGTATACGGTAGATTGACCAAGGCTGATGGACGAACTCCGGTCACTGCCACAAAGTTAGTCAACACACCATCTGTCATCTGTTTAAGGATATACGCTACGAGCTGAATGCTGTCGAGATCGATCGGAATAAGAACGTCGGTATCACATCCCTCATGAAGAATTACATATCACAAAGTCCTAGCCAAAGGTCTCTGCGAGAGAATGCCAGTTGGATCGACAACGACAATGAAATAGTTGATGAGAACGGTCACTTCGATATCTCCATACCGCTGAGTTGGTTGCTGGGTTTCGCTGAGGACTATCGCCGAATAATCGTCAATGCCAAGCACGAGTTGATTCTTACAAGGACAAACACCGACACGAATGCAATTATACAGACAACCGCCGATGGTACTGTGGAACAGTTTAAAATTTCACTACTCAAACTCGAGTGGATGATTCCGTACATCAAGGTCTCCGATCAACGAAAAATCCAGTTGCTGAACTATATTTCCAAAGACGCACCCATCTCTATCAGTTACCGCTCGTGGGAATTATACAAGTATCCACTACTGCCCGCTACCTCGAAGCATGTCTGGGTCGTGAAAACCTCGACTCAGCTGGAAAAACCCCAATACGTTGTGGTAGGCTTTCAGACGGATCGAAAAAATACTGCCGCTAAGAACGCAAGTCATTTCGATCACTGCAGCATCCGAGATGTAAAGCTCTTTCTCAACTCGCAGAGTTATCCCTACGGAAACCTAAATCTCGATGTTGCTCGCAACCAGTACGCTCTGCTCCACGATATCTATGCAAACTTCCAGACATCGTACTACGCCAAGGATCCCGAACCATTATTGAGCAGGAACGAATTTTTAAAATACGCACCGCTCATCGTCATCGATTGTTCGAAGCAAAACGATTCCCTGAAATCCGGACCCGTGGATATTCGCCTCGAATTCGAGTCAACGTATCCCTTTCCGCCGCAATTTTTCGTCTATTGTATGATTTTACACGATCGTATTATTGAGTACAACCCAATCAGTGGTGGTGTAAAGAAAGTAACTTGAGGAAAACTATGTCATCCCACGTTTTTTATGATTCTATAATCTATAATTCACAAAATAACTGTACTTTACCGTATTTTATGAAAAACTGTACTTTACTATGATTAAAAAAATATTATAAAAAAGATGTTTATTTTATTGCGCAATATCCTTTTCGCAGTTTCAGCTATGTGTACGGTAGCCGTTAAGAGGGGACATACGATATAAAAGTGAGGTTGAAAACTTTTTGAAATTAGTTAACGCTCGATTTTTCTGAAACGCACATCGTACCAGTCTAGAGAAAATAAGTTGTTACAATGAAGATGATATTGGATGTACAAGGTTTCCAACATCCTATCAACGAATTCGTACTGAAATAGCTCGCTGCAATCACCATTCAAGCGTATGAGACAGGCGAGCAAGGCCTGACGCGCATCCTTTTCAAACCGCCGTGTGCTTGGAAAATCTTATCTACCAAATGTAGAGCTGTCAATGCTTGGTTGACGCGGAATCGTCATGGAATACCGTGGAATGCTGGCATTATGTCTTACGACAAGGTGCAGGAAGGTGTACGAAGATTTGTCGAGCATGTAAGTTATATCTACGTCAAGGGAAAGGAGAAGAAAGTGTGGATTAAAAAAATTATCAACGACGAGTCCAAGCCTGTCATCGATTTAGAAGAATTAAACTGCCCAAGTTTTCGATGGATGAGAGACTACGAGGTGCTTCATTGGCACGAGGACTGACACGGAAACCTTCCCAAATATCAGTGCGCCTTCGAAAACGTCCAGCGATTGAAAACTTGGTATTTGAAGGAGTGCAAACCATCACTTCATAAATCATTGATCATGTCCATTGAAGTAGGGGGTTTGAAACGAATAAAGGCTGAAGACATCGCCTATTTGACGAAAGATTTCATCCTTATTTACGGCTCGAGTATCATCGATGAGGTGTGGGACAAACTATCGGAGGCTATGAAGAAGGATGTAGATATCGTGAACTGTCGGAGATGCCGAATACATTATGGATCGCAGAGCGGAGAATTCGATGAACCTCCTCCCATGATCGGAGACTGCTCTCAATGTCAAATGATTCAATAAATTTATGATCTCTGTAATTTATGTGTTATCTGATTTGAAGAATAAAAAGAATTCACTGTCAAAATTTTTACAGTCTTCATACATATGCATTTTGTACACACATAAATTATTTTCAATTCCTTTCGTAGCTTATTTGACTCCATAGCCGTTGTCTTGCACTAGCTTGGTTGGACGCTAGTTTTTGATATTACATATGTTTACAAAACACTGAGGTTCAGATAACAATTTCGTTCTAGCATCAGAGAATAAGCTGATGATTACTTCGAGCTATTGAATGTATCGCTGTATATTAGTTTTAGGAGGTCGCATACTCATGAAGGGTTCCGTAGCGAGTTCATTCGCGTCTTAGAGTTTGTGAGTGAAACATCGGCTCTTGCATGAATAAATAATTTCTAGCGAAACAAAACTTTTTCCAAAAATCTAAAGAAAAACAAAAAACTTCGGAATAACAATGTGTAAGTATCATTGTGAATTTGTGATTCAGTGAAAAAATAGTTCTCTGCGTTCATAGGGTTTTAATTTGTTAATTTTTCTGGTTCATCGCAGCACTTCCAAATCTGTTTATGACACCGTGTATCAAACAAATCGTAGCTTTGGTCGAGGGGTGGGCGATACCTTCACTCGAGGAAACGTGGGCCAGGCAAGAGGCTGCGATGCTCGCGGCCTTTCGTAACAACGCGCGTTGTTACGTAACCCTACTTCTTAGGGATAACACCCCGAATTCGGGTTTATATTGCGAGGGTTGTGTGACGAGTCGGCCCGGACCGTGGGGTGTCGAGAGCGAGCACCATATTGTTGTAAAACTGAGATACAACGAGAAGAATACGTGGATTCCCGAGGGAAATAAAGCGACTCAAAGTGCAAATAAAATGGTTGGAAGAGAATTATTCATATTTGAGAAAAATACAACTGTTCTGTTTTTGGTCTAGAACAAGACTATTTACAAAACAGAAGTTCATCTAGCAACCGTTATCATTTATCAGTGTAAAGTACAATTCGTATGTTTGAGACTACTAGACCGTATGCGCTAATATATCGGGTTTTATCCTTTCTAACACTATCCCCCCCCCCCCCCCCAAAGAAAGAGTCGACCCGACTCTTCAAATAAAAAAAAATGCAGAAAAAGATTTAAAGAAGAATAACCGGTCCAGTAGTCGCAAAATGAGTGGGTGTGAGAGTTATTTTGGGAGAGTGGGAGCTGTGGCTCGAGAATTCAAAAATTTCCTAAAAACTATTCGACATTTGTCCCTACTCTCAAGGGAAATCACAGAAGACCTCGAGGGGATAGCATAGCTTATCAAAATGAGTAATTTTAGTATAAAAAGTATTCAATCCTCCGTCTTGAAGAGTCGTCGGTAAAATCGAACCTTGTGGGGATATCTAGAACAGTGGAAACCACCTGGGGGGTAAGACCGGTTCACGATCGGGAGACGTCAGGAGGCAGGAAGGCGGAATACGGGAACCCAAAACCATGAACCGCTCCTAGGAGGATTCCCAAAAATTACAGGAAAGCTGCACACCCTAGAGTGGAGGACAAATGTTAATTTAATGGAAAAAAGGGAAAGAGGTCAAAGTACGGGTTTGCTGAAGGCCTAGTTAAATATAGGGAAAATGATAAATGGAAATGGAAGGATAAAATTGGAACGATCTTATCTGGTCATTTTAAGTTTCTTGGGAAGTGGCGCAGGGACGGACTGTAGGCTCTCTATCCAAATCCATATTCCTTGCGGATGCTGGCAACCTATCTATCTCTACAAATCAATCAGAAAGCAAAAAAAAATCTGAAAACTCAAAATTCATTAAAACTTGAGCCTAAATGTCAAAGAACAATAGAAAAGGTTGGCTCGGGTCTTACTAATGAAAGGAGAAAAAGGGATCTGAACCAGCCGACAGGAGAGAACAAAACAAAAGAATAAGATCGAGAGGACATTAAGAGAGTCGTGAAATTCGAATAGCTAATAGCGCCTACGATTGGCACCGCCAGCGCTACACCGGTGCAACGCAACGAACCCCCGTCGCTCTCACCCATAAAGAAAAGAAAGAGACGGAGACACGGCCACACCACACCAGCGCCGCGCAACGGCGCCAGCCGCAGACACCATTCGCCTGGGATGCCAGAGTTTATAACCTAATCGTCAAGGGGTTTCATAACCCCACAAAAGTTTTCATAGACATCTTCAGCTGATTCGTTAGCATCTAGGATTATAACTGGAGCTGGGATAGAAGAAAATTTCCCTTTTATCAACCAGTCGTCGTGAACCTCGTGAAGAACCCTAAGATAATCTAACGAAACCGTCTCTTCCTCAACGCGAGTTCGAGAACGTAGTCGAGCGTAAGATTCCTCTGGAGTCGTCCTCAAGTAAACTACTAGGTCTACTGTAAAATCTTCAGGGGAGCTGGTGATGAGTAAATTGATATTTTCATTCAATAGATGTGACTCGACTCCTCCGAAATCTCCTGTCCGCTTTCGAGCTTCAATAAAACATTGACTGCTAAAAATCGACCGTTCCATGATTTTAGTATGTAAAGACGTGCGCTCCAGGTGTCGTTTCCTCATAACCATTGACACGTGGTGTTGAAAATGGTACGCATAACGGTCAGGATCTCCGTACATTTTCTCCAGAAGATTTACTCCGGCTACGTCCCGATATTCTTCCAATGGCTCTAATAGGGTTAAAATGTCCCTGTCTTTTAGGAATCTCTTAGTGAAGGTAGTCTTCCCAGAACCAATATTTCCTTCGATGATGATTGTAAGAGGTCTAGAACTGCGACGGGTAATCCCAAATGGAAGGTCTCGGGACCACCTAGAGGAAGGTAGAAAAAATCCGTTGTTAGCTAACCTCAGAATTGAGCCTTCTTCTCGTACCACCTGCGAAACTTCTTCACCCCTACAGAGTGAACGGATATTTTTTTGCTCTTCATTATGTGGAGAGTGATCTGCCTCGTATCGAGCCAGTCGGTCTAAATGAACTACCTTATGCTTGGTAGGTGAAGAATATTGAATCCTAT
Source organism: Tenthredo livida (assembly GCA_963992785.1). Taxonomy (NCBI): domain Eukaryota; kingdom Metazoa; phylum Arthropoda; class Insecta; order Hymenoptera; family Tenthredinidae; genus Tenthredo; species Tenthredo livida. The sequence goes on along the minus strand of OZ023070.1, from coordinate 14,911,045 downwards.
AAACTGAATCATTTATTCTATCTATCACGACGTATGGTCCTTCCCAATTCGATTGCTTTTATTATAGTTTCGCGTAAAGTAGAAGGTCCCGCCACGCTCAAGGCATGTTTGAGTTCGGAGTCAAGAAGAGAATTAATAAATCTATCTGTAGCAAAAGTTTCGCGAGTATTTTCGTCGCAAGTAGGCATAGCGATTCTAGAAAGGCGTTCGATGTCATGCCCAAGGGTGGCGATATCTTCATCGCGGCGTTGACGTCTCGTATTGAACTGAGTTAAGAACAATTTAGTCAAATGCTCATTCCCGAACCTCAATTTTGAAGCTGAGCTAAGCCTGTCATAATTATAAATTTCTGTCTGTGTCAGAGTCGATAAAACACCAGCAGCCGGGCCTCTCAAGCTTGTAGCTAAATTTCCCGCCTTAGTCGTGGAATCCCAATTGTTAAGTTTAGCGACTACTAAAAATTGGCACTCAAATTCGGCCCAGGGTCTGTCACCTTCGAAAATTGGAGGCTTTATATAGTTTGCACGTTCTTCAAGAGGCTCAGTGCTGTGTTCAGTAGCTAGACGTCTCGTGATGTTATTATTTTGTCCGCAAGAAGGAATACCGTCCGAGGTAAAGTTAGCACTTGAATTGGTGCTCGAAAATTGAGGAATTGTAATTTGTGGGGGAATTAAAATTGGGGAGGATTCAACTTCCCTAGTTAAAGGCACAGACCTTATAGTTTCGGGGGCTGAGGTCAACTGGCAAGAGGATGTCGAAGGGGTAGGGGCTGGTTGAGGCAGGATTCGCAGGGGCTCGTCGCCAGATCCTCGTCGGTCTTCCCGAAGGGCCGAGAACAACTGGGTCAAGGACTCCCGCGAATTCCGCTGTTGATCTTGGAAAACCTGGACCAGTCGTTCCTGTTGTTGTTGTTGACTCTGGACAAGTTGAATAAGGGCAGCCTGTTGTTGTTGCTGTTGTTGCTGTTGCTGTTGGAGTAGCTCTAGCAGGGCAAAAGTAGGGACCGCTGGTTCGGGTTCTGGAGCCCGTGGTGCCTGGTCTGGCTGGTTAGCAGCTGGCGAGCTTTGACGGAAAGAGCGGACATTTAGTCGATTGCTCATTTTTAAATTGAAGTAATATTCAATATTCAAGTAATATTCAAGCGATTATCGAAGATTAGGAAATTCTTTTTTTTTTTTTTTTTGCAAATTCAAACGTTAATAACTCAAATCAACCACAAGAAAAGCACCAAAGAAAAATCACTTTATCGAACTCGGAAAAATGTTGGAAAATCGCACTTCGGACACCAAATGTTGTAAAACTGAGATACAACGAGAAGAATACGTGGATTCCCGAGGGAAATAAAGCGACTCAAAGTGCAAATAAAATGGTTGGAAGAGAATTATTAATATTTGAGAAAAATACAACTGTTCTGTTTTTGGTCTAGAACAAGACTATTTACAAAACAGAAGTTCATCTAGCAACCGTTATCATTTGGCAGTGTAAAGTACAATTCGTATGTTTGAGACTACTAGACCGTATGCGCTAATATACCGGGTTTTACCCTATTTAACAGTATATTGCCGAGTAACCAGACGCCGACAATATACTTTTGCGAGAAGTGCGGTCTCGCTCTATTGAGGGTTGATTGGCAGAAATGCTGTCGATGCCACGCGGCATTCAAGATGTACCTTACAGCGTACCGAAAACATCATTACGATGAAAATGATGTATTGAAGGTAAATGCACCGGCGGCAAATGTATCGGTTGGCGAATCGCTTTTACGCAAATCTGCGGTCGAAGTACCCTTCGACTTAGCAGGAGTCATCGTGATGGCTCTAGATGCAGAAGCTGACGAAGGTAAGAGCTCTCAACTAATTAGCATACATTACATTTTTTAGTTTTCTATCAACTAAAAATATAATTGATTTATGTTTTCTAGAAGAAAAAACTGCAGAAATGCCTGCTGACTTGGGGGCCGTCATCGCAAAGGCGGTGACTGTAGAAGAAGAAGATGATCGAGGTAAGAGCTCTGAACTAATCAACATACACTAAATTTTACCTACTCTGTGTGATTTGGAAGTATTTTTTTGTTCATTTTTTAAATTAAATGACATTGATTTATGTGTAGAAGCTGCTTCTGGTTCCGCTGTGACCGAAACAACACTAAAGAAGAGGAGAAGGAAGCAGTGAAGAGATACAAATCGGCCTTTTACGGGCCATCCCACACAAATCGGTCCTTTTCAGGGCCATCAAATCGGCCCTTTTCAGAGCCACCAATACATATCTGAAACGCAAACAGAACGTTCGAAATTATAAGAAAACTTCGTCGGTATCGATTTTCAGAGGGATTATGTTCTCACTCGACGGTCGGTAAGAGCGCGCGCGCGCTCACGTCGTGGGTAAAGTAGGTCTTGACGACGATGATTCAGACAACATGAAGCCAGCATCGATCGAGTTCGCATCGATCGGGGGCTTGCAGCATTTCAGATATCAGATCGCATCATTTCAGAGATCAGGTCGCATAAATTCAGACACAACCCCCCTTGCGAAATTACCGTTACTATAGGGGGCGGTACTTGCGTTAAAAATTGACAAACACGTACAGGAGGCGGTCCTGATGCCGATAGATCCCATTAAAATTGCGAAAGATCCCGTTATAATTGCGAAATCATCGATTACCGTTAGGGGGACGTCCTTAAAATTGTGAAATTATCGATTACCGTTAAGGGGACGTCCTTGCAGCGAGTGGGAGGGGGCTTCGGCCAATCAGAACACAGGCGGGTTCTGGACCAAATTATTTGACCTGAACTGTCCCAGAACCCCCCTTACCAATCTACTGGCAATGTGTGGGGGCCGTTGATGGGTGCCACATCAGAGTCATGTGTCCTGTAGGTCTTCATGACCAGTACTATAATAGGAACCAGTTTTACTCAATAAATCTCCAGGGTTTGGTTGATGCGTCGGATTCATTTATCGATATCGTCAGTGGGTTTCCAGGGTCTGTTCATGATGCTCGCGTGTTCCGAAACAGTGCTCTATTTCAGCAAAGTTTATATCCGCCAGAAGGATACTTTATTGTTGGAGATGGCGCATATTCATGCAGACGGCATCCTGTAGGCATAATAACTCCTTTCACTGAACCGCTTACCGAAGAACAACGCGCTTTCAACCACGCACTTAGCCAAACACGAATGGTTGTAGAACGGGCGTTTGGAATAATGGAGGTACGATGGAGATCAATCTTCACCAAATCATTAGAAGTAAGGATCCGGACCGCTACACTGAAAGAAAAAAAGAGTCCCGCCAACTCTCTTGCGGAGCACGGCCAACGACGACTAGAGGAGTACGAGGGGGGGAGTTAGCGGAGCTCTGCGTTGGGGAGTAGGCCCAACTACTCAACTAACAGAGTTACGCATACACTCGCGATGCGGAGTTACGCGCGTAGTTATTTAGTATGAGACTGGTGTTTTATTTGATCGTTTTTAAGTTTTCGAATAACTAAGATTATGGATGCTCATCCAGTTGATGAATTTGTGAAAAAGTACCTGACTGAATGGAATCTGTCGGGTTTTATTCAGCGATTCGCAGGTAAATATATCCTAACCTCGAAATAGCACTATTATATATAGCATTGAGCATGTCATTTCGAGGTTAGGATATATTTACCTGCGAATCGCTGAATAAAACCCCACAGATTCCATTCAGTCAGGTACTTTTTCACAAATTCATCAACTTGATGAGTATCCATAATCTTAGTTATTCGAAAATTTAAAACCGATCAAATAGAATACCAGTCTCATACTAAATAACTACGCGCGTAACTCCGCATCGCGAGTGTATGCGTAACTCTCTTCGTGGAGGAGTTGGGCTTACTCCTCAACGCAGAGCTCCGCTAACTCCCCCCCTCGTACTCCTCTAGTCGTCGTTGGCCGTGCTCCGCAAGAGAGTTGGCGGGACTCTTTTTTTCTTTCAGTGTATCAAAGTAATTGCAGCATGCACAGTGCTGCATGATATATGTATAAGCCAAGGCGATGTATTACGAATTATTGTACGTAATCAGCCACTACCTCCACGTCGTGTTCCACGGCCTGAACGTGAAGGATTCGATTTGCGTGATCTATTTCTGCGACTATACACGCTGGTACATATAAATAACTAGCTGCAGTGTGTGGGTACACAAAAAACTTGCTTCTGCTAACGAAAATGAAATAAAATTGTTACATATGTGAAATAGCTAAATAAATAATTCAATTAATTATTTGATAAATGTACGTATTCTTATCGTTTATTTACCTCATGTAATTACTTAAGCAGATAATTGAAATTACGTGACAGTGTTATAAGACGTTCCAGAGCCCTTTGCTTCTCTGCATCACGTGTTTAGAATCCTGTAAGTGTATTACAGAAAATCATAGGTCAGTCCCGTACCTCAAACCGAATAAGTAAATCGTATTTTAATTATCCCTCATGTAGGTGAAAAAACCGGTTCCCACGTAAACGGATACTGTATAGGTTATTGTTGCACATGATGCTAATATTGTTCAACTAGGGAGTTGTAACATCGTCGGATTAACAAAAAAACATTGAAAAATTAAGAATTCATTCAATTGATCGATCCAAAGCGGATAACTTTCACTACCCGTTAATTTTTATTCTCTATATCATTCTCTAGGTGTTTACCTTTTGTGTTTACATATAAAACGGGAGTGCACAGAAAAAAGTGACATGACCGAGGGTATGTCCATACATAAATGGCTTCTACCATGTGGCTACATTGCGTTACCAGGTGTATTGAAACTTGCGAATATTGCGGAAAAAAAAGGTGGAACGCATTGGTTATCGCACTTGTAAGTAGAACTATTCTAGAGAATTGACAAATGGTCCAAACATCATGAATGCATATTCAAACAAAACAATACTGTTATTGAATAAAACCTTTGTTTATAGATTTTCACTATTCTGTTGTATTTAATATTTCAATGGGTAACATAAGATAAAATTCGAAAGCGATAAAAACTTAATAATTGCCATTAAAATTTTTCTTTTTTATGATAACAAAGTATATAAATTTCTTATTGCTATAATAAACGACGGAAAATAATAACGATATCAGAAATCTCATTTTTTTTTAGAAATAAAGTAAAATAAAATTCTTACTGCCATATAAGGAACGATTGAAAATCGGTAACTGTATGAAAATTCCCTTCTTGTTATAAAAATGAAGTAGATGAAACTATGAAAATTCCCTTCTTTTTATAACAATAAAGTAGATAAAACTCTTACTGATAGAATTGAAAGCACTGGAAACTTTCTTTCATAAAGATGAAATCAAAATTGGCAAATGTTCTCACAGGCAGTGGCGAGAGACAATAAAAGAAGGAAAAGAAGAAGAGATTATGAGCAGAAAGTGACGGAATAATAAGGCTGCAGGAAGGAGAACAAGCTTCTATTTTTTTGGTAAAAATTCCGTGAGTAGACCCAACAAGTCTTCATCTGTTTGTCCAGCCGCAGCCTGTTGGGCCACTCAGCCTGCCTCAGCCGCTAGAAGCTCCCACCACTGGTAATTTCCTGGAACTTCGATTCGTGGAATTTCTGCATAATTTGGAAGTTCGTCCATTGGGACCCGTTGGGCTAGTCTGACTTGGCCAGCCGCTTCGTTTGGGGCCTGTTGCGCCGCTTCCTTCGCAACAGCCATTTGGTTGTCCTCTGTGAATAAAAGCATACAACCATATTGATAAACTGTATGTACCTCGACATCGTGTAAGATTTCCAATTGTTTGTAATTCGAGGCAATGGCTCGATTCATAAGATACATAATGAAAATATGAAATTCGTTTCTCAATTTGAGGGAATCTCAAATGGTAACTATAGTTCGTTCGAATGGAAGTTGCCATCATTTAGGCATACTTTCTTGTGTCAGATATTGATGTACGTTGGGGTGGGCATTGAAAATTTAATTTTCTCAGGCACCTTGTAAAAAGATTCCTTTTCATCAATAAACATAAGAGCAATTTTTTTCCATTTTTTTTAAGAAAAATAAAAATAATCACATGCCGCAAGACTATCAATTTTTTTTTTTTTTTTTAACCTGCAGTTTTTTCGGAAATGTCCTACAAAATGTGCAGAGTTGACAAAAAAACCCATTGTAGAAAAAAAAAAATTTCACTCGTCAAGAAGAAGATATGTCAGATGGAGCACGGGTCAAAAATCAACCCATCAACATGAAAAAAATAACGAAGTTGGAAAAAAAAGAATATTGATCTGTGAGCTATGGACCCTTTTAGACTTTTGTTGACCTTCATGAGTAGGATGTTTTCCCAGCGCGAACAATCACCTAGCAAAGCGGCAGCATAGAGACCGGTCAAAACCCGCATAGTACAATTCTTTACACTTACGGACAGGATTCACCATATCGGCCTCACGCCGGTTAACCGCTGGGAATCGTTGTTGTCGTTGTTCATATTGAAGTCGGGCAACTGTTCAACGAATTCAAAATAAATGCATGAAATTTATCTGATGTTAGCGAAATTAATAATATCCTGTACTAACAATACAAACTTGCGCTATCGTCAGGCGACGGTGCACGTGAATGATACGATTCTCTGGAATTCCCAACGTAGCCAAGACCATAGACGAACTAGAGGTTTGAAAGATAGAGCGATTTCATTGGACTTTATCAATGCCATTGACTCCAGATTCCCTAGTTTCCAACCAATCAGCGACCGGACTACGAGAAAACTGTACTCAGTGCGTCCTGGTAGAGCTCCTATCTTTCAAACTTCTAGTTCGTCTATGGTCTTGGCTACGTTGGGAATCCCAGAGAATCGGATCATTCTCGTGCACCGTTGCCTGGCGATAGCGTAAGTTTGTATTTTAGTATACAGGATATTATTAATTTCGCTAAGATTAGATGAATCGCGTATATGTATTTCGAATTCGTTAAACAGTTGCCCGATTTCAATATGAACAACGACAACGAGCAATTCCCAGCGGTGAACCAGCGTGCCGCTGATATGGTGAATCCTGTGCGTGAGTGTGAAGAATTGTACTATGCAGGTTGTGACCAGTTTCTGCGCTGCCGCTTTGCCAGGTGATTCTTCGCGTTTGGAAAACATCCTACTCATGAAGGTCAACAAAAGTCTAAAAAGGTCCATAGATCAATCTTCTTTTTACAACTTCGTTATTTCTTTCCTGTTGATGGGTTTATTTTCGACCAGTGGTCCCTCTGACAAATCTTCTTCTTGATGGGTGAAATTTATTTTTTTCTACCATGGGTTTTTTTGTCAACTCTGCACATTTTGTACGACATTTCCAAAGAAACTGCAGGTTGAAAAAAAAAAAAATTTGATTGTCTTGCGGCATGTGATTATTTTTATTTTTCTAAAAAAAAACATACAAAAAAAATTGCTCTTATGTTTGTTGACGAAAAGGAAACTTTTTACAAGGTAGATGAGAAAATTAAATTTTTAATGCCCACCCCAATGTACATCAATATCTGACAGAAAAAAGTGTGCATGAATGACGGCATCTTACATTTGAACGAACTAGTTACCATTTGAGATTTCCACTAATTGGAAAACGAACTTCATATTTTCATTATGTATTTTATGAATCGAACCATCCAATGCCTTGAATTACAAACAATTGGAAATCTTACACAATGCCGAGGTACATACAGTTTATCAATATGGTTGTATGCTTTTATTTATAGAGGACACCCAAATAGCTGTTGCGAGGGAAGCGGCGCAACAGGCCCCAAACGAAGCGGCTGGCCAAGTCAGACTGGCCCGACGGGTCCCAATTCGACGTTTTGCAGCAATTCGACTAGTCGAAGTTGTAGGGTTTGGATGAATCCTACAGGCCCAATGAGTCTCGATCGAAGTGACTGAAGCAAGCTGAGTGGCACAACAGGCTTGAAGTATTATAGTCGACAACATTATTTTCTTTCATCAAATGGTGTATAATCATTATTACTTACATCTATATTCCTTATTCCATTCTGCACAGTGACGACCGTTTTATTTTCATGTTTAGTCGTACGATGGTCATATCAAGAACAAAATATATTCACTGATAAAGGAGAATACTGGAACTTTGAAATTACTTTGAATCTACGTACTATGACTCAAACTTCGCAGCTCTCGTATATACTGTAACGTGGCAAACGTTTGGACCTCCTCCGTACCAGCCTAAACGAGCGTATGTATCCCCGAGAGCCCCAAAGTCCCGTTAGCTAATTTGAATACTGCCGCCCTTCGTCCTAGCGACGCCTTATCGACCATAGATCCTCGGATTGGTCTATCGATGACGGCTGGCGCTAGCAGGACGAACGGCGATAAGCGGTAATTAGCATAGCGGAAACGAAGAGCCACTCATTGTCTAGCCGTTGAGCAAATTCACGTGCCATTATTTCACTGAGTCGAGAGAGCGTTTTGAAGAGTGTTTTGAGGAGTTTAGAGTTGTGTTGTGAGGTGATTTATTTTATTGTGACCCCTGCTACCCTTTTTGGACTATTGATTTTGGATTTTGGACTTGATTGCTATCGATTTGTGATATATACGACCCTCGCCTGCCCCCGGACACGAGCCGAACACGAGGCAGAGCCAGCGTATCGATCAGGTAGGATCTATCCAATCCAGACCCTTAAAGATAGTCTATATTATTCCCTAGAGTCCCTAAATTCCCTTTGAGTCTCGAGATTAGAGTCAGGAAGCTCTTCGTTCCTATAGTACCGTCTAGAGTATCGAGTCTCCGAGTACCGCGTGTCTGTTGAGAACCGGCAAGTTCAAACTTGTTGTTGTTCTCTAGGTGGCTGTCGATTCTGCGCGTCAGCGTGCCGGCTTGCATTGCCGCTGCGCAGAAATTCGCCAAGGTAGAGTCGACGCCATATTGCCCGAGTCTCTGACGTCACGCGTCGCAGATCGTCTGCTGCGTGTCAGAGCACTCTCGTGGCCAGGTCCCGAGCTAACAAGTACCGATTCCCTTCCCCTCCCAGCTGTTGAGTGATCAGCTGTCTGTTAGAGACTAGAGACTGCGGTCTCGAAATCAACGTGACAGCCCAGCCTCCAGCTGGTCGTAGGAGGAAGGCTATTCCCTACTGCCTGTGATAACTGTCAACCGTACCTGTTTCTAGTTTATTATAATATTTAATTGTCCTTTAAGAGTCGAGTCATTATTAGTTAGAGAGTTTATATCATTAGAGTAGAGCCATTATTGCTTGGAGAATTTATATAGTAGAGTCATTTAATTTATTTTAGTTTCATTTAGTTCGTATTGTTAAACATAAAGTAGCGGTGAGAAGAGCCGAAGCCAGGTGGTAGGCTGTTCAAATTAATACCACCTTTTTCTTTTTTTCTTTTTAATTAATAAATAATATTCAAATCTAATTCGTATTGTGTCAAGTGTTTTTATTTCTCGCCCCCACGAATATCCCTCTACCGATAGGCTAGCTGGAGCACGAGAGAGAGAGAGAGAGAGGACTCTGAGCCCGGAGTCTGGCGCCCAACACCTACCTAGAGCTAGTCGGAGGAGGTAAAGCGTTGGTGCCTGTTTTTGATAACTGAACGTAGTTCCTGCGGGTAACACCCGAGCCCGCGGGAATCGCTGTTACAATACGTATCTTAGCCACGTATTTTTTGATGATAATTACACCAAGTCAAGTTTAGTTGAACTTATGATTGATTAGTCGACGATCCAATAAATCATCATGCGTGTAATAATTGTGGCATAAAAAAAGTTAACTCTTGTTTGAAAATTCAACCATTAGAGGTCGAGGATTATATAACTCATCCTCAATTATGTTACCAAAGTAACAAGTAATGATGAATATTACCAATTTGACAAATATTGTCAGATCACTCAATTTTCTGATATGAAGACTCATGTAAATTGGGACAAGCTCGGAGTTCTACAGTTGACTTCAGTTATCCGAGCAACTGCTACAAGTCAATCGTCATCATCTCTGATGATGCATAACGTATAAATTTTACTAATCAAAGAAATATCGTAGTTTTTATAATGAAGTTTACTCGAACTAGTATATCTATCATCGTTTTTAAACTATGATTCATTCGGACTAATTGCGCCCTGGTAGTTGCTTTACCCTATTTTGCTTCAAAACTCATAACAATGATGTAATTTTCAATTTTTCAGAAAAAAATGCAAATACGGAGGAAGGACGAGGACGACGATACGAAATAATGCGGAGGAAGTATGAGGACGACGATTGTAATATTATTTTCAACAAGTAAAGAGACCTGTGTCACATAGATTGTCATTTTTATTTTCACTGTTTCCCAAATTTTCATCGAATTATATCTCAATATCGCTCAGTCATACTACAGTAACTGTGAATTCTGGTGCGAAAAAACTTTTGTCAAGTACGTTGATGTGTAGATCCATGCACCTAAAAATAATGAAAGGTTGTAGTGCTGGTTCGCTCGCTCACTCGATTGGATCATGATTATTGGTTGAAAAAACAATTCGGCTCAAGCAATTGAAGATGACGACAGTTGTCAAAAAATATTCACAGGGAAAGTTATTTAAAATAAATTGAAAAAAAAGATTGCAGTTCGTGGTACTTTGGTGGGCCAATGTTTGAATGACTATCGGAGGACAATGACATGGTTCGCAATTCATATTTCACAGTTATTTTTCTATAAAAGGCCCGCCAAGTACCGCTAGCTCCGATTTTTTTTTGATAAGTTTTTGAAAAAACTTTTCCATTATAAATATATTTTCTGATAAATGTTGTCATCTCCAATTCCTTCATCCGAATTATTTTTTCAAGTAATAATCCAAAGCCCATCGAGTGAGTGAGCGCAGCGAGCGAACGAGCACAAGTTTTCATTATTTTTTGGTGGTGTGATTTGAATGCATTTTTATTCAGAATTTCGAAAAACAAATCGATCCCTCCACAACCTCAAGTCCGAAATAAAATCTCATTTCCCATCCTTCTAGTTTCCAGGCTAGCTGCCAGAAATGTGAGATTATGACGTCTGGGATCTTGTATCCGTTATTCGAATTTATTTTCAATATATGCATATATTTCGAACAAATCTAGCGGAATGAAAAAAATGCATGAAATGAATCAACGATGAATACAATTTTCTCTATCCTATATTCGTGTCTCAGGTTAGCTGTGAGACGAGTAAGGTTATGACATTTGGGATCCGATATCGATTGTTCATATACGTTACTCATTTTTAGACACATTAGTACGAAAGAAAGGAGTGGATTGAATGAACGACCAATAATCTTTTCTCGTAACGCAAATTTCGAACACGATTCTACCTGTCATTTGTTCGTATTTTAGGTTAGCTGTCGGTCAGGTGAGGTTAGCCGTGTACGATCCGATATTCAATATTTGTGTTTCTTGCCAAGCGCCGCCAAGCGGGAGCAGCAGGAACCAACATCTCTTGCGTAGTGGCATAGGAAACCTTCACTAGCGCTGCTGCTCGGCTTGCAAGTAAACTGGACACAATTTCGGTACAGCTGTTGTGATCTCAACTAAATGTCGATACGGGTAGTGATCTCAACTGAATGTCGGTTCTTTTAGTTTTGAGTAACGGAGAATCGTCAATTCTCAGCCATTTCTCCATCAAATGACACGGGATTGGGCTCAAAGTGTGTGATTCTTCATTGCGGAGTGGCTAAATGTCAGGAAAATGCGATTATCTACGGCAACAGTGAATAATCTCGCGATTTATGTGGTCGGTACGTCAATCTGTAAAAATTTTTGTCGACTTTTGGAAAAGTGAAATAATCAGCCACTTTCTGACACAATTCTGTGTAATCCCTCAAAATTTCATTGCGATCGATTCAGTAGTTCCGGAGAATTCACGATTTCCGTTTTCGAGGTTCTGACAAACGTTTCACTTCACCTCAAGGTCGCTTAGGGCATTAGTGACGCGATATGAATTCGCAAAAAACGAACGAAATTTAGCATTTTTCCATTTTAAAATAATTATAAATCCGGGTGAAATAAAGGTATCGGTACAAAGAACTACCTCATACCCTATTCATTTAATCAAACAGTATACTTACGTAACGATGTTAATCCGAAGTCTTGCTATGCTAGCCCTAAGTTTATCTGTATGACATTATGTATGTAAACCTAACAATGTTCTGGCTTTTGCCTCGACCGATTGAGGTTAAGGCATAATAAACGATATCTGATCTAATCTGATCTAATCTTTTTTTATCTTGAATTGTACCTTAACATTTCATTATCATTTTTGTAGCTCGAAGTAAAGACGATAGGAAATTAAAGCTAAACAAATACCAAAGCTTGTTCATTTTTTTGGAAATTTCGAACTCGAAAACGGATTCAGATGAAAATCGGAAAATTGATGTATATCTTCCAGTCATCGACATCTGTCATATATAATAGAAAACCGGGAAAATAAACAATACCGAGCATCAGCGCACCACGTCAATTCGCCTGGAAGAACTCATATGTGATTAATAACTAGCTCTCAAAAACTCTGTAGCAGTTCCCATCAAGGCTGAGAATTCCGAAATCTTTTCCAAAATATTCTCGAAATGATAAAACAGAAATTAAAAAGCTGAAGCCCCTGCTCCAGTTTTTGGAGTAGCGAGCGAGTGGTACCATTGTATGTATTTTTAGTACCCTCTTTCACAAAGTTATAGATAGATTTTAGGAATGAATAATTGTTCATTAAGATGGTCAATTTCTTTCAAACCAAAATCGATAAATAAATTAAATTTCCGAACGAAAAGTTTTGTTTTTTCACATCGGATTATACCCTACTACTTTATAAGTATCTCAATCAATCCCCAGGAGCGTTGATATATTAGCAAGCAGCCTCATCGTTTTCGTAATTTCATAAGTGTCTCCCTTCGAACGGAAAAGCAGTTAAACTTAATAAATGATTCATTACTTCGGTAGATGTGGGCACAATATCGTAAATATTACTGTTCACATATCACCACCTACCAAGCACTACTGATTGAACTGAGATACCACGAAACCAAGGAACGAAAACTATTATTATAAACGAAAAACCGGTAGAATTTTATAAATCATCCGTTACTATGAAGATGCAGTCGCAAACTAAATGAAATAAATGCAAATGCAGTCAACTGACGATCTACCCACTCTCCTTTTTCGAAAAGATGGAAGCTTATAGAACAATAGGGAGACAAACAATGATCAGAGATCGTTGAGACGATATCGATATGCTTTCAGGATCACAATGTATATCAAAATATGTCTGAAATCGACTTTTCGAGTAGTATGGCTGCATTTTTGAGGGTAGCTGTATTTGAACGTCACAATTATTCATGTGGAAGCTGGAGGTTCAACCCCCTGGCGTCATGTGTAAAAACATTAAAATTCACCCGGATAGACCGCATCTGGGAAACGGTAAGAGATACGATAGAAAGTTTCAAGCAAAAGTAGTAGGGAAAAAAATCTTACGTTGAAACTGTTCTATGACTTTTTACGCAATTCCTGATGGACTAGCTATTAGAGCCCTTCGAAGCTTTTTCGGACCCTTAAATAAATTTAAAAAAAAATCGCAGAAAAGCGAGGAATTAGTATTTAAATTTTCTTTTTCTTCATATTCACGAACAAACATTATCTCTCTTTGCAGGGTAACATTATCATCATTCGACCGGACTTCATAATATTGAAGATGAAAAACTCCGGAATGCCGAACAAACCGTATACTTGAAACTTTCAACAATTTGGGTCATGAATTTATAATTTATCTAGCACCCTAAAAACCTGCAAATTGTCATACCTTTGTGACGATGAGAGCGGATGAGAGTCTATGATAGTTGATAGATTTATATGATTTTAAGGGGGGGAACTCATATAAACGTTCGAAAATGACGAGAAATTTCATGATTTTTTTCTAGAGTAACTACTGGACCAATCCTTTTTGACTTTGGAGGCTATTTTATTTAACATTCGAAGACTTGAAAAACATTTTTTTCAATCGAAAATAAGTATTCATCAGCTGACCGCAACCAATCCTTGTTTAACGAATTTTTCCCGCGACGTCACATTGCGGCAGCTGTAGTCTTTTTTGTTTTTCATCGGAAACAAAAAGCCTAAAAACCATTACATTCTATATGAAAGTACGCTGTCGATAAAGCAAGAAAAAGTTCGAAAAAATAAATCTTGTAAAAATGGCGGCACTTATAAAAAAATATCGGATTTTCGGATTTCCATAAATTTTTTTTTTTTTTTTATAATGGAGGTTCATCGACAGCGTACTTTCATATAGAATGTAATGGTTTTTGGGTTTTGTGTTTCAGATGAAAAACGAAAAAACTACAGCTGCCGCAATGTGACGTCGCGGAAAAAATTCGTTCAACAACGATTGGTTGCGGTCAGCTGATGAATACTTATTTTCGATTTAAAAAAAAAAATTTCGAGTCTTCGAATTTTCAATATAATAGCCTCCAAAGTTGAAAACGATTGGTCCAGTAGTTGCTTCAGAAAAAAATCCCGAAATTCCTCGTCGTTTTCAACCGTTTATATGAGTTTCCCCCCTTACTACTTTAATGCAAGGTGATCGGTGTGGTCCAGTCAACAGCTCGACGGCTGCGTGGGGAAAAACCGGCTATCTCGAGTCTGGCTTGAATAACCGGCTATTTCGAGTTTCGCTTGAAAAAGCGGCTATCCCGAATTTTCGTTGAAGAACCGGCTATCTCGAGTTTTTGTTGAATAACCGGCTATCTCGAGTTTTCGTTGAATAACCGGCTATCTCAAATTATGGTTGAATAACCGGCTATTTCGAGCTCAGTTTGAAGAACCGGAAAATTTCGGAAGCTTTGAATTGTTTGAGCAAATCTGATATGCAATATCACCTCGGATATCAATTAATTATACGTGCCATCACATGACATGATGTAGGTATTAATCTCATTATGCTGGAATAATAATCTAAAATTTCATCTCGCAAATATACGCTCGATGCTTTGTGCGTTTATTTTTGCTATAATTATGTAGATAAGTACCTATAGAATATAAATGTTCAACACGAAGCTTGCATGAAATTTGTGAGGCGCTCAGGAATCTCGTATTCAGCCCGCCAGTGCTACCAACTTAATTTGCGGCGAGAAAATTTCAGACGCGAGATAGCCGGTTCTTCAAACTTAGCTCGAAATAGCCGGTTATTCAACCATAATTTGAGATAGCCGGTTATTTAACGAAAACTC
Organism: Tenthredo livida; assembly: GCA_963992785.1. Classification (NCBI taxonomy): domain Eukaryota; kingdom Metazoa; phylum Arthropoda; class Insecta; order Hymenoptera; family Tenthredinidae; genus Tenthredo; species Tenthredo livida. The sequence continues at coordinate 14,895,871 of OZ023070.1, read as the reverse complement.
AAGATAGCCGGTTATTCAACGAAAACTCGAGATAGTCGCTTTTTCAAGCGAAACTCGAAATAGCCGGTTATTCAAGCCTGACTCGAGATAGCCGGTTTTTCCACGCAGCCGTTGAGCTACACTTCTGTCTGCACTGCGATAACCTGGGGTAACTATTACGAAAAATATAGAGAAGAGTTCCATCATTGTGAATGTGTCGGGTACTCTTTTGACAAGTCGGTTATTCGATTGTTTATACATTATATATATCAATATCGACAAATTATTTATTCAAAGGCGCTTTCCCGTTGGAATCAAAGTAATTCAGATCACTTCAGATTCTAACCTTACCCGAAATGTAGCGTTTTTATTGGTTGGCATTGGTTGGCATTGTTCAATAAAAACCCTGCATTTCGGGTAAGGTTAAAATCTAAAGTGATCTCGGATCACTATGATTCCAACAGGAAAGCGCCTCAAATCAAAAAACATTCGAAAATTTTTTTTTTCTTAACTAGGGGAGACTGGGGTCGGTTGAAACAACGCTAATAACTCAAAAACTAATAGAGATAGTGAAGTAAATAAAGTAAATAAATGCCGGTTCTTCCTGTCCTAGTATCCCCCCACTATCGCTATTAGTTTTTGAGTTATTAGCGTTGTTTCAACCGACCCCAGTCTCCCCTATTCAATTAAAGAACATTAAATCATCGTTTTTTTTTTTATTGCGATCAATGATTTTTCGGATAGAGCCGTTTGCACAATTCAACTTGCTCAAAAATTCGGAGTCTCAGATATTAATATTTTCGAATCAAGGGTAGCAAAAAATTGAAAAAAAGGTATGAGGTTGAAGTTAACGTAACAGAATATTTGTTGAAGAAATGCGATATTTCGTGATTCAAATATTGTGAGAATTATGAAATATGCGAGATAATCATGTCTCACACAATTTGAGGAATTATGCAACGTTCTTGATCCATTTGAAACGTTCGAGCCTTGAATGTGAGAATCTTTGACGAATATTTTCTTGCATTACCGTTACGAACTTCAACCTCATAAAAAGGTTGATTACACTCTCTTTGGTCGGTAATTTTCGAGAGATAAATAATTTCGGCATGAAAGTGAGCGAATACTTATACGTGACGATTTCTATACGTATAGCGTGCAACATTTCCAGAACAAAAAAAAAACACGTCTTTAATAAACTAATACGAACGAGAGTATGACTGTCTTACTGAAAATGATTTTGTCCGTGAACAGTACTGATTCAAAATCTTGTATAGACTCTTGAAACATCATTATGTCATTGAAGCATCATGGCGTTGTTTAAAATTAAAAATATGTGATTTCATTCATTTTTAACGGGGCGGAAAATAAAGCACCTATAAAATTCGGCCCTCGGTGGAAGAACCACCTTAAGATTATCGAATATTACGAAGAGACCCGAAATTCCCCGAAAGCATGAGACGACCACATTGCGGTGAGCATCTGATTTTCGTAATATTTGAGATTTCAATTGTCACACTGAAAGAAATTTACAGGGGGCACAGCAATAATTCTGGTTGACTGAGCTAGAATTTCTGCTTAATATAGGGACAGCCATAAAGTTTCTTAGCGTACCCATACAATTATGGTCAAGGTAGGATGGCTAGATGAACCATACTGCAATTGTCGCATTGGGCCGTCTCTGTATGGCTTATGTACGTTGATGGAACGTAGGGGGCTTGCACATACAGAGTTTTACTACAGCAGATATACGGAGTATGGCATATTGGCGTAAGCTGTACCGTTGAAGAACGCGGTTGAAATGGTTGGAATTCGCAGATGTTATGCGAATATCGGGTATACATTCGGGCTATTAGAACTTCAGGTATAGCTATAGCGAATATACAGTTCAGGTCTGTGAGCTATATAGCTTGGTTCAATCACACGTTTATTCTGATTCATCCGGAAAGACGGTATGGCTCCGTCAGCTATACCAAACTATTAAGTCGAACGCCGGTCCTAGTTCATCCATACAGTCGATATGGTTCCGTTAGCCATACCAAACTATTATGACAAACGTCAGTTCTAGTTTATACATGTAGTCGGTATAGCTGCATCAGCTTTACCAAACTGTTGAGTCGAATGCCAGTCCTTGTTCATCCATATAGCCCGTATGGCCCCACCAACCACATCGAACTGTTGAGTCGAATACTAGTTCTAGTCCACACAGCTCTACGATCTGCTCAGTGACATAATGATAATTTTAAAACCGACAAGCACCCTAATGAGGGGTACCGCTGTTCAAGAATAGCAAAATGTCTCAAGGGAGAAAAATCAAAACTAACCATATCGCCGATTGGTCCTCAGAACGATTCGTGCGAAGTACGATTAGTTTTGATTTTCGTGTCCTAGAATATTTTGCTGTTCTCAATCAGGGGTACACTTCGCAAACAATGGACTGTATTCTGCAGCTGTTATGAATTGTCGAGCCGATGAGTTTATATGGTTTGAATCACTTTCAAAATAATATAGTTATCGGTACACTAAAACAAATATTGAGTATTAAATACAATCCCCTGTATCCGATTTCGTCTAAACTTTGTATGAAGTTCAAAAATGAGTATTCAATTGAGGGCTCTCCAGATTTCGAGGATCACCTTAGATTTGTCAATCCTATAAATTCCAATCATACACTGAGAGAAGGATATACTAAAATCTACTATATTTTGTATCGTACTAGTGGGATTTCCCGTGAGTATAAGGGTTAGAACAATGTGCTTACTGAATTTTGTCATAAGTGTAACAGGTAATGGTTGACCGAGTCAAGCGAATATTGCTATAATGTCTCTTAAAATCCTTATATGATTTTTAGTATACGCATCGGCATCAATAAGACATCGCTATGTAAAATTTGCAATGTCTATATTCAATTTTGTTGAAAGTATAGCAGACCCTGCTCAAAATATATTCCAATATTAATATTATCGTTGTATAGCATTAAATAAGAACCCTGGTAGAGTAATATGTGCAACATATTATAAAGATTATTTGCAGCAACGAAAATTTATTTTTATCATCTTGGGTATTATACAAAATAATTTGAAGAATCTTCTACCAATTCCAAGACTGTCTGTGACTTATTCTTATACTATATGAACGTGAAGACGATGTTGACGCCAATTTCTACAATCGGATACGACTGAAAATTTACACGACGGATATTTTATTTTAACCCAGTCTGACTATGAATATTATTTTCCTAGTATAAGAATTGTCGTTATACTCTTTCGAGGAAATTTCCAGACCCTTTTTCGCAGGTAGCTTGTCTACCTACCCCGTACCCGCCTTCCCGCCCTCGCCAAGCACTGCACATCAGTTGTTCTTCTGCTGGCGAAGCGAACGCATTAATAGTTTTGTGAAAGTATCAAGAAATAAATACCTATAGGCTCTGGAGGATAATTTGCTAAAGTAAGTATTATATTTTACTCTTTTTCGCATGTATAGTATAATATAAATATTAATCGTAATGATATATTGATATACTGTTCTTTAATCGCTGCAAAAAATGACAAGACTTTTGGTATTTGAATTCCAAACGGATCATTGGTTTTACTTCTGTATGAATTAACCCTTCTCAATCAATTTATATAATTTAGTGTACGTTTTCACTTTTATTTTTATGACTTTTTTTTAAATTGCATACTTGAATGACATAGTAAATCCTCCTCATATATACTTTTTGAATTCTTCGTTTGAAAAAGTTTTAATCACCGTAAAAAATATTTAACAAATTTTGCATTGTACTATGTACATTACTGCAGGGATAATTCAGATAGTTATATAGATCACTGATATGATAGGGGTTATTTGCAAGATTTCAAGCTCGTCTGACAATCACAAACTATTTTTATATAAGTAAGAAATTGATTTGAAAATGGTTCATTTTCTTCATAAGTAAAAACAAACTAGTAATTAAGCTCATGAATTATGATTGATAATATCTTTATATGCATAAATAAATTGTTACGACTATTAAGCGTGTTGTGTTTGAGAAATTTTCTCGTGAAGATTTTACAATGGAGAATGATTGAATTATAAACCGAATACGATTTGTATCGCATTTTACAGAACAGTCTTATTTGCAAAGATAATTCTGTGATACATGCGGATTATAATTCATATCATTATACTACATTGTAAAAGTGACCTTCCGAAATTCCAAAATTCCTATTCCGAGTATTCCTTTATTTACAATATTTTTAGCATCAAGAATTGCAATGCAGCATTGGAATATCTACGCTGTAGTATACAGATATCTGTCATACTGTATGGGTGCCACTCGTCGTCAGTATACTGATGTTTAGTATACGTTGTGACGTGGATTTTATTTAGCCCTCGAACTAGACCGGATGCTAGCCTCCGAGAGCCGTCCACTCGACAATTGGCCAACGTTAATTACCTGAAAAATATGCTGGGCGCCAGGCGGATAACCGCCACGTTCAAAAATATAAACAAAATATATCCTACGGGTACGTAAAGCGTCGGCTCGCTACAGTACCGCGGAGAGGGGTCAGGATTAATTGAAGGATTAGCGGGACGTTGAATAACGACTCGAGCGTTTGAATTTGACAATAAAAAAAATAGAATTTATTCAACAAAATAGAAAAGAAATAGAAATAATAATTTTAACAATCGGGAATAAATTCCCTCGTAGAAAGAACGGCCACAGGTCGTGTAAAAGTGACCCGGCCACGTTTGACGAGCTTTACAATATCTAATAAACTACTAGCTTCCACGTGGGAGAGCAATAACAAGGAAAATCATGCAAAATAATTAAATAACTCGACAAACTCGGTCCTCGTGAGACAATATTTCAACTAGAACGCTAAATAGACTCCACGAGGAGGACTTACAACTAATTAACAGGCGAATATTTACAATGAGTGAGCCTTCTGTTCTTAATAGCGACTAGAAAAATGAAATTGATCTACGAAGTAATATTTACAGATCTCACTTAGACTAACTTAACCTAACTCTGCGAATAACGCGACTAATAATTAAATAGAATTCTTTATTGACTCGAACCCGAAAAACAAAGACTCGAAGTCCAAATAACGAATAGCTATGTCTCTCCCCACGGGAGGAAGAGAGAGCGACAGTGACTGACTACGACTATCTCTGTCGCACTCGTGTACGACAGATATCAAACCCGAACTTAACAAACTATAATATTCGATATTTCTCTACAAAATAATGACTCGAACGATATTCTCTACCACACGGGGACACTGGTGACGGCCTACCCTTCGGAGATCGGTTTAATTCGATTCCAAGAATATCAATTAGCCTCGTGGCTGCTCAAGGCAATATGGCTGACGGCCGTTGCCGAATTCGAATTAGCATGGGTGAGAATGGCTAACGCTTACCGTCTTCCAGCCACCTGAGGAAGGAAGCCTTCTCCTGGCTAAAGTCCATCGTCTAATCCCACGGGGGAAATATTCCTCGGGGAAAAACACTCACTCAACACAAGAAAACAAAAAAAAACTCTAGTAAGCCCACGAGGTTCGAACGCCAAAAAATGATAGTTTTTATCAACGCAATAACGCAGACCGAGCAAAAGGCACACGTGCTAAGAACGCTAGTCTAACGCAGAGTGACTAGACCGCATGGCGCCGGTAATCAGCGCCCTCGTGTTACGGCCAAATATCGATTTTCGTATCGACCGAAGGATCCCTTAAGCATGGCGACCGGTGGTCGCCACGCGCGTAATTCAAAGTTCGCCACGATGATTTTAGCTTGCTACGTCGGAGGCTCACGGGATGCAGGCTCTTCCTGGTGGCGGGAATCTCTTCCACCACCGATATCCCCCGTTGTAGAATGCCCTTGGCACTCCCCCGTGTCCTCTAGATTACTAGCAGGAGGTAGCGTGGCCACTAACTATCCTCCGAAGCTTTTGGGTGGCGTTCGTCGAGTAGGATCCAAACAGTCGATACTGGGACGTCTTGCGTCGGTAGTGGTGTGTCTCTGTCACAGTATCTTAGCCGTCGGCTGGGCCTCGTCTCCCACATGTTAGAGAAAAGTCGTAAAACAAAACAAAAGAATAAATAATATGCTCAGCAGTCTTTAGTCGGTCACGGTCGCCTCTCGGAATTTCTATCGGACCTCGGGGTCTATCTACTCATTCTCTCATTTTCATCCACTCCGCTAAGGTCGTTTAAGGGGTGAGGAGCCTGTCGTAACATGCAATGTTACAACTCCCCCCCCCCCCTTAGACGGACCACTGGGGCGGAAGCGCTTGCAAAACTGACCCATGGACCGAACTCCGAGTGGCGGCCGCACACCGCGTCTTACGTCTACAGATCCGTCTGGATCTGATGGCTTAAACGTAACTTTTCAACAAACTAAACTTTCCCCCGGGGAGGGAATACGAAGGTAATTTTATGAAAACCCCCGGTTAAATTTTTAAGTCATCACACGCTACTCTCCCCCTGCAGAAGGCAGAAAGACAAAAACTTAGGGAAGGGTTCGACTTCCCGAACACTAAAAAAAACAAAATCGAAATAAGAGTCTAATATCTGAAAGCTCGAAACTAACGAACCACACAAAAAAAAATAGCAAAATAAAGGACTATTGTAATTTCATTACCAATAATTTTGACCAAAAACATGACACAAAAAAAAACAAATAAAATAAGAGACTACGAACCAACAAAACAAAACGAAACTAAATACAGGGCGTCAATGCCCGAGTCCTCAAGACTCTATAAACCATGAAAAAAAAAACAGAACCAAAACCCCCCTAATGAGCTCCAGATAACTGGGAGTATTGTCCCACTACGAATTGGCCGGCGCAGTCGACTCAAAAAAAAATATAGAAAAGAAAAAAAAAAAAAAAAACTAATTCGCCGAACTGACCGAATATATTTTTTTTTTTTCCAGCTTCCTGAAAATCCTATTTCCTTAACTCAACCAACAAAAGAAAGAACAAAACACTCGAATCCAATAGTGCTCGAATACTCAGTACCAAACTCAGAACACACGAACGCGAACGGTTTTCTCAGGCCTCGTCGGAAGATGCGTCTTCCACCTCGGATTCGCTGAGATTGACGTCTACCTCGGGGGCGACGTACGGTTTAAAATCTTTTATATGGTGTCGACCGAGTGTCCTACCGGTTTCATCCTCTAGCTCGTACACGACGGGTGATACTACTTTCGTTACAATATACGGTCCCGCGAATTTACGAGCTAATTTTGCAGCTACGAAGTTCGCAGCCGATGATAAGACGCGGTTTCGCTTCCAGACTCGGTCTCCTACCTTATAGTGGCCGTCTCGGTGACGTCGATTATAATATTGCGCCTGCCTAGTGCGTGCATTTTGTAAATGGTGGGTCGCGAGATCTCTTAATTCTTGTAGGCGGTTCATTCTTTCAGCCCACTTCGCCGGACACGGTTCCGGAATAGTCGCCGGACCTTCCTCCGCGCGTCGAAGTTGCACTCTAGGCCGCGGTTCACGACCTAAGTTTAAAAATGCCGGGCTTACTTTCAGTGAACTATGCACTGCGGAATTATATGCGAAACGGAATTCATGCAAATGAACATCCCAGTCCCGATGGTCATTCTCGATATAGGCCGTGATCATCGTCTTCAGAACGCGATTTACCCTCTCAACCGGATTTGCCTGCGCATGATACGGAGGCACGTGAGCGTGTACTATATTGTATTCGGCGCACATGTCATTGACGGCTTTATTTGCGAATTCGGTGCCATTATCAGTGAGAAATACCTCCGGAGTACCCCACCTAGACGAAATTAAATCCTCAAACGCCGCGATAATATTCTTCCCATTGGCTTTACGCAACGGAATGCACTCCACCCACTTGGTAAAAAGGTCTTCGAAGACTAATAAATATTCGTAGCCAGAGCGACTACGAGGAGACGGACCCATGACAGCTGCGACGACCGTCCACGGCTGATTAACTACGCGATCTCCCATCAGACCAGCTGGCGGAGCCTGTTCGACCTTGCACTGTTGGCATGGTTGACAACGGCGGATTGCGAGCACGATATCTCTAAACATGCCAGGCCAATAATAATCCTCGCGGATCCTCGCGTATGTCTTTTCGACTCCGAGATGCCCAGCCTGTGGGTCTTCGTGCGCTTCGATAAACGCTCGGTCGCGATGTTCGGCGGGCAATACTAATTTCCACGGATTAAGGTCTTCCATAATTGGTTCGGTCACCGGATTCGGCCGTAAATAATACAGTCGGCCTTCGAACACCGACCATTCTCTATACTTTTTCGGGGCCTCTAAAACTTCTTGTACGCGCTTAGTGTACCATGGATCTTGAGCTTCATTAATCGCGGCTACATACACGGCTGCGAGGTCCTCGACCTCGTCTTCGTACATTCGCGATAATGCGTCGGGGACATGATGCATAGCTCCCTTTCGATGTATGACCTCGAAGTCATACTCCAGGAGCTCTAATGCCCACCTAGCAAGCCGACCTGTCGGATTATGCAAATTATGCAACCATCGGAGGCTGCTGTGATCCGTTATCACCGTGAAATGATACCCCTCGAGGTACGCGCGAAATTTCTTTATGGCCCAAATTACAGCTAAACACTCTTTTTCTGTCACCGAATATTTTCTCTCAGCTTCAGAAAGAGTGCGGCTCGCATACGCGATGACTCGTTCGACCTCGTCGATGGTCTGAGTCAGGACGGTGCCGATTCCAAAATCGCTGGCATCCGTCTGCACTACGAAAGGTACTCGAAAATCAGGACACGATAATACCGGGGCTGAGGTTAACGCGGATTTTAATTCGTCGAACGCTTGTTCTTGTTCTTTACCCCATTCCCACCGTCTATCTTTGCGTAAAAGCCGCGTTAATGGCTCCGAGGAGCCCGCGAACGCTGGAATAAATCGGCGGTACCACGAGGCCATCCCTAAAAATCGTCGCAATTGTTTCAAGTTCCGGGGTGCCGGATAACTAACAATCGGTTCGATCTTGTCGGGGTCTATTTGTAATCCCTCGTTGTTAACTCTGAACCCCAAATATCTTACTTCATCTCTACAAAATTCACACTTATCGGGATTTAACGTTAGACCAGCCCTCGCGATTTGATCGAAGACGCGTTTGAGCCAGTCTATATGTTTTACAAAATTGTCCGTCACTACAATAATATCGTCCAAATACGCGAAAACATGTGGTTCCATATCCGGTGTAATTAATTTGTCAACTAATCTTTGAAATGTGGCAGGGGCTCCGGTGAGTCCGTATGGCATTCTCGTAAAGTGGAATAAGCCTCTGCCCGGTGCAGTGAACGCAGTGACTTCGCGACTATCTGGGTGTAAGGGAATCTGATGATAGGCTTGACTCAAATCAATCGTCGAAATATACCTCGCGGCACGTAATTTATCTAAAATCCCGTTAATATAAGGGATCGGGTAGGCGTCCTTCTTTGTGACGCTATTTACTTTACGGAAGTCTAAACAAAAACGATAACTGCCATTCGGCTTTTTGACCATGACTATGGGGCTTGACCACGCGCTTTGTGAGGGTTCGATTACACCCTCGGCTAACATCCGATCAACTTCAGCATGGATCGCGGCTTGTACCACCGGTGATACTAAATAATATCTTTGTTTAATCGGCGAATTTCCCTGCGTATCTAAGGTATGCTCAGCTAGGCTTGTTAGTCCTAGTGGGCCCGTGACCGCAGGTAGTTCAGTCTCTAAAAACTCTCCCAGTACCGTTTTCTCCGCTGAAGTTAATTCTGCTATACCATAACACGCGTTGGCTGACCCCGTGGTCGCTGCCAATGACTCGAAAAATGGATTTGTCTCTGTCGGTCCTTCTTTTAGACGCCAAGCATCGTCTCCGCCATATAACTCTAACTCGAATAATCTAATAAAATCCATCCCGAGGATGCAATCCCACGCTACAGACGGGAGTATTCGGATCGCGAGTTCGTGGGTTATTCCTGCCAATTCAATCGGCACGATAAATTCCCCTAAGACTGCTTCGGTGTCGCCGTTTGCCAGTATAACCCGTTCAAAAGCTGGTTTGCTTAAGGCCCGACCATTTTCTTCGGCGATTTTCTTTCCCGAAGCTCCTAAAAAACTTCTGGAAGACCCGGTGTCTATTAGAGCGCGAACCTTCGAATTCCCGATTTTGACTGTTAAAAACCAGCGTGGCTGCAGTTCAAGAGTCTGCATCGGAAAGCATTCTGCATCCGGCTCAGTATAAGGATTATTTGGGCTCGGGTTTTCTATTGGGGGTGACTCCCTTGCCCTGTTCGCGAGCCCCCTGTACCGTTTCCCGGATGACAACGCGAACACGTAGTCGCTATTTCGCCTTTTCTACCGCAATGGTAGCAAAAACGAACCCTCGGCGCTGGGCAATCCCTCCATATATGACCTCTGCGATCACAGTTAAAACAGGTGACCGCTGGTCCACCATCCATTGTTGGCATGGTGTTCGTAGCTACCCTCGCGTCTACGGGGTATGTCGGAGCGGTTGGATTAGCCTGCCGAGGCTGTAGGTTCGCGGTCGCGGTCTCTATTCTTTTCTCTAAATTTGCCTGAATTGCCGCGAGTTGCTCTGTTATGGCCTTTTCCAAGGCCATCTTCCCCCCCCCTTGACCCTTACCGCCCTTCTTCTTCGCTTTCGGAGCGGTTGCGGCCTGCGGTGCCTCTGGTGCCTTCGTGGCTTCGACCGACTCATCTACGGCTGCGAGTGCCTGTGCCTTTTTCGCCTGCTTGGCCTTAGCCTTGCAAGCTAGTTCTGACATGTACGAATCGTCGGCGTCGGCGGGTGGGGGTGGCTTGTACGCTCGCGAGGATGCTAAATTTCTTGCTTTAGCAGTGGCAGCCCGAGCTAATTCTTTAAAACTGGATATTTGATTCCGGTCTAATAAGTTCTGAATCTCCGGCTTAAGATTCTCAAATGCTAAGTCTAGTTGGTCCTCCAACGCGTATGGCCTAGTCATTCGATTTAACAACCCCCGGATGCAGGTCAAGTAGTCGGTCACCGACTCGTTTTCGCCCTGCGTACGCGACGCGGCCTGCTGACGGAATGTTTTATTTACTGTTTCGTCGCCGAACCAGCTTCTAAATTCCTGCCGGAAATCTTCGTAGCTCGACCAGCTATCTCGCTCGAGTCGTAGCCACTCCGAGGCGATCCCCGTGAATACTATCGGCAGAGACTGTATCACTTCTTTGCCGCTTAATGGAGTGGACCTCTTACAATCATCGAGACGGCTTAAAAAGTCCTCCGCGCTTTGTTCACTACTACCTCCGAACCTTATGTTCCACCTTCGTAACGCTTCGACCACCTCCTTGGCTCGGTCTCTACAGTGTGAACGCGCGGGTGTCGTCACGTCTTTCCAGCTGGAGTGCGGGTCATCCCACATCCTCGTGCTGGGATCCCTAACATGGGAGGGTGGGTGGGTAATGATCGGTTGAGGATTTACCGGCGACAGGCTTCGGTTTTGCCTGAAGTCGACCTCTCGGCGGGTGTGGCCTTCCGTTGGCCGTAGTTCTACGCGCGATTGACGTTCCCTATCTTCCCGGGGTTCTACCGCTCCTCTCGGAAGAGATTCTCGCGGTAATCTCCTTAGTACTTCCTGCACCAAGTCCTCGAGGTTTGGTTGGTCCCGGCTATCGCTAATTTCCACCGTTTCGGGTCTTACCCTCGTTCGGTCGGACGCTACCCTCTCGGGTCTATGATATCGGTCCTCTAGCTCTAGCTGTGGGGGCCTGTTATCGCGCAGGACCTCGACCTGTGTACCGCGTAGGTATTCGTGACCGTAGGCAGCTAACGCTCGCGGGTTTACCGTGGATCGGCGCGGCATCACCTCGGGTCTTTCTTCGGCTAGAATTTCCCGGAATGCAGCATGGTCTCTATAAAAATCTCTGTATGCGTCGCTCGCATCTGGCGCGACGCGTGTAGGGATCGGCCTCTGGGGTGAGCTCGCTAAGCTCACCGACGGCCTTGGATCGGCGATCGTTGACATGACCGGTTGAGCTACCGTGTAGATGATGCTCGTGGTCGTTGTCGTTACCGGGCGTGACTCGAAATTGGTCGCGAATGAAACCCGGGTCGGCGAGGGGTTTCTTTGGTGCTCCTGGCTACCACCCGGTCGCGACCCACCGTCTGAGGCGAAAATCGTTTCATCCTCGGGCTCCCAGGGGATCGTAAGCTCGCCCTGACGTCGCCGCCAATGCCGCAAATACCGATCTCTAAGCTCAACGATTGAGCCCGTGGTACTCACGTTTAGCGAACTGAGCAATTGGGATAACTCCGCATGATCTAAATCCCACAAAGCGCATCCGTACGGGGTATCTATTGACGCCATGACTCGATGAGGAAACTAGGACTCAGTTGACACCAAAAAGAAATATTCCGAACGAAGGGAAAAACACGAACGCGAAAAAAAAACAAAATACGCAAACTAACTGAAAGCGCGAAAATCGAACTCGAACTTCCAGGAGAAAAAAAAAAACGAAATCCACAAAAAAAAAAAAAAAAAAAATCACTCACTGAACGCGATACTTGTTCTGAAAGTGCACTTGGACGTGCGTGAAAAAAACCAATCGATTTAAATTCGATCTCGAAAATCAACGCGAACTCGAAACTAAAGATCAAAAGTCCCGAACTAAACTCAATACTTATTCCGAGAGTGCAGTCGAACGTGCGTAATGAAATTACTCGATTTGAAGTCACTCTCGAAAATCAACTCGAACTCGAACTCGAACTCGAAAGATAACCCGAACCCGAACCCGAACCCGAAAGATACGCAAAAAAAAAACTAAAACATACTCAAAGCGCTATACTCTATCTTCTCGACGAGTCTACTCGTCGAGGTAGCCGTGAGTTGAGAACCACTGCTATCATATGGTCCTCAGAACCCACACCTGAGCACCACTGCTACAGCCAGAGCTCAAAATGTGAATCTACGCGACACCTATGATTTTCGAATCGATTCGCAATGACGACGCGTAAACATTCCCCTCGGCGCGGGGTGTACTCAGAGTCCGTCGAGTCTGGACTTTGCTCTTCCCCCACGTTAGAGAATAGTTTCACGAACCCGAAATATAGAATAATGTTAGCCGTTGGATTCTAGACAAGACCCTCGCTAGCTAGCTATTTGAGATTATTTATTTGAAAATTAAATGTTGTTTTCCCCCGGTGATCGTTGTGGTAGGACTTCACTGGTACTCAGTATGTTTCGTTACAGCGGTTCGTCACTATTCGATCACCTGATACAATTTATCCACCACCAGGCATGCACAGGGAAATAGTACACAAAAAAAAACAAACAAACACAATTCAATAACAAGCAGATATTATTTTATAATCTTAATAATAGCGAATGGCTCTTAATATTGAGCTTAGGGGTCCGTGTCCAGTGTCCCTGCGCATATAACGTTTTGTACTACGCTATAATCGAGTATTTTACTCTCTCGGAGAGAACACGGCAAAAAAAAATTAATTCATTAATTTAACCAAAACGTAGAAAAAAATCCGAATCCCTCGAGAGAATTCAACAATTCCCGAACGCAAAATTGTTTCGTGAATCAAAAGAAATACCCGAAGAATAAAATAAGAGAATTTGAATCGCTACGATAAACAAAAGAATTGCCGCGGTACGGCTTCAATACAAAGTCGCTGCGAGCGTACGCGCCGCTGATCCTTCTCCGGTAGACAGAGAAAACTAAATATTTGACCCGAAGTTTCTTGGCAACAGAGAAGCCGTTACCCAAAAGCGAATAATTATTCAACAAAACTACAATTTAATTTTCTCAGGGCCCCACGTTGGGCGCCAATTTGTGACGTGGATTTTATTTAGCCCTCGAACTAGACCGGATGCTAGCCTCCGAGAGCCGTCCACTCGACAATTGGCCAACGTTAATTACCTGAAAAATATGCTGGGCGCCAGGCGGATAACCGCCACGTTCAAAAATATAAACAAAATATATCCTACGGGTACGTAAAGCGTCGGCTAGCTACAGTACCGCGGAGAGGGGTCAGGATTAATTGAAGGATTAGCGGGACGTTAAATAACGACTCGAGCGTTTGAATTTGACAATAAAAAAAATAGAATTTATTCAACAAAATAGAAAAGAAATAGAAATAATAATTTTAACAATCGGGAATAAATTCCCTCGTAGAAAGAACGGCCACAGGTCGTGTAAAAGTGACCCGGCCACGTTTGACGAGCTTTACAATATCTAATAAACTACTAGCTTCCACGTGGGAGAGCAATAACAAGGAAAATCATGCAAAATAATTAAATAACTCGACAAACTCGGTCCTCGTGAGACAATATTTCAACTAGAACGCTAAATAGACTCCACGAGGAGGACTTACAACTAATTAACAGGCGAATATTTACAATGAGTGAGCCTTCTGTTCTTGATAGCGACTAGAAAAATGAAATTGATCTACGAAGTAATATTTACAGATCTCACTTAGACTAACTTAACCTAACTCTGCGAATAACGCGACTAATAATTAAATAGAATTCTTTATTGACTCGAACCCGAAAAACAAAGACTCGAAGTCCAAATAACGAATAGCTATGTCTCTCCCCACGGGAGGAAGAGAGAGCGACAGTGACTGACTACGACTATCTCTGTCGCACTCGTGTACGACAGATATCAAACCCGAACTTAACAAACTATAATACTCGATATTTCTCTACAAAATAATGACTCGAACGATATTCTCTACCACACGGGGACACTGGTGACGGCCTACCCTTCGGAGATCGGTTTAATTCGATTCCAAGAATATCAATTAGCCTCGTGGCTGCTCAAGGCAATATGGCTGACGGCCGTTGCCGAATTCGAATTAGCATGGGTGAGAATGGCTAACGCTTACCGTCTTCCAGCCACCTGAGGAAGGAAGCCTTCTCCTGGCTAAAGTCCATCGTCTAATCCCACGGGGGAAATATTCCTCGGGGAAAAACACTCACTCAACACAAGAAAACAAAAAAAAACTCTAGTAAGCCCACGAGGTTCGAACGCCAAAAAATGATAGTTTTTATCAACGCAATAACGCAGACCGAGCAAAAGGCACACGTGCTAAGAACGCTAGTCTAACGCAGAGTGACTAGACCGCATGGCGCCGGTAATCAGCGCCCTCGTGTTACGGCCAAATATCGATTTTCGTATCGACCGAAGGATCCCTTAAGCATGGCGACCGGTGGTCGCCACGCGCGTAATTCAAAGTTCGCCACGATGATTTTAGCTTGCTACGTCGGAGGCTCACGGGATGCAGGCTCTTCCTGGTGGCGGGAATCTCTTCCACCACCGATATCCCCCGTTGTAGAATGCCCTTGGCACTCCCCCGTGTCCTCTAGATTACTAGCAGGAGGTAGCGTGGCCACTAACTATCCTCCGAAGCTTTTGGGTGGCGTTCGTCGAGTAGGATCCAAACAGTCGATACTGGGACGTCTTGCGTCGGTAGTGGTGTGTCTCTGTCACAGTATCTTAGCCGTCGGCTGGGCCTCGTCTCCCACATGTTAGAGAAAAGTCGTAAAACAAAACAAAAGAATAAATAATATGCTCAGCAGTCTTTAGTCGGTCACGGTCGCCTCTCGGAATTTCTATCGGACCTCGGGGTCTATCTACTCATTCTCTCATTTTCATCCACTCCGCTAAGGTCGTTTAAGGGGTGAGGAGCCTGTCGTAACATGCAATGTTACAACGTATAACGATTCCTTCGAGTCGTGTATAAGAATATTCTGTATACTCAGTGTAGTCAAAAACTGTACCCCAGTATATATGCATCTTCCATCCCGTATGATGGAATCTACTATACAGGGATGTAGTACGAATAAACATATATCTGTGTTACTTTAGACTATACTAGGCACAGACTTAATGATATAACCTGTATACTATAAAACCCGTCCGGATTCTTCCTATACTGTATTTTGATATTTGGTATATTTCAGGGAAATCCCACCGCGGCTATACTGTATGAAGTAAATCACTATATTATTTTGCGGATATTTAGTATATAATTCTCTCAGTGTATAAATTCTCTCCATCAGCATTCAAAGAACATGTCGAGCTTTTGATTTATGTACAGTTGGACATGAAAATGACAGTGCACGGGAACTATCATTGGTATTATGAGTACGTATTGCTACCATTATAGAATGGTATAATTATAAATTTATACGCACTGAATCGGACTGGTACACGGAGAGAATTTTATTGAAGAGATTCCCATACTACGTATCGTAATTTTGGACCATACTTTCAATATGACGATCGTTCCTATACTTACCCGCACGGAAATAAAATATATGCAACATATATGTCGGCCAAAAACAATGTATGTTTGATATTGTCGACATCTATGTCGACATGTATGTGACATATATGCCGCAACATTTATGTTGATATATATTCGAGATATATATCAAATATATAAATATTACATTCTCGGCCAAAAACGAATATGTTACATATATGTCGCATATATTTTTCGCATATATTTTATTTCCGTGTGGGTATATCAAATGTCACCATGAATATAGAAATGTCTTTCTTATATTCATGTAAGATTAGGTATACAAGTATTAGAACGATCGTCATATTGAAAGTATGGTCCAAAATTACTATACGTAGTATGGGAATCTCTCCAATAAAATTCTTTCCGTGTATACTCGGAGAAAAATGGAGCATTTTTTATTTACAGTATATTTATTTTATCTGTGATTATACGGTGAAAACTTATAGATAATACCGATGAACAATAAACTGTTGTCCGTATATTTTTGTTACATGAAATGGTGTATGATACAATAGCTCTTCCATTTTGATGCATTCGCAGGATAAGTTGTAGGAATAAATTTAATATACAAATAAATGAGCAGACAGCTCAGTTTCCAATTCTTGGAATATGAATGATGTTTCGGATTTGTCCGTCATAAATATATATTCAATAATACCAAATTTCGGTCGACCATCATCATCTCCAATACAAATTGTCATACCCTGTTTGTACGTAGTCCCAAATTTTTTCACCCATTTGACAAAAAGCATTTTTTCATCTTTGAATATTTTTACATTTGCGTCAAATTCGACATGCAATTCATTGAGGGTAGCATAATTACCTGGACCAAAACTAAATGAGTCTGAGAATATATCCTTGGACAAGATTTTATCGGCTAAGATTAACTGATTTTTTATTGATATGGTTAGACCAACGTTCCGACGCGATTTGGTGCTTGTAGCTATCGCTTTTGATCCTTGATGTGTGAATTCAAAACGCATAGCCCATAAATGAATGAGAGGGCCGCACTCCCGAATTATTATAGGATAATGGGTGAGATTATGATGTTTTGGTTTTAGAGGTTTGCGAAACAAGTGTTTCCACATTTGATGATGTTCTTCGATTAAAACTCCTAGCAGTGTCGCACATTCTTTATGAACACATGGACACGTTACAAGAACGACTATTTTCCGTAACGTCAAATAGAACTGCCATACTGTGTTGTTTTGGGGAACCATATCACCACACATCAAACCAAAATGTGTGACGAAACACCACATTTCAGAGGCGGACATGTTAATGCTATTTTTTTTAAGGTGGATTTCCGAAACTTCAGGCGGTATGTTACTTCCAACCGGTCCGTAATCATACGACATAATTCTTGAATTCAAATCGTCGAGGGTAAATAAATTTACAACTTGAGTAAAGTACTTAATTATTTCCACCATGTCAAACTCGCACACCCCGCGAAACATATCATGCATTATGTCTACTGACCAGTTATCAACTGCATGGAAATCCGGGAGATCATTAAACACGCACTTCTCCTTGATGCCTGTGAGGGTAACATTATCTATCAGAACGTCATTATCGTACGTTTCTTTTTTTCTTAGCAATTCTACATTTTCAGTGCAAATCTGTTGCATGTCTGATTTATGCATCTTGCAGAAACGGCAGTAGTAATTAGCGCTAAAACTTTCTACGAAACCCAGTAACGTATTAAGACCCAAGTTATCACCTATAATCAATCCCAGTTTGAAATATAGAATTTCGGTTCCGCTTTCTGAGACAATTTCGACTCCATCACGCTCAAGTGAGGATAGTTCTTGGATCAATTCTCTGAAGGCAGCAGAATTACCAAATTTTTTACGATCATTGACATGAAAAATAAGTGCGTGGTATGTCGATGAAATGGCGGAAGTGTACTCGGGAGGAAAACAAGGGATACCAATGTATACGCCTCCTAGTTTATTCACACCGGCATGACTTCCCAAAGGATTTCCTACCTCATAGTCATCGTAATAAAGAAACAACGGGAAGACTGTTTTTTCTGATAGATGTTTCAATTTAGATTTCCATAACTCTCCTCAAATAAAGTTTGATAAGACGTCATTTTCACTCTCTAATTTTTGTTCATAACTCATTGCTTCATTATAAACTCGAGGAATTTCGAAGATAGCTTTAAAAACGCGTCTCAAAGGATAAATTTGGCCTATTACTTCGACTTCGGCAGCATTAACATGACCAGCAGTCGCCTGAATTCGTTTGAACGCTCGTCCTATGACATACGATCTAGGTAGGAAGAAATAACCCTCATTTACCAGCATCTCGAAACATTGATGCTCCGTTTGAAATTCGTTGAAAGCGGAATCCAGTAAGTCAAAGTTGTGAGACATTTTTTGAAAAATATTAGAAGATGCGTTTTCAGAAATCTGCATTAACGACTGAAATTCGTCACGTAAGATTTGAACATCATCTTTGAAGAACGACTGGAATAATTTTAAAATGGACTGAACGTGACTTCTTGGTAACGTAGGTAAGCTGTACAAACTAGAGACCAATTTAAGAACGTCTTGGTTTATTTTGCTTCCCAAATCTAAGGGCATCGGCGGGTTCACATTTTGTTGTTCAGTTTCACTACTCAAGAGTGATGGCGTGGTACTTGACTCATTGATAACCAAATCTACATGTACCTGGCAAGAGGATGGTGTATCATGCGGTAGACTAGATATTTCATCATTATCAGTCCTCTCTGTGACTGAATCATTGTGATGTGCCGACCAGTGTTTCCGATAAGAATTAATACTAAGAAATACACGCAGGCAATCCTTTTCTGCACAATGAAATCGACTATTAGCATGAAGATGATGAAATAATTTCAAATGCTTCCAAAGATCGTTGAATGTTGAGAAAGTATGAGTACAAATATGACACAGTGGCATGATTGTAACGTGTATATACCTACGTATCACCTTTCTTATTATATAGTAGTATAAGTTAAATAGTAAGTATAAAATGCTAGGTTAAAATCGATATAAATCTATAACACAGCCTTAATTATTTTGAGTATCGAATACTATGTGGTAGTGTCCGCGATATCATTTATAAGCGTGCTCACGCTGGGTATATTTTTCGCGAATTCATCCTGTATGGCGTATATACGCTGCTGCACCGTTAACCAGGGAAGCTCTGCTGCGCGTGGATATTCGAGTTGCAGAGCGAAGAAGCACTGGAAGGTTGTGTCGATTGCAGCTAAAACACTGTCGGTACGGTATTTCACGGTGTTGATGCAGACAAAATAGTGCTCTATGGCTTTCAGACTTTCCCCAACGACAATAGCAATTGGTTGTTCCGTTAAACCGTACTTTTCGTGCTTCCTTTTTCGAGCAGCAAATCCAGTTTCTAATTCGGTAATGCTCTGCGACAAATAAATATTGAGAGGAACGTTTTCTCAATGCTCGACCTTGGCGAGTTTACACTATATTCAAAAAAATTAATGTTGAATTACCGTGACGTGCAGCAAGAACTCATTCGGTATCTCAGCTTTCGTTGGTCTCCAAGCTGGCTTTTTTCCCACCTTTATGTATGGGCATGGTAGGAGCAACGGGAGAAGTCTCAACGCGAATACTGCTAAGCAATCTATGAATAATACAATAGACAGATAGATCTATAGCTAAAGATGACGTACAAAAATATGTGATGGATTCATAAAGTATAGTATTGCATCTCACCAGATGTAATTTGAACAGAGTCTTGATCATTTTTATTACTGAAAATATTTTCTGGAAGTAGATCCAATAATTCTCTCACAAACGAATCATTTTTTTTTCTGTTGCAGCAATATTTTAGTATTTCACTTTGAAATACTGGCCACTGTGCATAAAATGACAACGTTTTGTCTGGGTGGACTATTGCAAATTGATAACTTCGTATTTTATCTCTGAGAGTATATGGGGTATTCCAAAATATTTTTAATGGTCATTTACCCCGACCCCCATCGATTTCCGAATAAATTATTCTGACGGTAACCCTAGACTCAGGTATGATTGCTGAATTATTTTAGGATTTTGCGATGTTTTCTTTGTAAGTTACAATTTTATGAAAATCGCACTTTTCGGCAACAGCTCTTTTTTCATCCTATTCTAGTTGGCAACCAAGGTATCCCATGGGAAAGTGACTGGTGCAGAACTGTCCAGTTTTTTGATATTCTTTGAAATGGAAATATTTGTAGATTTTTTTGGACACCGGAAGTGCCGAAATTCTCGGTTCGAAAATCAAAATCGTGGATTGCAAAAAGTCGCCGTGATTAATTTTCTTGCAATTTGTAGACAAAATTCGACATCGAAGGACGGAATTTTCACGACCAGGCCGAAGTTGGGCCGACATCGGGCTTAGGAGGTATGACTATTTTAATCACGCGAAAATTCATATTCCGGCGTTATTTTTGTTCATATTATTATTATTAGTATTGAAATTATTAAAATTATCATTATTATCATCATCATTATTATTATGATTATTATCATTAATTGATAATATTAATAATGATAATTTTGATAATTTCAATAGTAATAATAATAATAATAACAAAAATAACGCCGGAATATGAATTTTCACGTGATTAAAATAGCCATGCCGCTTAAACCCGATGTCGGCCCAACTTCGGCCTGGTCTTGAAAATTCCGTCTTCCAATGTCGAATTCCGTCTACAAATTTCAAAGAGATCGATTACGGCGACTTTTTGCAATCCGCGATTTTGATTTTTGAACCGAGAAATTCGGCACTTCCGGTGTCTAAAAAAATCTACAAATATTTCCATTTTAAAGTACGTCAAAAAACTGGACAGTTCTGTACCAGTCACTTTTCCATGGGATACCTTGGTTGCCAACTAGAATTGGATGAAAAAAGAGCTGTTGCCGAAAAGTGCGATTTTCGAGAAATCGTAACTTCTAAGAAAAAAATTGCAAGATTTTCAAATAATTCAGCAATCATACCTGAGTCTAGGGTTACCGTGAGAATAATTTAATCGGAAATCGATGGGGGTCGGGGTAAATGACCGTTCAAAATATTTCAGAATACCCCATATATATATATATATACTAGGGGGGCTCCGCCCCCCTGCGCGCTACGCGCGCCAACCCCCCATGTCATATGCATTCATTAATGTATTTTTTATTCGGTCCCAAAGTAACGGTTTCAGATTCAGATTCGATTACAACAGTTAATTAATTGAGGAATTCAATGGAGTTGAGGAGCGTAAAGTAAACTATAGGGTGACTTGACTCAAATTCGGATTATTGCGCAGAGCAGCATCATCTTCCTATATTTTTCGGAATCTAATAACAAATATAATTATAGTTTCGTGCGTTTCAATCAGCCACGTATAATGACCAAAGCCAGATATTCATGCGCAAATAACATGGTTTTGCCATATTTTCTTATGAATAAAAAGTAAACTTAATCAAAAACCTCATCCCATACTATATTTTCAATTATATCTGAATTTGTTAAAGCATTTTCTATAAATAGTTTATCCCTATTTTTGCATCTTGATAGAGCTACGTATAATTGCCCGTGACTGAATAAATCTCTACAAAAATAAATTCCAATTTTGTCAAAGCTTTGTCCCTGACAATTGTTAATCGTCATTGCGAAGGCTAATATAATTGGAAATTGCCTACGGTATAGTATAAATGGTAAAGAAGAATGTTCCCCTGTATCCATAAGAATTCTTGGAATCAATATTACGTGTCCAGTTTTCGATCCTGTAATTATTTCAACTTCTATATTCAATTAGAATAATCTTAGAATTTTCAACCGAGTTCCGTTACACAACCCATCATTCATACTCAAATTCCTAATTAGCATCACGATGGCACCTATTTTTAAAATCAATTTATGCACGGAAAGTCCCGGAAATTTTAAAGAATTCAAATATCCAGTAGGATAATTTAATTGAACATCTTGGTCGGTATCGTCTATTCCTTTATATTTCGCGTAATCGATACTATAATATGTTTTTTCTTCTTTATCAATTTTCCTCTATACCCTATCGTTTGATTTGTATATGTCTTCATTGTGACATGCCAAAATGGCACAATTCGACAAATTTTCTGACTCGTCATTAATCGACCCATACACTTCTTCACAAATATCGTTAGACTTCCATTCTGGTGGTATAATGAACGATTTAATTTTTGCTTCTCCTATTTTTAACAGAAATGATGCAAAATCAATGTCATTTGCTCTCATATTAGTTTTTAATTTTATTATTTCAAAATTCTCCCATAGGTGAGAACATTTTATTGTTTCCTGAATTGTGTTAAATTTGGAACCGTTTTCTATGACCGGAAGGATTTGACGCAAATCTCCTCCCAAAATAACTAATTTACCTGCAAATGGAAGATTTTCGAGATCACAACAATCTCTTAGGGTTTTGTCAATAATTTCTAAAGCTTTTTTGGGAATCATAGAAGCCTCATCCCATATTATAACATCGCATTCCCGTAATTTTTTCCTATCGGAATCTAACTTCAAAAATGGTGACTCGGTGCTTGATGAATCTAAAGGTAACCGAAAAGTTCTATGACTCGTCATACCTCCGGGTAATAAAATTGATGCTATACCTGTCCATGCCATAGATATAATTTTCTTTCCTTCACTTATAAAGTAATGTATTAATGTTTTATATAAATAAGTTTTTCCTGTACCACCCGGACCGTCAATAAATATAGTTCGTTTCTTATGTTCATCGGTTATGTAGTTGAAAATTACCATTTGTTCAGCATTAAACGTTTTTATCGATGTCTCATACAATTCTTTATTGATTAATAGTATAATCTTTTCATCTTTTAAATTTTGATTTATTATTATTTTATCTGGTTCAGGAAGTCCAAATTCAGAGCAATTTAATCCTTCCAAATTTAAAATATCATTAATTTCTGTTGAAGCTTTGTATTCCACGTTACGCTTGAAACCTTCGCAGAAATATGGTTTGAACTTTTCCCAAATTTGATTGGAAAAACATATTTTATCCGAAATGATAAACCAAGCGAAAAATGTTCGTAATTGCTTCGGCATTGTAATGAATGGAGATGGAGTTGCTACCAATGTAATGAATAGAGATCGTTGTTCTTATGGGTAAGATAGAGCTATCGTTGAGTTCGTCCCTCGTTTTACACCTTAAGGTAACCGGATTTCAGGTAATAGGAGATTGATGTGAATTTATATATAATAACAGAATAATGGTTTATTACTAGTGATTACAGAGATGGTAGAACCATCTGTACACGTTATTGAGTATAAGTGATGAGTGATTTTGAGTTAGTGTTTTATAATATCGAGAGCTAGTTAGGAGTGAGTGCTCTCTTTGACGATTTTGGTGCAAGTGCTGGAGCGACTGCTCTCGTTAATAATTCTGGTCGAAGTGCCCGATGCGAGTGCAAGTGGAAGCTACTGGTGATCTGCTTGATGAGCTAATTGATGAGATCATTCTTTGTTCCATTGTTCTCCCGGGCGTGAGCGTGCTTATGGAGGTGCGTATAGGTAGGGATGAAGTTCTGCGAATGTAAGGATGGAAGCTCTTTCTGATTAGAGACAGTGAGACTGGATGCATGCAGGATGTTATGTCTTCGGTATTGATAGTGAGGGTAATAAAGAAGAGTATCGGATAGGTATAGAGTAGGTATGGAATACGTAACAGCATCATAACGTCACGTGCTTCTTCGAAAATATCGAAAATATTCTTGTCTGTCTCAATTAACCCCATCGCTATTGCAGTTTCTTTATAAGTTAAATAGTTGATTCCGTCATAACTTTTTAGATCATTAAAATTCAATGCTCCTGTTACACGATGTAGTATTAATTTCAAATGAAAACGTTTTGTATCTTTTGAACTTACGTTATTCATGCGTCCGATAATTTTCGAAAAAGTTTTCCGCTTTACCCAAGTTTTCCTAACCGGATCGAAGAGGTAATTTTTAGGTATGTTACATATAAACTTTTTTTTGCATTTTCGTCTTTATTATTCAATTTAAACCAAGCGGTCAAGGTTGTTTCCTGGTTCTGTAGTGCTTTCTCTTCTTTGTGTTCTTCATGAATAATTTTTTGTTGATTTTCTGTGTGAACTGCCAAACGAACTATACTGTGTGATCTTCCTGAAAGCGGTAGTTCTTCAATGTGCCAGGCAGCTTCCATAGGGCTTAAATAACGACTATCCATGTATTCCGTAATTTCATCATAAATTCCGTTTTCATTAGTTTGTTCATCTGTTTCTGTAAATTTTTTTTAATTTTACGTATGCCCGATCATGTCCTTGATGTAAATATTTATAAATATATTTTTATCCTACATGCGTCAAAATAACCCCATATCGAGCATGTCTTACCGGACAGAAGACTCACATATCTCCCTTGGTCGTGATATGTTATTCGACGCATGCGCAGACACGCGATTTGGTTACTTATCAAACCTAGGGAGCAAAAGTGCGCGTCATAGGCATGATATGAACGCATTACATGAAGCTGTCAGGGAGACAGGCGCGATTTTGATTCGGGTGAAGCTGCCCTCGCTTCGCTCGGTCAGCAAACTTCACCCGAATCAAAATCGCGTACGTCACCCCAACAGCATCGTGTACTAATGCGTTCATATTATCATGCCTATGCGCACGTTTGCTTCTTAGGCTTCATACCTAACCAAATCGCGTGAAAGCGCATGCGACGACTACATATCACGGCCGAATGAGATATGTGAGTCTTCTCTCTCGTAAAACACGCTTGAAATCGGGTTAGTTTGATGCATGTATGAGAAAAAATATCGTATGTCGTTCGGGAGAGAGGCGCGATTTTGATTCGGGTGAAGCTGCCGTCGCTTCGCTCGCGCAGCAAACTTCACCCTCATCAAAATCGCTCACCTCTCTCCCTAACAGCATAATCTACTATTAATGCTCATAATCGAAGCACAGTATTCAACATTGAAGTGACAATTATATTTTTCAAGTAAAACCGGATTGTAAGGCAGTACCATAGAATTATTAACCTTGACTGTCTCACCTCCAATTTTTCGATTATATATATGACCTGCATTACAGTTATCGATACGTTTATATTTCGGAAAACCATTTTTGTCAAATGTAGTTTGATTACAAAAAGCTTCAGGAAAATTTTTGAAGCAGAAATTTTTTTTTACGTCGTAACACAGCGAATATTCTGTGTGTGGACCATGTAACATGCGTTTGATCAATAACTCTTGTAAATGTGTGTTATCCGTAGGAATCTCGGCTCTAATATATTTATCTATCATATTTGGGTTTAGCAATTTATTTTTATGGTTTACAGTGAATAATAAATGAGCATGAGGAAGCCTGCGCTTTTGAAATTCTATAGTGTAAACATATGCCAATACGTTCCCAAGAATTTTGCCACTCATTATATCAGATATTATACAACGTAATTTGGAATGAAAAGGCGTACAGTTATATTCGGAACATCGTTACATGTAGTTCCAACAGGAAATTCTTTCAATATTCGTTTCATTTCTGGCCAATTTGGATTAGTCGTTATGGTTAGAAATAAATCTGGTCTACCAACTGCCCTTGAAATAGCCATTGCATCCTGATATAGTTGATGCATGTGGCGAGGACTTCTAATATATGTTGTTGGTAAAACAAACATATTGCCTAACCTTTCCCTGTTTTCAAAATTATTTGAGTCGTTCATTGCACTTCGAGCTACGTGGTCAATCAAACCCTGATAACATTCAATTCTTAATTGTTTTCGATTATATCTAATATAATTTAATCTATTACTTTCTATGATAATATAAGCTTGTATTACGTATTGTTGAGTTAATCTCCCAGAATACAATATAGGATTGAATTTACGTTTTGGTCTATATGCTAAACGGTGTGAGTAATATTGAAGAGCTGACAGTCTTTTTTCACTATTAGGATTTTGTGCAAATGAACAACTCCATCCTAAATCACACGAAGGAAACATAATAGGAAAAATCATGGGGTCAAAGTGAAACGATAATTTATTTAGAAATGTATGACTATCAACCCCTGGGGGGAGATTCTTCCGATATACACATAAGTCGTAAGCCGATGGTATTCGACCATCTTTCGATACGATTAAAGCTGCACATTCAGCAGTGGAAGGAATGTTGTATCTTTTTCTATCCAAACTAATGTTTCGAACAAAATATAAATAATATTCTGATAATGAGTGTGTTTTGGTGAGTTCGTATAAATGTTTGTATTTTTTGGCATATGGGTTAGTGCCATTCAATATGTTTTGTATCATTTCAATGTGTGATTCAACTAAATTCTTGTTTTCTTCAATCCTGTTTTGTATTGCGTCACAATCATCGTAAATGTAAATCTGTCCATGATCGGGAATTTCATTTGTTTTAGCAACAAGACTATTAGGAATACTGTGACGAACTTGACCTTGAATTTTTAAATTATATATTCCTTTTTTAAATTCATTTATGACGTTTGCATTAAAACTTGCAAAAGAAAAGCGGTTATTATAATGACGTATTAATTCCCGACATTTTTTGTCGTTTAATAACATATCTCTCAAGATTTTATCATAATCACTTAATGGTGGTAGCTTTATTTTTCCGTAGTGGCAGCTACTTTTTTTTGAAAATTCTATCGACCAAAAAACAGCTGAGCAGTATGGGCATATGTAGTTCATATCTCCAAAATCTGTATAGTTATTGATGATCACTGAGTTTTTATGTATATGATATAATTTAGCGGCTTGAATAGGTCTTCTTTCATTTATACGACATTCGTTCATATTAGAGACTTTATTATTCTCTCTTTTATTATGTAATCATTTTTCATTCATACCCTCAATTTTATCTTTCATTCGTTTTTTACCTAATCGTTCCTCATCCATAGCTTCAACTTTATCTTTCGTTCGCTTTTTTCGTAGGCGGTCTTTATCCTTCACTTCAACGTTATCCTTCTTTCTCTTTTTCTCCAAGCGGTCTTCATCCATAGTTGCAATTATATCTTTTGTTCGCTTTTTTTGTAAACGGTCTTCATCCATAGTTTGTACTGTATCCTTCGTCCTTTTTTTCTTTAATCGGTCTTCATCCATGGTTGCAATTATATCTTCCGTTCGCTTTTTTTGTAAACGGTCTTCATCCATAGTTTGTACTGTATCCTTCGTCCTTTTTTTCTTTAATCGGTCTTCATCCATGGTTGCAAATATATCTTTCGTTCGCTTTTTTTGTAAACGATCTTCATCCATAGTTTGTACTGTATCCTTCGTCCTTTTCTCAATTAATCGATTTTGATTCATGTTCATTTATTCTATCTGTATTTCTCTTCTTTGTTAATGCGAATTCTGTTAAATTTTTGACTTGTCTTTCCTCATTAATTCTTGTTTTATTGTTTTTGTAATATAACCTATTACGGTTATTTTTTAAAAATTTGTAATTCACACATTCTATAATATTATAATGACCTTCGTCGATTTGTCCAGAAAAGCGAAGAACTAACTTGTTTATTATTCATCATGAAGTTATCACTCGAACTAGGTAATATTAGAGGAGGATGGGCTCTATCAATCAAGTCGAGTCAGTAAAATGTGTTCGCCTGACGTTTCGGCAGTTGTGTGCTGCCCTCATCAGAGGCTATTTATTAACAAAAAATTTTTAGGAAATGGTCAATAATTTGACATACATAACAAGCAATTAGATTTACAAGAAAACTGAAGCAAATGCACATGAGAAGTGAAAGACCATGGTCAGCAGATTGACCCGCATACAAACGATAATATTTACAGTGTACAAGGAAATTAAGTCAGAAATGCAGTCAAAACAAATACAATGGTAGTCGAATAGAAATATAACGTAAACACATGGATTGACTTATAGTATGCTAGTCAGAAGGAACTCGAATTACCTTATTAAAATTAGTGATCTGTGAAAAACCTTGGTGTCATGAACACCATTGCTGCACTGCAAGATAAGCGATGTGTCATCTTGTGCTCGTGAAGACGTTTGATCAAGCATAGAGGTGTGGCACCTTACTTTATATAGTCTAATAGGTAGAGGCTCGTCTATTGTTGACATCCGAGCCTATGACGTCAATGCCTGCGATTGACGTCAAAGACTGACGTCAATGAATGTTTATGTTGAGTTGAGCTAGTGTCTGAGGCCAAGTTTTTTCACGCACAATGGTAAGAAATAAATACGTCTAGGAACAACTTTTAGATCTTAACCTATGCAACATATTAGAGTACGGCAAGTGTAATTTTTTAGTGTCTTCCTTCTTGTTAAGACTGTTCGGTTGTAAATTAATCCGTAGCATCTCTGAGGTGATGCGTTTAGACCAGACAGATTCTCTATCAAGAATAACCGCATTACCCCAATCAAACGTGTGGTTAGACTCTATTCGGTGTATAGAAACAACAGAATGAACTTCTGCATTTTTCTTCAAGTTATCTTTATGTTCTTTCAGTCTAGTCTTGAGTTCACGTTTAGTTTCACCTACATAAGACGCGGAACAATCATTACATTGGATCTTGTATACTACGTTACATTTATCATGTTCGTCCATACGGTCTTTACCTTTGGTAACTATAGATCTTAGGTTACTATTTACATTAAACACAGGTGTCAAGTTTAATTTTCTCAGTGAGCATCCTAGTCTCTCTGAGAATCCGTTAATGTACGGAATAGGTACTATCTTGCGTTTAGCGGCGGATGGACCGTTCACTACCATGATAACTGAGGTGTTTCCTTCTGGGTCGGTAACCGTGATAACAGTGTTGGTGTTTTTAGTATGTGTGTTCTTGGATTTAAAAAAAAAAAAAATTCACAAAAAGGATACGCCACTTAGACCCATCATTTCAGCTATTGGCAGTCCTACGTATGGGATTTCTAAGTTCCTTAGTAATTTATTAATTAAGAGTATACCCAAAGCTGATTCTTACATTAAGCATAGTTGGCATTTGATTGATAAACTTAGTAATATACAGGTACCGGAGGATTTTATTTTGATCTCTTTAGACGTTATCTCGTTATTTACTAATGTACAGTAATGTTCATCGATGGTGTCCCTGTGACTCACTATTTTTCCTAGCTTTTTTTCAAATCAAATTTCCCTTCTACAAATATTTTATTTGCCAATGACCAGTGCCTTACTTCGTGACACTGCTCCACCTCGCAGCTGTCATATTCCTAACGACCTGAAGGTTCCACTGGTCACGGACAAATAAAATATTCGTAGAAGTCAAACTCGATTCTGGAAAAAATAGTGAGCCACGGGGACACCATCGATGAACATTACTGTACCGACAGAGCTAGTAAAGACAGCGATCGTAAACAGATACTCGTTCATTTCGAAGCATACCACCATGCCTTTGAGCGAACTATTAGCCGGTGTAACTTATCTACTTGATAATGTGTATTTTCAGTTTGACAATCAGTATTACAAACAAATCTTTGGTTCCCCCATGGGGTCTCCAATTTCACCGATTTTAGCAGACCTAGTTATGGTTGATTTAAAACGCGACTGTTTGTCAAAGTTGAATTTTCGACCACTATTTTATTTTCGTTATGTAGATGACATTATCATGTGTATTCCTAGCGCTAACGTAGACTATGTGACTAATATTTTCAATGGCTACCATGACCGCCTCCAGTTCACACACGAACTCGAGGTCGAGCGCAAGTTAAGCTTTTTAGATGTTTATGTGATACGAGACGACTCAAACGGGTTAATCACCAACTGGTACAGAAAACCTACGTTTTCTGGAAGATTCTTGAATTTTGACTCGATGCACCCTTTGTCTCAAAAGCGAGGAATAGTATTTAATTCAGTTGACAGAGCTATATCGTTATCTCATTCTAAATTTCATGCGGAGAATTTGAATTTAGTAAGAACATTGCTACGGGACAATAACTACCCGGACGATTTCTCTGAAAGGCTAATAATTAAAAGGGTAAAGCACTTGAAATCCAAGAACACACATACTAAAAACACCAACACTGTTATCACGGTTACCGACCCAGAAAGAAACACCTCAGTTATCATGGTAGTGAACGGTCCATCCGCCGGTAAACGCAAGATAGTACCTATTCCGTACATTAACGGATTCTCACAGAGACTAGGATGCTCACTGAGAAAATTCAACTTGACACCTGTGTTAAATGTAAATAGTAACCTGAGATCTGTAGTTACCAAAGGTAAAGACCGTATGGACGAACATGATAAATGTAACGTAGTATACAAGATCCAATGTAATGATTGTTCGGCGTCTTATGTAGGTGAAACTAAACGTGGACTCAAGACTAGACTGAAAGAACATAAAGATAACTTGAAGAAAAATCCAGAAGTTCATTCTGTTGTTTCTATACACCGAATAGAGTCTAACCACACGTTTGATTGGGGTAATGCGGTTATTCTTGATGGAGAATCTGTCTGGTCTAATCGCATCACCTCAGAGATGCTACGGATTAATTTACAACCGAACAGTCTTAACAAGAAGAAAGACACTAATATGTTGCATGGGTTAAGATCTGAAAGTTGTTCCTAGACGTATTTATTTCTTACTATTGTGCGTGAAAAAACTTGGCCTCAGACACTAGCTCAACTCAACATAAACATTCATTGACGTCAGTCTTTGACGTCAATCGCAGGCATTGGCGTCATAGGCTCGAATGTCAACAATAGACGAGCCTCTACCTATTAGACTATATAAAGTAAGGTGCCACACCTCTATGCTTGATCAAACGTCTTCACGAGCACAAGATGACACATCGCTCATCTTACAGTGCAGCAATGGTGTTCATGACACCAAGGTTTTTCACAGATCACTAATTTTAATAAGGTAATTCGAGTTCCTTCTGACTAGCATACTATAAGTTAATCCATGTGTTTACGTTGTATTTCTATTCGACTACCATTGTATTTGTTTTGACTACATTTCTGACTTAATATCCTTGTACACTGTAAATATTATCGTTTGTATGCGGGTCAATCTGCTGACCATTGTCTTTCACTTCTCATGTGCATTTGCTTCAGTTTTCTTGTAAATCTAATTGCTTGTTATGTATGTCAAATTATTGACCATTTCCTAAAAATTTTTTGTTAATAAATAGCCTCTGATGAGGGCAGCACACAACTGCCGAAACGTCAGGTGAACACATTTCACTGACTCGACTTGATTGATAGAGCCCATCCTCTAACAAACCTAACTTGTTTGTATCACTGATTTGTCCATAAATTGCGGGAACGTCATAACCATCTCTATATATCGAAACACAAATATTATGAATGCTAACAAAAGATTGTATTTCGACTTCTCCACCGTGTACACTGTTAGTAGACATATGTATTTTATACGAATCGTTATTTGCAATTTTCAAACCGTATGACTCATCGCCGATTATAAAATCCTCATACAACGACCATTTGTTCACGATATCCAAAACTATTTCTAATCTGACTTCTCCATGTTTTTCTTGATCGTTATGTATAAAATACGAAAAACACCAAAATAAGCAATTACCATCACCTACTATTGGTATTGTAACCGAACGGCTTGAAATCATCTTCTTTTTACTTGTATTTCTTTGGTTATTATGAAGAATCACAAAATTGATACCTATTTCGTATTTCAATATTATGTTATTGAACGATATCCTTTTTGTTAGCTCCAAATGCTATATCCTGCCCCGGTTCCGATCTTATGCAATTCTTTAAACCTCGTTTACCGTTATTAGCAGTTTTGAAAGGGAAACCTTAGAACTTCGTAAAAAATGTATTGGTCTATTACTTTTATACCTGTATACCTATATATACGTATACATGCGTTTAACATTCATATCATGGCGCAAAGCAGCCGTATATCATATCGCAATGCAGCCGTATACTATTGCACAAAACAGTATTTTTTTCTATAGTTTCTTTGATTCTTTTTGAATCGTATTCACTATTTTGTGTGGTCTATTTGATTACTTGACTTTCGATTCTGTTGTTCAGAGTTATAATGAGTTTTTCTTTTTACAACCCACAGCGGCAACTTGGACCAAATTCCACCAAATTTGTTTACGGTTCGGCAAGATTCGATTCTGTGTCGTCTGTATTAAATATGAATCTTTCGCACCACAAATTTGAATTTAATTCAATTTAAATTCAAGCTATTTGGTTACAAATGACGTTTCATCGCATTGACGTCAGTAATTTGTAACTACATTTCGTTTGTTCACAATGAATGAATGTACAATAAAATTGAACTTTTCAAATATCTCATTTCTCCAATTCGAACAGGTGATTCTGCACACAGGGATGCTTGAAATTCTGAATCGTTGTTCTTGAAAAGGAACAGTGACCTTTAAGAATTGTGACGTTTGTAATCACAATGTAAAGTTATCGGCGGTGTAATGAGTATATTAAATCTGGGGGGAACCTGTGAGCATAGTGCGGACCCAGAAGATGTATGAGAAATACCCAGAAATTGTGGGAAATTTATGGGGCTGTCCGGGGATACCCAAGGATAACTGAAGAGAGCCGAGGACTTTATACTTTATACTATAAAGAGACGTCGCCGTCGTGTCAATATCACAGGGAATCATGAGCAATGATGGGTGAGAACTGTGACCCTATGGGAATAACTTGAACGGCCGTGGATACCGAGCATACTCGGGGTTGTTCGAAGATGCCCGAGGATACCCGAGGAGAAGGAGTTAGCCGAGGATACCCGGGGGGGGCCTAAGGGCCGAAGGGGGCCCAAAAAGCCGAACGGAACTGAGGAGGCCCACAAGGCCGAGCGTACCTGAGGAGGCTCTGGAAGGGTCGAAGGGAGCCGAAAAGACCGAGCGGAACAGAGGAGGACATGGAATCCGACACGGCGGCGACCTTTGACCTTTGACCTTTGACCTTTGACCTCGAAAATCTATAGAGAAAACAAAAGAATTCTGGGAAAAATCCATGGGGATTACCCATAATTCCCTAGAATACTGACACGGCAGCGGGGTCGGCAGCGAGAGCGGGGGGGGGGGGGCGAGCGGAGTCGAGGAGGCCATGGAATGTCCGACACGGCGGCGGCGACTGAATTATATAATATAGCATGATATATCCTCCTATATTATATAATTCAGTCGCCGCCGCCGCCGCCGCCGCCGCCGTGTCGGACAATCCACGGCCTCCTCGACTGCGCTCGCCCCCCCCCCCCCCCCCCCCTCGCTGCCGCCCCCGCTGCCGTGTCAGTATTCTAGGGAATTATGGGTAATCCCCATGGGTTTTTCCCAGAATTCTTTTGTTTTTCCCATAGATTTTCAAGGTCAAAGGTCAAAGGTCAAAGGTCGCCGCCGTTTCGGATTCCATGGCCTCCTCTGTTCCGCTCGGTCTTTTGGGCTGCCCCCCCCCCCCCCCCCCCGCCCCCCCCCCGCGGCGCCACCTTAGCACCGCTCGGCTTCCTCCCTGGGGGAAACCTAGGAATTCTGGGGAAAAACACGGCGGCAGCGGCGGCGGCGGCGACTAAATTATATAATGTAGAAGGATATATATATATATACTAGGGGGACTACGCCCCCCTGCGCGCTTCGCGCGCCAACCCCCCGTGTTAGTAGTAGTTTTTATTAGTCGTTATAAGATCCAAATAATCCGCGAACATTGTATGTTTTTCGAAAAATGATCAAATTTTTTATAAAATCCAGTGTCTAGTTTGTGACTTCCGATTATATATTCTCTTCACATTGGCTATCAGGTACTAAGAATTCAGACTATATTTTATGCTTCAGACTTTATATATAAAGTATACGCTATTTATACTTAGCATAATAGCGATATAACAATTATTGCAACAGTTATCGTTTCCACACCATTTCGCAGTAGAACGTTGTTGATATTTAGAGTCCTACAATTTGCCATTAAATATATATTATAATTGTATAATATTATTCATTTATTGACAGATTTGTTGTACATCACCATGAATATATTTAAAATTTGTTCAATTATCGAATATTGTAATTGTATAAAGAGTAAAACTGATCTGACTCTACGTCTCAATTTACAATAAAATGAACATCTATTGATATTGTAATACAACGTGATTCAGATTCGGATCCAGTCGTCCAGGTCTTTGGCCTCATAGTTCACGTATTCCATGTCCCCCGCTTTGTAGTTCTTGTAGTACAGGTCCTCCCCTTCATATATCAAAGCGCAAAGCATTCATATATTAAGGCGCAAAGCGGCCATATATGCATGCGCAAAGCAGCATGGTTGTGGTTGTCGGTCCTCTGTTGTATATATTATGGCGCAAAACAGCCATATTTTCATGCGCAAAGCAGCAAGTTTTTGGTATATCTTTCTACGAATAGAAAGTAAATTATTCATACGGTATACGGGACAAACGGTAATGATGATAATTTTCCTGTATCTAGCAAAATCTTTGGAATGAATGATTTGTATATATATATTCAATTTCTATTATATATTACTAAGATTTTCTATTATCCTCGGACTCTACAATATCTTTATCGTTGACGCGTCTTCGTGCCTCTCTTTCTTGCCATTCTTCTTCTTCAAAATCACGCCATATTTCTGCCTCTACCGCGTAACGTTGGGCTTCCTCGACTTCCGCGAACTCGGCTAACAGCTCTTGCTCTCTAGCGGCTTGTTGTGTCTGTTCCATGTGTTCTACGTATCCAATTTGTTCCAATATTTCATCGATCTCCGAATTTTTTAAATCGTCTATTATAATAATTTAATTAATCTTTAGTGATATCACGTTCCAATTAATGTATTAATCACGCTAGTACGTAATTAAATACATATCGATATTACATACTCTGCTCCACTGGTGGCAATCCGCGCCGTTCCATCTCTGTTCCCAGCATTGTTAACGCTTCTATCAACCCCACATATATTGCGTCCAATTCTCCGTCTGTTGGTTCGTCCATTATGATAATTGATTCAATTTTTAGTTAATTTACATTATGTCACGGTTCTCTGTCGGTTAAATATTACATACTCTGCGCTACTGGTGCCGACACGATTGGCCCCCCTCTCAGCTCTGATTTCAGCTCCGTTTCTGCTTCTACCAAATCCGCACATAGTCTGCCCATTTCCTCGTCCGTTAACCTATCTATTATGATAATTTAATCAATCTTTAGTGACTTCACGTTTTCGTCGTTCGGTTCGGTAATGAAATACATATTTATATTGCATACCCTGGTTCCATTCGACTGGTGCCATTATTCAAATCGGATTGTTTAATAAGCCTATGATATTAAGGTTTTGAAATTTATCTACGTAAATTTATATATTATAGGATACGAAAGTAAATGAGGAACCTCGAAACGCAAACCGTAACTATATTTATCAAAAAAACGAATAAAATTTATCGAATATTGATTACACGTCATAAAATCAAATAAAATCAAATGTAGAAATGTGAAATGCAAACCGTGACTATATTCATTCAAAAAATGAACAATTATCTAAAATATATCGAATATCGATTACAATATGTCGTGAAGTCAAACGGAAAAACACGAAACGCAAACCGTGACTATATTCATTTGAAAAATCATTCCTTCATGTTGCGTTTGGATGAATTTTTGTGACTGACGCATATTTATTTATTTCAATTTCATCTCTTCGAAATCAATTATTCAAAATGTCTCGACGCGCCAATTCATCTCGAAGTCAATCAAATGAACGGCCGAAATCAAAAAAACCTAAGATTGACGACAGTATTTCTCCGTTTTCTACCACCGAATATATTAAAAACATTGAGATCGGAGATAAATTCGCGTAAGCAATAACTTTACCAATATTACTATTATTTCGACGTAAAGTCTCATTATTTTATCTCCGTTATTGTTTTTATGTAGAGCTCTTATTGGATATGTCGATACTATTCAAGCCAGCAAAATCAAAAGGAAAACTTCGCCAGATAAGCCAGAGTTGGACTTATTCAAATTTGTGTTGAATAACAATAACGGTACCAGAGTATCATGTTACAAATGGGGCGATGAGGCCCCTCAATTCTCAAATCAAATCAAACAAAATCAAGTAATCATATTTGCACCGTTCCTCTATATTGCATCATATTGTGGTGGACACATTTTTTGTATGAAAACTGTACATATCTTGTTTTTAGATTTACCTCCTTCAAAACGTAACCGCGAATGTCGGCTCATCGTACAACCTTGGAAACGTTAATTTCGAACTACAATTAAAATCTTTTTCAAAAATAAGTTGCTTCGGAGTATTACACGTACGTCAAAATTCGGATCAAATTAACTCTTGTGACTTTCCAGACATCCCTCACAAAACTGGAATTATAAGTAAGATTATTTTTGAATAACCGTTGTCCAAAAACTTGCTAACTCTAATAACCTTAACTGTAGACATCAGAGGCTATGTGAAAGACTAATTTATTAGGCCTTCCAAACTCCGAACCGACGAATACATTGGTACAATAATTCACGGTGAATTCAAAATTGAAATCCTTTTATCAAATGTTGTGAAACTAAGTCCGATTTCTACTGGCCAGCGAATCGAAATTGTAGGCGATGTTGAACAAAACGGTGAATAATCTTCGAATTAAGCCTTTAATTTAATCAGGGAAATATTCTCAATTTTTCAATATCGAACCAAATTAAAATAGTAAAAAAAGACTGTATCATTCTTCTTGATTAAATGTTTTCCTTGTGCTTTTAACACTCTTTTCAGACTACCATTTCTTCCTGCACGTGCAAACTTTCGACAACATCAAAATCCTGGATGACACCCCTATGCCCCTTGGGAAGTTATTAGTGGTCTCCAAAATGTTACCAATATTATAACCTGGGATGCTTGGTTATTGATAATTTCGTTATTTTTGATTTTCTAATTTTTCTTGATTTTTCTAAGTATTCTTTATGTGTTATTCTTTATGTGTTTTTTATGTTTTATCATGATCGTTTGTACTTATTTGTATACATGTATTAGAAATATATAGTGGAGTAGGCTTTCTGGGGGAACCACTTTAAAAAAAACGCGCCGAGTTATCTACTGCAAAGTGGTGTGGAAACGATAACTGTTGCAATAATTGTTATCATCCTTATTGACGTACATATATCATTGTTTTCAGATTTTTCCCTATTTACTCCTAATCTACCCTTAATGATTACGCCATCTAAAGACAGGCCTTCGATTCAGGCCTTCAGATTAGTTTGACGCAGTATTTTCAAATTAGTATATTGATTCTGTATTTTATATTTCATTCTATATTCTATATTATAGTGCATGTATCATCAAATTTATAATATAAAGTGGACAGGGCAAAGGCCTACAGGCGATACCACTATAAAAAAAAAATGGGTACAATTCCATGTTATAAAATTTATATTTTCGATACGTATATAAATACAAATAAAAAAATTCCACTATATATTTTCGACTCGTATATAAATACAAAAAAAAAAAACGCGTCGAGTGACTATTGCGAAGTGGCATGCATTCCACCATCTGTAGGTTATCCTGATAGAGTTATATGACAGCTATTTATCGACCGATCAATAGAGTTATATGACAGGTATTTATCGGCCGATCACCGACATTAGCGCGATCGATCAAGTGAAGTAAAGTGTGGCTCATTTTTCAAACGTTAATTTTCGCGATCACGTTTTGTTCCGCCCAACCACGTAACAAATAAATAAGATTTGTTTCATTCACACAGCAGCTCGCAAGCGAGAATGTCCCGCTTCGATAGTGTAAGTATTGATAATCATTAACCATGTTTTACATCAATATTTTCCAAGCTTTATCGCTTTAATCATTCCTCAGTTGTCTGATATACAAAATTTCGGCATGGGAGGGCCCCAGCAGCAACCACAGCAGCAACCACAGCAGCAGCCCCAGCAGCAACCACAGCAGCAGTCCTGGCAGCAGCCCCAGCCGCAGCCCCCGCAGCAGCCCCAGCAGCAGGCCCAGCAGCAACCGCAGCAGCAGCCAGGGCAGCAGCCCCAGCCGCAGCCCCCGCAGCAGCCCCAGCAGCAGCCTCAACAACAACAACAACAACAACAGCAGCAGCAGCCACCCGCAGAGGATGGTACGGAAACGTTACATATCGTTACTGACACTCAATTAGTTTCAATTCGTATTGATAATTATCTGTTTAATAACTTATCATCTTTGTCTTCAGCGTAAGGACCACGCCGGCAGCAGCGGGCGGGTCGGCGATATTGGGCGAGGATGGCCCACTACCGCCAGTCAAATGTGGTAAATTTGATGTTTGAAATCGCCAACCCGTACCAGAGTTGGCGGAGGGGCCGGGGCCGCGGCCACGGCGGCGATCGCGGGGGTCGCGGGCCCCCGGCCTAAGTACGTTTGTTAATTTTACCTACTCTTTGATTATGTTATGTTCAGCATGTATTTATGTTCACGTGTTATATTAAGTGTTTTTATTGTGTTGCGTTCTGAATAAAAAATTATATTATATGTTTATATTGTGTGGTATGTGTTATATATGAAATGAAATAAAATTATGAAGTTATATGCTGTATGTTCGTATATAATTATGTTATGTTTATCGTATGTATGTTCACGCGTTTTATTAATATTTTACAGAATAAACATGAACACATATTACAATAGTACCATCATGAGAGGCTTTATTTATTTATAAAAAATACGACTGATTTTTTATCAATTTTAAGGCATTTGAGTTAGCCGAAAACTAACCAGTGGACCAGGTTTACGGCCTCGTAGTTCAGGTATTCTACGTTTTCCGTGTCTTAGTTCTCGTAATAGTAACCGTAATCGTAGTTCCCCTAATTGTAATCGTAATTCTCGTAATCGTCATAAAGATCGAACTGAAATTGTCTAAAAGCTTCGACGAATGGGTTTCTCTCAATATCTCCAATAGTTTCGTAAAGTAGTCCCACAAATCTAACGAAATAGAATAAGATCACAGAATATTGAAATCGGTATTTTTTGTGAAGATTTGTACTATACTTATTGATTCTTTAGTATTAGTGAAGAATTTAGTTAGGAATCGAAAATTTCACCTCTGACCTGTTTCCACCCGGAGTCATTGATAAATTAGCCGTTTTTTCAACCCATTCGTGGATAGCGTCCATAGTATAAGGCACAACTTTGGGTTATGTCTTTTGGCATCTTCTATGGGAACTATGGGAATTGTTTTCTGGCATCTTCGTGCGTGGGTATAGTACGATTGACTTATCGTGGACTTCATATTACTCTTTACCCATATTTCGTCGATTTCTTCGACTGCTAATTCATCTATTATAATTCAAATATATCAAACAATTCAAATAGTAAAACTTTTTAATGATGTTGAAGCCACTTCAGTTTGTAATCAGTCCTTCAGGTCTACGGTTGAAAAGTAATTAATTGAAACCAAGCGGTGTTTGCAATGATAATATAATTGAGATGAATAATCATGAAATCGGTTTTTTTTTGTTGTCAAGATTTCTACTATACTTATTAATTCTTTAGTATCAGTGAAGAAATCGAAACTTTCACCTCTGGCCTGTTTCCACCCTGCGTCATTGATAAATTAGCCGCTTTTTCAACCCATTCGTGAATAGCGTCCATGGTATAAGGCACAACTTTGGGTTATGGCTTTTAGCATCTTCTACGGGAACTATGGGAATTTTTTTCTGGCATCCTCGTGCGTGGGTATAGTACGATTGACTTATCGTGGACTTCATATTACTCTTTACCCATATTTCGTCGATTTCTTCGACTGCTAATTCATCTATTATAATTCGAATATATCAAACAATTCAAATGGTAAAACTTTTTAATGATGTTGAAGCCACTTCAGTTTGTAATCAGTCCTTCAGGTCTACGGTTGAAAAGTAATTAATTGAACCTAAGCGGTGTTTGCAATGATAATATAATTGAGATGAATAATCGTGAATATAATAACAAATCAGTCTTCTACTTTACATATTATGGCGCAAAGCGGCCGTATATCATGGCGCAAAGCAGCCGTATATCATGGCGCAAAGCAGCCGTCTATTAAGGCACAAAGCAGCCAGATATTCATGCGCAAAGCAGCATGGTTTTGCCATATTTTTTCACGAATGAAGAGTAATCAATCGAATCTGAGTTTATTTGTTTTTTTTTAAGTGGTATACTTAGTAGGCCTTATGCTCTATCTTTTCGTCTATCTATCGATCACCTCTTTCCATACAATATTTTTTATTTTCTCTGAAATTTCTGATGTATTTTCAATATGTAATGTATTTGGATTTTTACATCTAGAAAGGGCTACATATAATTGACCATGAGAAAATACAAGTCTGTTAATATATAAGCCTACTTTTTCGAAACTTTGTCCTTGCGATTCATTAATTGTGATTGCAAATGCCGAAACGACGGGAAATTGTCTGCGATACAGGACAAAGGGTAAAGACGATAATTCTCCTGTATCTAGCAAAATTTTTGGAATAAAAGCATTGTTTCCAATGTTGTCACCTGTTATAATTTTGACTTCTAAATTAAATTTGAATAATTTCACAATCTTCAACATTGTCCCATTGCAGAGTCCATCATTTATACTCAAATTTCTAATGAGCATAATAATTGCACCGATTTTCAACGCTAATTTATGAACTGGAAGTCCTGGAAACCGTAATGAATTCAAATATTCTATAGGATAATTTAATGCCGCATCATTGTCCGTTTGATCTAACCCTTTATGTTTTGCATAATCAATGCTATAATAAGTTATTTCCTTATGATTAATTTTTTTTAATATCCTATCATTTAGTTTGTAAATATCATCATTGTGGCTAGATAAAATGGCTTGATTCGACAAATCTTCATTTTCATCAATATGAGAACCATAAATTTTAGCGCAAATATCATCAGTTAACCAAATCTTAGGGATTTTGGAAGATTTTATAGAACCTGTACCAATTTGTAATAAAAACGAAGAAAAATATTGATTGCATGAACGCATATTTTTTTTCAATTCTAAAATTTTAAAATTATTCCACAGATCCGAAAATTTTATTGTCTCATTGATAATAGAAAATTTAGTCCCGTATTTTAAAACGGGGAGAATTTGTCTAAAATCCCCACCCAATATAATCAATTTGCCCGCAAATGGAATCTCATTCAAATTGCAACAAACCCTCAATGTTCTATCTACAATTTCTAAAGCCTTTTTTGGTATCATAGAAGCTTCGTCCCAAATGATTACATCACATTCTTGTAATTTTTTTTTATCTGATTTCGATTTCAAAAATCCAGTTTCAACGTTTGTTAAATCTGAAGGTAATCTGAAAGTCCTATGACTGGTCATACCCCCAGGTAATAAAATTGATGCAATACCTGTCCATGCCATTGATAATACTTTTTTGCCTTCTCCCAAAAAATAATAAATCAAAGTTTTATACAGAAATGTTTTTCCTGTACCTCCTGGACCATCTATGAA
Source organism: Tenthredo livida (assembly GCA_963992785.1). Taxonomy (NCBI): domain Eukaryota; kingdom Metazoa; phylum Arthropoda; class Insecta; order Hymenoptera; family Tenthredinidae; genus Tenthredo; species Tenthredo livida. The sequence goes on along the minus strand of OZ023070.1, from coordinate 14,854,189 downwards.
TATCATGTGTTCGCGATTAGTTCGAGTGATGTAATTAAAAATTAATTCCTGCTCATCATTCAGTTGCTCTAACAATTTATTACACATACGTCTGTTTTCAATCAGAAATAATTTTTTCTCTTCGATAGCTTCGCACGTTTCTGAAAATTTGTCGGGTTCCGGTAGTCCAAAATCAGAACATTTTGTATTTTCTAAATTAGGAATTTGGTTAATCGCTTGTAACGCTCTATTCTCATTATTATCGTGAAAACCTTCGCAAAAATATTGTTTGTATTTATTCCAAATCTCACAAGAAAATGACGAACATTCAGCGATCAGAAACCAAGCGATAAATTTACGCAATTGATTTGGCATCATGATAGTACATGTTTCATCGAAAATATTGGAAATTTCTTCATCACTTTCGACTAATCCCATTGCAATTGCAGTTTCTTTAAATGTTCCATATGTTACACCTTCATACTTTTTTAATTCGTCAAAGCCAGTTGCTCCTCTAACACGATTCAGTATCAATTTCAAATGGAATCGCTCAACATCTTTTGGGCTCACATTGACAATACGACCGATTGCTTTCGAAAATACTTGACGTCGTACCCAAATTTTTTTCGAATAATCAAATAAGTAATGTTTAGGTATATTAGCATACAGAAAATTTTGTGTATTTTCATTTCGTTTGTTAAGATCGAACCATGCTGTCAACGTGGTGTTATTATTTACTAAAGCTTTTTCTTCTTCACTTTCTTCGAAAATTACTTGTTGCTGATTTTCTGTATGTACGGCTAGCCGAACAATAGTATGTGATCTACCGTACAATGGTAATTCTTCAATTCGCCAAGCAGCTTCCATAGGGCTTACGTATCTACTGTCAATATATTCGGAAATTTCATCGTGCGTTTCTGTCTTTACAATATCCGTTTTTGTATTTAGTTTCATATACGCTCGATCATGTCCTTTATGTAAGTATTTGTATATGTATTTTGTACTCATAATAGAAGCACAGTATTCGACGTTTATGTGACATTTATATTTTTTAAGCAAGCACGCGTTATACGGAACTACCATTGAATTGTCGACTTTTACAAATTTTCCATTAATTTTTTTATTATAGACATCACGTTTATCTTGATTGTTTCTACGTCGATATATAGGGAATCCATTTTTCGCAAATTGTGTAATATCACTAAACTTTCTAGGAAATTTTTTTGTACAAATGCTCGTCTTGATGTTATAACACGGAGAATACTCTGTATGAGGACCATGTAACATATGTTTTATAACAAACTCTCGCAATTCGGGATCGTTAGAAGATATTTCGGCACTGATGTATTTATCAATTGCATCTGGAGTTAATAATTTATTTTCATAATTTAACACGAATAACATGTGTGCATCTGGTAATCCACGTTTCTGAAATTCTATTGTATAAACATATGCTAAAATATTCCCTAAAATTTTTCCACTTATGACATCGGCCAAGAGAGCTCGTAATTTAGTATAAAATAATCGCACTGTAATATTTGGACTATCGTTGCACGTTGTACCCGTCGAAAATTTGTTTAATATTGTTTTTAACTCCGGCCAATTAGGGTTACACGTCATGGTAATAAATAAATCTGGACGACCAATTGCCCTAACAATAGCCATAGCATCTTGATAATTTTGGTGCATGTTTCGAGGACTGCCTAAATAGGTAGATGGTAATACGAATATATTCCCTAGACGTTCCTTATTTTCGAAATTATTTGAATCATTCATAGCACTACGTGCTATGTGATCAACTAATCCTTGATAGCATTCGATGCGTAATTTTTTTTGGTTATACCTCAAAAAATTGAGTCTGTTATTTTCTATTATTATATAGGCTTAAATAACATACTGCTGTGTTAACCGACCACAGAATAAAATAGGACTGAAATTATCACCCTGTCTATAAGCTAAACGATAGGAATAGTATTGAAGAGTTGTGAGTCTTTTATTACTGGAATTATTTTGTTTGAATGTTGGACTCCATCCTAAATCCCCGTATGGAAACATTATTGGAAACGTCATTGGGTCGATATGAAATGATAATTTATTCAGATTTGAAAAAGAATCAACACCTTTCGGAAGATCTTTTGGATAAATACATAAATCGAAACGTGAAATTTCACCATCCTTAGAAGCTATCAAAGCTGCGCATTCCGCAGTGGTAGGCACATTATAACGGTGTTGATCTGAATTTATGTTACGGACAAAATACAAATAATACTCTGGCAATGATTGATCCTTGGTTAATTCGAATAAATTTTTGTATTTTTTAGCGTATGGATTGTTATTGTTTGAAATTCCTGATATTATTCGTATATGTTCTTTGACTAAATTTTTATTTTCGTCTGACCTTTTTTCCGTTGCTTCATAATCATCATAAATATAAATTTGGCCGCAATGAGGGATATTTCCTATTTTTGTATGAATACTGCTTGGAGTTATATGACAAACTTGTCCTTGAATTTTTAAATTGTATACTCCTCTTTTAGATTCATTTATAACATTAGCATTAAATGTTACAAAGGAAAAACGACTATTATAATAACGAATTAATTCCCTAAACTTTTTATCGTTCAACAATAAAGCTTTCAAGTTTTCATCGTAATCACTCAACGGTAGAAGCTGCACTTTTGCATTATGGCAGCAACTTTTTTTCGAAAATTCCGCAGACCAAAATAATGCCGAACAATATGGACAAATATAATCCATTGCTTCAAGATCCAAGTAGGACACGTTATGAGGGCATAATTTAATAACTTGTTGAATTCTTCTTCTCTTATTAATGCGTTCGCACGTCATGTTTTTTGCCATGTTGCTATCCCTTTTTTTACTCAACCGATCGTCGTCCATATTTTGAACAATATCCTTTTCCCTTTTTTTCATCAGACGTACCTCCTGTATATTCCGGACCACATATTTTTCCCTTTTTTTGTTCAAACGTTCTTCTTTCATATTCCGTACGGTATATTTATTTCTTTTCTTGTTTAAACGCTCGTCTTCCATATTTCGTACCACGTCTTTATCTCTTTTTTTATTCAAACGTTCTTCATCCATATTCCGTACAACATCTTTTTGCCTTTTCTTTTATAAACGCTCGTCTTCCATATTTTGCACCACATCTTTTTGTCTTTTTTTATTCAAACGTTCTTTTTCCATATTTCGTACCATGTCTTTTTCTCTTTTCTTTTTTAAACGCTCGTCTTCCATATTTTGTACCACATCTTTTTGTCTTTTTTTATTCAAACGTTCTTCTTCCATATTTCGTACCATGTCTTTTTCTCTTTTTTTATTTAGACGTTCTTCATCCATATTCCGTACCATATCTTCTTCCCGCTTCTTTTCTAAACGCTCTTCAGTCATATTTTCCACGATATCCTTCTTCCTTTTCTTCCCCAAACGTTCGATGGTCATATTTTCAATTTTATTCACACACCGTTTATCTAATATTTCTAACACGGTTAGATTTTCAACTCGTCGTCTTTCATTAATTATATTTTTATTATCGTTATGATACCTACGATGACAATATAGACCGGGAGATGGTAACACAAAAAAGTTAGTCATTTGTTACAGGTATGGCGACCCCCTACGGGTCTAATTGTGTAATGAACAAGACGAAATAGATGCTAACTCACTGGCCGTTGGGGCGTAATCGCGTGGCGATCTACCGAACGTGTAGGAAAAATCTGGGTTTTCAAACGTTTTGTTACACGATAATTCTTATATTTTCCGGTAAATTATAAAAAAAAAAGTCGGCGGAAGCGTAATGCCATACTTATCCGGTGGTGCTTATACCCCGCCATACCAATTAGAACGCGTTGATTTTTAATTTTTTTTTGGAAGACTTGTTACAGGCTAACTTTTTTTTTAACTGGTCATCTTTGAAAAGCCATTCACGGAAATCACCATGCCATACCGTTCCGATGGTTCCAAGCAGCCGCCATACCGCCGCAAAGACGCAATTTCTTTTAATAATTCTAAACCATTTGTTACAGTATGGCATTTGAATTTTTCGAAAGTTTACAAGGGAATATGCTTCGAAAAAATGATGCCATACTTTTGATGACGTGCAAAAGTGGTGCCATACTTGAAAAACTGTTTCTTTCGAAAAGTTTTTAAGATACGACTACATAAAACCTAAAAGTACATGTTACAGTATGGCATTATGAAATTTATTTTGTTTGAACACGACCCCACGTGAAAAAAATGATCCCATACTGTGATCATGAGGCTGAAGACTCCCACACTCGTGCTAAGATGTAAAATAAAAATAATGTCTTAACACATTGTTACAGTATGGCATTTGAATTTTTCGAAAGTTTACACGGAAATGTGCTTCGGAAAAATAATGCCATACTTTTGATGAAGTGCAAAAGTGGTGCCATACTCGAAAAACTGTTTCTCTCGAACCGTTTTCGAACTACAACTGGTACAGGACGTTAAAGTTCCCATTACAGTACGGTTAAGTTATCTTTTTTTTTTATGACAGCCTATACTGTGACCACAGGGCTGGAGCTTCGCTACACTTGCTTTGATAATATGTCAGCAACCAATAGAACGTTCAAACAATTATTTAAAGTAGCCCACCTGTAATATCGTGAAATGACCGCACACACATTCACATAAATATATGTATAATATACATATTCAATATATATATATATCCTAATATATACATACATATATATTTCATCTGTATTCGTGGGACACATGACAAGCAGCTGCTGTATACCTGCGTTAACACAATGAGCCGGCACGGCCAAGATCTAATCCATGGGAGACGTTTCGAGCGGCGGTAGCCGTAGAATATTATGCAACATAAAATCTTCTTATACAACAAGATTGCCCCTACATATATTGTAACGTGTTCAAACTATACCACCCGGTAGATCGACCGAACAAGCTACATACGACCGCGCAAATAGCCTCGCGCCGATCCGATCAGAAGACCCTGACGTGACGTCACGAGAACTACTATATAAGCTGGCACGCTGAGGCAGTAGCTAGCGATTAGTACTAGAGCAGTCTATCGACTCATAACTAAAGATAAACTCACATAACCTCAAATAGGTAGTCACTCAAAGCGAGGTCTTACCATAGAAAAGAATAAAATTGAAATAGGAAGTTACTCAAAGCGAGATCTTACCTAACGTAGAATCAAAAATCGAGAAAATATAAATTCTCTAAAGCAGCAATTTAGATTAAACTCAAAACAAAAGAAAAAGTATAATTAGCCAAAGCAGTAATTATAACTTCAAAATAGAACAAAACAAACAGAAACAAAAAACAAACAGAATCAGAAACAAAAAGCAAATAGAAATAGAAAAACAATTAGAATAGAGATTATCATTTGATTATATCGAGCCAAATTTTTAGTTCATTTCATTATCCTGTAAATAATAGCTTTAAGTAAAATCGACGATTCAAGTCGAATCAATAAAATAATCACACCGATAAGATAGTAAAATCGAATCTATTGTCTTTCATTTCGTGTCTTGTTTCATTTCTTTAATTAACATAAATTCTTTCAGCTCAAATCACTTAGAAATAAAATCGTGATTAGCTAACAGGTAGCTTCGGTATTCTAACACTCAGGCAGCAACGGTACAGCTTTAATTGGTATCCGAGTCTGAGAGTGTAAGAATATCCAAGTCTATAGCAGGCAGCTTCGGTGCGTTTAACCTAGACAGCAACGGTATAGCTATAATCGGTACCCGAGTCTGGAAGGTATAAAACTATCCCAAGTCTGTAGGGAGGCAGCTCTGGTGGACCAAAGTGTCTATCCGAGTCTGTATTAGGGTAACAAAAGGGTTTTTTACATTTTTTCCTTGGAGGGGCTCCAAATCATACCCGTGACAAAGAATTCACGCGAGCTAGCGTAATTTCGCGGCCTTCTGCCGTGAGACATACGCAGAGAAAGTTACATTTGGCGCCCAACGTGGGGCTCCTCAAAATAAAATCTAAATTCACTTGAAATTTTATCAACTTAACTTCATTATAAAAAATTAACTTCAGTAAAATCTTGCTTCAAATCACTTTATTAAAATAAATAACACGAAATGGGAGACAAGGATCAGAATCCTGGGGGATCAAAGGATCAGGATAGAGACAAGGATCAGAATCCTGGGAGGTCACAAGATCATGATTCTGATAAAACTAAAGATAAGGCTCATGTAGCGTCCGATAGGGACACAGGATTTCATGAACAAAACGTTTCCATTGTTACAGACAGTAGTATGATTAGTCAAGCAAGTAGTCCACTAGCAGATCGAAGTGACCCAATGTCAGTCATGTTGGCAGCAATTGAACGCCTGAAAAAATCAAATGAAAGATTAGAAAAGAAAATTGATAATAAGTTTGCTTCTATCGAAAGGACTCTGAATACTTATGAAGTTAGAAGTATCGAAGAACGAGTAGCACTCGAATTAAAATTAAATAAAAAAATTGATGATCAAGGTATAATGACTAAAAGAAAATTCACTTCAGTAGAAACTACGGTCCAAGTCGTTGTAGACAAAATAGATGCCGAAATTACTGGCTGTCAGAATAAAATCTCCTCCGTAGAAATAGCTCTGAGAAATGAATCAGTGGGTAACTTCGAACTTCTCAAAAGTAGAATCAAGGAAGGAGATAAGTCTGCTGAAGAAAAAATTCAGGAATTAAATCATAAACATGAAAGCCTAAGAATAGGAGTAGAAGGGGAAATCAAAAAACTAAGAAACAGACCGATTAATCAGTTAAGCAGTAGTGAAAACACTAGACTCATTACTAAACAGATAAAGTTGCCAACTTACTCAGGGAAGTCATGGGAAAAGTCTATGAATTATGTAAGAGAATTGGAAGAGTACTTTACCTTTTTAGGAGCTGATGAAGAAGTATCTTTTAAATTAATAGGCCAGAGCCTAACCAGCGATGCCAAGGATTGGTGGATTGCGCGCCGCGATGTCATTAGTACTTGGGAATCATTTAAAGAAAAATTCCTTGCTAGATTCTGGGGAGAAGAAATACAAAGAGATATTCGTAAAGAGTTAGAATTCGGTTATTATTCGAGCGACTCTAAGTTAACTTGGTCAGAATATGCGAATCGGAAGTTTGCAGCAGCTGTCTGTTTGCGTCCTCGCATTTATGAGGAAGAAATCGTACGTAACCTGGTTAGACACTTCGAGGAACACGTTGTCGAAGCGGCCAGATGCAGAAATATCCGGGAAATAGATCCTTTATTAACTTTTCTTGATGAAATGCAATCAGGTGGGCGATCAAACGCGCCCAGACCATTAAATCAAGCATGGTTTGCAAACAAACAAAGTCCTACAACTAATCGCGTAGCAGACGATAAAATCAAACCTTTATCATGGCGTACGGGAAATAATGCCGGTAGCAGTAGTTTCCAAAAACCGTCTACGTCACGCGATTATAAACCGGTGGACACTCAGGAAACGCGTCAAAGTCTTGGACAAACAGAATTAAACAAGAGTAAACAGACTAACTGGACAAACACAAGGACAGTACAAGCTCTCATAGAAGAACCAGTTTTAGATCATATCGATAAAGACGATCAAGAAGTAGATTCGGAAAACTAGATGGCGCTGTGCCAATTCAGTCGTTAGAAATAACGGCACAGCGCGATTTAAGGGTTTTTGCGGGAATATTAGAAGGTTCGAAAGATAAAGATTTGTTCGAAGCTCCGTCGGAGTATTTAATAAACGAAGATATAAAAATAGAAGATAAAGTAATATCTTGCCCAGAGGTAGATTTACAAATAGAAGGCGTAAAGATACGAGCTCTCGTCGATACCGGTAGCCACGTAACGTGCATTTCGCACGATTGGTATACAAGAAATTTATTAAGCTTAAATAAATGCGAAAAATTACCAGTGGTAAATTCCCAAATAATCGGAGTGACAGGGGGCAAGCCCATTAAAATCAAAGAGCAGATATTAGCTACAGTTAATATAGGGTATCTTACGGATCAAATCACATTTTTAATTGTAAATGGCCTTAAGCAAAATGTCATTATAGGCATAGATACTCTACACCGCTGGAAAGCAGATCTAGATCTGAGAACAAATAAACTTAGAATCGAGACAACGCCCGGTTATGGACAAATTCCGTTGCATAAATCCGAAGTATACTACGGAAATGCAATAGCCGAGGTTTTATCAAACATTAACATACAACAAAGCGTAACAGCTAAACAGGAAAATGAGTCTGACATTAACTATAGCTTGACCAATGATGAAATCAATGAGAAGCTGTCAGAGTGTCAGGTGTTACGAGCAGGTGAAATAAAATCCTTTTCAAATTTAATAAAGAAATATCGAGACGTTTTTTATAAATTACCAGGCCGTGTAACAATTTACGAACATAAACTCAACATTTACGAAGATCGACCTTTTGTCAGAAGATCATATCCTGTTCCAATTATGCTTAGAGATAAAGTCAAACTTGAATTAGAGAAGATGCTAAAACTAGGAGTAATAGAAAGATCTTACAGTGAATATGTAAATCCACTGGTCGTTGTAGCAAAAAAATCAGGAGAAATCAGATTAGTATTAGACGCAAGGTTTATTAACAAGCTCATAATACCTGACCACGACTGTGCTCAATCGACTGAGGTCTTATTCCAGAGATGCGGAAATTCTTCGGTTATGTCTAGTCTCGACCTTACGGCTAGCTTTTGGCAAATTCCTCTTCACAAAGATTCAAGAAAATATACGGCATTTATGCACGAGGGTAAAACATACCACTTTACGGTTACGCCATACGGTCTAAACACTAGCCTAGCTAGTTTAGTACGAACTATGGATTTGGTCTTAAAGAATACTGAAAATTTTAGCGTCAACTTCGTTGACGACATTCTGTGTCTTTCTGATTCCGTCCCGTCCCATTTGGCTCATTTGGAGATATTATTAGCGACGTTTCGGAAGTACAATATGACGTTAAATTTCAGCAAGTCAAAGTTTTTTAGAGAGGAAATTGATTTCCTAGGCCATAGAATCACGAGAACCGGCATAAAGCCACAACCAGAAAAGGTGGAAGCGATTAAAAACTTCCCTACACCTAAAAATATTAAACAACTAAAAGGCTTTCTCGGCCTAACTAACTATTATAGTAAATTCACGAAATCATATTCAGACGCGACAGTTCCATTATTGTCACTTATCAAAAAAGAGGCCAAGTGGGATTGGACGGAAAAGATGAAGGAGCAGTTTCAATTAGTTAAAGATATTTTTTGCGAGGAGATGATTATTCATCACCCCGATCCAAATAAAAGATATTATTTACAATCCGACGCAAGCAATTATGCGGTAGGCGCAGTTTTGTATCAGTTATCAGATGCTAACGAAGAACAAATAGTTGGATTCGCAAGTCGAACCATGAGGGGAGCAGAATTAAATTACTTTACGACGGAAAAGGAGCTATTAGCTATCGTATTTGCGCTAGAAAAGTTTAGGTCTTACATAATCGGAGCAAAATTAACAATTCGAACGGACCATAAAGCTTTAACTTTCCTCTCCTCATGTAAACTGATAAGCTCGCGATTAGCTCGTTGGGCGCTGTTTATTCAAACTTATGATTTCATAATCGAACATATCAAGGGAACTGAAAACGTAGTCGCAGACGTGTTGAGTAGGTACCCACCTGAAACGGAAAATAAAGAACAATTAATGAGTCAAATTCAAACCATTGCACCATTAGCAAAAGAAATAGATGACGATTTAATTAAAAGTCTAAAAGAAATGAGGGAACATCAAAAATGTGATCCAAGGATTAGTAATTTACTTGATCCAGACTATTTAAAAACTAAAAAATCTCTCATTATTCAGAATGACGTTTTGTATCACCAAAGTCCAGGGGGCAGCCCAAAGGCTTACATACCCGAATCAATTTTAAAATCATTAATTGAAGAATGCCACGAAGCATACGGACACGTGGGTGCAGCAAAATGCCATAAATTATTACGAGAAGGATTCTATTATCCCAAACTTGCTAAAAGAGTACGACAGGAAATATCTAGATGCGATAAATGTCAGCGCTGCAAAGTTCCGAATCGGTATAGTTATGCCAAGATGCAGAATATAATTCCAAGCGGAGTAGGGGATTTAATATCTATCGATTTTTTAGGGCCTTTACCTTCTAGCAAGGGAAATTATAAGTGGCTTCTCGTTACGATAGATGCATTCTGGAAATTCGTTAGATTATATCCGTTAAAGGCAGCGAACGCGCAATCCACCATTAATTGCATCTTTAAGCAATATATTCCGGAACTAGGGAAACCAAGGCGAATCCAGTGTGATCATGGGACTCAGTTCACTTCTTTGTTATGGGTTAATAAACTAAAAGAGGAAGAAATCACATTAATATTTTCATCAATTCGCCATCCACAAGGAAATATAGTAGAGCGCGTAAATCGAGAGATCGGACGATTCTTTCGGACTTTTCTAACTGACAAGCATACCCAATGGATAAATTGGATTAAAATCATAGAAACCTGCATTAACGAAATATCCCATGATTCCACTGGATTCGCGCCTTGCGAAATCCAACTTAAACAAAATCCTACGCGGTTTTGGGAAGATTGGATTATTAAATCAGATAAAGACGTAAAATACGAAACTAAGCTGTGCTTAGTAGAAAATAATATTAAAAGACATGGTAAAAGAAGGGCCGATAGGTTCAATACCGCGCACAAAATGAGTAAATTTAAGATAGGAGATAAGGTATTAGTTAAGGCTTTAAACGTTTCTGATACTGTTAATAAAAAGATGGCAAAGTTCTTAGCATTATATGAGGGGCCATATCGTATTAAAAGGCAAATAGGGGAAGCAACCTATATTTTGGAAACAATAGACACAGAGGTAGAACGTGGAAGATTCCATGTAAATATGTTCAAACTGTATGTAGACTCAATATAAGAAAAACTTGTACTATAGAAATAATTTTAACAAAGCCTTAGAACATAGGAAATTCTAAGAAGGGATTATCCCCGTTCAAAGATTGCCAAAAAAGAGTGCAAATAATCATCCTATATAAGACAGAGTAAACATAAGAATTAGTCAGTTGAAGTCAAGATGTATAACCCAAGCTATGGCTACATTAGTGTCCAAGAAAAATATACGCAAACGGAAAAAATTAACTTATCGTGCATTAAAGATATTAATAATAATCGGGAAAAAGTAATGCAGTGCAGGGGGAAGTTTGTAAGCGGGAAAGGGTCATACCGAAACGGCAAGTGCACCCAGACACCTAAAGAAAAAGAAAAAAAGAAAGTTATTAAAATAAAACCAAAAATAATCAAAGTGGATAAAAATCCAAAAATATTAATAACAAAAATAAAAGAAAAACCAAAAATAGTCAGAGTAGACAATAATCCTAGAATAAAAATTACTAAGATTAGAGAAAAACAAAGAATAGACATGGTTATGCCTAATCAAAAAATAAAAGTTGCAATACCTTTAAATAGGGTTAATGTTAATTTTAAAGTCGGGGATAATATTCACAAGATACCCTGGAAATTAATAAAAATTGATTTGTACGAGAGGACGGAAGAGGAGAAAAAGGCGTATAAGAAGAAAATGGATCTGTTCAGATTATTCGGAACAGTAGACTTACCTTCTAATGACGATAAATCAAATCAAACGCCAGATCCGGTAATTAATCCAGACGATCCAATGACAGGGGACGACATCATAGGAATGTTGCATATTCCTTCACCTGAACCGATGGAAGATGTATGTGGAGAAGCGAACATATTTGGCTTACCGGATTTCGACTACCTGGACCAGTTATGTCCAGATTTCCTAAATAACATGCCAGCCCTAGCATCTCCGAAGGAAGTAGAACTACCGGAATACATCGCGCACTTTGACTTTAGTGATCCTCTCGGCTTAAAGAAAGAAAAAGACTAGAATCACGGATATATCAAACAATTATAATCACGGACATATCAAACAATTATAATCACGGACATATCATATAACTTAGACTTAACAAATTTAAAACATAGACTTGATAACAGTGCCTAATAATCTAGAAGACGTTTTTGTTCACTTACCTTTGATGACGAGTGCACCTTTATCAAACGTCAGTAAACAAAAAAGGGGGCAATGTAACGTGTTCAAACTATACCACCCGGTAGATCGACCGAACAAGCTACATACGACCGCGCAAATAGCCTCGCGCCGATCCGATCAGAAGACCCTGACGTGACGTCACGAGAACTACTATATAAGCTGGCACGCTGAGGCAGTAGCTAGCGATTAGTACTAGAGCAGTCTATCGACTCATAACTAAAGATAAACTCACATAACCTCAAATAGGTAGTCACTCAAAGCGAGGTCTTACCATAGAAAAGAATAAAATTGAAATAGGAAGTTACTCAAAGCGAGATCTTACCTAACGTAGAATCAAAAATCGAGAAAATATAAATTGGCTAAAGCAGCAATTTAGATTAAACTCAAAACAAAAGAAAAAGTATAATTAGCCAAAGCAGTAATTATAACTTCAAAATAGAACAAAACAAACAGAAACAAAAAACAAACAGAATCAGAAACAAAAAGCAAATAGAAATAGAAAAACAATTAGAATAGAGATTATCATTTGATTATATCGAGCCAAATTTTTAGTTCATTTCATTATCCTGTAAATAATAGCTTTAAGTAAAATCGACGATTCAAGTCGAATCAATAAAATAATCACACCGATAAGATAGTAAAATCGAATCTATTGTCTTTCATTTCGTGTCTTGTTTCATTTCTCTAATTAACATAAATTCTTTCAGCTCAAATCACTTAGAAATAAAATCGTGATTAGCTAACAGGTAGCTTCGGTATTCTAACACTCAGGCAGCAACGGTACAGCTTTAATTGGTATCCGAGTCTGAGAGTGTAAGAATATCCAAGTCTATAGCAGGCAGCTTCGGTGCGTTTAACCTAGACAGCAACGGTATAGCTATAATCGGTACCCGAGTCTGGAAGGTATAAAACTATCCCAAGTCTGTAGGGAGGCAGCTCTGGTGGACCAAAGTGTCTATCCGAGTCTGTATTAGGGTAACAAAAGGGTTTTTTACATTTTTTCCTTGGAGGGGCTCCAAATCATACCCGTGACAAAGAATTCACGCGAGCTAGCGTAATTTCGCGGCCTTCTGCCGTGAGACATACGCAGAGAAAGTTACAATATGTTTGAAACTTGGTACGAACATTCTTTGCACTTTAAACTTTCAGAAAAAAATTGTGCCATACTGTAACAAATGACTAAAAATCCGCATGAAATCTTACAATTTGTTAATAACATTGTACTTATTAGACCCATCACACGGGTATGGCGTAGTCTGATTTTCATTTTTAATCATACAAATAAGTAGTACACAAATCGATAAGGTGTAACAAATGGTTTAGCATTATTAAAAAAAATTGCGTCTTTGCGGCGGTATGGCGGCTGCTTGGAACCATCGGAACGGTATGGCATGGTGATTTCCGTGAATGGCTTTTCAAAGATGACCAGTTAAAAAAAAAGTTAGCCTGTAACAAGTCTTCAAAAAAAAAAATTAAAAATCAACGCGTTTTAATTGGTATGGCGGGGTATAAGCACCACAGGATAAGTATGGCATTACGCTTCCGCCGACTTTTTTTTTTATAATTTACCGGAAAATATAAGAATCATCGTGTGACAAAACGTTTGAAAACCCAGATTTTTCCTACACGTTCGGTAGATCGCCACGCGATTACGCCCCAACGGCCAGTGAGTTGGCATCTATTTCGTCTTGTTCATTACACAATTAGACCCGTAGGGGGTCGCCATACCTGTAACAAATGACTAACTTTTTTGTGTTACCATCTCCCGGTCTACCTGGTCGACAACATGGGGCTCCAGGAGAACGGACAGAAGGGGCGCCATCGTGGAAGAAGCGATAGGTGAAGCAGTGCTGCACTGTATGAACAGAGGAACGAAGCCAACCTTTCAAAGGGGCAGCGCCACATCGATAGTGGATCTCACACTAGGGACAGCGAACACAGCCCGATGGATAAAAGAATGGAAAGTAGTCCAAGAGGAGACCCTCAGCGATCACAACTACGTCACGTACAGGCTCGAGGACCGAGCACAGGACAACACACCAAACGAGTGCCCAAACAAAAGAAGCACAACGAGAAGATGGAAGGTGGACGACGCGGGAAAAGAAAAAATTAGAATAGCATGCCCGACAGTTGACAGAGAGCATACAGAGGGTGTGCAACGAAAACCTGCAAAAGATAAGGCCCAACAACCACCGGCGGCACGCATACTGGTGGAACACCGAAATCGCACAGGCCAGAAAAAACTACAGCACAGCCAGAAGGAAAGCACAAAGGGCCCGAGCACGCCACACCGAAGACGAAGCTACAAATACAATGGAAGAACAACACAGAGCAGCCAAAGCAGCACTCAAACGGGCAATAAAAAAGAGTAAGGGCAAAGCGTGGGCTAATCTAGTAGGGAAAGTCGATGCTGACCCGTGGGGCAAGCCATACAAAATAGTTATGGGGAAGCTGAGGCAGCGGGGAATGGGCCCGGAACTGCGCGAAGACGCCGAAAGGGTAATAGAGGAACTGTTTCCACCGGGAGCAGAACTTTTTCCCTTGACTGAGGAGGAAAAACAACACATAAAGGCGACAGCAGCAGAGGAAACCAACAGAGTGACCGCCGCCGAACTAAAAGCGATACTGAAAACCGCAAAACGCCGCAAGGCACCAGGCCCAGATGGCATAGATAACGACATACTGGGGGCCATGCTACCAGGAGGAGCGGAAGCGCTCCAAAAAGTACTGCAAAGATGCCTAGAAGAAATGAAGTTCCCTAGACGCTGGAACGAGGGAAGGCTGGTGCTGGCCCCGAGAGGCGAACCGGGGGAAGACGGCATCCAGAAGTACAGACCTATCTGCCTGCTCAACACCCTGGGCAAACTGCTGGCGAAAATAATCGAGAAACGATTAAGCGCGCACCTCACAATAACGAACAGGGAACTGAATCCAGGGCAGTTCGGATTCCGTAAAAGGACATCAACAACAGACGCGGTAAGACATGTGACCGGAAAAATCAGGCAAGCCATCGAGGAAGGAGGAGCAGCAGTGGTGATATGCCTCGACATAAAGAACGCCTTCAACACCGCAAGCTGGGGGAAAATCATGGCGGCACTCGACAGAAAGGAGTTCCCAGACCACCTCAGGGCAATAGTAGCGGATTATCTCTCAGACAGGGAAATAAACTACCCCACGGGCGAAGGACTCGTGAGGAAAAAAATGACGATAGGCGTACCACAGGGTTCGGTGCTTGGACCGACACTGTGGAACATCATGTATGACGGGATATTCCAAATAGAACTGCCGCCAGGGGCCGAGATCTCATGCTTCGCAGACGACACGGCGATTCTCGCGACAGGCAAGTCCGCACGAGAGGCGGGAGACAAGGCTAGGAAAGCCACCGACGAGGCCGTGAAATGGATCGAGGGTATGGAGCTTGAAGTCGCGGAGAACAAGACTGAAGCCGTACTCTTCGGAAGAAAAGGAAAGAAGGGCTCGTGAGTGCCGAGAGTGAAGGTGAAAGGACACGTGGTGCAATACGCCAAGCATATGAAGTACCTGGGGATAACACTGGACCCAATGCTGACCTTCACCCCACACGTGAGCAAGGCAACGCAAAAAGCACTCAGAGCGGCGAACAATCTAGGCAGACTGATGCCCAATATAGGAGGGCCTAAGCCGCAGCGGAGAAGACTACTCGAGAGGGTCGCGGAAAATATAATAACCTACGGCGCGCCGATATGGGCTACCGCGATGAACAAGGCGATGAACACGGATAAGGTGAACTCCACGCAAAGAGTGGGGGCACTAAGAATAGCGTCTGCGTACAGAACTACGTCAACGGCCGCGGTAGAGGTAATAGCGGTAATAGGACGAAAAGACTAATCCCGAACATAGACGAATGGCTGAACAGGAAACACGGGCAGGTAAATTATTATCTGACGCAAGCCCTGACGGGACACGGCACGTTCAACGTATACCTCAAAAGGTTCGGCAAACGACCAACAGAGGACTGCCGGTACTGCGGCAACGAAGACGACGTTGAGCACACTCTCTTCGAATGCCCGAAATGGGCGGAGCAGAGGACAGGAGGCTGGCAAACTAGTGAAGGCGAAACCCTCAGCCCGGACAACATAATAAAAGAGATGCTGAAGAGCAAAGCAAGGTGGGAAGAGATCAGCCGAAAAGTGAGCAACATCCTAGGGGAGAAAGAGGCAGACGACAGAAGAGACGGATGGTAAGAGGGACCACAGGCGCAAAGAACACACGGACAAAGCGACAAGACAAGCACGTACATTGCTGGCTAAAAACTACGCATAGACGCATCGCCAGCACAAGTACACACTCACGACAAAACACACACAGACAACAACGAAGACGACGACGTTACACACATACGGACTAAGCAGTGGAATGAATGAAGAGCATGACTGAGAAATGAATGCATGAAAGGTAGACAAGTAGTATGAAAGCAGGGCAACCTAACCACACTAACATCCCTTGGACGGGTGCTACCCCACGCCCCCATGGGGAGGGGCTCCCAACCAGGGGCGACTGCCGTAGCTGGTCCGAAGCCCAGTTGAGAAAAGTAGACGGGCCTAACCGTACCTAATCTTATCCCCGCTGGCTGTCCAACGCCGGGTGCGAGAAGCAATGCCTCACGGCGGATACCTTGCACCCGGGTCGAGGAACTCCAACTCGGCGACAGTTTCGGTCAAAAAAAAAAAAAAAAAAAAAAGGTTAGGGTTATGTGAGGGTTAGGTTAGGTTGGGTTAGGTTGGGTTAGGTTGGGTTGGGTTAGGGTTAGGTTAGGTTGGGTTGGGTTGGGTTAGGTTGGGTTAGGTTAGGTTAGGTTAGGTTAGTGTTAGGTTAGGGTGAGGTTAGGGTTGGGTTGGGGTTAGGTTAGGGTTATGTTAGGGTTAGGTTAGGGTTAGGTTAGGGTTAGGTTAGGTTAGGGTAAGGTGAGGTAGGATATTACCCAGAATTCTCTCGAATACCGACACGGCGGCGAGATATCTTCATAATATAGAGAGATATATATTAGGGTGGTGCTTAGACGGGGTCTAAAAAAAATTTCATGTTGAATCCCCCCAAAACAGCTCCAAATAATTTCGAAAAAATTCCCTAATTTTTCCAGATTTTTATTTTATTCCCCTAGTCTCCCTGTTTTGATTCAAAGTTTATAAGTTAATCCACGATACTTAAAGTTGAAATTTTCGCAGAAGTGTCTCTTTTCTTGCAAAAAAAATAAAAATAAAAAAAAAAATTATTAAGCACACGATTTCCCTGGGATGGAGTATGGGGGATGAGGTATCCCAGGGGAATCGTGTGATTCATCATTTTTTTTTTTTTTTTTCCTTGGCAAAAAAGAGACACTTTTGCGAAAATTTTAACTTTAAGTATCGTGTATTAACTTATAAACTTTGAATCAAAAAAGGGAGACTAGGGGAATAAAATAAAAATCTGATGAAATTAGGGAATTTTTTTTAATCAGTTGGAGCTGATTTGGTGAGATCCAACATGAATTTTTTTTTCGACCCCATCTAAGGACCATCCTCATATATATCCTTCTATATGATATAATTCAGTCGCCGCCGCCGCCGCCGCCGCCGCCGCCGCCGTGTCGGTATTCCAGGGAATTATGGTTAATCCCCATGGGTTTTCCCCAGAATTCTTTTGTTTTCCCCATAGATTTTCAAGGTCAAAGGTCAAAGGTCAAAGGTTGCCGCCGTGTCGGATTCCATGGCCTCCTCTGTTCCGCTCGGTCTTTTGGGCCCCCTTCGACCCTTCCAGGGCCTCCTCAGTTCCGCTCGGCCTTTTGGGCCCCTTCGGCCCTTCCAGGGCTCCTCAGGCCCGCTCGGCCTTGTGGGCCTCCTCAGTTCCGCTCCGCTTTTTGGGCTTCCTTCGGCCCTTAGGGTCCCCCCCCGGGTATCCTCGGCTAACTCCTTCTCTTCGGGTATCCTCGGGCATCCTCGGGCATCTTCGGACATCCCTGAGTATGCTCGGTATCCACGGCCGTTCGAGTTACCCCCATCGGGTCACAGCTTTCACTCATTATTGCTCATGATTCCCTGCGATATTGACACGGTGGCGACGTCTCTTCATAGTATAAAGTATAAAGTCCTCGGCTCTCTTCAGTTATCCTTGGGTATCCCTGGACAGCCCCATAAATTTCCCACAATTCCTGGGTATTTCTCATACACCTTCTGGGTCCGCACTATGCTCACAGATTCCCCCCAGATTTAATATACTCATTACACCGCCGATAACTTTACATTGTGATCACAAGCGTCACAATTCTTAAAGGTCACTGTTCCTTTTCAAGAACAACGATTCAGAATTTCAAGCGTCCCTGTGTGCAGAATTACCTGTATGAATTGGAAAAATCAGATATTCGAAAAGTTCAATATTATTGTACATCTATTCATTGTGAACAAACGAAATGTAGTTACAAATTACTGACGTCAATGCGATGAAACGTCATTTGTAACCAAATAGCTTGAATTTAATCAATTTGCGGTGCAAAAGATTCATATTCAATACAGTTGCAGATTTCTTCCAAATGAGTAATTTTCAGAAATTTGACCTCGGGTCCTAGAGAATTAAATTTTCGCAACACATCCACTTTTGTATAGTGTTCCAATTGAAGCTCATATGGAAGATTTCCATTGTTGAAATTTGACGCGGGTTTAGCGACTGCATTTTGGACTAACAATATCTGAAAAATTTGATCATATGTTATCAATTTTCAGCCATCGCTAGAAACGTTCGAAAATATAATCTTATAAATTAATATTCGTATTTATATCTGATGCATTTCTATTTCATCCCCAAATTTTTCGGCATCTTCATTCCAAGCACAACACGATAATTCTTTTCCATCATTATTATCAAGAATAAATTTGAAAAGTTGTAGATTTTTCGAATCTTCACTTTTGAAGCATTTGATTTTGTTCAGTGTTATCACGTAACCAACGACGGAACTAAAGTTTGAATAATAAGTTGTTCTCGATTATGAATACATAGTTGAATAATCTATGAGTTTTATTCTATTGAGATACATACACAAATTCATCGTGAGGTTTGATGTTTTGGTTCAAAAACTCCGTGGTGGTGAAAGGAAGTATTGGGTCCATACTCTTGGATCGTTTACGTGATTGACTATGGGAACTATTAGCCTAGAAGATTTTCGCTAGGACATATTCAGTGTTATTGTAGTTATACCAGCGGAAATATATGTGATTTCAATATTATATACCTTTGTGGTATGCTTGGATGATTGAGACATAATTAAAAATATGATTTTATACCGTTTTGAATACAAAAATTTAAAATACAAGGTAAAGTAAATGAATATGTTTCAGTCACATATAAATTTCGGAATAAATGATTTTTCCAGTGAATATAGTTACGGTTTGCGTTACGTGTTTTTTCATTTCGTTTCATGACGGTGTAATCGATCTTTAATGGATTTTGGAAAATATATAGTGGATGAGACTTTTTGAGGAAACCATTTAAAAAAAAAAGCGCCGAGTTACCTACTGCAAAGTGGTGTGGAACGGT
Organism: Tenthredo livida; assembly: GCA_963992785.1. Classification (NCBI taxonomy): domain Eukaryota; kingdom Metazoa; phylum Arthropoda; class Insecta; order Hymenoptera; family Tenthredinidae; genus Tenthredo; species Tenthredo livida. The sequence continues at coordinate 14,834,544 of OZ023070.1, read as the reverse complement.
AACTGTTCCAAGAATTGTTATTATCCTTATTCATATATTATTATTTTCAGGTTTTTCCTTACCTACCGTTACCTTACCCTTCGGGATTACGTGATCCGATGACAGACCAGTAAGCTTTAACGTGCATAAGACTATTCTTAGAATACTTGCCAAACATTTTGAAGACCACTTCAGTACTCTACGTACGTACATTAACTTATTAGCATAATTCAGTGATTGACATCATATTTTCAGAATATTTCGAATAGAACAACCTTGAATTCCTATTTTTTTTTTTTTGTTTTTTTTCGTTATAATTTATTAGTAATATGTATGCATCTTATAAATGATGTATGTCAATATTGATCAATCCGTTAGAAATTTCCGTTGCTTTAAGACCCGAATGAACAATAGATAGTGGGGGGTTGGTGCGCGGAGCGCGCAGGGGGGCGGAGCCCCCCTAGTATATATATATATATATATATATATATAATGGCCATCATAGAGTTCCGTACAGACATTCTAGGAACTAGGTTTCACACTGGGCTGATTTTTACGCTGCGCGAGGTAATTGGAATTGTTAATGTCTTACGTCAGCTGATCCTGGATTTCCGTCTTTGATTGGGGAATTATTGTTCTGACGTTCTTGTTCCCAATGTCGCAGAAATTTTAGCCGTAGACCTATTTTTGGAATTAGGGAAGTGATAGATTCTATATTCAACATATTAAAAGCCTCCGCATCGATAAAATTCTCTAGAATTATGTCAAAAAAACATGTACATTGGCAAAGTTTACGAATGATCAACAAGTTGTGAATTATTGCGCCGGGAATTTTTTTTTCTCTGCGTGTAACTCAATTAACGGTAATTGTTTGAATTTTCACATGAAAAATGGAATACTGGAAATCAATTCTCGTACGCGTCAGATGAGAAGTATGTTTTTATCAAATCGAAGATGAGATACCTTTGTTGAAAGTTCGGCAGGTAAATCAGATGAGGTTAATTGTAAGTTAAGTTGTAAGGTGAAGTATAGGTGCTGTTGCGAAACATGCCTCAAAAGTAGTGAGAAAGTATTGCAAGACGAAGAATGTGTTAATATGTAAGTTACAATATCTGCATGAGAACAGTAGTTTCGCCCATATTGTCATAATTATTAGTCTATTCGCATGCAGGTACTTTTCAAATTAACAATCTATAATCCATGTGGTATATAGGGGAGAGCGGGGCAAAGAGGGCACCTCAGTCAAATTTTCGAAATTAAGTTTGAAAAAAAAAAATTCTCCGGGAAACAGTTTCTATTGAAAAAAGTAAAGTCGAAAATTTTTCAAGAATTTTTTTTTTTTCGCCGAGGTGCCCTCTTGGCCCCGCTGCCCTCTATGCCCAGCTCTCCCCTACATTAACAACACACTACCTCTTTTATAGAAATACCGATGTGCCAAAAACAACACAATGTTCATTACGAAAAATACACAGAATTTAATAGAAGGGCGAGACTATTAAGCATAGTACCTTCAAAAGTTGGAAGAAGCTGGTCGGTTAGATTCGATTCACGCAGTTTTGTTTTCACGAAGTCGTCCATTTTTTCAACGTATCGAATCTCATAAAAATCTGCAACCGCGCACAGTCAAGTTAAACATATAACATCATATTATGCTCATCCGATTTCTTCATTGTTCAATAAGATAGATGAAAATCGACATACCTGTATCGAAGGATAAGTATCTTATGTACATACGACGCACTATACCAGAATGCACTAGGGACTAGTACGACGCACTATGAGAAACTGCACAGGACTAAGCACGACACAGGACACGACTGCAGCAGCCTCTGGTGAAAAGTAGGTCACGTGGGCGCATATATAGATCAGTCGGCTATGCGTATGGTCCAGCCAGCTATACAGTTTTCTTCGCGCTGGGTATACCGCTGTCTAAGCTGTAGGTACCGCTGGATCAGGTATATACATACAGGGGTAAAGTATTCGTTTGGCTGGTTCGACTATACATACAGTTAGGCCACGTGTACGCGCAATGGGGTAAACTAAACCTTGTAGCTGCTTCAGCTACACGATATGCATTGAAATGGCGTACACGTATGGCTGCGCTGGCTCTAAGTAGAGATAGATGAGCTAGATATGTAATTGGAGTTGGTCACACGTATTACTGGACCTGGTATCCAAATATTTGCGCTATTGGATGTATGATATTTTTTGAGTAGCTCGATGGATTTTTCTTGTACGGCTATACTAACTTTACAACGCAGGCATATGATTTGAAGTTTTATTGGCAATAGGGTTTGAATGTGGAAGCAAATCGCTAGCCTACCATACCAAATTGATGTACTGTTCAGTTGGGAATGAGCTAGTTTGCTCATATTAGCCATATGCACATTGCATCAGTGATCCAGTGAATTCCTCCATTGCGCATATGATGTTAGCAATAATTGTATCGGCAAAGAACGGTATTCGAGTGCAAGTATGAGTAACGGAATATTTATTGTCTCAATATTTTTTATTGATGACGACAAGAAATGCCCAACCAGATATAGATTGCTGCCAAACCACAGTCATTTCTTTCAGTGCAATAAGAAAAAAAAACCGGGTTTGATCAACAAAGAAATTCAATCCATGCTGCGATAAACCGAAGTGCTTTCTCCAAGCGCGCAACTTATTTCGCGGGGAGCGAACAGTTCAACGATCTAGGTGAAATGTTTGACATATTTTGAAACTGCGCCCTCCAAGTGCATTTGAATATAATTCTTCAAAATTAATCAGCGGTATATGACAGAAAGTTAGGAAAAGAGGACTACTATCAGGCGGCAAATCGGGGCACGTGGGATTAATACACTTCATCTAAATGAAAAAAAATCGGACAGCCTTTGGATACGAATCATTTTCAAGCTTGTTCTATTCCCCGTTAGATCAGTCAATCAGCGATATCAAGAGACTCGGTAGAGTCTCGCGCCAAGTACATTAAAAAAAATTTTTTTCAAGCGCGAGACTGAACGAGTCTTTATACCCGAGAGGCAACTACCCTAACCTATACCGCGAACTAGTATCTTCGTTTTCTTTCACCTCACATGATACACGAATTAAAACTGATTTAATTCAGGATGTGGGCATGAAAAGCTTTCATTTGAGCCCTAGATCGATTAAATCGGTGTCCGGAGTGCTGAGATATAATTAACTTCAGATTCTGATACCCCGTTTCCGCGTACAATGTTTCTCCTTCTATTTAGTCTTCTTCAGACCAAGATTCAGCCAATTCAAACCATTCCCATATAAATCACTAGACGAGAAGCCACACAAAAGTTGTATAGAGTGGCGTAAGTACGAGAGTCACGAGGTAGATGGCGCTGGTATCGCAGACAGAAACCGTCTGCAACACTAGCAGACGCGTGTCGTCATTTCATGTTTTTGAATCCAAGTAAAGGAAATAAGAGAAAGTACGAGCAATGCTTGATACAAAATTTGAACGTTCAAAAACTAGTGAATACCCACCAAAAGCCCCTCGGGTGCGAAAACTTCACGCCAAATACATTGATGTGATAGTCATAAACAAAAATGTTTCGATAGGTGAATCTTAAATCCTTGAGCTTTTGAGGTTATGCGAATCGACTGACGTGTAAAATTTATGGTGATAAATGAAATAACAATTACCGTATTGGCCTGAATATAAGTCGAGGTTTTTGGTCACCGATTTTACCCTCAAAAAACGTACTCGACTTTTATTCGGGACTTTGTAGATTTTGCATTATCGACTGGAAATCGTAATATTTCAGGAATGCAATGCATATTCAAAAATTCGAATTAAAAAAAAGTCCTAAATCGGAGGTAAAAAATTGGGGGTCGACTTATATTCAGTCCAATACGGTATAAACGGACAAGACTGTCAGATGACTATATATTAACTGACTATTACCTGTAAATTTTATTCACCTATACATTGTAGATATGTGTTATCTTCATTTATGAATGCAATTATCAGAAGAAACGGTTTTTTTGGTCAATTATTTAGCAAGTTATCGCCTGAGGAAGTCTGACAAGAGAAATTGAAGAGAAAATGTTGGAGTTGAAAAATATGAGGATCGCATGATTTGATATAGGGAACGGCAAGGAGCCAGACCAATAAAGCCGAGTTCAAGCGTTGGATGCAACGAATTCCACTTCAAGCTGCATGTTAAGCTAATCTCCGAAAACCCGTCTGCTCAGACTTCAATTGTGAGTCAACATTATGCGTAGGATTCCGACGAGTTTTATAATCTAACTCCCTATCATCTAGTCAAAACGAGACTGTCTGTCAAGGTTGTGTATTGGACTCCGATAGGCTTTATTCTACACTCCACGTCAACGTAGTGCCCTGACCTTCAGTGCAGATAATTTTTTAATTCTTGATTTACTAACAGCTTAAATTTTCCGTTTAGAACTATCTCAAAGTCTGTATAGATATCTATGATTACATGTAAATTAATAGTACAAACTATATATTCATAATATAATGTCAAATTTCAATACGTAATTCTGTTAGATTTTGGTATGCAACCCGTGTCTGTATTTTCGTCTTTCTTGAGCTTTCTTCAAATCCGGATTAGTGTTATCACGACAAATAGAATGAGAATAATCATTTGCTATTTAACGAAATTATCGATCGACTCCCTTTTTCTCAGATGATGGAGATTCTCATTTTTTATATTTATTTATTCATTGTAGACTGAGCATATAATCATTTATAAATGTAATTATTCCAGAAAAACTTTCTTTATGGATTGTTTAATTTCGTAGCGGGTCGCCGTATAAGACGAGAGGATGATAAGAGAAAACGCTTGGGTTGCAAAGTATCGGGATAGTGTGATTTGATATGAGAAACCGCAATGGTCAGACGGAGAGAGCAGAATGCGAGAGTTTGACTTCATAAACTTCCATTTTATGCTCTACGCTAGTCTTGCATGAATATGCTCAATTTTATATATCTTGATACCTTCTGTTCAGACCCGAATTTGAAGTTAACGTTATGAGTATGGGACGCGTACATGTTCTTTTTACAGAGGACCTAGCTGCATTGACTAAAAAAATTACCTAAGAATTGCAATATTGTAACTTTCTCTGCGTATGTCTCACGGCAGAAGGCCTCGAAATTACGCTAGCTCGCGTGAATTCTTTGTCACGGGTATGATTTGGAGCCCCTCCAAGGAAAAATGTGAAAAACCTATTGTTACCCTAATACAGACTTGGGATTGCACACTCTCAGACTCGGGTACCGATTAAAGCTATACCGTTGCTGCCTGAGTGTTACGCACCGAAGCTGCCTCCCTAATACAGACTTGGATAATCTTACACTCTCAGACTCGGGTACCAATTAAAGCTGTACCGTCGCTGCCTGAGTGTTAGACTACCGAAGCTGCCTTGTTTTAAGCTAGCTAAACACGATTTTATTTCCAAATGATTTTAGCTGGAAGGGATTTATGTTAATTAAAGAAATGAAACACGACACGAAATGAAAGACAAATTGATCTGGTTCGATTATTATATCTAATCGATTGATTAATAATTTTATTGTTTAGACTTCCTATAGTCTATTTTACTTAAAGCTACTATTTACAAGAATGAAATAAACTAAAAATGTGGGTCGATATAATCAAATAATAATTTCTAATTCTAGTTGTTTTCTCTTATTTCTATTTGCCTTTTTGTTTCTGTTTCTGTTCTGTTTGTTTTGTTTTTCTGATTTTAAGTTAAATTGCTATTTTAGCTAATTTACTTTTATTGATTTTGTGAGGTTAATTTAAATTGCTACTTTAGCTAATTTTAAATGTCTCGATTTTTGATTCTAATTTTAAGTTAAATTGCTGCTTTAGCTAATTTACTCTTTCTCTAATTTTAATTTTTGATTTGAAACTAAATTGCTGCTTTAGCTAATTTACTTTTTCTTTTTCTCGGTTTGTGAATTTAATGAGAGGTAAGATCTCGCTTCAAGTATCTTCCTACTTTGAAGTTATGTGAGTTTATCTATCTGATAGTTATGAGTCAATTGACTGCTCTAGTACGAATCGCTGGCTACTGCCTCAGCGTGCCAGCTTATATAGTAGTTCTCGTGACGTCACGTCAGGGTCTTCTGATCGGATCGGCGCGAGGCTATTTGCGCGGTCGTATGTAGCTTGTTCGGTCGTTTTACCGGGTGGTATAGTTCGAACACGTTACAACATATATATCTCATATTTATATATATTTAATCATGAGCAGCAACTATAACTCTGCGTGCAAGTAACTTCGCCATTGCCGGTCCCTGCAGGCCCAGATGAGACAGGAAGAGGGCTGCGCGCAGGGTTACACGTTTCAGGCATATAGAATTATACCAGATTCTAACAAAACAATTCGTAGAACTTAATGATAGAACACACGTTACGTCTGTCCACAGAAATTCAAGGCTCACAGAAAAGTATGAGCATACGTGTATACTATTACATTATTTTCATTCATTTGAAATTATACTACGACATCCAACATAGCTGCTTTTTGAGGGATTCGGATGGTACAAAATGCATCACCGTACCTGCATTGGGATGTTCATACGAACAATTGGCAGAAGGCTGCCAACTGAGCAAGCCTCGCGAGCGAGAATATAGGAAAACCCAATCGAGCGAGCGTAGCGAGCGAGCACAATTATTAGGTAGTCGAGCAAAATTATCCAAAAAGTGGTGATATCAACCCCAAAAAGCACCCCTGGTGCAAAAACCTTCCGCCAAGTACATTAAGGGGGGACAGTACTGAAAAATTCGTCCAAAATTACCGAAAAATCGATTTTTCGTTTTTGACGGAAAAATTGCCTGGAAACCTTTCTCTATCTATAAAAAATTACATGGTGGTGAAACGATTTTTTTTAAGGTGACTTTGAGCCCCATAAACAAACAAAATCGTTTTTCGCGTCATATTTGCTATACTAGCGCCCCCATCGGGCGTGGGGGTCGTGGGTAATTTGTGTAACAATCAGTTTGTGATATAGTTGTTCCATCTGTAATCTGCTTTAACATAGGTCGTCGTTTGCTGCGAATTTTACGCGCCATATTGCTTTTATCGAAAGATACACGCTTGATACACGACTTCTGTCCAAGTTTGTTCTTACGATTCGAATAACTATTTCCGTGCGTTTTGAAGAGATCTGCCTCTCAAAATGGATAAAGACAGTTCTCGCTGGCGCTCTCGCAAGAGGCGCTCAAATAAAAGAATGAAATACTGTGTGAAAAATCTACGTTTCAATAACCCACCTGTACCTAACCTAATTTCCGCATTCAACCCAATTCCCGTACCTAACCTGCCCATACCAAATCGCACCCCAACAACCGTTCAAAATAAAGGGATCGCACCAGTGGCTGGACCATCTGGAGTACAATCGAGACGTCAAATTCCTGGACCAGCGGAAGTGCAAGAAGTATCGACTCGTAATCGGCATACGACTATTGAAGCAACGGAGAGCTTTGGAAAACTCAGTCTGTTCGACATAATGTGCACACCGGAAGAAGAAGGAGCTCAGAAGAAAGCCAAGGATGAGTTTTTCCTTGTACATTCCACCTGCTGGACGAAATTATTAAAGAACACCGCATGTAGTGAATGCACAGAAAATTCCCTTGTCGTACAGGTGAGAGAGCAGCATGGTTTATGTTCAAAACTCATTCTGAAATGCCTAGCGTGTGGCTATAAAATGGGAGAGAGCTATACGAGCCCCCGAACCAAAGATGTCACCACAACGAGACCACCATTCGAAGTAAATAGACGAACAGCTGATGCTATGATCACTTTGGGACAAGGACACTCAGGGATGGAAAAATTCTGCACTGCAATGAGTATGAGAGGCATGAGCATTCGCACTCACAAAAAACACATGGATAAGTTAGCTGCGGAAAGTAAAAAACTGGAGGAAAGGATTCTGGAAAAAGCAAGAAAAGCTGTACGAAAAGCTCACGAAGCAATAGATCCTACTCTAAAGAATAAAGAAGTACTTGACATTGCAGTATCGTATGACGGGACTTGGCACAAACGAGGCTTTCATCCATGTATGGAGTGGGAATAGTCATTGATATCATCACTGGATTGGCTATTGACTACCAGGTCCTCTCAAAATACTGCCAAATGTGTGTCGTTGCTGCAGCTGAACTAGACGCTAACTCACCTGAATTCGGGATATGGCAAGATGGCCACAAAACAAGCAGCGAATGCAATGCCAACTACGATGGATCATCTGTTGCGATGGAGACGAAGGAAGCCGAGCATTTGTGGAAAAGATCAGTCGATAAAAACAAAATGAGATATATCACAGTATTATCCGATGGTGATGCGAAAACATCCGCTCACCTCAAGAGTATCGCTCCATATGGAGACGATACGCCTGTCTCAAAAGAAGAATGTGTAAATCACATTGCGAAACGGATGGGCACAGGACTCCGTAAGCTCGTCAAAGAGTGGAGAACGAAAGAAGTAGTACTAGGGGGCCGTGGTCAAGGTACACTGAAGGAGACGACGATTGTAACCTTGACTAGTTACTACAGAAATGCCATTGCAAAGAATATTCCAAACGTGCCTGCTATGAAACAGGCGATATATGCCACTCTCGACCACTGTATGTCCACCAACGAAAATCCACAACATTCGAAATGCCCCACTGGTCGAGACTCGTGGTGTTTTTTTCAACAGAAGTGTAGCGAAGAAAGAAAAACCAGCGGGCCACGAAAAAATGCAGTTGAGACTCAATGCAAATGTGGTCGAGAAGATGAGGCCTCTCTACGAACGTCTGGCAAATGACGAACTGCTGGCCCGGTGTGCGAGAGGAGCTACGCAGAATGGTAACGAAAGCCTCCACGCTCTGATTTGGCTAAAATGCCCAAAAGAGACCTCCGTATCCAAAAAGAGGGTAGATTTGGCGGTAGTAACTGCAGTGGCTGAGTTTAATATGGGTGAACTCCATGCCCAGAAGGCAAAACTGTTAGTCAGGTCCAGGAAACTACCAGATATTGCCAAAAAGATCACCGAACAACGAGATGCCAGGCGAAAGCGAAAGGGTGAATGGAAAGGGACAACGGAGAATAAAAGAACTCGACGTATAGCCAAAACAAGCAAAACTAGAGCTGAGGAGGCGAAGAAGCAGGTTGAAGGAACGACATACAGCGCCGGAGGATTTTAACATTTTTCTACAGATGATCTCAGCGCTGAAGGAGTCTGATGGATCTGGAGCTGAGGAGACGAAGAAGCAGGCTGGAGGAACGACGTACAGCGCGGGAGAATTTTAACATTTTTCTATAGGTGATCCCAGCACTGGAGGAATCTAATGGATCTTCTGGCAGGCCAGTCTCCGAGCCCTGAGCGCCAAAGTTGAATTCAGGTGCGTTATTTCACAGTAGACTCGTATGAGCTGGATGAATATCGCAGATCGAATTGTTTTTTCAAAATATTATGAAGATATTTATCTGGCCCTAATAATTACTCCACAAGAAAATTAATGCATTTTTGGTTTCATTTTGTTTTTATGACTGAGCACTTCCAAAACTCCAAAACTCACTATATATAATGGGTGAAAAAAGTGAACTCGGAGCTGGAACGGAGGAGCGAACTTGGAAGTAGATTGGAGCAGCGAAGGAGATCGACCAATAACTGAGAAGATCACTCACTAAATACTTTTTTACATCCAGATATTGATCTCAGATTCATGCTAAATGATTCATGTTTTGAATTTTACTGAGTTGTACAATTTTTCCACTTGTGATAATTCGTAATGGCCATATATAACTTTCAATATCAACTACTTATTGTCACGAATTTTCACAAAACAAAGTTCATCCTTTCCCATTCACTTTTTGCTTATCAGGAATTATTCCAACAAAATTTTATTGAATCGCGTTTATCTCAGAACTGTATTTTTGGATATTCAAAAAATCTCTTGCGCATTGGTTTTAGTCGGATCATTTTCCCCTTTGAAACACATATTCTAGCGCACATTATCTTCAAATTGCTAGAGGGAATTTGGCGTAATGTGAAAAAAACTCATTTTCTGGTACATAATGTACGAAAATTTATCATAAAAAAAAATACCTCTACGGTGAAAATAGTTTCAATAGGCAAAAAAGGTCTATTTGAAAATTCCCTCCAGCAATTTTGAGATTATGGCAGTATATGTGTGGAGTCCAAATTTCAACCCTCTGCGATAACACTGTATGCGCAAGGAGCGTTTCGAAGAAGTATACTTTAGAATTAGAAAAATAGCCATAACTGCTAAAGTATTTGACCTATATATCCTGAATTTTGGCTAGTTTCTAGTTAGAGAGTTTCATAGAAGTTGTCAACATTTGAGAAATATCCATACAGGAGCAAAGAAAATTCCAATTTCAGTACCGTCCCCCCTTAATGCGGTCACTACCCCCAAAAAAATCCACCAACTAAAATTCCTCCTTAACAAAAGTGGTACTATAAAAATGTCTACTTACAAAATGATTGAAATCAGATACAGTTGCCAAGTACATATCTTCTGTGTAACCAAAGTTTACATCAGAAGAACAGAAAACTGAATAGTCATGTATCATTCACTCGCTACGCTCGCTCACTCAATCAGCTCTTGATAATTACATGGAAAAAATCATTAAAAAAAAATTTAGGAAGTGGTACTTGGCGGGCCATTATAGCAATATGTATCAAACAAATGATGCATAAACCTAAATGAATATTCTTTTACTTACTCATAAATGGCCCGCAAGTACCACGTACTAAATTTTTTTTTAATGATTTTTTCCATGTAATTATCAAGAGCTGATTGAGTGAGCGAGCGTAGCGAGTGAATGATACATGACTATTCAGTTTTCTGTTCTTCTGTTGTAAACTTTGGTTATACAGAAGACATGTACTTGGCAACTGTATCTGATCTCAATCCTTTTGTAAGTAGACATTTTTATAGTACCACTTTTGTTAAGGAGGAATTTTAGTTGGTGGATTTTTTTGGGGGTAGTGATATGACAGAAAGTTAGGAAAAGAGGACTACTGTCGGGCGGAAAAATCGGGGCACGTGGGTTTAATACACTACATCTAAATGAAAAAAAATCGGACAGCCTTTGGATACGAATCATTTTCAAGCTTGTTCTCTTCCCCGGTAGATCAGTCAAAGACCATTCTTGTATGAAGATCGAGAGGAAAGTTATCGTTCGTTTCATGCAAAAAAAACGTAGTTTCTGCACATTCTCTTTCGTAGCGTCACTTCCCCAGATAACAAAATCCACATTTTATTTCTAATAATTATATATCGAATATTATGATATTGGTATTATTCGTTATAAAATTATTCTATATGAATTTCATATTTCTGCAACACTTTTCGTACAACGAATTACCAATTTTCCTTACCATTCAAAGTTCGAATTAAACCATAATTTCTTCGAACTTCAGCATAGGATAAAAGCCCTAATGCTTATTACGTAATTCTTATGATTTTATCTTCAGAATAAAACTGCCGTGCTAATTACGGTTTTTATCATAATTTTTCGTTCAAGTAAAACGGTTATATTGATCACCCTTTTATTAATAATTATCGGTTGCAAAAAAATACCAATTTTGGTTGCACTCTTCTTTTACGTTTATTATGATAGATGGATAGCAGCATTTCTTCCTCTTTTGTTGCTAATTTTTAGTTTGAACAAAATAATAAATAATAGTATATATTACATATGGGGCATTCCAGCTCAACTCAACCGGCGAACGGAAGTGACCTCTTCGATTTTGTTCTCGAAATAATATATGGTAGTTCTATATTAAACATAACATGTCTGTGAAGATCAAGCCTTAAATCAAAAATCTTCCCAAGTTATGATTTTATGAAGATTTGAGTCGCCTTACATTCAAATATTCAGTGCCACTAAACGATGAGTCAACTCAAAAAGGTGTCTAATGGATTATGTCCGGTACAAAGTGTAGTTTGGATGGAAATTCAATGAAAAATTTCAAGCACTCTTTTTCTCGAAAATTTCTCGTAAATCTCAATTTTCTCGGGAGTGCCCTAATCGATGGGGATGAATTTTGCACACAAAATTTTCGGTGAAAAACTACAAATTTTGACACCCGAAACAATATGCCCGGACGTCAACTTCCGGAGTTGTGCAGTTTTTAAATAATCATATAATTACCATTTTCGAGGAAATTTTGGTTCGCACGAATAAATAACATTGGGTATGATGCAAAGCATAGAAAGCTTGGATACAAATATTTAGGAAGTTGCTATTAGACATCAATAAATTAATTCAGTAATTGATAATCTTTTTAGTTATTACAAACATCATTTATCCGTCAATCGTGTCGAATAGCACTTTCTGTTTTCATGAATCACTGATTATATTCAACTGGATACGAGTTTACATGGAAGGCAGGGGCCAATGCTTGCACCCGAGTGTACAGTAATATTCGTTCACGGGTTGGCGGTGGCTAACTGTTTTTTTCGGACTTTTTCGGAAACGAGACTCCATCCTAGTCGTATTTGATGTGCTGATAGCCGAAATTGTAATAATAATAATTGTGACTCCTTGTAAAAATAATATAATATTATTTTATTGATGGTATCCGAAAAAGTCTGAAAAAAATAGTTAGCCACCGCAAACCCATTCATGAATATTACTGTACACTCAGATGCAAGAATTGGCCCCTGCCTTCCATGTGAACTCGTATCCAGTTAAATATAATCAGTGATTCATGAAAACAGAAAGTGCTATTCGACACGATTGACGGATAAATGATGTTTGTAATAACTAAAAAGATTATCAATTACCGAATTGATTTATTGATGTCTAATAGCAACTTCCTAAATATTTGTATCCAAGCTTTCGATGCTTTGCATCATACCCAATGTTATTTATTCGTGCGAACCAAAATTTCCTCGGAAATGGTAATTATATAATTATTTAAAAACTGCACAACTCCGGAAGTTGACGTCCAGGCATATTGTTTTGGGTACCAAATTTTGTAGTTTTTCATTGAAAATTTTGTGCACAAAATTCATCTCAATCGATTAGGGCACTCCCGAGAAAATTGAGATTTTCGAGAAATTTTCGAGAAAAAGAGTGCTTGAAATTTTCCATTGAATTTCCATCCAAACTACACTTTGTACCGGACATAATCCATTGGACACCTTTTTGAGTTGACTCATCGTTTAGTGGCACTGAATATTTGAATGTAAGGCGACTCAAATCTTCATAAAATCATAACTTGGGCAGATTTTTGATTTAAGGCTTGATCTCCACAGATATGTTATGTTTAATATAGAACTACCATATATTATTTCGAGAACAAAATCGAAGAGGTCACTTCCGTTGGCCGGTTGAGTTGAGCTGGAATGCCCCATGTATAATTGTAATCATAATTATAATTACAAACTAAAACCATGAAATAGGTAGAGAAACAGATAGGGAAAAATAAATCGTACAAGTACAGAGTAGTATATCGCGTTACTAAAGCCAAAAGGGCGTATCTCAAATGATACGCCCTTTTGGTTCTGCAGAGCCAAAAGGGCGTATAAAAAAAAAAATTCTCTAATCAACCTAGAAATGTTAGAAATAAGGAAATATATTGAAAAAATGAAAAAAAAATTTTTTTTTGAGATACGCCCTTTTGGCTTTAAAAAACAAAATTCTTAAAACCAAAAGGGCGTATTGTTTTTTTTCAACTTATTATCAACCATGTAGCATAATTATAGAGAAAATTCGAAAAAATGTACAAATCATGATTTCACAACTCAATAATATCATTAGTAGTAATATTAGTAGTAAATGATATTTAGTAAATTGAGTAATAATCGTATTGTAAATATACACTCAGTGACAAAAATAACGGGCCACTCAAGGTTTCCGGAAAAAACACCGTTCTTCGAAACGGTATTACTCGATGAAAAAATATTAGAAGAAAATGGTCAAGGGAGCATTTTACAGGTTGAAACGTCATCTTCGAGCTCGTTCCCGAAAATTTCACCTGCGATTGTTTTCCGAGAAATAAAAAAAAATCCGACCATTTCAAACTTGGCTGCGGGGGTAAAAAAAAATCGCCAAAAATTTTCACGACGATGGTTGTGTAGCCTCAGGTCTGCTCTTCAAAACTGTTCTCGAAATTTTTGTCCACGACTTCTTTTCACCAGGTTATTGAATTTTTAGTAAGTATAGACCGTTTTGGCGTTACCCAGGATGCACCACGTGGAGGGACGGTCTTCAAGCACCCCACGTATTTGTGTGTGTTTCTGTATGTTTGTGTGCGTAGGCAGCGATCAGGACCCCCAGGTGCTTCACTTCCAAGGTATTGATGACTCCAAACCCTCGCTGTACTGCATGTGTCAGCTGTCTGTGTGCGTAGGTGTGAGTATGAGCGAGTGTAAATTGGTGGCTTTCTTAAAATGTCGTGTTACCACCTCTATTTTGGATCACCGCATCCAACTGTTTGCACATGTTGATGCACGCTCGAATTTTGATCTGAGGAATTGCGTTTCATGCTTCGACGAGCATTGCCCTCAACTCATGAAGATTGGCTGGCTGTACGGACGACTACGCAATTCACGATTCAGCATATCCCAAACATATTCGATTGGATTCAAATCAGGACTCATTGACGGGTGATCTAACACTGTGATGTCTTGATTGGCCAAAAAGTTCTGCTCATGCCGCGTGGTATGAAGCCAAGCGTTATCCTGCAGAAAAATGAGGTGAACCGTACAGCCACTCAATCTTCACGAGTTGAGGGTAATGCTCGTCGAAGCATGGGACACGATTCCTCAGATCAAAATTCTAGCGTGCATCAACATGTGCAAACAGTTGGATGCGGTGATCCAAAATAAAGGTGGTCACACGACATTTTAAGAAAGCCACCAGTTTACACTCGCTCATACTCACACCTACGCACACAGACAGCTGACACATGCAGTACAGCGAGGGTTTGGAGTCATCAATACCTTGAAAGTGAAGCACCTGGGGGTCCTGATCGCTGCCTACACACATAAACATACAGAAACACACACAAATACGTGGGGTGCTTGAAGACCGTCCCTCCACGCGGTGCATCCTGGGTAACGCCAAAACGGTCTATACTTACTAAAAATTCAATAAGCTGGTGAAAAAAAGTCGTGGACAAAAATTTCGAGAATAGTTTTGAAGAGCAGACCTGAGGCTACATAACCATCGTCGTGAAAATTTTTGGCGATTTTTTTTCACCCCCGCAGCCAAGTTTGAAATGGTCGGATTTTTTTTTATTTTTCTGCTCTTCATTTAAACCTGCGCCAACAGGTGAAAAACAATCGCAGGTGAAATTTTCGGAAACGAGCTCGAAGATGACGTTTCAACCTGTAAAATGCTCCCTTGATCATTTTCTTCTAATATTTTTCCATCGAGTAATACCGTTTCGAAAAACGGTGTTTTTCCGGAAAACTTGAGTGGCCCGTTATTTTTGTCACTGAGTGTATTATTATAGTTGAGTATAATAATATAGAGTTGTAAAATCATGATTTGTACATTTTTTTTCGAATTTTCTCCATAATTATGTTACATGGTTAATAATAAGTTGAAACAAAACGATACGCCCTTTTGGTTTTAAGCATTTTTTTCTTAAAGCCAAAAGGGCGTATCTTAAGAAATTTTTTTTTTTCATTTTTTCAATATATTTCCTTATTTCTAACATTTCTAGGTTGATTAGAGAATTTTTTTTTTTTTATACGCCCTTTCGGCTCTGCAGAACCAAAAGGGCGTATCATTTGAGATACGCCCTTTTGGCTTTAGTAACGCGATATGTTTATTTAATAACGATATGCTTGAAATCGATACCTCGATTTGGATATGAAAATAATAGAATTGGTAAGTTATAATATCAGTCAGTAGGTATTAGCGTGGGTTGAAAAAAATAAATTCCTTAGCATGGGGGTAGAATTTGTACCTTATAAAAAAAGAAAATTTTACAACACAAAAAATTTTTTTTACTCAACATTTTGAGGTCGCCCACTCGTTTTTTAAATGAATATTTGATCAAATGGGGTAGTTCCAACGGGAAATTCTTTTTCGGTCCAAAATCGTAGAAAACATGTAAAAATTGTAGAATGTGATTTTTTTTTACTCAACTTTCATTCTAATACAAAAGAAAGTGCATTTTATTTTTTGAAATGAAGTTAAATGCACTGTGCGTGTAAGCGAGTGGGCGACGTCAAAATGTTGAGTGAAAGAAATTTTCTTTTTTTATAAGGTACGAATTCTACCCCCATGCTAAGAGAAGAAAATTTTTTTTTTTTCAACCCACCCTAGTAGGTATACATTATTTCTTCAATCTGTATGAGGTTGAAGTTCGTAACGTTAACGCAACAAATCAACTTTTTTTTTTTTTTCGCTTTCTCACGATGAATCATCATGAAAAATTGAGAAAACGGTTAATTACAACTTGAAATCAATAAGACATACTGACTGAGTGACTAACATCCCCTAAATCAACCCTTGCCCACTACGACGTTGTGGAGTCGTGATATTCATTTCGCGACGACTTGACGTTGCACACGCGTCCGAAAAAAAGTTTCCGAGCATGCTATGAACATTTGATGCCGATGCACTGGTCGGAAACAACCCTTTACCTGCAACCCTTACGTGGAAAAATAGATAAAAAATTAATAACTATCGGACGAACCATTTGGCGACGATCAGACCTCGAAGATGAAGTTTCTGAAATGCCCCAGAACCCCCTAAAAAATATTCATTCCGATCGACTTGTCGGAAGCCACCCTTACCTCCCACCCCCGCGATTTGAATAATTGAAAAATTCATAACCATCCAACGAATCATTTCGCGACGATCGGACTACGAGAATAAAGTTTCTGAAATGCCCCAGAACCCCCAAAAAAATATTCATCCCGATCGACTTGTCGGAAGCCACCCTTACCTCCTACCCCCGCGATTTAAATATTTAAAAAATTCATAACTATCCAACGAATCATTTCGCGACGATCGGACTGCGAAAATAAAGTTTCTGAAATGCCCCAGAACCCCCAAAAAAATATTCATCCCGATCGACTTGTCGAAAGCCACCCTTACCTCCCACCCCCGCGATTTAAATATTTAAAAAATTCATAACTATCCAACGAATCATTTCGCGACGATCGGACTACGGGAATAAAGTTTCTGAAATGCCCCAGAACCCCCAAAAAAAATATTCATCCCGATCGACTTGTCGGAAGCCACCCTTACCTCCCACCCCCGCGATTTAAATATTTAAAAAATTCATAACTATCCAACGAATCATTTCGCGACGATCGGACTACGAGAATAAAGTTTCTGAAATGCCTCAGAACCCCCAAAAAAATATTCATCCTTATCGACTCGTCGGAAGCCACCCTTAACCCTTTCTTTCGTGAATTGAATAATTAAAAAATTCATGACTATCCAAAAAATCATTTCGCGACGATCGGACCACGAAAATAAAGTTTCTGAAATGCCCCAGAACCCCCGAAGGAATATTTATCCCGATCGACTTGTCGAAAGCCACCCTTATCTCCCACCCCCGCGATTTGAATAATTGAAAAATTCATAACTATCCAACGAATCATTTCGCGACGATCGGACTACGAGAATAAAGTTTCTGAAATGCCTCAGAACCCCCAAAAAAATATTCATTCCGATCGACTTGTTGGAAGCCACCCTTACCTCCCACCCCCGCGATTTAAATAATTGAAACATTCATAACCATCCAACGAATCATTTCGTGACGATCGGACTACGAGAATAAAGTTTCTGAAATGCCCCAGAACCCCCAAAAAATATTCATCCCGATCGACTTGTTGGAAGTCACCCTTACCTCCTACCCCCGCGATTTAAATATTTAAAAAATTCATAACTATCCAACGAATCATTTCGCGACGATCGGACTACGAGAATAAAGTTTCTGAAATGCCTCAGAACCCCCAAAAAAATATTCATCCTTATCGACTCGTCGGAAGCCACCCTTAACCCTTTCTTTCGTGAATTGAATAATTAAAAAATTTATGACTATCCAAAGAATCATTTCGCGACGATCGGACCACGAAAATAAAGTTCCTGAGATGCCCCAGAACCCCCCAAAAAATATTCATCTCGATCGACTTGTCGAAAGCCACCCTTATCTCCCACCCCCGCGATTTAAATAATTGAAAAATTCATAACCATCCAACGAATCATTTCGCGACGATCGGACTACGAGAATAAAGTTTCTGAAACTCCCCAGAACCCCCAAAAAAAAATATTCATCCCGATCGACTTGTCGGAAGCCACCCTTACCTCCTACCCCCGCGATTTGAATATTTAAAAAATTCATAACTATCCAACGAATCATTTCGCGACGATCGGACTACAAGAATAAAGTTTCTGAAATGCCCCAGAACCCCCAAAAAAAATATTCATCCCGATCGACTTGTCGGAAGCCACCCTCACCTCCCACCCCCGCGATTTAAATAATTAGAAAATTCATACCCATCCAACGAATCATTTCGCGACGATCGGACTACGAGAATAAAGTTTCTGAAATGCCCCAGAACCCCCAAAAAAAATATTCATCCCGATTGACTTGTCGGAAGCCACCCTTACCTCCCACCCCCGCGATTTGAATATTTAAAAAATTCATAACTATCCAACGAATCATTTCGCGACGATCGGACGACAAGAATAAAGTTTCTGAAATGCCTCAGAACCCCCAAAAAAATAATCATCCCGATCGACTTGTCGAAAGCCACCCTTAACCCTTTCTTTCGTGAATTGATTAATTAAAAAATTCATAACTATCCAACGAATCATTTCGCGACGATCGGACTACAAGAATAAAGTTTCTGAAATGCCCCAGAACCCCCAAAAAAAATATTCATCCCGATCGACTTGTCGGAAGCCACCCTTACCTCCCACCCCCGCGATTTAAATATTTACAAAATTCATAACTATTCAACGAATCATTTCGCGACGATCGGACTACGAGAATAAAGTTTCTGAAACTCCTCAGAACCCCCAAAAAAAATATTCATCCCGATCGACTTGTCGGAAGCCACCCTTACCTCCCACCCCCGCGATTTAAATATTTAAAAAATTCATAACTATCCAACGAATCATTTCGCGACGATCGGACTACGAAAATAAAGTTCCTGAAATGCCTCAGAACCTCAAAAAAAATATTCATCCCGATCGACTTGTCGGAAGCCACCCTTACCTCCCACCCCCGCGATTTGAATATTTAAAAAATTCATAACTATCCAACGAATCATTTCGCGACGATCGGACTACGAGAATAAAGTTTCTGAAATACCTCAGAACCTCAAAAAAAATATTCATCCCGATCGACTCGTCGGAAGCCAACCTTACCTCCTACCCCCGCGATTTAAATATTTAAAAAATTCATAACTATCCAACGAATCATTTCGCGACGATCGGACCACGAGAATAAAGTTTCTGAAATGCTCCAGAACCCCCAAAAAAATATTCATTCCGATCGACTTGTCGAAAGCCACCCTTATCTCCCACCCCCGCGATTTAAATAATTGAAAAATTCATAACCATCCAACGAATCATTTCGCGACGATCGGACTACGAGAATAAAGTTTGTGAAATACCCCAGAACCCCCAAAAAAATATTGATCCCGATCGACTTGTCGGAAGCCACCCTTACCTCCTACCCCCGCGATTTGAACATTTAAAAAATTCATAACTATCCAACGAATCATTTCGCGACG
Source organism: Tenthredo livida (assembly GCA_963992785.1). Lineage (NCBI taxonomy): Eukaryota > Metazoa > Arthropoda > Insecta > Hymenoptera > Tenthredinidae > Tenthredo > Tenthredo livida. Next base: position 14,814,851 of record OZ023070.1, on the reverse strand, counting down.
ATCGGACTACAAGAATAAAGTTTCTGAAATGCCCCAGAACCCCCAAAAAAAATATTCATCCCGATCGACCTGTCGGAAGCCACCCTGACCTCCCACCCCCGCGATTTGAATAATTAAAAAATTCATACCCATCCAACGAATCATTTCGCGACGATCGGACTACAAGAATGAACTTTCTGAAATGCCCCAGAACCCCCAAAAAAATATTTATCCCGATCGACTTGTCGGAAGCCACCCTTACCTCCCACCCCCGCGATTTAAATATTTAAAAAATTCATAACTATTCAACGAATCATTTCGCGACGATCGGACTGCGAGAATAAAGTTTCTGAAACTCCCCAGAACCCCCAAAAAAAATATTCATCCCGATCGACTTGTCGCAAGCCACCCTTACCTCCCACCCCCGCGATTTAAATATTTAAAAAATTCATAACTATTCAACGAATCATTTCGCGACGATCGGACTACGAGAATAAAGTTTCTGAAATGCCTTAGAACCTCAAAAAAAATATTCATCCCGATCGACTTGACGGAAGCCACCCTTACCTCCCACCCCCGCGATTTAAATATTTAAAAAATTCATAACTATCCAACGAATCATTTCGCGACGATCGGACTACGAGAATAAAGTTTCTGAAATGCCTCAGAACCTCAAAAAAAATATTCATTCCGATCGACTTGTCGGAAGCCACCCTTACCTCCCACCCCCGCGATTTAAATAATTAAAAAATTCATACCCATCCAACGAATCATTTCGCGACGATCGGACTACGAGAATAAAGTTTCTGAAATGCCCCAGAACACCCAAAAAAATATTCATTCCGATCGACTTGTCGGAAGCCACCCTTACCTCCTACCCCCGCGATTTAAATATTTAAAAAATTCATAAATATCCAACGAATCATTTCGCGACGATCGGACCACGAGAATAAAGTTTCTGAAATGCCTCAGAACCCCCAAAAAAATATTCATTCCGATCGACTTGTCGGAAGCCACCCTTAACCCTTTCTTTCGTGAATTGAATAATTAAAAAATTCATAACTATCCAACGAATCATTTCGCGACGATCGGACCACGAGAATAAAGTTTCTGAAATGCCCCAGAACCCCCCAAAAAATATTCATCCCCATCGATTCGTCGAAAGCCACCCTTACCTGATTCACTAATCTTAATGTGTAATGTTTTGAGTCTTGGGTATGTAGCAACGAAGGAAGTACGCAAGGCAAAGTCATATACACTATAGCACCTGTATGACGGATGTGTGACGAGTAGGCTGTGTGAGTTTATTGCACATTGCGGCCTTTTATATGTGCGTATTATCTCATTAAGTAATTAATCAAATTGTTAATTAATTAGTTAACATTTTTATCTATCCCAGGGTATTCATTCGAAATAATTCTTGCCATGAGAAAAATTAACGGACGATCCGGGAATCGAACTCAGGATCTACGGAAGCCTATTCGGGGACTTACACCTGATTGGGGTGATCCGTGGGCGAGCTAGGTGGTCTCGGGTGTAAGTCCCCGGATAGGCTTCCGTAGATCCTGGGTTCGATTCCCGGATCGTCCGTTAATTTTTCTCATCAAAAAAATTATTTCAACTAATCTTAATGTTGAATGTAAGGACCTAATATTGATTCTATGAACTGATCGACGCACGCTTCTCGGCTGTCTTTCCGATTCAAGGTAATGCGTTCGTGACCAAGGCATACAGGTTGTGAAGAGCCAAAAATTGCGAAGTCGTACGTGCGCGCGGAATACTTCGGGTAGAACGCTGAGCGAGCGCCGCAAACCGTGTATCATGGTCGCACTATCGGATCTATCGAGGGAGAAATAATTATAACTAAACAACTTTATAATGTATGGACATCGTTGTTTCCTGAAACATTCCAATCAACTTAGTTTGATCTAGAATCCAGAACCGAAAAATTATAGGTACACACATGTGGAGTAGTCTGCGGTTTGTATCGTCAATTCCGCAGTTATTGGCTACCGGAACATGGTGATTAATAATTGAAAAATCGGAATTATTCGGGTGCATCGAATCATCTGGATGACATAGATGCCACTGGGAATTGCAGGGTTTTGAAATAAAATGCAATATCGATAGCATATTTCTTTATTTGTCTACCACATTACGATCCCTTTCAGAATTCGCAGCTGCACAATCGCGTCTGAGTAGATGAAGGGACCATTTCGAGATAACGTAACGTTATGCTCGAGTCCCTAAACAACGATCTTGTCTTCAGTGATCGCGCCAGCTTGTCGAAAGTATGGCATTCAAGTCATTCGACTATTTCATCAGCGGATTTTATAGACTAGGAAGATAATCTAAATAAACTAAGATTATTTTTCAAAGTATTTATAATTGAATAATTTCTGATTTTCAAAGCCATAATGTGTAAAATGCGGCAACCTATATAATGAGATCTTGTGAAAATTTGCGAGGTTGCATGTTTTCTCAGCAAACGTTACGTGATCTCGAAATGGCTGCGTATTACAGTACATGGGATTCAAGCAGGTTGTCGATGTAGTACACACGCCATTTTGTAGGGCATACTTCTGGGCTTGTGCGAAATTCTGTCATAAGACCAGGATACATGGAACAAAACTCCGTGGCAGTCACCCGCACAGGAGTGGTACAGTAATGTTAATCGATGGTGTCCCCGTGGCTCACTATTTTTCTTAGCCTTTTTTCAAATCAAATTTCCCTTCGACAAATGTTTCGTTTGCCCTGCATGACCAGTGGAACCTTCAGGTGACTAGGAATATGACAGCTGCGAGGTGGAGAAGAGTTACGAAGTAAGTCACTGGTCATAGGCAAATAAAATATTTGTAGAAAGGAAATTTGATTCAAACATGGTGGCCACTAGTCAGGGAAAACAGGGAAGTCAGGGAATTCGAAAACTGGTCAGGGAGGTCAGGGAAAAGTCAGGGAATTTTTAAGCGAGTCAGGGAATTTTATGGTGACACAGATCAAGACAGAATAAAAGGTCCCCCGTGATTTTGTTTTGTTTTTACCAGCAATGGACATAGTTGCAAAACTTGTATAAGCTAAAAAATAATCTAGAAAATTATTCTTCATCGGCATGATTCAGAGCGTTATGTATTATATACTTGAATAACCAGTAATTGGCCCGAAATTCAGTCAGGGAAAAATTATAATTTGATCAGGGAAGGTCAGGGAAAAGTAAGGGAATTATTATGACTGTTTGTAGTGGCCACCATGTCAAAAAAAGGCTAGGATAAATAGTGAGCCACGGGGACACCATCCATTAGTAGGCGCTTTCCCGTTGGAATCAAAGTGATCCAAGATCACTTTAGATTCTAACCTTACCCGAAATGCAGCGTTATTATTGGTTAGAATTGGTTGGCATTGTTCAATAAAATCGCTGCATTTCGGGTAAGGTTAGAATCTACAGTGATCTCGAATCATTTTGCTTCCAACGGGAAAGCGCTTCATACACTCCCATATGCCGTCTGCTAGAGTCGTATTGTGACATCTTGAAGCTTTGACATCTGAAAAATATTAAAATACATACATAATTATTAGATAATATAATTATTAATAAACATTTCGTTGATAATTATTATAATAATAATTTAGTTTAGTATATATTAAGTATGTATAATTAATATAATTATTAATAAATATAATTAATGATAAGTATTTCGCCATCTCAAGTCGGCCTTGCATAATTTTATGTGTTTTTTTTTCATAAACTGTCTATCCATGGATTTTTCGTGACATACATGTGCATATTTTTTTAACCCCAGAGTTTCTAATGCAGGTTTTTACTTAGATACGTAGTCGTGTTCACATCTCGTGTCTGTTTTATGTTTTTTCTTTATTACATATATTCATATTAGTTATGTGCTGTGATAATCAATATGAATCTCCGTGGTGTCGTAATCCCAGCGAAGAGCGGGTATAGTTCTAGCTAACGGTCGTGTGACAGATTATTATTCATTTATTTATTCATTATTATTCAATAATGTTTATCCAACCCAGACAGCATCCAAATCAGAAAGACTTCTGTACGAAGTCTTTTGGGTGACTTCTTGCAGAAGTCCAATTATGACTTCTTAGAGACATCATTTTTAAGAGCTTCGAATTAAGAACTCCTTATGTCTTCATAATAGAGACGTCAGTTTCGTGACATCTGAAGCTATTCTTTTTTCTGACTTATTGAAGAAGTCTAAAATGAGAATTCCTCGAGACATCCTTTATCTGTATAATTTTATGCGCATGCGCGTCATTCTAAAATACTATATTTGTGAATACTAACCTAGAATTATTTACAAAATTGATGAATATCCATTTTCATAATGTAATAACCACTGTAGATAACATATATATTAACTTTGTTATATAAATGCGTTTTATATTCGTTTGTGAAGTGAATAGAAAGTGAAAGGCCACGATTTGAATAATAAGAAAAGATAATATTTTCATGATTTTCAACGTCGTCTACTTTTTCATCATATCATTGTGTATATTATCGTAAGTTAAATGCTCGGAAGTCGTAATTAGGGTGAATATTTTATGATTCAATTATTTCTCATTGATTGCAGATATTATATATTATTACCTGGGAACAATGCTTCCAAGGAAATCTTTCGCAGAATTATCGAAAAGCCAAAAAAATAGACGATTAAAACGAGGTTTTGATGGATTACTCTTACAGCAAGTTAATTTGGATCCAAGACAAGAAAGTGATGATGTCGCGGTCGTTATTAATCGTGACGGAGATGTTAACAGCGATACAAATTTAGATGATTTCGCGATTTCAACAAATGATATTGAACTTTATGATAATAATGATATTGGTTCGATAAAAGTATATACAAATTTGGACAATTTGGTAATATTAAAAAATGATATCGGAGATTGTGATAATAATAATACCGGTTCGATACAAGTAAATAGTAATCAAAACAGTTCAGCAGAAAATATCAATCTTGCATTGAATAAAATTCCCAAGGTTGACACAAAAGTCGATTTAGGACGTGAAATTTCACAATGGAAATGCCAGTTTAACATCAGTCAAGCAGCATCCGGGGCTCTCTTAAAAATTCTTGCCAATGTAGAGTCAATAGAAGAGTTGAAAAAACTCCCGACAGATCCTCGTACCTTATTCAGTACACCTACAAGTACAGCTATCCGTCTTGTTTCACCTGGGGAATATTTTCATTATGGCTTGCAACGGGGATTGATTGACCAATTGAAAACTATCGGCATGAGTAAGTTTGTTACGAATATCCAGATAAATGTCCATATTGATGGATTACCTATATCAAAAAGCTCGAAGAGTCAATTGTAATCCGATACTGGCTGAAGTTTTTCCAAAAATTTCCGCACCTTTTGTTATCGGAGTATATCATGGACTCAACAAGCCGGATAAGTGTGATGAATATCTCGAAGAATTCATCAATGAATACAAAATTTTGCAAAAAAAAGGTTTCGAATATAACAATCATCAATTTTACGTGATAATTAGAGCCGTCATCTGTGATTCACCTGCTCGGTCTTATGTAACACACACGAAAGGTCATAATGGCTATTATGGCTGTGGTAAATGCATGCAAGAGGGTGATTACGAAGACTATCGAATGAGATTTTTGGAGATGAATGCACCGTTACGTACTGATGATAATTTTATTAAACGCCATAACGAAGAGCATCACACAGGAAAATCTAAATTTGAAGAAGCAGAAGTTGGTATGGTTTCTCAATTTCCTGTAGAATACATGCATCTCGTGTGTCTTGGAGTTGTGAAAAAAATAATAAACTCGTGGGTTAAAGGATGGCGTCTTGAGGACAAAAAATTACTCAAATTCAGTCACAGAATATTTGAAGAGATTTCGGTTTGGTTGACCTCAATTAGGAGCTGGATACCTTCAGAATTCGTTAGGAAAACTCGAGGCTTAGATGAAATAGATCGATGGAAAGCTACTGAACTCCGATTATTTTTGTTATATGTGGGTCCAATTGCTCTAAAAAAACATTTGCCAGCTGAATACCTATATCATTTTAATAGTTTACAATGTGCAATCCGAATTTTATGTGATGAAACTGATTGTAGACGTAACAATGAGTGTGCGAAAAATTTATTACATTATTTTGTTACTGAATCCATAAAGTTATACGGAAAACACTTTGTGGTGTATAATGTGCATAATTTACTCCATCTAGCTGATGATGTGTTAAAATTCGGTCATTTGGATTCATATAGTGCTTTTTCGTTCGAAAGTTTTCTATATTTTCTTAAAAACCTCTTGAACAAAGGCGAGAAACCATTACAGCAGCTGCATAAACGACTTGAAGAACGAGCTGATTGTGGCTATCAACAAAAAATTAACAAGTTATTTATCGAACCTGAAGTGTCAAACTTCAATACTCTGAAGTCTAGAAGTAATGGAGTTCCTTCATATACTAAAATTAATTATGGAAAGTTTACACTTTCCGCCTGCCGACTTTGTGATACATTTTGTTATGTTATAAATTACGATATTCTTCGCATCGAAAATATTCATGTAAAAAATGATGAAATCATTTTGCAAGGACAAACGTTAATCGATCCTAAAGCCTTAGAAAATTACCATATTGATTCGAAATCACTCCATATAGTTGTTGTAAATAAGTGGTCAAATTCTAAAAAATTTAGGGCAATCGATGTTTTACAAAAAGCTGTTTGTGTGCCTTGTGATGAGTCTTTTTATTTTTTCCCATTGATTCATTCATCAACATGAATATTCCATGCTACAAAACAAAAGCCGAGACAAAACCATAATGCATTCATTTGCGATTTTTCTACATACTTTATGTAAGAATATATGTAGACATTTCGGAAATAAAAAGATAGCATCAATAAATTCGTTTCGATTGATTTCACCTCTAATTCAGATAAAAATTTCGCGCATTGCTACTGTAGTACAGTAATGTTCATTAATGGGTTCCCAGTGGCTAACTGTTTTTTTCGGACTTTTTCGGAAACGAGACTCCATTCTAGTCGTATTTGATGTGCCGATAGCCGAAATTATAATAATAATAATTATGACCCCTTATAAAAGTAATATGATATTATTTTATTGATGGTATCCGAAAAAGTCCGAAAAAAACAGTTAGCCACTGGGAACCCATTAATCAACATTACTGTACCTCATCACCTCGTGCCCTCACTTGTGGGACGGCAGCCTCGCGTACTACGCTCGGCTCGTTCGAGCGCTCTTCCGTCCTCGGTTCGGGGCTTCACACTCGTGCGTGAACGTACTGCTTTGCGCTCTCGAGTCTCGTATCAAAAAACACCAGTACATAAAAATTGAGCGTCACATAATTGCGAATTATTGTGAAAAGTGGAGATCTGAAGTAAGTACATTATATTTTTTATTCAAAATTGATAATTATTTCATGGTATATGACAAATAAGCGAAAAATCAAGAATGTTTGAGATATTTAATTGCTAGGTATACATAGTTATGTAGAAGCAAAAAAACCTAACCTCACATTCACTCGTACTAAAATTAATATTCCTTCCATTTAGATGTATTTTGTTGCATTTTGTGAGGATTGGTGTTCGACCGTGCCAGAGTGTTGGATAAATAGAGAACTTCAGTGTGTCAAATGGCCTTGCAAAAATGACAATGCCACTCTGGCTTCCAAGAAAGGGACAAAACCCAAAGATAATTGGCCATCCGTGAAATATACCAAGCTGCTAGGACCCTACAGTAAGTTCTATTGTATTATTGATGAAATTTCTCACCAATCGCTGCTGATCCGATTTTAATTTTAGTGATAGAATTTTTTTCTCCATAATTAAAATGATGAATGATTATTAAGCATATGAAGTCGTTCATTATTATTAATAAAATTCTAATATTTTTAATATGTCTTATTTGAATCCAAATTTTTTTTCTTCAAGTAAACTTCGATATTGCTAGGGCAGTAGAAATTGCTGCTGTTGATCTTTCAACGAGTGACGAAGCATCTTTGCAAAACATCACTAACAACAACGAAGTGCTAGTGAAACGTTCACGAAAAGCACCAGTACGCTATGAAGCAAGCCCTGATCGTGGATCTAGTAGTGACGAAACTCAAAGTACGATATCAACTCGTTATGTATATATTCAAATTATGAAAAGTGAACATTACTTTGAGTATTTTAAATCATTTGTGACAGATATTGGCTCAAAAATTAGTGGAAACGATTCGAAACCTCCTTTCAAGTATATGCCTGAAGTCGATAATGGTCTGTTAGATACGCAACCACTAGATTATGGAGATTTTTTCGATGATCTGACTGATGGTCCAGTAAATGCTATATTAGAAAAACAACCATTCAAGAGAGAAAAACCAGCTGTACATAAGATTGAAATCACCAGTAAGTATTGCACAAAATAAGTTGATATTGCAATAAAATTATTTTATGTTGCCATTAATGAATGATTTTATTTCTGTAGATATACCCGTTGACTCGATCAAACAAAACAAAAAGAGTGCGAATATTTCGGATCGTTGTATGGATGTGCCGGTCACACTAAAAGACGTTGATAAGAGTGCAAACACTGTTGAAGCTCAAAAGCCAGAAGCTGTTACTGTCGATGATATTGTGCAAGATGCTACTGCTGTTGATGATAATGATAAACAAGGGACTAGTACTGCCAGTGGTATGAACCAGAAAATTGATACTAATCAGAAGGAACAAATTATTAATGCTGGAAGTCAATCTGTTACACCACGCTGTCAAGGTTGCTGCTGTAAGTGCAATTTAATTTCAATATTTTTCATATTTCTCTGTCGAATATATTGTATAATCCTGAAGCAATACAAATTTTACACAGCCGACTAGATAATGAGTGCGTTATGAAACAAAAAAAAAAAAATTATTATAATTTGGTAAACGGAGAAGTATGTCTTTCTGTTAACAGCTGCATGTCGATTAAAGCTTGATTCGATTGTACGGAAACTGGACACGTTGATTATGAGTCAGAATAATGCTGATAACATCACTCAAAACACTGTTCTTAATGCACTACCTGAATTTGCTATATCGAGCTATGAAAACTTGGTAAAATTCAACAACAAATTGAAAAACAGTGAAAAAGCACGCACACAATATGTAAAAAAATTTTTCATTATTATTAATTCTACACAATTTATGGTTGATTTATCTATCAACTCATTATATTTCTACCAAACGAGTTCATTATTATTTTTTTTTTTCATAGCAAATCAAATACATTTTTGTGGATTCAGTCATAAAAATTGATTGATTCATGAATAATTTGTGCTACTATACTTTTTGCAGGCAAGACTGATTACGATGAGAGGAGGGTCTAATGGACAGAAAAATGTCCGTGACGTATTAACGTATATTTTAACTGGTCAGCTGTGTTGCGAGTTGTCCTGGAGTGGACAAAAAAAAACTATCGCCGTTAAAGAAATGGAATTCGTTGAAATTTTGACAGGCGAGTTCATTGTCTTGAACTATTACCATTCTTGCGTTTGAAAGAAATTCAGCCAAAAAATATATTTCGTCTGAAGTTCAGTGTAAAACAATAAAAATTTCTCATTGAGAATTTATCCAAATCTTTCATTCAAACAATAATCGCTCACGCATGAATTAAATGAATAATTCCTCACAAAAGAGTTAAATTTTGTTTTATCTATTCTGAAAATATGTTTATAATTTTTTTAGACACAATTGTTAATTCCAACCCACGGTGCACGTTAGCAGAAATACAAGGTGCGGTTCGGTCCTGGCTCCAACATGGCAGTGATCGAGTAAAGTACTATGGCAAAAAACTGCATACGGCCCAAGATGTGCCAAAAAATAAGACGACGGAATTAAAATAAAGCTGTGAAATGACCTAACAGTATATAGTACTTACTATCTTTTCTTTCTGTTAAACAAAGGGTTGAATAGTTTTTTTTCCACGTACTAATCGTTTTTCTTTAAACTTTGTGATAAAAATACTTAAAAGTCATAGTATAGTGAAAGTCATGTACAGTTTCTTATATTCAATATTCAGAAGTATATTGTAAATATATGTAGATATAGTGATCTCTAATCTATATATATATTATGTATTATATATTATAATATCGTAATTTACATATCCTGAATAAATAAAATTTTATTGCATTATCATGAATTATTTGAATTCCTAGAATATCCTACTGAAAATCCAAAATGAACAGTCCTAAAGGAGTCTTATTTGAGACTTCTCTAGTATGAGATCCTCACGTCATCTTTTTTGAGAGTTCTGAAAAAAAAGCCTTTCAGAAAGTCGTCTTTATGACTCAGAAACGCGAGCTCTTAAAGAAGCCTTTTTTATGTATTAAAAAAAAAGAGCTCTTGGAGAAGTCTTATTTGTGAAGTCAAAAGAAGAGCTCGTCAAGAACTGTTTTTTAAGAAGTCTTTATTTGATCGTAAAGTGGCGCATTCGACATCTTGAGAACTTCTCAAAGACTTCTTTTTGATAATGAATCGGAAGTCTAAATCATAAACAAAAACTCGTTCAGAATTTATCAAGACGTCATATTGCTGTCTGGGAATTGATTTGTGTTCGAAAATCTATGCCATGAACGCATCAGTACCATTGTTTGTTTTTTTTTTTACTTATTTCGAATGCAATAGTACTATTGTTTTTTGGTTCACTTATTTTGTACGTCAAGGTATGCTCACAAGAAATTATGATAGCCACATGATAATCGACTACACTTAGTAGTATTATTCTTAAATATTTCACAACTAATTTAAAGATACCTAAAACTACACAGCATGCAGATTGAATGTAACTGCGAATATTCAGTATAACCAATCGGGAACGTGCGCTCAACCGAATTATTCTTAGATACGTCAATTTCACGAGATAAATTTCATCTTAAATATTTCACAACTGAATACGTATATGATAGCTTAGATTTAATGGTAACTTTGTCAGGTAACGTAGCATGCGTTTATCATATATGTTGATAGTCATTTTGATTCTGCTCTGTTCGTGCATGGGGTGCATATAACGATTACCTGCACAACGATAAATGTACACTAAACGTGTTGGATTCTGACCAGTTCAAGGCCACGCATATTTTCGACATATGCGGATCTGGCTGAGAACCGCTTGATTCGTCGGCAGCGCCCCTAGCGGCCTCAGAGGAAAGCTCACCTCGACAAATATATCGGCTCGCTGTTTTATCGACACTGACTTTAAAGGGCTAGATATCGATAAATTCAGCTATGATTTTCAGTGTGAAAATTTCTTTAAATAAATATTAATTGGGGTAATTATTATTATTATTGATTGGAATTAAGAAAAATACGGCAATATCACGGTAAGTTCGTTATACAATTTATGAATTCACGTCAATGAGTGTATTGGTTATGGAAAAAGGTTCTTTGTGGATTACTTGGAAGTTCCAGGTGAGCCATGCAGAATGGAGAATACCCAGGATAGTATTACTTGTATACGGAGAGGCTGCTAATGCCTATTATAGAAGGGAGTAATCATCGGAAAGACATTATATACAAATTAACAATTTTATTTGATTTCAATTGTAACAACAAATAATAATGAAGAATTACTACCGGAGTACGGAGCAGCTGATAAAAGCTGTATGATGTGTAAAACAGTGTTGCGAGTCATTAATTACATTTATAATGAAAGTACTCATTTAATTACCCATTATATTGGTAATGAGTAAATTGAACCGGATTTAATTACCCGTTACTCTGGTGATGTGTAATTAAATGAAGTTTAAAAGTAATGAGTAAATAAACTTCATTTAATCACTCATTACCAAAGTAATGTGTAATTGAATGAGGTTTAATCACACATTACCAGAGTAATGTGTAATCCAATCCAGTTTAATTGCTCATTTACAGAGTAATGGGTGATTGAATAAAAATTTAATTACACATTAAACGAAATGAAATGAAAATTCAATTACACGTTAAATGAAATTGAATGAAAATTCATTCAAATATAACCAAAATAATGATATATTGAGGATCTTAATATTAAATTTTGATAATCGAATCAAATTTATTAAATTTGTCAAATATTTGTTTGATATTCAGTTATTATTTTTATTCAATTACCCATTACTTTTGTAATTAGTAATTAATCATTATTCTATTACACATTACCAAAGTAATGAGTGATTGAATAAAAATTCAATTTGAGCAAGAATTATCTAGATTATGTTATTTCTAGCGTGACAATTATATATGATAAGTATAATGATTACATATGCATATTAGCTAATCCAGAACTCGACGACAGTGCGTTGTCCTTGAACGTTGATCCACACCTGTAACATTATTGTGTTATTATATTTCATTATTGTTTGTGAATATGACCTGTTTGTGCGGCATTGCAAGGTATCTCTTTTACACACCTTGATAAGGTGGTCCTGTTTGCTTGCATACTCCAGCGTTGTCATCGACCTGTTGCGATGATTGATGTAGACCTCCTTGATCCTCTTCAATTGCCCACGCACCACCTTCGTCCAGCATTGAGTATCGAGATTGTGACTGAGACCGCTCGTACTACCTTCTAGCCCTCTGAGCTTTGAAACAAGCCGTACACCGCAAGGTATAGAACTCGTTCCAACTGTAGATCATAAAAAGAAACGATAAATCTTTGGTTATTCTAACCGAGTGATAACGGATTAGAGAATATCCACATTTTCTCAACCGAATATTAACAAGCGATATTTTGATAATATATTAATTTTTCAATATGAACATCAACAGCTGATAAATGATCTGAATTTTTTTAACAAATTTTAACACATTAAATTATATCAGCTTTCCAAACACAATATTAAATTCTATGAAAATATAGCAATAAATGGAATATAGGTAATATAGTGAGAACAATAAATTTTAAAACAACAAATCATGCAGATGATCTCAGATGTATTATAAGTTGACGCCCCAGCTGAAACAAATATACAAGAAATCAGATTATTAGAATGAATATGAACAGGACAATTTGGAAAAAGAATTTAATTGAAGAAGAAAAAACGGCGTTGATTTTGAACACAATAGATATTAATTAAAAACAAATCGATTTGGAAAAAATGAACAATAGTTTAGTAAAATCGGTTAATGGGGAGCAAGAGCGGGCATTGTTACATTTGCAGAAACACAGAAAAAAAAAGGAAAAAACCTAAATTGAAAACTAAACCACAGTGATTGCCTTACTACGACTAGCCCAACGAACGCCAAGAAATACCGTATCCCAGAATCGCTGATTGCTTTCAGTGATGGCGGTGTTATCCTTACCGACCAATGACATAGCTGCGTCCAACAGTGCGGTGCGAAAGGAAAGGGGCACCTAAGCGAAGGCCTATGCATTCAGGGAATACCTCCGCAAGCATAGCCGTATCATATTGATAATTGATCTAGCAGTTTTAGATGCACAGCGTGACCAGAGTTCAATACTCGGTCGTGCCACCCTGTGCATCTAATACTGCTTGCAGTCTGCGAGGCATCGATGCAGCTAAGCTTTCAGTATAATCCGGACTTGCTCGGAGGTCTTCCCATTTTGCAGCAACCCTGCGCCAGAGTGCATCTGCCGTCTCCCTGGGCACTGGCTGCATCCGAAGTACCATTTTTGCCCGAAAGTGTTCTATAATGTTCAGATCTGGGGATGCAGGTGGCCAGTCGAATCGCTGAACCTCGGGATGGCGGGCGTACCATTCCCGAACGATTATTGCCCGGTGCACCGCACTATTGTCCTCAACAATTCGTATGATCGGCATTTCATCTGCTGGATAAAGCGCCCTCACTGATGGTATCATCACGTCCTCAAGAATACCAATGTATTGCTCAGCGTTCAGTCGACGCTCTATCCTACAAATCTCGCCTGGACCAGCTGCGCTGATCCAGCCCCAGGCTGCCGTAGTAACGCGACCACTGCGACGATTTGGAATGATATTACGGGGGTTGTAACGCTGCCCTGCTCTCCTCCATACCAAAAACCGCCCGTCCTTATCCGATGAGAATACCTTCTCATCGGTGAATATCACGCTCTTCCATTCTTCTACAGGAATTGGCAGGCACTCCTGGGCGAACTCGATACGTCTTGCCTTGTGCTGTTCGGTCCTCACCGTCTTCTTCGCAGCCCGTCGGGAGCGGACACCAGCACGCCTGCACCGGCGCCTGACGATCCAGGGCGAGGCTGCTGGTATGCCCAAGGCAGGCCCCACCGATGTCCCAGGATCGAAGTTGGAGCGCAATGCCTCGGCGACGATCAGCTCATCCTCCGCAGGGGTGGTCTTTGGTCGTGGTCCGTTTGCTCTCCGTCCATCTGCCAGAGCCTCCATACCTCCGTCGACGAATTTGCGGATACAGCGCTGGACCGACGACAGGCTGCAACCCGTTTGATCTAAAGACACGACAAAATTATATTAGTCGCTCCGAAACTGAGACCGTGAAGTAATCTTGCTAACGCAGTTACACGAATGTATTATTCTATTATTCGGGTGTCCCTTACTTGCATTATTTTCAGCAATCTCAGAGCGCACCCCCTGGAACGATTCTTCATTTGAAAAAATGGATTTTCCCGCACAAAAAAGTATGTAATCGCCCTATATTGTAACTTTTGGCGAGTTTCTCAGGCTCAAGGCTGTAGAGAAACCCGCAAGTTATTGTGAGTTCTTTACCTAAATTGGAGTGAATTTAATAATAAATAATTAGGGCTTTTTCTTGAGGTAGAAAGGTAGGGAAAAGGATGGGACTTACCACCAAAAGCCACCTATCTAACCTTTTGATTCTACTCTAAACTGGGACTCGGGTAGGTTTCCCCGCCGGAGCCTCGGTACGTCGACTCGGAAGTTAATCAAAGCCGACGACAAATCTAAAGATCAGAACCAGGAAGTTAATCCGGGCCTGATCTGCTAAACTATATTTCTAAATTTTCTACGGAACCGGGAATCTCTCGACTCCGATACCGTGCGCCAGACTCGTGATCGTATGCCTTGGCCCTCGGACACACTAACTTAATAGAATGCCGTGCGCTCTTTGCATTTATCAGAGCCTGTTCCCTGCTGGCTTTCTGTAGGAATGAAATAGCTGGGAATCGGGGCTGAAACTATCAACAAAGTCCAACGTTCAAAATAAAGAAAAATAAAGAAACATAATTTAATCTACTTTGATCAGTACAAAATAATCTTATTCTATTTTTCCCTATTATCTGATGATCAGTGCGGTAACGCTCGTGCGTGACGATTTTATATTTGTAAATAAAGCTAGGCGCTTATTTTCTATCCTATTGAATCTATATTCTGAAATATTTGTTTTCTCCTATCCCATCGATTTAAATTATAATTATCAGTAATGCTATATTTTCTGTAATTTTGACTCTAATACAATGAATTCATTTCCGACAATTAAATCAAGGCGAAATAATGTAGGCAAGTGATTTTATATTAAACAAAGAATGAGCTGTCGAGGCGCTCTGCCTTTCGACGCTCTATGTAAATCTACGTGATATGAGTCGCTGTGACGCTATGTCTACGAACGCTAAGGTTTTGAATTGTGAGTTTAAGTAATACGTTGTGAGTCGCTCTGACGCTATGTCTACGAACGCTCGAGTAACGAATTGTGAGTCGCTGTGACGCTATGTCTACAAACGCTGGTGATGCCTGCTGAGCGCGTTCCTTATATAGTCGAAATCCCCACTCCTTTGGCTTCACAACGTCGTGCTCGACTGCAGAGGATTAGTATAATCCTCTGGCCTTTTGTTCGATCTATTTCAGCTGATATATTCGGAATATATCGCCGAATATGTTACATTGCCCCCTTTCATCAAGTGAACTTCTGCATCCACAGTTTTTTTTTTTTTTGTTGCTGTTGTCGAGAAGCTTCGCTTGATGAACCTAAGTTATGGTTTGTTCCTTCAGTAGGCCGGTCGATGCCTCTGGACTTCCGCGTTTTCGGTGTTTAGTGTTTTACCTTGTTTTTCGTTATCTTCTTTAAAGTTTCTTTAATCCCAATGGATCGGTGGGCTCCCATTCCTTATAATACTCTGGCTCATCCGGTGCAGTGAACGGTGTCAGCTGTGGTTGGTTTAGTGTAGGTCTGTCACCACTCCTAGTTTTAAGTGCATCAGGCATCTCTGGCGGTGCATGCAGCCGTTTGACAATTGATGTATCCGATCCTTGTGGTTGGGTAAGTACCGGTTTTCTATGAGAATCTATAAATTTGTACATATTCAATTTATATTCTAACTTCTCTTTCGGCGTCCTCTCTGCAACTTCTAACTTCTGCATTTTCCATTGCAGCCCCAAGTCCACATCAACCTTGTCCAATCGTACCCGTCGGTTACTGCTCAAGATGATGTCCTCGGTTATGGTAGGTAATTTTCTAACCGGCTCATGGACCAATCCCTCCATTTCTCTGATCAGATCATCCTTGATCTTCTCTATTTCATCGGGAGACAACGTTCCATCCTTGGTGATCATCTCATCGATGTCGTCAAATCCAGTCTCTTCCGTGATAACAGGTAATGTATTATAAACTTCTAGTGGTCCATACGAAAAATTGCCGTTGTGGTCCAACTTCTGTTTTTTAATTTTCTTTTTCTTTTCTCCCAAGATTTTTCCAGGTTTAGGAGTCATCGTGTCTCTACCAGGTCGAGCCCTTCCTCTCCCTCTCACAAATCTTCCCGAGGGATAAATGATCCTGTCGAAGTCCGTCAGGATCTCTTCTCCGTCTCCGCAGGTTTGCACCTCCTTATCTTGCACGCTCAAGTATCCGTACGACATCTTAACGATTGCTTGTAATGGATTACGCGCTGATATCCGCGGATTTATATAGTCGATTCTAACAATACTATATTTTGAATATATTGATCACGCCATAAATTCTGGTTCGAATTGGTTCAGATTCATTGTCTAGCCAACGTTTCTTATAGTTATAATCCTTATATCTTAACTTAAACGTCTAGCTTATATAATGCTTGAACATATTTACGTGGAATCGTCCACGCTCTTTCTGAGTCATAGGATTCTCCAATATAAAGGTTGCCTCGCCAATCTGGCTTTTAATTCTATATGGCCCTTCATACAAAGCAAAAAACTTAGCCATCTTTTTATTTTGTGTATCAGACACATTTAAAGCACGCACCAGCACTAAATCATCTATCTTAAAACTAGACATTTTATGTGATGCATTAAAACGATCTGCCCGATATTTTCCTCTTTTCTTTATATTTTCTTTAGCTAGCTTGAGTTTGAACTCAAGTGGTAACTGAAATTGTTTTGGTAGAATATAACTTTCCCAAAATCTTTTAGGTTTTTCATTTTTTTGTAGTTCACACGGTGCAAATCCGGTTGTATCGTGATATACTTCGTTCATACATGACTCTATTACATCTAGCCATTTTATCCAATCTGTATGTTTATCAGTGATAAATGTTCTAAAAAATCTTCCAATCTCTCGATTTACTCTTTCCACGATATTACCCTGTGGGTGTCGAATAGAAGAAAATATTGGCGTTACGTTTTCATCTTTTAGTTTATCTAACCACTTAACTGAAGTAAATTGTGTTCCATGATCGAACTGTATCTTTTTAGGTTTCCCTAATTCTGGAACATATTTATCGAATATACTACGAATGGTGGATTGCGCGTTAGCGATTTTTAGCGGGTACAATTTCACGTACTTGCTAAACGCATCAATAACAACGAGCAACCATTTGAAATTTCCACGACTTGCAGGTAATGGACCAAAAAAATCGATAGAGATTAAGTCTCCAACACCAGCAGGTATGATATTTTGCATATTTGAATAGCTGTAGCAATTAGTAACTTTGCATTTCTGACATATGATGCAACGGGCTAGTTCCCTACGTATGACTTTACCAAATTTAGGATAATAAAACCCCTCTCTTAAAAGCTTGTAGTATTTTGCTGACCCTACATGTCCGTAGATTTCGTGACATTCAAGAATTAATGTTTTAACAATGGAGTCGGGTAAATATGCACGCAATTTGCCCCCTGCTTCTCTTTGGTACAAAATGTCATCTTCGTATCTAAACCTTAATTGATCTTTAACTATTCCCCTCTCTACCAGATCAGCAATCCGGAGATCCGCCTTTTGTAACTTCGCCAATGAACGGAGTTTATGCATCAGATCATCGCTGACCTTTTTAGCCAATTCAGCTATTACTTCCACTGAATTTACTGAGCTCGACTCCTGATTCTGTTCCGGTGGATGTCTACTGATTATGTCAGCGACTATATTGTTTTTTCCTTTTATGTACTCGATAGTGAAATTATAGTTTTGAATATACAGCACCCATCTGGTTAATCTAGAACTCGTTAATCTGCACGTTAAAACGAATGTAAGTGCTTTATGGTCATTTCTAATAACTAGCTCCGCGCCAATTACAAATGTTCTAAACTTTTCAAGTGAGTAAACTATAGCTAATAATTCCTTTTCCGTAGTAAAATATCCAAGTTCAGCCCCCTTGAGCGTTCGACTCGCGAAACCTATGATTTTATGTTCATTTTCATGATTAATTTGATACAACATACCCCCAATTGCATAATTGCTTGCATCGCATTCTAAATAATACTTTGCCTTTGGGTCTGGGTGGTGAATAATCATTTTTTCACAAAATAATTCTTTTATTTTTTCAAAATGATCATTCTCTTTTTCTGTCCATTCCCATTTAACCTCTTTACGCAATAATTGTAAGAGTGGATACGTTAACTCCGAATAATCCTTAGTGAATTTATTGTAATAGTTCGCTAGACCCAAGAAACCTTTCAATTGTCTTATATTCTTTGGAGTTGGAAAGTTTTTTATAGCCATGATTTTATCAGATTGTGGTTGTATACCGTCTTGTGTTATTTTGTGTCCCAAAAATTCAACTTCTTTTCTAAAAAACTTGGATTTTTGGAAGTTTAATGTTAAGTTATGCTTTTCAAATGTCGCAAAAAGCTCTTCTAAATGTTTTAAGTGGTCTTCGACCGTTGCAGATGTGCATAAAATGTCATCAACAAAATTAATAGTAAAATGCGCTACTTCTTGTAATATAATATCTAATGCTCGAACTGAACTAGCTAGGCTAGTGTTTAACCCGTATGGAGTCACTTTAAATTGATATGTTTTACCTTCAAACATGAAAGCTGTGTATTTTCTTGATTCTACTTCTAAAGGTACTTGCCAAAAACTGGCAGTCAAATCTAAACTCGACATCAGTTTCGTGTTTCCACATTTCTGAAAGAGTACCTCAGTAGACTGAGCACAATCTCTATCAGGTATTATCAATTTATTGATAAAGCGAGCATCAAGTACTAACCGTATTTCACCGTTTTTCTTTGCTACTACCACAATGGGATTAATGTATTCGCTACATGATCTCTCAATAATTCCGTGATTTAACATTTTATCTATTTCATTTCTAACTTTCTCGCGGTGCATAATTGGCACTGGGTATGACCTGCGTATAAATGGTCTATCCTCATAAATTTGTATTCTGTGTTCGTAAACTGACACCCTCCCTGGAATTTTGCTGAAAACGCCCCGATACCTTTTTAACAAGTCAATAAAGTTTCTTTGGTGCTCGCTTTCAAACAAATCGCATTCTGAGAGTTTGTCTCTGATCTCATCATCGGTTAACTCATAGTTCTCATGATAATGCATGTGATTTTCAATTTCTGAATTTAAGAAAGTTATTTGTAAATCTTTATCACCCGATGGTAACTCTTTTGATTCATGTAACTCTAAGTTTTCCGTTTTGCTATCAGTATTTATTGTTAAAATGTTCGATTTTAAGTCTAGATGGGCTTTCCATCTCCCTAGCGTGTCTATGCCTATAATAACCGTTTTTCGAAGGTTAGGTATAACGAGAAACGGGATTTGATCTTTAATTTTCCCTAATTTTATTTTTACGAAAATCTGAGTTTTTACTTTGACTGGTTTCCCACCGGTGGCTCCCACAATCTGATAATTCACCACGGGCAGCTTCTCGCAATTTTTGAAATTTTCAATATTTTCTTTATACCACGCTTCTGATATGCAAGTTATTTGACTACCGGTGTCAAAAAGCGCAACACATTCTATGTCTTCTAAATAAAGTTTTATTATCGGACAATATACTATTTTGTCTGATTTTATTTCTTCCTCCTTTAATAAGAAGTCTGTAGGATTTTCAAAGGAATTCGAATTTATAACTTCTGCCGCGTTTATTTCTACATCGCGCTGCGTCTTGCGATTGGGCAGTGTTTCGCTCACAGCGCTGATTGGTTTTCCGGAACCGATTCATCAGTTTCGGCTTCTGCATTATCGCCGGTCTCATCCGCGATCATATTTATCTTTCGAGTATTTGTCCAATTTGGACGACGGTCGCTATCCTGAGGATTTGACTTATATTTATTTTCGTTTGAATCGTTTGACTCGTTACGTTGCGTATTCGGTCTAATACTATTGTTAGGTTGCGGGTTGCCGCTTCGCCATGTGTTTACTTTTGCTCGCTCATCAATATGTCGAGCCGTGTTTTGATAACGGTTTGTGTTCTGTGAGTGAAAACCGGATTTTGGGATATTAGAACGTCCTCCGGATTGCATCTGGTCCAAAAAGGTAAGCAAGCTATCTATGTCTCGAATTGATCTACATTTCGCTGCTTCTACTACATGTTCGTCGAAATGACGTATCAAATTGCTAACGATTTCGTTTTCTGTCATGGCAGGAACCAACCCGTTGGCTGATGCAAATTTCCTGCTGGCATATTCAGACCATCCTAATTTTCCTTCAGGTATGTAATATCCAAACTCTAAATCTCTTCGGATTTCCCGTTCAGTTTCCTCACCCCAATATCTAGCTAAGAATCGTTCTTTAAATTCTTCCCACGAGTTTATCACGCCGCGACGCGCAACCCACCAATCTTTAGCATCATTCGTTAAACTTTGACCTATGAGTTTAAGACCAATGTCGTCGCTAGTCCCTAAAAACGCAAAATACTCGTCTAATTCTCTAATATAGTTTACGGGTTTTTCCCATGGTTTGCCTGCATAGGTTGGCAGTTTCAATTGTTTTGTTATTAAACCTATGTTGTCATTGGTTTGAGTTTGACCTCCACGCGATCGTCTAAGACGTTGTATATCAGAATCTATACTTATTTTATATAATTCTTGAGTATGACTAAGCTCGGATATCATGTCCTGATTTGTTTTATGACTTTCAGTAATTCTATTTTTTAGGACTTCATACGTGCCTACTTGCTCGTTACGAAGGATATTCTCGCTAGTTTCTAACTTGTCTCTCAACTCGGCATTTTCGACCTTTAACTTATCAACACCAACATTCAGGTTTGTATTTATTTTATCGATTTTGGTGTTACAGTCAATGATATTATCTTCTAATTTCTTATCTACTTTAGATTCATATTTAGTTCTTTCTTCTACGTCTTCCGCTTGGAATCTTAATATCGTTTGTTCCATAGACTCGAATCTAACATCCATTTTCTTTTCCAGATTTTCTAAGGAAGCTAAAATCCTGGCCATTTGATCTGCCGGATTCATGTTTGATTCGGTACTCATCGCTAAAGATATTGAACTGGATCTATCGCCTGTAAAACCTGAATCTCGTTCCCTATCTCCTAAATCGACGACAATGGATTTATTTGTTTTAGTTGGATCTTTATTGGACATTTCAGCCCCGATTCCGACCAATAACAATCCCGAGCCTGCCGCACAGGTCTCTGTCGGTCTATTTTTTTGAATTTGAAACTTGACTCTAGATTTTACTTGACTTGATTGATTTTATCGTTAATTTAAATGATTTGACTGAATTGATTGAAATGATTTTATAACATGCTTTTTTCCAAATGAATTTACTAAGAAAAAGCCACCACGTTGGGCGCCAAATGTTACTTTTGGCGAGTTTCTCAGGCTCAAGGCTGTAGAGAAACCCGCAAGTTATTGTGAGTTCTTTACCTAAATTGGAGTGAATTTAATAATAAATAATTAGGGCTTTTTCTTGAGGTAGAAAGGTAGGAAAAAGGATGGGACTTACCACCAAAAGCCACCTATCTAACCTTTTGATTCTACTCTAAACTGGGACTCGGGTAGGTTTCCCCGCCGGAGCCTCGGTACGTCGACTCGGAAGTTAATCAAAGCCGACGACAAATCTAAAGATCAGAACCAGGAAGTTAATCCGGGCCTGATCTGCTAAACTATATTTCTAAATTTTCTACGGAACCGGGAATCTCTCGACTCCGATACCGTGCGCCAGACTCGTGATCGTATGCCTTGGCCCTCGGACACACTAACTTAATAGAATGCCGTGCGCTCTTTGCATTTATCAGAGCCTGTTCCCTGCTGGCTTTCTGTAGGAATGAAATAGCTGGGAATCGGGGCTGAAACTATCAACAAAGTCCAACGTTCAAAATAAAGAAAAATAAAGAAACATAATTTAATCTACTTTGATCAGTACAAAATAATCTTATTCTATTTTTCCCTATTATCTGATGATCAGTGCGGTAACGCTCGTGCGTGACGATTTTATATTTGTAAATAAAGCTAGGCGCTTATTTTCTATCCTATTGAATCTATATTCTGAAATATCTGTTTTCTCCTATCCCATCGATTTAAATTATAATTATCAGTAATGCTATATTTTCTGTAATTTTGACTCTAATACAATGAATTCATTTCCGACAATTAAATCAAGGCGAAATAATGTAGGCAAGTGATTTTATATTAAACAAAGAATGAGCTGTCGAGGCGCTCTGCCTTTCGACGCTCTATGTAAATCTACGTGATATGAGTCGCTGTGACGCTATGTCTACGAACGCTAAGGTTTTGAATTGTGAGTTTAAGTAATACGTTGTGAGTCGCTGTGACGCTATGTCTACGAACGCTCGAGTAACGAATTGTGAGTCGCTGTGACGCTATGTCTACAAACGCTGGTGATGCCTGCTGAGCGCGTTCCTTATATAGTCGAAATCCCCACTCCTTTGGCTTCACAACGTCGTGCTCGACTGCAGAGGATTAGTATAATCCTCTGGCCTTTTGTTCGATCTATTTCAGCTGATATATTAGGAATATATCGCCGAATATGTTACAATATGTAGGTTGGTATGGTTAATTGAAAGACACCTTGTATATTTTTTTTCTCAATTTCGATTGTTAAATTCAATTATTATATTAAATCATTAATTGATTAATTAATTATCAATTTATTATAGAATAATATATAATAATCAAATGGAGAAACAAATACGCGCGCGAGGAGACAATGTATAGAGAACGCGCTTCATTCCCCGAGATAGTCATTTGTTTATAACAATACACGGCCGCCGCGTTGGCAAGGCGACTTAATCAACAACAACGAGCATCTTTTTAAAGACGCTAAATAATTGTTGATTATATTTTCCGAGTTCGCGCGTCCCGAAGGTGACAGAAAAGAAAGCAGATAAGGAGAAAAAGTGAAGAAAAATAATAGGCAAGCAGGTTGGTAAATTTTTTTTATAAATATTTCGTAATTTTTATCGTAATATGTTCTTCGAAATATTTTACGTTCAGAATTTATGGGATATTTCTGAAAAACGGTAGTTTCATTTTCCGGTGGTCCTATTTCCTGCAAGAAATCCTCCCCCAAAAAGGGAAATTAAGTGAACAATTTGAAGTTATAATTTAATTCTATATTCTCGCGAAATCGAATTTCGTATCTCGAGAAAGAAAAGACAGTTTATGGCATTTAGAATCGTGAAATGATTTTACAATAATTAAAAAACAATAAAAATGTAACACTAATATTCCATAGGGTCAACTTTATAGCTGCTGCCCCCCCTCCCCCCCCCCCCCCGCCCCATCATTTCTCAAATTAATCATAATGTTCTGTACGCATAGTCTTGGCCATGCCTCGAATCACGCCACAGATACAAGGTCAAATCATCGGCTTGTGGGATACTGGAACTCTTACTCTTGCAGAAATACGAGGTATATATAATACAACTCAGGGAGTTGCTTATTTGTAAAATTTTTAGCAATTTCAAAGCAAGTCGCCTGGATCGATTTCATACTTTTTTGTGCGGGAAAATCCATTTTTTCAAATAAAGAATCGTTCAAGTGAAGAATCAGGGGGTGCGCTCTGAGATTGCTGAAAATAATGCAAGTAAGGGACACCCGAATAATAGAATAATACATTCGTGTAACTGCGTTAGCAAGATTACTTCACGGTCTCAGTTTCGGAGCGACTAATATAATTTTGTCGTGTCTTTAGATCAAACGGGTTGCAGTCTGTCGTCGGTCCAGCGCTGTATCCGCAAATTCGTCGACGGAGGTATGGAGGCTCTGGCAGATGGACAGAGAGCAAACGCAAAGACCACCCCTTTTTCGCTCGGCTCTTTTGTTTTCAAGGTAACGTCCAACTTGGCTTCTGCGATCAAAGATCGTGTATATAATTCTGTTTTGCGGATGAAGTGGCCGACTTTCAGATTTTTTTGATGGTTCAATACCTGATGTTTTATCACTCTGTGATAACTCTCCACATAGGCATTGCTGAGACGCGATATATTTGGATCGACTAGATCCAACATCATCGAAGTCCATATAGGAGCATATGGCAAATGTTTCCATGCCATCTGTCTAGCGAAACCAGGTACATAGTACCTGTTTGTAATCGTCTTTTCGTTGTCAATTCCCGACTCGAATTGCTTGCGTTTATCTTCAAAGTGTATGAAGAATGGAGAGTTCGCAAATATTGCTTTACTTTTTTTCAGAGAAGCGGAATCAACTCTTGGCTTTGGTGTTTCTGATTGAGCTTCATCGCCACTCTGTTCATCCTTGCTGTAGTGCGTGACATCTGTCACCTCCACTTGTCGGTCTCTGATTATTTTTCCTAAAGCATGCAAGCTACTCTGAGCATCCTCTTCATCCGGTGTCGACACTGCTTTGACAAAATGTTCGAATACATTCTCAAGCTCATTCATATTTCGGCACAGCATCATGACAGCTATGCATTCCAATAAGAATGACTTAATATTCTCATATTGAGAAAAGTCCTTTTTTATTATATTCGACATGCGTTTCATAAAATGAGCGCAGCAAGTTCGCACAATTATCAAGTTCTTCGGTCTTTGGCCTTTTACGAGATAATCATACGCAATTTTCAAACAGTCTCCGACAGACATTTGATTCCATTCGAAGAACAATGAATTCATCAACGCCCAACTCCAGTCCACAACTATGGCGGATACGAACGGCCAATTGTTCCATTTTTCTTGTACGAAGAATTTGTACATCTTCAAGAATGCCGCAATAGATCGTATATTGTGCTCCGAAGTCACCATTTCAGCCATTGGGATCACAGATTCTCTGTGTTTCGTCACAATCACGTAGTAATAAATCCGTTTGCAGTCCAAGTGTGACGGTTTTCTAACAACGGACCCTGTAGCATCTAGATGCAGAACTATTTTTTTACCATGATCTAGAAGATTCAGCTGAGCCTCCGTATACATTATTGCGGTTAATGGTAGAGATGCATGTCTCAGATAGGGATCTTTTTCATTATTTTGATCCATCCACAGTTGCATCAAGTCACTTAGATCTCCAGACTTGAGCACTAAATCGTTCTTGCAATTCTCTTCTGATTTAGCCTTTTGGTAAATATACAATCTTCTCAGTTCTTGCATATTACCATCAGCAGCTAAAGACGAATCGATGTTCTTCGCAACTTCCATTTGATAATCTCGTGGCGGTCTGGTTTTCAAGGCGTTTTTCACTGCGTCACGTTCGGCACCTCTCAATTGTGCGAAGTTTCGCTTCTCGTGCTTGAACGATATTTTGGCCGAACTCGTGGTGAAAACGGTAGCTATTAATTCTTTCAAATCCATCAGAGTGAATTTAAAATATTGCCTATGTTCAGCACTCATACATCTAACGTAAGCTACACAGTCTGTTTCGTTAAAGCGTATCGTGCTAAATCTTAAAGAACATGTGCCCCGTACTCTGTCGCTAGTAGAGTTTTAAGGCCTTTTCGAATTGTATTTTTTGTAACAATTCCGTCGCTATCTTTAAACCGTGCAGAGTACGGATGTTTTTCACCAAGATCCACGCTATATTTTTCTTTTCGGCTTTGCGGCTTCAGTGGCGGACTATTCTCTTTATTCTTTTCACTTTCGTCATCGCTATCAGTGAAATCGTAGATGGTTGACAACGCTGCGTCTCTAAAGACTGATAATTCCTGATTTGCTGTTTTTTTCCTTTCGTACATTCTGGGAATTGTACTTCTTTTTACGCCTAAATCGCCGAATTGGGAGTCGAATGCTCCTGACATTTCACTGGAATCGAAGTCTTCGGTGTATTCTTTATCATAGCTTGGTGGGTTATCTGTGATATTAAACACTTCGCTGTCAAAATCATTCACGCTGAAGGTATTAGCGTTCGCATTTTCATCAACACTATCACAGTCGCCTGCCAATAAATCCTGAAAATGAATACCTGCATCTATCATTTCGAAACCGCCCGTATGATCTGATGCTACGATCGTTGCTTCGGTCGCATCGATTGTCATTGGAGTATCGCATCGGTCTTCACTTGCAACCTGTGTTAATTGTACAGCCGAATCTACAAGGGGTATATTTATACTCACCGCATTTCCATCGTTTTCACAGTCATCATCGATTATTTTGACGGAAGTCTCACCTTGCTCTTTACATGATGTGCTAGTCTTACCTGACAAAATTCTTTCGACTTCCTTACGCAAAGGAACAGACTTTTTCCATAATGACTGGAACTTGGACCTCATTTTTCTGTCCGGCTTTTTTTTCCGTTCGCTCGCAAGCTGTGAATAAAATACATAATCATCTTTAAAACTTCTCGCATACGAGGCAAAATTGACGTGTACACGCGTGGCTAATGGTATAAGGTCGTATGCGCCAAAAAGGCGATTTTGTTGGTGAAAGGTAGTATATTTTTTTTTCGCGGCGTTCACTATAAAAGTATCTACTCAAAACACATTCATTGAAATGACCTGAAATAATAAATAAAGGTCATAGGACGTATGTTTGGTGGATTCGCTCTTTTACCGCCAACTTATTTTTGTTTTCATCACATTTATTATAATGGTATAAGGTCGTATCTCCTATTATTATTTTTTTTTTTTTTTAAACGCTCCAAAAACTTCTGAAACGCAAAGATTCATCGATAAAAAAAAAAACAATTTAGAAGGACCTTATACCGTTAGTCTTGAATTTTTGTCTTCAAAATGAAAATATTTCTGACTTTTCTGAAATATCGATGTATCTTTGCGTTTTATAAGTTTTTAGAGCGTTTGCACCAAAAACAAGGTTTTGGCGGATACGACCTTATACCATTAGTTGACGAGATCTTTACTCACATATCTAGAGATGAGAGGGCGTAACCACCAGTACTTACGACCGTTCACCGTTAATTGAATAACTTTTCAAATCTGTCTTTTTTGAACGCATTCCGACATTTTCGGCGGGAATACGAAAGAAAATATACCCTTTTACCTTTATACGTGGTAAAAGGTCGTATATTGGCGCATACGCCCTTATACCACGAGACACGTGATATGTTATCACCATCCCAAAGCTCAATAAAATTCACTATCTGCTTTGGTTGTTCAAAAATCGCTGAGATGTACCTGTTCTTCCAGGGTCCGACCGTGTATAACCCCAGGGGGTATGTAAATCTCGATTTCCATAAAACGTTAACGATTTTCAAAGTTGTATGGCGTTGTGGGTATCGTAGGGAAAAATATGTACTAGGTATGGTTTTGAAATTAGTAGTTGTGGAAAGATCAAGTCTTGATATTGAAATTCAGAGGTCGCTCAAAACCATCGAAAGTTTAATAGAATTTTTTTTGTTCAATTCTTGAGCGGCCCTTAGAAATTGGAATTTCAGTTTCTCTACAATCCACTTAGAACACATTGGATTATTGAGCAAGTGAAGAATATAAAAATAAAAAAATCGATTTCGTTCAATTTTGATAATTTTAACATTCTTGAATGACCTCTACAAAATTTTTAATGAAATTTGGCTGAAATTTGGAGAGGGCTCTTAAGGTGGTTCTTCCGGTACAGTCCCATCAAATGTGGGTTTCACAGAAGATTTCGAATGCTTCTCGATGGAAAAAAAATCTGAACAAAAATAAAGCATGTAGAAGATCCTCGGGAAATTGATTTTGCATAATAATAATTCGAAAAAGTTATGAACAAATTGATGAAAAAAAAAAAAACTGTTCAAGAAATTAGCCGGTGACCCAACTTTTTTTTCGGGTGAAAATGATTCGTCAATTTTTCTGAACACGTATGAATTTTTTGAGAATTTTGTCAAATCTTTGAAAATTGCGTTTAGGCAGGTATGAAAAAACGTGAAAAAACGCAATTCTCTAACATTTGACAAAATTCTCAAAAAATTCATACGTGTTCAGAAAAATTCACGAATCATTTTCACCCGAAAAAAAAGTTGGGTCACCGGCTAATTTCTTGAACAGTTTTTTTTTTCATCAATTTGTTGATAACTTTTTTGAATAATTATTATGTAAAATTCACCTCCCGAGCGTCTTCTACATGCTTGATTTTTTTCAGATTTTTGTCCCATCGAGAAGTATTCGAAATCTTCTCTGAAACCCACGTTTGGTGGGACTGTACCGGCAGGACCACCTTAAACTGGATCAAACTAACAAATTTTCATGTGAGCTCGAAAAAACAAAAAAAGGGCGGAAAAATATTGCCACCCTAGTATATAAGTATACATATGGGGCATTCCACGCCAACTCGACCTGGGTTTGACCCTCTACTCTTTTGATTTGGTTCATAATTTTTCACTTGGCTGTTCCATCTTTCGAAAGCACTCAGAATTATTTTCAGATTTTTTGATTCAAATTTGTTCGAATAGGAAAATAAAATCACCATGCGCCACACCTACGTAACACACGCAACCGATCGTAGTACTAAAACCAACCGTTACCGCCCGGCGTCGCGTCACATCGTGCGTATACGTGCGAAGTTGGCGACTAGCAGTCCATAGGTATATAGTCAAAGTATAAAACTGTTCATGCAACTGCCCACAGTGAACTGACCGTTGCGGCCATTCTTTTTATTTTTGTTTTCCAGAAAATCGCGAATAACATATAGAAGCAAGCACCGGCCCACTCTGGTCCACACGCCGAAATTTTTAAAATCGAGTAAAGGATTTTTGAGATTTTTTTGAGATTTTTAAAAAATGTCGTTCTGTGTGATTTTTTTGAGTGATTTTATTTTCCTATTCGAACAAATTTGAACCGAAAAATCTGAAAAAAATTCAGAGTGCTTTCGAAAGATGGAACAACCATGTGAAAAATTGTGAACCAAATACAAAGGGTAGAGGGTCAAACCCATGTCGAGTTGGCGTGGAATGCCCCATATATACTAGGGTGATTCAAAAAAACAAAAAACAAAATTCCTTCCAGTACCAGGCTCAAAAGTTTCATTTGAGTGAAAAAATATGTCTGTTAAAATATGAGCTCTTCATATTAATAATCAGAAGCTGATCGCACTTTTCGATTTTGCATAAGAATAACATGGGATGAATTATTTCTGCTTTTTCTGATTCTCATAACTAGTAAATGATACGTCACACAAAGAATATACAGACATATTTATGTAGAGGATTGAATGAAAAAAATAATTAAAAAATAATTAATTAATTAATTAATTAATTAATTGATTGGTAAATTGATTAACTACATTAAACTTTGACCTTGAATAACTTTCGAACGAGTGGACTTATTAGAAAATGACTCGGAACTTTTTTGTAGAGAGTGCAATTCTCTATCATCTCCATCATATCTATCATTTGTTTTTATAAAAATCAGAAGAAGCAAAAATAATTTATCCCATGTTATTTTTATGCAAAATCGAAAGGCGCGATGCGCAGCATTCGATTATTAATATTAAGAGCTCATATTAGGCATATTCTTTCACCTAAATTAAACTGATGAGCCTGGATCTGACTAGGAGAGTATCGCACCTCCGGGTCATCGATCTTGACCAAACTTATAGGGGTGTTTCCTTCAGCCAAAATATCAAGTACCTGCTGAATAACTCTCTGGAACGGGCCCTTACTCTATCAATTTACTTGAATGTACGATAGAAATCAGCGTAACCTGGGTTTTTCAAATTACCAAGAAATAACCAGTTTTGGTGCTGCGTTTTGAGATTCTACATTGCACTGAATATTTATACATTGAATACAGTCATTTTTGTACATCAGATTGTTGAAATTCAACATCCCAGCTATAGAAATTCACTGTATTCTGCGCCTATTGACACATTAATGTGCAGAATAAAGTGATTTTATATAGCTCCTCCTCCGGGTCGGAGGTGCGATACTCTCCTAGTGAGTAAAAAAAATTTTTTTTTCCTTTTCTTGAATCACCCTAGTATATATGTGTAATGTGTATATTAGGGTGGCCGTTAGAACGGGGAAAAACATGAATTTCCCGGGCCGCCCCCCAAGTCGATTCCAAATAAATCAAAACTCATCCTGTAATTTTTTCAGATTTTTATTTCCACGCTTGACCCTTGACCACAGAGGATGAACTTCTCCATTTGAAATACACGGGGTATCGCGGTCTTTTCAGTTATTATTTCACTCTGGCTCTAATTATGGACATAAGAATCTGAAAATCTCAGATTGGTCTACGGAAATGCTGCTATGTGGAAAAAAATAGCCACTCCCTGCCCTCAAAATTGTTTATGGGTCATCCCATGCCAATGTGATGGTTATTTTTTTCCCCAATTTCATCGAATGTTGATGAAAAACATTGGAAATATATGTTTTTCGATGTCCTTGAGCAACATTCGATGAAATCGAAAAATGAAAAATCATCACATTAGCATAGGATGACCCATACAAAATTTGGCGGGCAGGATGGGGTGGAAAATTTTGTTTCCAACGACCACCCTAGTGTATATATGTATAAATATTGGGGTGTGCCAAAAAAAAAAAAAAAAAATTACACGCGCATCAACATTCCGGTAGAGCATCCCAAATAGAATATCTCAGCCAAATATGAGCTCTTAATATTGATATTTAGAACTGCCTATTTTTGTTACTAATTTTAGTTACTAATTTTAGTTGCTACAATAGGCAGTTCTAAATATCAATATTAAGAGCTCATATTTGGCTGAGATATGCTATTTGAGATGCTCTACCGAAATTTTGATGCGCGGTTGAAAAAAAAAGGGTTTTTCCCAGAGTCATATGACTCCATAACGCTATGACTCCACGTTTGTAGGCGAATAACTCTTAGTCGGTGAGAGTTAGGAAAATTCTATCTCAGTACTTTTTCATAGAGTGTGAAATTTCCTATAAGAATCTGTATTCAGATCGTTTCTAAATGAAGCCGCTTACGAGAAAAAACAATTGAAAAATTTTCCGAATTTTTTTCCACGTGTTATTCAAATCAAAAATGGGAAAACTGAGTTAGGCAGTTCTAAATATCAATATTAAGAGCTTATATTTGGCTGAGATCTCGGCTGAGATATTCTATTTAAAATGCTCTACCGGAATCTTCATGTGCATTTCATTTTTTTTTTGGCACACCCTAATAAATATGTATACTAGACCGGTTCAAAAAAATCGACATTTGTTTTTTTTTTCAATTTTCGCATTGAAATACTTTCGGGGGGTTGAAAAAAGATACCTGTTAAAAGGGGAGCTCTTAATATTAATATTTAGAGGTCGCTCATCGCGGATTTCTATTTCCCATTTGAATAGCATTGGGAATTTTTTTTTTTTTTTTAGAAATTTGTAGCTACCAAACCAATAATCAAATCCGAATGACTCATACATATTTTCATAGAGAATTCAATACTCATAAAAAGTGTGTAAAGAAAAAAATTGAAAAAAAGAAAAATTACAAAAAAAAAAAATAGTTGACTTAACTATAAATTGAACTTTGAGCTTGAATAACTTTGAAAGGAGTCAATTTATCAAAAAATGATAAGAGACTTTTTTTGTAGAGCGTTCAATTTCCTATAGAATATGTATAGGTCATTTCGATTTGTTTATTGGTTTGTGCGCTACAAAATTCCCAAAAAAAAAAAAAAAAAAATTTCCAATGCTATTCAAATGGGAAATAGAAATCCGCGATAAGCGACCTCTGAATATTGATATTAAGAGCTCCTCTTTTAACAGGCATCTTTTTTCAACCCCCCGAAAGTATTTCAATGCGTAAATTGAAATACAAAAAAATTTCGATTTTTTTGA
The DNA here is from genome assembly GCA_963992785.1 of Tenthredo livida. Lineage (NCBI taxonomy): Eukaryota > Metazoa > Arthropoda > Insecta > Hymenoptera > Tenthredinidae > Tenthredo > Tenthredo livida. Next base: position 14,782,607 of record OZ023070.1, on the reverse strand, counting down.
ACCGGTCTAATGTATACACATACGGTTGTTTTCGATGACTTTTAAAAGAATCGGGCAATAATGGTTTCATTATTGCCCGCTCTCTTTGATAGAAGGCGCTACTTTTGGCCCTATTTTTAGGTAAAAAAAATGCAGAAATCGTGCATGTGTTACATAAAGTATATTTCGAAGGTTAATTAAGGTAGTCGTCGTGCTACAGTCCGCCTCAAAACGTAAAACCCATATATTCGTATACTAGTCAGCGACAATGTATGGCTCTGTGAGAGTGAAAGCCACGAGATATCCACTCGAGAGCAAAAGAGATACGCGCCGCTTTATGTTTCAGTTGTAACTATAAAATCTAAACGAGACGGTCGACAAAGCTGAATGATTACTTAAACGATTCAGAAGATTACAATTTACCATATGATGTTTTTTTTGTCGAACCAAGAATTTTTTTCGTCGAGGGGTAATTTTTTAACATAATTTCTTACACTTCCATATCAGCCGGTGTATAGGCACGAACTTCAAATGCTTTTTTCTCAGAAATGGAACGGTCGAAGGCCGAAATATTCTAACAGGAGACGTATAATGCGTCAACGTATGGCTCATATAAGTTTAGTTAATTCCGTAAGAAAAGTCAATTCGCACGACAACTACCTGACCCTCGGTGAGCATTAAGGGTTCAACCATTATTCGATCTTAGTTTAGTTAATGTCAATAAATAATTTTTACCTTGTTCATCAATGTCGATTTGCTGAAATCCACTTCTTCCAACGAGGACACGTGTTTCGAAATTGATCGAGCTAGCACTGTATAGTCACACTGAACACTTGTGTTAACCATGGTTGAAATGAGATGGATTTAAAGATCCAAAATATATGTAAAAATTAAATAATGTCTTAAAGCATTGCCTTTGGTAGAAAAATGTAGTTAATCCCAGTAAACAACTACATGAACAAAGCACGAATTTTTTACTGGGAATTGTATTGACTAGAAAAAGTTAAACTGCGGTAACCACTGCACGTTGATTAATCGAGTGTGATACAAGTGCTTAGAACACTTGAATTGAGGTTCGGTGACTTAGTCCCGCGACTATGATAACACTCTTCCGCGTTGCCTACGCGCATAAGACCCTCGTGTTAATTGCAGAACTCCCCCGTAAAGTCTTCATACGGCAGTCTCGATGCGGCAGTACGGCGAAAATCCGCCAGGGGCCTCATGCGTCAGAAAGAGTGGAAGCTGGAACGCTATTCGTTGTTGATCACGTGGTTGCAGGGACCACGTGATCAACACCTGTAACCACGTGATCAACAACGAATAGCGTTCCAACTTCCACCCTTTCCAATGCCTGAGGCCCCTGGCGGATTTTCGCCGTACTGCTTCAAAATAATCACAGAGCTCTACACGGGGAGTATGGAGACTATATGTTAGGAGAACGAACTCCGTATCACGAAAGCGGTCCTTTGCCGGTCGAAATATTTTTTTCTATGCTCTGCGATTCAGGGACAATTTTTTTTCCGAATTTGGCACCGAATTATCAGGCGGGAGACGAAAAAAAATACAAGTTTAAAATGAACCACCCTACGCTACATGTCTTGACGCACATAGCGACTAGTTCGTTCATTTTTTTGTCACATAATCAAGTAAAAATTGGGATTCTGGTAGGCATCGGCAGTCAGATAGATGAAATCAGATAAGATCCTACTGACAATTTCTCTGATGCAAATGTATATGAGTGTGCATGGTTTCAATTAGGATTGAGAACTGGAAATGTTTCTATCTCTTATCATTACATGTGTGAGGGAAGCCCCATGGAGAGTTCGGCTGAACCAATCTTTTTTCTCTTGAACGATAAAAAAAGTTCAAATGAAAAATCGGTTCTTACAATTTTAACTAAACCGGATAAGAATATTTTCGACTGTTTTTCCTGAAATTTGACATATTCTATGTGGATGAAGAGAATTTGTGTGGACACAAATATGATGTATAATAGGACTATAAGGAACAGTAGGTTTTTGGTCATTAATATAAGCATTGAAATTCATTGACATAAACGTTTTATTATTTAATATGTTATAAAAATGATTAAAAAAGATTATATATAATTATATATAATCATGTATTGATTATATATAAAAAATGCCCTGTATAAATTATATACGAATTATTTATTTATTATATATAATTTATAATTTATATATTCATATATGAACTTTTTATAAATTATACATAATAAATAAATAATTCATATATAATTTATACAGGGCATTAACGACGAATAACTCTCATTTGCTGAATAACATTGGCAAAGTAAATGCATCTTGAGTTTAAAAGTATACTATTCTGGAAAGACTCTAGTGAAAGTTGATTTGGAGTGATTTTTTCGTTCTTCAATTTACTGAAAAGAATCTAATCGAAAATTACCAGGACCAACGTTTGGATTATGGTAGTATGTGTGTTTGAAAAAACATTTCAAACTTCTGCGATGGAAGTGCCAGTATGCGAAGGAACCTTTCGCAGAAGATTTCCTACGCACCGCTGTGAAGAATTCATTGCGCATATAATTTCATCGCAGAAGCTTGAAATATTTCCTTAACACACGTACTACTATAATTTAAAACTTGGCGCAGGGAATTTTAGATCATTTTTTTGTTGGAGTGATTTAAAAAACGAAAAAATGATTTTTATCAAAATTTCATCGAAGTGCCCTGAACGCAGAGATGGCCACGTCTAATTACTTTACAAGATCATTGTTTGATTATTTTTCTGAAATTTTCGTCGGTAATCATTATTCTGCAATCAAAATTCGAAAAATCTGTAGCCTATTGCCTTACCCTTCAGTACCAAACGAACAAAGACTGATTTTGGTTCGAAAGAGGATGAAAAAATCCAGGAGATCGAAAGTAATCAGGAAAAGTATTTAGCTAATTACTTTTTCTAATTACTTTCAATCTTCTGATTTTCTTCATGCTTTTTTGGAACAAAATCTTTTTTTTTTCGTTTGGTACTGAAGGGTAAGACAATGGGCTACAGATTTCTAGAATTGTGAGAGAAAAATAATGATTATCGACGAATATATCAGGAGAATAATCTTTGAAAGAGTAATTAGACGTGTGCCCATCTCTGCCCGAAGTGAATGAAGTTATGCAGCAAATGAAAGTTATTCGTCGTTGATTAAACAATATAATACTCATGAGAACTTATAAACTGATCAATATAAGAATGGAAAAAAAAGAATTAGTAACGATAAAAGTAAAATCGGGCCCCATGGAATGGGAGCCCACTCCCGCGCGTCACACCCTGCCCGTTCCCCCGTGTGCCGTTTCCCCGTGTACCGTTTCCCCGTGTGCCGTTTCCCTGTGTGCCGCGCCCGCGTGTCCCACGCCCGCTCCCGCGTGTGCTGCTTCCGCGTGAGCTGCTCCCGCGTGTGCTGCTCGTGCGTGTGACGCCCCCGCGTGTGACGCCTCCGCGTGTGACGCCCCTGCTCCCACGTGTGATGCTCCCACGTGTGCTGCTCCCACGTGTACTGCCCCCGCTTTCACGTACACTACCACGGTCGCTGTTTTGCGTCGTGCGCTCACTTAGTACCTTCCGCACAACTTGTGCTATCCGTTCCTGAAATCAACCAGACATTTCATGAGTAAAAATAGGAAAACATTTTTTTAAATACCTTTTTGAAATAGCTGAAGAGAATATTTTTCATACGAACTCATATTCACGAACCTCAAGGGTTGGGCTTTCGGCCCGATCAGACCCTGGTGTTGCAGATCGGTCGGACGGCTGATAGGGTGACGGCTGGCGTGACGACTCCGGCAACGGCGTCGACGTCAGATAAGGCCCCGTCTGAACCTCCGTATTAATCTGCTCATAAAAAACGAGAGCATAAGCATGTGTGTGAATTACCCGTATAAAATTTACTCACCGACGGTCTCATTTGATGTGCCGACTGAGGCCACTGGGATATCCATTGCTGGTATCCGCTATGTGCAGCCCCGGCCTGAGGCTGCACAAAATATATTGGTGGGGGCTGCTGCGCTGCAGGGCGCAAGTGCGGTGTTTCCGCGTACCGCTGTGGACCGAGCATCGTGCCTGGAGGCGGCGGCTGCTGCATGCGCGGTGGACGTGGGTGCCCGGTGGCCGGGTAATACACCGGTTGGTATACGCCTTGGTTATTTTCTTATAACAATGGAAAAAGTTGAAATTAATCATACATGAGAGATTGTATGTATCCAACAATTGAAGTGCCGATACCGTAAAGTGTAGATTGAATTCAAGAAACGATATAGGTATATACAGGGTGATTCATATTTCGTGACGAATCTCTTGAGGGGTTGATCCTTGTCAAAATCGTGATCGAAAGTTCCTCACCCTTTTTTCCGAAGTATGATTTTTTTCCTTGGAACCTCAACACATTTTTTTTAACACTTTCACCGGATAAGGAACTTTCACTCGGATATTAAATAAAAAAACCTCATTGGCATTATTGTGATTGAAAAATTGTGTAAAAAAAATAAAACCTTGAGAAAAAAAATTTCGATCGGAAAAAAAATTTCGAAGAAAAAAAAATATTTTTTTTTTTTTTTTTTTTTGAGAAGGGGCTCAATCAATCGAGATGAAAAAAAAAAATCATTTTTCGAAAAAATGGCCAAGCAACTTTCGATCCCAATTTTGACAAGGATTAACCCCTCAAGAGATGCGTCACAAATTCTGAATCACCCTGTATATAGAACTCGTATATCAATTTACATTGTTGCATCAAGTTCGCGAAATAATCTATGTAGTGAGTGAAAGAAGGATATCAGAACTTGTAGTACAATGCTCGGTGTGTAAAGCGTGGCTCAATTACAACACATCGTCACAGGGTGTCTATAGCGACCGGAAAGTTTTGGAAAGATGAGAATTACAAGGGAATTTTGATTGCGATAGCGCTAGACACCCTGATTGACATCATTAGTAACTGACCGCAATTATGCAAATAGACAATACTCTACCTATACAGTGTTGTGGGAATTGTTATTGAATTTCACTTTGGTCATGTGTAATTAACTAAAAATCTTATTACATACATATACACTATGGACTACAATGTATTACGACATACACAACGTTACCAAAGTAATGTGTAATTGAACTCGATTTATTTGACATTGGCAAAGTAATAGGTAATTGAATGAGTAACTGCATCAAAAATGTTATAAATGACTCACAACACCAGTTCTGAATACAATTAAAAACTCATGCATTGGAAATAACCATAGAATCAGAAAATACTCACGATCCATAGTCATCGGTGGCTGACGAACGACTGACGCTCTGTGGAACTTCTGGAATATCGGCGCCTGCGCAGTATGTCACGAGCCTGGCCCAAACTCTCCGTCAACATCACTTTTGCATCACACTTCAGAGCCTATCGCACACCTCCGCATAGCTTGTACCACACACATGCACGCACACAGCGCGTCGCGCGCCTGATTGGTCGAAGCTTTACCCGAAATGGAAACAGGCGCTCGGCGTGTCACGAAAATGCTTTTCGTAAGCGCATTTCTTTGACTCTTTACCCGAGAAAAAAAGATCAGATATAATCAGATATAATCATATCTTTTTATATCTGACAATATCCAAATTTTTGATCCGATGATATATGTATAATATATATATATACTTATATCTGATGATATATAAAAATATCTGACTATACATAGTTGTAGGGTGTCCGTTATTTCCCAAGCTGTTTTTTTCTTTGCAACCGCCCCCTAAATTTTTAGTTTATAGCCTAAAAACAATTATGCTATTTTTATTTATTTTTGAAGTGCCATTAAACCGTGCCTGTAGGACGGTACTTGTCCCATTTGATTAACATGGGATTTTTGCCCTTTTTAGACTTTAATTTTTTTTTTCGCTTACTACTTTCACTACCCCATCAAATATTGTTGAATCTACTACTGTTCTGACCTCTTTCGATGGACATATTTTCACATTGGTGAATAGAAAAATTCCATAAGTTTCGAAGTTTTGTTCAAAATTTATTTTTACTGTATTTTTCAGTAATTTTCGAATATTTTTGAATATTTTTGGATTTATTGACTTTTCAATGCTTTTTGTTTAAATTGAAAAATATTCGAAGGATATTAAACAATATGGTAAAAAAAAAATTTTACCGCTTTAAAACTCAAATTTTTTTTTTTTCCTCAATGTAAAAATATGTATAGGAAAATTTTCCCACTTCGGCTCTAAGCTTCAAAGTTTTTAGATCTGACCCACGATTTCTCTGAATTTTTTCAGATTTTGAAATTGTGTCGATCAATATACTCGTTTTCAAAAATTGTAAAAATTCCAATCATTTCGGAAAAATTTGGAATAATAAATGAGTGCTTTTTAAAGTGAGAAGAATCGTGTAAAACATTGCGGGCCCAATCTGAGAGGTCAAGGGTCAGACCCAGGTCGAGTTGGGATGGAATTCCCCGCATGTTTAACCTGCAATGTCGAGTTTATTGCGCGAAAGAAAAAAATATTCACTTATACAGTCCGCGGGGTAAAAGAACGACACTTTTGGTTTTCCATTTTTTGTGCCCGATTTACAACCGTGAACAATACAGGACGGAATTTCAACTGATTTTCATTTGAGCTTTTCCAAATGTAATTTAACGTGTTCTTTCAAACTACAGAGTTTGCAAACCATTCAAACTTTGTTCTTCTTCGCCGCCCACCGACCGCGCTCGTTGCTACAGGTATTTCGCGTGCTTTCCACCAGTATCGCTAGTGTCGCATTCAGCTAGCGCTGTTTAGCGAGTCAAAAACTAAGGCCACTTTTTTGGGCTTTCATAGCTAGAGTCTGCACTCCTTATTCTACTCCGTGGTTGAAACTGTGAAAATAGCGCGGCTGAGCTTTATGACTGTGAAACTGTGCATTGCATCCAACACATACAGTGGCCCAGGTGGTAGCGTCTCTGATTCTGAGTTCGACGGACGAGGTTCGATTCCCGGTCTGATCTACTTTTTTTTTGCTATATATACCAAGATATCAGTGTAAATGCTCAGATCCGAGTACATCGATGGCTGGGCGGAAGAAGAGCCCATCTCAAAAAAGCCGTGAAGAAGAGCTTATATCACAAAAACATTTCGCTTCTAAAATTTTGTAGTGGTACCCCTACAACATACATTTGGGGCTTTCCACGCCAACTCTACCAACGTCTGACCCTGACCATCTCGGATTTTATCGACTCTTCTTCAAATAATGGTCTGCAGGTTCGGGATCTCAAAAAATAAAAATTTGAATTTTTTCTAATGACCATTATTTATTTATGATTTTTTGAATGGACTCAAAGTTCGACACATTTTGAAATTCTGAAAAAATTCATGAACTTTCTTTCAAATATGAAAATCATTTTAAGCCATTATACAGAGTGGGCAGTATAATAGAAGTCCCTTAGGAAAATCAAAGAAAATAATTTAAATTTTTATTTTTTTTTGAATTTTTTTTTTTTTTTTTTCAACGTTACTTTACCCACCAATTACCCCAAAAAGTAGGTATGGACGTCAAAATTTAAAAATATCTCAAAACTCCGAATATCCAAATTGTATACAATTGTTGAGGCATTGAAAAAGTGAACATTTCGTAGTCCGATCGTCGCAAAATGATTCGTTGGATAGTTATAAATTTTTTAATTATTCAAATCGCGGGGGTGGGAGGTAAGGGTGGCTTCCGACAAGTCGATCGGGATGAATATTTTTTTGGGGGGTTCTGGGGCATTTCAGAAACTTTATTCTCGTAGTCCGATCGTCGCGAAACATTCGTTGGATAGTTATGAATTTTTCAATTATTCAAATCGCGGGGGTGGGAGGTAAGGGTGGCTTCCGACAAGTCGATCGAAATGAATATTTTTTTGGGGGTTCTGGGGCATTTTAGAAACTTTATTCTCGTAGTCCGATCGTCGCGAAATGATTCGTTGGATGGGTATGAATTTTTTAATTATTTGAATCGCGGGGGTGGGAGGTAAGGGTGGCTTCCGACAAGTCGATCGGAATGAATATTTTTTTGGGGGTTCTGGGGCATTTCAGAAACTTTATTTTCGCAGTCCGATCGTCGCGAAATGATTCGTTGGATAGGTATGAATTTTTTAAATATTTAAATCGCGGGGGTGGGAGGTAAGGGTGGCTTCCGACAAGTCGATCGGGATGAATATTTTTTTTTGGGGGTTCTGGGGCATTTCAGAAACTTTATTCTTGTAGTCCGATCGTCGCAAAATGATTCGTTGGATCGGTATGAATTTTTTAATTATTCAAATCGTGGGGGTGGGAGGTAAGGGTGGCTTCCGACAAGTCGATCGGGATGAATATTTTTTTGGGGGTTCCGGGGCATTTCAGAAACCTTATTTTCGCAGTCCGATCGTCGCGAAATGATTCGTTGGATAGTTATGAATTTTTTAAATATTTAAATCGCGGGGGTGGGAGGTAAGGGTGGCTTCCGTCAAGTCGATCGGGATGAATATTTTTTTTGAGGTTCTGAGGCATTTCAGAAACTTTATTCTCGTAGTCCGATCGTCGCGAAATGATTCGTTCGATAGTTATGAATTTTTTAAATATTTAAATCGCGGGGGTCGGAGGTAAGGGTGGCTTCCGACAAGTCGATCGGAATAAATATTTTTTTGGGGGTTCTGGAGCATTTCAGAAACTTTATTCTCGTGGTCCGATCGTCGCGAAATGATTCGTTGGATAGTTATGAATTTTTTAAATATTTAAATCGCGGGGGTGGGAGGTAAGGGTGGCTTCCGACAAGTCGATCGGGATGAATATTTTTTTGGGGGTTCTGGGGCATTTCAGAAACTTTATTTTCGCAGTCCGATCGTCGCGAAATGATTCGTTGGATGGGTATGAATTTTTTAAATATTTAAATCGCGGGGGTGGGAGGTAAGGGTGGCTTCCGACAAGTCGATCGGGATGAATATTTTTTTTTGGGGGTTCTGGGGCATTTCAGAAACTTTATTCTTGTAGTCCGATCGTCGCAAAATGATTCGTTGGATCGGTATGAATTTTTTAATTATTCAAATCGTGGGGGTGGGAGGTAAGGGTGGCTTCCGACAAGTCGATCGGGATGAATATTTTTTTGGGGGTTCCGGGGCATTTCAGAAACCTTGTTTTCGCAGTCCGATCGTCGCGAAATGATTCGTTGGATAGTTATGAATTTTTTAAATATTTAAATCGCGGGGGTAGGAGGTAAGGGTGGCTTCCGACAAGTCGATCGGGATGAATATTTTTTTGGGGGTTCTGGGGCATTTCAGAAACTTTATTCTCGTAGTCCGATCATCGCGAAATGATTCGTTGGATGGTTATGAATTTTTCAATTATTTAAATTGCGGGGGTGGGAGGTAAGGGTGGCTTCCGACAAGTCGATCGGAATGAATATTTTTTGGGGGGTTCTGGGGCATTTTAGAAACTTCATCTTCGAGGTCTGATCGTCGCCAAATGATTCGTCCGATAGTTATTAATTTTTTATCTATTTTTCCACGTAAGGGTTGCAGGTAAAGGGTTGTTTCCGACCAGTGCATCGGCATCAAATGTTCATCGCATGCTCGGAAACTTTTTTTCGGACGCGTGTGCAACGTCAAGTCGTCGCGAAATGAATATCACGACTCCACAACGTCGTAGTGGACAAGGGTTAATTTAGGGGATGTTAGTCACTCAGTCAGTATGTCTTATCGATTTCAAGTTGTAATTAACCGTTTTCTCAATTTTTCATGATGATTCATCGTGAGAAAGCGAAAAAAAAAAAAAAAGTTGATTTGTTGCGTTAACGTTACGAACTTCAACCTCATCAATCTGTTTGAAGCGTGTTGGATGTAATCCTTGGTAGCTGCTTGGATTGTCTTCAAATTAGCTGTACCAAAAGCCTGTTGAACAGCATCTGTAATGAATACACATAAGATTATCTTATTGTGTTATGTGTAAAGCGGTTTCGAACAATCGTGATTTTCAGTGTATTTCCATCAGTACTTTTATAAGACTATGCATGTAGCTTAGACTGGCCGTTAAAAAAAGGTTGCTCTCCAAAGAAATTGAAGAATATCAAGTTCAACTTGAAAAAAGAAGATTCTCAAAGTTTTAATGCTATATCTAATTATTAAGGGGGGCCTGCAATTTTTTGTTTTATTTTAATTTTTTTTGGTTTTATTTTTTTTTTCTATAAAATAAGATTTTATTTGTTTTCAGACCATGATCTTTTTCCATTACATAACGATTCAAAAAAATTAAACGGTAGACAAATAAATCTGGGATTAAAAATGCTTTTTACTCAAATATTTTTAATTTTCGATTCATTTTATTTTTTCAATTTTCATTTATTTATTCATTTTTTATTATCGATTTATCTTTTGTTACTAATTTGATTTGTTAATTTTTTATTCTAGGCACCCTTGAAATTTTTTTTGGACTAATTCCTAGGCTTTTTTTTTTTGGATGCCATGTTAAATATTCCATCATGAAAAATTGAAAATGTATGAGTAAAAAGTATTTTCAAACCCAGATTTATCTGTCTACCGTTTGATCTTTTTGAATCGTTATGAAATTCAGAAGGATCAAGGTTTGAAAACAAATAAGATCTTATTTTGAGGGGGAAAAATAAAATTCAATTTCTAAAAAAATTTAAACAAAATTAAGATTAAGATTAAAATTAAAAGTAAAATGAAACGAAAAATTGCCGGCACCGCTTAATAATGAGATAGAGCATTGAAACTTCGAGGATCTTCCTTTTTCAAGGTGGACTTAATATTTTTCAAGTTGGAGCGCAAGCTATTTTTTTAACGGCCAGTCTAATGTAGCTATTTGCACTATGACAATTTATTCACCTTGAACCAGCCCATTCAGCAACGAGTCTTTGAGAGGTTTTTTATTTTTTATGCCCGTCCAATTGCATTTGTGTTGCGTTTCCACAGATAGAAGATATTTCCACAATCTACGCGTGCAATCTTCTGGAAAACCGCCCCCAACGCGACTCAGGTGCTTTAACTGAAACAATCAGATTACTTTCAAGACGGTGAAGTTTGCTGAATAGAGTTAATTGATTATTTGGATGTGTAGTTTTTGAAATTTCCGACAATTATTTAAATGGATTGGTTGCCTACGTGCCATTTTCTGTTTAAATTCTGGAGTTCTCAATTCATCTTCAAATCGCTCCATGTATTCCAAACTTTCGATAGGGAAGTTCCATGTCACATTTTCAACAGCATTATTCAGAGACATCATTGTGAATAAATCCTGAATCTTCTTTGATATATCTTCAACTCTGGTTGTCATCCATCTCTGATTAGCTTCAATTGTGACTTGCAGTGTTTCAAACCCTTTGAGTAAATTTTTGCAGGTAGAACATTCTGAAAACACCAAGGCATGTAATATCAACTTCATGCCTCTCAATAAAAGAGTGAATTCCGAAAACAGAAGGTTTCGAAAGCAGAGGTCGGTGGATATGTGAATTTATATCAAAATCATACCAAATAGATATTACGAAATTATCCAATTTGAAACGGAAACTAACTATTGAGTTCTGGTTACATATAATCCAAGCAGGTACTAGTGCAATGTGTAATGATGTTAGACATTGCTAGAAACGTCTGCTGAAGTATATATGTATTGTAACGGGTATTTCCTTGGCTCGGGTACCCAAGAAGTTAAGCCGAATACAAACCAAGGCCCAACGGATAGGTAGGGGGATTTTGTTGGGCGCCAGACTTCGATCGAAGTCCTCTCTCTCTCTCTCTCTCTGGGACCCTCCGGCTAGCTACTAGTGGTAGAGGGATTTCGTAGGGGCGAAGAATAATGACACAAACCGAATATTGCTTACTATTATTTATTAAAAGAAAAAAAAGAAAAGGTGGCGAATTGTTTACACGCCCGCTACCTGGCGTATCGTATAAACAAGATCAACTATATCTAATGACTCTACTCTACTCTACTTTAATATCAAACAAAACTATTTCAATCCTTAATGCTAGGCGACAGTCTTCTTAGACGGTCGCAGGCTCTCCCTCTCTGGCTACTTGGCAGTCAGCTGTCACTGTAGCGAGATTGCGTGCCTCTCTCGATGTCTTTCTGAGGACTAACGCGGCACGCTGTCCAGCGGCGGCGGAGAGGTAGTGGGGATGGCTAGGGAAGCGACGAAACTCTGACTCGCAGCAGCTGAGTGCCTCGCGATGACGTCAGCAGTCCGTGGCAATATGGCGTCGGCGCGATCTCGGCGAATATCGGCGCAGCGGTGACCAATCCTGGCACGGCTCTACGCACGACAAACAACACGTGACTCGGTTCTGGTTAATTTCAAATCCAACGGTTCCGAGGAACGATCAGACGTTAACACAGGAACGGCTCGAGGCTCGTAGGGTTCTAGGGATGTCCACGGGTCTTTGACTGGAGATCGGATGGCTCCTACCTTACTGTACGAGGTTCCAGCGTGTCTCGGCTACGGCAGTCCGAATTAACGTGACGGCGGAGGTCCGGGTACAGGCAACGGTCGTAGGGTGCACGGTAGTCCAATCAGTCGAAGTCCTAGTCAATATCCAGTGGGTCTTCACTCACACAAACACTCACTTAAACTATTCTCTTAAAATTAGGCTCACTTTCACTCTCTCTCTCTCTCTCTCTCTCTCACTCTCACGTCACGTCGTTCTAGAGCACGTGGTGTGCTCGTACCGTACGCCACGAGGAGTCTGTCTCTTCTTCTTCCGCTTGGGGGTGGTTCACCTCATTACCACCTGTCCGGCGAGTGCTGACGGTCGCCGGTCGGCTGTTAGCAGACGCTTACAGTCAATATGGCTCCGCGGGATAAGGCGGCAAGGGTTTGAACCGCGGAATTGGGTTTTTGGGCCCTCGGTACGCTCGTAAGGCTGGGAAGGCGGAGGTCATAACGTTCTGCCACGTTACAGTATATTAGGGTGTGTCAAAAATAAAAACGAAATTCGAATTTATTTTTTCGACCGCTGAATGTGTGTATCCTAATCTCGAAATCCACCTTGCGAACAGAATCCGCTGAGAAAAATTCTCACAATATGCTAATCCATATTTACCGATAAAACTAGACATCGATTGAGCGATCTCTTAGAATAGTTCGTTCGCGCTCTCCTTTCGCATGGTGCATTGTGAGGGGTAAATCTAAGGTTGAAGCTTTGGGGAGGCGAAGAAATACGATGTTACTGGAAAAAAATTTAGAAAATATTTTTTTTTACAAATATTGAAAAAAAAAATTAAAAAAATGTTTTTTTTTAAATCTTTTTCCAGAAATATTTTGTTTCTTCGCCTCCCCAAGGCTTGAACCTCAGATTTACCCCTTACAATGCACCATGCAAAAGGAGAGCACGAACGAACTATCCCAAGAGGTCGCTCAATCGATGTCCAGTTTTATCGGTAAATATCAATTAGCAGATCGTGAGAATTTTTCCCAGCGGATTCTTTTCGCAAAGTGGATTTCGAGATGAGGATACACACATTCAGCGGTCAAAAAAATGAATTCGAATTTCGTTTTTATTTTTGACACACCCTAATGTATATATGATTCTGAATAGGATATGTTTCAGGTGTTGCAAAAGTTGCCCAGTCAATTTCAGAGAACAGTTTCAAATGACATAACAGAAGGTAACACATAAAAATCCAAAAAGTAAATTTCTGCCTTTTAAATAAATTTTTTGAATAAGTTTTTTTTTCTCATTCATCACATTTTTATGTTCTATAAAAGATTTTATTTTCCATAAATACGAAGTTTCCTTCAAATTTTCTTGTTTTTTCTTCGACTATACAGTTGTGAATGAGTTCTGTAAGTATGAAGATGTTTCATCAACGTATGCGGCGCAGCGATACTTGATTGACGTTAGAATTATGGGCTTCAGTAGACTATCCCATCATATTATGGAAGGATTACTAAAATAGGCTTGATAGCTGATCGTTAAATCGCTTCGAACGAGTATGCTATGATTGCTTGGTAAGATTGTCAAGTATCATTTGGAGCTCTCATTTAGAATCGATTTTATATCATTTTTCTACAAATCTACATATTGCAATGCGATTTTCCCTTAGATTCTATTAGACTGCTGATAAGTTGAGGTGATAGAACTTCTGTCAGCTATAATACCCCTGGGATTATTGAAGAATGACTTTTTGAATTGGCAAGTAAGCCTCTACTGACTGGAATTATGGAAGCGCTCATTTTCTGGTTGATGATCGTTCATGATTTCAATAACTAGGCACATTGACTGTTGAAAATTGAGAATTGAGGATTTGGTTACAAATAAAATCAAGGTATTTGTAGATTAGTGAGCTCTGACCGCTAGTAGTAGGATTGGGTGTTTCATTTGGAGCTCTACCATTTGCGTTCTCATCCAAATCACTAGTTTTGTCTGCAGTTTTATCATTATCACAACCACCATCCACGTTCAGATTATTATTTTCAGAAAAATTGTTGTTTGTGATAAGGGCTGCTACTGCTGAATTATCTAGGTTTAAAATATCATCAGTTTCTGTTAGGAGACGAGCAATATCTATATCCAGAATTGGGGGTTGGTTAATTCTCAATGGATCACCCATTACAAAGTCTTCGTGTAATCTATTTTGAATTCTTTTTCTTGACTGCGATGGTGGATCTTCATCATCACATGAAGATAAGTTTGACGTTTCTTCTGAGCGTGGTAGTTTTTTTACTGCAACTTGATATATGTCTGCAAAAATTGATGGATTTTATTGATGCAAATCGATATACATAAAAGGAGTATAATTATTCTTGTACTTAAAATACGAACTACTATTTCTGTACAACAAATATTATTATATGTACTTAAAATTGTTGAGGTAGTTTCCAAGGACTAGTATATGTGCTTATAAAAATTGAGAATTTTCTGTTTTACAATCACACAAGTCCACTAGTTTTTTGAAGGCTAAGGAAAAAAATTCCGACTCATATGTTCAGAGTTATATACAGTTGAAGTAAAAACACTTGTTAAAAGAAATGAAATTTGGGTTTTAGATTTTTGCATTTGTGAATGTGCAGAAAACAAGCCTTCATTAGATGAACGACTAATTTCTATTATTCTAATAATATAAGTAATAATCGTTCTATCATATAATAAATAATATAAGAATACTAACCTGTCTCGAACTTGCCTACTTGAGTGGCTGCATACTGTTCAAAATCAGAGTTTGGTGGGGCTAATTGTTTTATAAGTTTTTGGCACAGTCTGCCACTATCCCAAGGACATATTCCATCCCGGAGCCAAGCTTTTGGTACCACGGCCACGGTCTCATCTTTAGTAAATTCGACGATAATCCACATAGCCCTCCGGTTGTATTATATAAATATGTTATAATTTATTGAGGATTCTTTATTTTATTAAGGATTATTTAAGAAGATTTGTTTAACCTTTCTCACTCACGAACTCGACACACCGCGATCAATGCACCAATAACTTTAAATGAGATTGCAGTTATGAAATCAATATTGTCTTGAAGATAGTATTTATTTTTTAACTCGCGACAAGAAGAAATTCCAAAATGAATAATTGAAAACCTGATACCCAACGGCAAGCACAAACATGTGTTGATGGCTGATCGGTTACTACCTGCACAATGCACGTGGCTACGCGTCGTGTGATGAAACTGCAGCGCACGCACACATGCAGCCAACGCCACCTATCCAAATTATGTCCGTCGCGAAATTTGAATGTCGAATCGCTATAGTTATATTTATTGAAGGCAGCGAAGAGACAAGTCTATGTCTGTATAAAGTTATGATATTAGGATATGCTATTCATTGGGGGATGAATGCTCATGCTGTCGAATTAATGTTCAACTGCGACTATTTAAGAATATGTAACATTGGCATGTAGGCATAAAAGCAATCATTATGACTTGTATAATTAGGAACGGCATACATTTTACACTTGATATCCTTAATGTCAATTACAAGAAGTGAATCAGCATTCGTACTACCAACGAATTGACTCAAATTTTTGCTGCAGTTTGCAGGTACCTCATAGAGGTTCTGAACGTTATTAACTTTATGGCAGATAACCATCAAATATTCCAATCTCGAACAAAAATACTTGATTCGGATAGCTGATTTGTCATATAACATGGCATACGAATCTTTGTCATTTTTTCCACTTAATGTAGTATTTAGATTGCGAAAATTACAACTGAAAAACTTATCCTCTGCATTTTTAACTTTGTTGAATAATCTGAACTCTGATTCTTCTTCTTTACGTATATTCAACATCAAATAGTGATTCATTTCCATAATTCTATTATGAATCTGCTCTAAAGCAAGATCTGGTTTTCGTAGACTCTTTTTGATTTTCCCCAGAAAATTTTCAAACGGAAACGCACTAAACTTATCCGAAGGTCCATTGCGTAAAACATCATCGCCCAAGTGGATCAAAGAATGAGCATTGTAACTCATTTCTTCCGCGCCGTAGATGTTCGGAATTTCATTCACAAAATATGTTGAAAGGCTCTTGGCATATGAATTGAGGGTCACACAAAATTCGTCAGAGCATAATATTCTAATTGCGACATGCAATGGCATGAAATGGTCGTATATATTAGGGCTGGCAATAATCGATTTTCGAAAGGCCGAGAATTTAATCGATTTTCGAATAGTTGTTGAAAAGTCGAAAACCGAAATCGGTTTTACCGAAAAATCGAATATTTCGGTTTTCGGATTTTCGAGTTTTCGAGTTTTCGGTTTTTCGAAATTTCGATTTTCAGAATTTCGGTTTTCGGTAGTGATTACTCGATTTCTGATGTTTTTTAATTGTGCCTATCCGTTCGGAGATTCGCTTAGTCAGGAAGGTGAATGACTAAATTCACCCAGTCTCCAGACCTTGCCACCGACGATTTGACCCGTGAATTTTTATGTTGGTATCCCAACCCTAAAACATTTCGGACTTACGCTTTTGAGTTACGATTTCTCACCAATAAAAAACTATTAGGACTATTTCGTAAGTTCTGAAAAATCACAAGAATTCATAACAGTTATCGATCAAGTCGAGTCGCAAAGTCTCAGTTTTTATGTTTTCAACATTTCAGTGTGTTCATTCACGTCACACATAAAAATGACTAACGAGAACCGAAATTTCGAGAACCGTAGTTGCGAGAAATCGAAAGGTCGAAAATTCGAAAATCCGAAAATCGAACTATTCGACTTTTCGGTAAAACCGATTTTGACTCGACGGTTTTCGACTTTCAAACCGAAAATCGAAAATCGACTTCAATCGATTTGTCGGTTTTTGAAAAAAAGTCGACTTTAATTGCCAGCCCTAGTATATATCAGGACTTACAATATCTTTCAAAACTATTGGACCTGTATATAACAGGAAATTTCTAAATTCAGTTGCCTTCCACCTCTTATATTCATTCAAGCTTCGTGGCTTTCGCGCAAATTCCATCGGGGAACATAATTTCAGAGATAAAAGCTTGGTCGAAATCTGGTTAACTCTAGAGGTATTGAGTCTTACCGTTAAGGGGCCTTCTAACCACAAATATATTAGCCGTTTAACAATTCCTAAAAGCACAACGTGCAGGTAATCTAAAGGTATTTGGCTCGTCATTCCAATACCTGTTGACTCTAAGATTGTGGGCCCTTTATGAAATTCATCATCAGTTTCTTTCTCAAAATCTGCATCGGTACGGAGAGGGGCATTTACTTGAGGAAATATCAATTTATGTTTAAAATATTCTCCCTCAATTTTGCACTTACTACAAGAAAAATATCCCGTATGCCCTTTAGTGTTACATATGGAATCTTTCGCTGGGGTATCACAGATAACATTTCGAATTGCTACACCGAATTTTTGCTCTCTGAATGTGAGATTATCAACTTTCAATCGATTATACTCTTCGACAAACGATTCTGAATAAACATTTACACTACTCGGTTTCCCTGATCCACTGTATAGTCCAATGATGAATCGTACATCATCAATTTGTGGTGCAAGCCCTAATATTGGCCAGAAGTTTAAGTTGGTACTTTTGAATATCGGGAGACCATCAATATTAATATCCATTAATATTCTGTTATCCTTGAATTCAGAGGAATTGAAACCGGTCAACTTGGCGTTTAAATTTTTTTCGAGGCCAAAATGACAATATTTTCCTGGTTCGACAACTTTTATTATGACATTGTTAGGCGTTTTTAATAGAGTTCGAGAATCTTTCGGAAACGTTTCAAAGCCATTACTACGTAATATTTGCAATAAATCATCCAAAGCACTATGGCTAATATTGTGTGTTAAAGCCCATTCAACAAGTAATAATTTGATATCCAGTTGTTGACTCTCTACAGCTGTTTCAGTGCCATCATCGCTATCAGAATCATCAATTTCGGACGGACAAAATGCACTTCCAAGTATATTATTTTGATTATATATACTGCAGTCACTATTGTCGATCGCGGTGACTTCTTCAGAAGTGGTGCTACTGACTCGAAATTTATCAGTAAATTTATTTGTCTTACCATCACTAATTTCATTTGAAGTAAGGCTCTCTTCACTCATTCCCATACGATCGTTGATTGTGGATTGATCAATCGCATTGGTACTATGAAGATGTATGGTATTATTGCCATCATAAACGGTATTATTGATCAATTCACTGACCCGTTTTGTCGATACGTTCTTACTCAACTCATTTTTCCACTTGCGGATTGTCCGACTTTTAGAACTTCTCGATACACCTGACTTCTTAATCGACTGTTGTTTGTGTTTATTCATTTTTTTATGTTAATTACGAATTTATACATTTATGAAGCACGACTTGTAAAAATAAATGCACAACTGAAGCGTACAACACCACGGCTGAACTTATAATGATTGCTAGTCGTCTTGCTAAATGTGAGCTTCTAATTACTGCACCTAACAAAATATATATTTCTTAGAAATAATCAATATTTTATCGTTATATGGATAGGAAATTATGAACACGGGAGTACTTTTCTTTATGAATATTGTAACGTGTTCGAACTATACCACCCGGTAGATCGACCGAACAAGCTACATACGACCGCGCAAATAGCCTCGCGCCGATCCGATCAGAAGACCCTGACGTGACGTCACGAGAACTACTATATAAGCTGGCACGCTGAGGCAGTAGCTAGCGATTAGTACTAGAGCAGTCAATCGACTCATAACTAAAGATAAACTCACATAACCTCAAATAGGTAGTCACTCAAAGCGAGGTCTTACCATAGAAAAGAATAAAATTGAAATAGGAAGTTACTCAAAGCGAGATCTTACCTAACGTAGAATCAAAAAATCGAGAAAATATAAATTGGCTAACGCAGCAATTTAGATTAAACTCAAAACAAAAGAAAAAGTATAATTAGCCAAAGCAGTAATTATAACTTCAAAATAGAACAAGAACAAACAAACAAAGAAAAAAAAAAAAACAGAAACAAAAAAAACAAACAGAAACAGAAACAAAAAGCAAATAGAAATAGAAAAACAATTAGAATAGAAACATTATCATTTTATTATATCGAGTCAAATTTTTAGTTCATTTCATTATCCTGTAAATAGTAGCTTTAAGTAAAATCGACGATTCAAAGTCGAACCAATATAATAATCAATCCGAATCTATTGTCTTTCATTTCGTGTCTTGTTTCATTTCTTTAATTAACATAAATTCTTTCAGCTAAAATCACTTGAAAATAAAATCGTGTTTAGCTAGCTTAAAAGAAGGCAGTTCCGGTAGTCTAACACTCAGGCAGCGACGGTACAGCTTTAATTGGTACCCGAGTCTGAGAGTGTAAGATTATCCAAGTCTGTATTAGGGAGGCAGCTTCGGTGCGTAACACTCAGACAGCAACGGTATAGCTTTAATCGGTACCCGAGTCTGAGAGTGTGCAATCTCAAGTCTGTATTAGGGTAACAATAGGTTTTTCACATTTTTCCCTGGAGGGGCTCCAAATCATACCCGTGACAAAGAATTCACGCGAGCTAGCGTAATTTCGCGGCCTTCTGCCGTGAGACATACGCAGAGAAAGTTACAATATATTCGAACTCCAATTATCGTGGATGCTGATGAAACTTTGATTCTCAGTAAAGTTATATATTTTGTCTAAACTTTCTCACAGGGACTCGATATGAAATAATGATATGAAATAATTACGAAATTATGTGAACTACGAATTTGGAGCTTTTCATGTGAACGTATATCTGAAATTAATAGACATCCCGTTGTAGTAATAAGTGTAAATGGTTAATTGTACAATGTTTATATATTAGAAAAAACTATTGTTTTTCACAAAGCCAATTATAGAATAATTATACACCTTATATTTTACATTTTTTCATACACATATTTCATGACATGCATATTATGTAATTATTTTGAATCTTTTGTTATAGATTTTAATACAAACTGAATTTAAGCCATTTATCCAAATTTTTGTACATATCCTAAAGTGACAATTAATAAGTTATCATAATCAAATAAGTAGAATTATAAATGCAATTAGGCTCTCAATATATCCAAAAAGGATATGATTTTCCATATAAAATCAATTTGACGTTGAAAATTATAAATAATTTCTACATTCTAGAGGAGCAATATTCTCTGTCATGTGAAGTTCACAATATTTCGATAATCTTCTGTTCTGTAATATTATTTTATGAAAATTGTTATCTGGGTTCAACTCATCGCCATTCTCTCGAAAAAACTGGTGGAAATATTTGAAAAATCATGCTCAATCTTTGAAGCTTCCTGAGTGCAATGACTTTTTAATTTTTGAGAAATTTCCGAAATTATTGTCACGCCAATGGAAAATAGCCCAAGTGATGATCTCAGAGACGACTAACAATAGAAAGTTCATCAATTGCTGAAAATTGAGGGAAAAATTATGGTAAGCAATTGCCATTGCGATTTAATATGGTCGATGTGTTGTTCAACAGTTATTGCAAAGTATTCCGCGTTGAGTTTTCGGGGCAGTATCTCGCGCGCGGCACCTATGGCTGCAGAAGCAATAACTGTTGAACAATACATCGAACATTTCAAATCGCAATGGCAATTGCTTATCATAATTTTTCCTCAAATTTTCAGTCATTAGTGAACCTATCAATATTACTCGTCTCCGAGATCACCACTTGGGCTGTTTTCAGCTGCCGTGACCATAATTTTGAGAATTTATCAAAAATTCAAAAGTCATTGCACTCAGGAAGCTTCGAAGATTGAGCATGATTTTTCAAATATTTTTACCGACTATTTCGAGAGAATGGCGATGATTCGTAGTAAAGCTACGGAATAGAATGTGTAAAAACTATGTTTTTTTTTTTGCAACATTGAACGATAACTTACCTCTTGATCACGGTGTTCCCCAAGCAAGGAAAAGTGGACCCACAATGGATCCAAAATTGGCTAACGCAGAAAGTTTCTATATTTTTTGTAGATCAAAAATATGTTAAGCTTAAAATCCTAGCTGATCGGTTTCGCAAGTCATGGCCGTTTTTGTATTCATCCCGTGCACGTTCATGAAAAGCAGAGTAAAACACTTTACCACGCCCAAGCAATCGACCTCTTGATCCCAATATGAGAAAACTGAGTAGGTATTAATGATTCTTCATTCAAAGTCTCGTTTTTTTCGGAAATTGATTGATAAGTTACCGGCCTCTAAATAATGCTTTTCCACTATTCCCGGTCTTGCAGCGTATCTTAATAACAGATTTCTTGATTAAAAATTTCAATAATTCTTAGCATTCATGATATAATTTTTAAAGCAAGATTGTAAAAACTACTTTTAGCTTGACCCAGGATCAACGACGAGGACGTAGTGATTAACTGATCCCTTCTTTTTGTATTGACTTTTTATTATAAAATTCAAGCATGATAGGGATGATTTATTTCTAGAATAATAAAAACAATTTTTAGTGCTGAAGAGTTTAAGTTAGTTAAAGATGTATACATTATTTTTTTCTCATTTTATTATGAAATGTATTTTATTATAAGATGTATACGTCTCTAACTAACTTAAACTCTTCAGCACTAAAAATTGTTTCTATTATTCTTTGGATAAATCGTCCTTATCATTCTTGGATTTTATAATAAGATGAAAAAAAATAAAAAAATGATGCAACAAAAAAATATAAATAAAAAAAGCTTCTGTTAGGAAGAAAAATTTTTTTTTAAAATAGTCAATGAGAAAAAAAAAAGAAGGGATCAGTTAATCACTACGTCCTCGTCGTTGATCCTGGGTCAAGCAAAAAATGGTTTCTACAATCTTGCTATCAAAATTATATCATGAACGTGTTGTGTCACAACAGATTACTTGATACTCGTTAATAGACGTTTTCGATGAGTGTTGGATTTAAATTAGGAAATCAGTGGTGGAAGATGGTGTGGTTCATTAAGTATGATATTTGCTCAGTTATGATTGCTTTATTTAACGATTCCTCTATTGTAGAATTGATTGATCAAACGAACTTACCTAAGTGAAGTTCAATCATAATTGTATGGAGCGCCTCTTCCGAAAAGATCAAATGTAGTATCCTTACTATCCGCCAGGTGTCGCCACATTTTCAAAGCCATTCGAAAGATCCTTCTGACGCATGGCATTGATCAGGATTTCATTATTTTAAAGCATTGCCGTATTGGGGAATCTATTTGTTTATAGAAACGGGATTAAATGAGTGGGACTGATCTTTTCGGAAGAGGCGCTCCATACAATTATGATTGAACTTCACTCAGGTAAGTTCGTTTAATCAATCAATTGTATTTTGCGCCTCTTCCTCGAGATCAAATGTAGATATTCAAAGTTATACGGCAATATAGATGAAAATGAGTGGTATAGATACATGTAAATTAATTAATAATTACTTTCTCTTTAGTGTGAGCTTATATCAAGTTTATTTTCATAATATTATGATATATGTTAAGTTGTACTTATTTCAAAATCACTTTGGCGAACGCAGTCTTATCGGGTATTAATTGTGAATTGTAGAATTTTGCGAAAGTCTTGGACTCCTCAGTCCAGCCAGCCGCTTTTCTTATACTAACGACATTCACGCCCCCTCTCTCGGCCGCAGAGGTTGCGGCGTGGCGAGTGCTGTAGGCAGAGAATTTTTGAATGTCTATTCCGCTAGCTTGTAGGGTCGTCTTGATCCATCGACTCAGGGTTTGAGAGCCAACTGCCTTGTACGGCCTTTTGTGAGAAATAAATAACCTATCTTCAGATTTGCGGATGACCCGCGTTCTCTCTAAATAGGATTCTAAGGTCGACATGGGACAAATGGTCTTGTCTTCGTTATATTGAGGTATGATCAATAGAGGTTGCTTTCTATTTTGCCCTGATGTTTTGGTTGTGTCTGTAATTCTGATTTCCAGGGAATCATGATGTCTTTCTATGTTGTTGATCTTTATGAGAGATAGTGTCTGCATTCGGTGACCAGTGATTAAAGCGAGTAGCGTTGTTAGTTTCTTGGATAAACTCTCCAATGGAATAGAGTCGTTAGGGGATATTGTCGATAAATGGTTCAGGACAATTTTTGGGTCCCATGTTGGATTATATTTTGGAGCGGTAGGTCTTAATTTTGATGCCCCTTTGAAGAATCTCTTCAGGCGGTTATCTTCAGCTATCTCTGGTCATAGAATCAATGAAATTGATGATCTGAGTGTATTCAAGGTTCCATATTTTGCTCCTCGTTGGTACTCCTGTGTCAGGCATTCTAGGATGTCCGGTATCGCGCCTTTATATGGATCTATAGTCTTGAAGTTGCAAAATGTCCACCATCTGTTTAGTGCGCAATCGTATTGCTTAATTGATGATTTGCTTAAGGATGAGATCATGATTTCCATTGAGTTTGCAGGGACTTGCTTCAGCTGCAGTCCGTTCCGGATAGCGTTGCAGCACTCAGGGTAAGGCTCGTCCAGAGAGGATGCGGTTCGCTATTTGAGGAAATTAACAAATTAATGTCTGGTTCGAAATAGATCGGCTCCGATATAAGCATGGCGCGAAAAAGGGGAAACCATGGTTGAGACGGCCAGTTCGGGATTACCACTATACCGCGGGCTCTCTCACTTTGGATTTTTTGTAAAACTTTCAGAATAATTATGGAAGGAGGGAACGCGTGAAAGAAGAGTCTGTCCCAAGGTATAGTGAATGCATCTACTGTTTCACAATTGGGTTCTTTATGCCAAGAGACAAAACGTGGGCACTTTGTGTTAACTCTACTTGCAAAAAGGTCGATTTCGGGTTTTCCGAAACTCTTGATAATCTTTTGGAAAGCATCGCTCGATAACATATGCTCCGTTTCTGGTTTAAGTCTGCGTGACTCTCTGTCCGCCTCGATATTATCTTTTGACCTAATGTATGATGCAAAGATCCAGATATTTCTTTCTTCGCATCACTCCCAAATGGAGCGGGCTAGTCTGTTCAAGTTCTCGTATTGGATACCCCCCATTCGATTGATGTACGATATTGCTACTGTGTTATCAAGGCGTAAAAGTACATCACAATTGCTTCGATTTTTTGTATAACATATTAGTCCAAAGTACGCTGCCTTTAGTTCTAATGCATTGATTGGCCATTGACGTTCTTCGTGATTCCAAAAACCATGGGATCTTTCATCATTGCAAGCGATGCCCCATCCCGACAGTGAAGCATCAGAGAAGATTTCTATACAGAAAGCTGGTACTTTGATAGTATTATCGGTATTAAAACCCTTAATTGACCACCACTGAAGGTCTGTTTGAATAGACTTTGATAATGACATGATGCTATTGTAGTTATTGTTACCTTCTGATAAAGCTAAGTATTTCTCTCGTTCTAATCTTTTAGTGTGACCCCAACTATATTTGATGGCAGGGCAGCAAGAGACTAGGTAGCCTAGGAACTCTGCAAACTCTCTTATTTTGCATTTTTTAATTCTCAGAAATCTATGAACTAACTTTTTTACTTTATCTTTCTTTTCTTGTGGTAATTCTATTGTCATCTTGACGGAGTTGAAAATGAAGCCTAAAAACTTGCATCTCTTCTCAGGAACCAGATTACTCTTTTCAGTGTTAATAATGAAACCCAATTTTTTCAGTAGTGAGAGAGAACTCCTGACGTTCTCTTCACACTCTGCCAATGAATTGTCGATTAGGAACAGGTCATCTAAGTAGATGACTGATCTTATGACCTTGCCTCCTCAACTCTGTTACAATTGGTTTCATAATTTTAGTAGAAACGTAAGGGGCGGTGCTGAGCCCAAACGGTAAGCAATTAAATTCGTATAATTCGTGGTTAAACATGAATCTAAGATATTTTCTATCACTTTCTGTAATGGATACTAAGTGATAAGCATCTTTTAGATCCACTGTGGACATGAAGCAATTTTTAGTTATTAATTTAGAAGCGGTTCTACTATCTTCCAACTTCAAGTGTTCTGTTTGAAGAAACTCATTTAATTTCTTAAGATTTAAAATTAATCTGTGAGTTTCATTTGGTTTAGGGACTAGAAAAATGTTTGAAATGAACTGAACTTTGGACCATTCACATCTTCTGATTGCCCCTTTTCTACCTAATTCGGATATTAATCTGGATATGTTCTTTCTTTCATGAAGTGACCAAGATTTTTTACTTGGAGGAGATGATTGAAAGACTTTTGATATAAATGGTATTTTGTAACCTCTTATCCATGATAATATCATTGGATCAGTTGTCAATTGTCGCCAAGCTTCGATATAGCCAGAGAGTCTCTCCGCTGTTATACCTACTCTTTCTATATTCGCTTCTTCGTTGTGTGATGATACGGTTTCCGGTTCGCCCTCTGTTGTTGATGAGATCCCTGGGATCTACTGTTGTTGTATGATGCCGATGGTCTGTGTCCGCCCGCTGATGACATCGTCTTGGGTTTTGGTTTCTGCAGCGGGGTCTTTGCGTTTTTTGGATAATTGCTCTGGGGCTTGGAGGCCGTTTTCAAATCTGTGCTTGAGCGTTGAAGTGACTTCTTTGCTTTTATCTTGTCCTCAAGGTCTTTTCCGAACAACCATTCGTCAGGAATAGTTGAGCCAAGGGTATCCTTGAAGCATGTGTTAACATTGGACAAGATCAGGCTCTTTCGGATATTTGTCTCGTCATGCTGAAGCTCAGCTAGGAGACGACCAACATCGCTCACTTGTTCTATAAGTGATAGGTTTGACTCGTTCTTTTCGAGTTTGAAGAGAGTGCCTAGAGCTTTTGCGAATGCACCTAATTCGGCAGCAATCTTCTCTTGTTTTTCAACAATTCTAGTGTCTCTTTCAATTACTGGCTCTTGTAAGGACTCTTTAACCTCTGGATTTACCTTAGGGGGATCGATGTTCACACAGTTTTTGGGTGGAGGATATTTTTGTAAAATTTCCTCTCTGTGTTCTTTTGGAAGGCCTTTCTTCAAGATTTCCTCCCATCTTATGGCAATATCGTGATGAACAGGAGCCGCCAGTACCCTGTCCTTCAAGAACCGATTGCCAATGATCTTTAAGATTTCAGAGTCCAAAGCTGGCTCTTCGTCAGGTTCCTTGCCAAGCTCTTGGTTTTGGTTTCCCAAAATCAGCTGATCTTGATTTCCATTGTTACGGGGTGGTTCGTTGGAGGGCCCCGCTCGGTTGAACTCAGGGTTAACGTTCTCTTGGTCTGTGTCATCGATCTCTACCTGTGCAGTGAGGTTGTGGTTGGGGCTGCGAACTGACCTCGATCGACTTCTACTGCGGTTGTGGCTACGGCTATGACTGGGACTGCGGTTGTGGCTACGGCTATGTCTGCGACGATGCTTTGATGCATAGTCGACCTCGGATCCAGAGAAGTCTTGGTATTCTAAAGCAAGGGGAACCAAATAACTGTTAGAGTCACCCGTTAGCCAAACAGTGTGTCGATTTGTGATTTCTCTCATAAGAGTCACAACTCAGTCTCACTTAGGTTAGAGCCCCAGTGAGCTCTCTTTCCAGGTCTGTTGAAAGTAATAACTTTCGAGTGGAGACTATTCTGGTCTGAGTAATAACTCGGTCTCATGGGTGAGGGCCGCATGAGTGACCTTGGCCATTGTTTCATTTGCGAGAATCTCTAGCATAGTACATGATCTTGTCAGTACCAGTGAATTGGTCTGAGTAATAACTCTCTCATCTAGGTTAGAGCCTAGACGAGTGGCCTTGCACTTATTCGTAAGCATGTAAGCGATTGCGATTGCTTCTGTGATAGGTGTTGCGAAGACCCTTCTAGAACGAAGGAAATTGTTTGGTTAGCTTACTTCGTTTGTGTTTGCGATGTTTTTTCCTTGGTTTTTTCCGTAATTCCTCCTCCAATCGACGAAGTCGTCGTTCCAGACTGCTTCCTTCTCTGGAATGGTCTGGTGTTGTACTTATTTCACTCATTTTTCTTTTAGTACGTGTGGCTAGTCCGGCACAAAATAAAGGAATGAAATCCTGATCAATGCCATGCGTCAGAAGGATCTTTCGAATGGCTTTGAATATGTGGCGACACCTGGCGGATAGTAAGGGTACTACATTTGATCTTGATGAAGAGGCGCAAAATACAATTGATATTTCAGTGGTAAATGGTGAGATAGATGATTTGGTGATCGGTTTTTAGGTGTTGGTTGGTTGATTTTAGAATACTCGCTCGTTCAGTAATTCGTTATAAGGTTGGTAATTTGAAGTTGGAATGAGTATATAGTAGTATATAAGATTATTTATGAATATTCCGTGAAAATGGAAGCGTGAGTTGTAATGCGGCATTTCGTCGACTCCAACCGAGTCAAAGCGGGTATTAACAGTTAGCGCGAGGAAAGAAAGATACAGAAGACTGTGGGGTGAACTTCATACCAGTCAACATTGAACACGTTCAGTGTATGTAACTTTCAAAAACCGCTTTGACTCGGTTGGAGTCTACGAAATGCAGCATTACAACTCACGCTTCCATTTTCACGGAATATTCATAAATAAACTGATCGTTCGCTTTGCGCGAGGTCGTAGAATTGACGCAGCTATACATTTCAGTGCTGGATACCGCGCGAACTTGAATAATAAGGTCAGCATATGAGAGTCGAGCCCGGAGCGGCCATTTTTTTACCCTATCTTACAGATCGTAATTTACGAAAACAAACTATTTTTCGATTTCAATACGTTCATTCGTCTACGGCAATACTTCATCATATAATACGTCGAATGCCTCTGCAAAAATCCATTATGTGCCTTCGTTGCGATATGCAGAGTAAAACGAAAAAAATTGGTAAAAACACCCCCTACCTCATCGACCACTGCCTATCACATCCCGTTAATACATACTTAATTTTCTCATATTGGGATCAAGTGGTCGATTGCTTCGGCGTAGTAAAGTGTTCTACTCTGCTTTTCATGAACGTGCGCGGTATGAATACGAAAACGGCCATAACTTGCGAAACCGATCAGCTAGGATTTTCGGCTCAACATTTTTTTAATCTACAAAAACTATAGAACCTTTCTGCGTTGGCCGATTTTGGATCCATTTTAAGTCCACTTTTCTTTGCTTGGGGAACACCATGTGGCAGAGCACGTGGGTCACAGATCTAACCTTACCCGACGATCACCCAGAGCGCGGCTCTCTCTCCGAGCACTACCACGTAACACCACGATGCGAGTCGCTCTCTCCGGCACGATCGGCTTCCTATATAAAATTCCATTTTACGGCGTGTTGTTTGCAGGGCCGAATTCACCCCAACTGCCGCCCTGGGGCACTGTGAAAAATGCCGCCCCATTACCTAAAGCCTACATGAAATGGGTAAAGGTACGGCATAAAATTTTCGAAGGGAAAAAAAAAAATTCTCACGTTCCAAATTTTACCGCCCCTCAAAATTTGCCGCGCTGGGCACTAGCCCCCAGTGCCCCTCGTCTAAACCCAGCGCTGGTTGTTCAGGAATCATTGAAGGCGCTCAGTTCTGTTCTAATTTTTCCTCGCGTATTTTCTTTCGCTCACTATAATAACAATCACAATCGACTTTACGAAAAGTTGGTTACCGAATTTTTTCCATTTATTCACTTTATTCACTTTGTCAAATCTTCTGATTATATTTATTCGCATAGGCTGTTTCCAAGTAAAAAAAAATTGTAAAGTATCACGTGAAAAAGTACCTGATAAATTATACAATAAATATTAAAAAGTTATGACCGGATTCCATTTGCAATTTATAATATAACTTATTGTGTACATCATCACGTAATTTATCATCAATTATGGATGAATAGTGACAGAATAAAGAAATACTCTTCGCTTGGGGAATCGAACACGGAATCTCTCGTTTTGTAGACTCACACGCTGCCACAGCGCTAGAACGCTTCTTGAAGTCTCAACGATATTGTACGTATATATGTATATTTAGCAAAGATTGGCGATAATCATTTTTTCACGAATATTTTCGTTCACTATTACTGATTATTTTGGGGATGAATTATTTGTTACGCAATTTCTAATTGTTATAATAATAAACAATCGGATGAGAATTAATTTTTAATTTTTTGCTCATAATAATCGGTCAAAAATGATCAATTACTAATTTTCAAAAAAATTCGCAATAAGTCACAATTATCTGCCAAATACCAATATCTCTCAATAGATCGACAATGAATTACTAATTTTTTGAGAAATAAACCATCAAGCAAAATTAATTACCTATTTTTCTGAAAATTGGATAATAATTATTCGATAATCGATTACTAATTTTTTTAAAAATAAAAAATCAGGCCGAGTTGAATTACTATAATTTTTGTGGAAACTAATTATTCGTCTGAAAATTAGGAACTAAACTTTGCCGGATTTTTTATTCCGCACAAAATTAGTATTTGCTTATTGACTAATTATTAATTTCCGCAAAAATTATAGTAATTCAATTCTATCTGATTTTTTATTTTTCAAAAAATCAGTAATCGATCATCGAATAATTATTATCCAATTTCTAGAAAAATGAGTCATTAATTTTGCTTGATTGTTTACTTCTCAAAAAATTAGTAATTGATCGTCGCTCTATCGATAGATATTGGTATTTGGTAGATAATTGTGACTTATAGCGTTTTTTTATTTTTCGAAATTGGTAATTGATCATTCTTTACTGATTATTATTAGCAAACAATCAAAATTTAATTCCAAAAATTAAATAAAATAAAGTTTATTATTATAACAATCAGTAATAGTGAACAGAAATATTCGTGAAAAAATGATTATCATCAATCTTTGCTCGAGTTACATATACGTCGAATATCTTCAATTATTCAAGAAGCGTTCTAGCGCTGTGACAGCGTAAGAGTCTACCACACGAGAGGTCCAGTGTTCGATTCCCCAAGCAATAGTATATTACTCACCTAGCGAAGGAAAGTAGGCTAACTCAAACTGCGTGTGAGATTGACACCCGAGCCGAAGGCGAGGGTGGTAAAAACGCAGTTTGGGATGGCCTTTTTCACTCCCGTGTCAGGTATACTATTTTTCACCACCCCCTGGCATCGGAAAGTACGACCTCCCGCTCACGCGAGGGGCCTAAAGTCGTACTTTCCGTGCTGGTGTGGTGAAAATTTTTTTTTTTCCATCACGATTCATCAATTGATGATAGATTACGTGATAATTTACACAATAAGTTGTATTATAAATTGCAAGTGGAATCCGGTAATAACTTTTTAGAATTTATTGTGTAATTTATAAGGTACTTTTTCACGTAATCTTTTACAAAATCTTTTTCAGTAGGGTTACGAAATTGTCAAAAATGACAGGTTATTTTTGAAGAATACATAAATTGATATCTTTGCTTTAAATTGAAAAAAAAAAAAAAACAATGAACAATAAACCATGGTTTTGTATATCCACAGAGTCTCGATCACTTCTCATCTCAGGCCAACTGCTGCGAGTCGCTGCGCCAATATACTCTCGCTGTAACCTACGGCGGCCAGGCGGTGGTGAAATAAAACATTGACAATTTTTTTAACCATTCATTCGATCGAAGTGAAACTTTCCAGAAAACTTATTTGTACCTGGACGAACAACTTTCCCACTGGAAGTTTTCGGTCGCTCGAAATTCGTTCGACGTCCGAAACGCTCGAAGATATGCACAGCTGATTCCTGCAATGTCTCGGAAGCTAATCAATAACTTTTTTGTGAAAAACAATATCAACTTTTTCCTTCTGTAGCCAATCGTGAAACACTGTGATATACGATTGCTGCAAATTTTGTTCAGAAATTCAAAAAATTGGGTAATACAGAGCGAGTTGAAGTGACAAAACCCCTGCGGAACGAAATAAAAATATGTCCCCTTCTTGAATCAGATACCTCAATCTCACGTAAAATCATTATGTTACAAGTATTCATGTTGTTATATAAAATCCTGTGAAATCACATACTTTTCATACGTATTTTCAATAACGAATAACTTGATGACGATTAGGCTGAAAATTTAATAGTAAAAATGCATTTCAAAGAGAGAGAGAGAGAGAGAGAGAAAAGCGTTTATTAAACCCTGGGATCGCGATCCCCTAAGGACCACAGAAAGCATACAAACAGGCAGAAGCTAAATATATATTAAAAAACAAAAATATATAAATAAACTAAATATATATTATAAAAATATAATACTAAAAAACAGATAACCAAAGAACGAAGAAGACGTGAAATAAAATAGGAAGCAACAAGATGAGAATAAAGGTAAAAGAAAAACTAAAAATAAACAATAAAAACTAGAAACGGCTAGAGGAAACTGTATGCTCGAAAATCATCACCGTCAGCATTATCTACGTTTCTTTTTTCACATATAACGATATTTTTTTTTCAACACATAACGATATTTGTCTTACATGATATATGATCATTTATATAATACTGTATCTCGGGCAAGCGTGAGCTACGTCCCTCAAACCGCTCAGCCGCGTGGTTCCGACCGCGCGCGTATCGTAGGTGGCGCGAGTAACATCGTGTTTCGTTTTCTGCGTGACCGATGTTAGTGTAGTTATAAGCAACACTGTGTCGCAAAAACAAAACTCTGGTAGCACTCAACAAGTATTCACGAAAAATATCCAAGATCAATCTCGCACTGTTTGGATTTCTAGAGTACTGAAATTTGCATTGTAACGAACTTCGTGGATCGTTCGTTGCTTTGTTCATATCAAGTGCTATTGTGATTGTGTCGTGCTAACAAAAATGGGGCGAAAATTGTCCCGAGTGAAACAACCACGTATGTCTGCATGACGGCGTTCATCTCAGCAATCGACACAACGATTGTGTGTACATTTTTGACATTCTTGCATTGTTTGTTTCTCGGTTTCTTCCCAGGGAAATGCAACTCGTTGAATTGACGTGTCAATAGCCCGTGAATCAAATGTAGTCAACCTGAATTATTTGGAATTACCTGAAAAGGCTGATCTCTAGTCGCCCACCTCCTTTTTTTTCTATTGTTTTTACGTAATTTGCCGAGGAAATCGAATTCGAAATCATTCGAATAATGTGAAAACCGTCTGTAGACTCTATTTTCGCATGAAACGAACATTTTTTTGGACGTATGTGTTTGGAATTGCATTTGAATTTGCGCAGCGTTGGCCTTTTTCGCGTTTTTGACGCCTGGGCTCAGATAATAGTGGAGTGGGGATTAGGAACTGTGGGGCCACCCACACACACACACATACATGCGAAATACCTACCCGGAGGCTGTGGCTCTCCAAAGGTTAGAATGGGTTAGGCCACCCTACTGATCCCACACACACACACACATGTGAAATACCCACCCGATGGCTGTGGCTCTCGAAAGGTTAGAATAGGTTAGGCCACCCTACTGATCCCACACACACACACACACATTCGAAATACCCACCCGGTGGCTGTGGCTTTCCAAAGGTTAGAATAGGTTAGGCCACCCTACTGTTCTTCGTTTTTCATATTCAAAATGGCATTTGCGCCAATTTTCGTTGTGATATCCGTGATTAGGCGGTCAAAATACGTTACTATACCGAATTTCAAATTCATCGGCGGTATGCGCTTTTCGGAAGTTCATCCGAAAATATTCGTGAAAAAATGATTATCGCCAATCTTTGCTAAATAAACATATATACGTACAATATCGTTGAGACTTCAAGAAGCGTTCTAGCGCTGTGGTAGCGTGTGAGTCTACAAAACGAGAGATCCCGTGTTCGATTCCCCAAGCGAAGAGTATTTTTTTATTCTGTCACGATTCATCCATAATTAATGATAAATTACGTGATAATGTGCACAATAAGTTATATTATAAATTGCAAGTGGAATCCGGTTATAACTTTTTAATATTTATTGCATGATTTATCAGGTACTTTTTCACGTGATACTTTACAATTTTTTTTTACTAGGAAACAGCCTATGCGAATAAATATAATCAGAAGATTTTACAAAGTGAATAAAATGAATAAATGGAAAAAATTCGGCAACCAACTTTTCGTGAAGTCGATTGTAATTGTTGTTTGGGGTGCAAAAACCTTCCGCCGAGTCCATTAATGTGTAAATCACTCCACCAAAAAATAATCAAAGGTTGTGCTCGCTCACTCGATTAGTTGATGATCATCAACATACAAAAGCATTGAAATCAGATACAACTGCCAAGTACCTGTAGAATGATAAAAGTTTGGAATTGATAAATTTGTTCAAACTAAATAACGTTGTACTCGTTCGCTCGCTGCGCTCGCTCACTCTATTGGCTTATGATTATGGGTTGAAAAAACAATTCGGATGAAGAAATTGAAGATGTCAACATTTATCAAAAAATATTCATAACGAAAAAATAATTTAAAAAAAATTTGAAAAAAAATTTGGAGTCCGTGGTACGTTGGTGGGCCAATGTTTGCATATCTATCAGATGACATTGACATGGTTCGCGATTGATATTTTATGTTTCTTTTTCTACAAAAGGCCCCCCAAGTACAACTACCTCCAAATTTTTTTTTCAAATTTTTTTCAAATTATTTTTTCGTTATGAATATTTTTTGATAAATGTTGACATCTTCAATTTCTTCATCCGAATTGTTTTTTCAACCCATTATCATAAGCCAATAGAGTGAGCGAGCGCAGCGAGCGAACGAGTACAACGTTATTTAGTTTGAACAAATTTTTCAATTCCAAACTTCTATCATTCTACAGGTACTTGGCAGTTGTATCTGATTTCAATGCTTTTGTATGTTGATAATCATTAACCAATCTAGTGAGCGAGCACAACCTTTGATTATTTTTTGGTGGCGTGATCTACACAATCATGGACTTGGCGGAAGGTTTTTGTACCGAAGGTGCTTTTTGGGGTCGATTTCACTACTTTTTGTAAAATTTTGATTGACCACCTAATAATTGTGCTCGCTCGCTACGCTCGCTCGGTTGTTTTGTGCTATTTCATACCGCCCGAAGTCCCTCGATAAGCAGGAACGTTAACAGCAACGAGCACGCGTGTGCTCATAATTTTCCCCAAGTCTCAAATTTGTAGAGTGACGCGTAAAGTACTTTCATAGCGTTTACAAATTGTTCCACTACAATAATTTTTTATACCTACAACATCTAACCCCGCGTGCAGCCCTCCTCCTGTCTCATCCGGGCCTGGGACCGGCAATAGCGGAGTTACTTGCACGCAGGGTTATAGTTGCTGCTCATGAATAAATATATATAAATATCGAATATATGTATTGCAACCTCTGCAAAAAGAACATGTACGCGTCCCGGACTCATAACGTCAACTTCCAATTCGGGTCTGAACAGAATGTATCAAAATATTTGGAATTGAGCCTATCAATGCAAGACTAGCGTAGAGCATAAAATGGAAGTTTATGAAGTCAAACACTCGCCTTCTGCTCTCTCCGTCTGACTCTTGCCGTTTCTCCTATCGAATCACACTATACCGATACTTTGCAACCCAAGCGTTTTTTTTCATCATCCTCACGTCTTATACGGCAACCCGCTACAAAATTAAACAATTCATAAGAAAGATTTTTCTTTAATAATCCCATTCATGAATGATTATACGCTGAGTCTACAAATAATAAATAAATATAAATCAGAATCTCTATCATCTGAGAAAGAGGAAGTCGATCGATCATTCCTTTAATATTGAATAAGTATTTTTATTCTCACCATTTGTCGTGATAGCACTTATCTGAATTTGATTGAGCTTCTGAGCGGAGAATCTGAGCTAATTGTAAAACATGGATTAAAAAATCATCTTCATCGAAGGTCAAGGCATTACGTTGACGTGGAGTGTAAAATAAAGCCTATCGTAGTCCAACACACAACGTCGACTCACAGTCTCGTTTGGACTAGAGGATACCGAGATAAAATATAGAATTCGTTCAAATCCTACACATAACGTTGGCTCGCAGTTTAGGTCCGAGCAGACGAGCCTCTAGAAATGAGCCTAACATCGAGCTTGAAGTGGAATTTGTTGCAATCCAACGCTTGAACTCGGCTTTGTTGGTCTGGCTCTTTGCCGTTCCTTATATCAAATCATGCTATCCTGATATTTTTCAACTTCAACATTTTTTCTTGATTTTCTATTGTCAGACTTTCTCAGGCGGTGACTTGCTAGAAAATCGAATCCCCAAAACACCGTTTCCTCCGATAATTTCATTTATGAATGGAAATAAGCCAAATCTACAATGTATAAGTGAATAAAATTTAGAGGTAATAGTCAGTTAATAGTCATCCAACAGTCTTGTGTCATACAGGGTAAGCCTAATCGTAAAATTATCCGTTCACAATTATTATTCTATTTATCACTATAAATTTTACACGTCAGTCGATTCGCATAACCTCAAAAGCTCAAGATCGTAGGATTTAAGATAATTAACCTGTCGAAACATTTTTGTTGGCGGCTATCACTTAAATGTACTTGGTGTGAGGTTTTCGCACCTAAGTGGCTTTCGGGAGGTATTCGCTAGTTTTTGTACGTTCAAATTTTGCATTGAGCATTGCTCGTACTTTCTTTTATTTCCGGGTGGGGTTCGAAAAACAGAAAGACCAAAATTCATAACTACCGAAATTCCGAAATTTCAAAGTTCCGAAAAGCAATAATCCGAATGAGCATCGTACAGAATGTCCATAAATCCGAAATGAAAAAATGTAGAATAAGAAAATGTCGAAGGTAAACCGATCAGATAAGTACAAATGAGAATTGGCGAACTCTCGAACAACCAAAAACCCGAATGATAAAAAATACCGAATATTCGAAAAAGCAAGTCACACATTTTCAGATGAGTCAGAATTCATAAAAATTAAATACCGAAATGAAATTACAGACCGACCGAAGAAGCGATGCGTCAAAATACCGAATGATCAAATTCTCGAAGGTGCAAAATCCCGAAAATTGTATGAGAATGCGGCGTGCCACTTCTGGCCCTTAAGAGGGCACCACTAGGCCAGATAGCGTACTTAGATCGCCTCTAGTCGCCAATAATACTATTGTTCGAGCCGGTTCGAGCGTTACAACATTAATACACAGGGTGTCTTTCAATGAGACAAACCTACATAGGGTGATTCCTCTCTGAAATAGAAAATGATTTTTCGCAACAAACCTAAAAAAATAAATAAATAAAGATGGATACTAAGTTTTTTTTTTTTAGTTGTTTTTCTGACTTTTTTTGCGAAAAATCGTTTTCTATTTCGAAGAGGAATCGCCCTATGTAGGTAATATTATGCGTAGCTAGGAGTTTCAATAGCAAATATATAGTAAACGAAGTTTCGAAAAAATCAGCTGAACGTGAAAGATCAGACTAACTAGTTGTATTATTTTTGATTAAATATTCTACTACTTCAAAGCACTGCATCTGCATGTGAGTAATTACCGTACAGAAAATTCACAAAAAGCAATCCGAAACACGTTCAATATACTATACTAAGCCGGTATTATTTTATATTGACTACGATCAGTTTTCGAAGATTTATTCAGCTTAATCTTGTGTCACCGTTCGGGTTTCAGTCAATGCTTGATAACTCAGAAACGGCAAAATTGGAGATAGAAGTAAAACAAAATACAATTGTGTTTCTGATTGATAAATCACTAGGAAACAAACCTTTTTTTCTTCTAACTTTTATTTCCAATTTTGCCATTCCTCGAGTTATCAAGCATTTACTGAACAACAAACTTTGACACAAAAAGTTGAATAACTTTTCGTAAAATTTTCGTAACAAAATTTGAAAAAATACAACCTCAAAGTTCATTGAAAGTACCTGGAATTGTTTTTAGTAAAATTTTTGTGTACGGTAATATTAATAACATCGAGTTGCAGGCTGCAGCGCTTCGAAGTAGTAGGATATTTATTCGAAAATAATACAACTTCAGTTGGTCTTAGTTGGCTTGGAGAGAATCAAAGACGGGCAAACGTACTATGGGTTATCTTAAAGTTCACTTCTTCCCCCACAAAATATTTTGTTTTTGGATTTATTTAAATCATTTTACACTGAGATATGGAACTTTTAGGAAATGTTGATTTTTGGAACAGTGTTCCCAAACTTTCGGACTGTATAGTGTATTTCCCACATTAAACGTTTTTCCATCTGAACCACATATAGGTATTCATTCCTTGTTTATGGCCCGCGGCAGTAATTTTTTGCGTGTGTTATGTCCGACAAAATAGTCAATTTGACTATTTCTTGGTTCAATCATTTCTGTTATGTCAAAGATTCGCAGGTGGTTCGTGGACAAGGTAGGTGGTCTCAGAAATCGAGCTCCTCGGGTGGGCTTGCGCAAAGCCGCGCTGGATTTCCGTATCGTCCAAAATATTCATCATCAAATACCTATATTCAAACGATTTTTCAAAACTTCGTGACTTCTGACCTTGCCCCAAAATTTGATGGATTTTGGCATTCGACTGAGTTTCCCACAATTTTGGGACAACTGGACGGTTTTTAAAAGCCGCTGAAGCAGTTCGAAGATATAATCGAAATTTTAGTGATAGCAGTGGCGTATTTACAGGCGATTATATAACTAGAAGAATTCGTCCGGTATAAGGTAAGTGCTGGATTATTTTATATACCTAAACTATCACATGAAACAGACTTGTATTTCTATCCCAATGTAAACCGTGATGCATATAAACATACATCGCAAATTAGTGATCGAAGCGAACTTGCGATATTCTGGAAGTCCGTGGCATGGGTGTTCTGAATTTCATCTCGTCATACAGATATACGTAATCATTTCTATGGAGCGAATAACGATCGTCACCAATTACGTTATCTTCAGCTATCTCGTGATGTACGTTATATTTATAATCCAATGCCAAAAATTGGAATAGTTATTTTTGTACCATGGGCGTAAAGTCCAACTTCACCCTAGTGAGTGATCGAACGCGGCCTCGGGCCGGCTTCGCGTGATCGCCCACGGGTATACAGTTGTACGCCCGTGGTGCGCACATCATTTTTTGTCAGGGTGGCCCAAAGTATGCCACTAAAATTGGCGGTAAGGTCATTTGGCAGAATATGAATTCGATATCGAATGAATTGCAGAAAAGCTGTAAAGTCATGGCCGGAAGGGGGGGTGCAGGGAGGTCCAGGACTGAGACGCAAGGCGCATTTTCAATTTTCCTATTTTTCAACATGTGATTGTGAACAACTCCTGCACCTCTCATCGAATTTTCAATCTTTGGGTGCAATATTGTTAGTTTCAAACCGTATAGGTACTGACATAATTTGGACCCTATTTTAATGAAACCACAAAATTATAAAATTCGCCCTTCAAAGGGGTGGCCTATATACAGATAGTGAAAATGTTGTCATCTTTTGAGAATTGCAATTAGTTTTGGGTTTCTTGTTAGAGTTACTTGAAATAAAAAAAAATAATCTTACCCCAAAACTGACAATTGAATCAGAAATGCAGAAATGATCCACAGTTGTATATGAAAAATCAAGAAGTTCTCAAAGCTTCTTGCATCGCATAGTGATGTTCACAAGACATTCATAGTCAAAGGTGGTGTTCATAATTCCACTAATTGTAAGAAGAGGATAACCGCTTAGCGAATTCGGTACTGGATCCCTGGTTCTTTGAAAACAAATAAAAATCCATATCTTTATAAATTTTGGTTCAAAAATTTGAGCATAAAATCGATTTTTGGCTGTTTTTCAGGAACAAGAAACTTGATCAAGTTATAGTTTGATCAATTTTGGTGTCTCTGAGGAAAGACTGTACTGAAATGTTCACAAAAATGAGTTTCTTGCGTCTCAAGTGACTACGAAAAGTCAAATTGCAGAACGCATCCAAAAAGTAATTCGGATTATGATAAAATCTGTATGAGAAAAAAACAAAAAAATTATGCGAAGAAAGCGTGGAGGCAGGGAACGTTCCTACAATTTCATTTCGAAGGATTTAGTTTTGTTTTTCCAATTTTATGAATCAACCTTTTTTACTGATACAAAAACAGAAAACTTGTTTTTGCCAAGATATCATTCGGAAATAGAGAAAGTTGAAAATTCAGATGATTTTACATTGAATTTCGGCCCAATTCCCTTTACTGCTGTTCACAATCAACAATATCACAGCTTGAGATTGAAAATTGGATTAGAAACGCAGGAGTTATCCACCATATTATACACGGTGAGAAATGAAGAATTTACAAATGCTGCTCAACATGCTGTGCATGGGCTGTGCTGTGGTGTGCTGGGCATGCTGTGTCCCCATGCCTGCAGGACATTCAATATGTTTCAGAAAGGTTTTCAGAACTCTAAAGGGTATAAAGATATTATTAGCATCAAGTCTAAGTAATGAATCTGTTTCTCTCCCAAAGCAGTTCAAAATCGACTTTTTGATAGAATATCTGTTGCCATTTCTGTTGTTCGGATCACGGATTCGGTTCAAACTCGGCTCAGAAAATGAAATCCATGATGTTCGATTATATCTCATACGCCCTGGTTCTCTTGGCGAGCCACACTTATTAGCAATGTCCAGCGGTAGATGAATATTCAACGGAGGTGATAAAACTTTGTTCTGATTCATCGAATCGTGTCTCCTTTGCTAGAATCTGGTATGACACAACAGAAACGTAAGTGAGCAGGCTAAAGAAAATATATTATACACGTATAGTGAGCTCTACATGAACTATTTGTGGGTACGCGCTAGTGAAATTATTAGAAATGTATGAGAATGATGAAAAAGTGAATCGTAGCAGTCCAAATGGAGCCTGGCTTGAACCTTACTGTCAAATCATGATCATTTAACTAGTCTGAGATAGTTCAAGTAGCTTTTAAGCCTTCGTGCCACTGCCACAGTGATATAGCAGTTGATGCTCATGTCGATGGCCTTCAAAGCATCCCCATGTTGACCATGGATCTTCAAACTGGCAGATCTCATTCAGAATGAGGTGATAAAAGTATTAACTGAGTTACATTAGAAGATTTAAGTCCTGATTTATATCTGATTATGTATTCTTCAAATAATGAGAAGCAAAAGCTGAAATGTGATCATGCAACCAAAATAAAAAAAATATTTCTGAAGTTAAAAGCCATTCTTCAAATTTCACTTCATTAATTATTTTGTTGCCTGATTTTGGACAAGTTGTGTGGGTTTGAATGTCTCTGGTCTGTGTAGGGATTCTTTTGAAGCCAACGACATGAGTATCGAAGGCTATTTTACTGTGACGGAGGCCCATTTGCAGGCTCGTCGGAGGCTCGAAACTTGTTTGAGCTACCTGAAACTAGTTTGATGATCATGATTCGACAGTAAGATTCGAGTTGGGCTCTATTTGGACTGCTACGTTTATTTTTTTCATTCATTCGCAAACAATTTTATCAATTTTACTGGGATGTACCAACAAATAGTGTATTTTGAGCTGGCTGTACCTGTGGAATATATGTTTTTCAGCATGCTGACTAAGATTTCTGTCGTGTCATACCAGACTCTAGCATAAAGGACTCAATCCGATGAAGAAGAAGAACAAAGTATTGTCACCCCCGTCGAGATTCATCCTATACCACTGGATATGACTATTAAGTCAGGCTCGCCAAGAGAACAAGGGCCTATAAGATGGAATGAAACATCATGGATTTCATTTTTTGGGCTGAGGAAACACCCCTCCAAGTTGCAGCAGAATATATGACCCGAAACCCTGATACTCTCCTC
This sequence comes from Tenthredo livida, assembly GCA_963992785.1. Classification (NCBI taxonomy): domain Eukaryota; kingdom Metazoa; phylum Arthropoda; class Insecta; order Hymenoptera; family Tenthredinidae; genus Tenthredo; species Tenthredo livida. Next base: position 14,741,592 of record OZ023070.1, on the reverse strand, counting down.
GTTAGTTTTTTGAACTCTCCAAAAATATGACTGTGCTGCGAATACAAATGGGACGCAAGCAGAATTTTGAAATGCTTCATGTTTTATCATCTGATGGCGAATTACTTTTGCATTTCTTATCCAATTTTGAATCTGAGGGTGAGATTCTGTTACTTCTAGACAGCACCACCATAATTTAGGCCCAAGTTCATCGAAAACACTAAATTGAGAAATTTTCACTATCGATAGGGTCGTTCCTTGACGATACTGGAAACTCAACGATGAAGAAGTCCTTGCAAGCCCATGATTTTGGCTTAAAAAGATTTCGTGCCTTCAAAAAATCGAGTGAAGAGTTTCAAACCTACGGATCTTATTCAAGAAAATGCCTCAAAGAAATTCGTACTTATGCTGTTGGTGTTTCAGAACATGGAAAACTATTTGAAGCCCAAATCATGACCTCCGGAGGACTTTTATCCTCAAGTTTCCAATATCATTAATGAGACTCGAAAGCTTTGATTGAACTGAATTTTACTACTTATATAATAACGGTGTGCAAGATTTTATTCACGCCATTTCAAGTTTCACGATTCAATTTCATAATATTTTCGATATCTGAATCTTACGATGAGAACATTTATGATGGTAAAAAAAATCATTGAAACTAAAACGTGATGAAAAAAATTGCTGACTCGAGTGATTGTTGTGATATGTACAAGTTCTACAATATTCATTTCATACAATTATTCTTCTATTCGTGAACGGTTTCAAACTAAGAAATACAAAATCCAAGCATCGAGGGATCTCATATTTCCAACCTGTCTCTGGGAATAACATTTTGAGTGATGGATGGTATGAAATATGCAATGCGGAGGTCAAAACTCCTTCAATCCTCACAAATTTGTCGAATTAATCAGAAACGACAATTCGGTCAAAAAACACGAAGTCTATATTAAATTTTAGGATACCCCTCCAAAGGAAGGCACTACTGAGATCTTGTCAGAAATCAGTTTTTCGTTTTTCAAATGATTGAAAAAGTTCCAATCCAAAACGCATAGATTCAATTTTACATTTTGGTATAGCAACTGTATGAAAGAAAAAATTCAATCTCTTGTAGTGAAAGTTCCTTCTATAATTATTTACAATAAGTAAAGTTACTTAGTTCATGGCAAAAAAAATTTGCATCGATGCACCGTATGTTAGGACAGGGTTAAAGATATTGTTTTTGATGTCGAAGAAAATCCGACCATAATTCAGGCAAAGCTACGCGATATATATGGGGCTTTCCATCCATTCTCGCGCACGTTTGACCTCGACATTTTTTTTTTTGCTCAATTTTTTCATATGTTGTAGTACTATATTGAAAGATCATCTGTGATTTTTTTTTTAATTTTCCAACAAACCGTTTTTTTTTTATAAATAATACTAACTCTGAAAAGAATACATCCTTCGAAAATTCTGAAAAAAATCACCGATATTCTACGTTCGAAACTCGATTTTTTGATACTCGTCCGATCGTGGACGGTTGAGATCTTCTATTTTTCTAACAAATATCAAGATTAAATAATCATTATTCAACACATACTTTCGGGCTATAGGCTTTATTTTCGATGAAAAAAAAAAAAATACAATCCGAAAAACGATTTCACTAGTCCCTGTCCGCACAGAAGAAAAAAAATCCTCGATTTGAAGAAAAAATTTCTTGATTTCAACTTTCCGCTATGAACGAATTGACGCGTTAACGATGAAAACCATCGAATTATGGGCTTGTTTCAACCAAAATTGTCTTGAAATGATGCCAAATTTTCCATTATTTTATCCAGTCTCGTCTAGGATTGAGAATTATTTTCATTAGATCAATGCTATTTTTTTTTTTCTAGTTTGAAGAAACATTCATTGTTGAATTTAATAAAATTAAATAAATTTATTAAAATTTAATAAAATTTAATAAAATTTAATAAAATTCTGAGGCCAGTTAATTAAATCAAAACCCGTACGTATACCTGGTGATAGCGATGCCGAACACAATTAATATATAAAAGCACACCACTATACTCGAGGTATGAATCGTTTATTTGTTTGTTGGTGATTGTTGGACTAGTGAAATAGTTTGTTGGATTGTATTTTTTTTCACCAAAAATAAATGCTATCAGCCCACAAGAATACTTGTGTGTGTTTAATAACGATTCTTCAATCTTGATATTAGTTGAAAAAATACAAGATCTCAACCGTCCACGATCGGACAAGTATCAAAAAATCGAGTTTCGAACGTAGAATATCTGTGATTTTTTTCAGAATTTTCGAAGGATGTATTCTTTTCAGAGTTGGTATTATTTATAATAAAAAAATGGTTTGTTGGAAAATTAAAAGAAAAATCACGGATGATCTTTCACTATAGTACCACAACATATGAAAAAATGGAGCGAAAAAAAAAATGTCGAGGTCAAACGTGCGCGAGAATGGATGGAAAGCCCCATATATATATATTATATATATATGTATATATATATATTAGGGTGTCCGTTAAAAAATCCAATTTTGAATCGGACTAGACGCACCCCCTACAATGATTGAAAAAAAAATTACAAAATTTTTAAGCATAATTTGATCCTTTTATCTCAATTGGAAGGCGTGCCTAAGTGTCCAAATGATTTTGCATTTGAATAACATTCATTTTTGTCGTTTTTGTTCAATTCCAATTTTTTACGTAGCCAAAAGAAGGTAGAAAAAATCATGCAATACTTGAAATCTTCCGTACATAAGTGAAAGTACATAGAAAAAATCTTCCTTGCCGATTGTCTCCTATGTACGGAAAAATAAATTTTTAAATGAAATGAAGAACTGATTCCTTCAATAAAGCATTGTGCAAGAAAGTACTGATACCATCAGACTGGTGTTGCACGTCACGGTTCATCAATCGCCGTGAAAATATCTACAATAGATTTGTATGAATTAATGAATTTTTTTCCCTTCTATTGACTACGTAAAAAATTGGAATTTCAGAAAAAATGACAGAAATGAATGTTATTGAAATGGAAAATTATTTAGACACTTAGGCACGCCTTCCAATTGAGATAGAAGGATCAAATTGCGTTTAAAAATTTTCTTATTTTTTTTTCAATCATTGTAGGGGGTGCGTCTAGTCCGATTCAAAATTGGGTTTTTTAACGGACACCCTAATATATATATATTATATATACCTTTACATCTATTAATATATATATATATATATTAACAATTACTGTGAGCTTCGCCAAGAATGTATAATCAATATTGCGGGCCCTACAAAATGAAACAAAATTTCTAAACATTTGTTGAATTGTTCGGACACGACGGCGGAATTTTGTCCGAATTTTCACAAAAACTTTTACGTTCTGGAATATCTAAAGTTTCATCTTAAAAATATTACGAATCCGTTGAGTACTCTTTCATATATATTGGCCATTCCATCGAATCCTGTACGCAAATCCGGCCTCCAAATTTCGGATGTTTTTTTTTTTTTAATGATTTTGACGTATTATTTAGGTGTCAACGAAGAGATTCCTCGAGTATGAAAGATCTCTGACTTCAGTTAATAGGGATTCTCGTAATTAATAGATTTTGTTTCGAAATTTTCCAATCTAATTGAACGGTTCAATAAATGCCTGGAAACGAAATTAAGAACACGGTTGTCGATCGAGAATTTTCAGAATTTTTCGAAAATGATGCTCATTTTTTTCTCACTTCTCATTTTCAGCGCAAAATTCAGAAAATAAAACTCAAAATGTCAATTTCACCATGTTTCCCATCGTTTTTCAAAAATCAGATCTTGTTGTCTGAAAATTCAGGAAATTTCCGATGAACATCATGTCTGAGAATTTTTCGCTCGTACATCTCCAAGTCAAACCGATTTGCCCGCTCTTTCCCACGCACCTTGAGAGGCGCTGCGACGACGGAAGCGGTGCAATATTCGTGTATAGTGTTTTTCCGTATCATCCTACAAGCGCGTTTTGAGCGCCCTCACCATGGCCAATACCCTATAGTTTTAAAATCCGCGCTTCTATGCGGTTTGGTGTGAGGGTATAACTCTACACGTTTTGCATGTCTTATCCGAACGGCCGAAGAGCTCACTTGCTTGACTTTACCTCAACGTGCAACGTCGTTAAAACCTACAAAAGTGATAATTATATACATTGTGCAATAGATTCGCCACAGTTAGCGTTTATACTTCTATAAGTAGTTTAGCCTAGCTTGTTAGTTTATTAGCATATTCTAGTGGTTTTGTTTAAATATTTCCTTTAGTTCAGTAAGTTTATTCTTGATAACTTAAAGCTTAGTGTATTCTATTTTTCGGTTTCGTTAATTTCTTTGTTCAAGCTACTTATTTGTGGATAGCTTAGTTTAGTTAATTGTCTTATTCTCATCCGTTTCTTTCTATAGTCAAGTTTAGTTACCTTTGTCCTTTCATTATAGTCTAGCTTAGTTCAGTTCGGTTTATTAGTCATTTTGTTAGTTTACTGGATCTTTTATTCAATATTTGTGGATAGTTTAGTTTAGTTATGGGTCTAGCTCATACTCGATAGTTATAGCGTAGTTTAGTTCAGTTCATATTATCAGTGCATATTGTGAAATTTGCGACAATGGGCGACGACCACAGAAGACGACGCAATTTTCTGCCTGTGTGCGATCGCTGTAAGGATGGTCGACTATATCAAGTCAACAGGACCACAAGGAACGGCATTATGTAAGAAGCAACTATTTTCTAATCCATTCAAGCAAAATCACGGTTTCCTTTAAATACGAGAAAAGAGATTGTACTTTTGATCAATGTGTCGATTGACCGGGAAAACCGAGGGAAAAACACATTATCAAACCGCTGAACAATGAAATGAACATTCCAGAACTTTGACGCTAGAAATTTTCTCGTTACCTTCACATTTGTTTGTTGATAACCCTATAATAAAATTATTCGCGAGGCCTATCCCCAGTCGCTCACCTCCTTTTGATACAATGTAACACATTTCGATTATTTTTTCCATTTCAATATATTTTTTTTCCTCGTTATTTCAATTATTTCTGATTATTTCATTTATTTCAAATCATTTCTTTTATTTCAAATTATTTCTTTCATTCAAATTATTTCTTTTATTTCAATTTATTTTTTAATTTCATTTCACATTATTTCATCTATTTCAAATTATTTCTTTTATTTCAGTTAATTTTTGTATTTCATTCCACATTATTTCATTCAATTCAACCAATTCTTTTTATTACAAAATATTTCTTTTATTTCACATATTTTTTTTTATTCCGAATTTACTTCTTACTTCAAATTATATCTTCCATTTCAATATATTTTTTTTCATCGTTATTTCAGTTATTTCTCATTATTTCAGTTATTTCTTCGGTTATTTCTCAATATTTCACGAGCTATTGACACGTTATTTCAACGAGTTATTTCCCCCTCGATTCGCCGAAGAAATCGAATTCCAAAAAAATGTAAAAACCATCTGTAGACTGTATTTTCGCATTGAACGAACATTTTTTTAGACGTATGTGTTCGGTATTGAATTTGAATTCGCGCAGCGTTGGCCTTTTCTGCGTTTTTGACGCATGGGCTCGGATAATAATCAAAATGTGTCACATTGTATCAAAAGGCGGTGGGCGACTACGGATGGGCCTTAAGACCATGCAACAGTCTTTCACCGACCGGCTTTTTCTTTCTATTTCTGGTTTTATTAATAAATCAACGATCGAAATCAATTGAAAGTTTCACAGGATATTGCTTGGAGATTATAGAATGGCGAAAAGTTAATTCGTGATACTTGAAAAAATTGTCATAAAGTTTTATGCCATCTGCAGTGACAAGTTCTCGTATTTTCGCTTCGCAAGACGTCAAGGCGAACAAGGATATAATATAACAGGCGTATAAGGGTATAATATCTCTCCTATGCAATTCTGCTTTCGTGCATTATTTGTCACGGAAAGGGAAACTACGATAGTCGATAGTCTATTGTTTTTTTGCGGTCGGACGCTATACTGCCGTGCTAAGCACAGAGGTGGTAACTTACTTTTTGGTCAAAAACGAGTTATGACTTTGAGATGGTATAATAACAATCAATGAATATTTTGATCATACTATTATGAAACGACATAGTTCATTTTTTCATAGTAAAATTCCTCTAGATGCCGTATCTTCGTTCAAGTTGTCAATTACTAGAACAATTAGTCGTATTTATCATTAACATTAATACAACAGTTACGAGTAATATAACCTTTCATCTTTTTCATTCATACCAAATTTTAAAATCAGTCGACGATGAATATAATTCTTAAGGACTGTGAAAATTGAAAATTGTCAATATCTCAAGATGGCTAAAAGGCAAGTTACCATTTCTGTGATTAGCACGGCAGTATAGTAGCATTCATTCATATAGTTCGTGCAGTCCTTTTTTCTTCGATTTTTCTGATGACTGTTATTTAACGTGTTTATTATACAGGGTGTCTTTCAATTAGTCATACAAAGCTACATAGGGCGATTCTTTTTTAAAATAGAAAATAATTTAAAAAAAATAAAATAAATAAATAAATAAACAAATAAAGATAAATACTAAGTTTTAGGTTTTTTTTTCGATATATTTTTTTAGTTCTTTTTTTTTCTAAAAATAGTTTTCTATTTCGAAGAGAAATCGCCCTATGTAGGTTTGAATGACTAATCGAAAGAGACCCTGTATATAAAAATACGAAAATTATACTTGCGAGTTACCGACGTAGTTGGTCAGGAGTTCGCTGATGGCTGTTGCATCGTCTTATCTAATCGTAAGATCATTTGCTCGAGGGCTTTCGCCCTTATTATTTTCTACTTTCAACGACATGAAATAATACCGTGCTGATTAATATTGACTCCAGTATAAGAGAACAGTCGACGAAACTAAATCGTGATTATTATTCCATGTGCATAGCTCGTTCATTTATCATCAAACATTTCTACAAGGCGAAGTCCTGGTCCTTTTATATACGCATAAAACATATCATTTTTGCTTTGGTTACAATCGTGACGAGTTAGAAAAAAATGAAATTTTTTGGAAGATTTTCACAAAACCACAAAATTCGGTCTGGTGGCTGATGTTTTTATTCCCAATCTGCAATAACATATTAATTTGTCGTTGAATAATTCACAAAATATTCTCATTCTTCTAATTATCGAGAGAAATGTTCAGTACGTACATTAGGCCGGAGTGAAAAAGGTCGATTTTCGCGAATAGCATTCTAATAGAGCGGGAAAGTTGCGCCTTTGCATCACTAAAAACTGTGCCAACGGAAAAAATCTACAATCCGATACCTATCTTCTGTTCCGGCGAACGCCATAAAGTTTTGAATTTTTTATCATGGGGTTTAAATGCAGAAAGAACGCGAAAAAAAATAGTTGACATTAAAAAAATTCATAAAAACTCACTGGGTTGGCCGATTTCAGTGTGCGTACGCTTATTCGAGGCGGGAAGAATATAGCTTTCGCTGGACGTTTCGAAATTCGGAATATTTTACTTTTGAAGAAACAAAATTGGAAACTTGAGATTTTTATGGGAATAAAATATACGTGTCCACTTATTTTGGGCGAGAAAGAACATACCTCAGCTACGAGCAATTCTGGAATATGATCTCCCCGATTCGAAATGAATTCAGGCCATATACTCGTATAGATTCTTTCGTACTATAAACAGGTGTTGAATAAACTTAATTGAATTTGTTAAACAAATGAACAATTGAACGATGACTTTTTGTGTAATTTGCTATTTTTCATTGAAAACCTCATAGAGTTTCTCGCGTGGAACGAAAAAAACAAAGTATATCTGTGTAGCATCAATAATGACCAAGTTGTGAATTTGGTCGGAAAACCATGTAAACTTTTTCAATTGCAAATTTCTCGATGAATTATGCACTATTTGCAAAATCCTTTGGCACAGAAGTCTAATTCTCCGTGAACTGTCGGCATGCATATCATATAAAATATCTGAGTTGTGACTGATACTTTTTGCGTGGAATAGCGCCTTATACCCAATACTGGCAAGGTACCCACCACAAGGAAATAGCTAAGAGGACCTACCTCGCACGCAATATGTATAATTGCATATTCCTTTTTTTCACAATCGGTTATATCACTGTTATAATTTCATTACGTTGCAGTTACTTACGCTGTCACAACAGCACTGTTTGTTTTGGGACGGCGAAGATGGAAAATGGGCGGTTGAGTCACGTCCGTCCGCATTCCCAAGAATGTCCACCCAATGAAACTGCGGCTCTGGTAGGATCTTTCAAAAAAGCGTTGAAAGATTCATTAACTACTCATTGGTATAGATTAAGAGATCTATTTGATCAGACGTCATTGTTGTAAGTAATTTCATTTTCGATTGTGCACCTGCTAATTTGTTTGCACATACTACATTTGAATTATATGGGTGGATTTCAAGAAGTGGGCCAAAATATGGAATCACTTTCTGTTTCCAATACGTTCATCTAAATATGCCTGATTATTGTTTTTTTTCCGGTGCAAGCAAGTTGACTCCACTTCAGAAAAAATCGTTAAGCATTTCCGAGAAGATTAACATTCCTTTTCAAAATTTTAAATAGTCAAAATGTCATTTCGGCGTCGTGAGGTAAAGTCCGTTCCTCAACTTTACACCTTTGTAAAAAATGGCATACTATGTCAGAGTAATTGTTTTTAAATTCATCCCTCATGTACGCCCACATTAGTAATGAGATTCTTTATAAACGGCATATTTCATATATTTTTTCAATGACCCGATTCGATTGCTGCCTTAACTGTCATGATTTTCAAACAAGCTCCGACGATCCGAATGAAGAAAATCATTATTCCCGTGATGACATAAATCGAAGCAAGATTATTTTGAGATTGTCCCGCGGAGTTAGCCTGGTTAATTATGATTTCCGTCAATTCCTGTCTTATTTTTAACGTAGATATCCTGAAGCTGCGGAACTCGTCACTTTCAAATCGATCAAAAGTTTTATGATGAGATGCAGACGACTTGTGTATCCGGCACATCCATTGGATATCCAAGAATTCGCCGACCAGCTAGACGATCCGACGAATGCTCGAATGCTCGAATATGCCAGTGGTCGCTTCACGACAAAGCTTCTCGTAGATGACAACGAGAACGAGCATATTGTCATTTATGATGAGCAGTTCGTTCGGGACGAAATAACGCAGCATGTGTCCAAGTTATTCGTCGACGCAACATTCCGATCAACGCCAAACTTAGACGATGCTTACCAATTATTGACCATGATTGGCATCAAATTCAATCACGTGAGACTTCACTTCTAACGATTATTGTATGGATTTGATGTAGGATAGCTTAGTTTTGAATTTATTTTATTATAGACAACTTTGAAATGCATACGCACTAGGGTGGTGAATGAATCTAATTCCGAAATAGCTATATTAACGACCACCCTAATACGCACATGGTTTCTGCATATATATACTAGGGTGTGTAAAAAAAAAAAATAGAATTTATTTTTTTGACCGCCGAATGTGTGTATCCTGATCTCGAAGTACACCTCGCGAATAGAATCTGCTGAGAAAAATTCTCACGATGTGCTAATCGATATTTACCGATAAAACTACACATCGATTGAGCGACCTCTTAGGATAGTTTGTCCGCGCTGTCCTTTTGCATGGTGCATTGTGAGGGGTAAATCTAAGGTTCAAGCCTTGGGGAGGCGAAGAAACACAATGTTTCTGGAAAAAGAAATTTATTTTTTATTTTTTCTTCAAAATTTGAAATTTTTCAAAAATCTTCTTCAAAAGTGGTGATTTTCGACTTCGAAACACAAGTTTGACGTTCTGGAACTTCGAAACTTTTATCGCTGAAAATCGCCCAATTTCTTACGGAATACCTATGACTATAGGGTAGAAGTATGCCAAATTTCAGATTTTTCGAAGCACTTTTAAGGCAGAGAAACAAAAAAAAAAAAATGCATTGAGTCGGAATTCCTATGTAAATTAAATGAAAAAATTCACTGCCTCGTGGGCAGTACTGTGAGTCGACCTACAGACTTCAACTTTTGCATACTTTTTTTTACAATTTATTTGCAAGCTTTTTACGCCTTGTTCGCAGAAAATTTCCAAAACACCCCAAATAAGGATCACCCTAGTGAGTACAGGTATACAAATATCGAATCACGCAGAACGATTTTTGCTATCAACTCACCAGAATCAAAACGCGAGTTACTAATGTTTATTGCTGCCAGTTTGATCGGTTATAATGTCGCCATAAGTTTTTCGGCCATCTGTTTTTTTGAAGTCCTCCGCTATTCTCATTCATTTATGTACGTCATTTAAATCACGATACTTTCTTACAAATTACAGGGCATACCATTCGTATGGGTGATAATGTCCCGAAAGTTACAATCATCCTATTTGTGCGATTTTCAATTCATCAAAGATAACCTTTTACCGGAAGCACGCATTGATTTAATCATGAGTGATTTTGAAGCGGCGATAAGGAATGCGTCGAACCAAGTCTTTCCACAAGCGCATTGCGCAGGGTGCAACACGCATTATGATAGGGTGAGTTTTCTGTGTATTAATTACAGATGTTTTGACTCATAAGCAGATATTGAGAGGGTATGTATACTTTAGGGAGCTCCTGGAATACTAGCTTGAGGAGTGAAGTATGGCAACCTTCAGACAAAAAATTAACAAAAATTGTCCCCAAATATTAGATTTAAAGAAAAATTCTAACAGGTGCCTGAAGAGGAAGCCTGAGTCTTCCAGTTTTTTCTTTTTTCTTTTGATTTCCCTGCATTCCTCGTGAAATTATACTTCTGAAAAAAAAGGCTCAAGAGTTAACATCATAGACAGAGCGACCTAAATAATTTCCCTGATTTCTCTCTATATAGCGGTTTTTTTTTAAGCAAAATTAACCCCACAATCGAATGTCGACAAAAAATTCGTAAGATCCCAATGTTATTTAAAACGGGGACCGCCAAACCCCTTTGGGCACCTGTTCGAATTTTTTCAAAAATCTAATATTTGGGATAATTTTTTCTGATCTTCTGTCTCAAGGTAACCATACTTCACTCCTAAAGATGGTATTTAAGGAGCACCCTAATATACCCACACCTTGGAATGGCCTGAAATTCTGAAAAAAAAAAGATTCATCTTTTTCTGCGACTTAAGGACTTCGATAAAATCCAGAAGAATCATAATGTTTAAGGAGGGTTTGACTCTCATTATTCATATTTTACATCATGTATTACTCTGAGTCTGATAGTGGTTATGCTGAAGATATGCAAGACAAAATCACTAGGTTGTAAAGAATCAGGACTACCGTTGGATCAATCTTGGAATTTTTGGTCTTGAATTATTCATGAGAGATGCCTCTTTGGTATCAACGTAGAACTTTTTAATATTGCAAATATTACCTGCAACATTTAATTTTTTAATTTTCAATTTGTTTTTCATATTTTTTCATCACTTCAGTCAAAAATGGGTTTATTTAAATTTCTCACGCTTATACCATAGAGGCGTTTCCTATGAACAATCGAGGACCAAAAATTCAATGATCGGTCCAAAGATGGTTCAGATTCTCTACGACAACCGGTTAGGATAGTCCTCGTTGAGAAGTGGACTTTCAAACTTTTTCCTGTGTCGATGATTTGGGATGGCGTTAAACTACTGCAAAATTTCTTCAATCACCCAGTTATGTAACATGAGTCTAGTATTCCTGTGGAGCCCAATCGAGCGCACGTTGAGATGTATAAGCCATTGCCTCTGAATATGAGACGCAGCGGAGAAAGAAGCACCTATTGTAAGGATTCAGCTGGACCGCTGCATGCATTTTGTATTTTTTGGTCTGTAATGGTCTAGAAAACAAATCTTTATTATATAAACATAGCACTTCTTGATACACTGATTTTTATCCCAGAATATTCAAAAATAGTCAATAAAAGTTTGTAAATTTTATAATATTGAATCAGAACATTTTGCAGTATCAAAAAGTTCTATGTTCATATGATGAAAGTTTGTTTTCTTGACCATGATAGATCACAAAATCGAAAATGAATGTAGCGATCTACCTTAATCTTTACAATAAGTGCTGCGTCTCAATTTGAGAGGCGATCGCTCGTACCTATATCTCAACTTGCACCTGATTGAGCTTCAAAAGAAAACCTAACTTTTGTAATGAAACCAGATGATTTTGAAAAAATTTTGTGACACGCTAGTTCTCCAAAAATAATTAATTCAAAGGTGTTTATACCCCCATTCAGAACTATCCACCTATTTTCTGGGTTGTCTGGCAGATTCAAAGCTTGTTGAGGGCATTAATTTCATTTCATTAACAAAATCCCTCATTACGCCTCCTTATTACATTTCATTTAAGGCGATACTACAAAAGCTAAAGTCTCTACGGCTTGATCCATTAATCCGCGATAATGACGACGCAAAAGTTTTGAGCAAAAAGATACTGGTACTGGCATATCTACCAGCCGAGATTATTGTGAACCAGTATCAGGTGATCAAAACAAGTTTACCAGATAATCTGAGAAGAAGCTTCGATCGCTTTTTCGCATATTACGAAAGGTATTGGCTGAGAACCGTTTCACCTTCGGGCTTTAGCGTCTTTGGCCTCTCTCGACGGACAAATAATATCCTGGAATCGTACAATAGCAAATTGGGATACCAACTACAAGCACGCCCTTCACCTTGGGAATTCATTAGTGAGTATCATTGACGTGAGGGTCCTCGTTATCCAAGAAGCTCTCCTCATTCGTTCCCCTCATTGAGGTGTATCGATAAAGGTGTATATTTTTGACCGTGACAATGTTTATTACATTTTTTATGAATCAAATGCTGTTTGGCATACTTACAAGCATCGGTTATCCTATATGACCTTGTGGGTGGGGCTTTTCTACTTTGAGCGCAGCAGAAAAATGTAATTCGTTTTTACTAATTTGAAAATACTGTCATTAGGTAAACTTTTAAAACTTCAAACCCACGCCAAATGTGACGTAGAACGTTTGAAACGACGTCCAGGAGGCATCACCCGACATGCGCGGTATCAGACCGTATACAAGAATAATGAGCTTCAAAAAGGTCAGTTTTTCCATACAGGTCAGTTCAGGGGGTGCTGGAACGACGTCGCTGTGTATCGAATGTTCTAACTTCAATATCCGCCAATAGTTCCATAATTCCGGTAGAAAGTTCTGAGAAAATCCTGCATTCGGACATGAGTCTGGGAATTCAAATATAGAAACACAATTCCAAGAAAAAATACAGAAATTTTTGCAAGGAATATAAAGAAACAATACACCGGTATCTTATCATTATTTATAGCGACGTTATATGCGTTTCACAACAAATAAACAGACTAACCCGAGTAGAAATTCAAATAGGTCCTTGAAATGGCCCTGACATGGCGCTTGATGTAACGCAGAGCCCATATCAGGGCATTGTCTGGCCTGCCAAAGGCGCTGCGTTACATACAGACACATGTGAGCCGTTCAAGTCAATAAAAATCATCAATCCAAGTTCCAATGTATTTGGATATTGATTGCAAATCATCTGATTCTCTATTTATACATCTTTCCCAATTCAGCACCGATTATATCATTCGAAAGACACGAGCGATGTTACTTAATGATATCATGTGGGCACCCCTCTTTTCGATGTGATAAAAATAAATATCGCACCTTGGCGACGAAAGTGACACAACTCAAAATATGTCATTCTTTGATACGCGCAAATACAGAAAATTGAAGAGTTTGGAAAATCATCCCATTGATTTCTGGAGGAAACTATTAATGGCAAACAATTAGTTGAATCCCTTTAGAATTACACGAATGAAAGTTCGGATTTGTTCGACTTTACTAGGAAGCCCTTGATGACCGCAACTAAGGGTGCATTCGATTGTGTCACTTTTGCTTTTTCTTTCTCTTTCCAAGCGACCTTGGCTACTACAGAAATGACATTTTGCTGGGTTGTAGAATCGAACCTTGCCAGGTTGAATATGGCATTATCTCAAAAACGCCATATTTTGAGTTGTGTCACTTTCGTCGCCAAGGTGCGATATGTACTTTCTTTGTCACATTTGAGTGAACTCCTTGATCTGTCGTAGCGTGGAAAGAGCTCCACTACCGGAATATCACGGTTGAGGAATCCCTAATTAGAGCAATCCATCTCAAGGGAAATATCAACCATCAGATCGCGAGAGAGTCAAATGAGCGCGAAGGCGAGGATTTTGAACTGACGGTGACTCCAAGGCAGATACGCTTAGGTAAATTATCAATAAGATTTTTAAAGAGGCAGTTTGTTGCTGAATTTTGCTTTTCGAGACTTGAACATTCAATCTCAGAGTGGAATTAGAAAAAAGGGTTGTACTTGTACACGGAGAGAAAATTACTCTAAAAATTACGTTGTAGCATCGTTGTAGCCGGACTAGAACGAAAAAACTCTCATTTTTACGATGCTGCATTGTAAATTCTATTATAAATATCGTAAAAATTCAGATATAAATAGTAAGTTTTAAAATTAACTATTATAAATATGAAGATGTCTAAAGTCTAGTATTAGTCCTGGATTACGATGTACGTATCGTCATTTTTAGTGTAATCTTCTTTCCGTGTATACAGGGTTAGTCTCTTCAAGTATCGAGAATGGTAGGAGCCTAGTTGATGAATCGGCTCTGCTTGTAGGCCACTTTTATATCATCGACTGCGTAGAAACCAAGGTAATGAAAAATGACGATAAAAATTGTCAATATATATTGGCGAACTAAGCTCCTCCCATTCTCGATACTCGAAGAGACTCACCATGTACTGTACTAATATCCATTTCACGTTTCTCGAAAATCATACATACATACAAGTTATAGTGATTATGTTAGATCCTCATGCAAATTTCTTATCTTTATTGCTTGCGTGATAATTGTTGGAAAACCTGTAAGTATTCGGTCTTATTGAAATATTCGTATATTTCTTATATCTTACTGCCATCTTCATTAGTACGCCATACTACTGTCTACTGAAATCGGTCGGTCAGATGGAATAACTATACCGTGGATATGAATGTATCACAGATTTCTTGCGATCTCAATCAAGATATCTGATATTTAATTTCTATATTTATTTTACAAGAAAACGATCCCGATTACGACGCTCCACTGTTCCATGGTGTTTTGCCCGGCGATTTTATGCGAGATCTAGCTCCGCAGCAGCCAGCGCAGCGTGCAAATGGTAATGAATGAAATAAGCTATTAGAAATCGTTAAAATTTATAAATGAAGATGTAGTATGATATGCGCCAAGCATATAATATTGATACATTCCTTGTTCTCGTAAAAATAAAGTTGCTGCTAATCCTGAGCACCCCCCTTCGCCGGAGAGGCCAGTAGTGGCGGAAAACGTATTAGGTAATTGAATGCTCCCCATCTGGTATGACAAATTATTTCTCAAATAAAATTAAGCTAAATTCTCATAGTTGACGAAGAATCATCGGTTATTTAATTTGCGACGTACTATTGTATTAAAAACACTTCTTTACCGGGATGAAAAAGATTCAATAAATCATTACACACACGTACGAAGCAATGTATAATTTTTTATGAAATAGTTGCTCCTGTGCTCGAACACCCTCGCACGCCTGAGAGGCCGGATGGAGAGCTATCATGGGGTAATTTAATTGAAATATAGCGACAGTAAATAATTGTATCAGCAAAATATATCGTTGATTAATTGTTTTTTTTCTGTCAAGACGAATACATAGAGGATCATGATCTGGATCATGGTCAAGATTTTATGGAGCATCGTGTTCTGACGCCCGAAATACCGGAACAGGCCGGTGCATTAGGTAATCAAGTTCTAATGCTTTTAGCTCTAAAATATTAGTTATGAGACTGCGAGTGAGAAAAAAACCCTCGAAGCGAACCCCGCAATTTTGCACGGTCCGTGTAAATCTTGTTTTACTTTTTTTTTAATCAGGATCGCGATTCAATCAAAAATTCGTTTCAACCTGATCTAATAACCATTCGATTGTTGCATGAATAGTAAAATATATTATTTGTTTTCATTTTGTTAACGAAGCTGATCCAATGCCCGAACGTCCCCATACGCCAGCGGGGGAACTGCAAGACGAAGCAGGTGATTGAATACTTATTATATGAAAATTTGAGTCATTGCACTTGTAGTTTTTTTTTTTCAATTGTTTGTATTGAGTATACATTCTATAAATTCAGGTTGTACATCTTTTCCAGACACAGATTCCGACGTGTACGAGGTGCCTGTAACTCCGGAGGCTGTAGTTCGCGAAGATGGTAATTTTTTCGGACATATTGCAATACAAATACAAAAAATCGTTACTAGAAATAGTTTAGTTGAACGTTTTATCTTGGTTTTGGACTTCAATTTAAAGTACCAAAAATTTGCGCCTAGTCCTTTTTCATCAGGAAATAGGCGATAATGCTAAAAAAAACGTACGTTTTTCTGTTCCAAATATCTAGAAGCTGTCGTACCGAATCGCCCACTACGCCAAGGCGAAGCAGTAGGAGAAGAAGTAGTTGCTGGTATGTGTCTTTCATTTTTGATGTACACGTGGTGAAAATTTATATTTCGATGTTACAATATGATTCATTTCAGAATTATGATTCTTGAGTTTTGGTTCGTATTTTTTAAGGTGGTTCGCGCAGGTCCAGACGTCGTAAGAGGCAACGTGAAAGACAACGCAATGCCATTGCGAACGCTCGAGGTGTTCCTGCCGCTGCGGGTCGTTCGCGTCGCAGGCGTCGCAGAACGAACGCTGAAGGTGAAAACATTATTTTCCATTAATTTCATGACATTACTGTGGTTGACTGTGGCAGAAATTCCACATAAGTTCCGGAGTTTCCACTGATAATTGTACTACATGAATTCGAAAAATTCAATGCTATACTTCAACATAAGTGAAATGGCAGCTACGCGCAAATTGTCTGTTTTTATGAATTAAAATAGCACATAAAGATAGTTTATGCGTCCATAATGTCTCACGATAAATGATTTGAAATTTGTTTTCCCAGAATCAAAATGCTTTAACTTTGCCTCGCCATAATTCAATATCAAATCAAAACCGGGTTGACATTTTCAATTCTAGTCATTCACCAAAAATAAGTTTGCATCATCGCCATGCACAACTTGGTAAAATTTTAGTTGCTCATATTGATGAAAATGTAACAAAGAATACTAACAGCTCAATAATCATAAAAAAGGCATACAATCTGTAGAAAAGATATCATCTCAATGTTTGAGCTAAGGTGAATAATGTTACCAACGCTATCATTCATAATTGTGGAGTTTCTGCCAGAGTAGTTGGTCATTGGAAAAGTAGTATTATGATAACCTACTTTGGAAAGATAATAATGTTTTCACGATTACATGTCACTTGTTTTTCATAATGACGTCGTTGTATAGGTACAAATCATTCGCAGTAAGCTTTTTGAACTCTGTTTCTGATTTTGATTTACACAACAAAATGTAACAGTTGAACAGAGATATGTAACTTGATTATTTGGGGTCAAATTAGCCTTGTACAGGGGAGTGAAGAGACGAAGACTTCAGAGGATCAAAATTATAATACACAAATCCCTAACGGAATGATATGATCTAGGTGTTTTTGAAATCACACGCGTATTACCGGAAATATTCCAATTCTTATCAAATATATTGAAATATACTTCAGAATCCGCGGAGAAACAGATTATTCATCGGAATAGCTCGGCGGACGCGAAGATTCTCACTCTATGCACACATTGTTGAACGGCAGAGCGGTCTCGCGTGGCCTCGCCAGTTTGTTTTCTGAGCGCCGAGGCGGACTGTAGGCCGGAACTTCGGCTGCCCGATGAGGATTTTTTGAACTATTCGCAATCGTGTGCGCTCGTGACGAAAAATCCCGGTAGTTAAACGCGACTCGGCCGTCCTTGCACACACGACGTACGCGATCACTTGGAAATCCAGCCGTGCGGCCAGTAAGGAGTGACGACCTTATGTTGATACCCTGTGCTGCCTTTGCAGGCGGTACGCGAAGTCATATGCGGCGTGCTCTTTTGAACCTCGGATGCGATCCTGCGATAGCTTCGCCAGCGTTTTCTAAGCGCTGAGGTGGACTGTAGGTCGGAACTTCGGCTGCCCGATGACGATTTTTTTGAACTATTCGCAATCGTGTGCGCCCGTGACAAAAATCTCGGTAATTAAACGCGATTCGGCCATCCTTGCACACACGACGTACGCGATCACTTGGAAATCCAGCTGTGTGGCCAGTAAGGAGTGACGACCTTGATGATACCCTGTGCTGCCTTTGCAGGCGGTGCGCGAAGTCATGCGGTGTGCTCCTTTGAACCTCGGATGCGGTCTCGCAATGGCTTCGCCAGTGTTTTCTAAGCGCTGAGGTGGACTGTAGGTCAAAACTTCGGCTGCCGGATGAGGATTTTTTTGAACTATTCGCAATCGTGTGCGCTCGTGACAAAAATCTCGGTAATTAAACGCGATTCGGCCATCCTTGCACACACGACGTACGCGATCACTTGGAAATCCAGCTGTGTGGCCAGTAAGGAGTGACGACCTTGATGATACCCTGTGCTGCCTTTGCAGGCGGTGCGCGAAGTCATGCGGTGTGCTCCTTTGAACCTCGGATGCGGTCTCGCAATGGCTTCGCCAGTGTTTTCTAAGCGCTGAGGTGGACTGTAGGTCAAAACTTCGGCTGCCGGATGAGGATTTTTTTGAACTATTCGCAATCGTGTGCGCTCGTGACAAAAATCTCGGTAATCAAACGCGATTCGGCCATCCTTGCACACACGACGTACGCGATCACTTGGAAATCCAGCTGTGTGGCCAGTAAGGAGTGACGACCTTGATGATACCCTGTGCTGCCTTTGCAGGCGGTGCGCGAAGTCATGCGGTGTGCTCCTTTGAACCTCGGATGCGGTCTCGCAATGGCTTCGCCAGTGTTTTCTAAGCGCTGAGGTGGACTGTAGGTCAAAACTTCGGCTGCCGGATGAGGATTTTTTTGAACTATTCGCAATCGTGTGCGCTCGTGACAAAAATCTCGTTGATTAACCGCGACTCAGCCATACTTGCACACATGACGTACGCGATCACTTGGAAATCCATCCGTGTGGCTGGTAAGGACTGATAATACACCTGTTACTATCGCAGCAAATTCATTCGCGCACACGCTTACACTCGGACTAATAACAATGCTATTTTTTCTCGGTCAATAACGTTGACTTCAGATTTTTACCTTTCGTTTAGATTTTGATTATTTATGACGATATCGGACTCGTGCACGTACTGTTCGACGTCTCCTTATCCTTCTCAGCTTATACCCACACACACACACACACACCCACTGGCGTACCGAGTCCTTAAGTACTAATCTTTACCATTCGGCTTGCATAATTTTGAGCAACGATTGACTTTAGTTAAGCTCTCGTGAATCGGAACGAGCTGCAAAGATGCCTCGGTATTATAACTACTTATGATGCGAAAAATGTCCTTCCCGATAACGAACGCTAGGTAACACACAATAATTGTCAACGCTCGGGCATGTTCGTTAAGATTCTTGGTAGGCCGTTGTGTCTTTGTCTGTTAGAGACAAGACGTACATTCAATCGTTCACACACATTCTCAAGAACATGGCAAAAGTGTATTTTGAAATTTGAATCATCATTACATAATCGTCATTGTCTAGATTGATTGCTGACGTCAAAGTAATTATAATTTATAAACTCGTAGATGAGCCATATTCGGTCATTGTATTCTTTAGTTCTGACTGTTTGTACCCATGACGACGTCATTACTCGTTGAATTTTTAAATCTTTTGAGTGACCTGTACTCAATTTTATTTAAAAAACTTTACAGCACCGACTGAATTATGCGTTGTCTGCTCGGCGCTACCAATAACGCATGCATTCCTTCCATGCGGGCATCGGAACTGCTGCGAGGGGTGCAGCACACGTATTTATTGCGATGAGGATCTCCGGACATGCCCAACATATCGCGTGGCGCTGGAAAGATCACCGGTCCGCATCTTTTTATAAAATTATTTGTTAAGTCTGTATAGTCTAGTTGTTTAGTTTAGTTGTACATAGTTAAGCTCTTTAGTTATAGTCTTGTAGTATAGCTGTATATAGTCAAGTATTTAGTGTGTAATTTAGTTGTACATACTGTTTAGCCTAGCTTGTAGTATAAGCTGTATATAGTCGAGATGTTTAGTTTGTAGCATACCTGTACATAGTTTAGCTGTATATAGTTTAGCTGTATATAGTTTAGCTGTATAGTTAGTCTATAGTCTTGTAGTATAGCTGTACATAGTTTAGCTGTTAAGTGTATATACTTAGCGCGAGACTCTACCGAGTCTCTTGATAGTCGAGATGTTGAGTATAGTTTTGTAGTATAGCTGTACATAGTTTAGCTGTCTGGCAATTAAGGGTAGGAGATACTGAAATCTGCAAAGTCTTCAAAAATTCTCATCTAGAAACGAGGTTTTACACACACGTTTCGTATCTCAAAAGGTAGACTTTGTGAATATTTGAAATCATTTGGGGTACTTAGTTATTCCTCATAACTCTTCTGCAGGTAGCCTTAGTTTGAAGACTTACACTGAAAAAAAAGTATGATTCCTATACGCATACTCAGTATCGCTGTAGGACTTATATTTTCCGTATGATACTATAGCAAGCCACCAGTGAGTATAGTAAAAAAGTTCACACGTATCTCCTTCTACTCATATGTTCACGTTGTTTGGTGACAGGTGAAAATAGCACTCATAACCTATGATGAGTTAAAAAACAGTTAAAAGATTCAAAATTCAGTTCCTAATTTATAAAAATATAAAAAGAAATTTCTTTTATAAAAATGGATTGCATTTAATTTAATCGTAAGGAGTGAATTCTAATATTTTCAACAACAAATAGTAATAACACGAAAGAGGTTATATTATTATTTTCTTTATAATGACGTTTATAATATCTTCTGTCATAACCTTTTATTTTCCAAAACTCAGTTCTAGTGTATAGCGTATACCAGTATCGTTGTGGTAGCGAAACATATAGTCATAGGACTAAAACGTCGTTTTAGCGTATAGCATATACACGAGTATTGCTATAGTACCGAAATGTATCGCTGTAGGACTCATACTTTTTTTTCAGGGTACCTTCGGTCAAACTTTTTTTTCATCATGTTGGGATTATATGCACATGTTTTTGGATCCGTAAGCTACGAAGCTACGTCAGTTCTTTCTTTTAAATAGTTGCACTACATTCATTTGCACACCCAGTCTTAGGCAATTTACACGAAAGTATCTCAAAATTTACCGATCTCCAAACCCTTAAGTTAGAATATTAATATTGAGATGACGCGGATGTGCGAATGGGGATATTCTTTGGAATAATCTCCATGCTATACAGGCTGATTTACTTTCGCTTGTCTACTGATAATATCAAGGCATTGATCTGATCAACATTTACAAAGAATGTAAGAGCATCCCGCTGAAGAAAAGGGATAAAGAGCCAGTCAAAAAAAAATACGTTATTATTTCATAGCACCCTCATAGTCACCCTCATTGTTTGCAAGTTCAATGGACTTCGCAAACATTTTCATTCATCTATTCAAGTGCGATATTTCATTGCCATGTACTTAAGTAATACATTTCATGATTGATGAACCTCAATAGCATGGTATGTGTGATTCATAAAATCGATGTCCGAGTTCATCCGTTATGTATCTCGATAGTTTTTTTTAGACGCACGGTATGCACGAAGCGAAATATTTTTAATGAAACGTACAGTGAAGTAATTGAGGCAAGAAGAACTCGTTAGATATTGCTTTCTGGAACTAATATGTTTCATGTATTACCTAGTTTCATAAATTAGATGTATATATGTATATGAATCTAGCTATGATACTGCCGATTAGGAGTTCGCAAATTGTTATTAGAATATAATTATAGACATATATATTCAGGATAACCAGGAAAATAAGCTTGAATCGAATTTGTTGTATACTTGGGTTAATATACCTATTTTAACCAAAGAGAAATAAAAGTGAAAACTCTTGCTTTTAACTAAAGTACATAATGCAATCGTGACGTACAACTAGTTTTAGAATATAATTATAGACATATATATTCAGGATAACCAGGAAAATAAGCTTTAATCAAATTCGTTGTATACTTGGGTTAAATATACCTATTTTAACCAAAGAGAAATAAGAGTGAAAACTCTAGAATATAATTATAGACATATATATACCTATATTCAGGATAACCAGGAAAATAAGCTTGAATCAAATTTGTTGTATACTTGGGTTAATATACCTATTTTAACCAAAGAGAAATAAGAGTGAAAACTCTTGCTTTTAACTAAAGTAATGCAATCGTGACGTACAACTAGTTTTAGAATATAATTATAGACATATATATTCAGGATGACCAGGAAAATAAGCTTTAATCAAATTCGTTGTATACTTGGGTTAAATATACCTATTTTAACCAAAGAGAAATAAGAGTGAAAACTCTTGCTTTCAACTAAAGTAATGCAATCGTGACATACAACTAGTTTTATTCATATGAAAAAAATATCAAGACAAATAAAGCGACGATGTATGTTACACTACCGTTGAGTTTCATGACTGTTGTGATATTAGTTAAATGATATATCCTATGATTCTGAACACGTTGTTAAGGAATCAAAAGAGATTAATAAATTTCTGAAAAAAAGAATTTGTTTTCTTCATTTTATACCCACTCCTACTTCACAGAGAAAAAAATTCCTCGTTGCAAGAAAAAGATTCCTTGTTTCAAGAAACTGTAGTTTCTTGAATGTTTTTTGAATAAATCAAGGAAATATGTTCCTAATTCGAATTAAAAACATATTTCCTTGATTCAATCCAAAAACATTCAAGAAACTACAGTTTCTCGAAACAAGAAATATTTTACTTGAAACAAGGATTTTTTTCTCTGTGTTTAGATTAATCATCGATAGTTACGTTATAATATTCTGAAAAGTCTGAGATATCTACGACCCTGATTCAATTTCAGTGATTTTTGATATAGCATGTTGATATTCTTTGTGCAGAACATTGCACCAAATTTGCACTAATTGGAAATAACCACTAAGAAAGTTCAGTCATCGATATGTATTAAGTCATAAGAGTCTTTACAATATCCTTTGCTGTACCAAAACTCTTTCGATTCAAATTTTTTTCACAAACTTGTGTATGTGACTTGGAGATATTTGCCTAGCTTTTTTGCAAGAAATATCTATAAAAATATCACGAATATCACAATTATAGCACTGCCGTTGATTAACTGAACGAGCATTTTTGCGGTGGCATTTTCGGGATTTTGATTTTTCGGGACTTTGAGTTTCGGTATTTTGACACATCTGATCTTTTAGTATCGGATGTATTGATTTTCGGAACTTTGCTCTATCGAGGTAACGGCTGTTCGGAAATCTGATTTTCGGGTTTCTGAACTTTCTGTTTTAATACAATCTGCATTTCGCTACGTTCGAGATTTTGAAATTCGGAAGAAGGTTTTTTGGTATTACCGTGCTTCGCATATTTTAATTAATCGTGAAAACACACTTCGGAATTATGGTCTTTCGGAATATTTGAATTAGGATCAATTGACTGATCGGTGAAAATGGTATTCGGAATTCCGATTTTCGGAATTTCGGTCGTTATGAATTTTGGTCTTTCGGTTTTTCGACCCCCACCCTTATTTCCTTTATTTGGATTTAAAAATATGAAATGACAACACGCGTCTGCTAGTGTAGCGGACGGTTTCTGTCTGCGATACTGGCGCTATCTACGTCGGAACTATCCCGTATACTGACGTCACTCTATACAACTTTTGGGTGGTTTCCCGTCAAGTGATTTTATATGGGAATGGTTCGAATTGGCTGAATCTTGGTCTGAAGAACACTAAGGAGAAGAACAAACATTGTACGTGGAAACGGGGTATCAGAATCTGTAGTTAATAATATCTCAGCACTCCGGACACCGATTTAATCGATCTAAGGCTCAAATAAAAGCTTTTCATGCCCACATCCTAGATTAAATTAGTTTCATTCGTGTATGTTGTGAGGTAAAAGAAAACGAAGATACTAGTTCGCGGTATAGGTTAGGGTAGTTGCCTCTCGGGTATAAAGACTCGTTGAGTCTCGCGCTTGGAAAAAAAAATTTTTTTAATGTACTTGGCGCGAGACTCTACCGAGTCTCTTGATTATAGTGAGCGAAAGAAAATACGCGAGGAAAAATTAGAACAGAACTGAGCGCCTTCAATGATTTCTGAACAAACAGCTCTGGATTTAGACGAGGGGCACTGGGGGCTAGTGCCCAGCGCGGCAAATTTTGAGGGGCGGTAAAATTTGGAACGTGAGAATTTTTTTTTTTCCCTTCGAAAATTTCATGCCGTACCTTTACCCATTTCATGTAGGCTTTAGGTAATGGGGCCGCATTTTTCACGGTGCCCAGGGCGGCAGTTGGGGTGAATTCGGCCCTGCAAACAACACGCCGTAAAATGGAATTCTATATAGGAAGCCGATCGTGCCGGAGAGAGCGACTCGCATCGTGGTGTCACGTGGTAGTGCTCGGAGAGAGAGCCGCGCTCTGGGTGATCGTCGGGTAAGGTTAGATCTGTGACCCACGTGCTCTGCCAGCTGCGAACGCCTGTCGTGTTGCCGGCGTTTACATCAGGATTCATAGAAGACGTCTCGTGGACGTATTCAATTCGTCATAAAATTGTTCAAACAAACCCTGTTGCTTAGTACGACATACGGCTGCAGCAGTAGAGGTCGTACTGTTGTGCATTCAAACAAGGAAAGGGAAAAGTTCATAAACATTAAGGTGAGGTAATATTCTGTTGTTGTATATTATAACAAAGCTGTGAGAGAAACCTCGCGATCCAAAATCTCTATCCAAAGGCGTTGCTTACTACATGTATCTCATGTATTGAGTAAGAAGGTTGGTTTGGGTCAGAAGAGAATAGATGAATCAATTCTGTAGGATTATGTCGCTGAATATTCATGTCTGCGATTTTTTTGTTATTGAAAATGAAAGTTTATCCAATTTCTTCAAAGAGCAGAATTACCCTCCTCGATAATTTCATGCAATGAGTTCGATTCGACTCCATCTGTTTATCCTGAAACTGTAAATCTACTCACTTGACAGATGACGCAGGAGGTGTCGGAGGAGAATTTCGACAGCGGTCGCAACGACAGGGAGAGATCAGACGTCAAGTAATAGCTGTGACGCCGAGGAAGTCTCGTCGAATAATCACAGTAAAGGCACGTGATAGAGTAAGTGGAAAATTTTTTGAGGACGATTGTAATAACTGTGTTTGCAGAACGCATATGAGTGTATGTTATTTCAGTTTTTTATTTACCTGCAACGTGTATAAGCTATAGAGAAATTGTAATAAATATTAATTTTATCCTATACAGATGATGATTCTGACCCTCGACCGACGGCCTTCGGAGGTCGCAAGAGATTTATTGCAAACATTTTACGAGACGGCGACAATGAATCTACCAGAGAAGAATGCAAGAGTGAGAACTATGACGAAGAGACCAAGGATAGTCCTCGATTGTACGTTATCTCCATTACAGCAAGAGACAGCATCTTCTGTAGAGCATCTGCGATCACCAATCTCTGAGAACGTCGACGACTAGCTTCGATAAATCCTCAGTCAACATGATGATCACATTATCTAGAAATCCTGGCAAAGATGGAATTGACTTCGAAATTTTTCACGGCCTTCACATCTCAGATATATCCTGAGCCTTCAAGTTTTTTCAAAGTTTCACAAAATTCCAAGTTGTTTTTGTTGTTTATCAACAAGCCTAGCTAGTTTTTTTTTTCATTTCACCTATGCATCAAATTCAGAAGAAAGAAGAACAAGAAAAGGCATCTCGTTGTGCTTGGAACAATCTGTCAAAAGACATACGTGCTTCGGTTTAGTTGGTTTATCAATAGGATTCTAGATAGCATTGATAATATTATAAAATGTTGGTCTGCGGCAGTGTTGTGAAAATTGCAAGTAATTACTCATTACTTTCGCAATGTGTAATTGAACTTTTAATTACACATTACTTTGGTAATGTGTAATTGAACTCGATTTAATTACGCATTGCCAAAGTAATGTGTAATGAAATGAGTAATTCCATTGAAAATGTAATTAGAAACTCGCAACACTGGTCTACGGCAACTGATGAAAAATGCCTGGTATCTGGAAATGAAAATTTCATGTACACTCTGATTGGTTATGCTGTCTTTCAGATTTTTCAAGTGTTCAGCAAACTTGCAAACAAATGACAAGTATTTGTATAAAAGAAAATAAAAACAATTTTATTGGCGAATCGGGTATGGGTAATTCATGGTTGATAAGGAGAGCAGACTTTTGTAACAGATTTTTTTTTACACTTATTTAAAACGAATCTATAGATACTAATATTCTACTAACCATCGTCGTATAATATGTATAAACCATATATTTTATGTATTTTTATATAATTGTATATAATGGATAGCTGTATAATGCGAGGAACGTATAATATAAAATTATATATGATATGCAGTACAACTACTCACGTGATATTTTATATATATGTCGGCGCGTGATATTCTGGACACGCTTTCTCACGGCTGTGGTGTTTATTAAATATCGAAACTATTGGTTTATATTTAGTCCAGGCATATTTGTTAATATTAAGATTAGTCATAGACCCTTAGCCTAATGAGTGGCGTAGATGGGGATGCGAGATGAAGACTCTGAGAACCAGAGCCTTTGTCGAACGTAGCCACAGCCCTAGAAGATGCTGATTTTAAGAGGCAATTGCATTTGAACCGAGCCAGTGGTTGGTACAGAAATTATAAGAATTGTATTGAGAAATTCTAGAGGCAGGGTGGATTCGTTATCGCGTCGCCCTGTACGGGATAGCTTATTGTTATTGTATTAGATATAGAGACAATATTAGTGGATTAAGATTATATTACTTTGTGTCATAACTATTAGCGATTTGGACTATATTATTTTTGAACAAGCTCCCTGCAAGAGCAATCATGGACGCCCCTGACTCCCGTTGGGTTATCTCTCCGACATCAGAAGTGGGATCCTTGCAGGAACTTGATCAAGACCTTGAAGGTTCTGTCCAAGAAGGTTCTGTGCAACAAAATATGGAAACTAATAACTTCAAGATGATGTTCGAGTCGCAAACTCAAAATATGTTCGAACTCATACAAACATTGAAGGAGATGGCTCCCGCAAAATCATCAAAAATCGTATTTCCTGAATTTAATCCCGACGCTGCAGAAGATACAGACGCACGAGCCTGGTGCGGAACGGTTGATCTGTGTCTTGGTGAACAACCAATCCAAGGAAGTGCACTAATAATAGCCATAAGCAGGGCAATAAAAGGGACTGCATCATCCTGGTTTTCGCAGATAAGTTATGCAGGAATGAATTGGACACAATTTGAAGAACTCTTTTTGGCCCGGTATGATTCGGTTGAAACTCCAGCCGCAGTGATAATTCGAGTGAATAGTGGAAAACCAAAGGAAGATGAGTGTTTATCTGCTTATGCCGGTAGACTAGTGACTACATTGACGACTCGTTGGCAATCTATGACATTCGAGCAGATTGCTGTAGCTACGGTGCTAGCGCATTGTGTACAACGTGAACCGCAATTACAGCGACTTGCGTTGACGACCGACATAAATTCACGTAGTGCGTTGCAGCAAGAGCTAATAGCTAGTGTGTATCGCAAAAGATCTGCTGCTTCTATCACCAACAATAAGGACGAAAAAGCTGCCATTAATAATAATAAGAGACCGAGGACGACTTGTTTTGTGTGTGGTAAAATGGGTCATAAATCTTCTGATTGTTGGCATCGCAAGAAGGAACATAAAGAGAAGACATCAGGACCTGGGCCGAGTAAAAATAAAATCGGCAACACCTTGGGCAAGAGGAAGCCTGTCACATGTTTCAAGTGCGGAGAGAGTGTTCACATTGCTCCTCAATGTCGGAACGAAGCGAAGAGGGACGCAGCCGGCGGACCGTCGAAGACATCTGCAGAGCGTCAAGTCAGCGTCTGCACAATTGAACCTGTCACTGCCGAATTAACACAATCCGGTGAGAAGTATCTATTTTGTTTTGATTCTGGTGACGAATGCTCTCTGATAAAAGAATCGATAGCCAATAGGTTTTCTGGCAAACGTATTGAATTATTGGTGACTCTTCTTGGTCTCGGAAGATCTTCTTGGACGGAAGGTCTCGTATCGCAAGTAACTTGCAGATTTTGTCTCAAGTGACTATTAACGAGTACGTAATAGAGATTTTTTCACATGTAGTGCCAGACGATTGTCTTGGTCATGATATTTTGATTGGTCGCGATTTGATTGCTCAGGGATTCACAGCTGAAATGTCGTGTGATAATTTTTGTTTAAGAAGAACCAAATCTGTTAACATATGTGAAGTTGGCAAAAAGGTTCAATATTTTAATGAAATTAATACCGACATAGCTGGTACGGATAGATTGAACTTAGTCAAGTTATTGAATGAATTTGCTTCATCGTTTGTTGTGGGAACACCTACTGGTCGTATTACCACGGGTGAATTACAAATAAAACTAATTGATCCGAACCGTACTGTTCAGCGACGACCATATCGCCTTAGTCCGGATGAAAGACAGATTGTCCGTGATAAAATTGATGAGCTCTTGTCGGCCGGTATAATAAGGCCTAGTTGCTCACCTTTTGCAAGTCCGATACTTCTAGTTGAAAAGAAAGATGGCGCAGATCGGTTGTGCGTTGATTATCGAGAACTTAACAGTAATACCGTGCCCGATAGATATCCGCTACCTCTCATAAATGACCAAATACAACGGTTAAGTGGAGCTAATTATTTTACAACCTTAGATATGGCCTCTGGTTATCATCAAATGCCTATCCACGAAGACTCGATAGAACGTACGGCTTTTGTGACTCCGGATGGTCAGTACGAGTATTTGACCATGCCTTTCGGTTTACGGAATGCTCCTGCGGTTTTTCAAAAGGCAATAAATAAGGCACTCTCAGAACTTGTAAACACTTTCGCAGTGTGCTGTATAGATGATGTTATGATTCCAGCTGATTCAATAAAACAGTCGTTAGAAAGACTCAGGATGGTTTTAGATAAACTCAGCCAAGCAGGTTTCTCTTTAAATTTGCAGAAATGCTCTTGTTTGAAAACTCAAGTCGAATATTCAGGGTATGAGGTTTCAGCGGGTGAAATACGACCTAACCCACATAAAGTCAAAGCGTTGACTGAATCCCATCCTCCAGGGACGGTCACACAGCTTAGACAATTCATAGGCCTTGCATCTTATTTCCGCCAATTTATTTCGAAGTTTTCGCAAATTACTTTACCATTATACAAACTAACTACGCGAAAAGGAAAAATAGAATGGAAACCAGAACACGAAAAGATCCGCCAGGAAATAATTTCGAGATTAACCAATGAACCAGTTTTGATGATTTTTAATCCAACCTATCCCATTGAGTTACATACGGACGCTAGTGCTGCTGGGTATGGAGCGATATTGATGCAAAAGGTCGATGGAAAGTTACATGTCATTGCGTATTATAGTAAAAGAACAACAAGTGTTGAATCCAGGTATCATTCGTATGAACTGGAAACTTTAGCGGTGGTTAATGCGGTCAAGCATTTTCGTCATTTCTTACAAGGTAGTGTTATGAATATGGAATGTGTGAGAGAGCTGCCACCATTGTTATGAATATGGAATGTGTGAGAGAGCTGCCACCATTGTTATGAATAAGGCTGTTGTTGTTGAAAGCCTGGTTATGAGTTTGGGTTCTTTGCCTTGCTTTTACGTCTTAGAGACAAGCGGGAGTGACATGGGAATTTCGATGGATAGTGTGGATCAAACTTCGTATTTCACAAGTATGCGTAATGAGGGTTTATTATATAGTTTATCATTCAATACAGTATTCTGTTTTAGTGAAAACTAGATTTAATATGAAGGTTAGTCAACAGGAGTTGGTTCGAGAGAGTTTTATGAGAGTGCTCTGTTTAGCGGTTGTGATACAAGTTTTTAAGGCGACTGCTCTCGTTAATAATTCTGATCGAAGTGCCCGATGCAAGTGCAATGACAATAATTCGCTACTGATGAGCTGAATAATGAGATCATCTTTTCCATTGTCCCGGGCATGAGCGTGCTTATAGGTAGGGATGAAGTTCTGGGAATGTTAGGATGGAAGCTCTTTCTGGTTAGAGACAGTGAGACTGGATGCATGCAGGATGTTATGTCTTCGGTATTGATAGTGAGGGTATGAAGATGAGTATCGGGTAGGTATAGAGTAGGTATGGAATACGTAACACGCCCATCCCCGGGGGAAAAAAATATTGCTCCTGTGAAGCAGGAGGAATTTTTTTTTTTTGTAAAAGTAGAAATGTATATAATATTTTTTTAGGTATAGGGTTGTATATTTACGATAGTCAATATACTAGGTATACGTTCACGTTAGTGAGTGTATCTATGTGCATGGATCTACGGTAGTAGATTCATCCACGCGTATGCTTGCGCTAGCGAATATACCTGGGTGTATATTCACGTTAGTGAATGTGTCAAGGTGTATGATTTAAGTTGAAATTAGAATAAAGTTAGAATTGCTTATTCGCAATAAGATCGGTTAGTTATAAATGTCTTATGCTGAGTTAGTGAATGGTTTATAATATAATGAAGGTTACTCATTTTCAATAGTATCGGTTAGTTATAAATGTCTTATAGTGAGTTAGTGGATATGTGATATGTTGAATATCCCTATTACAATGGTAAGGTAGGTATATGATCAAATATTTGAGTGATGGTTAAGTACATGTATTATTAGCATTGTAGGTATAATAGATGATATGTATGAAGTTTTTATTGAATTACAATATGACATTTTCATGAGGTATAGAAAGATGTTTGGGCTGTCTGAGCGGCTCCTATGTTTAGTGTACATGGTGTAATTGGTGTAGTTGGTGTAATTGGTGCAGTTGATGAACATGTGATTGCTGGAGGATTATTTTGTTCGGTAGGGTCTTGGTTTCGGTTAGGGCTTCTGAATCTTCTTACTATTTTAAGTATTCTTTCTGCAGTTGCGAATTTTTGTGCTATATAGACCAGTGATACTGATCCGAATAGGGAGGAAATGTAGTAGAGTATGTTTTCGATGCTGTTATCGTTGTCTGTGGCTCTTTGATTTTGAGTTATTTCGTATGTTCTTTTTATAATGTCATCTAAAGTTAGTCCATTTGAGGATAGGTCTTTGGAAGTTAGGAATGGGGTTTTGTTTAGTGTAATTGTTGGGATGAACGGTAACTCTTTGGGTTCGTCGTAGATTTCTGAAATGTTCAAGTTAAATTTTGGTATGTAGGAGTGTGTTTCAATGGTTTGGTAGTATTTGGTTGTGGAAAGTGAGATTGTGTGGGAATTCGCTGTGCATTTGTTATTGAGTTTTAGTATTCCAGAATTGTTTAGACTTATTTGTATTGGTTCTTCGTCTCTGCAAACGATATGCATAATTTCTGGTTTGGTTAGGGAGTAGATCCAAGAGTTTGATGTAGTTAATTCGGTCCAGTATACTCCGTCAAAAGTTCCGAGTCTGACGTCGCATGTCTTTAAGTCTGTTTCAGTTGGTTGAATAAATAGTTCTACTTCGCAGATAGCGTGGTTGTTTGAATGGAATAGTGGTTGATTCTGTCTACATATCGCGTGACTGAAAGCAAAAGGGCGGATGCGCCAAAAAGTCGAGTACCATAACAAAAGGGCGTATACAAACAGAATCCCATATAACGTTGCGGAAAAGTAAAAGGGCGTATATGCAAGGGCGTATACGCCTTTTTGGTATTAGTAATGATATGACTAAAATCATAAGGGCGTATGCGCCAAAAAAATAGGCAGTATAACGTCCATTTGGTATAAATGAAATTTTATTTCTTGTGTTGTTCCGTAACACCAAAAGGACGTATTCGTACAAATC
Organism: Tenthredo livida; assembly: GCA_963992785.1. Taxonomy (NCBI): domain Eukaryota; kingdom Metazoa; phylum Arthropoda; class Insecta; order Hymenoptera; family Tenthredinidae; genus Tenthredo; species Tenthredo livida. The sequence continues at coordinate 14,709,565 of OZ023070.1, read as the reverse complement.
CCTTTAAAGCATGTGGTGCTCCTGAGGATGGTGTCCAAGTCCTTGGATCTGTAGTTCTTGGTGCCCAGGTCTTCCACTTCGTAGTTTTCGGTATCCAGGTCTTCCTCTCCGTAGTCTTCGGTATCCAGGTCTTCCTCTCCGTAGTTTTCGGTATCCAGGTCCTCCGCTCCATAGTTTTCGGTATCCAGGTCTTCCTCTCCGTAGTTTTCGGTGTCCAGGTCTTCCTCTCCGTAGTTTTCGGTATCCAGGCCTTCCTCTCCGGAGTTCCCGGTATCCAGGTCCTCCGCTCCATAGTTTTCGGTATCCAGGACTTTCGCCCCGTAGTTTTCGATGTCTGTTTCAACCGTCTCTCGGGAGGCGGCAATAGCCCATAACCTCCCTCAGGAATAGGTATTACGTAGGTGTTTCTTAACATCTACGTAACACACACAACCGATGCGTCACACCTACGTAACACACGCAACCGATCGTAGTACCAAAATCAGCCGTCACCTCGTAGCATCACGTCACATCTTGGGTACACGCCTGAAGTCCATAAGTACAGTCATGTTCATTGGGTTCGCAGTGGCTAACTGTTGTTTTCTGACTTTGTCGGATACAATTGAATAAAATAATATAAAATGATTTTTATAAAGGGTCACAGTTATTAATAATCCAATTTCGGCGATGGGCACATGAAATACGACTAGGATGGAGTGTGACGGACGGTATGGGTAGAGTGTTATTAATCCCTATGGTTTATTCACAACGAGAACCCATGGAATTGATCATCCCGTCACATCTACATATAAATAATTATAAAGAGATCTAATCTGAAATAGATCGGTAAATAGGATTCGTTGCCGCCTAGTCCTATACAGGTCTCAATTGATTTGTTTAAACTATTGTCGTGAGGCTAATTGATATAGAAATAATAATAATATAATTGAACTAAACTAAAATAAAATAAATGAATAAAAGGTAATTCGAACGATAATGGGAAATTGACTGGTAAAATGAAATATATATTCTTTAACGATTATGGATATGAAATATGTAGTTCAAGCGACTAACAAATGATTGTCGGTTGAACAAATGAATAACATAAAATAATGAATTCACAAAATAATGAAACAATATGATAATATAATGATCTCCGACGTGGGGATCGTGAAGGCTTGTCACTATATAAGAATTATTCATGAAAAATAATAATGAATTTAATAAAAGGCTCTTCACGATTCACACGCGTTGATATGAAGAATATAATGAAATACTGAAATAGGAACTCTCTCTCTCTCGGACAGGAATAATATAAATTGAGTCAAGATCAGCGACTACGTATTGGAGTAAAGTCTCGATACTATTATAGAGGAAATCTTGCACTGGAATTAGGGTGGTACCCGAAATTCTGGGAATTATTCCAGGCGATTTATTGAATTAGCAATGATTCCGATCTTGGCTCAAAATGAAAGAATAATAATTTAATTTTCCAATAAGGAAATTGAATATAGATAGATATATGCGTGTATATATATATTGTCCTGAATTATAGTAATATTATAACGAGATACATGATTCAAGATCGGTAGTCAGGTTCTTATTGAGTCTTATGAATCTAATAATAAAAAGAAAGAAACCCAATGGGATTAGGGTGGAACCCGAAATTCTGTAAAATTATCCCAGTTGGTGTATCAGGCTAATTATCATACCGATCTGAATCCATGTATCGTGAAAATTAGGTATTCCCGAATAAAGGAAATATATCAATATATGTCGAGATTGGTATATTGAGTCCTAATGACTTGAATTAGAACAAATATTTATTCACTTAAGCTTCTATACTGTTTGAACAGGAAGACTCTACGGGATCAGGGAACTACCCGAAATTCTAGGAATTATCACAGTAGGTTTTCCAATTTATTATTATACCAATCTTGACCTATTATTATAGTGTAATCCCTAACTATATATTAAATGGTCATTTGGTAAAGAGATATAAAATTTAGAATTGGAACAATGAGTAATAGTGCAAGCTCGACGGGTGGTCTCGTTAATAAGCAAGGGGATATCCCCGAAATACCTGTGAGTATTAGCTTAGAACGATATTCCCGTTCCCTTATTACTCATTCAATTTATTCAATATATTCATAGCCATGCAAAATCCTTATAATTAGAGAATTCTGGAAAACAATATAACGATCTTCGAATATAAAAGTAAATTATAAATGAGCGAATTTGTGAGCGACTGTGGTTACTTATCCTTGGCTGAGATGGCGTAGCATGGGGCTACTTTCGATATTTAGGTATATGCCTCCCTCACCTTGAGAACCTCGAAGCCTTTTTCTAGCGTAGAATTTAAATTTTTGTTTTTAATGTTTATAACTGTTTTAAGCGTCCTGAACTGAAGCTAATGTTATTTGCTCAAATGTCTATTGTTCGTAATCGGATCGATGCACAGATTTGAGTGACTCTAGATTTATAATTAAGTGAAATTTTAGAATAGTGAATGAAGTTGCTAGGAGTCAATATGAAGTAGTAATGATGAAAGTGAAATTGATTCGTTTCTTAGAGGTTTGAAGTTATCTTAATATTACAAATACTCAGAGTGAGTATAAGGCAGAACGTGAAATTACGGTTTTAATATTGAAAACATTAAATTGTTCAAAGGTGATTAATAAAGATAATCAACTTGTGTCTCTGCACTGAATTTAAGGATGGATAATTAGACCACCACGCTGTGGATTATGTCACGATTATCACTTTAGGTTTAACGGGTGTAGAGTCCCTTGTATTACCACTTGACTTTAGACTTGAATTTTAAGAGAAGATTGAATACAACTCGTGGCTCGAATTTACACACGGTTCTTTACGACCACGCACTTCGCGACTTGACAGAAGAAAGACGCTAGTTCAAGTTCAAAGGCGACGAGGTCCCCGCGGTTGCAACAATGTATGTATTACTACGCGCGTGGCTTAGCCAATTAGGGCCTTGCTTAGTGGCTAATTGTCGCCTGATTGGTTTGAGGGACTACTTGCAGTTAAGCGTAGGAGTGGGGCCCTGGTGATGTTACGCGGTCCCATGCTATTCCATACCTCACCTATAGTCTACTCACACTAGCTCATATAATAATATATTCAAACTGCGTTATTAATTTAATCTTATACTCGAATTATGGCTCATTCAATTGCTCTTGAGATTCTGATAATGCCCAATTTAATATCTTATTATTCTATTTGCCATATAGCTTAATTTTCCTATTTCTTTGGAAAATTAGAGAGAGAGAAAATTACATCTACGTACACTACTTTAGTAGTGTGAAATCGAAGGGTCAGCAATACTGGGGTTCCAGTCTTGCCTCGCCGTTATCTACACCTACCTGACTTATAGCCGTTTCAAGAAGGGATAAATATTCGTTACATTGAAATATTATATTTCGTTATGCTTTGCCTTTGTGCTCTAAATCACGTTTAGAAATAAAAAGAGTAACTATTGCGCGTTTAAAATAATAAAGTTAGTTCATGAAGCAAAGAATATTTATCTGATTTTGAAGGATAATCTAAAAAGGAATTAATGGAGTTTTGAAGGATTTTAAAAGTTGCGCACGTAACAGGAGTCTCGTTTCCGAAAAGGTCAGAAAAAAGAAGTTAGCCACTGCGAACCCATTACTGTACAGTAATGTTCATTAATGGGTTCGCAGTGGCTAACTTCTTTTTTCTGTAACTAACTGTTTTTTTCGGACTTTTTCGGATACAATCAATAAAATGATATTATATTATTTTCATAAGGGGTCATAATTATTATTATTATAATTTCGGTTATCGGCACATGAAACACGACTAGAATGGAGTCTCGTTTCAGAAAAAGTCCGAAAAAAACAGTTAGCCACCGCGAACCCATTAATGAACAATACTGTACATAGTCAGAGCTCTACAGGAACTTGCAGTCTATGACCGTCGTGCCTTCAGAGCTACTTTCAAATCAGATCACGTGAGCCATATATTATTGCGGCGAAGCGCGCGACGTTCCAAGTAATTAAAATGGCATTTCAAAGGCCACATGTCATTATTCCTGAAACAGAATCGGAGAATTCAACAGAGGAAATCATATCTCAATCCATATCACAATTAAGTATTACTAAGTCTTCTATTTTAACGTCATTTTCTTCTTATAACGAACAAGTTCATTCATCGTCATTACCAAATAGTTTTTTACTGTCGCAATTGTCAACAAACAGTCTTACCTTGCAACATGACAATTATAAGGACATTCAAAAGACCAGCCGAAATTCGGAGTCTGATCAAAATTCACCCCCACGACGAAAACGCCGAAGAATAAAGAATGAGTCAGAATGGATTCAAAATAAGAGAAGAATTCTGCGGAACAGTGGCCAAAGTTACACAGCTGTAGACGGAAAAATGCAATTAAATAAAAAATTGTTACCACCGTGTTTGTGTCGCAGAGAGTGCCATAAAAAGTTTCCAGAGGCTATACGGCAGCAGCTTTTCACTGCATTTCGGAAATTAGGTGATATAAATCGACAACGAGAGCTTATAGCTAAACTTGTCGGTAAAAAGAACTGTACGAGAACTCGCACGAAAGATTCAAAGAAACGGTGAATACTATTACAAATTCAAGTTAGGCACTACTTATTAATGCTTTTAATGGAGAATATGCGGTGTTGGCAATATCTTTTTCTTACTTTATTGGCAGCTATACATATTCGTATCACCTAAAGACCGAGAAAAAATACTTTGGTGTTTGCAAAGTTTTCTTTCTGAATACATTCGGTATTACGGAAAAAAAGGTTCGTGTTGCTATCAAAAAATTACTTCGAAGTCAGACTGGAGCACTTTTTCCGGATCAGCGTGGTCATCATGTACCAGGCAATAAATTATCAGAAAATGTGTTAGAAAGCGTGACAAATCACATCAAATCTTTGCCAATGGTGCCAGCGCATTGGTGCCGACGTGACTCGAATAAAATTTTCATTGAAGGAACATTGACCAAAGCTTTAGCATATGAACTATATACTTCGTATGCTCGCAGAAGAAATCTTCATATTGTTTCAAGCACAGTTTATTGCCGTGAACTCGAGAATTTAAACATTGCGTTTCATCAAGCAAAAAAAGATCGCTGCTGGTGTGCCCATTTTTATCAGCGTCCTGCTGAAGAACGGGATAAACGAAATGATCAGTACACTCTACACGTGAAACGAAAAAATGCCGCTCGAGCTGAAAAAGACAAAGATAAAGAAACTGCTATTAAGTCAAATGAAGTCATGACAGTTACTTTTGATCTTGAAGCTACTCTCTTCTCGCCCCTTTTTTTCGCGAAACCCATATTTTACAAAAGAAAATTAGCCACTCATAATTTAACATTTTATGATACGAAGAAAAAAGAAGGTAACTACTCAATAATGTCGTTTTTCTATAGCCTTTCTCCTATGCGTATGACTCAAAATGTGAATAAAATATTTGTTGATAGGATTTTGTTATATGTGGCACGAGTACAATGGAAATAAAGGGGCGCAAGAAGTGGGGTCATGTTGTGCGAAATTCATTCGCGACGAAGTAGGAGACAAAATCAAAATATTGAACTTATACGCAGATAATTGCACCGGTACATTGCTGCAGCATATAAACTCGAATGCCGACAAAAAAAGAGCTGCTTGTTATGCAGAGAGATTTCTTTATACTGCACGATCATGTGGAAATTACAGGTTCCAAGCGCGCAGGCGCTGATTTATTCGAATATTACGAGGGACGCCAATTTCAGACACGGCAAGAATATCCCTAGAGTCCGCCTGCTATTTTTTTCCGATTGTTGTCAAATGCAAATGGCGGCAGACCGTGGCAGGAATAGATTATGTTCGTTGTGAACCTAGTAGACGACAGAGCTAGGGATATTATTGAAAAGTTGGTGGAGTTTCTGGCGCGATTCTGCAGCCCAATGATATTCGAATAAATCAAAGTTCGCACGCTTGGAGCCTGTAATTTCCACATAATCGCACGGTATATACATCAATTTACATTTTCGCAGGTCAAAATAAAAATTCTTTCATCGTCGCGATTTTGGGTCACTCGTTATTTCAGCATCCATCACTGGAAGAGATAAATTTGAAATTTTTAGAAACGAGCCACACTTACATGGAATGCGATACTATCCATTCAGTCATAGAGCGTGCATCTCGCAAAGCGAAAATCTATGTGCCTGATGACTGGCTCAGAGTTGCTCGCCATGCAAAAAAGACTGGTAAAAAGTACAATGTCCACGAAATGCACCTTCATAATTTTTTGGACTGCAAATCCGTGCGAAATGAGGTGACAAAGCGACTCAATAAATGTTTTGTAAATAAAAGTTTGTCTTCATTATATCAAATTTTCCAGGCACTTCCAAAAACATGTGAATTCACTGATGGAACGAAGGTTCGATGGCGTTCTGCTAGATGGATCCAAATCCGTCGGGATAAAAAAAAGTAACAGTCATTTATTTTGAAACTGACATAAAAAATATCTAATTCTTTTCCATATAATCAAGGTATATTCCCTGCGTTCATTATAAATAATTTCATATTTAACATTTGAATAGCTCAATTTTTATCAAAAGTGACATGTGGGACGAATTTGAAAAAAACAAGGTTGCAGAAAAAATTTAGCAACATCGAATTGGCACCATGCTATGAAACTGTACTACCGATTTCGAATAAGAAGTATGCTGACCTAATGGAATTATGTCGAACTAGGATCATCCCCGCAACTCATCATAATTACTACCGTAACCTACCTCATACTAATAATAGTGAGTATATTCAATTGACATTATAAAATAGCTATAACTTTCACAAAAAAATCGAAATTACTCAGTAATTGTTTTATAATTGATGAATTATTGGCATTCAACGCATGGTGACACATTATACGTATGTAGCACAAAAATATTATTCGATACTTTATTTGCAGACGATGAAGAACAAGTCGAAGGAGACAGAGCGGACGGAAGAAGCGTTGTGCTGAATTCGAGACAAAGATAATAACCAACGAATAAAATATCAACTCCAACATGAGAATAAAATGTATAAAAAAAAAAAAGATTCAAATACATTTTCCGAATTTCAGTAATTGTTTGTTCTATCGATACGCCTTTTTGGTTTTCAAACTTTTTTTGAGGATACATGAAATCTTAGGAACCATAAGGGCGTATCCATATACACATCCGCCCTTTTGGTCTTATAACTTTTTTGAGAAAACGTAAAATTTTAACAACCATAAGGGCGTATTTACATCACATACGCCCTTTTGGTTTCGACTGAACGACACGTACGCCCTTATGGTTTTATCGTTTCTTTTTCCTTATACACGGAGTGGTATACAGATACGCCCTTTTGTTAGCGATTTGCCAAAAGGGCGTAAAATGGCTCATACGCCCTTTTGCCTTTAGTCACGCGATATGTATGTTTCCAGTGATTGCATGCATTTGTTGAATTTTAGTTCGGTTAGTTTGAAGTATAAACTTCTGTCCCGAGTTATTGCTATATAGTCGCTATTTGGTTTTATATATGCGAATTTGTCGTCTGTGGTGTCGTAATGTTGTTTTACCGGAATAGGTATTAATCGGTATATGTTGAAGGTGTCAGTGTTAAGTAACGGTATTGAGATGATGTAATCTAGATTACGCGACTTATTTGGTTGTCGAGCGACGGGTGGCCTATCCAGGCGGGGTTTTGGTCCCGTTACTCAGTTAGTGCTATTTAATGGAGTTTCGAAATAAAGAGTTTTTATGCATTTGGGTGTTTGTGGTATTTTCGTTTTATTAGTGTTAGTTAGTTATTTAATTAGCTAATTTGATTTTATTTATATGTACTATAATATTATATATACATACATATACTATACATATATATATAATATACATTATATATATACAATAATTATATGTATTCTAATTTCTTTTTAGTTTCATTTATTAAGTAGACATATTGACCTGGTTGAAAAGTGTGTGCGTTTATGTGTTTATCGTATCTCATTTTTGATTTTGATTTCGCGTTATTAAGGTTTTTTTATCGCGTCTTGTCTAGTTTCTTTCAAGCGAGTTATTATTTCCTGTAAGTATTCTTCGTATTTATTTGAAATGTTTTTGTCTGAACGTATGTTTGATAATTGACGTGCTATTGTACCGAAAATGAGTTCGTGTGGCGTGTAACCAGTGCTTTCGTGTACTGATGTGTTGTATGAGAATATCGCGAATCGGATCCATTTGTCCCAGTTATTTTTACTGTTTTAAGTATTCGATTAGGACTTGATGGCTGCGTTCGAGTGAGCCGTTGGATTGGGGATGGTAAGCTGTGGTTTTTATTTGTTTGATTCGGAAGATTTTAGCTAGTTGTTTCATGATAGGACTGAGAAAATTTGGACCTTGATCTGTTAAGATTGATTCGGGTGCTCCGTAGCGGCAAATAAAATTTTCTGCGAATGCTTTTGCGATTGTTGTTGATGTCTGATTTTTGAGTGGTATCGCGTCTGAATATTTAGTTAAATTATCTTGGATTGTAAGCAAATACTTATTTTGTGAATTTGAGGTTGGTAAGGGTCCGACAATGTCTAAGGACACTTTTTCGGAAGCGGTTGTTGGTGTGTCTGTTATTACCATCGGGAGTTTGACTTTATTTCTAACAAGTTTTCGTCTTTGACAGCTTTCGCACGATTTTATAAATTTTTTTATATCTGTTTTCATACTTGGCCAGAAATATGTTGCTCGGATTCGCTTGAAAGTTTTAGTTATTCCTTTATGGCCAGCTATTATTACGGATTCATGATTTTCGCGAATTATTTCTTGAATGAGTTCTGGTTTAGGAACATTGATCTCGTTTAAGCATATGTTAACTGTGATATCTGTGTAGTTAAAGATTTTTCTAAGAATGTTTTTTATCGCGAACCAATTTAATTTATCAAATCCGCTTCCTAATTTGGAAATTGAAAAAGATTTTATACGTTTTGCTTGTAATATATCGCGAAGGATAACTAGTGTGTTATGTATTCTTTCTGTCGTTGATTTTTCGTAGTATTTCTTTTGTGTTATTAGACTGAAGATAAATTTTTTATTATTGGGTGTTATGATCACGCTATTTATTTCTGGATTTTGAGATTTTAGAAAATTTGTATCTAGAATTCCGATATCAATTAATTGTTTAGCAACTCCTTTTCTTATGACGCAATCGGCTGACATGCAGTGTACGTAGTTATCTTTTCTCATGAGAATATCGTCGTTTGTTTCTTTTATATTGGTTGCTATTGGTGTCGGGTCTGTGTGACTGAAATGTGGAATCGGGTTTTTAGGTGGGTTTTCTCGTAACATAGGGTTTGAAATGGTGGGTTTTGTTCTGGTATCGGATTTTGAGGTAGTAGATTTAGAGGTGGATTTTGTTGTTCTTCGTCTAGATTGGTTTCTTCGATATTATGTAACTGTTGGTTTTCGTTAAATGGGAGCACATTATTTTCGGGGATATTGTCCGTATAGTTATTCTCGAGGTTTCTCGGTACGTCTGAGTAGTCAAGTTGTATGGGATTCTCGTTATTCGAGTTTGAGTTTGTAATGTTATCTTCTGGATTTTGTACAGTTATTGGGATTGGTTTGAAATCGCAAATAGTTATTTTTATATGAGAATTTTGGAAAATGAACTAAATCATTGATCGAACGGTTTTCCAGTTAAGTTTGTCTAGTCCGCAACCGATTTTCGGGATCGATATTGACTGTACGTTTTCTAATTCTAATTGTCGTCTGAGTTTACATAAAATTTCGTACATAGTTTTATACGTTGACTTGCCGTCGAATTCAGCTTTGGTGATAAGATTATATACTTTGATATTATTGTATGGTGTTACTATGATGTCACCTACTTGGGGGCTCTTTGATTCTAACACGTCGCGATTTATAATGTTGCGTTCAATCATTTCTTGTGCTATACCATGTCCGATTAAGCAGTCGGCTGGAATGCAATGTGCTATATTGTCGTCTTGTGTAAATAGGTCTTCAGTTGTTTCTATTATGAGTTCGTTTGTCGGGTCTGGTAAAATTTTTAGGAGTTCTCGAAATTGTTTATAGGATTGTTTATGATAAATTGATTTAGTGATTGGAGGGCTATTGTATTGTGGTGGAATGGTAACTCTGGGTATTCTTACTTGTTCTGCTCTGATAGTGTCTGCGTATGATTTTCTGGGATTAGGTTTAGGGATCTGTTGTTCACTGGAAGTCGGAATTATTTTTTTATCAGGGGGATCTTTGGAGTTCGATGTCCATGATTCGTTGCAGGTAGGAAGTTTTTGTTTGTAGTAAGGCACGTGGTCGTCGTCCGACGATTAGGAAGTAGGTAGTGGTGAGGGGGGTTTAGGCTTTCTTGGTCGTAGTTTGTATTTGTATGCGTGTGTGGGAGATTGCGCGCTTTTGCGTTCGCTGTACCCTGTTTTATTTTTATGTGTGCCACTTGAGTCTGAATTATCGCTCAGCTGATTTGAGATGAAGTTTGAATCGCGGTTTTGTTTTTGATTATTTTCAAATGAAGTTGGTGCCGAAGTGTTTATGAGTTTACGTGATTTTTTATTTACGGGCAGATTGTCTGGAGAGATATTGGTATACGTAGCGTTTCGTTTTTGGTAGGGATGGGCGATATATATCGATATATCGATATATCGATATTCTCACGCAAAAATATCGATATTTATCGTCGATATTCAGTGGTCCGATATATTGCCGTATCGATATCGTAGGTGCCGATATCGAATGTCGATATTGACAGCAATGTCGGAGTTGTGCCTAGTCTGCACACGCACTTTCACATCGGGTATATTCAGGGTCTTAGCCAATCACTGAATTTCCACAACAGAAGTGACTAATCAGTTGACAGATTTCTTGAATATTTTCAAATATATCCGATCTTGAAGTGCGTGTGCAACCCAGGCATAATGCCTACGACTTCATATCGATATATCGAAATATCGATACACCAATGTCCGATATTTAGGCGTATCGATATTTTGTACGTCGATACGTATCGATATGCAATATCGATATTTTTTTAAATATCGCCCATCCCTAGTTTTTGGTCGATTCTTTTAGATAGTGGTAAGTCGTCGATAGACATGTCAGTAGGTGAATCAATTGTCATTGGTCTAACAGATTTTGAAACATTGGTAGGATTCTTTGGCATTGGAAAACTGTCTGTTGTGTCGCCTGCGGATGGACCTTGTATCGAGTTATCTGAGAGGCTGTCCATTTCTGTATCGGTTAGTGAATTGATTTCTATATCTTCTTCTAGTGGATCTGGGTGAATTAGTTTCTTTGTAGGTATTTCGTCGTCTGTAGAACTGTCGGGTAATGAATAGTTTGTCAAAGGTATATTTTGAAAGTGTATTGTTTCTTTTATTGTTGGTAAGCAATCCATAGGAATTTGGTTGGGTTCGTCTTTTTCAGTATCTGAGTCGACGTCGTCTTCATATTTCTTCGTAGGAGCGGGGTTTGGTGAGTCATCTGTACTAGGTCGCGCGCGGGTTGGGAATTGATGAGCTTCTTTCTTTTGTTTTGCGCTTGGTTTTGATATGCTATCTGAACTAGAGTTTCGGTTACGTTTTGCATTTATTGGTAATAATTTATCGGTCTCTACAGGTGGATTGCGCGATAATGCATCTGCGTTACAATTGATTTGACCTTTCTTGTATACAACGTTATAGTCGTATTCTTCGAGTTTAAATCTCTATCTGAGTAATCGCGAGGTCGGATCTTTTACGCTGCTGACCCAGACAAGAGGTTTGTGATCGGTAACGAGTGTGAATTTATGTCCGTATAGATAGGGTCTGAAGTGATGGACTGAATATACGATTGCTAGTAATTCTTTTCCGATTACAGAGTAATTTAGTTCTGCTTTGTTTAGTGTGCGTGAGGTATAAGCTATCGGTAGGTCTTCTCCTATTTCGCCTTGACTGAGTACGGCGCCAATCGCGTATCTAGATGCGTCAGTTGTTAGTATGAATGGTTGATCGAATTTAGGATATTGTAGTATAGGAGATGTGCATATCGAGTCTCGTAAAGTTTCGAAAGCCATTTGATGTTCAGATGTCGAAAGGAATTTAACGTCTTTTTTCAGTAGTGTAGTTAGTGGTCTTGATATTTTTGAAAAGTTTTCGATAAAGCGTCTATAATAACCGATTAGACCGAGAAATTGTTTGATCTGTTTAACTGTTTTAGGAACTGGGTATGTTTTGACTGCTGTTATTTTCTTTGGGTCTGGTTTTACGCCGTTTTCTGTAATGATATGTCCTAAATAAGCAACTTCTTTACTTAGGAATTCGCATTTGGCTACTTGTAAACTCAAATTTGCTGATTGTAGTCGATTAGCTAGTTTTCCTAATTTAATTTCGTGTTCTTCAAGAGAGTGTGCATAGATAACGATGTCGTCTAAGTATACGAATGCTATGTTTCCTTCTAAACCGGATAAAACTTGGTCCATTAATCGTTGGAATGTTGCTGGAGCGTTCTTAAGTCCATATGGCATGTTATTAAATTCATAATGGCCGTGGGGGGTAGAAAATGCTGTTTTGTGTGCGTCAGTTGGGTCCATAGGGATTTGGTGGAAACCGGAAGCGAGATCGAAAGTTGAGAAGTAGTTAGCGTTTCCTAGTTGATCGAGTATATCGTTCATGTTTGGTAGAGGGTTCGCGTCACCTATAGTTTTTTCGTTTAGTTTTCTGGTTTTTTTGGGTACGACCCAAACGGGGTAGTTGTAAGGTGAGGATGATGGTTTAATAATATTTTGGTCTAATAAATCGGAAACTTGTTTTTGTATCTCGTCTTTGTGAACAGTAGGGTATCGGTATTGTTTTACATTGATCGGATTATCATCTGTCGTTAAAATTGAGTGTTTTGTTAAGGATGTGTTCGATAATGTGTCACCTGGTAGGAAAAATAGGTGATTAAATTCCGTTGTAAGAGCGAGTATAGATTCTTTTTCTTCATCGTTAAGATGGTCTAGGTGCATTGAGTTTTTAAGGACTGTTAATCTTTCGGAACGATTATTGTTATTATTATCGACGGGTGTATTGGTTTCGATCGCGTCGTTTATTGTCAGCACGTTTGGATTAGTTTGTGTATTTTGATTTTGATTGTTGGATTTGATATCGTAGATTTGAATTGAGATGTTCGTGTTGTTGAAAGTTGAGATTATTAAATGCAAGATTTTGTCCCATTTTTGTTTGCCTAGTTCATTGGATAGGTCAGGAATTGAGATTGATTTCGTGTTATTTGATTGTAGATGGTTTTTTAGAGAATTGAGTGTTTTAGTAACGATTGTATCATCTATGTCACTGGAATAAGTTTCCGTGATAATTAAGTGGTATATAACTTGCGAGCTGTTAGGGATTGTGTCTTTTATGATATCGCCGATTATATCATTTTTCGCGTAAGCAATTAGTTCGTACTCGTTTAGATTCATAGCTTTTAGTAATTCAACTGAGATTCCTCATAATATTTGAATTTTTTGTGGTATGAAATGAAGAATCGTGCCTGAACATTTTCGTATATCACCGTTAATTTTTGAAATTTGTAGAGTATCAGAACTTTTGGGGTCGAGTGTATTCAAAGGTTCGTTGACAGGTTCTAGGGTTACCGTCGGCACACTTATCTCAACAGCTGATTCGTTCGAGTTTATCGCGAGTATACATGCTTGACCGCTATTGTTTGTTACTAATTCTTTACCGCAGTGAATATTGGGACCTAAATTAATCGTGTCTACGTAACCTTGGTCAATTTCTGAATTTGAAACTTCGAGAGGAATTACTTGGGCAGTACGGCCTGGTATTGTAATGATAGTAGCAATTTGTCGATTTTGTCTTTCGAGTTTGAAGGGAATCACCGTATCTGTCAAAGTTAATGTATTATTTTTGTAGGAAATTACAGCTTTTTCTTTATATAACAAGGGTTGTCCGATAATACCGTCTTGAGCTATTGGGAAATTTTCGCGGACAATTTGGAATTCGTGTTCTTTATTGTTAATTTGTAATTTAGTTTCCGCTAAGGTAGTGGTGAATACGTCTGTTATTTCGGTCATTTTTCGCATTTTACTTTTGTCGCATTCAGTATCTTCTTTTAGGGAATTTATTTTAACGATGTTTATGTCTGCACCGGTGTCTACTATAAATTTTGATTTTGATTCTAATTCTTTTACATCAATTTCGATGACTGGCAATTTTCCATTTACTGGTTCTGATTCTGTTTCAAAGATGTGGTTTAATGAGTCGTTGAACGCGGCTGAGTTTATTCTGGGTCCGTCGGCACGTTCTCCCGGCGGACGTTGTTCGAGTTTAAAGAACCCTGAGTTTGTTGTCTCTGTGCGTTATTATAAGCGCGTTTTCGGCAGCTTTCGATCGTGTGACCTTGCCGTTTGCAATAATTACAGGATATGGAAGAATATTGTGTATTCTGTTGATTTGACTGTTGTGATTGGTTAGGTTGTTGATTTGACTGTTGGGGTTGGTTTTGGGACTGTTGTGGCTGATTTTGGGACTGTTGTTGTTGGTTATTGTAGGCTCGTTGTCTGCAATTTTCTACTGTGTGTCCCTGGCGTTTACAATGTGTGCAAAATGTTGGAGGGTATTGTGCGTTCGGTTGATTAGGTGGTCGCCTGTTTGGGGGTTGTGGTAGGTTATTGCGAGCGCGCTGTCTACAATTGTCTATTACATGGCCCTGGCGTTTACAATAGTTACAAAAATTTGAAGGGTTTGGTTGATTAGGTTGTCGAGGTTGGTTATTGTTTTGTGTATTTTGGGTTTTACGATTTAGGAATTCTCGTTCTTCTGTAAGGGCTATTCCGATTGCTTCTTCTAAAGTATTTGGGTGTGAACCGGCTACTCTAAATTCAATTTCTGGGATCAAGCCTCTAACAAAGCATTTGAGTACGTTGGTTTTGACTGCTGTTATCATTCCGGCAGCATCGTTTGTGCTTGAGTTATTGATAGCCTGTGTTGTGTTGTGTAATATATCTTCGACTCTCGCGCTATAATCTAAAACGAGTTGGTCGCGTTTTTGTTCGACATTATTCAACTCTGCTTGCCATTCAAAAATTGATTTTTTAGGTAAGAAAGCTCGTTTTAAGACTGTTAGGATTTCATCGATACTGTTATATTCTTTGCTTCCTAAGTAGGATTCAGCTGTTCCATAGATTTTAGTTCCAATCATTCGCGTTAAGACCGGACGTTGAGCTGGTTTAACGAGAGGTTTAGCATTTTCACAGCTCCTTATGAAGTTATTTATGTTGAGGTTTTGTCCATTAAAGTATGGGATTGTATCTCATATGTCTTTAAGAGACCAGTATGAGGTTTCTGTTTCGTTTTCGGGTGAAGTGGGCATTTTGCGAGTTTGTGAGTTAGATTATTTCGTTTGAGATATGTGTATATGCTTATTATAATTATAGATAACTTACAAGCTGGTGATGAGAATTGTGAAAATTTTCATTCTAATACGGATCTTAGTTGATTTTGGAGATGAAGTTGTTGTGTTGGGCTCCGTCAGATGTCGGATGTCGAAAAGTAGTCGAAAAGAGTATAGATGTCACGGCTCCGGAATCTGGATTTGTTGTAGCGAGATCGCTAATAGTTGGATTCAGATGAATCTTTGTGGGGCTAGGTGCCTTTGAGGATGTTGTCGAACTTCTTTTCTTTTAACAACTTTGATTTTATTGCTGGGTTGTTCTCTTCGATTTTGTAAAGGTGGTTGAAGAACTATGTGTTACGTTCTCACTTTGATATCTTGTAGATTTGGTATATCTAGTAGATTTAGTGGATTTAGTAGATTTTGTTGATTTTGTAGATTTTGTTGATTTAGTAGATTTTGTTGATTTAGTGATTTAGTAGATTTTGTGATTTGGTGGATTTTTTTGATTTAGTAGATTTTGTTGATTAGGTAGATTTTGCTGATTTAGTGGATTTGTTCTTTATGACTTGTCACAAAGATTTAGGGTGTGGTAGATCTTTCACGAAGAGTTGCACGTTCGGAAATTTGTAATCACTTGTATCACGTGTATGTAAAGATGTAGAATTCGCTTTTCGTCACTATAGAATCCGGTAATTAAGGAGTGTCGCTGCCACCATTCTTATGAATATGGAATGTGTGAGAGAGCTGCCACCATTGTTATGAATAAGGCTGTTGTTGTTGAAAGCCTGGTTATGAGTTTGGGTTCTTTGCCTTGCTTTTACATCTTACAGACAACCGGGAGTGACATGGGAATTTCGATGGATAGTGTGGATCAAACTTCGTATTTCACAAGTATGCGTAATGAGGGTTTATTATATAGTTTATTATTCAATACAGTATTCTGTTTTAGTGAAAACTAGATTTAATATGAAGGTTAGTCAACAGGAGTTGGTTCGAGAGAGTTTTATGAGAGTGCTCTGTTTAGCGGTTGTGATACAAGTTTTTAAGGCGACTGCTCTCGTTGATAATTCTGATCGAAGTGCCCGATGCAAGTGCAATGACAATAATTCGCTACTGATGAGCTGAATAATGAGATCATCTTTTCCATTGTCCCGGGCATGAGCGTGCTTATAGGTAGGGATGATGTTCTGGGAATGTAAGGATGGAAGCTCTTTTTGGTTAGAGACAGTGAGACTGGATGCATGCAGGATGTTATGTCTTCGGTCTTGATAGTGAGGGTATGAAGATGAGTATCGGGTAGGTATAGAGTAGGTATGGAATACGTAACAGTAGGAATTTCACCGTGATCACTGATTGTAATGCTCTTAAAGCTTCACGTACGAAGATAGATCTCACACCGCGAGTTCATAGGTGGTGGGCTTTTCTTCAAGCATATGAATTTGATGTTGTCTATCGAGAAGGCAAGCGAATGGCTCATGCCGATTTTCTTTCGCGAAACCCGGTATTAGTAAAACCGATAAGCCAAAGAATCGAACAGAAACAAGTAAATCTAGCTGAGATTTCAGACGATTGGCTACAGGCTGAACAACGGAAGGATGATAGTTTACGTGACATAGTTTCAAAATTACGGAGTAACCAAATTGACACAGACCTTGCAAATAGCTACCAACTGAGATCAGGAGTTCTATACAGAAAAATTCCACGTCAAAATCGTAGTCGATTTTTGCCTATAGTACCTGTGAGTTTCAGATGGTCAGTAATTAATAATGTTCATGAGTCGGTAATGCATCTTGGATGGGAAAAGACTTTGGAAAAAGTTTATCAACATTATTGGTTTCCTAATATGTCATAGTATGTCAGAAAGTTTGTTGAGAATCGCATAACTTGTAAATTGTCAAAATCTCACTCGGGCAAAATACAAACCGAACTTCATTCAATCCCGAAAGTCAGTGCCCCGTGGCACACTATCCATATAGACGCTACTGGGAAATTGAGTGGAAAAAGTAGTCTTAAAGAATATGTTTTTGTGTTTATCGATGCATTTACGAAGTTTGAACTTTTGCGACATGCCTCACGCATAGACGCACCTAGCGCAATTTCAACTCTGAAGCAATGTGTGAGTTTGTTTGGTAGTCCGTCTAGAATCATTGCAGATCAAGGTAGATGCTTTGCAAATGAGGACTTTAGAGAGTTTTGTGTGTCTCATAATATTAATCTGCATCTGATTGCAACGGGAACTAGCCGTGCTAATGGTCAGGTTGAACGTGTAATGAGTACACTTAAAAATATGCTGACAGCAGTAGAACTGAGTGATGACAAATCGTGGCGACAATCTCTCGGTGAAATACAGTTAGCGTTAAATTGTACGGCAAGTCGTACCACTAAATATAGTCCTTTAGAACTATTGATTGGTAAGGTCGCAAGACCTCTGTCTTTATCAGATATCGATGATCAAGATGAGGAACAAGTAAATATTTCTGAAATCAGAGAGCAGGCGACCGCTTCCATTGATAAAAACGCTATGGCAGATAAAGAAAGATTTGATAGTGGCAAATCGAAAGTTTGTAGATTCTCAGTAGGAGACTATGTTCTCATGGAAAATCATGAGCGAAATCGAACTAAGCTAGATGCTAAGTTTCGTGGGCCATATGAGGTGGTTGAAGTTTTACCTAATGATAGGTATTGTTTAAAGGCCATAAATGGCAATAGAACTTACAAGCATGCGCATGAACGTTTAAGATTGATTCCTGAAAGCGATGTTCCTATAGAGCTTGATCCTTATAATAATTGTAGTAGTGACCAAGTCAAAACTCTGGACGTCCTAGGACGTAATATCGACGTAACGACATTACGTCATTTACACGAAAAAAGTGACGTAGCAAATGACGCCATTAAGATGTCTTAATAACGTCTTTTCACGTGATTAGCACTTACTTAATGACGTACTTAGGACGTACTTAACGATGCGTGTAGGACTTACTCAATGACCTGCTTAGGACATACTTAACGAGGTGTGTAAGACTTGCTTAATGACGTGTTTAGGACCTATTTATGTATTATCGATTTCGGATAATAATCTAGTCATGGAATACGTCACAAAAGGACGTGCAAACGGACGTCAATAATGACATACTCGCAGGGCCGCAGCACCCGCTCAACCGATGTGCCTGTGACAGAGTAAGTGAACAAAATAAATTAAAAATGTTTTCTATTTTTTAAGGCATAATTTATTATTCGGGAACGGAGACGTTTTGTGTACATCAACGAACAACAATATGAAATATCGCTTACAATTACATTACAACTATCAGTACGTGCTCATTATTTAAATTATCGAGTTTTCGCGTTTGATAAGATAATTTTGGAAAACAACGAGTAATAACCACTTGTAATACCTCAATTGGGATACAATTGAACAACTACACTTACGACTACTACCAATCCTTCAAAAATACTAACCGAAAACGTTACATCAGCCGAACAACTCCTTCGTCTCGATAACACATAAATCTATTAGTAATATTATACCTTAAAACTCATACTTATCAAAAATCAGTACAATTGTGTAATGTCGAACGCTCTTATGATTAAATTAACGAACCGAACCAACGAATTCCAATCTTTTGAGGGAAGTAACTTTAACTACGTTAAACAGATATTTCCTTAAAAATGATTTCTATAAAAATATATTCTCTCGACATGACGCGACACACAATTTTTTACGTTATTTCGAGATCACAGTAGGACGGATAGATTATAAAACAAGTTTCGTACTTACACACAACAAAATACAACTCTTATAGTATTTATAAAAAGTGTTCATAACTTCACCTAACGTATCACATGTGAAATTACAGCACGCAGACTATTCCTCATCATATTATATAAAACGTGTGGGGCATTCTAAACAAATGTGATATTTTGGCAGCGCGATGCTGCATTTTGACCCCAAAAGTTATAAAGAGTGAGAACAGTTAGCCCTGCCATGCAGAACTTCGGAACTTTAAATATTCACAAACATCGATTGAATACTTCAAACTCTACACGCAATGCCGAAACGGAATAAAACATTTACTCGTCAAATCCTTCGTCTTAACACTATGTTAATCTATGAACAAGGCTTATTCAGTCTTATATCCAATAACGATAACAATTATCGAATTGTTGAATCGTGGATCATACTATCCTACCCTTCCTAAATTTAGTTTCTCGTGTTATAGATAATCATAAGTATATAACCGCTCGTCTCAACGGACGAGTTTCGACTGGCTTTGTGAATATTATGTCTTAGCCATAGTCCGGGAATATAATGTATATAGTATATGTAATGTACACGTATGTGCTCAAATGTCTCATGGTACTTCGTATATACCAATAAAAGTTAATGTATGGATCATTTTTTTTTAGGGCTTAGAAGCTACAAGGGCTTGAATTTTCGAAAAAAGCACCAAAAATAGGAATCGCGCTTTCCTTTGAACGTTAATATCTCCGGTTCCCTCAGTCGTGAAGACGTCAGCAAAAACGCATCTCAAAGCTTTTGAATTGTACTTTCGTGCTATTTTTGTTAAATCCATAGAATAAACAATTTTCTACTTGTTGTGAACAATTGAATTATTTAAACGCGGTCTTCGAGATGAATGCTCCCTTCGAAGATTCTGGAAAAAATTGGAGCGTGTTCCTTGATTCATTCTCTACAAAATCTGTAAATTTAAAAATGGAACTCTGATAGAAACTATATCTAAAAAGCGATTGATCCGCGCGAGACGCCGCGCGCGGCCGTGTACACTGGAGTGCTGGACCCGATACTTGTTCGCTTCACATGCAAATAATGTAGGAGGACATATTATACGTTTACATTCGTCAAATCTATTGATTTACTGAATTACTTTTCTCATTTCATACTGGCTACTCGACGTGAAACTACGGAAATATAAATATAGACGTATACACTAGACTGTTTAAAAAAAAACAAAGTTTTTTTTTTCACCTCCCATCGATGAGGCAACTGGAGGCGGACATAGCGAAGAATTTGCACCCAAGCAGGTGTTGGAATGATATTTTTTGGGCTGGCGCCGAGTATTTTCATTTTTTCCATTCATTTAACATGGGAATTTTTTTCTTCTCCGCTTTTCTTCGACTGCATCATTCAAAAAATGTCCAAAACTGCTATAATTTGGGGAACGTATGAAGGAATGTTACAAACATATTTCTATGTGAAGATGCATGGAAAAAAATACCCATGAGGACGAAAAGACGTTTATTTCAAATCATGTGAACCTTGCTTTGAAATTCTCGTGAAATTTCGCTTGAATCATATTTGAATATGACGATTGTTATTATTATTAATTATAAACATTAAACAATAATAATAATAATAATAATAATAATAATAACATTAAGGCGGTATTCTGGTCTAGGAATTAAAAAAAAAATCGATTTGTTTTTGTTGCATATTTTCGAAGTTTAGACCTTGGAAAATATGCCTGTGAAAGGATTTTTCGAAATTGAAATTATTTTCGGAGTTA
Organism: Tenthredo livida; assembly: GCA_963992785.1. Classification (NCBI taxonomy): domain Eukaryota; kingdom Metazoa; phylum Arthropoda; class Insecta; order Hymenoptera; family Tenthredinidae; genus Tenthredo; species Tenthredo livida. The sequence goes on along the minus strand of OZ023070.1, from coordinate 14,688,643 downwards.
CAGCTGTTTTTATGACGCGGCAACTAAACCGGTTAGCGATACAATAGCAGACCGTAGGCAATCTCCGGCTACCTGGATGTACCCTACGTCGTATGAATTCTTTTATTTTCAATACATACCTGAAACTGAGTACGAGGCAGAAATCGCTAATTGATAAAATGTAAGTATGGGTATAACACACCATTAAATGACTCAGACGGTCTGAAACTAGACTCCAAACTTTGAACTCGTTTTTCTCGCAACTACATTTTCTGACACGGTTGACATGATATCTCAAGTTCTAGAGGACCGTTCGGGTTGAAATTTTTTCCAGAGCTTTTTAACATATTCAAAATGTGTCCGACGAGAGGGTTTTAGAAAAAAACAATTTCACCATTTTTAAATAATTCCCAAACCCGAAAAAATGATGGGAAAAACAACCTTTTTTTTGGCAAATCGCTCTCGTCGAACGAAAATGACATCCTTACTCTTCAAGAATCCACGAAGGATTTGTGTTTCAGATCACCGAGGGCGTCGGAATCGTGTCAACCACGGGGCACCTTTTTTTTTGAGGCCCCACTTTGCCGGCCTGTCCTGTTTTTAATTTTGACTTTTTTTTACTTCTTTTTTTTTTCCTTGTATTGTTGAAATAGTAATAAAAAACTCATAAAAAAACCGATGGTAAAAATGTTCAAGGTTATTTATTTATTGCGCGTGGAAAAACACCTCAAATTTGGCCGTCTAGACCAGAATACCCCCTTAATAATACCTAAATAAATATTCAATTATTATCATAATTACTATTATTATTATCATCATTATTATTGTTATTATTAATAATGATAACAATCGTAATCTTAAAATATGATTCGAGCCAAAGTTCACGAGAATTTCAATGTAACGTTCATATGATTTGAAATAAACGTCTTTTTGTCCTTATGAGTATTTTTTTTTCATGCATCTTCACATAGAAATATGTTTGTAACATTCCTTCATACGTTCCCCAAATTATAGCAGTTTCGGACATTTTTTGAATGGTGCAGTCGAAGAATAGCGGAGAAGAAAAAAAATCCCATGTTAAATGAATGGAAAAAATGAAAATGCTTGGCGCCAGCCCAAAAAAAATCATTCCAACACATGCTTGGGTGCAGATTCTTCGCTATGTCCGCCTCCAGTTGCCTCATTGATGTGAGGTGAGGAAAAAAAAACGTTGTTTTTTTTGAAACGGTCTAGTATACACATTTTACTCAAATCGTGGTGATTACAACGTACTCTTCGATTCCATTCAATGGAATTCCTCACCGTATTATTCGATCAATTACGTACTGAATTATTGAATTGAAAATTACTTAATCATAAGCAGCCCCGTGTCTGGACCAAACAGCGCCTGGAGCGAGCTATTACGCTTCCCCCCCCCCCCCTGCCCCAGCTATTTATTTCCGTGATCACTTCGAACTTTAATTTATGCGAATTCTGTTATCAGGTCACTGTAATTCAGTGACTCGCATATTTGCGATTCCATAGAAATCGTTGCCAAACCCACCAAGCATTCTTGGGACATGGTTGATCGCAAATAATTTTCAATTATTTTCAATTTACTGAAACTACGTTCTCCGGAACCTACAGAGACTGGTAAAGTCAGAAAAATTCTCAAAGCAACAATCAAATTTGGAAAAATCGTTGTTACATCATTTTCCGTCAGATAGTTCAGTACCTTTGAAGGCGTAAGTTCCGAGGGCAAAAGTGTTCACAAATTTTTCGGCTCATCCCGGAGGTCTAGAGCGTCGATATCTGTGCTGTCGCCATCAGTAAGGAAAAGCTGTAGTTTCTTACATTGCTGCAACGTTTCTGAGCCGTCGCTATTCTTCAATTTTCCAATGTCGTATGGGAATTTGAAATTCTCATTGTGAGATCTCAGCAGTTCAAAGCGCTCTCGAATTGAAGATGTGGCCGTGTCAATGAGAAAATTAAAAAACTCTATTTTGGATTTCTGTTGTGGATCGGTAAGTGGCTCATCATTTACTTCATAATCAAAAATTTTTTTCTTTTGCCGCAAACGAACTGCAGTTACGGGTCGGAAACATGGTCCCACCTCTACCTCAATAGCCACGCCTTTGGCTTGCTCGATGACATTTAAAAAATTTTCGTCGGATGTATTCGCTGTGTGCATGACCTTGAGTGGCTGCGAGTTTCGACGTCAGCGCTCATAGTGGTAGGATACGGCGTTTTTTGTTGGAGAGCTATGCAGGGTCTTTATAGGTATACATTAGATTTCATGGGGATACATGTGCTGAGAATTCCCACAAGTTTCGAATAATTTATGGAGAATGGTAAAAACTAACGAGACTCCAAATGCAAAAAATCTGGAACTGATTAATAACATATTTTTTTCCATACCGTAGCGTAAAGTTCGTATTTTATTCCCGCTGAACTGGGAAAAAAGTACTACATTATTTCCCTAGATCTACTTTATTCCCGGTGTCAAGCGCATACGCGAGTCTCTCTCTGGCGCTCTTGACTGCATTGTGTATACATACACTGTACAGCTGTACGTATTTTGCTTCGCAAAGTTGTTCCTGGCTCTCAATAAAATTGATCGTCCATTTTATCGAGTTAAGCAAGATATTCTCGTAAAGAAAAGTAAGTAAAGTAGTATACATACTCCCTTCCTCTTATATTAGGTATTGTAACTTTCTGCATATGTTTCACTAGCAGAAGGCTAGTGAAATTATGCTAGTTCGCGTGAGTACTTTGTCACGGGTTATGATATTTGGAGCTCCTCTGGGAAAAGTTGAAAAAACCCTTAATTTACCCTAATACAGACTCGGATAGATTTTTCACTACCAGAGCTGCCTCCCTACGGATCTGGGATATGTCAAATTCGCCAGACAGCGATAGGTGCTATAGAGCTACCGTGCTATTGAATTTGACTCACCGATACCGTTTTGATCAGATCTGGGATATGTATCACTCACCAGACTAGGGTAGATGCTATAGAGCTACCGTGCTGGATGAGTTCAACGCACCGATACTGATATCTAGCTATCAATGTCTCTAAGTTTACTGAAAGAAAAAGAAATTAATAAACAAAATCAGTTAATAAGAAAATAGAACAAAAATCAGATTCCTGATAACTTCTTAAATGTTCATCAGAACATTTATTCTTTCATTCTATTCAAGATAATATGATGGAAAAACAATTTCCTATTTTACAAACTAATAAACAAAAATTTAACTAAAAGAAAATGCTGGATATAAATGATGCAAAGAATTGCTTGTCTTGAAAACCTAACCTAACTTAATATTACGCGCGCTGGCATTGATATGCCGGACTTTGTGATTAGTTTGCTTTTTTGTGAAATTGGATTTTATCTGAATGCTGCTTTAGCTATTACAAATTTTATTTGATTCTAATGGTATAGTCACCGCTTTGGTAGACTATCCTGAAATTTGAATTTATAAAAGAAATTGTGGCCGCTTTGGCTCTTGCGAAACTCAGAGTGAGGTTATATTGGTTATGAAGCTAAGTGAACGTATGAGACGGCAGGCCGCTATGGCACGAATCCGCTAGTGAGCAGTGAGACGGTCGCCTTTTATACTGGTGATGACGTCATACCTGGTATTCTACTATGTGTGTGTTCGCTTGCGCGCTACGGTGCTGCTCTATACAATGATATGTAGACGTATAGGTGTATAGCCTATTTGCCTATACTAAGGATACGTTACAGTATAGAACGACTAAAAAAGAAACAAAAAAAAAAGTTGAGGTTAGGTTGAGGTTAACACGAAATTGCCTAAAAATTCTCTCAATTATCTCCACGTTTGGATTAATTCTCATCGCTTCTTCCACAGGTGGCATAAATTCAATTTTCGAATCGTATCAACTATTTGTTGTATGTAGTGGCAAGTTCTATTATATGATCAAAGATGAATTCGTCAGATTCATCTGACGAAGAAGAATTTGATGCAGATGAGACAATTTCAACAAGAGATTTTGAAGCTGAGAGAAACCTAATCGTGCAAAATTTATTGCCCAGTAAATCACGAGCTCAATATGAATTGTCCTATGCACAATTTTTAAAATGGAAAGAAGACAACAAAGCAGTTGCAATTAATGAAGATGTTCTAATTGTGCATTTTGAAGAACTATCCAAAAAATGGAAACCATCGACTCTATGGAGTTATTGGTCAAAGTTGAGGACAATGTTGAATGTCAGACATGGAATTAATATTAATGATCAACTACTATTGAAGTCTTTTATAAAGTACGAATCCAAAGGATTTCGATCGAAAAAGTCACTTATCCTGAGCTGGTCGCAGATAAAACAGTTTTTGGACACTAGCGAAGACCACATCTACTTAGCAACAAAAGTATTTATAGTTTATTAAACACTGATAATAAGCCTGCTATTAATATTCATATTTATATTTGTATTTTTAAATTTTAGGTTATTCTCATTTTTGGTATCTTCGGTGCGTTAAGATGTCAGGAATTTATCAACATCAATACAACAGATGTGCGAAATACAAGGAATGTAGATAATACACATAATCAGTACATTGTGACGATCAAAGATACCAAGAATGATTATCCACGTCAATTCGTAATTGGAGATGAATAGTACAATAGAGTCAAGAAATATGTATTATTAAGGCCGAATGACATGGGAAGCAGTAGATTCTTTGTGAATTATCAGAAGGGAAAATGCATTCATCAATTTATTGGTAAAAATAAGATAGGTGAAATGCCAAAAATTATTGCTCTGTACTTGAATTTAAGTAATCCAGAGGGATATACTGGACATTGTTTTCGACGCAGTTCAGCAACTGCTGCTGCCAATGCTTACTTGGACTTCACTAAAATAAAACAACTTGGAGGTTGGCGTTCAGATGCCGTAGCTCAAGGCTACATAGAGAATTCATCTGCAAATAGAGAGGATATTTTCAATCATATCGCTAACCCAGTAAAAAGTAACTGTCCGACAACTTTAAGAGAACCATCAAATACCAAAGAAAATTCAAGTATAATTCGAGATGAAAATAGTAACTTAAATAATATTACTGACAATTTGATAGTGATGCCTTCGACTAGTAAACAGAAGCCAACTGAAATATCAAACTATACTAAAAATGACTTTTCTTCAACCGATGTACAAGAGCCACATGTCATTCCGCAGTCATCGTCACCTGACATTCGTCATACATTATAAGAATTAAATTGCAATGACAATAACAATAACTTCGAAAGACGCAACTCAAAAAAAAGAAAATTGGCTATAGATAATAATACAGATGATGAAGTTGTACACAAGTCATCATCTGTAACATTCGAAAACTGTGTAATACACCATTTAACGATCAATCATTGTTATACAAATGAAAAAAAATAGACTGGTTCATGATTTTTTTTATGATTTCACAAACTTTTCTCATGCCTATTTTTTATGAACCGCGAGTTTCACGACACAAGCCAAAGATAAGTGCATTAACGGATTTCATCCGAATTTTTTGTTTAGTTACGAACATTATTTTTAATCATAAAAATAAATGTTATCAGATTGTAAGGTTAGAATAAAAAAAACGAGTGCTTTAACGGATTGCATCCGGATTTTTGTTTAGTTACGAACAGTATTTTCAATCATCAAAAGAGAAGTTATCATATTTTAAGGTTAGAATAAGAAAAACAAGTGCTCAAACGGATTTCATCCGAATTTTAGTTTAGTTACGAACAGTATTTGAAATCATGAAAAGAGAGGTTATGAGATTTTGAGGTTAGAATAAAAAAAAACATGTATCTATATTTTGTCAAAAAATAATCAGTTTTGTAATAAACGATTTGATGAAGACAATTATCGGTCTTTTATGTATCCTGATCAATATTTGTCTGACGAACTTTACGCTGGGCATGAAAAAAAATGGTATATTGTACTCGTGAATAAAGCAGTCTATCGGCGCCTGCGTATTTGTCGCCCTCGCTTCGCTCGGGCGACAACTTACGCAGGCGCCTATAATAGACCACTTCATTCCCTCGGTGCATAATATACTATTGAGTTTCATAAATGAATTAAGTGCATCTTTCCTCCTATTTGTCATCGCAAATGACATCCAGCTGATGCAATAGCTGATCGCTCGGCATCTTTCGGTGTGTCTTTTGAAGTCTTAATCACACGAGAGTCATGCCCCCAAAAGGGAGAAAAAATGAAAAAAATAAAATACATGAAATACATACATATTTTTACGTGTCTGAAGAAACCACGTGTATTTGGTGAAACTGACACTGACAACTGCGACGATCGGCTGCTTTTCGTGTCATGTTGGTAGAAGGAGACGGGCTTCTTTCATTTATAGAAGTTAAATTATCATATAAGTCGCTCCCGGAGTTTTACCTGTGATTGTTATTTACTTTCTGTTATTTCCTAATAATTTCCAGAAGCCTGTGGATATTTGTAGCTCACACATTCTTTATCGTATTGAGGCCCTGCATAGTTATCCAACAAAAATTTCCACTTGTCGCCATTGGCAGCGCCACTTGTCTTCGTGCACACAGCGAATATTGCTGAAAATGATCTAAAATCTAAGAAAGAAGAAGGTCACAATCAGCCAGATGTAGTTCGGGACTTTGCAGCATTTTTGATATGACATTAACTTTTGACAAAATGTCATGCTAAATAATTATACTAGATATGAATTAAAAATCGGTGATTCGAGTAGCCAATCATTTGGCTTTGTGCTGTGTCAATTTATATCTATTTTCATCTAATAAAATGTCGACTAGAGCATCGTAAACTTCGCGTAGCTGGTAGCGCAAAGGTTTGATGGCATCAATGCGGCTTTCCCATCGGGTGGGGCTAACTGCTTTCACAGTTAATGCCGAAATATGTCTCTTCAGTGCGTCCCACCTACTTGTAGAACCAGAGAAGAGAACATAAACCTGCTGAACTATATCACAGAAACCAACAGTCTTTCCGGAAGCGGATGCAGCATCATTGGCGACAAGATTCGAAGAGTGGAAAGAACAGGGAACAAAAGTTGCACGCGGATTAATTTGTAGAATTCTACTTCGAACTCCCGCTCGTTTTCCCTTCATGTTCGCGCCATTATCGTATCCTTGTCCTCGCATGTCTCCGAAAGGTAAACCGAGATTTTTTAGTTCAGCCAAAATTGCTTCCGTTAGCCCTCCACCTGCGGTCACGAAAACAGGTAGAAAACCGAGAAAATGTTCTCGAATTTCAAACAGATTCGTTTCGCGTTAGACGCGATGAATCTTCTGACGATTGACATTTGTTCTTGCCGACTTTTATCGGGAGTGAAATGGAGGATTATTGAATAATACTTTGCAGCCAGAATCAATTGTATCAGATGTTCTCGTATTTTGTTTGAAATCAACAAAATTAATTCGTTATGTATTGTGTTGCTGAAGTAATGGTAACTAGTTTCACGAGCAGTTGAGCGACGCGAGTGTTCTCCTGTGGTTGTGTCAAATTTACCGAGCAGTTCAATCAACTTCAAGAAGTTTCCGTTATGACGGTCATACAGTGTACTAGATATTCCACGCAAAGCAAGAGATTGACTGCCAAGAAATTGCAGAACAGCAATTATACGTTTTAAAACTTCACGCCAATGTTTGATTTCACTTGCCATGACGCGTTCATGTTCAGCATCTATCGTTCTGCCTAGTTTCAATCGCGAATCAAATTCTTTCCATTGTTTTGTTATGAATAGAGTTAGAGCTGCTACCGATGTAATGAGTAGGGATCGTTGTTCTTAAGAATAAGATGAAGCTGTCGTTGAGTTCGTCCCTCGTTTTACACCTTAAGGGGACCAGTACAGCTTGGTTTAAGATATTTCAAGTACTCCAGAATCACTTTATTTGTCAACCAAAGTTTATTTTACATCAAAAAGAATATTTCTGCAAAAAACTGTGTCGTAAGGTTTCAGGCACACCGTTGATCCAATCCAGTGTTTCGACGTCTCAACTTCTTCAGACAGGAGTTCCACATCTTATGAACGCGGGGATCTGAAAAGAAAAACACATGTGAAAACTTACAGTCATTTATCTAAAATTTCCAAAATTTGAGCCACTAATTTGCAAATAACTTGGCCAAAATAGACACATTCAAAAATTCCCTCGTTCATATCATGAGGATTTGTCGCCCGAACAAAATGAGCCGTCAAAGACCCCAATCGGAGCAACGGTGCTCCTAAAACCTTACGACACAGCTCCAAAAACATAGTTCTGAGATAAACGAGTTTGAAGTTTTTGCAGAAAAATTGGTATATACTCCTCCGGAGGCTCATACATTAAAAAGTTTGTTGTACCAAAGTTGAATGAAATTTTTTTTTTTTTAATTTTCAATTTTCAAAAAGAATTTTTTTTTTATTGGAAATTTAATTTTCCCTTTTTCTTTTCTGCAAACTATTTTCTCAGAACTTTTTTTTCCCATGTATTTTTTTGTTCCATACATGCTTCTTTCTCTTACTCACTTCTTTAAAAAGCTCCAGCAGCATATGAGGGCCCTGCTGCATCCTCCGCAGACTCATTGCCTTGCCCAATACAACGCATCGCTAGTATGGATCGCCTATTGATTTCATACGCGCTTCGTGTATCATCAATCATAGGGCTACTTTTGAAGATTTTTAGCTGGACACAATTTTCACAAGAGATACCGTATGTTCCACCCAGTCCTCTCAAGCTAACTTCAGTCATAACTATCGACCCACCACATGTCTTGCAAGATAAATGCTCCCGCAGAGCACGGAATAGTGTTTCACGTGAAACAGCCTATAGCCAGCAGAATCGCTAGCCTCGTAGTCGCCACTGATTTTTCTATCCGAAGCTGTTGAAACATGAGTGCTCTGTCCATCAGCCGCTGTTTGCTTCTGCGGAAATGTTTTCGCCCTCTTCTTTGACCGGCCAATGCATCCTTTTGTGCCAACACCAGAACTCCTCTCTCTTCTTTTCATATTGAATATATTGGATATATTTTATATATTTCCTTTCTGTTTTATCAAAAAATCTGTGAACAAAAAGCAAAAAAACTTCGACCGCACACACAGTTCGGCAGAAGCTTAGTGTAGATATTACTATTTTGATTGAATACTTACTTTTAGGTTATAGTTTTCGAAGCACCAAGTCACAACGCCCGTACAACGATTACGCGCTATAGATATTAGGTAAATTTATAATTATTTAGTACTGAAAAGTACTGTTTTTATTTATTTATTTCAATTCTGAAACACTGGAAATCGAGCAGACGCTCACGCAACCTCGAAAAGTATTGCACAAGTAATGGCGATCATACACCATGTGATCAATATCGAAATCAAGCGCCAGCGCCACTTGCGCCAAATCGCGATAGCCAAATAACGAACTTTTGACCGTAACTTCTAAACCGTGACGATTTCGTCAAACTCGATTTTTTCACAGACGTAGAAGATCTTTAGGTAACATAAACTGCAAAAAACGAAAAACCAATTTTTTCGAAAATTCAAGCTGTACTGGTCCCCTTAAGGTAACCGGGATCTGGATGATGAGTGACTGATGTGAATAAGTATATTAACTGAATAACTGTTTATTGGTTTACAAGTCGTAAAGCTTAAGTGGTAAGTGATTCTGAGTTAATGATTAAGAGCGAGTCTGAGACTGACTGTCTTCTTCAATGATCTGAATGCAAGTGCTTTTAGCTCGAGTGCGAATATATAAAAATGGCTACCGATCTTAGTAGTGAGATCATCCTTTTCATTGTTCTCCCGGGCATGAGCGCATTGATGCAGGTGCAGTTTTATGGGTGCATAGGTAGGGATAGAGTTCTTGGAATGTAAGGGTGAGACTTCCTCTGATTAGAGGTGGCGAGACTGGATAGATGCAGGATGTTGTGTCTTGGGTATTGAGAGTGGTAGAGCATAGAGGAGTATGGAATAGGGTGGAATACGTAACACGCCCATCCTCGGGGGAAAAAAAATATTGCTCCTGTGAAGCAGGAGGAATTTTTTTTTTTTTTTTTTCGTAAAAATAGAAGTGTATATAATATATTTTAGGTATAAGGGTTGTATATTTACGATAGTAAATATACTAGGTATACGTTCACGTTAGTGGATGTATCTATGCGCATGGATCTACGATAGTAGATTCATCTACGCGTATATTCGCGCTAGCGAATATGCCTGGGTGTATATTCACGTTAGTGAATGTGTCAAGGTGTATGATTTGAGTTAAAATCAGAATAAAGTTAGAATTGCTTATTCGCAATAAGATCGGTTAGTTATAAATGTCTTATGCTGAGTTAGTGAATGTTTTATGTTGAATATACTTATTACAATGGTATGGTAGGTATACAATCAAATATTTGAATAATGGTTAAGTACATGTATTATCAGCATTGTAGGTATAATAGATGATATATATGAAGTTTTTATTTAATCACAATATTACATTTTTATGAGGTATAGAAAGATGTTTGAGCTGTCTGAGCGTCTTCTATGTTTAGTGAATGTGTGTATTACAGTGGTAAAGGTGTGTTTATGATATAGGTAAAATCGCTTATTGGCAATAAAATCGTTTATAAATGTCTTATTCATGTATAAAAGGATGTTTGAGCTGTCTGAGCAGCTTCTATGTTTAGTGTAGTTGGTGTAATTGGTGTAATTGGTGCACATGTGATGGCTGGAGGATTATTTTGCTCAGTAGAGTCTTGATTTCGGTTAGTGTTTCTGAATCTTTCAAATATTTTAAGTATTCGTTCAGCTGTTGCAAATTTTTGTGCTATATAAACTAGCGATACTGATCCGAATAGGGAGGAAATGTAGTAAAGCATGTTTTCGATACGGTTGTCGTTGTCTGTAGCTCTTTGATTTTGAGTTTATGTGTTTATTTTTGACCCATCTGAATAGTTTTAGTTAATTATTTATGTAGCTAGTTTTATTTTATTTATGTGTACGATTTTTGTTCTGTGGTCGTTAATTTCGATTTCCGCGTTAATGTCGTTAATTATACGAATTATTTTATAAGGACCTTTATAGTGATCGTCTAATTTCTTTTCAGTTTCATTTATTAAGTAGACATATTGACCTGGTTGAAAAATGTGTGCGTTTATGTGTTTATCGTATCTTATTTTTGATTTTGATTTCGCGTTATTAAGATTTTTTGTTGCGTCTTGTCTAGTTTCTTTCAAGCGAGTTATTATTTCTTGTAAGTATTCTTCGTATTTGTTAGAAATGTGTTTGTCTGAACGTATGTTTGATAATTGACGTGCGAGTGTTCCGAATATTAGTTCGTGTGGCGTGTAACCGGTGCCTTCGTGTACCGATGTGTTATATGAGAATATCGCGTATCGGATCCACTTGTCCCAGTTATTTTTATTGTTGATATAGTGCTTTAAGTATTCGATTAAGACCTGATGGCTGCGTTCGAGGGAACCGTTGGATTGAGGATGGTAGGCTGTGGTTTTCATTTGTTTAATTCTGAAGATTTTAGCCAATTGTTTCATAACAGGACTGAGGAAATTTGGGCCTTGATCTGTTAGGATTGATTCAGGCGCTCCGTAGCGGCAAATGAAATTTTCTGCAAATGCTTTAGCGATCGTTATTGCCGTCTGGTTTTTTAGCGGTATTGCCTCTAAATATTTAGTTAGATTATCTTGAATTGTAAGTAAGTATTTATTTTGTGAATTTGAGGTTGGTAAGGGACCGACAATGTCTAAGGATACTTTTTCAAAAGCGGTCGTTGGCGTATCTGTTATTACCATCGGGAGTTTAACTTTATTTCTCACGAGTTTTCGTCTTTGACAGCTTTCGCATGATTTTATAAATTTTTCTATATCGGTTTTCATGCTTGGCCAGAAGTATATTGCTGGGATTCGCTTAAAAGTTTTAGTTATTCCTTTATGGCCAGCTATTACGGATTCATGGTTTTCGCGAATTATATCTTGAATTAGTTCAGGTTTAGGAACGTTGATCTCGTTTAAGCAAATGTTAACTGTGATATCTGTGTAGTTAAAGACTTTTCTGATGGTGTTTTTTATTGCGAACCAATTTAATTTGTCAAATCCGCTTCCTAATTTGGAAATTGAAAAAGATTTTATGTGTTTTGTTTGTAGTATGTCGCGAAGGATAATTAGTGTGTTATATATTCCATCTATTGTTGATTTTTGGTAGTATTTCTTTTGTGTTACCAGGCTGAATATAAATTTCTTATTATTCGGTGTTATGATCACGCTATTTATTTCTGGATTTTGAGATTTTAGAAAATTTATATCTAGACTTCCGATGTCGATTAATTGTTTAGCAACTCCTTTCTTTATAACGCAGTCGGCTGACATGCAGTGTACATAGTTATCTTTTTTCATAAGGATATCGTCATTCGTTTCTTTGATATTAGTTGCCATTGGTGTTGGGTCTGTGTGACTGTAATGTGGAATCGGATCTTGAGGTAGTGGATTTATAGTTACATTTAGAGGTGGTTTTTGTTGTAATGTTGAATTTAGAGTTGGTGGATTTGGAAGTGGGTTTATAGGTAGATTTTCAGGTGGGTCTTGTTGTTCTCTGTCAAAATTAGTATCTTCGATATTTTGTAATTCTTGGTTTTCGTTAAGGAGGGGCACATTATCTATGGGGGTATTGTCTGTATGATTGTTCTCAAGGTTTTCCGGTACGTCTGAGTAGTCAAGTTGCATGGGATTCTCGTTATTTAAGTTAGGGTTTACAATGCTATCGTCTTCTGGATTTTGTATACTTAATGGGATTGGTTTGAAATCACAAATAGTTATTTTTATGTTGGAATTTTGGAAAATGAAATAAATCATTGATCGAACGGTTTTCCAGTTTAGTTTGTCAAGTCCGCAACCGATTTTTGGGATTGATATTGACTGTACGTTATCTGATTCTAATTGTCGTCTGAGTTTACACAAAATTTGGTACATAGTTTCGTACGTTGGCTTGCCTTTGAATTGAGCTTTGGTTATTAGGTTATATACGTTGTTATTGTCGTATGGTGTTACTATGATGTCACCTACTTGGGGGCTCTTTGATTCTAACACGTCGCGATTTATGATGTTGCGTTCAATCATTTCTTGTGCTATACCTTGTCCGATTAGGCAGTCGGTTGGAATGCAATGTGCTATATTGTCGTCTTGTGTAAATAGGTCTTCAGTTGTTTCTATTATGAGTTCGTTTGTCGGGTCTGGTAAAATTTTTAGGAGTTCTCGAAATTGTTTATAGGATGGTTTATGATAAATTGATTTAGTGATTGGAGGGCTATTGTATTGTGGTGGAATGGTAACTTTGGGTATTCTTACTTGTTCTGCTCTGATGGTGTCTGCGTATGATTTTCTGGAATTAGGTTTAGGGATCTGTTGTTCACTGGAAGTCGGAAGTATGTTTCTATCAGAGGAGTCTTTGGGGTTCGATGTCCATGATTCGTTGGAGGTAGGAAGTTTTTGTTTGTGATAAGGCGTTCTAGAGTTTGGGGTTCCCGATCCGCTCGAGGTAGGAAGTTTTTGTTTATAGTAAGGCACGTGGTCGTCGTCCGACGATGAGGAAGTAGGTAGTGGTGAGGGGGGTTTAGGCTTTCTTGGTCGTAGTTTGTATTTGTGTGCGTGTGTTGGGGATTGCGCGCTTTTACGTTCGCTATACTTTGTTTGATTTTTATGTGTCTCACTTGGGTCTGAATCATCGATAAGCTGGTTTGAGATATGGTTTGAATCGCGGTTTTGTTTTTGATTATTTTCAAATGAAGTTGGTGCGGAAGTGTTTATGGGTTTACGTGATTTTTTATTTACGGGTAGATTGTCTGGAGAGATATCGGTATATGTGGCGTTTCGTTTTTGGTCGATTCTTTTAGATAGTGGTAAGTCGTCGACAGACATGTCGGTAGGTGAATCAGTTGTCATTGGTCTAACAGATTTTGAAACATTGGTAGGATTCTTTGGCATTGGAAAACTGTCTGTTGTGTCGCCTGCGGATGGACCTTATATCGAGTTATCTGAGAGGCTGTCCATTTCTGTATCGGTTAGTGAATTGATTTCTATATCTTCTTCTAGTGGGTCTGGGTGAATTAGTTTCTTTGTAGGTATTTCGTCGTCTGTAGAACTGTCGGTTAATGAATAGTTTGTCAAAGGTATATTTTGAAAGTGTATTCTTTCTTTTATTGTTGGTAAACAATCCATAGGAATTTGGTTGGGTTCGTCTTTTTCAGTATCTGAGTCGACGTCGTCTTTGTATTTCTTTGTAGGAGCGGGGTTTGGTGAGTCATCTGTACTTTGTCGCGCGCGGGTTGGGAATTGGTGAGCTTCTTTCTTTTGTTTTGCGCTTGGTTTTGATATGCTATCTGAACTAGAGTTTCGGTTACGTTTTGCGTTTATTGGTAATAGTTTATCAGTTTCTACGGGTGGATTGCGCGATAATGCATCTGCGTTACAATTGATTTGACCTTTCTTGTATACAACGTTATAGTCGTATTCTTCGAGCTTAAATCTCCATCTGAGTAATCGCGAGGTTGGGTCTTTTACGCTACTGACCCAGACAAGAGGTTTGTGATCGATAACGAGTGTGAATTTATGTCCGTATAGATAGGGTCTGAAGTGATGGACTGAATATACAATTGCTAGTAATTCTTTTTCGATTACAGAGTAATTTAGTTCTGCTTTGTTTAGTGTGCGTGAGGTATAAGCTATCGGTAGGTCTTCTCCTATTTCGCCTTGGCTGAGTACGGCGCCAATCGCGTATCTAGATGCGTCAGTTGTTAGTATGAATGGTTGATCGAATTTAGGGTATTGTAGTATAGGAGATGTGCATATCGAGTCTCGTAAAGTTTCGAAAGCCATTTGGTGTTCAGATGTCCAAAGGAATTTGACGTCTTTTTTCAATAGTGTAGTTAGTGGTCTGGATATTTTTGAAAAGTTTTCGATGAAGCGTCTATAATAACCGATTAGGCCGAGAAATTGTTTGACCTGTTTAACTGTTTTAGGAACTGGATATGCTTTAACTGCTGTTATTTTCTTTGGGTCTGGTTTTACACCGTTTTCTGTAATGATATGACCTAAATAAGCAACTTCTTTTCTTAGGAATTCGCATTTGGCTACTTGTAAACTCAAATTTGCTGATCGTAGTCGATTAGCTAGTTTTCTGAATTTAATTTCATGTTCTTCAAGAGAGTGTGCATAGATAACGATGTCGTCTAAATATACGAATGCTATGTTTCCTTCTAAACCGGATAAAACTTGGTCCATTAATCTTTGGAATGTTGCAGGAGCGTTCGTAAGTCCATATGGCATGTTATTGAATTCGTAATGGCCGTGGGGGGTTGAAAATGCTGTTTTATGAGCGTCAGTTGGGTCCATAGGAATTTGGTGGAAACCTGAAGCAAGGTCAAAAGTCGAGAAATATTTCGCATTACCTAGTTGGTCGAGTATGTCGTTAATGTTTGGTAGGGGGTATGCGTCACCTATGGTCTTTTCGTTGAGTTTTCTGAAATCTATGACCATTCTCCATTTTTTATTGCCTCCTGCGTCTGGTTTTTTGGGTACAACCCAAACGGGGGAATTATAGGGTGAGGATGATGGTTTGATGATATTTTGGTCTAATAATTCGGAAACTTGTTTCTGTATCTCGTCTTTGTGGACAGTAGGGTATCGGTATTGTTTTACGTTAATTGGGTTATCGTCTGTCGTTGGGATTGAATGTTTAGCTAAGGATGTGTTTGATAGTGTGTCGCCTGGTAAAAAAAATAGGTGGTTGAATTCTGTTGTGAGAGCGAGTATAGATTCTTTTTCTTCGTCATTAAGATGGTCTAGATGCATTGAGTTTTTAAGGACTGTTAATCTTTCAGAACCATTATGATTATTATTATCGACTGGTGTATTGGGTATATTGGTTTCGGTCGTGTCGTTTATTGTCAGCACGTTTGGGTTAGTTTTTGTGTTTTGAGTTTGATTGTTAGATTTAATGTCATAGATTTGTATTGAGATATCGGAGTTGTTGAAAATTGATGTTATTAATTGTAAGATTTTGTCCCATTTCTGGCTACCTAGTTCGTTGGATAGGTCAGGAATTGAGATTGATTTTGTGTTATTAGATTCTAAACGTTTTTTTAGAGAATTGAGCGTTTTAGTAATGACTGTATCGTTTAGATCACTGGAATAGGTTTCCATGATAATTAAGTGGTATATAACTTGCGAGCTGTTAGGGATTGTGTCTTTTATGATATCGCCGATTATATCATTTTTCGCGTAAGCAATTAGCTCGTACTCGTTTAGGTTTAAAGCTTTTAGTAATTCAACTGAGATTCCTCGTAATATTTGAATTTTTTGTGGTATGAAATGAAGGATTGTGCCTGAACACTTTCGTATATCACCGGTAATTTTTGAAATTTGTACAGTACCAGATTGGTTTATGGAACTTTTGGGATCGAGTGTACTCGGAGATTCGTTGACAGGTTCTAGGGTTACCGTCAGCACGCTTATTTCAACAGCTGATTCGTTTGAGTTTATCGCGAGTATACATGCTTGACCGTTACTGTTTGTAACTAATGCCTTACCGCAGTGAATATTGGGACCTAAATTAATCGTATCTACATAGCCTTCGTTGATTTCTGAATTTGAGACTTTAAGAGGAATTACTTGAGCGGTACGACCTGGTATTATAATGAGAGTTGCGATGTGTGGTTTGTGTTTTTGGAGTTTGAAGGGAATTACAGTATCTGTCAAAGTTAATGTATTATTTTCATAGGAGATGGTAGCTTTTTCTTTATATAACAAGGGTTGTCCAATAATACCGTCTTGAGCTATTGGGAAATCTTCGCGGACGACGTGAAAATCGTGTTCTTTATTGTTAATTTTTAATTTAGTTTCCGCTAAAGTATTAGTAAATCCGTCTGTTATTCCTGTCATTTTCCGTATTTTGGTTCTGTCACATTCGGTTTCTTCTTTTAGGGAATTGATTTTAATGATGTTCAAATCCGCACCGGTGTCTATTATAAATTTAGATTTCGTTTTCAATTCTTTTGTATCGATTTCGGCAACTGGCAATGGTCCGTGTATTGCTTCTGATTCTGTTTCGAGGACGCGATTTATTGTGTTGTTGAACGCGGCTGAGCTTGTGTTGGGTCCGTCGGCACGTTCTCCCGGCGAACTGAGTTCGAGTTTAAAGGACTCTGATTTTGTTGTCTCTGTGCGTTATTATAGGCGCGTTTTCGGCAGTTTTCGATCGTGTGACCTTGCCGTTTGCAATAATTACAGGATATGGAAGAACATTGTGTGTTCTGTTGATTTGACTGTTGTGGTGGGTTAGGCTGTTGATTTGACTGTTGGGGTTGGTTTGGTTGTTGATTTGACCGTTGGGGTTGGTTTTGGGACTGCTGTTGTTGGGTATTGTAGGCACGTTGTCTGCAATTTTCTACTGTATGTCCTTGGCGCTTGCAATAGTTACAAAATGTTGGAGGATATTGTGTGTTTGGTTGATTAGGTGGTCGTCTGTTTGGAGGTTGTGTCAGGTTATTGCGGTCGCGCTGTCTACAATTATCTATTATATGGCCCTGGCGTTTACAGTAGTTACAAAAATTTGAAGGGTTTTGTTGATTAGGCTGTCGGGGCTGGTTATTGTCTTGTGTATTTCGAGCGTTGCGATTTAGAAATTCTTGCTCTTCTGTTAGAGCTGTTTCAATAGCTTCTGCTAAAGTATTTGGGTGTGAACCAGCTACTCTAAATTCAATTTCCGCAATCAAGCCTCTAACAAAGCATTTGAGTACATTGGTTTGGATTGCTGTTATCATGCCAGCAGCATCATCTGTGCTTGAGTTGTTAATAGCCTGTGTTGTGTTATGTAATATGTCTTCGACTCTCGCGCTATAATCTAAAACACGCTGGTCGCTTCTTTGTTTGACATTGTTCAACTCTGCTTGCCATTCAAAAATTGATTTTTTGGGTAAGAAAGCTCGTTTCAAGACTGTTAGGATTTCGTCAATACTATTATATTCTTTGCATCCTAGGTAGGATTCAGCTGTCCCATAGATTTTAGTTCTAATCATTCGCGTTAGGACTGGACGTTGAGCTGGCTCAACGAGAGGTTTTGCATTCTCACAGCTTCTTATGAAGTTATTTATATTTAGGTTTTGTCCATTAAAGTATGGGATTGTATCTAATATGTCTTTAAGGGGACCAGTACACCGACTTTTCGAGAAATTATCATAGTCCGAAATTAATTTATTCTATACCCAAAGTTCATTTCACATCAAAATATTTTTCTTTTTCCAAATCATGTGTCGTAAGGATTTTGGCAAACCGTTGGCCCAATTCAATCTCTTGACGTCTCATTTTCTCCGGTGAACCATTCCTCATCTTATGAATGTAGGGATTTTGAAATAAAAAATTATGTCATAAGTTATGATCAATTTACCAAATTTGCAAAAATTATTATCACTCATTTCTTAAATAACTTGGCCAAAACGAAAAATTTTCAAAATTCCTACATTCACATGATGAGGATTTGTTTTCTGAAGAAAATGAATCCAACATGACCTGAATCGGTCCAACGGTGCTCTAAAATCCTTACGACACATGATTTGGAAAAAGAAAAATATTTTGATGTGAAATGAACTTTGTTGATGAAATAAATTGATTTTGGACTATGATAATTTCTCGAAAAGTCGCTGTACTGGTCCCCTTAAGAGACCAGTATGAGGTTTCTGTATCCTCGGTTGAAGTTCCGGGCGGGGTAGGCATTTTGCGAGTTTGTGAGTTAGATTATTTCGTTTGAGATATGTGTATGTGCTTATTATAATTATAGATAACTTACAAGCTGATGATGAGAATTATGAAAATTTTCATTCTAATACGGATCTGACTAGGAGACGATCAGGCTTCCGGGTCATCGATCTTGACCAAACTTATAGGGGTGATTCCTCGAGCCAAAATAATAATTATCTGCTGAATAACTCTCCGGAATAGGCCTTTACTCTATCAATTTACCTAAATGTACAATAGAAATGAGCGTAACCCGGGTTTGGTAAATTGCCATGAAATAATTAGTTTTTGTGCTACGTTATGAGATTCTACATTGCACTGGATATTTATACATTGAATACAGTCATTATTGTACATCAAATAGTTGAAATTTAATATCCCAGCTATAAAGAATCACTTTATTCTGCGGCTATTGACACATTGCTTCTCGTCGGTTATCGCTCGTACAACATTCATTTCGTGAATTTGAAGACTTCTTCACACTCGAAAGATGTTGAATGCGTAGTCCGTCTTGATACTTCCACTGGCAGCATACAAGGTTCTGTAATTCGCCATAAAGCATCAATTTTATTGCAATATTATATTTATTATCTCAGAAGGCTATATTATATACTTATCTAATGAAATGGCATTATGTCACCATAAGTGAGGTTAAATTGTCCGGCCGATAAAACCATCATAGGCGACTGCCCGATTTGAAAAGATTCTGCTGCGAAAAAACATTTTCTAATGCGATTTGGCAACTACTCTTCACTATATATGACTCTCTATAATTATTCATTCTTGAATATTTTCACCAGCACTTACAGCTCCCGACTATATAGTACTCTACATATTTGACAAATCTCAATCAATCAGATCCTTCAATGGCCGAAACCCTATCGGGTAAGTAGCCTAATTTGACAGATCTCGATCGATAAACGATGACTCTGTAATGTTCAATAATGGCTTCGCGGTGTCTAACTGTTTTTTTCGGACTTTTTCGGATACAATCAATAAAATAATATTATATTATTTTTATAAGGGGTCATAATCATTAATATTATTATTTCGACTATCGGCATATGAAATACGACGAGAAATGGAGTCTTGTTTCCGAAAAAGTAAAAAAAAAAAAACAGTTAGCTACCGCGAAGCCATTATCTCAACAAATACTGACTTTCCATTGGTCCCGGTTTAGACAATTCGTATCAACAGCCAATGGAAATGCGACATTCCATCTGTTTGGGTTTCGGTTCACGATTCGAATTTACAACTCTTATTCTGTGCCTCTGCGACTATTGGATTGCCCTTCGGATCATTACGAATATTGTTAATTTATCGTTGTTAATTGGTTAAACTTATTATTATTATTGTTATTATTGTTGTTATTTTTTCATTGTTTTTGTTATTGTTGACTTTTTGTTGGTAATTTCTCGTATATCGAGAAAGATGGCTAGTGGGCCGAGCGCTGGCCCTTCAAATGAAGATTCGAATGAATCTTCAGGACAATTGCTCAGCGAAATTCTATACGCTTGCATTGAGATCCTTAAGCGTAAGGGAATTATCACCAAAAAAGTTGTAACAGATATTTCTGATGAAGCTTGGCTTTTGGGTGATGAGATGGCGAACTCATTAATTGAGATAGTTGAGGACCATGAGCTGGTCGAAGTAGAAGAATTGTTTCGGGAGGAGGAATCTGTGGAAGCTGTCTCTCAGGATTGCGGAAGTGTTGGAAGTCAAGAATGTAGTCAAGAAACATCTCTGTCAGGTAAAAATTTAGAATTCATTTCATCTATTTTCTGAATACAATGGAAATAGAAAACAATAATTAAACTAAAATTAATCGATAGACCCTAACTTAACTTAACGAACAGTAAAAAAAAAAAAAAAACGAATTAACAGACGCTAAATGTGTAAAAAAAATAATTAATGAATTAACTACTACTAATAAATAACTAATAAACTACTTCGAAATAAATAAATAAATGAATAAATGAATGAATGAATAAATAAATGAATGAATAAATAAATGAATAAATAAATAAATGAATAAACAAATAAATGAATGAATAAATAAATACATGTACTCTTAACTAACGATGAATAACTAAAATAATGTGAAACTGTTTTTTTCAATAGGATCATCTACATCGATCAGCCAGCCGATGTCAAGTGATTACGAGCCGGAAGAGAAGAAAGCTAAATATCAGACCGTTGACCTGGAAAAAAAAAATCAAAGTTGTAAATCTTGCTCGAGAACACCCCAAGTGGTCATTTAAAACTCTGAAAGCTAAGGGCGCTGCTTGTTTGACAAGAATGGATGAACTGTCGAGATGGAAGAAAGAAATTCTGAAAGGGGGGACACATTTTGATAAAAGCAGTGCAATAAAAAAATGGGCCTACAAAAGATTTTGTGAAGCTCGTCAAAAACATTTACCTGCCACCACTAGAAACATACAGGAGTGGGCTATGCAGGTTGCTATGCAGTACAGGTCTGAAGATTTTAATTTCACCGCCTCAACACCCTGGACGACTCGATTCAAACGAGAATTTCGCATTAGTCAGCGAAAAGTGACCAGACGTGTCAAATCTACGGAGAATCGATCGTTGGAGGAACTGCTACAGTCAGCGGAGCAATTTCAGACTGACTGCGTGAATTCGATCAGCGGAATTGATCCCAAGTATATATTAAATACAGATCAAATGGGCTGTGAGTACCGAACTGATGTGCATCGCACAATGGAGCACACTGGGCAAAAAAGTGTTGAGGTATATTTAGGCGATCTGAATAAAGTGACTCATACTTACACTGTCCAATACACCATTACTGCTGCTGGAAAACTGCTGCCAAAAGCGTTCATCTGTCTGCAAGAGCCCAAAGGCACATTCGGTCCCAGAGTCAGTCAACAGGTCGAGGCACTCACCAGTGAGTACAAAAATGTTCATGTGACTTGCTCTAAATCGGGAAAGATGACCACAGCTTTATTCGACTCCTACACGATCCACGTTCTGCAGCCGTATGTAGAAGGCAATAACTTTTGTCTCATAGTAGACAGCTGGGGTGGTCAATCCCATCAGAACTTGTTCAGAAAATTCGAGGATCAGTACGGGGAATCGACTTGTAATTTGAAAGTGATTCCACCTGGCTGCACACCATATTGTCAGCCTCTAGATGTATACTTCCACAGGCAAGCCAAAATTCTCATCAAGGAGCTTCAAAACAGCACGTACTTGTTACAAGAGCAACGGCAAATTAATAGTCGGGAAGATGCGATCAAAATTCAGTCCCTCGTGGTGAACCAACTCTGTGCTCCTATTTTCAATCAGATGATAGAGTACGCCTGGTTTGCCTCCAAGTTGATCCAAAACAGAGACATCTTCATGAATGTCAAGGAGGTGTGTTTTCCAGAAAAGCCCTTCAAAAGTAGGTGCAAGTGCGCGTTAGCTACAGGCGATTGCAGTGGAAAGTACGTTACTTTCATCAAGTGTTCTTGGTGTCGGGAATACTTGTGCTTCCACTGCTTTTACGAGTTGTATCATCCTCGTCAATGCACAAAATATTTCACGAACGTGTAAAAATCGACAATATAGTAATAATAATAATAACAATCACACAATAACAACAATAAGGTAATAATAACTGTCAGTGGCATGAATACATGGCGCCAAAAATAATCAGCACTTTTCAGAGCTACCAAGAACCTTTCACAAGAACGTATCAATCATAAGCCAATAGGTATTTCATTCTATCGGCCCCATGGTCTGCTGTCTCTTTTCTTCTCTATGTAATCATGAAGGTCGGAAGGAGACAGAAGACTGGTACCAACTTCATAACAGACAGAATCAAATACGCAGACTTGAGCGTACATTGAAAAAATCGATTCTACTGTAACATCATTAAACACGATGCAGCTACAGATTCACGCATCGATCTGGAAACAAAACTCCTAGTTGTTTATTAGTTTACCAATCTGTCGGTATTCAGAGCGTGATTCGACACGTACCATCAGCTTCTTCTTCCGTTTCATTTCTTCTTATTCTCTCGTTCTGTCGTTCTTCTTCAACTGAACTTTAGGCTCACATGTCATTGTTTTTATAACCAACACTTTCTTTTCTTGTTAAATATCAGCCTCGGATACGAGACCATGTACCACATAACCAACACTTTGTTTTGCATCTGGGAATATGACATAGAAGAGAAAATCCACACAAAAGTTGTATAGAGTGGCGTAAGTATGAGAGTCACGAGTAGATGGCGCTGACTTCGGCGAGATTTCGGCTGACTCCCGTACTCTATTCTTATATCTCTATGGCTAAACTAGCAGACGCGTGTTGTCATTTAAATCCAAATCACGGATCCAAATAAAGGAAATAAAATAAAGTACAAGCAATGATTATTACAAAATTTGAAGGTACGAAAACTAGTGAATACCCACTAAAAGCCCCTCAGGTGCGAAAACTTTACGCCAAGTACATTTAAGTGATAGCCACCAACAAAAATGTTTTGATAGGTTAATTATCTTAAATTCTACGATCTTGAGCTTTTGAGGTTATGCGAATCGACTGACGTGTAAAATTCATGGTGATAAATAAAATAACAATTGTGAACGGATAATTTTACGATTAGGTTTACCCCGCATGACACAAGACTGTTAGATGACTATAAGTGAGTATTACCTCTAAATTTTATTCACTCATACATTGTAGATTTGACTTATTTTCATTCATGAATGCAATTATCGGAGGAAACGGTTTTTTGAGGAAGCTATCCCGATATTTTTCAACTTCAACATTTTTTCTTGAATAAAACTAACTTTCTAAAATAATAAATATAATATTGCAATAAAATTGATGCTTTATGGCGAATTACAGAACCTTGTATGCTGCCAGTGGAAGTATCAACACTGACTACGCATTCAACATCTTTCGAGTGGGAAGAAGTCTTCAAATTCACGAAATGAATGTTGTACGAGCGATAACCGACGAGAAGCAATGTGTCAATAGCCGCAGAATAAAGTGATTTTTTATAGCTGGGATCCTCAATTTCAACTATTTGATGTACATTAATGACTGTATTCAATGTATAAATATCAAGTGCAATGTAGAATCTCATAACGCAGCACAAAAACTAATTATTTCATGGCAATTTGCCAAACCCAGGTTACGCTGATTTCTATTGTACATTTAGGTGAATTGATCGAGTAAAGGCCTATTCCGGAGAGTTATTCAGCAGATAATTATTATTTTGGCTCGAGGAATCACCCCTATCAGTTTGGTCAAGATCGATGACCCGGAAGCCTGATCGTCTCCTAGTGAGTTGATTTTGGAGATGAAGTTGTTGTGTTGGGCTGCGTCAGATGTCGGATGTCGAGAAGTCGTCGAGAAGAGTATAGATGTCACGGCTCCGGAATCTGGATTTGTTGTAGCGAGATCGCTAATAGTTGGATTCAGATGAATCTTTGTGGGGCTAGGTGCCTTTGAGGATGTTGTCGAACCTCTTTTCTTTCAGCAACTTTGATTTCATTGCTGAGTTATTTTCTTCGATTTTGTAGAGGTAGTTGAAGAACTATGTGTCACGTTCTCACTTTGATATCTTGTAGATGTGGTAGATTTAGTAGATTTAGTGGATTTAGTAGATTTTGTTGATTTAGTAGATTTTGTTGATTTGGTAGATTTAGTGGATTTAGTAGATTTTGTTGATTTAGTAGATTTTGTTGATTTGGTAGATTTTGTTGATTTAGTAGATTTTGTTGATTTAGTAGATTTTGTTGATTCAGTAGATTTTGTTGATTTAGTTGATTTGTTCTTTATGACTTGTCACAAAGATTGAGAGTGTGGTGGGTTTTCCACGAAGAGTTGCACGTTCAGAAATTAGTAATCACTTGTATCACGTGTATGTAAAGATGTAGAATTCACTTATTTTGTCACTGTATATTCCGGTAAACGAGGTAGTTCCGCTGCCACCATTGTTATGAATAGAGTTAGAGCTGCTACCGATGTAATGAGTAGGGATCGTTGTTCTTAAGAATAAGATGAAGCTGTCGTTGAGTTCGTCCCTCGTTTTACACCTTAAGGTAACCGGGATCTGGATGATGAGTGACTGATGTGAATAAGTATATTAACTGAATAACTGTTTATTGGTTTACAAGTCGTAAAGCTTAAGTGGTAAGTGATTCTGAGTTAATGATTAAGAGCGAGTCTGAGACTGACTGTCTTCTTCAATGATCTGAATGCAAGTGCTTTTAGCTCGAGTGCGAATATATAAAAATGGCTACCGATCTTAGTAGTGAGATCATCCTTTTCATTGTTCTCCCGGGCATGAGCGCATTGATGCAGGTGCAGTTTTATGGGTGCATAGGTAGGGATAGAGTTCTTGGAATGTAAGGGTGAGACTTCCTCTGATTAGAGGTGGCGAGACTGGATAGATGCAGGATGTTGTGTCTTGGGTATTGAGAGTGGTAGAGCATAGAGGAGTATGGAATAGGGTGGAATACGTAACAGTCGGTAATCTATCTTGTCTTATATCGAAAGTATTTGTCACCAGAATCCTGTACCAAATTACGTCCGTCCCTATCAGGATTTCATCCCACAGATTACAACGCGTAGGAAATATTTCAACATCCCAAGTGGTGCTCGATCCGTCTTTATCAGTTTTTTAGTTGGCAGATATTCAACGTCAAATATATTTATTCTCTCACTCGGGTTTCTATACGTCCCTGTCAGCTTTCGAATCGGTACATTTTAAGGTGATTGAAATATTGCCACGAAATGCAAATATTCCAAAGTCCCACTCGGGTTTCTATACGTCCCTGTCAGGTTTCGAATCGGTACATTCCGAGGTAATTGAAATATTGCCACGAATATATGTCAGAGTCCCACGCAGGGCTCTATCCGTTCCTGTCGGGTTTCCATGTGATGTACATTACTTTAATATTTTCTCGTAAGCCGGCGATCACCGGGTTTGATATTCTCGCGAGTGCCACTTATAGGAGTTGGTGAGTATATATAGAGGCGGAAAATAACATTTATCAGCGTCGCCTAATTCCTGTATTGGTTACGTGTTATAAATATATATGTTGCCATTATATGTTGCGCCCCCTATAAAGCACTAGAAAAAATGAATGAATGTATTAAAAAAAAAAAATGAACAAATAAATTTAAAAAAACAAAAAAAATGAATGAATAAATTAAAAAAAAAAAAAAAATGAATGAATCAAGGGGGATAAAAACTGTTCCTACGTAATCATTGTAATTTGCAGATACTGTATCGTATTTTGTAATAATAAGCTTTAAAACCGTATACGCGCAAGGCATCGTACACTCCGTATCAGACCGTGAAAGAGGCGACTCGATATTTTTCTAAAAATCGCAGTGCAGTAACGCATAGAAATTCCAGTTCGGTTGCGGATAGCTCCGGATAGAGAGCGAACGCCGAACCCGGCGTTTCAGCAGGAAACGGAGTTTTGCCGGATAGAACCGGTTCGTCGGTTCCTATCCGGCGTTTTAAGTAAGGTAGGGTCTTCACCGAGTTTTTCCAAAACCTCGTTCCTCAGTGGGATAATTGTGTCAATCGTGTTTTCTGAGTTTGGCTCAATTGTTTCTTGACTGTGCACCGGCTGGTGTCCATAGGTATCCGAGGAATTTTTAGCAGCTGATGCGACGAGGTTTTCAGTGTTTATATTCTCTTTGTCAACTGATGACGACGTTCCTATGAACCAAGAGAACACGTGGTATGTACTGAATTGACTCATCTTTTGATTGAGTTCTGTCAGTCATAAACGGATCGGCATATGTCCCACCTTGAGGAAGGGCCCCGCCGTCCATAACCTCGATTTTTTTATTTTTTTTAAATTTATTTCCCTGCAAGAATGGGAGGGAAAAGGGGGGTAACTTACCAAGATTATTATTTTCGACGGTTTCATCGGTGTTTTCATTGTGTGAGGAAACCGACGCGTCCGAAGGGACGCTTCTGGATGTGTGACGCTGCAGTTTATCTTCGAGATATTTCAATCGCTTTAAGAGTTTCCTTCAACTTGTCTCGCTATCGTGAGAAGGATGTTTTCTTTTCTCGTGGTGGCCCATTTCGAGCGGATTGAAAGCGATATTTCTTACAAAAAACGGATTTTTTCGTGGCGATATCGAAAGCGTGTGAAGTCGCTACGCACAACGCGAAAACAATGAAATTCAAGATGGACACCGCGACGGCAGCACTTCCGCGCGGGAAAATTTTGAAACCCGTACTCTAAACGTTGTGAAGTTACTAGTCAACGGGGACTACTACATGTAATCTCGCAGAACGAGGCTCGAAATATAATTATTATAAATATATATAACAGTCAAATGCTTGGCTTGTGAATTTTCCTGACCATATTTCATTTGGCAAGTCATTCTACAAATCTCATGAACGTGACAGGAAATCTTCGCTTTATATTAAAAAAGAATGATAATAAATTGATTCCGTATATTCATCAAATCTTCATCGGACACTTTTTAACTTTTACAAACTGATAGGAGTTGCTTTTCATATTACTCTCGCTGGAACCTACGCGCCAGAAAGCCGGGCGGTAGTGGATTAAAACGTTAACAATTCCTGAACTATATATCAATTCGATTGAATAGAAAGACTTTTCAGAAAACTTATTTCGACCTCAATGAACAACTTTCTCACTCGAAATTTTCGGTTGCTCGAAATTCGTTCAACTTTCGAAGCGCTTGAAGATATCCATAACTGATTTTTCGCAATATCTCAGAAAAAAATCAATAACGTTCTTGTGAACCACAATATTGATCTTTTTATCTCCCATTTAATCCTGGGACACTATAATATATGATTCCTGCAAAGTTAGTTTGAAAATTCGGAAAATGAAGTAAGCTAGAGCAAGTTGAAGTGAAAAAAAACACGGGAATTTCGCCAAAATACGACAAAATACGTTTGCTGCAAATATTCCGAAAACGACAAAAGCTACAACTTTTTCTCGAGCGAAAAAAAGATGCGCAATCAAACTTCCTATAAGGATGTGAGTTTTAAAAATCAAAATTTGACATTTCCTCCAGACCCCCTACTTTGTATATCCAAGTATAGCGATCCGCACCCATTGTATCTGGTCAGATAACTGGCTTCAGCCGTCTGGGAATAAACGAAGAACCTAGTGTTTCTATTTCAAAATATTGGAAATCTCGAACCGTGTATGGAGCTTTTCACCCAACCAACGACCCGTATGCCTGATCATTCTATATTCGGTCGGCTATTTTTATTTTCTCTTTATATTTACTTATGAATATATTTCTGGTCAACGAACTGGAGAAAGTTACGTATTTTTTTTCAGTATCTTCAAGAATACTATGATAATCATTCTTTCGTTGCATTCTAGAGTAATATAAAGTGTCATTCTCGTAACCTAGACCATGAGCGTATATAAAACAGCAACTTTCCTCTTCATTTCCGAGAAAAATATGTGAACGAAAAAAATGGAATGAAAAATTCAGAAGTGTAGTATATAAAAGTGAAGCTCTTCTGAAAATATCACGAGTTTGGTAGCATTTCAGTTTGGCATCTACTGAAAAATAATGACACATATTTTTCTATACTATATCCCGGAAGCAAATACGCCGATTATCCGAGCTGATTGGGACTAGGGCTATTCCGGATAATCCATCCTATGGTAAATCAAAAGTGGGATTAAAATATAGAATCAAATTTTTATTGGTACGAAGGACGCACAATGTATTATAATATTACTTTGGCTGGAAATAGCTTATAATCGACTGTTGACGTGAACAGCTATATATATATATGTTTAGTTCCAATGATGCTTCAGGATGCTAAGAACCATATAATATGAGTCCGGATAATCGGATGTCTGTAAATCACTGCGGTATCCAGACAATCGGGATTCGGCTGTATATTGAAAAAGGGCGATATCCAACCGGTACCCCATTCGAAGATCCCCTATTGTATATGCTATACATTAGGGTGTGCCAAAAAAAACAAATATTCTTTTGTTTTCCATTTCGCATGAAAATATGTTCGTTTTAGGCCTGGCGCACAGACTTCTACGATACGACGATCCGAATACGCTACACGAACAGGCGCACACACGTACGTGGGCCAATCAGGGCTGTTCCTAGTGCATTCGGTGCGGACTGATCGTATCCGGCGAGCGTTCCACGATACGTCCGGCTGGAAGACCACCGCGCCAATGCGCGCGCAGAAAGGAACGTTTTTTCCAACGTTGCCGCGAACTATTCCGTAGTCTGAGCCGTGTGTGTACTGTTAGTAATCTTACAAGAACGAACGAGGGACTTTGAGAATTGCTTCTAAAAAGGTAAGTGTGAGAAATTTGAAAACACAATGATTACACTTTTTATTCACGAAAAAGTCACTCATCTAATTGAATATAAAAATCTTACAATACGTATAGAGAGTCGTAACATATGCATTATTTCATTTCAGTTGACATTTCATTACTCATTACATTTTGAATAAATGGTGAAATGTTTTCACATCCCGCATCTTTTGGTAATTAATAATAATAATAATAGTTTGGACATGGTTGCATTATTCATTACATAATTTTCTAATAAATAATGCCTTTCTCGATGACACATCCTCTTGATGAATTCGTTATTGAGGGAGGATTTCAATAAATTATTATAATTGATAAATCGTTACTATCATTACAACAGATAACTTGCAAATTATGTCATTGTAGTTATTCGATTTATAGATTAAAACGAACGCAATTTCAAAAAATTAGAAAACCAATGAATTTGGGCGATAGTTACGGGGACACGTGTATGAAATTTATATATCTGAAGCACTTATAGCCCTACATATACCCCTCGAAAGAAATTCAAGCCCCTTCTTGCTGATAGTTCCAAAAATTTCTGATGATCCTTCATCTCTGTCATCGTTTTCAAATAGCTATAAACGAGAAAGTCATGGACAATGACGAGGTTTTGGAGCTCGGAACTCTATGTATGATGCTTTTCTTGATCATACGTAGAAGAAGAGGACCCGATAGATGAAGGAATCGACGTTGGTGGGTGAGGCCAATAAATAGAAACCGAACAATTCTTGGGGATCACAGTAATTTATTCCAAGAGCTAAAAGCGGATGCAACGATGTTCTTCAAATATACCAGGATGGATGTTCCAACATTCAACGAGTTATTGAATATGGTTCACCCGTATTTAATAAAGAGGCATCCGAGGGCATTGAGTCCAGAATTACGGCTCGCAATCACGTTGAGGTATACAAAAAATATTTAACAACGCGCAATTTATAGTCGCGATTGGACAATACTATTGAGAAATCGAGGAAGAAGTATTCAAAAATTTAGAATCAAATATGTTGTAGATTTCCGATGTTTTCGAATTCTTATTCGAGATTCACATGAGACATTGGATAATATAAATGTTCGTATTACGAATGGAATTTCGGAAGAATTGTAAACTGGTTATATCAAGTCACCGGAAACTTGAAATCGACACTCGAACTAAATGAACCTCCCGGAACACCCTTACCGGAAAAAGAACCCTCAAATTTGAGAGGTAAATTCGCATCCCCAAAGTTTTGGGGGTTTACCATGAAAACTCAGGGTTAACCTTCAAATTTTACCCCCAAATACAGGGTAAACCCTGAGTTTTCATGGTAAACTCCCAAAACTTCGGGGTGCGAATCTACCCCTTAAATTTGAGGTTTTTTGTTTCTGTAAGGGCATTCTGTCGGTATCATCGTGTATTACTTTTTGGGATATAACTATATTAAATTCACATGTCGAGTGAGAACAATAGTGAAACATTTATTCCTCGATTTTGTTTCAGGTAGTTAGCTTCGGGTGATCAAATAATATCGATCGCACTCGCGTACAGAATTGGGGAATCGACAGCTAGGATGTTAATCAAAGAAGTTTGCGAAGTACTCGTGCGTGTTCTCCAACCGATTTTTCTGCAAAAGCCCACGGAAGAACAATGGAGAAATATTGCTAGTGGGTTTTTGGAGCAGTGGAACTTTCCCAATTGCGTTGGCGCAGTTGATGGCAAACACGTCCTTATACAAGCTCCTCCCAACTCTGGTGGTTTGTTTTTTAATTGCAAAAAAACTTTCAACATCGTCTTACTCACTGCGTGTGACCATAATTATAAGTTCACCGTCGTGCAAGTCGGAGATATGGGCAGTAATAGTGACGCCGGGATATTTGCGGATAGCCTAATTTCCAATCTGATAAAAGAACAACAACTCAATTTGCCAGTGGGTACTGCTAAGCTTCCGGGTAGTAACATACAGGCTCCTTACTTGTTTGTCGGTGACGACGCTTTTCCACTGTCTATGACAATGCTAAAACCATATCCCGGTCTTGGTTTGACCGAAACGAAAAAGATATTCAACTATCGACTATCCAGAGCCCGCAGAGTTATCGAAAATGCATTTGGAATTCTGACATCTCGATGGCGGGTTTTTCGAAAACCGATCGCGATGCATCCAGACTCCGTGGACAAAATAATTCTTTCGGCGATTTGTCTTCACAATTTTTTGAAGACTAGAGATGAAGCGTTAGTACCTGCAGAAAGAATATACTGTCCACCTAATTTCATCGATAGAGAAAACGGAATTGGAGTTCTGCAGTTAGGCAGGTGGCGCCAGGAGGAAGATTGTAATCTCCTACAGTTAGCACCTGAACTATTAAACAACATTCCCGCCAATGCTGTAGCATTGAGAAATTCCATAGCAGAATATTTCATGTCGCCAGAAGGAGCCGTACCGTGGCAATTCGACCACATCCGGTACAGAGCTGTCGTGGAAGATTAAATAATTAAGCTATTCTCAAAATCTGATTACTATTAGCGAATAAGTTCTAATGATATTTTGTATTTTATTAGAGTACCACATGCTATACGTATACATAATGAACTATTATAATTCTGAACGATAATGATAATGGGAAATGATAAGATATTGAGAATAATGAAGTATCATAATTTAATTAAATAATAAACGCTTATCGAGTACAATCCTTTATATTAAATACTAAAAGTATTGCATGGCAGAGATGTAACCCCACATAAGAAAAGTATCTGTTAGTTTCAACAAAAAAAAAAACGTCATGCAAAACATTTACACTTTTTTGAACGGCAGAGTACTATTTCTGCTCTAGTAGGACACTTTATCGTTATTCCAGTTTTTGTCCTCAGGTTCACTTCAAGTCATATTCTTTCCCGGTGCTCAATAAAATAGAAAGAAATATTACCTCACAATACTATGAGGTTGGAGTTCGTAACGTTAATGCAACAAAATATTCACCAAAAAATTCTCAAATTCAAGGCTCGAACGTTTCAAATGGATCAAGAACGGTGCATAATTCCTCAAATTGTGTGAAACATGTTAATCTTGCATATTTTACAATTCTAACAACATTTGAATCACGAAATATTGCATTTCTTTAACGAATATTCTGTTACATCAACGTTACGAACTTCAACCTCATACAATACTAGCTTCTTCCCCAATGTTATATTCACATTTTGATTCACCAAAACAACAACAGAAATAAGCGATCGTTCCAGAGTGAGCTCCACACGTTTATTGAAAAAAATTGATTTTTCTCCTTAAAATCTTGAAATGGCTTGGCGAATTTTGAGATTAGCTTTTTTTTTTAAACGTTTTCAATAGAAAATAAATCGGGTTTTTTGAGAAAACCTGTGCGGTTCTCCCTCAAACTGAAGTTACATCTCAGTCTTTTTGAAACAAAATTTCCAAGATACGAGCCTTCTTTTTCATTTTTTCATCCGCTGTCATGTTGGTTAGTTCTGAAGCAATTAAATTCCCGAATATTCGATCTGAAGTTGGATTTTTCTTAGACTCTACATGTCCAGGATTTTGTAATCTGTTTTGCATGGCTGTTGACAGGCTCATGAAAGATGCCTCAAGAGGATCAATTTTTTTTGTCTTTATACTATCCTTATTGAAACAACTCTTCGGTGTATCAAAGTTAGATGAACAAGAGGAACTAATAGGTGAAGCAGGTCCTGCACTCGAACTCGCTGATGCACTCGGCGATCCAAAATAATGATAATTTGATGTTGGTGTAGGTGTTCGCGATGCGTTAGGTGTTAGTAGAGTAGGTGTGGTTGATATCGGCCCACCCGAATATCTTCTTGCCACATTTGTGAGTCTGTCTTAAACAGGCGAGGTTAAAGATGTTGTGAATTCATCGTATACTGCGGGTGTTGCAAAAGTGACAGTAGAAGCTGTTTCTACAGCAGGCGATGTCAGACCAGGATTCGTAGTTTTGCAAGTTGTGTCACTTGAGGATAACACCGGTTTCGCAGTAATCGGACTTTGAGCCGGTATACTTACAGTCCCAGATAGCGAAGTGCCAGACCATGTTGAAAGGGGTCCAACTACGACAAGGGATATTGATTGTAAGTAAAATTGGTAACGCTGGAGCCAATGTAAGAATTGGCTTACCTTTTTCTTGCGGCGCAGTGAGTGATATATAAGAGTCTACACTTAGATCTGTTGTTGGCTCTGAACATAACTCTGGTGTCCCAGAAATTGTAGTCGGAGTTTCGAAAAATGAAGCTACTATTTGTGAAGCTGTAGATGTTGTCAACAAGGATCTGGTTGCAAGTGTTGTGTTGTCAGATGAAGTGGGTGTCGCAGAGGCTGCAGTTGGAATCATCAGCTCGGTGTATGTCCGCGCAGCATCATCTGACAAGAAAGAGAGCTCACTCACTGATCAGTAAGGTGGCATGAGCTGATATCCATAAAAGGACTTTTTTACAGGTACAGGTGTGTGAGAGAATGATACGTTCGTGTGACTCCTATAAAATATCAAAATTTTTTTGAAAATTTGAAAATTGGAATTTCAATTAAATTAGCAAGTTTATATTCTACAAATATGGATATTTAAATTATTGTAAGAATTTTATTTTTGTAGTTTTCGAAATACTGAAACGGAAATAGTAAGTGAAACAGCAGACTGAATAGTCCTACTTTCTTTTGTTCGGGCAATTCCCGATGAAAGACATTTGCTGATAGTAAGCAAACCCCCTCCGGTTCGTTGCGCAACTTCCGCTCTTCGTTTCGGCGGTGCGTTTTTTTTTTTCTCGTCGATAGCAATCTTTGAGCTTTGACCACCTCGCCGAGCAGTCAGGAGCTGAAATATTCATTCAATGTAGTGTTCATTTAAAAGTAACCAGAAAAATATATATCCATACCGTAAAGAGAAAATTGTTTAACAAAGTTACCTGATTGACCCAGCATTTGTCCAATTTGTTGCCAACAACTATCTTTTAATTGGGTATTTTTATAGTCCTTGGTGCGCATGTCGTATAAAATTGGGTACTTCGATACAAGGTCGATCAATAAGCCGTAATCCATCGATGATGATCCGTCGTCATCCTCTTGTATGTTTGGAGGAATATTTTCCTCCATACCTCTTGTGTCCATTCCAACAACTCTAATTTCAGTACATTATTACATGGGGCTATCCACCTCAATGCACCTAGTCTGCAAACCTCACCACCTTTGCTTTGATCTTTGATTTTTCATGTTATTATCCTGGATCTAATAGTACATGCAATCGCAGAGGTGGGCACCTCTAATTACTTTTTCAAAGATTATTCTTCTTATATATTCGTCGATAATTATTATCTTTCTGTCACAATTCGAAAAATCTGTACCCTATTTTCTTACCCTACAATATCAAACGGAGAAAGACGGATTTTGGTTCAAAAAAGGATGAAAAAAACAGAAGATTGAAAGTCATTGGCAAAAGTAATTAGCTGAATACTTTTCGTGATCACTTTCGATCTCCTGAATTTTTTCATATTTTTTTCGAACGAGAATTAGTGTCTTTCCGTCTGATACTGACAAAAAAAAACGGGCGTTCGCGCCTTGTATAAAGTTGGGAACCCCTTGGCTCCGCCTCGGGGACCTCAACTGTGTAAGCGCGCAATCGCCCGTTTTCGCTCTTGGTGCACAATGTACTATTACCTACCGATTCTATTTTACCTAATCAAAAATTTTGTTGAAAAAAACCGCTACTATGACCTAATGAATGCTACAATATTATCATGAAAAAAATCGGTCATCGAAATAAAGATACTAATTTTTCGAAATTCAAGCTATAAAGTCGGATAAAAGTAATTGTAGCGTTTCTTTCCGGAAAATTTCCAAATAGAATGAAGAAGAATTGAAGTAGGCAAATTTTTCATCTTACTTTTGACGTAGAATACAGAAGAAAATTCCTCTCTATATTTCTGAAAGCTCTTCTAATGGCCGGTTTCACCATGTCGAATAACTTTATTCATAGAATAAACTGAAAACAAAAGACTATTTTACATTGTATTTGCGACTTTTATTCGATGAATAGCGTTTATTCTATGAATAAAAAGTTATTCGACGTTAGTGAAACCGGCCATAAGTCATCAACAGAATTTTTGTGATTTTTTTCAGATTTTAGAAAGAAGTCCGCATTTTTCACCTAAAAAATGTATTTGAGGTTATGGGAGGTGAGGTTCATGAAATTAAGTTGAGGTTATGGATAATGAAATAATATTTTCGTTGCAGTGGGCGTAAAATCTGATTTTACAGCTTTTTCTATTCAGATAAAATCGAATTTTACGCCGACTGCATCGACAAATATCGTTCGCAGCACAGGCGTAAAATATACTATTTTTCTAGGTTATGAAAGTTTCAATTATATGGATTCGACTATGGAAGGTGGTGAGATGGTTATAGGTACTATGCAATAGCATCATTAACTTACCCTTTTAGAAGCGATTCTCAAAGTCCCTCGTTCGTTCTTGTAAGATTACTAACAGTACACACACGGCTCAGACTACGGAATAGTTCGCGGCAACGTTGGAAAACACGTTCCTTTCTGCGCGCGCATTGGCGCGGTGGTCTTCCAGCCGGACGTATCGTGGCACGCTCGCCGGATACGATCAGTCCTCACCGAATGCACTAGGAACAGCCCTGATTGGCCCACGTACGTGTGTGCGCCTGTTCGTGTAGCGTATTCGGATCGTCGTATCGTAAAAGTCTGTGCGCCAGGCTTTACATGTTTGAAGAACCCTCTCTAAAAATCAGCACAATTGAAAAAATGTTAGAGGTCGCTCAATGATTATAAAAAATTTGAAAATGGTGTAAAGATTTTTTGTTTCGTAGTTTTTTTCTCACTACGTCATTACTTTTTATGTTAAGAATTATGAATCTAACGAAAATTACAGCTCGATATAATTTATAGAAGTCGCTCAAGAATTTTCAAATTTTTAAAGGGATTACTTTTGGTGTTTTCGAGCGACAGTTAGATATACCCTACATAATACATATACATAATACATATAATTATTGAG
Source organism: Tenthredo livida (assembly GCA_963992785.1). NCBI lineage: Eukaryota > Metazoa > Arthropoda > Insecta > Hymenoptera > Tenthredinidae > Tenthredo > Tenthredo livida. The sequence goes on along the minus strand of OZ023070.1, from coordinate 14,652,584 downwards.
GCTTTATTTTTTTCCTACTTTTAGTTCACATGCTAATAAATAGAAAGATAACGCAAGACACGAGATAAAAGCATGAAGACAATTAATACCAGTATCTAAGGTTCGATTGACAAAAAAAATGGGCTTGCAAAAAAAAAACATAGTTCAATCCAAGGGGCTGTTCACTCCTGAAATCAGCTGTACACCCCGGTTTGAAATCAGTTGAAATCAGAAAAAAATCGCTCCGAAATCCCAAAAAATCATTGAGAAATCGCTTAAAATCAGCGGCAATTCTTCGAAATCCTCCGGAAATCACTGAAATTCAGCTGAAATTCTTCGAAATCACTTGGAAATAATCTAAAATTAGCAGAAATCATCCAGAATCACAAACGAAATCACATAAAAAATCAGTTGAAATCATATGAAATCATGCGAAATCAAATATGAAATCACGAAATCACGAAATCACTTGTACACTAAAAGTTTGAGTGAATAGCCCCTCGGTTTAATCATTTCCAAAGTATATAACCTGCTTCAATGACTTTCAACCGCGATTGATGGGATAGTAGCATCTATAAATGGCGTCTATGCCGCAGCTGATCATTCCAAACCTCGGCTGGCATCTCCAGGCGTCTCCGTAAGGAAAGAAGGAGAAGACGTCGAGCCAAATGGTACTCATATTTCCGGACACATACGACCTTCGACTCGCAGGATCATAACTTTATATTTTTGAATTACGCGTTTGTTTGAATAATTTTTAAATACACGACTGATATATTGTCGGATCGTATAACATTTCATTTCATCCTGACACCCGCTACTTTGTATATCCGGGGTGTGATGAACCTGTCGCGTTTAGGCAAACAATAGGACCTGTCATTCTTTTCACCGTTGGAGCAACACACGATGCACCTGTTCTTCTTATTCCTGTCCTACAGTTCTGAAAATTTCGGAGTCAAGTGCATTTGGGACCTCAGCTCCGCTGAGATACCTGAGGAAAAAAAAAATTCGGAGCATGGCATATACATTACTATGTGTATAGTACTGAAAAAAAAACGACTATTTTTTTTTTGATTCCAAGGACCCTTTCCAAAAATTAGCAGGATCAAAGAATTATTAGAGGTCACTCAAGAATTTTGAAAATCACGCGTCTAGATTTATCGGCCCAAGAGTATATCTATGCAAGATAATAAAGCACTTTATACTTTTACCCAAGCAAGTCAAATTATTTCTTTTCGTTATTCTATTCAATAATATGTAACAATAAACTTGCATCTGATGCGAGAAAAAAAAAAAGTTAGTCGATCGTTGGTATCGAACCCGAGACATCCCGATCAGTAGACTGATCCCCCACGGAAAAAATATATATGCCAAGATATATCCGCAGATATATCCTGAAATATATGCCAAGATATATATATCATATATATATATATTATATCCGACATATACATATTTTTGCCCCTTCATATATCCACTGGACCCTTATTCTAGAAACGTATCGCATTTATCGTGTGACATAGGGATACACGATACGGAGCGACACGTTCGGATAGTGGCGACAAGGGAACTTTGGGCACGAATAGAGCCAAAACTATTAACTGTTTCACTAACATCGAGTTACCAATGCAGCGCGCTCGCGTAGGGGCGTATTATGTGGGCGCTACCAGAAGGGTCCCAGTTAGTTGTAGGAATAATTTTTTTTTCCAACAATTTTTGACTTCTTCAATATCATAAATTTTGTAGCATGCAGAGAAATTTCATAAAATGTAACAAATTTAACAAAATATAATTTGAAAATAAAATAATTCAGTCATTTATGTTTACCAATTTCATATATTTTTCATTCTGAATAACAATTAATAAATAATAACATAATATAAGATAACATGTAATAAGCATCTGTAAGGTCTTTGCCCAGTGTGGGAGCGTTCGTGGACCTGAAATAATCGGTAAACCATGGCAGCAGTAAGAGTCGAGAAACGGGAAAGGGTGCGCCAGAAGAATGAGGGAATATATACAGGTAGTGTACTGATGCAACGGGTAGCGGTACTGGTTCGTCAACTAGATAAACAAAATAGCAATTCAGTCAATGATATAAACTGTTCAGGGCCTATCCCGATTTGCAACGGTCGGAACAGCTAGAGCCACGATAGATTTCTTCAACTTGGAACGCCCGGATTTTCCCAACTAGACGCTAGCCTAAGACTAGGAAACTCCAGTGATAGTTCTACCTGGGATAATCGTGTTGATTTTTTTTAATATTTAAAAATCGAAGGTTTCCTGCCTATACCTACTCATCATCATCGGCAGATAAGCGTGGCTCCAAGTATTCCGCTGGCCAGTTTTTGTTGTCTTCGTCATCATCATTTATTTCATTGGTATCCTCCTCACTTATATGATAAGTTATATCGTTGTAGTTGTTCCCGGTGGCTGACTTATCGAAAATGATCTTCAATGCGTCTTCTATCTTTTTCCCTACTACTTCGAAACCTTTTTGTAAAATTTTATTTTGCTTCGTTAAACAACCAACTATCTGCTCAAAAAAGTTGTTTGTCATAGCTGCGTAGGAGTCCATCGATGCAATATCAGCGGTGGTGGCCGGTGTATTGCCAGCTGCGAATTGAAAATGTTCAAATTCCAATAGTAAGTAAAGTTCCAAAGCAATGAATATTCTAAAACTCCGACTATGGCTAATAATCCTATACCTTTTGCAGGGGTGGATTGCGTCTGTTTAGATGGAACCACTGAAACATGAAATTATCGAATTTTTTTCATAAGCATTACCTTAAGGCATCTAGGTTGTGATTTTATTTCTTATTGCACACAACAGAGTGCTTGTAGTTTAACTGCTTTCACAAAAATGTATACATAGTATTGCAGGAAATGAACTCTTCTTCAAACCGTGTGATTAAAAAATCATTTTCTATACCATTTGAAATCACATGAATTTGGTGGAGCTGTCTTTCCAGTCAAGTCGACGAACAGTAATTGTTTGGGGTTGGTACTGGCAGTCGGCCTGTTGTTGCCGCCAGGCTTAGATGGTATAACTCTTTGTGGAACGGAACGGCTGGGAGAATGTAGGGGAGAGCTTATCGGAGAGTAATGAATGGAATGACGGGAAGAACTGGTAGGAGAGCAATGAACAAAATGACTCGGAGAATGTAACGGAGAGCGATAAGCATCACGATGGGGCGAACGGATCGGAGAGCGATCAGCAGAACGTCGAGGAGAGCGATGAGCAGAACGGCGAGGAGAGCGATTAGCATAACGATGGGGCGAACGGATCGGAGAGCGATTAGCAGAACGGCGAGGAGAGCGATTAGCAGAACGGCGAGGAGAGCGATAAGCATAACGATAGGGCGAACGGATCGGAAACCGATGATCAGAGCGGCGAGGAGAGCGATGAGCAGAGCGGCGAGGAGAGCGATTAGCAGAGCGGCAAGGAGAGCGATGAGCAGAGCGGCGAGGCGAGCGATGAGCAGAACGGCGAGGAGAGCGATTAGCAGAGCGGCGAGGAGAGCGATCAGCAGAGCGGCGAGGAGAACGATTAGCAGAGTGGCGAGGAGAGCGATTAGCAGAACGGCGAGGAGAGCGATTAGCAGAACGGCGAGGAGATCGATTAGCAGAGCGGCGAGGAGAGCGATGAGCAGAGCGGCGAGGAGAGCGATTAGCCGTTCCTTTGACTTTATTGTCTCCAACGGCCGACACGCGAGGAGAGCGATTGACCGTTTCTTTGACTTTATTGTCTCCAATGGCCAACACGCGAAAATCTAGGTCGGGTACCGGAGTGTTCCTCTTGCCCATCTTGAGCAATGTTCTCCTCTGCTGCGCACTCTTTACGAGATCATTCCACGTCTGGAAGAGGCATATCAATCGGTGTGATTAAACCATTTACACGTACTATAGCGATAGTAAGAGGGTAACCAGCCGGTATATCCACGGTAGCTGAAGGTATATTGAGCGTATATCACAAGCCGTCAGGGTTTTTTTTTTTTTTTTTTTTTTTACCTTGGTCCAGCCTCTCACATCTTTTGTTTCGCCTGTGGAATTTAATGTGCTGGCCAACCTTTTCCACAACTCGGCACAAATATTTGTGTCATTTAAAATGTTATTTGCTAAAAGTGGGTGTTTTTCCATGAATTCCACCAGGTGGTTCATCTGAGCCTGGTTGCTACGACTCTTCGTCTTCTTTGTGTCCCTGTGAATATATATATATTTTTTTTTTTTATACACATGAACGCAAAGTCCGATACCTACGTCACACGGGAGTGCAAAGGGCCATCCCAGACTTCCACAAATGATAAAATGACCAATTCCCTACATGCGAATCGCCATTTTAAGACGATATCACGAAATACAAAATGCGGCTGAGCATTTTTTAATTCTCTTAGCAATGCTTACCAAAAAAAATATTTAATAATAAATTTTTAACATCCTTACTGGTTTTCGGACATATCGATAGAGCTGATGTGAGTTCTGTATTGTGTTCGAATACCGTATTTTTCAGAGAATAATTATACGCGTGGTTGATTAAAACTCGTGATGATTGATAATATTAAAAATTAACCACATCAAACTTTTTTGTAGCGTAATGTTACGCACATATTGTTTTTATTAGATAGCGTTGGTTACAATTATGACCAGATTTTATAGAGTGGAATCTATAGGGCTTCGCAAAACAAAAGTGTTTAAAAATAATAATTATTATTATTAGAGCGTGCAATCCCCAGAAAGACCGAAAAAAACTGAAAGTGCATCAAATTCTCATATAGTGTGAATTAATAGGTATACGAACGATAGAGTCACTACTCAATGACAAATAATTTCTATTCGTCGATTAACTTTATTCACTGATTCATATTTCAAAATATTACAAAATATTTCAGGACATTACAGAAGATTCCAAGAGATTATACCAAAGCTTTCGAGATTCATAATAAATAAAGAATAATAATGGAATAAATTATATAATTATAAATTATAAAAATATTATGTATAGGGAATTCCACGTCCACGTCGTGGAAGACCAACAAACCCGAAACCCTCACTATTTTAGATTGACTGAATTATCATATATTATGCTTGTTAGGATTCAAAATGAACGAATTAATTTTTCCAATTTTTAATCTTTATCATTTTTTCACAATACGGAAAAAACAAGTTTGCCAGTGGGACCCGATTTGAAATTATCAAAAAAATCATACGCTCTTTGTGATGACCTAGAAACATTGTCCATCAAAAATCAAAGTGGAACTACGATCAACGACCGAGACGAAAAATTAATTGTTAAAAATTAATTGTTATCTGGGTTGGGTTTGCTGGTCTGACGTGGAATTCCCCATATACCGTGACAATCAGGTGAAACCGAATGGACCGATCACCCACCCGGCGGATAATTCGTATTTTTATGGGGTTAGCCACTCGTTGCGCTGAGAAATCCCTGGGGTGATTTGGCCGCGAGGTCGATGCAACAAAACACCCTAAGGATTCTCAGTGTAACAAGTGGCTATCCCCATAAAAATACGAATCATCCGCCGGGTGGGGGATCGCTCCATTCGGTTTCACCTGATTATCACGGTATATATATATAAAATTACATTATATTATTATTATAATATTTGATTTATATATAAATTACTTATTAATAAGCCGCACTCCGATTTTGGGAAGGTGATTTTCAAAGTCATTGAAAACTTTTTCATCTGACAATTCATCAAATTCCATCGCATTTTTTCGGTTGCATGTTACTCCGATTTCATCAATAATGCTCAATCCAGTTCCATATTTTCCGAATATTGATGTGATGCGTTCATCGGAATCATTGAGCGGTTCTATGGGGCCTACATTTCCTGTCCTGTTCATTTCTGAGGTATATTTTGCTTTTTTTTTTTTGCCGCGCTCTTTAGTGACCTCCACGTCTGAAATTGAACTTATATATACAGGGTGTCCTAGAACTAAGTACATAAAATGATAGGGGTAATAGAGGGGTGTAGAGCGATTTTTTAACCGGTCGTATCGTATCTCGCCAACGCGGATTCGGAGACCTCAAGTTCTTTGAGTTACTTTACTCGCGATACCCTCTATGACCCCTATCATTTTATGTACTCATTTCTGGGACACCCTGTATATCCAGAGAATCCAGCGATACTTTGCTGCTCCGATTTTATCACGAAGTCGCCGCTATACATTCCACAATAACATATGCTCTCACCTTAATCCAAGCAGCCACTTTTTTATTAGCAGGCCCAATGACATTTAATTTATCAGTAAGGTCCTTCCACATTTCTCTATATTTGTCGTGTCCTAAATAACCAAGTTCAGTTATATGTCCTTTTGCAAATTTTCGATGCGATTCCATGTACGAAAGTAGCTCCTCCAGTTGGTTCGTGCCAGCTCGATTCCGCGACATTGTCCAAAATTATATTTAATAATTTATTCAAAATTAACCTGATTCACTGTGCCAACTTTTTTTATAGCGTAATGTGCGGGATATCGACGATCCGAATTTCGATTTGTTCATAGATCAATTGTTTCTCAAATATTGTTTTTTAGATTACCTCTGTTCAATTATAAACTTTAGATTGCAAACGAGATTTTAAGTGATATTATTCAACATCGTGATAAAATTGACCTTCCGATTTGAATTATTAACAAACCTTTTTTGAGTCTCGTTCATTATACATATAATTTTTGATTTTGTTATTACTAGTTGTCCTTCTAACGTTTGTTTTGTGCATTGAGTGTTCGCTAATTGAATTAAGGTAAACTTTGGACCCATCTGTCACTACCCCTTTGATAATAAGTAAGAGAAAACGTGGTCTTATCACTGCGTATCTTGGGCGGCTCTTCTAGGGTGACGGCGTGACGCCGTGCGATCATCGGCGGATTTTCGTTATCATTTTCGTTTATTTTTTTTTTATCATGTTACACGTTGGTGGTATCATGGCGATAATTGAAGAAGACGAGGCGCATAATAGGCGCATGCTACTTCGTCAGCTTCGAATCCGCCGAAAGGAGATATGCGATACATCGAATCCCTTCGACATGGATTCTGAATACTTCAGAAAATTATATAGGTACGGTCATGGCCTTCCTCCATTAATTGGGGTGAGGGTTGAAATTAAAAGTCCAGAACGTAAACTGGGTGAAATCTCGAATTTCAACATTAGCGAAACGCAAGCCCAACAAGATTCACGAATAATCGAGACGCATGGGAGGTGTTCGATGAAATGCTATTTCAGAAGCATTATGAGGAGTAACTCTGTACTTCCCAATCAACACGAAATGGTGGATACACGTTTATTACACCACATTTACACCACCATCTACGCATATTAAACGTGATCAAACGTTATTAACGTTATTTACGTTATTTCGTGTCGGTTGAGTTATTGTTTCAAATGACTTGATGAAATTTGCACAATGTCTATGTTTTGAGATGGCAAACATGTATGTTAAATTTAAATCTGATTTGAAAATAGCAATAGATGGGCAGTTTTCAGTATCTCCTACCCTTAAATATAGACTGGCCGAAAAGCTAAAATGCTGCAACACTTATTTAGTGACTAATTTTGAAGAACAGAGACTGTCGACGTCGTTTATAAATACCTTGGGAGCTCATGAAAATTCTATCATACGAGATTTTGACCTTTATACATTTTGCGATTATTGAGATGTGACGTTAAAAATATTTTAATTTACACAGAATGCCTTGTGACGTAGTATTGAATCTGGTAGAACTTTCACGTGCGCATATTGAGCTGCACAATAACTCATCCATTCCAGTACACGTGCAAGTACTGTGCGCACTGAGATTTTTTGCCGAAGGTGGTTACCATAAGGGCGTGGGACAAGACCACCATCACCCTCTCAGCCAGTCGACTGTCAGCCGCTGCCTGAACAGGGTAACTGATGCCCTAGTAACTATTGCACCCAGATTCATACAACTTCCATCAACCAGAGAAGAACGGCAACACGTACAGCAACGGTACGAAATACGAATGTTGTAATTCATTCGGTGATTATAAAATTATGATGTGATTGAAAGCGATCACAGAGTTTTGAAACTGTCTTATCACGAGCATCTGTCATTACCAATGACACGCTTCACAATTAAATATATTTGCACAGGTTTCAACAGTATATCAATGTTCCTGGAATCTTGGGCTTGATAGATTGTTTCCTAGTATCATTTATCAGACCATGCGAGAATGAAGAGGCGTTTTATAACCACAAAGGATACCACGCGATGAATGTACAAGTTGTGCGTATATCAAATACTTGTCGGTTTAGTTTAGCTGCGAAATAATAGTCAGTCATCATTCCCACGCAATTTCTAGATTGCTGATGCAGATTACCGCACACGCAGTATACGTTGTTGTCCTGGGAGCAACAACGATAGATTTGTATGGGCATTTAGCTCAGCGAAGCTTCACTTGGAAGGGCTTAGACGAAACGGAGAAATAACACGCGCGGAAGGGCATTACTATATACTCGGTAAGATTGATATACAGCAAATCTTGAAAGTATACAGTCGACTGTGCGTGCGCCAGTTTTGCAATTTTCCCATGCAGGCTAACTACTCTGAACCAGCGCCGGCGACTTTTGTGTGGAAGGTGTGGAGATGTCCACACTCGAAATTCTCCCGACTAGTTGTGAAATTGAATTTTGCAAGTACGAAGAATATCAATTCTCTTTCGATCCCAAAAAATATGGGATTGCTCCCAAACACATCGATAAATTCATATCTAAAAACCCTGTTGGATGTTCAACGTTCGCAGTGAATGAATAAAAAACGAAAAAAATTTTTTCCACTTATCTTTTATACCAGTTCTCAAGGATAAGTTGATTCCAAGTCAGTTGGTACTGTCTATCGCATAAATATGTCCAAAAATCAAGAGCCCGCGGACCATAGGCATTGAAAATCGATTTACGTTACTGAAGTTATCCACTCCCCCTAACTCGTTTCATCCACCAGATCAAATAAATGTAACGGTGTCCACCTTGCAGGTGACAGCGGATACACCCCTTCGCCAGTACTTCTTACGCCAGTCCGAAATGCAATCGAAGGCTCCCCAGCTGCACGGTTCACAGCAGCGCATGTTTTAACGCGATGCAGAATCGAACAAACGTTTGGTCATCTCACTGCAGTGTGGCGATGCATCAAACGTGAGCGCAAATTATGTTATCGGGATCCCGTGAAAGTTGCGAGGTTCATAACAGCATCTGCAGTGTTGCATAACTTTCGTATCATGCGTGGGTGAGTGCAAAAGTATTAAAGGAATTGCTTTCGAAATGATCTTTTACTTTACCTTCGTTCTATATAGCGTTTTACCCGACGTGCAACTGGGGGACAATAACTTACCGGATGTAGCTAATGACAATCTGATCGATATGGGTTATCAAGCTGGAATAGCTGAGAGAAGCAGAATAATCGAAACCCATTACGCATGAACAATAGCAACGAAATTAATCAATCTTACAGCTCAACTGATATAGGTATTCGTTTTACGAAATAATACTAGTAGTAGATGCCAGCCATGGGGCGTCACAACAAATGACGTCACCAGGTCATTGACCCCGCGGAGTGGGGACTTGGCGTCAAAACAATGAGACCGTCCGATCCAAGATGGCGCCGCCCATGCACATTAAATCAACATGGCGGCCGTTTTTCAGAATTCAAGATGGCGGCTTTTTTTTTCCAAAATCCAATATGGCGCCCGTTTTCTGAATCCAACATGGCGGCCGTTTTTCAGAATTCAAGATGGCAACCTTTTTTTTCCAAAATCCAATATGGCGCCCGTTTTCTGAATCCAACATGGCGGCCGTTTTTCAGAATTCAAGATGGCGGCCTTTTTTTCCAAAATCCAATATGGCGCCCGTTTTCTGAATCCAACATGACGGTCGTTTTCACAAATTAAAGATGGCGACTGGTTTTTCAAAATCAAATATGGCTACCGTTTTGAAACTTATACCGATACCTGCTTCTCCGACGCCGACTCTTAAATAATGAATTATTACCCTATATATATATATAATAGCTGTGACTTATACCAGCTTTGCCGATGTCAGCTCTGAAATAGAAATAAATTCTTATCCGATATATATACTAGCTGAAATTGATAGAAAATGACAGGGTATATGCATGGATTGACACCAAAATTATTTCAATTTTTTATATTTTCCTAGTCGGTACAACAGTTTCTTATTTCATTAAATCTAGTTTCTACAGCAGGTACAACAGTTTTACAGTAGGTACAACAGAGCGCGCTGACCCGTTATTCGCGATCGCAAGACGAGATCGCACCCTCGCATCGATCTCCTACATCTAACGAATCGATTAATGGGAGTGCTATTCTCCTCATGATCCCGGTACAATCCTCCTGACGCTGTCTTGACCCATTCATTAATGAATGCCCCAGGATAGCGTCGGGAGAATCATACCGGTTTCATGAGGAAAATAGCACTCCAATTAATCGATTGGTAGATCACGGAGATCGATGCTTGGGTACTATCTAGTCTCACTATCCGAAATACGTATCAGATTCATACAAGACTAGTTTTCACACTCATCCCTTATATCCAACAGTCTAAACTACAGAGCGCGCTGACCCTGGGCTCGCATCACCCGCCATTCGCAATCACGTGACTGGAGCACATCCTCGCATCGGTCATCCGGAACGTACCAAGAAGATGAACCAGCCAGCCCTCCTCCGCGCCAACCCAGCACAAGTGTCCTGACGCCATCTTGACCTATTCATTAATGAATACCCCAGGATGGTGTCGGGACGCCTGTGCTGAGCTCGTGCGGAGGAAAGCCGGACGGTTCATCGTCTTGGCACAATGCGAATGACCGATGTTTGGACTTGCTCAAGTCTCGTGATTCGAATCGTGCGGGGATGAAACCCCAGGGTCAACGCGGGCTGACAGTTTATTACTCTCTCTCTCTCACACACACACACACCACTTAACAACGAAATCACGCCGACATACGCACACACACACTTCACTTATCAATTATAACACTCTGACGTATGTCGGCTATGATATAGGGTAAAAACAAACGCGTCAACTCGTTAAACACGACATCTAAATGGTCCCCGCAGATTTTCACGTCCCCCAAGTCCCTGTGTAGCGCAGCATTCGCTGCATAGGCCTCCTCGCACACCACGACACCGATCTGCTGCAGAGTGGGGGCCGTCATCTTTCTGGATCGCACGACGGAGGCAAACTGACGAACCAGCATCTCCTTGCATTTGTCGACATCCTTTACCACCAGGTCCAAGTGAGCGATGTACTGGTCTATACAGGTGGCTATATGACGCAGGCCGTCAAATGTAACCTTCTGCATCACAATTACGGGGGAATAGGTCTTTCGCGGCTTCTTCCATCCAGGTTCACCAGCGTTATCGTCCTCCTCCTCCTCCTCTTCGTACCCCTGCTGACTTTCTGCTGCGTCCGGATTGCTCGCATAGAAAGCAACTACTTTCGATCCGTGAGCCGTTGTTAGTCGGAAGGTACACCCGCCGGCTAGTGAGACGGTATCGCTCAGCAATGAGCTCATACTACCGGCGGGGCGCTCGCTTTTTTCGAAATACTTTTCGATATCCTCGAGCCTTCCAGCCAGATCCTCCCATGTTTCGACGCTGAGGGATACCCCGCTCGAGTAATTATTTAGGAATTTCACCACAGGCTCGAAGGTCCCATCTAAGCGTAGACGAAGACCGATGTTCACCTTCTTCGACCACGAACCGTTGAGCCCGTACGTCCTCGACAGTAGCAGGTTACGCTCGGATTTCTTCAGCGCTATGTCAAAAGTTTTCGACAACCGACTACACCCCTCTTTCAACGAGCCTTTTCTCGGTGTGGCCATAGTTCTGGACTGTTCGGTTGCAACTGAAAGCTCGGCACCCGATCTAGTCTTCACCGAGACCGAGCTACCCCACCATTCTGCACACCTCAATAAAAAAATACACACCACGTGACAATCGTACGACAGTCGCAGGCGGCATCGCGCAGCGGACTTCAAAGAAAATGTAACCTCATACAGCCACCGTGGTTTTTCTATAACCACGTAATCCGATGCGCAACGGACGTCGTTATCTTCCAGGTATCGTTAACACGCTCTTCGGTTTATCCCAACAATAAAGTCGTACCCCGACAGCGGTCACCCTCACCTTCCGTAAAGCGCTGATGGTGCATCACGCCACTCCAGCTGGCCTACATATTCGCGATGCACACACACACACACACACACACACACACGCACACACAATTATTCATAACAGCCCTAGCGATCCTTATGAAGGGAATAGAGCGAGATTCGCATTACAAACCAACAGTTCGTCGTGTCAAGAATCGTATATCGTCAGAAACAGAAAAGGTATGTCTTTACCACTCTATCTCTTGTTCAACCCCCACACCTCTCTAATTCTAAAATATTCTGAACAAAAAATGTTTAAACAATTCAGATGGATCATGGAAGAATCGCGGTACGCGCCCGAGTTGTGCAAATGAGGGGGGAGTTGAGGGAGAGGTTTCTAGCCAACGCTAGGGCACTCCTTCAACACCTCCGAGACACCGACGTGTCCCAGGAGTTCATAACGCAGACGTTTAACGTTCACTATGAACTCCTGGCCCACCTCAATAGACAGTGGGAGGTCAACGATTCCCTCGTTTACCAGAGAAATCCCGCTGTTCCTGCTGGAGCTGCGAACGGAGCTGCGAACGGAGCCGCGAACGGAGCCGCCAACGTCGTGCAGAGCGAGGAAATCACTTCAACCGTCGATGAAGTGATCACATCGGCGGAAGAAGACGATGACGATACCGTAATGTTCGACGATGGCGACGACGGTTTGGGGATTATTCACGAGGATGACGAAGAAGTCGAAGAAGAAGAAGAAGAAGAAGAAGAAGACGAAGAAGCAGCAGAAGAATTACAACAAGTCCCGAACCATCCGAATCACCCACCGTCACCACCACCTCCATCCCCTGCCTCAATACCGCCCTCCCCGGCCTCAATACCTCCCTCCCCGTCACCACCACCTTCCCCCCTGTTTATCACCCGCCGTTAATCCTATCATATTAATTTTAGAATAACCGTACATGTAATATATATATATATATATAGATTTAATCAAAAAACGTACACACTATAAATAATAATAATCGTAGGTATAATTTTTTACATCTAATATATATTCATTCATTCCAAAATATCGATTTAAGAAAAAAATGTATTAAATAAATATATACGTTCAAATATATATATCTATACTTCAATTGCTTGATACCACAATTAAATTTAGTAAATAATAATATTTAAAAAAAAAAATTTAAATTTCCAAATCTTAATAGATTTATTTTAATTTTTTGTTGAATATATATATATTTAAGCGGTGAGGTATTATATTTCTATTCATACACAGACACTCGTACGACTTGACGAGGTGTTAAAATTATTGCTCTATACTGCAGGATCCGGTATAGGTGTGTGTGTGTGTGTGTGTGTGTGTGTGTGTGTGTGTGTGTGTGTGTGTGTGTGTGATATCTCGGATGTAGTAAACTACACCAGCTATAAGAGCATATATATATTTACTTCGTCTCACACACACACACGCACGCACGCGGGAGGGAATATCATTCGCACACCATACGGATCCGATGTAAGTGTGTGTGTGTCATATCAGCGAGATCTATAAATTCAACAGCACCTGTGCAATTTGCTCACTTTGAGTATAAACAGGGTAAAAAAATGACAGATAACAAATTTGAACGCGAATTAACGGGGGCTAACCGGACGATTTACCGGAGCAGCGTGATTCGAACCGTTATACGCGATGTGTTGTATTACGCCAGGAGGTCCGCCCCTCGATTCGTCCGCGATTTTGACGATAATTGGTTTCTCGAGCTGGTCGACCTTCCGGCACCCGCGCTGCTCTTTCGCTTGAGAGGTCTTTTATGGTTTTGCGCCGTGCCGGATATCGGCCGTATGTACGATCAGCACGTGTTTGACCAGTCTTGGGAAAGTATGAAAATCGCTGTCGACGTGGTGCGCGAACGCGGTGCTCAGTCATACCCCGAAGTCACCAGGATGGTACGGGCGTACACGGATCACGAGGGTAAGTAACAACTCTGTTTTACAGACACTTTATCAACAGCTCGCTTCATAGTATCGCCCGGTGTTTTTTTTTCACACCAGACAACTCGACCAGCGAACCCGAGACGGAGTGGGTAAACGCAAAGGAGGATGAGTTCGATGACGAAGATCAACTTCTTTACGATGCTGCGAGTCGTTACGAGCTCGCCGCGCGGGAGGAAGAGGAAGAAGAGCTCGAATTGATAAGGGTGACGGAGCAAGCCGAGGCTGTCGTTAATACACCTTCTGTTGGGAGCGAAAAAACGACTACCCTCGCGGCACAGCAGCCACAGTGTCCCGATTCCGCCGGTGAGTACGAGCGAGCATGCATTTTTTTTCGAGACGTCTCGTGTAACCCGGTCTTTAACTCTTGGTTATCAGATCGACGCCGCCCCGCCTACGTCGGTGGTATCAACGAAGGTGCCGGTACATCGGGCATACAGTATGGTGGGGGTAAGAGAAAGAGAGCACCGTCTCCTGAAAATTCCTCGACAGACGATGAGATGGAGGTGGTGTTTTCCGACGAATCTTCCGGTGAGTACGCCAGAGTCCGCATTCTCCTTTTTTCCCCAATTCTCGATACGATTCGTGTAACCGGGACATTACTCTTGGTCGTCAGAGCGGCGCCGCGCTGTCTACGATGCATCGAAACGATCCGGAGGTAACAACGAAGACGCTTGTCTACAGCGGGGTGGAGGGAAGAGAGAGAGAGTCGCCGGCACGGTTGTGGACGATCACATTGCGCGTCCTCCGGGTGTTAGATTTCTGATTGTAGACGAGAGTCGTAAATATTATCGTAGATTCGCCGTAACGGGGAGCGTCTTTACGTTGAAAATCATTACGCCGCCGGAAACAGTCGACCCTGTTACCTGGCTCGAAGAAGCCGTCAGGGATATTCACAATTACGCCACGACCACCACCCCGGACTCTGTCGATGATGCCGCTAACGATTATATCGGATTCGGACTAGACACCCCCTCGTTTGCTCTGGGTACGGCCGGTTTGTCGTTTCGACCGGTTCGGGACTCTCACTACGAGGATCTCTGGCGACTAGTGTTCAGTCTCAGTCAAAGCGCCTCCGAATTTCGTTTGGACGACGCGTTCAGAATCACCGTTAACCGGGTCAGCGTTCCGGTGGGTCGCGGGCGAAAGAGCAGACCTCTCACCCACGAGGAGGTGAGCAAACGGTCGCTTCTCGAGGTCGAACGCGACAATCTTTGTCTACCGCGCTCTATAATTTCCGCTCGCGCCTACCTGAACAGAGAGGGTATCGGGGGTAATGACGCTGACCCCGCGCTTCGATGGTCCGACGTACGTCACGTGAAATCTAGACTTCAGAGGGAGGCTGCCCTGGCTTTGTGCAGAGAGGCGCGCGTAGAAGTCCCCCCAGAGGGCTGCGGTATGCGAGAGATCGTCAGATTTCAAGAATATCTGGCTCCTCTGGGTCTAGCCATCGCGATATACGATTTCAATACCTTTGGCCGCGGGGGTGAGGTCGTTTACAACGGGACGCGCGTACTAGCTGAGCGGGGTGAATACCCCAGCGCCAGATTGAACATACTCTACTTTCCTCGCGGCGGTCATTACAAGCCTATATTAAATCTTACCGCCGCAGCAGCCAACAGACGCTTCTGCCAGCCCTGCAACGTCGCCTATCGTTATACCGGCGATCACAGGTGCTCCAACAGATGTCCAGGGTGCAACACCGTTCCGCAGTGCGACAGAGCGGGGGTACGGATGCCGTGCGTTGCCTGCGGCCGGTGGTTCTTTGGGGCGGAATGTCTGCGGAGACATCGCGTCGCGGGGTCGTTCGATCCTCGCAGAAGCGTCTGCGATACCCTGCAGATGTGCAGTGGGTGCGGTCTGTTCGTCGATCGCACGAAAAGGGTTCACTCTTGCGGCAACGCGTACTGCAACACGTGCGGATCCGTGCAGTCGGTAAACCACGACTGTTACATGCAGCCTCTGAAGCCGCCCACCGGAAACCCGGAACATATATTCGTATTCTATGACTTTGAGACCCAGCAGTGCGCCCCGGTGGCCGGCAGCGGAGATGTCAATTTGCACGTGCCGAACCTGTGCGTGGTGCAGCAGACGTGCACCAACTGCATACACGAGCCCGATATAAGTACACCCTGTGCTAGTTGCGGTCTCGTGCGCGAGTTCGTATTCCGAGAGAACCCCGTTAAACAGCTGGTGGACTTTGTCACGCGGGACGTTCACCGGTTCAAAAAGATCTTCTGTATAGCGCATAACGCCAGCGGTTTCGATTCGCAATTCATACTGCGCTACCTGGTAGAAAATAACAGAGATCCGCCGCAGGTGATCCTGAACGGTACCAAGATCATACTGATGGAGACGGGTCACACGCGTTTCCTGGACTCTTTGGCCTACATGCCTATGGCTCTAGCCGCGCTACCCAAGGCATTCGGCCTACCTGTGGAATCGCGCAAGGGTATCTTTCCGCATCTGTTCAATACACCCGAGAATCGGGATTACATAGGTCCGTTGCCAGCCGCGGAATTCTACTCGCCCGACAGTATGAAGACCTCGGACAGGCAAGCTTTCTACAAATGGTACGAGGAGGCCACAGCCGGCGGGTACGTGTTCGATTTTAACCGCGAGCTAGTCGAATACTGTCGCAGCGACGTGGACATCCTTCGCCGAGCATGCGTCGCGTTTAGAGATATTTTTCTGAATTGCGGCGATGTTTGTCCGTTCTCGCGAAGCACCACCATAGCATCGGCCTGTTCCGTCGTGTTTCGACAGAATTTCCTCAGGCCCCGTACCATCGGAGTGCTACCGGCCGGCGGGTACAGGTTAGCCAACAATCAATCGGCGAAAGCGGTCAAATGGCTCGTTTGGATGGAGAGGGAGTTGGGGACGGAGGTGAGGCACGCCGGGCGAGGTCGCGAGTACAGGATTCCCGAGACGAGGCGGGTTGTCGACGGGTATTACACAGACGCGATGGACAGACGGTGGCAAGAGACCGGGGCAAAAACGGCACGCATGATCGAGCTCGGTTACAGGGTGACGGAGATGTGGGAATGCGCGTTCGACGAGATGATGGATACCGATCCTGAAATGCGCGATTACATCGAACAGCATCCGCTGGTCCTCTCCCGCGACTCGTTGAATCCTCGAGAGGCGTTTTTCGGAGGGCGTACAGGGAACACGAAGCGTTATCACGAGGCTGCCCCGGGGGAGGAGATCCGATACGTAGACGTATGCTCTCTGTACCCTTGGGTGTGCAAAACCGGTCGCTACCCTGTGGGTCACCCGCGAGTCTACGTAGGTGGGGAGTGCAAAGCGTTGACCGGTCCCTACAACACAGACATCTCCGGGCTCGAGGGTCTCGTGAAATGCGTGATCCTGCCACCCAGGAATCTCTATCATCCGGTGTTGCCGGTCCGGATGCGCGGAAAACTCATGTTTCCTCTGTGTCGCTCCTGCTGCGAGGCTTCTCTGCAGATCGATTGTCCGCACGAGTCGGAGGCCGATCGGTGGCTCACGGGTACCTGGGTGTCGGCCGAGCTGCAGAAAGCCGTGGCTGTCGGCTACAGCGTGATCGACGTGTCGGAGATCTGGCAATACGAGAGCACGGTGTACGATCCGGCCAGCGGTCAGGGGGGACTCTTTGCTCCCTACATAGACACTTTTCTGAAAATTAAGCAAGAAGCCAGCGGGTGGCCCGGCGAGTGCACCGACGAGGCGTCCCGCGACCGTTATCTCGCGGAGTACGAGCAGGTGGAGGGTATCAGGTTGCAGCGGGAGAAAATAACAAAGAACGCCGGCCTGCGTTCCGTATCCAAGCTCTGCCTGAACTCGTTCTGGGGTAAATTTGGCCAGCGCGAAAACCTCCCGCGTACCGAGGTGATCAGAGACCGTCAACGTCTGCTGGAACTGTTGACGGATCCCGAGAGCGAGGTGGTCGATATCTTGCCTGTGACGGAGCAAATACTCTACGCGCGGTGGATTAATACGGAGGAGAGCATCGTACCGTCTCCGCTGGCCAACGTTGTGTTGGCCGCCTACACCACTGCCCAGGCTCGCCTCAAGCTGTACAGCTATCTCGAGAGACTCGGGCGCCGGGTGTTGTATTACGATACGGACTCTGTTATTTACGTGAGGAGGAGCGGGGAGTGGGAGCCGGCTACGGGTAACTTTTTAGGCGATCTGACGGACGAGCTGGCGGAATACGGCGAGGGGAGTTACATAAAAGCCTTCGTTTCCGGCGGTCCGAAATTTTACGCGTACCTGGTACAAAAGGGGAATGGGGAGGTGGCCGAGGTTTGCAAAGTGAAGGGGGTCACTCTAAATTATCAGACTCGAATGAGGATAAATTTTGATTCGATCCGGGGCATGGTGGTCGAGGCTGACGAACCTATTCGCGTCGAGCGAAGAGCTATTCAGCGTACGGCGCTGCATCGGGTAGTCACCCGCAGCGTGAACAAGATATGCCGCCCCGTTCAAACGAAAAGACGCCTCTGCGACACGGGCTACGACACTCTTCCTTTCGGCTACAAATCGCACAACTGAATTACCGTGCATCTCGCTCTGCAGCTAGGTTTAGACTCTCTCTCTCTCTCTTTCTTTCTCTCAACGCTTATACTCTGTTATTCGACACGCGCGTAAACAGAGAGATAAACCTCGACTCGCCAGACTACCGGGGAACACAAGTGTGCGGCGGTTACTCATCGGCTCGGTAGGTCAGTAGTAGTAGTAGTAGTAGTAGTAGTAGTAGTAGCTGTAGTATTTGCTTATCAATCCGAGCGTAAAACGGCGGGTGCGGGGCGTGTGTGCGGCGGTCTGAGAAGCTGAGGTCGCCGCACGCCGCGAGGCAACCCCCCAGTAAGCTGATACGGGTTGCCTTTGCCGCTTTAGGAGCTGCTTCCCGGCCGGCGTCCCGTCTCTCTCTCTCTCGCTCTTAGCTGTTAAGTGAGAGAGACGGGGCGGACGCGCGCGCGCGCGCGCGTTACCAAAAGCTTTTTACGTAACGCGCGCACCCCGGGGGGCCCCACCGCGGTCAAGCCATCGCGACAGGGACTTTGACGCAAAACCGAGCACGCGTCGATGATTTTTTTTTTATATATTTAATTGCAGATTCGACGGAGCTGTGAGTCGCGAGGATGGACACGCGCTGGAAACATCCCTTTTCCGCCATCGTAGCCGGGCCTTCCGGTTGCGGTAAATCCAACTTTGTGAAAAACTTTCTGCAACACGCGAGCGAGATGTGCGACACGGAATTCGCGAGGGTGGTCTGGCACTACGCCGAATGGCAACCGTTGTACGGGGAATCGAGCTCCGTGGAATATCGAGAGGGTTTGCCGCAACCGGCCGACTACGACGCGGACGACCGGCCCAAACTGCTCGTCATCGACGATCTGATGCGCGAGTCGTCCAACGGCGTTGTCATCGATCTCTTCACCAAGGGATGCCACCACAAGAACATGAGCGTGTTCCTGATCACGCAGAATCTGTTTCACCAGGGACGCGGGCAGAGGGAGATCTCGCTGAACGCCAATTATATAGTTTTCTTCAAGAATCCGCGCGATCGCGCGCAGATACATCACCTGGCTCGTCAGGTGCACCCCGAGGACCCTCGCTTCCTGCAGGAGGCCTACAACGACGCCACAGCGCGCCCCCACGGCTATCTGCTTCTCGATCTGAAACAATCCACCCCGGAGAACTGCCGCTTTCGCACCGATATATTCCCCTCGGATTCGCGTCACTACGTTTACGTGCCTCGCAGAGATATAAAGGGTGGAGGATCGCACGCGGCGCCAGTCTTTCGTCTGTGATGTAACCCGGAGCTAGACGAGGAGCAGGAGGAAGAAGAGGTTCGGCGAACAGGTTCGGCTCTTCCAACGCCGCGATCTTGCACGCTATCTGTAAATCGGACCCAGCTCGGAGACGGGCTCTGCTGCGCACGGCCGACGACGCTCTGGTGAAAAACATTTGCGAGTGCGCTCTGAACACACTCAGGGGTAACGTGAGCCTGAGCGTCGATCGGAAGAGACGTTTGAGCAAGCACAGAAAAACTTTACGTCGCCTGGCCTGCAACACGGGCAGCTGGAAAAGTAAGAAGCGTTTGCTGCTTCAACGGGGTGGATTTCTACCCTTGCTACTGGCGCCGATTATCGGCGGGTGATAAAAAAAAATTGAGGAAATGGAGCGGGCCAAGAAAATGGTCCTGATACCGCAGGAGACAGCCGAACGTATCCAGCAGCGGCGACCCGATACGGATCCCGCGAGCCGTCTGGATAGCGAGATGCACGCTATTCTCAACGACCCGGGGAAAAACGATCGGGAAAAATGGAAGCTGTACCGACAGGTGCTGAGACGTTTCTTGTTTTTTGCCGCCGAGTCGCGAAAACCTTTGCAATTCTCTATACGAGGGGTGGGTGGCAAGGCTGCTGCTGCTGCTGGTGAAGAAGAAGAACAAGAAGAGATGGATGGGGTGACTGAGGGGAATGCAGCTGGTAACAGCGGTGTAGCTATACAGAATATCGTGCTGAGCGTGCCGGACAAGTTTCGGCGGAAAGCGGAGCTGTTGCTGAACTATTTGACCACCAACGGTCGCTCCGAGATCTCGTGGGACGACAAGGGGACGATAGCCATAAGGGGCGCTCAGATAGCCGGGACGAATATCATCGATCTGATAAACGACGCGGTACGCGAGAGAAAATCTATGCAGGCCAGGGGGAGGGAACAGTTCGCGAGGCTCCTTCACGCGATCAACACGCCTCAAGAGTACATAGGTAATCCCGTTTTTCAAAAACCTACGCGTCACGCCTCGTCACGATCGACAGCCGGCCCATCTCGTCAGAGACGTATCAACGACGAGGACCGGGCTGTGGACGGTGACGTTGATACGAACGAGGCGGGTGAGGAGGAGGAGGAGGAGGAGGAGGAGGAGGATACGGATTCGGACTCGATATTTGCAACACCCAAGAACAGACAACGACCGGGGCAAACCGGAAACGGTGCTTGGTTGAGACTCAGGTTGAAATGAAGATCCTCGAAGGACTGTACTACGATCCGGCCAACGAGGCGGGTTACGCGGGTGCCAGGAACTTGACTCGATCCGTGGGAAAAAAAATACCTCGCGCCGCGGTGGTCGAATGGTTGGCGTCGCAGGACGCGTACACGCTGCACAAGTCCATACGTAGGAAATTTCCCCGAGCCAGATACAACGTGCAGAATATAGACGACCTGTGGGAGGCGGATCTGGTGGATCTCAGATCGATCAAACAGTACAACGACGGATACGGCTACCTGCTGGTGATCATCGACGTGCTCAGCAAGTTTGCCTGGGTCGAGCCGCTCGCCGACAAGAGCGCGGCCACCGTTGCCGGGGCTTTCGAGCGCGTGTTGTCCTCCGCGGAACGGTGCCCTGTCCAATTGCAGACCGACAAAGGCAAGGAGTTTGTAGGAGCTCAATTCCAGAAGCTGCTCGCTGCCAGAGGGGTGCGGTACAGAGTCACGCGAAACCCCGACATAAAGGCCGCCGTTGTGGAACGCTTCAATCGCACTCTCAAGGAGAGAATGTGGCGTTACTTCACCCACAAAAATACCCATCGCTACCTGGATGTGCTGCGACAGCTGGTGGAGGGGTACAACGCGACCACGCACTCGACCATTAAAATGGCTCCGTCGATGGTGACTCTGGAAAATGCGGCAGCCGCCCGCTTCAACATGGAAGCGGCACGCGGTGGCCCGCCGCGATCCGGTGCTAAGCCACGCTTTCGGGTGGGGGAGCGTGTTCGCATCAGTAAGGCTAAGGGTGCCTTCAAGAAGGGTTACGAGGCCAACTGGACCGAGGAGGTGTTTGAGATTCGACGCGTTCTGCACCGCGCGCCGATCGTCTACCTGCTCGAGGATTTGGAGGGGGAGGAAATAGACGGTTTGTTTTACGAGGCTGAGTTGCAGCGTGTGATCAAGGACGATGTTATGACTGTTGATAAAATAATACGGACGCGAGGAAAGGGGGCCAGTAAGAAGCTGTTTGTCAGCTGGGGCGGTTATCCGGAAAAGTTCAACTCTTGGATCGCTGCGAGCAGCGTGCGAAAACAGGCATGAAGGATCAGTTTTACATCACGCTGCCCAGCAACAGTTCGATAAAATTTTTCCCCGACAACACGACGGCTCGCTACACCACCCAGCTACCGCGACGGATCGAGCTTGTCGGAGAGTGGGAAGTCGCCCTGGTGGAGATCCAGTACCCGCTGACGCTTCGGAACATAAACGAGCCCTACAACTGTGTGCGATTTCACGTGCATCGTTCGGAGACACCAGCCGAGAATTTTCACGATATTCCGTTGTCGGAGGACAAACGAGTGGGGCATGGTCGATTTCTCATCGAGCCTGGTATTTACACAGATATTGTGGAAATTATCCAAGCATTGAACAGCTTTCCGACCATCAAGGAACATTTGGAGTTTGGACGAGCCGACAGCGTGGACGATCGCTTGGACGTGGTCAGAAAATGCAGCTGCAAGGACGGTCACTACCTCTCGTTTTGCGACGGTCTGCGTCAACAGCTGGGATTTCCAAAGCTCACGACCGACATACGCGACAGGCTGGTGGCCGACCATCCTTTGAACCTACCCGGCGGGATACCCTCGCAGATGTTTGTCTACACGGATCTCGCGGAGCCCAGAATAGTGGGCGATGTCTACGCTCCGCTGCTGCGTATAGTGCGGACGGTTGGCAAAAATTTTCACAACGGTGTCTCGGAAAGCAAATCCCTGGCACCTCCGCACTACGTACCTCTGCTTCTCACCAATTTCCGAACCATTGAAATCGATATAAGGGACTCTCAGGGTAGACCCATGCCATTCACGCGCGGGACGTTGACGGCTACGTTGCACTTCAAGAGGTCGCACTGATGGCTCACTACCTTGAACATTACGACGATCAGGTGGGTGGTGGTGGTGTGAGCAGAGTTTATTCCGGTGCGCCGCTACAGCGCGGTAACGGAATCGGTAGCTTCCTGGGGGGATTGTTCCGCAGCGTGATACCCATTTTGAAGAGCGGTGCGCGCGTGTTGGGCAAGGAGGTTCTGCGGACCGGTGTGGGCGTCATGGAGGATATGGACGCCAACACACCCTTCAAAGAGGCTCTCAAGAAACGCGTCATCGAGTCGGGTTACAATCTGAGGCGAAAAGCTACAGATAAATTGGGCAATCTGATGAAGGGGTCCGGATATAAAGCGTTGCGGGGCAGACCGAGGGGACAGTTGCTGCGGGGTCGCGGTGCAGGATCGATCGGGTCTCGTAGGAAAGGTGTCAAGAAAAGCAAAGCGAGTAAGAAGAAGAAGAAACCAGGGCTTGCCGGAATTAAAAAGAAGAAGAAGAAAAGCTGTTGCGGGAGAAAAAAAAGAAGTGTTGCCGATATCTTCGGAGCTCGCTGACAACGAAAATAATAAACATAGACCATGGCGTACTTGCACACGCACTCCTGCGAGTGTCTGAAATCGGAGCTGGATTTGTTCTCTCTACCGCCGACGCAAACCACGATCGAGAGCGGGCAGTGGGTCCACTACAAGCCTGTGTCGTCGCTCACGGATGACTCACCCATAGAGTTTATGGTGCCGGGCCTCAGCGACGAGTATCTCGACCTCACCCACACTATGCTCAGCCTGCGTGTGAGTCTTCAACCGCTCAGCAGGGAACCGGCGGCAAAGGGGGCGGCAAAGGCCGTGGTGGCCCCTGTAAACAACCTGCTGCACTCTCTGTTCAGCCAGGCCGACGTGTTCTTCAATCAGAAGCTGGTTTCACCGGCCAATAACGCGTACGCCTACCGAGCATACATAGAGTCGTTGCTGAATTACAATTCGGCTGCGAAAGAATCACACCTAACCACCACCCTGTGGTACGGGGATACAGCGGGGAAGATGGATGAAGTCGGACCGGCTAACAAAGGGTTTGCCCAGCGGCAAAAATTTCTGAACGGCGAAACCAGTGTGGATTTGATCGGGCATCTTCACTGCGACGTGTTTAATCAGGAGAAGTTTCTGCTAAACGGTGTCGAGTTACGGGTACGCCTCGTGCGCTCGCGGGACAAAGCCTACAACCCATTCAACTTTCAACATTTCAATATCAACTTTCTGTCGCTGTACGTGGACGGGTCGCAGATCCCCTCGAAACCGCTACAACCCGACTTTACGCGAAGCAAGCTCTACGTGGATACCTACCACACCCTTTTCTCCGGAACCGGTATACATTTTCTAAACGATGGCAATGGTATAGGTCGTGAAGATTTCCCGCACGGGTATTGCTTGACGGCCTTCGACCTCACCCCCGATCTGTCGGCAAACAGCGGCACCCACTGGAATTTGGTCAGACACGGCAGCGTTAGAATCGAGGTGCGCTTCGAGGCTGCCCTGGCAACGACGATAAATTGCATCGTGTACGCGGAATTTGACAACGTATTGGAAATCGACGCGGCGCGCCAGGTTATAGTGGATTTTGGCGGCTAGACAGCGAGGTGAAACCTGAACCATCTCACCCCCACCATTGCAAAACAAAAGGATAGCCGACGTTGCGTAGCGAGGGAAGGTCGAACGAAACGCCCAGTATCCAGTTTTCCGTATACCCGCGAACACGTCTCTAGCGATATGGTGGACTACGTGGTCGATTTGCAGGGTTTTCGAGACGCTCGAAACGGTTTCGCTGTAAAGGAGGTTTCCGTGTTGGCTTTGAATAGCAACCACATCGGGCACTGGGTAGCCACACCACCCTGTGCCTTCACCGATCTCCCGACGATTATTTGTGCTCAGAACAACTATCTTTCGCGCAGGTATCACGGTATAGAGTGGTTTGACGGTGATATTCAAGAGAAACAAATCTACAGAAAACTGCGCGCCGTGGCACGTTCGGCCCGCATGATTTACACGCGCGGTGAGGAAAAGGCGAAATTGTTGCGGCACGTTATGTCGCGTCAGGTGACAAATCTGGAGTTTGAGGACTGCCCGGCATTCGGAAAGCTGCCACCATCGGATACGTACTGCATGCATCACGCTCTGTGTAATCCCGGGGAGTTTGTCTGCTCGTTGAATCGCGCGGCTGTGCTAAAATCTTGGCTGTTGGGGAGAAGAAGAAGAACGGTTGACGAGGTGGACGGTAGCGGGTTTTCTACAGCCGAAGAGTGTGATGAACAGTCTGGAACTGAGGAGGGTTTTGGCGCTGATACCGACGGCTACGTGTGGAGTCTACCCGGCTGATCGTATTCCTTTGCGGTGGTCCCGCCCCGCGGCCCTTATCGCAAACACCGATGACCACAGACAGCCCGGAAGTCACTGGGTCGCTTTCTACAACGATGAGTCCGGCAACGGGGTCTACTTTGACAGTTACGGAGTCGCACCCTTCATCCCACACCACGTGCAACGTCTGCGAAAAAACTGTCGCCGCTACCGGTACAACACGCGTCAGCTCCGGAGTATCTTTTCAGACGTGTGTGGTCAGTTTTGTGTTATGTTTCTTTATTATATGCATTTTGGTTACACGCTTGATGATTTTCTCGATAATTTTACGGCAGATTATGTAAAAAATGATGCGATCGCCGCGTCGTTTTACAATTGCGTGGTCAAGAAATTGAAAAGTTGCGACAAACTCGACGCCTCTTGTCTATCCTGTGTACAGATATGTTTAAGGAAACGTTGTTAATTATAGGCTATAGTTTTAAGCAATATTGAATAAAGCGAAAATTTTGTAACGAAACAGCGTGTGTCGTTTATTGCGAGCGCATCCCACCTATATTTCAGCAACCTCAGCGGTTTTGCGCGTGAGGATGGTAAGTTGACACTAGTCGGTTCATAGAGACGTTTCTTGGTAATCGTGTGTCTCTATTGTGCCTCTATCACTACCCCTCCCATTGCTCCAGGTACGCGATGCAGCGAGGCATATTTCTATGCAGGAGGCGTCAGTAGACTTTGCGACGTCGTTTGAGAAGTAAGTGTAATTGTTCTTTGATAGGGGTTTGGTGATTAGAAGTTTTGTGATTAAAATAGTTTTTTTGGTTGCAGAAATAGAGAATGAACTAGTGCTGCTGTTGATCCACGCCGACCCCCGTGACATGTGGATGGTCAGAGAGCGGTTGATCGCGAGGCTCGCGGAAATCGACGCCGAGTTAGAGGCGCGGCGGGCAGAGTTGGCTGCCCTGGAGGAGGAGGAGGGCAGCGACAGTGACTTTGCCGGCAGCGGCTCGGACATGAGCTCCGCGAGCCCGAGCATCCCGGAGGACGTGGAGCATATTGTTCACGGGGGTGAGGGTGGAATAATAATTGAGAATCTGATGGAAGAGCCCAATGTAGATGTGGCGGCTTGGATGGGCAACGGGTGGGACGACGGGGAAGTGGAGGAGATGGTAGAGGAAATAAGGGATTACGAGGCCGAGGAGAGGGAGAGGGAAAGATTGAGGGAGGAAGGCTCCGACACCGATGGCGAGGAGTGGTGGCTCCCATCGGACGAGGAGGGCTACGTCACCGGTAGGTTGATGAATAATTTTGATTGAAATTCGTTGAATTATTGCGATAATAATAATAATGATACTCGTATGTTTCAGACGAGATGCAGGACGAGGAGGGGGAGGTGGTGGAGGAGGAGGAGGCTATTTGACTATATAAAAAAACAATAAAGAAATATTTAAAATTAATTTGCGCGTCATTCCCTGCATATACCCAAGCATTTTCTGTCAATTCCAGCTAGTATATATATATATGATAAGAATTTATTATTTAAGATCTGACATGAGAGAAGCGGATGTAAAGTCATAGCTAGTATATATATATATATAACAGTCGCCATATTTGATTTTAAAACAATCGCCATCTTTAATTTTAAAACGGGCGCCATATTGGATTTTGGAAAAAAAAGGCCGCCATCTTGAATTCTGAAAAACGGCCGCCATGTTGGATTCAGAAAACGGGCGCCATATTGGATTTTGGAAAAAAAAAGCCGCCATCTTGAATTCTGAAAAACGGCCGCCATGTTGATTTAATGTGCATGGGCGGCGCCATCTTGGATCGGACGGTCTCATTGTTTTGACGCCAAGTCCCCACTCCGCGGGGTCAATGACCTGGTGACGTCATTTGTTGTGACGCCCCATGGCTGGCATCTACTACTAATACTATTATTTTTGTAACACCTGTTTGAAAGGTTTCATTTTCGATGCATGTGTAGCCCACCTAACGTACCTCTTTCTTGAACAAACATCACTCCAATAATGCGCCTTCGACTTGAATATGCAAAATTTGAAAAAACGCGGGCTACTCCGCTTTCCGCGTGAACTGTGACGAGCGAGACAGCTGACGAACTTAAGAAAGACAGAGCATCGTAGCTGCTACGGTGGTTGGCTAGGCCTAGCTCTAAGTGTCCATCACTAACGTAAGTCCCCTCGGTCTACCTGCAAACGGTCGTTTTTCCTTGCCGGAAGTTTCGATGGTAGGAGCAGCGTTCAGGAGAAATAAAAGGAACTAAGGGGTGTGCGGTCTATTTGGGACGGCAAAAACTGCGTCCGACCAAAAAATCATTCGTCCGTCATAAAGTCATACATATATACTGCAACGTTTTGAGTCTTTTTAATAATTATTTTATTCGAAATTGAACAGAAGGTCGTTGTTGTTGCATTAAATTTATTTGTTCGAGCGTTGACTTCTCTAAAACCTACGTAAAATAAGCTAAGACACCAGAGCTGAGAGCAGACCAACAGCAGATGCAAATCACAGTGAATATGATTGGCACTGATGCAGTATACCTGAACCTGAGTGTTGGGAAATCCTAAAGTAGAGTGAACCAACAGCGAATGCGGATAATATCGAGTAGAAACAGCATCGATGCAGTGCACCTAATTCGGAGTGATAAGGAAAAATCATAAATTCATCAGATGAACATCCAGTCAGTTATTTAATCAAAAGATATCAATTAAAGAAATCATACAAAAGAAGTAATAAAATTAGTCTTGAATGCTACTCTTTAAAGCTAACGGTTTTTTCTATTTACAAAGTGTTTGCTAAGCTAGGCTTGTTTCTGTTTTCTCTATCCCGACAGGCGATGAGGTTAATGACTCTAGTTTTTATATGCCGCTTTTGGCGTGTGCTAAGTTTGAAATAGATTGAAATGAAAAACCCGACAGGCGTTTTTACATTGACTCGAAATAAAAGTGACTCTAAGTAATCGCTCGGTGAAGACCACCGATACGATTTTACAAAAATTGAATTTAATAAGAGAATGAGCTAGATTATCCCGACAGGCGAGAATTGCTCTATTATAAGATTTGTTGTAGAAATTATATGCAATGAGCGAATATACCCCGACGGGCGGCAAATGCTCGCGAGTAGCCTGACAGTGCCGAATTTATACCCTTTGGTGACGTCACACTTGCCTTCGTACCGCTGAGCTGCCGATGCGCGCGCTGATCTGCCTCGGAGACGGCTGATATGTTACAATACATGGATTCCTTTATTGCATTGTATTCCAGTATTTTTATAAATAATATACATGTATGTGACAATTTTTGAATAAGTATAATAAATAAACTGAATTGTTACCACGAGACAATAATATTTTTTCCGCACATAACCATCTGCGACTATGATTACATACTACATAATTCAAAAATCACTACCATCAATAAAAATATCCCATTGCTATATCGATTATATCACGGTTAAACCGTTTCCCCTATTGACCATTTCAAAAAGGTCAATAGGGACTATCATGAAACACTCGAAAGACTTGATTCACGAGCATATACGTTCATATACGATCTAGCGTATTTCGTTTCTTGAATAGTCACGGTATATCGCATAGGTGAAAATGTGAAACCTCGACATATCCTACAAACATTGACCCAGCGCATGCGTGTTGCGGATTTTTACCACTTTAGTCATGATGATACGCTGTGATACAAGTGATACAACGCGATACGTTTCTAGAATGAGGGTCCTGGATACATCCTTGGTATATATGTCCGCATATATGCGGGCATATATCCAAACATACATGCAGACATACATGCAGAGATGTCTGCATATATGTCTGCATATATTCAGCAGATATCTTACGTCCAAGTGATTTGTTTGTCCGACGTATAGATAGAATGCATTCAATCATTTTTTTATTATACATGGACAGATTCCCACGTGTAGTTGCATTTGTCATATTTTTTAATACAATATTAAAGTAAATTTATTACATAAAATACAGATATAAACTTTAGTTTAGGTCCCTACTGAAAAAAATCGCAAAATTAATCACATAAAAAAAGACCTAATGAATCACACGGTAAATCATACGGTAAATCACAAAATGTTATGACCGGTTTCGGTATAAAATTTATCATGTGATTAACCATGTTATTTTCGCCATGATTCATTGTACAATTCACCGTTCAATTTAGCTTATCATGTATTATGCAATTTATTTTGAGGTGACGATTGACCGCAAATTGAATAAATAATTTCGTATCATTAAACAAAAGAGCAAACGGAGTAACAAATGGAATCAATGTAGGATAACGGAGCAGTAAAATCATAATTCAGGGAATGTGAGAAAAGTACGTTTATTTATAACGTTCAACGTGAATCGTGAAATAGAGAGATTAGTACATACATAGAACATAGAGACTAGTAGGATCACAGCACCTTTGGTATTTTTTTGAATGTCGATATTTAAAGAAATCACATTCTTTCTACCTGGATAAAATTATACTACAAATTTTTTTTTCAGTTTTGCAGATTATTAAAGTGATAAAATCAGATTTTTTCGAAGTTTTATACGATTTTGTCAAATTTCATTAACTTGATTGAAATTGCACAGCATTATACAAGTTTATATCATTTTAATGAATTTGAAATCAATTTGTATAATCTTACGAAATTTTATTTCAGTTATATCAAATTATATTCCATTCAAATTTTGTACGATTTCATATATTTTGATTAACCCAGGTAGAATTTTGTAACATTATATGATATAGGTGTATAATTTTATAAAATTTTCTCCGAATTCATCCCTCGTTTTTTCATTGGCCTCTTACCTATAGAATTTTTTTCTCAAATTGGAAATTTTGGTGCTCAATAAAACAGGCACTCTCGACAGAAACTTCATTTTTTCTGCATCTTTGACTTTTTTGCGGTCAAGATAATTACCAAATAGTTCTGGAACAAAAAAAGGAATATCAGTACATCGGAAAATCTTCGAAACCGAATAATAAATCTGAATCAGTTCCAATAAGCTTTCATTTACTGTATGCCAATCTCTTTTCCTGTGGAGTAAGCTCCTTCATCGGAGACCGATCCGACAACCTGGTGGTCACCTTTCCCTTATCGAGGCATCGATTTACTAATTTCTGATTTGGCCAGAGTAATTTGATCATATTACTAAAGAATATGGTTGGCTTATTCTGTTGAAACATAAACCACAGAGCAGCGGATGCTTCAACGCCTTCCCCTAAGTAGATCTGTAAACAAACAATTTAATGAGGGTCGAGTTGTGATATATGTTCAATATGTACCAACGAGTAGCAGTTAGCTCACAGTTCCTCATTCCTCTTGACAGATGATAACAATGTTTGATATTACATTATTTTCTAATATTGAAATTGATACCTTGTTACCAGTAACTTCATACATTTTTCGCTCGTTTCTGTCCTCGTTAAGATTTACATACAATTGAAGAGCGGCTTCGATTTCTCTAGAAATTTGGCCCTTCCGGCCTCTACCGGTAGGTTCTGGATCAAACAAAGATAATCAAATGCATTAGTAATCACATCAATTGCTGCAAAGAAAGGTAGATCCTTAATGTAACCCGAGTCCCACCGCTCAGATTCACAATTAGGCAATTTTTTTCAGGACCTGTACATAAATCCAATCTCGCATATAAGTCGATTGCGGATTTGGCAGCTTAATTCCAGCACCAAAACCCTCAACTTATTTTTGGAGCAATACGGTATTCAGACGTAAATTCTATGTAAGGTACTTGACGAAGGGCTTTTGCGCCAGAGGTGTTTTTGGGGTAAAAGAGTACTCTTAACTCAATTCGACATAATATGTAAATGTGAAATATTATGTAGATACTTGCTATAATATATATACGGTGAAGTTAATTTCGTCAGTTATTTCACAAAAGATCATGTGATACCTCGATCAATAAACTATAAAAAATAAACCCTACGAAAATAAAATTTCAATTTTCAGTGCTATCTAACTCTTTAATCTCAATTCCGAAGGAAATCAACTGTGGAAAAATCCGTTGTGAATAATGTTGAAAAATAGTATTAATATTCGCACCTGCTCTTCTCCTCTTCTTACTACGGGGAAGTTGTTGAATTGTCATCCTTGGTTCATTATCGTCTGCAGTGTCATCGTCACCTGCAATTAGGTAATTCGATAATATTGCTGTGATTCCTGCAAAAAATTATGAGCAAAAGTCTTAAATGTTACTAGATTCGGCTGCTCCATCGGTATCACGTTCTAATGGCGCATCTTCGATTTCTCCTCCTTTAATGTTCTCGAAAGCTCTTCTGTCTGGAACTTTCGATAAGCCGCATTCTATACGATCCTTCTCGCTAATTTCAAAATTTTCTGTGAATTTCAGGAATTCATGTGTTACGTACCAACGAGTACTGCGAGTTTTCCGGCTTTTGTACCAGTAATAGACAAGAACTGAGTGGTTAGATGACCGGAGGGGATGCCGCTTTGTTAAACCCTTAATAAACTTTTCGATATCATGCATCGAAAAGAAATTATATCGTCACCTTATTTGTCTATTGTTCAGACATTGTAATGAGTTGCTGTATTTACCTGTTCGTCGCCTGGTACTTTTATACGGTTCTGAGACTTCTGTTATTTGCCTTTTTCGATTTTCATCATAATTGTTCCCATTGTTACTGTATTCTATAGAATCAATTTTTGAGATTGGCTCTGGAAATTGACAATTAACTTGACTAAGAAAAATGATTATTCTTACCTTTTCTTGTCTGCTAACTTGCTTCCTTTTCTTGTTCACATTCAATTTGGTTTCTAGCTGCTATGCAAGATTTGCCCCCTCGATCTATGTTAAGTGTGACTTTCTTAATACTAGCTACTGATGGCTTGGTGTTACTGCGGCGGTGATGAATCCCAGTATTTGCTGTAAGTTTATACAAAATGAGTCACTTCACATCATATATCAGATAAATTAGGCTAAGTACACGTCGATACTGCCAAGTGAAATGCACGTGTATCAAAGTCAAGTCAATATCAATTCAGTTAGGTAGGGAATTTCAGACGAACGAAAACAATGTTCACAGAATTGTGCCTCAAGAGTAATTGGAGTCTGTTTTGCCAGAGTTGATACCAAATTTGGTTGTTTACTGAATATGTATGAATTTTTTAAGAATTTTGGTAACTTTGACAAATTGACAAATCATTTTCACCTGAAGATAAAGATGGGTCATCGGCTAATTTCTTGAGCAGTTTTTTTTTTCCATCAATTTGTTAATAACTTTTTTGAATTATTATTATGCAAAATCGATCTCCCGAGGATCTCCTACATGCTTGTTTTTTTTTTAGATTTTTTCCCCATCGAAAAGTATTCATAATCTTGTCTGAAACCCACGTTTGGTGGGACTGTAGGTAAAGAACCACCTTAATTTTTATCACTCCAAATTTAATTTTTTTTTGCTGTCGTGACAAGTAATTTTTTGTATTGAGACAGCATGCTCATTGGAAAACGAAACAACGTTCTGCTATGCAAGTTGAGACGTAGGGGACCTTACTAGAACCCCTCCTTCAAAGCACCTCGAAGAGGGTGAGAAAGGTTCAGGTGGCGCCTCGACGTTCATTGCTGATCATTATATATAATTTTTTGGCAGTATACATTTAGTACCATATGCTGGAAATGTAGGTATGGGACCCAGATTAAACCATTCTTCAACATTCAATTGAATTATGTAAACGAATCAGTAAAAAAAACTGATTAAAAAAGCGGGTGAGTAAAATATCCGAGTAATGCTCTCTTAGAAATTGCAATTACTGTTTTAGAATAGCCAGCGAAAACTTAATAGTACATTATGTCAACTTAATAGTACATTATGTCGTTAGACCGATGGAGTATTTTCCGACGAATTTGAGTTTATAATGCGAGCCGAAGGCGAGGTATTCATAATAAAATTCGTCAGAATAGTACATTGTGTATCTAGGGGGGGGGGGAAATGGCCATGTCAGCGAGGATGAGACGTTTTTAGCGCGAGTCGTAGTAGAGGGCGCCGAAGGCGCCCGAGACAAAGACGAGTGCTAAAAACGTTTCACCTGAAGTAGAAATGGCCATCCCCCCCTAAATGCACACTGTACTTTTTATCATAAAGGCACGGTATGGGCCTTCTTTGATGCGTGTCGATCGGATGGGGCGTGTCCAGTCGTGTACCACACACTTATAGATATTTAAATAGAAAAAAATTGAAAAAAATTGGAAAAATTGAAAAAAATTATTAATAATGAATAATAATTTATTTATAAAAAAAGAAAGATCCAAGATCTTCCGTTGCAGCGGGAGGGAATGATTCCCTCCCGCTGAGCTGGATATTCCGTGCTCACGTTAGAAACACGTGATTTCCCTCCCTCCCGACGAGCATGAAAGGAGGCCGCTTTCGTGCCCGTGTTATGAAAAATACTTTGGGGCCGTATGGCACATACAATTTTATGTGTCTAGGCCAAAAACCGCGTTCAAACCGAACGGAACGAGGTTAGAATCGCGGTTTTTGAGGCCTAGACACATAAACAAATATATGAAAAAACTTGACAGTACAACAATTGAAATCCACACTAATCAATTGTAGCGATAAAATGGGTCCGATTATTGGTGTCGTTGCCTTATAAACAAAATACATATGCGGAATGATGATCGGAATTATACAGTTGAATTTTTAATATTGAAAAGTGAGGTTATACACTACCATGTCATGTCACGTTTATTATAGGTATGTAGTTATTTCAATTCATTACTTACCAGAAGGCGTATCGACGCAATTAGCTTCGTCAACTGTAGTTTATTTTGGATTATTTTGAGTATAGTAATTTAAAACAAACTGATACTTAAAATCCCACAAGACGCACTGAGCTTTCTCAAGCACTTCACAACGTTCAGAATATTAAACGGGCATACACTGTACTGCAGCGATTGCCGCGCGCTTTTTGAAATAATGTTATTTCTCATTAGCTCATAAATCAATACTTAAACTGTTGGAAATGCCCGATAATAACTTGCGAAAAATTGCAATATAATTTATGTACTAGTTCATTTATATACTGACGTTTCCGTGAAACATCGTGGAATAGTCAGTCACCGTCAACTCGGCACCACCCAAGATTTTCGTTTGTTTTTCGCAGGCTGGCCACCCCATTTTCAATTTTAAACTTTCAAAGGCCGTAAAATGATTAAATAAAAATGTATGAATGAATAAATAAATAGATAAATCAATAAATGAATAAATAAATGAATGTATGAAGGAAGGAAGGAAGGAAGAAAGGAAAGAAGGAAGGAAGGAAGGAAGGAAGGAAGGAAGGAAGGAAGGAAGAAAGGAAGGAAGGAAGGAAGGAAGGAAGGAAGGAAGGAAGGAAGGAAGGAAGGAAGGAAGGAAGGAAGGAAGGAAGGAAGGAAGGAAGGAAGGAAGGAAGGAAGGAAGGAAGGAAGGAAGGAAGGAAGGAAGGAAGGAAGGAAGGAAGGAAGGAAGGAAGGAAGGAAGGAAGGAAGGAAGGAAGGAAGGAAGGAAGGAAGGAAGGAAGGAAGGAAGGAAGGAAGGAAGGAAGGAAGGAAGGAAGGAAGGAAGGAAGGAAGGAAGGAAGGAAGGAAGGAAGGAAGGAAGGAAGGAAGGAAGGAAGGAAGGAAGGAAGGAAGGAAGGAAGGAAGGAAGGAAGGAAGGAAGGAAGGAAGGAAGGAAGGAAGGAAGGAAGGAAGGAAGGAAGGAAGGAAGGAAGGAAAGGAAGGAAGGAAGGAAGGAAGGAAGGAAGGAAGGAAGGAAAGGAAGGGAAGGAAGGAAGGAAGGAAGGAAGGAAGGAAGGAAGGAAGGAAGGAAGGAAGGAAGGAAGGAAGGAAGGAAGGAAGGAAGGAAGGAAGGACGGACGGACGGACGGACGGACGGACGGACGGACGGACGGACGGACGGACAGCATGCGAAAAAACAAACAAAAATCTTGGGTGGTGCCGAGTTTGCGGTGACTGACTGCGATGTTTCACGGAAACCTTTGAGTATATTTTTTCAAATGCATGAAATTCATCAGTTATTTTATGTTTTTTATAATGCATAAAAATTCTCATTGGCTCTCTTTTTTTTTTTTTTTGAATGAATAAAATTCCGAATTATTTTTACATTCCTTCAAATGCATAAAATTTCTCATGATTTTTACATTTTTTTTATTATAATAGTGATCGAACAAAATCATTTCACCTTGTATTTCGATTTTTATAAAATATAATTTGTAAGGCGAAATGTGACTCATTATGCTCGCACTCACCTTCTATCACGTGCTCGCGGCGAGTGCTAGCATAAATCATGCGTCTTAACATGCACGACGTGACTCTCACCCCGTGAGGCTAACGTGCGTCGCACGATTGTTATCTGGGGAGCAATTTTCCTACCCGGAGGAAAAATGAGTAGCAAAATAAATCCCGCTCAAAAAGGTCCCGACGTATTCTCACGAAAAGATACTGAACGGTACAATACAAAAAAGGAAAAGAAAAATAGAAATAAACAAAAGCTAAGGTTGGGCGCCAGGCACACAAATGTGCCAGATAAAGTGAATTGAAAGAAAGAGAAAAAGAAAGGCAATAAGTATCAGCTAAATTCAAAATTCAAAAAAAAAAAAAAAGGTAATCAGACAAAGAAAATACTAAGGGAACAGTTGAATTCAAAATACTAACCAGAAAGAGAAACGATACGAAATAGATAAATTTAAAAATCAAAATATACTCGGCTAGTAGACGGAGAGGGGAACGTGGGGGCGTAGAAATAACACACTCAACACGGTACAGGTAAACGATAACGATAAATATAATTTAGATTCAAAACTAACGATACAAAAAAAAAATAATGAATAAATAATACAAGACGGCAGGGCCAGTTAGGCCGAATACAAGGAAAAGTTAAATTGAAGATAAAAAAAAAGAAAATAGTTACGCAGTCCAAATAAGAGCAAATAACAAAATAACAGAATATACTGCCAAGTAGGTGAGCTAGGCAAGTAATAGAAAGAAAATAAAAAGGAAACCAAAGAAAGTTAAACAATATTAAAGTTAACGCAAAATCAGATTGTAACGTAAATTAACGGACGCCGGAAAAGAATAGAGAAAGTAAGACGTAACGTCGGCGATACGGAACGGCACGGGGATTCTTCCCCGAACAGCGCAAGTCGAGGGAAAATATAGATAAATTAGCTCTAATTAACCAAAAAAACTCTAGACCACGACTACCCGTCACTGGCAGATTTTGAAGGACGACCGTTAGTCGGTATCGTAAGAAGACAGTTAGAGGACGGATGGTCGAGGTCTTGCAGCAAAGAGCCTACCTTCCCCTGGTTGAAATTCCATCAGAAACCCACAGAATATTGAACCGAAATGTATAGGAGCTTAACGGAATTCTGTCCGCTGTATCTGCACAAGTGACCCAACATTGAGTTTCTATCTGCTCCTATCGGCTTTATGGACGCATCACTATGAATTTCAAACGGTATCTATTGGAATTCTAACTGCTTTGCGGCATCTATCCGCAATAGCGTATACAAATTCTATCAGCTCCGATCCGCATCCGCTCTTCACAACAAGCTACCCGCTTCTGACTGCAATTACAGAAACCCGGTCTATCCGCATCTGTACGCATCGCTTAGCGCTATTCGAACCCATCTGGATCCATCCGCAATTGCATGTACAAATTTTATCGGCCTCTATACGCGTCCGATATCCACAACGAGATATCCGCTTCTGTCTGGGACTGCGTACACAAATTCTATCGGTCTCTAATATCCGCGTCCGCTATAAAAGTGATTATGCCCGCGTCGTATGAACTTTACCTGCAATTTCGGTTTTATATTTCGTAATTTTTAGTCTTTACGTCGTCCGGTCGGTCATTCTCGTGCCCTACGTCGTCCGCCCCGTAGTTGACGTTGTCCAGGTCGTCAAACTGGTGACTCACATTCCCCAGGTCTTTTGCTTTGTAGTTTTCACTCTCGTTGTCTTCGAGTTATTGATTTTCGTGCTCCAGAACTTTCGCTACGTAGTTGACGTTCACGGAAATCAACAACCCGATGACAACGATAGTGAAAACTACGAAGTGGACGAGCTGAGTAACGTGAGTCATCCGTTTCACCACCTGGACAACGTAAACTACGAGGCCAATAGCATGTAAAAACATCCGGACATAGGTGCATTAATAGAAAATGACGGAATGAACTGGTTGATTAGCTGCGTATAGGTATAGATACGGATAGAATTCATACCTGGATGGTGCGGACAAAGGTACATTATTGGAAACAGATCGGATCAATCAATTCAACTGCGCATAGATACGGACAGAATTCATATGTGGATGGTATTGAAACAGGTGCGGATACACAGTGAAAATTTTTGCGTAATTTTTAACACAAAGTCTTGAGTCAAAATTTTCGTGTTAAATATCTAACACTTTGTAGTGTCAATTCAACTGTATTGTGTTAAATTGACACTACAAAGTCTTAGATATTTAACACAAAAATTTTAACACAAGACTTTGTGTTAAAAATCACGCAAATACTTTTACTGTGTAGAGATACATTAGAAACGGGTGGGATGAACTATTGAACTGCGTTACACAGATATGGATCGCATTCTTATCTGGATTTGCTCATTATTCCGGATGGACAACGCGTGCGTACAAAACTGCAGATAGATGCGGATAGAAATTATGTCCATTTGATATCAAAATTCGTATAGAATCAGACACGCGCGGATAGGATTTCTGTGCGCTGTTGCACGAAGATGCGTATAGGAACGAGTATTTCCAACTGCTGCTATCCGGAATTGCAGTGACAAAAACACATACGATACGGACAGGATTCGTCTTCTGTCTGTTTCTGATGGAATTTTAACCAGGGTCATCAAGGGTCGCAGCCCAGGTGGCGTCAAGAAGAAAAAGGCGCACACAACGAAATAGAATAAAAAGAAACTAAATCACCAAAAAAAGAACTAAGAAAAACCCCAAAAAGGAAGCAACTACAGAGAAACCCCAAAAGAAAAAGATAGATAACGAAGAACCCAGAACAAAGATAAGATAAACGGTAATGGAAGAGATATCTCGACGTTGCTTTCGGCTTGCTGGTCGGCAATGGAGTGTCTTCGGAGTTTACGGATCGGCGATCGAAAAATGATGGGGGAAGCCTTTCCACACACGGCATGTTCGCCGCACCGTTAACGGCGATTTTCGAATTTTGGCCGGGAGGAAGAGTTAGCGGCGATACCAGGCTGGGAGGTACAGCCCTCTCCCGGCCGACAGGTGATGAGGCTGCGTTGACGATTGCTGATGACGTAGGTGCGGGTACTAATGCCGAGGCTTCCAGGATATCCCCCAGACGATCCAGCGACGATCCGCGGATCCCACAAGGTCCTGGCGATGTCTTCCTGTGGCTTACAATAAAAAAAACTTACGGCAGACAAAAATTCTAAAAGATACGGTTGGACTTGCGCTTCGGTGAAGAATTCGCGGTACGGCAGCGGCATGGTCGCTCACGTTTGCGAGTGGAGGCGCGGTCAGTGACAGATGTAAAATCTGCCACGTTACAATTCTTACATGACCATTGCCTTTTGCTATTTCTTCACCTGGATGTTTACATAAACCACACCCATATTACCCACGAAAGGTTTTCGATCCTCCAAGTTCTGGACGTTCAACAGAGTCACAAATCCCTAAGAGAACTTGACATTTTTTGTGGTACATTGTCGTTTTATAACTGTAATTAATTCCTTTTTCGTAAAGCCATTTACATTCTTCAACGAAAGGCTTGATATACTCATTCATAATAGGTTTGGTAGAACCTAAATATACGCTAGTTGAAAAAATATGACGTTTGCGTTGTTGAGGTCGAAGCTCATTGATGGCACACAAAATGGGAGTAATTGAAGTCAAAGAACTCTTAAATAAGGGTGTTCCATCTATGCTGAAGTTAATACTAATCATATCGATTGATGGATCATTAGAGATACGATTTTTATACAGAATACTATCATAAATATCCTCGATTGCGAATGAACATTTTTTATTACGATTTTCACTGTACAATAAATCTTCATGGTGGCGCTCGCAGAAATCTTCCAATTGTGGAGTTAAAGGTAAGTACAGAAAAATGTTTCCTGACTTTCTATTGTTTTTAACGTTGATATTAATAATGCATTTGCTACAATGCAGAGTTTGTTCATTATCAACAGTACCCTCAATAATAGCATCATTTATAATCTGTGATTGTTTGCCGATGTGAATTTGACAATTAGGGCAAAAGTGATGAATCTCAATTGGCACAGTATACTGATTAACAATGTTTTTGAAATGATACGTAGAAGTAAAATTGATTGGATGATCAGCAACGACATCAATTAATTTATTAATGATTGTCATTGCTTCGTTATCCAGATTTTTACGTACTTTTGCAGCAAGAACTAATAAAGTTCTTAACAGTACTTCTTTAGGATATTTGATATCATTTTTGTCTTCGTCGCGACTATTTGTTATGCAAGAATTATTAACGTCATCATGGAAATTTTCTCGATAAACAACTACATCTTCTAAATCTGTATTTCTTTCGCCAATGAGTGTTTCTTCTACCTCTTCATGACTATTCTCAGTTTGATCCGAATCGACAGACTGTTCTTCACTGCTATCACAACAATTGTGAAAATCTTCATCATTTACATCTCCCTGAAAGAAAAAATTACAAATTACAAATTTGCCATTCCTTGCTTAAGTTGTAATTTCATCAATTAAGATCTTTCACCTCATCGCCAGATACAACGACTGCTAAGAAATTATTATGAGCAGGATCTTCTGAACGAATTGATCTATCGCTGCTCACAGATGAGTCAGAGTCATCGGTATTGCACACAAATATTTGATAGTTAGAAAGTGAACTTTGGTCATCGTGCAATTGAAAAACCAGAACAAAACACGTATTAAAGCTCATATATTAATCTTTTAAAGAATTGAAAATAAATAATAATAATGAATAATAATGATAATAATAATAATAATAATAATAATAATAATAATAAGTCAATCAGTCACCTCGATAACACAATTCTGATTCGAGTCACCTTCATGAACAGCGTTCGCGCTATATTGGATTGAATAAAATAAAAGCATCAGATATTATGAAGGGCCGGATCGAATAACTCCTTCCGCACTCGAGCCGATCGGACGAGCCCCCAAACGTATGCGATCGACGCCACCGCGTAGCTAACTTTTTAGACCAGTGACTTTATGCAATTTAAGGGCCTTGAATGACACTAATGGTAGAAAGCATGAAAAAAATACTACGATGTAGAGAAAGATGTAAATAATATACCGTACCATTTGTGACATTTAGTTTTCACTCGTTTGTAAATTAAAAAATTAAAAACGCGAAAAAATATCGAAAAAAACACGTCTCTGTAGTTTCTGCGTCGAACGCTGCTTAAACGAAGGCAGATAGACTATAGGTTGGCTGGACCTTTTTTGTAGAGCGTTATAGTATATTGTGCATCAAGGGAAGAAAATAGGTGATTTCTGCCGAGTGTGAAGTTTGCAGCCCGAGGCGAAGCCGAGGGCCGCACAATCACACGAGGTAGAAAGCACCTATTCTTCCTTGATGCACACGATATTTTTTATCACACATGCACGGAAACACCGATTTTCCGACCCGTATTTCCGAACTATAGTATTTATTCCGTCCGATGGCGCTTCGTAGGGAGTAAAACGCTATTTTCTTCCCGCTCCCTAGGGAAGAAAATAAACTTCCACGATATGCGCATGCGCGAGTTCATCTTGTGTATCACGGGAGACAAAATGCCATTTTACTCTCGCATAATAGGGAGGAAAATCGGGTTTTCCGTGCATGTGTGATAAAAAATTTTTTTTTTCACACATGAACGCAAACGCCGATTTTGCTCTCTGTTTTCGGGGAGCAAATAGCGGTTTTGCCGCTCGAAAAGTCTTTGCTCCCCGAAAGTCTTTGCTCCCGGGTTTTCCTCCCTGAATATCTTTGCTCCCTAGAGACAGCTGTCTTTGCTCATCGATATGAAGTTGCACTAGATTCATCCTCTTTTTTCCTTCATGAAAAGAACATACGACGGTGGAACCAACTTCACACCTATATTGTTTTGTTCAAAGCAACAACCTAATAAAACAATCATACCTTTAATTGATTTATTGAAATTAATCGGTAAAACCGATTTTTCCTCAAACAGATAGCAAAATCGGCCTCCATTCATGTGTGAAGAAAAATATCGTGTGTACCACAGGAGCAACGTCTTCGCTCCCCTCGGACTAGTTTGCCGATATTATGGGAATTCGACTGTGATCCCATTCGTCATCCATGAAAAAATATACACAAAATCTACGAGATTGCGGCCGAATTTCGGCAAAAAAAGAACATCTGAATGCAAGAACGACCAGACGAGTCATTGTTGAAAGTCCCTGGTTCATGGCGATTTCTGTAACAACTACTACCGACAATCCATAGGACCTAATATAATGTTACACATAGGATTCCATATATCATTACACATAGGATTACATGTTTTTGCACATGGCTACAACCACATGGAATTCCATAGATTCCCAGTTCCAAATCCCGGTAGAAAACCTACGGATTCACATGGATTCTCCATATAGATTTCCAGGTGGAATTCTAGGTGGATTCGTCCATGGATTTCCACCTGGAAATTGTCAGTAGGGCGAGTCTAGTGAAATCAGTGAACAAGTCAATAAGCGACAGAATGAAAATAATGATTATGTTGAGGTAAAAAAAAATTTATCAATGCTTGATAACTTGAATATTTATATAATTGTATTAATAATTTATTCACGTAAATTATAAGGTAAAATTATTTCTTTATTATCAAATCTATTAAGGGGGTACATACACTTTTGAAATAATTGTTTTCAAATTACTGCTCTGAGAAAACATTCTAGTGAATCAGTTTTTCTACGGTTGATTAGTGCTATTTACATTCATAGTTCATGATTTTTCCAGATTTTATGTCCTCCGCTGAACATAAATTCAGTCCATCAAAGAAAAAGCAGTTGTCGTAGGATGCAGGTTGCTGCGTTGGATGAAATTTCTTCCACTTTTGAGGAAATATTCTTTATGAATGTAATTTCGGACCAAACCAATAATATTTGATAAATTGAGGTTTTAGACATGGGAATTTTTGATTGGAAGAATTTTTTTTCCATCATTCTGGAAAAAATGTTTTGAAACCGAAAATTTCTGTGTCTAAAAATTACAATCGTCAAATATTCTAGGTTTGGTCCGAAATTACATCCATAAAGAATATTTCCTCAGAAGTGGAAGAAATTTTATCCAACGCAGCAACCTGCATTCTACGACAACTGCTTTTTCTTAGATGTACTGAATTTATGTTCAGCGGAGGACATAAAATCTGGAAAAATCATGAACTGAAGGGTGGCACGGCAAAACGGTGTAAGTGCCAAAAAATCGAAAATACGTTTTATTTTTGATAAAATTCTTGAAAATCCATACGCATGTCCTCGCCAAATGATATGGCTGACAAAAATTTATTTGCGAAGATATAAAAAGTTGGCTCGGCAAAACGGTGTAAAATTTCATGATTTCATATGAAAATTATGTTCATTTTGGCACTTACACCGTTTCCGATCCCTCCCTCGTCCGCCATTTTGCCCCGTAATGGTTGAAAATTTGTTCAAATTTGGAAATCTATAAGCGAATCTCATTCATTACGGTTCAAGCTTTCGATTTATATTTTTTTTGATAATTTTAGCATCGTATTTGC
This sequence comes from Tenthredo livida, assembly GCA_963992785.1. NCBI lineage: Eukaryota > Metazoa > Arthropoda > Insecta > Hymenoptera > Tenthredinidae > Tenthredo > Tenthredo livida. Next base: position 14,609,453 of record OZ023070.1, on the reverse strand, counting down.
GTTCGTAATCAGTAATCAGCATCCAAAGTAGAAAAAAAAGTTGGCATAAAACGTGGCACTTACGCTGGCACGAAAAAAATTGACTTTCGCGAACGATTTTCTCGAAGGTAGATAGCTGTATTGAATCGGGGTTTGCGCCATTTCAAAGAGCTCGAAAAACTCTACAAAGTACTTTCTCATTTTATTTTCAAATCAGTTTTTAGAATTTTGGGACAGTTTTTTGCTCTACTGAAAAGTCATCACGGTGGTACTTACACCGTTTTGCCGTGCCACCCTTCAACTATGTATCAAAATAGCACTAATCAACTGTATAAAAACTGAGTCACTAGAATGTTTTCTCAAAGTGTAGCAGTAATTTGAAAAAAATTATTTTAAAGGTGTATGTACCCCCTTAATAAATTTTTATCAGGTTTCCAGTGACATTTAACATTCAACTTTAATATGTAGGATTCACAGAACCAAAAGAAGAATAATGAAGATAATAATCAAAAAAGCAATGTGCCAACAGTTTCCAAAACAAATCAAAACATGAAGACAAGTAATTCATTGAAAATACAAAGTATAAATGGATTACCTCCTTCTAGTTCGAATACTCATCAAGAGACAGAGGTTCAGATAATTGGAACTAACAATGCCAATCCGGATTCATCCCAATATGTTACAAGAAAAGAATTAGAACAAGGTGAATTTCTTAATCAAATTAGATTAGATAATTATTTTTATTATGACAAAACATTATCAATTTTGGAGGATTTTAAACTATTAATTATTCTTAGCATTGACTAGCGCTATGAAGAATGTGTTATCAGCGTTTCCATCAACATCCTTTGGAAACTTATCAGAGTCTACCAATACAAAAAAAAAAGCTAATCGACCGGGTAATAGAGATATGGTAATATTGACATTCAATTACTCCTTATAATTCTCTATTAACAATAATTAATTTTCTATCACTATTTTTCATTGACAACATATAGATTGAATTGGGTGACCCAGGCAGCAATGTTTTTGTCACATTCGCTCAATATTCTGCAGCTGAAGCAACATCTTCTTTCACAGCAATGACTACATCACTATTAGTTTCTGTGTTCACTACTGATGTGCTCATTAAAAGTAATTACAAAGGTGGAGCCCCTAAAAATTCTAAGGATAAATCAGTTAAGCATACTGCTTTGGATAAAATAAAATGAAAAGCAATTAGAGGTATAATAATGTATTCAAATTATAAGTTGATTTCTAACTCAACTAAACTGATTGCTGTCTAATTTATTAATTGTACATAATAAGAAAATGTCATCAAATAAATTAATACTTTCAGAAACTGTTAAACAACGATTCCGAAAGCAATTCAATGAAACAGAGTTTGGTCGCTGCATCAATGTGAAATGCAATAAATTACGATCTGCTCAAAATCCGGTTAAGGTAATAGAATATCAAATATAAAATAATTAACTCAGCTTGCTAGTATTGAACGATGGAATATATTTTATTATTACAGAATGTACAACAGAAGAAAACTGAAGAGAATGGTTCTCATAATGATAAGGAAAAAGACGATAAGAGTGATAAGGAAAACCAGTAGAATGTTTCAAAACACTCATGCCGTATCCCATGTAGGGTTTGCCCACATTAACAATAGGGCCAATCATCGTTCCAATATATGCGTGCCCAACTTTGGGCCCCCGTTCGATGGCCATCTTTCAGCCGATCATAGGTCTGCCGATTTCCGGCTTATCATACGGAGGCCATCGATCGGCTAATTATGAACTCGCCGAATTCGGCACATTGATCAATGGCCACTGTTTGGCCAAACGTATACCTACCGAAATTGGCTTAACATTCGTAGGCTAACAGTCGGCCGCACTTGGGCACGCCAAATGGTCAAGTGATGACCAGATGTTTAGATTTAAAGGGGAGGGGGGTAATTTATTTGAACAATTCGAAAAATAAATAGTCGTTATTGGATAAAAAATTTATCATAGATTAATTCGCTCGCTGAGAAATCATTGAGAACGAATATTAGAAGAATTAGTTTGACAAGAATAGGATATTTTGAAATTATTATTGTTATCGTCTTCATTGTTGATATCATCATTAGTTTTTGCATTAATAACGTGACTATTAAATTGTTGAGTGTTAGAATACTTGACTTGGCTCTGGACTTTACATAGACACAAACTTCACGAACACCCAATTCATATAGAACTTTCGATATTGGCAGTCTAAGAATTCCGCGGTAGTCTAGTGGTTAGGGCGTAGGATTAGTAATCGTAGGGTTGTGAGTTCAAGTCCGGTCGTGAGCGCAATGATAAATCTAATTTCATAGAATTGACTTTCACAGGGTTAAATGGGTTGAGGTTTCAGCACGATTGAAAAATTGGGTATAAAAGTTGACATTAATAATTATTTTTATTAATTTTGAGCCTAATAATAAATGCATCGACAGCTGATGGTAGGCCCATCTTCTCCGATGATCCCACGTCCCTTTTTTTTGACGGGGAAGGGGTCATTGCCGAGATGCATGGGGGCGGTCAGGTGAGGGTTGGGGGGAGGGGGAGTGAAAGTGGGAGTAGGGTTGTTTCCCACATAAATTGGTGGAATTAAATGACCGATATTCGGCCATTGATCGGTGCCGATATTGGGTCTTTATCGGCACCGATAAATGGCATGGGGTGTCACGCCAACCTTCGGCGGAAAATCGGCCAAAGATCGCTGCCGATGATCGCCAGTTCGGCTCCGATGTTGGCCCGATGTTTGGCCGTTTAGTCTAACCCTACATGGGATATGCTTTTATTTTTTGACTGGTTGCCGTACGTCTTGCTATTTATTTCTTTGGGGTAATTAGTAATTGAAAGATGTTTTCACTTTAACCGCTTTCATTCCATTTTATGTTTATATTTTGATGATTCTTGATAAACTCTTGATATTCTACTCTCTTAAGACCCATCCTTAGTCGCCAACCTCCATTTACCCCTTCCACCTCCGCCCACCTCCTTTTTGCCGAAAAAGGGGGGGAGGGGAAAACATATCGATTATTATCCGAGCCCAGGCGTCGAAACTGCAAAAAAAGAGATGCTTAGCGCAACTTCTATTCTAATTCCGAACACATACGTCCAAAAACATGTTTGTTTCATGCGAAAATAGAGCGTGAATATCGATTTCACTTTTTTCGCTGTCAATTTTCTCGACTGGCATGATTATCAGTATCCTTCACCATGGTCACTCTATGGTATGACGTCAACTCGTCGGACGAGTTCAGTCACGTGGTTGGACGGTGCGTGATCTACCGGGTACACCGATCGAAATAGTCAGCTGTCAGTGATAAAGACACGCGAGACGCCCGAGTCATTGGAAATGGTTACGGAATATTGTTAGTGCGTTCAAGAAGTGCAGAATACTAATAGAACCAGAACATTAAATCGGTAAGTGTATGGACAAAATATATGATATAATATAATACAGTTGTAGTGTAAATTACCTTGGTTAGGTTAGGTTTTCTTCGTTTGTTTACGATAAATTATTTCGCTAAAAATTCGTTGAAAACGCGTGTATATGGGTATGTATGTATTGTACACATACAAACCCGAGTGATATACGCAGAGAATACTCGTGACATAGAATATTTTTCATCCCGCAGGTTTGCAATTCAGCCAGACCTACCCCAATCACGATCGAAGATCCGTCAATATTTTCAAGTCCTGAAAATTAGAAGCTTGCACTCCGGCCAATTTTAACGAGCATACAAAGCACGTCCAGTTTTCCGTAGTGAATCTGTCCGAGGAACAAAGGGGCATTTTCGGAGCAGGTGTGATGAAAACTACTATTTTCGTATTTAAAGCATTACGTACATTATTGTTCGATAATATCCATCTCATAATTACTCGAATAATAAAGACTGAAGATAATAAAATTACCATCATTATATGTAGATTACTATTCAGTTGGTATAATAGTATATTATGCAACAAGTGCGTAAAATACGATTTTACGCACGGGTAGCGATAGAATGCACAAGTGGCCGGCGAAGCCGGCCACGAGTGCTATTCGATCGCTACGAGTGCGTAAAACGTACGCACGTGTTTCATACGATTTTTTTTGACATAGTATGCGTAAAATTCGTGACAACATTTTGTAATATATATACGACTAACGTAAATAGTAATCAGACATAACTTGGCGATCGACTGTGAACTTTTCCGGCGGTGCGGGGGGGGGGGGGGGGGGGGGGGCAAAGCCCCCCTACCAAACAACAAACTACATCTTGTATTGAATTTGCAAATTTTGCAAACCGATGAATTCTAAAAAATGCATGTAAGTAATATATGGATTTAGGGAAGTGAAAGGTGGGACAAGCGACCAGGTACCCCCACAAAAAAATACTCACATATAAATGAAAAAAAAATAGTCATTATTATTTAATGATTTTCACAACATTTTATAAATCATCTTTCAACAATTCAATAACATCGAATTGAGGAGTGCAATATGCTCTATGTTTTCAGAATACAAAAAAAAAATACATCGTATTTGATTTTAATATAAGTTATTGCAAGTATATTATGATTGGATACCACAACGTATATGTTTGTTAAATATTTTAATTGGGTTTCGTACGTTTGCTAGGAGTTGAGTCATCGTTATTTTCTCTGTTTATTGTGCTCGTAATTTGATGAAAAATTTTACGCTTGTTTTGAATCGAATCCTCGATGTAACCTTCTGCCACAGTCGACGACTTCCAACCGCCGTGGCGCTTCAATGTTGTCATGGAAGCACCTCCATTCGCAAGTAATGTGGCAGAGGTTCTGCGGAAACTGTGGCCTGTGTAGCTTTTGGCGTCAGGCAACTCAAGATACATAGCGATTTCTTGCAGCAACATACCAATTTTATTAATACCCATTACTTGATTCATAATTTTTCCCTTTTGATAGCAAAGAAAAAATGAATCTGATTTTAAATTTGATGGTCGTGAATTTATGTATTCTTCAATCATGTTGCAATATTTTCCATCTACTACAAATGTTTTTGGATTGTGAGTTTTGGTGTCTGGAATATGTACAACGTAAACTGAATTTTCTTTCCGTATATTTTGTATCTTCATGTTGTACAATTCTTCTCTGCGACAAGCGCCGGCGATTCCAAGAATCAGAGCAACCTAAAGTAAACAAAAAAACGACGAGCCGCCGTTATCAACAATGACGACATTGATGTTATAAGTATTATTATTGAGATACAAAAATCTATAATATTCACCTTAGTCGATAGATAATTTGAGTTTGGAGCCGTCTCGAGGAATTTAGTCACATCTTCCGGTGACAAGGTTTTTGATTTCTTTGCTGTATAACCTGTGTGTTTTCGTTTCAGAAAATTGCGCAGTTTACCATAACTGCCGATATCGATGTTTTTTTCTAATTTTAATATCGTTTCAACCATCGAAAACTTGGACCACAAAGTTGCCGAGTTGAAAAGAGAAGATAGATGATAAAAATACGCTAGAAGCACTTTTTCATCACACGATTTAGTTTTTTTCAATGTTTGCCACTCAACAAATTCACGATACACTTTTTCATATATACCCTTAGATTTTTCAGGAAGCGTACTTTTTGTCGCTTCTTCAGCGTCCCTTAAGATATCTTCGGGTATGTATTCATCGTCTGTTGAATTTTCACCCATTTTATAACGATTGTGTTTACTATATTGGTTATTCACTGCGAAGAATACGTGTTTACTCTACAATAGGTAATGCCGTACTGAATGATCTCTTCAACGATATATTCAGAGTCCTCTACACATGTATATTACACATAACACATGTATATTATTGTAGAAAAGGTCGTAGAATACACTCTTTGCATCAAAAATGACGAGTTTCGTTTTTCTTTATTTTACGTATACTATGCGTGAAATAGCATTTTACGCACGGAAAACAGTACGTAAAATCGAATTTTACGCATACTATGTCAAAAAAAAATTAATATACCCACGTTTATATATTCATTAAATTAGTTTTTAAGGATTCATGGCAATTCCACCTCAAATCGGCCAATTTTAGGTGTTTTTTAATCTCGTATTTTTTGAGTCGGCTTAAACTTTTTTTACGTGAAATGTTCGTCAAAAAAGTAGACCCGTATTTTTTCGTTGGTCCAAAAAAATTTTTTACGCTAATTATGAATTATTGCATTTTGCTGCAAAAGTGGCGCGCGGGCCGCTTTGAGAATTAATATCTCGGGTCCCCTTCACCGTAGTGAGATGTTCCAAAACGCATTTTAATGACGATGAAAGACACTTCTCGATAAAGTTTCTCAACTTTTCGAAAAATATAGTTTTGTTATTTTTATGTGCAATCAAAATGTTTATCGATTTTCCTCACAAACTAAGACAATATCTAAAATTCTGAAAAAAATATGATCGCATTCCTTATTCAATTTTGAAGATGGCGAATTTTTTAAATGAATGGAACGATTTTTCTAAATTTTTTTTTACAATTATTTGTCCGGCGTGCGTCAGGTTGCCGCGCCGCGCGCCCACACGCCGCGCTACTACCGCGTCGTACGGGGCTCGGCCAATGGCGTGGCGCGCGGCTTTCTTTACATGGAATGACGCGGTAGTAGCGAGGCACGCGGTGCGGCAACCTGACGCAGCGCCGAACAAATAATTGTAAAAAAAATATTTAGCAGAATCGCTCCATCAATTTAAAAAATTCTCCATTTTCAGAATTGAATAAGGAATGCGATCATATTTTTTCAGAATTTTGAAAATTGCCTTAGTTTGCGAAAAAAACTGATGAACATTTTGATTGCTCATAAAAATAACAAAACTATATTTTTCGAAAAGTTAAAAAATTTTATCGAAAAGTGTCTTTCATCGCCTTTGAAACGCGTTCGGGAACATCTCTCTACGGTAAAGGGGACCCGAGATATTAATTCTCAAAGCCGCCCGCACGCCACTTTTACAGTAAAATGCGATAATTCATAACTAGCGTAGAAAATTTTTTTTCTGGCCCAACGAAAAAATACGGGTCTACTTTTTGGACGTAGATTTCGCGTGAAAAAAGTTTGTCGATTCAAAAAATACGAGATCAAAGAACACCACAAATTGGCCGATATGAGGCGGAATTGACCATATGATTTATACAATTCATTATACAGTATAGTAGCGACTCCAAAATTAGGGTTAGAGAAATTACTAAACGCATTGTAATATCTACTTATTTCAATATGAATTGTTGAAATATTCCAATAGCGTTTCAAGATTACAATCTGAATTCAGTAATTCTGATCCTCTTTTTTTTTAGTAAAAGATACTATAAATTTTTCTCCGTGATGTATGTATTCACCAATAAAATGTGCGTCATGAAATAGTGTCCTTTTCCAGAATATTCAATACGATAACATTATGAATTTCAAACGCGTATATCGAAAGGCTATCGGCCTCTTTGAAGAAATTTGGTGCTAGCCTGTCTACCGAGAGCTACTTAGTTGCGACGCCGCGTTTGACGCACGCCGCATATACTATCAAATAGTGTCAATACTTGTAAAATTTATTGAAAATTGAGGAAAAAGGTGAATTTCTCCTAGTTAATGGAACTGGATTCTTGCTGGTTCATGAGGTTTTGGTTTGTTTGACATGGACTCGATAACTACATATAGGGTGGATCGATTAGATCACACCTATACATGGGTATACATATCATATACATTTTTAAATATGCGCTCACAACTGATCTGAGACCATAATGTGCCTAGATATGGGTCGACTTGCACGGCGATCAAATTGTGTCAACACATATACACACTATAATTACAGATTATTCTGATTCAGGATCTATTCGAAACCAACAATAAAACGTATAGTGAAATTGTTCTTACAGAATTCCCATTCTGGATCTCGAACTAACTTAAAAAATCCGCCCGTCTTTTATCCTTTCCCTTAACGGCAGGCTATAGCGTCCGCGTCGATTATCCGGCATCGTGGGATTCGCAGTGATACAATCACCTCGAAGGGTTAAAAACACGCCTTGCACTTCACAGAACGCCACGCGATCACGGGTCCATGTTGGCGTATAAAATTAAAATATATGAATGAAACTATAAGAACTAAGAATGTCTGGAAATGAAACTATTATAAGTGAAACTATAAGAACTAAGAATGTCTAGAATATTATCAACATTTCCAACTGCTAAATAGTGGAATGAAACGTCCAACACAGCGCTGCAGAGATACACGAAAAACACTAGATCCTATACTCGAAAGTTTCGTCGGTTCTGAGGAACCGTGTTCCTGAAAGACGATTGGCTGTGCACGGAGAAAAAAAATTAGGAATGGCAGGCATAATTCTGTCTACTCCAGCTATATTGTATGGTGAATATAGCAACTAGTATACTATATTTTTCCTGTGACCATGCGAGTATGGTTGGAGCAATATTATCATCAGAAGCATGCTTATTGCTATGTTCAAGCATACGGAATATACTGAATCCAAGCAATATACTGAGATCAGCAATACGATCATGTTATGCATGTGATTAGTTTAGATAACGATATCGGCTTGACAATATTTGCATAGCTGCATTTGCTATAACGTGTTTCCGACATGACAAATGACGTTGCTAGGGTACACTGAAAATCTGCTGCGACTAATGATATTTTTCCAACCAGAACGATATAGTTGATAGTTTCATACGATTTGTTTCCGTGTGAGTTTCGCGGCGCGGCGCTGCTGCTAAGTCCACGCGTGGAGATAGCCTATCATATTCAAGCATACGTTCGGGACTATGCTAGGCGAGTAAGATGATGAATGTTTTCAGGCTCAAATACCGATTGAAGTGAACCGAATCGATACATTATGATTCAGTTAATCATGGTTTTTTGATTGAAAATTTTATTTTCTTAAATGACACTCTTCCCAGATAACCAAGTGTGACTGTGCAAGCAGCTTATTCCACTTGCTGCAAGCCTTGTTGTCTTTTTGCCAAATACGTGCTGAGCATACTTTTTTTTGCATTAGAATTTCCAGCAAACACACAGCAATAATTGCTGTCAGTATACTATAAATTACAGACAGCTTAATGTTAGCAACGTTTGCTGAAAATCTGCTGGCAACTGGAAATACATTGTTTCAACAGCAAATTAATGGCAAGTTGTTGGCAATATAAATGTAGTAGTATGTTAAATTTTCGAAAAAAGACATTCAGTACCGATAAATTCAAGTACATATTGGAACAGCCAATGCTCTGAAATTATTATTGATCGTTCACAAAATCCATAGGATGACATTTTAACATAATTATACTCATCAAATATAGGAGGTATTCCATCCCGAGGCGACCTGGCCGTGACCCTCATGATTTTTAATTTTTTTTTTCCTTCAATTTCTTCTTCAAGTATATGTTGTTGGCCATCACGAAAAAACCGACCACCATGTTTTATCAATTTTTTTCAAAACTGGTCTTACCGTTATCAATAAATAAACTGAAAAACACTGTGAGACCACTCCGATTTTGATGAAGTTGTGAAAGCCAAATCTTAATATATAGTGAAAAAACGAAAATTTGAGCTAATTAGAACGATAATTGGTAGGCAGGGATCTAGTTTGGCAGATACAGGGGAATCAATTTTGTTTTTATTTTTTACCAAGCCGAGCTGGATACTACACTATACTTCGTGGTAAAGGCAGGAGTAGCGAGCATTCTGACAATAACATAAGTTGTTAATGGTAAACTAGATTAACAATAAATACGATGTCTCACTATTATTGGGAAAAAAAAAGATTTTCCTGTATTTCCCTAACCAGATTCACGCCCACCCTTCGCTCATCGCTGAAAAATTTCGTTCGTACACTAAGATTTGGCTCTCCGAATTCAATCTAAATCGGAGTGGTCGAACAGTGTTTTCCAGTTTTTATATTGATAACGGCAGAACCATTTTTTTTTAAATATAAAAAAATGTGGTCGGTTTTGTCATGATGGCGAACAACATATACATGTTGTTGGGACGTTTCGGTACACAATATTCTTGATCTTCCCCCAGAGAAAGAAATCGACTGGTGTTAAGTCAGGAGAACGCGGGGGCCAACAAACTTGTCATGAATCATGAATTTTGGAGCCTAAGGTCATCCGAAGGTCATGTTATTGCACATGGTTAGACGCGGTTCGATGTCAGCTTCCTTGTAGTAAGCCAAAAATAGGTAGTCCCGTTTAAAAAAACAACGCGACCACCGAAGTCTCATGAGATATGGCCTTCAGATGACATTCCCTTCTAGAACTCATTTTCCCCCTACAAATGAAACAACTTTTTCATATGACACTTTTCAGTAGAATCAATAATAACCAAGTTATTCGCGGTGGCAGAGTTAAATGGACCACCCTGTATACTTGGAGAAAAACAAAATCGACAATCATAATAGGGTCACCTCTCTTCACACGCCGTACTTCTGCCGAGGCAAACTAGGCAGTGGCCTAGGGGCCCACCTTGTAGGGGGGCCCCGCAAGGGGCCGAAATGGTATGCATGGAGGACGACACCGGACTTGAAAAAAAAATTTCAATTTCAATTTCAATTTAGGGCCCTGGCTCTGTTAACCGCCTAGGGGCCCTATGTTTCCATGTCCGGGCCTGATAATTAGTCTCTATCATTTATAACAACGACGTACATTTTAATATGTATGGGAGACCCTGCGCGTATATAGGTATGTATTATGTATGTATGTATGTATGTATGTATGTATGTATGTATGTATGTATGTATGTATGTATGTATATATGTATACAGGGCGACCCAGGTTCAGCGCACCATATTTGGTGGGTGTACTCCTCCCGAAAATCTAAGACTAAAGTTCCTTTACCAAAACTCCTAGGGTCTAATAATTCAGGAGCTACAGGACATCTTAGTCGACCAATCAGAGGGCTTATGATGGACCAAGACAGGGCCGGTTCAAGAGTGTAAGGCGAGCAGTGCCCGCGTCGGATCAATTTAGGTGGTTCGCTAAGTATTTCTGGTAGTCCAGGTTGTTCGGTAAGTATTTTTCGTAGTCCAGGCCCTCGGCTTCGTAGTTCTCGTAGTCCAGGTCGTTCGCTAAGTATTTCTCATAGTCCAGGTCGTTCGCTAAGAATTTCTCGTAGTCTAGGTCCTCGGCTTCGTAGTTCTCGTAGTCCAGGTCGTTCGCTAAGTATTTCTCGTAGTCCAGGTCCTCGGCTTCGTAATTCTTGTAGTCCAGGTCCTCGGCTTCATAGTTCTCGCTGTGCAGGTCCTCGGCTACGAAGAACCACGAAGCCGAGGACCTAGACTACGAGAAATTCTTAGCGAACGACCTGGACTATGAGAAATACTTAGCGAACGACCTGGACTACGAGAACTACGAAGCCGAGGACCTGGACTACGAGAAATACTTAGCGAACGACCTGGACTACGAGAACTATGAAGCCGAGGACCTGGACTACGAGAACTACGAAGCCGAGGACCTGGACTACGAGAAATACTTAGCGAACCACCTAAATTGATCCGACGCGGGCACAGCTCGCCTTACACTCTTGAACCGGCCCTGTCTTAGACCATCATAAGCCCTCTGATTGGTCGACTAAGATCTCCTGTAGCTCCTGAATTATTAGACCCTGGGAATTTTGATAAAGGAACTTTAGTCTTAGATTTTCGGGAGGAGTACTCCCACCAAATATGGTGCGCTCAACCTGGGTCGCCCTACGAAGCCGAGGACCTATATAGGTAGGTATGTATACACTACAGCACCTGCATATAACTATATAGTATGTGTATTATACAATACGCAAGCCACTAAATTTTTCTGTTTCCTCTCAATAATTATAGAGGAGGAAGAGCATAATTATCTAGCCATATAATATGATTTCGAACGGCTAACAGCATGATGATGTTCATACTATCTTACTCGAAAAAACGGACGTGTGTCTGGCCATGATATTAAATCACGCTGAATCTTATTTAAATGTCGCGCGGTTCTAATTCCGCGCTACAATTCCGTCGTTCCTTGTCCGCTACAATTGAGTGAATTTCCATGTGCAAGTTGCAACAGGTAATAGAAGAACCTGGAAGAACCGGCTACGCGTGTTCGCATATAAGATTTTGCTTTATAACCACAACTCTCATTATTGACAGTAAGTACACACATTCCTTATAATCGCATATTATAGTTTCTACGAAAATTGTGCTACGTTATGGATAATCGTATAGGCGAGGTCTATATCGTGTGATCTTGGATAGAACGTATATAGAGGTTATTTTGGCCGCGTCCACGAACGCCTCGTAGTGTTATAGACAAATTATAACATATATAGATAATTATAAATGGGGAATTCCACGTGAACTTGGTAAATGTTTGACCCTGTCTGGTGGCCAGGTGGTCTAGTGGGTGTAAGCCCCCGGATTGGCAGCCAGTAGGCTCGGGTTCGATTCCCGAGACACCGGATAAATTTTTCTCGTCAAAAATTTTAAGTCTTCTAGCTTAAAATCATTCTTCTACGTATTACACCACGTTCTGTGGCATTGGTTATATTTAATTAAATATATAACCAATAAAATTATAGGTAAAAAGACGTAAGTCTTACCTTACAAGTGTTAGTGAGCCCGTGTGCTCACTCACTAACTCAAAGTCAATACATGTGCTTAACGACGAAATTCCTTACTACAAACCAAGCACACGAACTAGACTTGAAAAATGACGAGTAAAATTTGAAGGTGGCCAGGTGGTCTAGTGGGTGTAAGCCCCCGGATTGGCAGCCAGTAGGCTCGGGTTCTATTCCCGAGACACCGGATAAATTTTTCTCGTCAAAAATTTTAAGTCTTCTAGCTTAAAATCATTCTTCGACGAATTACACCACGTTCTGTGGCATTGGTTATATTTAATTAAATATATAACCAATAAAATTATAGGTAAAAAGACGTAAGTCTTATCTCACAAGTGTTAGTGAGCCCGTGTGCTCACTCACTAACTCAAAGTCAATACATGTGCTTATCGACGAAATTCCTTACTATATATTTTAACTGTAATAAAAGGCAACTGATCCAAACCAACAAAATATTATGTGCCAAATAATTTGTGCCACAGAATATTTTCAATGTTGTTCATATTAACTAATCAACCACATACTTCTTCGATCGGCCGTATACACATCTAATCACAAAACTTTATAGTTCAGAAACGAGCTGATTTGGCTGTGTCTCATCAGTCAGTGGCCAGGCTACCTCACCTTGAATATAGTTTGATAATGTTACGTTTCATCGAAAATAAACATTTCATTTTATCTCATGAATTTGTATTATTCAGAAACTGCACACCTATTGGCGGGATGGGTTCAAAAAAAAAAAAAAAGAACTGTGAAGTTAATCATAAGCTCCTGCGCCTCATATCTACTCGTCACAAAAGGAGAATCAGAAGAACTTTCGTGTTTAACCGTAGGGATAAAGTAGTTGCGTATGCTTTAATTAGGCAACCTGAACCACGTCACGCTTTTATTCATAACAATAATGACATCTCAATACCATCTCGATTCGGTTCGTCTGATAATATATTTCAACAAGTCCCCATAAACAATGCTGTGATAGATTATGCGGAAGTTGGAAATCATGAATCGCCTAATAATAGTGATGATTTTAATGATAGTAATATCAATATTGCTCAGGCAAAATGTACAAGAAGTACTTTCGATCGACAATTAGCATCAGCTTTCTTACAGGGATCCTTGAGTCATAAGCAAGGCAATCTCATTCTAGAAACTCTACGTATAGTCCAGGCGTCAGGGGTTTTATAAGCATAAAAACCCCCTCCAAAGATTTTATTGCGTGAATCGCTTGGTTTTAGCATTAATAATAACATACTAAAAAATAATTGTCGAATTCGATCGGAAAGTTATTGTTTAAACAATGGAAAGGGACGATTTTTTGGTTTTCCATGTTTTTCGCGTAAACTATGGGCCCTACGTCAAAAATAGTCATATACGAAATTAATCCCCATGAAATTATCTACAAAAAATGTTTTCTGAATTTTTTTGTCCGATCAATACTTTTTGGTACCAGAGCCGTAAAATCCGATTTTACGGCCCGTTTTCAGTCCGTAGAATGATTTTTCACGAACGTAGATCCGTGAAATGAAAAATTTCTAAAATTAGCCATTTTTTGATGATAAATCATTTATGTCGGTTATTTTTCAATAACAAAACTTTTTCCATCAGTTGACAATGCTAATGAAGAAGATTTAGTTTGAACTTACGTGTATTTCTTATTCATTTATGCATGTATTCTTTTCGTTCATTCATTTTATCCATCTATTCTTTTTTATTCATTCTATTCATTTATTCATAAATTATTCGTACGTATTTCTTGATATATTTTTCCTAACTGAGTGCGCAAGATTCGATTCTTTTTTTTAGATTTATTCTCAACGCGTTGACTATTCTTATCGTATCAAATGAAATTTATTTTCCGGTTATTTTCTCCATCCTTTTGACTTGCCGATTTTGTAGAGAATTGATCAAGGAATAGGCTCAGATTTTTTTCAGAATTTTATCGCGTGGTTCTTGCTTTGAAAATCACGTTCGAATAATATATTTGTTTATAACAAATGAAATTGTTTGATACCGCAGAATCAAATGAATGTGTAATAATAGTGTCATTCAATAGCTTTGAAATGGTTCTTGACTAAAGTCTCCAGAATGAATACAATCAAAGATATGACCGTTTGAAGAGGAGTATGTTTTCGATTTTTAGCTCTTTTTGCTGAATTTTGCCCCCGTGTAACTTGGAAAATGGGGGCCAGAAAAAAAAAAAATTGTTTGATCAATTTATTTGTTCCATAGAACCCGTAAAAAAAATTATAGCGAAATCGGTAACATCGAGGTCCGAAAGCTGTCCAGTTTGACGTGGAATTACTCGTATATAGGTAGCAGCTAGAGCTGTGCGGGTACCCGACTAAATCGGGTACCCGAGTTGGATAGTGGCGTCGTGCGAATATCGGTCGGGTATCGCTATTCCCGAGATGAAGTCGGGTACCCAAATTAAAGTCAACCCGGTGCAATTCGGGTACCCGGTTCAACTCGCGTAAACCGGATTACCGCTTTCGGGTACCCGAGTCAAGACCGGGTTTTTCGGAATTTGGCACCGTCATATGGCTGTAACTTTTCAAATCCTTTGGATATTATGACGCCGATTTATTTGCAGGTAGAGTAGGTCACTAGCATTTCAAATAAATTATAAGCAAAAACAATTCTTCCAAAATTAAGAGGTGTAGATACCCCTTAAACTGGGTACCCAAAAACCTGACTTTACCCGAATTAAACCGGGTACCGGAAAACCCGAGTTGAACCGGGTACCCGAAAACCAAAATCCACCCGAGTTAATACCGGGTACCCGAGTCTTGACTCGGGTACCCGAAAACCCCGATGCCCGCCCGGGTTTCGCCCTCGGGTACCCGGACCGACCCGACCAGACAAAATAGACTACCCGCACACCTCTAGTAGCAGCAATAAGCGTGATGTTACACAGTTCGACTAGTCTCGCGGCTGTATTGTGAAAAGTATTGATCGAACAAAAAAAGTCAAAAAAAATTTTTGTAGATAATTTTATGGGGATTAATTTGGTACATAAATATTTTTACCGTAGGGACCATAGTTCACGCAAAAAACATGAAAAACCAAAAAATCGTCCCTTTCCATTGTTTAAACAATAATTTCCCGATCGAGTTCGACAATTATTTTTTAGTATGTTATTATTATTGCCGAAACCAAACGATTCACGCAATAAAATCTTTGGAGGGAGTTTTTACGTTCATTCATGAAATTTGATGCTCTGACGCCTGGACTATATTTCTGTGATATATTAATTGCGAGAGTTTAGTAAATATTATAAGAAAAAAGGTATGATTGATAAAAGATGAAAGAATTTTCGGAATATTGACAAAAATTGTGCTAGCATTTTCTGAATCCTCAAAATATTGAAGATCAAGAATTTTTATGAATTTTTTGTTTTGAAAAATTTTGATCAGTTTTTTTTCTGAAGCAATTAATTTTTTTTCCGACAGCCTCACTGGACTAACAGACACTGTTGTTGGACAGAACAGGTCAAAACTCACTACAAAATTCCGCCTGCCACATGTGTCTGGACTCGACTCGACTCAGAACACATCGATACGAGGGCAGCTGCGGATCCAGCATATTAATCATAAGCAAAATCTTAAAACTTGATTTCCTGTTACTACATTTTCTTCTCTGGGAAAAGTCGGAAATGAAAAAGAAAAAATTTAAATCAAACAGTTTGACAGTTGATTTCTGGAGAATGAATATATTGACCGGTTGTCGTAAAGAATCAGTAGCACCGTTGGATCGATTCTGGAATTCTTGGTCTTCAATTATTCACAAGACTTCCCTCTATGGTATAAACGTGGGATTTTTTGAGAAACCCGTTTTTGATTGAGATACTGGCAGTACAGTGAACAGAATCTGAAAAATGCAAAAAAAAAAATCAAAAAAATGGAATCACTCAAGTAATTTTTGCAATTTCAAAAATCCCTAGGTTCATACCATAGAAGCATCTTTCATGAACGATTGAGGACCAAACATTTCAAGATTGATCCAACGGTGGTCCTGATTCTTTACGGCAACCGAGTCATTCAGTATTTTTTTCACTTCAGCGTAGCCGCCTTCAGACTGAAAGTAATACATGATGTTAAATATGCGTTATGAGGGTTGAACCTTCCTTAGACATCATGATTTTTTTGGATTTTGTCAGAGTCCACAAGTCGCAGGAAAAGATTAATTTCTTTTTGGAAATTTCAACTCCTCCAAAGGTGTACATACCCCCTTAATAGGCAACCACCTTTTGACACAATTCAATAATGTGCGGATCAGTTATAGATGCCGAGGCATGGATAAACCCGAGTTGCTATTAGGCAGCCGCAAATAAAAATTGCAAAATCAAAAACAATTCACTATCCCCGCCAGGACAGAAATCTTAGCAGCCGTCCCAACCATCGCCGAAGATCCCATAAAAGAAGGCTCAATATACAGGGTCGAGTTAAAACCAGGAGTCGTAATAAGCGGAAGCTACGTGACAATTAGACCCGATGACACAGCTATCACAAGCATCATCAATTTAACCGAGACAGATGATACTATCTTTATCAAACCACAAAGAGTTTACAGAATCCTAGATTCTGAGACTGACGAGATACAATCAGTTAATTGTATAAAAGAAAATAATACAGCTGACAGAATCAAAAAATTGAAAGACGCATTGAGATTAGACCATTTAAATGTAGAAGAAAGGGAAAGTATAGTAGAAGCTTGCACCAAGTTTAACGAACTCTTCTATTTAGAAGGGGACACACTACCAGGTACACAAGCTTGTACCCACAAAATTAAAACTACCGATGATACACCGGTTCACGTTAGACAATACCGGTATCCGGAAATCCACAAAACAGAAAAAGATAGACAAATGGAAGATTCCTTAATAAAGGAATTATTCGAAATTCAAACTGACCATGGAACTCACCCATCTGGGTAGTACCAAAGAAATTAGACTCATCAGGGATTAAGAAGTGGAGAATAGTCGTAGACTATCGAAAACTGAATGATAGAACAATAGGGGATGCTTACCCGCTGCCGAATATAGTAGACATCCTAGATCAGTTAGGAAGCTCTAAATACTTTACCGTACTCGACTTGGCCAGCGGGTTTCACCAAATTCCAATGAATCCCGATGATATGCATAAAACCGCATTTTTCACCGGTAAGGGACATTTTGAATCCGCATTCATGCCATTCGGGCTTAAAAATGCCCCAGCTACATTCCAGAGACTAGCGAATACCGTCCTATCGGGTCTACAAGGATTGAAATGTCTAGTGTACCTAGACGACCTTATAATTTACGCCGACTCACTTCAAACCCATACAGAAAAACTTTGGGGGTTACTACTGAAATTGAAAGAATACAACTTACGGTTACAACCGAATAAATGTGAGTTCTTGAGAAAAGAGGTCGCCTACTTAGGACACATTGTATCAGAGGACGGAGTTAAACCTGACCCAGACAAAGTCAGAGCAGTCAAGGAATTCCCTACACCCAACACACCTACGAAAATAAAATCATTTCTCGGGCTTGTAGGTTACTATAGACGTTTCATAAACAATTTTTCGATGATATCTAAGCCATTGACAGAACTTTTGCGGAAAAGCATACCATTCGAATGGACGTCACTACAGCAAAATTCCTTCGAGGAACTAAAGAATGCCCTAATATCCGACTCAGTCCTAATATACCCCGACTATACACAGACGTTATATCTAACGACAGATTCCAGTAACACTGCTCTAGGGGCCGTCTTATCTCAAGGTGTCCCAGGCGATGACAGGCCTGTTGCATACGCCTTGCGGACTCTCAACAAGGCAGAAAGTAATTACTCCACAATCGAACGCGAGCTGCTGGCCATAGTATGGGCGACCCAACATTTCAGACCATACCTGTTCGGGAGGAAATTCAACATATTTACCGACCATAGGCCCCTGACTTGGCTGTTTAACATCAAAGATCCAAATAGTAAATTAGTTAGATGGCAATTAAAAATTTCGGAATTCGACTGCGAGATTTGTCTAAAACCTGGAACAAAGAATCAGAACGCAGATGCGATTAGTAGGAATCCTATCAACCCACTGACTAATCATGCGTTCGAAATACTCCCTATCAGAGCGACGGACTTTCTCCCATCGTACCCTGAATACCTCAAACTCATAAAAACGACAATACTACAAAACTCAGACATCGTAGAAATCCACGATGACCTTTTTAAATGAACGGATAACTACGCACACGCTGTTTCCACTCATCTGGAAATGAGTCAAGGAATAGCATTAGAATTCAAAACTAGGTATGGCAATGTTGAGAATTTGAGGGAATCAGCTGAACTATACACAACTGGTAGACTTACCCTACGAGACCGTAACGTCTATTATATAATGACCAAGCAACACTTGTGGGATAAGCCTACATACGAAGATTTATGCATAAGTTTGATAAAATTTGGAGAAAAATTAGAGATGGACTCAATCAAAACAATTTCTACACCCAGGATCGGTTGCGGGATCGATAATTTAAAATGGCATAAGGTTCGGACGATGTTACGATTCATCTTTATAGGATCGGGAATTAAAATAACGGTCTGTACACGGAGAGAAAAAACTAGGTATTATTGCGTGAACATTAGCCACACTTCTATAGCAAGCATTTCTCTTGGAATATTTCCATGGCTGCTTTCGTTGAATCCAAGGAACGACGCCACGGACAATACGCTAGGCGCATATATATAAACCCCTAGAGTCACTTGGGCTGATAGCAAGCGCTGCCATGCACTGTAATCGTAAAGTCGGCTGAGGAATATTTCCAAGAGGGCTCACGGACTTTTTCCGTGAAGCTCCTTGCGATTGCAAGCAATTGCAAGCTTGTGTCATATCGCCGAACTGCCGGGGGCGTGGCCTAAAAGGCAATGCAATCGGAAAAAGTCCGTGGGCTCTCTTGGAAATATCCCTCGGACAACTTCACGGTTTAAGCGCAAGTCGGCATTACTATGAATCCACTTGATTCTTGGGATCTTCGCATGGGCACTGGTGCATTTAGGGCGAAAAGGTATGTCGCGCATCAAACCCATGAGGTCCTAGGGAATTAGGCAAGAGACGCTTGTGGTGTTCGCACAACAAATACTCCGCATGTGAATCCCATGAATTCTCTTGCATTCAACCCTAGATTTTTCTCTCCGTGTACAAACATAAAAACCGATCTCAATCGAAACCACATTCAAGACGTTATCAAAGAATTTCACGACAGCCCTTCAGGTGGACACCAAGGCGTTAATCGTACTATGACGTGACTTAAAGAAAGATACTACTGGGATTCAATGAAAAACGATGTAAAAACATATATTCGTAATTGCACGACTTGCCAAAAGAATAAAACCGATCGCCAAAAGACCAAAATGCCAATGAAGATCACGACCAGTAGTAAAAAACCGTTTGAAAAGGTTTTCTCACACATAGTTGGGACCCTACCGACTACAAAATCAGGTCATAGTTACATACTGACGCTACAAGATGACCTCACAAAGTATTCTCAAACCTATCCACTCCGAGCTGCTACTGCTGAACACACCGCAGAAGCTTTCATACGAAACTTCATATCTAACTACGGAGTACCACTATCAATCCTTACAGACCAAGGCACAAATTTTATGAGTGACCTGTTCACCCAAGTCACAAAAATACTAAAAATAAAAAAGTTGATTAATACGGCATACCACCCGCAAACCAACGGGCCACTCGAACGCAGCCACGGCAGGTTAAAAGATTACCTTAGGTGTATGTCAACTACAGCCGACTGGAACGAAACACTCCCAATTTATATCCTAGCATACAACACAACACCTCATACTACCACTAAAATGTCACCTTACGAACTTATATTCGGACAATAGCCAGAGTACCTTGTAGCGTGCCTCACGAACCTAGGGACGAAACATATAAAGAATATGCTCAGCGACTATCCGAAAAACTGATAAACAACCAAACACTCGCTAAACAGAACATAGATAATTCCAAAGAAAAATCCAGGGGTTTTTATGACCAAATTACTCGACCACAAAATTTCGAAATTGGGGACTTAGTACTAATGAGTAACGAAACTGCCGGACCACTAGATCCAAAATTTCTAGGGCCATACCCCATTACTGACCAAACTAATGAAATAAACTATGAGGTAAAAATCAAAGGGAAGAATAAAATAGTGCATGCAAATAGATTGAAACCATACCACAAGTCAACTGAGCCGATAGGACCGATTCAAACAGAATAACAAATTGATTACATACCCTTTGTATGGGGAGCTGACGACTACAAGAATGAAAGATACGAAAATACTGTTGGGCTTCATTACGAACAGATTGGAACCGTTGAGCTGTTCCCCACAGATTGGCGAATAATAACATTCCTCGATCTGTACGATTTCTTTCAACAACTGCAACGGAATTCCACCCTAGCAGATAAAATTGAAGTGTCATGCCAAACAGATAATAGAATGTTAACATGTAAGAAATATTAAGGTTCCCTCGACAGTGTAATAAATGGGTTAAGAGACGAACAAACCGACCTACAAGACCTACTTGGGCTATATGACGAAGCAGGGCAACGACTCGATCGTATGGCGAAATACATAGCAATGTGCAGACGCAGCACCAAAAGAGTCGTTAAAAGGCAGGCAGACGACGCGCCCGTCGTCAGACCATCGCGACCAGAAGCAAGACACATTATATAGAGATTAGTTCGAAATTAGTAAAGCCTTTGTAAAACTTCATAAATTAAATAAACTTGAATTACTTTGTACGACTGAGTTCCAAATCTCAATTCGACAACGAACCTTCGAATAAATTGTAGTTGTATGAAAGATCTCAGGATCCCGATTACAACAGTACGTACTAAATTAATTAACTCAAGATTACTAAATCATAAACTACGAGAACTACGTGGCCGGCAAAGTCCAAATATTTTCTAACATTTCCGAATTACGGTTCACAATATAAGTGATCTTATGTAGAAAAACTGATTTGGAGTCTACGAAATATTTATTACAGTGTACCAGTGATTCCGAAAAAATATATTTTGAAGGCAGGCCCGTTTCAACCCATGGAGCGACCGGAGCGGCCGCTCCGGGCGCCTAAGAGTGAGGGGCGCCGTGAGACCCAATCGAAAAAAAATATCTATACTGTAACGTATTCGGCTTATAGCCAAATATTCGGACCGTACATGGTATAGGCGATACACCTATACGTCCACATGTCATTGTATAGAGCAGCGTCGTAGCGCGCAAGCGAACACACACATATCAGAATATCAAGTATGACGTCACCGCAAGTATAAAAGGCGAGCGTCTCACGGCTCATCAGCGTATTCGAGCCAAAGCGGCCGTGCGACTCAAAATCATTTCAATAACTAGAGCGGATTCGTGCCATAGCAGCCTGCCGTCTCATATATTCACTTGAATTCATAACCTCAAATTTCAAGCTTACAAGAGCCAAAGCGGCCACGTAGTTTTATTGAATTCAAAAAATTCGGATAGTTGCTAAAATAGCAACTATACCATTAAATTCAAAAGAAAAACATTGTAGTTCTCACCAAAGCGGTATTTCTATAAATTCAATAGAAGAAAATTCAATTCCAATCACATAAAGTCCGGCACATGGTGTCAGCGCGCGATAAGATAAGTTAGGTTAGGAAAATAGATATTAACTAGAAGATCATAAATCATGATACCACATTATGTTCAGCATTCTCTTTAGTTATATTTTTGTTTTATTATTTTTGTAAAATAGAAATTTCTTTTGCATCATCTTATTTTGTTAAAATAAAACAGTAAATGATCTAACGATCATTTAAAAATTATCAGGAATCTGACTTTTGTTCTATTTTCTTATTAACTGATTTTGTTTATTAATTTCTTTATGTTTCAGTTAACTTAGAGTCATTGATAGCTAGATATCAGTATCGGTGCGTTGATCTCATCCAGCACGGTAGTTCTATAGCATCTACCCACCCTAGTCTGGTGAGTGATACATATCCCAGATCTGATCAAAACGGTATCGGTGAGTCAAATTCAACAGCACGATAGCTCTATAGCACCTATCGCTGTCTGGCGAATTTGTCATATCCCAGATCCGTAGGGAGGCAGCTCTGGTAGTGAAAAATCTATCCGAGTCTGTATTAGGGTAATTTAAGGGTTTTTTCAACTTTTCCCAGGGGAGCTCCAAATTTCATAACCCGTGACAAAGTACTCACGCAATCTAGCATAATTTCACCAGCCTTCTGCTGGTGAAACATATGCAATAAGTTACAATACATCAATAAAAAGATTGATTAATGTTGTAATCGGGATCCTGAGATCTTTCACACAACTGCAATGTCTTTGAAGGTTCGTTGTCGAATTAAGAGTGGGACTCAGTCGTACAAAGTAATTGAAGTTTATTTAATATATGAAGTTTTACAAAGGCTTTACTAATTTGGAACTAATCTCTATATAATGTGTCTTACTTCTGGTCGCGATGTTCTGATGACGGGCGAGTCGTCTGCCTGCCTTTTAACGACTCTTTTGGTGCTGCGTCTGCACATTGCTATGTATTTCGCCATACGATCGAATCGTTGCCCTGCTATACCACGTTTAGCGCATTCTTGTATTTCGCTGAACGATAGAGTCATTGCACTGCTATACCGGATATGAGGTGTCCAATAGCTTGGTATTCGAATTGCAACATCCCTTCCCCCTCGGAAGATGAGCCCTTAGGATTTTTCTCCTGAAATCAGTTAAATCTGCTGGCTTGCATCTGTACGCTTGCCCATTATGCTATATCTAGGTTAGTGGTTTACATTATGTATCCCGTTCACAATGTTTAAGATAATCGTTTTTTAATTCAGGTTAGTATGATTAATTTTTCCTGACATATTTTTTGATGAGAATGTTACAAAATGATTAGCTCTTATTTGATAAAATGCTTTAAACGATTGACATGTACTCTAAGAGTTTTCTTCTTTACCTTTATGGTACAATTTACTTCTGAATTTACTTCTGAAATTGTATAAGGACCAATCCATTGAGATAATAGGTTCTTCGATCGTCCTCTGCGTACAGTCTCGTCGTACAGTAGTACCTTGTCTCCAACCTTGAACCCTTTTTGTTTGGTTCGTCGGTCGTACTCGATTTTTGATTTCTCCTTGGCTTGTTGCAGATTTTCTTTGGCTATGAAATTGCTGGCTCACAATCTCTCTCGTAGTTCTCGTGCGTAGTCGTCATAGGTGTACGTTGTTTCTGGATCCTTCTCCAGCGATGTTGGTAGTTCAGCTGGGTGCCGATACACCAGCTCGAATGGCGTAAATCTCGTTGCAGTGTGTGGTGTCGTGTTTTATGCAAACATAGCATATGGTAACCATTCGTCCCAGTTGCTCTGTTCTTCGTTTATGTAGTGTCTCAGATATTCAGCTAACGTCCTATGTAAACGTTCTAAAGCTCCAATGAATTCAGGATGATAGGCCGTCGTTTGAATTTTGTCGATCTTTAACAGTTTACAGGTATTTTTGAAAACGTTACTCAAAAAGTTCGTACCTTGATCGATGAGTACTCTCTGTGGTATTCCGTGTTCGCATACGATCCGAGTCGCAAATTCCTTGGGTACAGTGTTAGCTTCTTGGTTCGCAATGGGTATTGCCTTACTGAATTTGATTAGACAATCTTGAAACGTAAGGATATATTTATTTCCTTGTTCCGTTTCCGTCAGTGGTCCTACGATATCCAATGCACATTCCTCAAACGGTTGATTTGGAGTGTCGGTAATGACCATTGGTGCCTTCGTCTTCTTGCTAAGTTTGTTCTTCTGGCAATTCTCGCATCTCGAGATGTGTTCTTTGACGTCCTTTCGTAATCCTAGCCAATCGTGCTTTGATTGAATTCGTTCAATCGTTCGGTTGACTCCTTGATGAGCTCCTAATGGCGTGTCGTGATACTCATAGATGATCCTGTTCCGATCTTCCTCCGAATATTCTTGTTCTCGGTTGTTCGATTCATCCTCTTCTTTCTGCTGACTTCTGGTCACTGCGTACATGCGACTCAAGGCATCTGCGTTGGTGTTAGCCTTGCCTGCCTTGTACTCGATCTCGTCGTCGTATTCTTCCAGCTTCAGTTGCCATCTCATGAGTCGTGATGCTGGATCTTTGACTCCGAATAACCATGTGAGTGGTTTGTGATCTGTAACAATCTTAAATCTGGTACCATATACATACGGTCTGAAATGATTAACTGCCCAAACTATTGCCGATAATTCTTTTTCTGTGGTGCTGTAATTTCCTTCTGCTGAATTTAGAGTTCCACTTGCGTATGCTACTGGCAAGTCACTTCCTATTATGCCTTGCGACAGGACTGCTCCGATGGCTTTGTCGGATGCGTCTGTCGTCACGATGAACGGTTGCTCGAAATCTGGATACTGTAGAATCGGTGCTGTCGTCAATGTCTTCTTCAAATTTCCAAAAGCATCTTGTTCCCTTGAAGTCCATCCAAATTTTACCTCTTTCTTCGGCAAATGTATTAGCGGTTTTGCTAAACTTGAGAAATTCTGTATAAATCGTCTGTAGCATCCGGCCAAACCCATAAATCCTTGAACATCTTTTACACTCTTTGGAATTGTAAATTCTTTTACTGCTCACATGTTCTCTGCATCTGCCTTTATCCCGTCTCCAGTGATGACGTGTCCCAAACAGTTGACTTTTTTCCTCAGAAATTCACACTTATCGGGTTGTAGTTTCAATCAATTTTGTCGTAAGCGTTCCAGTACCTCTTCCAGTCGTTTGTTATGTTCCTGTCATCTAGGAGCATGTATGACAATGTCGTCGAGATAGACATAACATCTAAGGCCTTGTATTCCTGAAA
The DNA here is from genome assembly GCA_963992785.1 of Tenthredo livida. Lineage (NCBI taxonomy): Eukaryota > Metazoa > Arthropoda > Insecta > Hymenoptera > Tenthredinidae > Tenthredo > Tenthredo livida. The sequence continues at coordinate 14,583,988 of OZ023070.1, read as the reverse complement.
GTACAGTATTCATTAATCGTTTAAACGTAGCGGGTGCGTTATTCAGTCCAAAAGGCATGCGATTGTATTCGTAATGACCGTGTGAAGTGGAAAATGCCGTCTTGCACTTATCCTTTCCTTCCATTGGAATTTGGTGAAATTCTGATGCTAGATCTGATGTAGAGAAGTATTTCGCCTCACCCAACTGGTCCAATATTTCCGTGATATTAGGCAGTGGAAAGGAGTCTCCTACAGTAACCTCGTCCACCTCACAGAAGTCAACTACGACTCTCATCTTCATTTTTACTGATGCGTCTGCCTTCTTCGGTACCACTAGCAGTGGTGCGGTCCATTTGCTTTGTCTGACTATCCCGTCGGCAAGCATTTTATCTACCTGCTCGTTTATCTCCTGCTTGTGTTTCTCTGGAAGTCTGTAAGGTCTTACATTTATTGGTGCGATATTATCTGGACTCGTTGTAATTCTGAACTCTTACGTAGGTTGTCTATCAGCTGTTGCATTCGGCTTCCGTTACTCGGTGTCATCGTCCGACATGCATACACTTGCGTCATAACTGTGTGCTCTTGGCCTAGTGCTACGATTTGTACACACGGCTGTTCCAGTTCTACATCATATCGTTCGTATTCAAAATGCTGACTTCGCACTCACCGTCGACTGCGTTGGTGATGCAACTCCCTAGGTATACTCCAGGCTGTGACTCGATTCCTTCGACGATGCCTTCCGCGTCGTCGCGTGTCTTTGCACGGATTATCTTCTCGCTTCTCCGTTCGAGCGATATGTGAGCTCCTGTGGCTCCTAAATTCCATGTCGTTCCGTACAATCTTGCGTATTTCCCAGATCTAAGCTCGACGTCATGCTTCTCGAGTAAGTCGCCTCCTAAGAGACCGTCTGCTTCTGGTGCGAAATCATCTTTAACTGCGTGAAAAATGTGCGATATGTGCCTATCACCAACCCTTATATTCAACGTGACCTTACACAAGGTCGTAACCGGTGTTCTGCCTAGTCCTCTGAGCGTGATCACACCGTCTTCAGCCATCACTTCGCCGTCAATTTTTCCGACTTTTACTAGGCTTACCTCAGCTCCTGAATCTAATAGCATAGTTCCGTGTCTCGTCTTGAATTCATCTGCCTCGATCGTTGCGTGATTCTTCCGTCTTGATCCATTTATCAGGAAATTCACTGGTACGACGCGATACGGTTACCTGTCCGCCGCGCCTGCTTCTCGTTTCCCGAAGTCTCTTCGTTTTGCTCGCTGGCGTCTCTGAAAGGACCTGGCTGGACCCGTTTTTCCCTTCTAGGAGGTCCCCGATTCCTTTCGTATCTTGGCCGATTTTCTTCCGCTATTTTCGTTCTGCAGTCTCGTATGACGTGCCCTGGTTTCCTACAAAAATAACAAATTACCTGAATTTTTCTTACGTAGTTACTTGGTGTCGGCAATCGTTGAGGGTAACTGGATCCCGTCTCTGCTGAGCGACAGTCTCGTGCTAGGTGTCCTGTCTTTCCACAGTTGTAGCAATTATTTCCTCTGTTGCCTTCTCTGCTGTTGCGCGGTTGATTGTGTTTCCGATCCGATCCACGAATGGGGCCTAAATATCGTTCTCCTTCTATCGCGAGTGATATGGCTTCTCTAAGATTTTCACACCGTCGGCTCTTGACCAATATCCTCAGCTTGTCGTTCAAGCCTCTGATGAAGATATTGACAGCTTGTTTTCTGACCTGGCGTTCCAGCGTCGATTTCGAATCCTCTTCTGCGGCTTCCTTCATCGTTACTTCGATGACCTGTGCAGTTAGTTTCTCGACTCGTGTTCCATATGACCTCGCGTCCTCGTTCTGACGTTGTCTACAGCTGATGAATTCCACTTGTAACGAGGCTAATGTCCATGTATCGATGCTCATCGACTTCAGCTCTTTCTCCAGTGCGTTCCAGGTGTCAATTGATTTGTATTCTAAAGCTCGTGCCGGAGCACCTTAGTAGATATGGGCAGCTTTGGGCAGACACAACAAACCCCCCCCCCCTCTTTCCCCTTCCCCCTTCCCCCTAGGGCGGCTTTGGGAAATCCCCCCGCTCCCCGCTGCCCCTTCCCCTACCCTAGGGCAGCTTTGGGAAATCCCCCTCTCCCCGCTCCCCCCTGCCCCTTGGGTCGACTCTGGAGAAAACTGGGAATTCGAACCTAACCTTCCCCTCGCCCCTCGCTCCCCTGCCGGCACTTGTCTGATATTAAGACCATCTGGGCCGTGTGACGTCATCCAAGACTCTGTCCTCCGTCCCCGCCGTCCTCGCCCCTGGGCCCTACACCCCTGATTTTACATATATATATATCTATATATATATATTGTAACATTGCATTTTGCAACGCGTGTTACAAGTGACTCCCGAACCCTTAGACGACCATAGTTACGAAGGGTGGATGCATGACAGAAGCATGAATGCGTTTTGGTTAGCCACGAGGCTATAAACTCTCCGAGAGGCGACCGTGACCGATCTAAGACTGTAGAATTTAGTTCTTATTCTTTTTGTTTTTTTTTTCACCTTTTCTCTATTATGTGGGAGACGAGGCCCAGACGACGGCTAATAATTGCAACGGAGACCCGATCAGACGATCGTACGACGCCAAATATCGACTGTTGGGATCCTTTTCGACGAACGCCACATAAAAGCTCCGGAGGATAGTAGTGGCCATGCTACCTCCCGCTATTAAACGAGAGGACACGGGGGAGTGCCAAGGGCATTCTGCAACGTGGGATATCGGTGGTGGAAGAGATTCCCGCCACCAAGAAGAATCTGCAGCCCGTGATCCTCCGATTTAGCGAGCTACAAACACCGTGGTGAACTTCGAATTTTGCGCGCCGCGACGATAGGTCGCCATATTTAAGGATCTCGCAGTAGATTTGTAAAATCGATAATCGATCGCCTATTGAGGGCGCTAAGTACCGGCACCATGCCGTCTGATCACTCTGCCGTAGGCCTGCCTCGCAGGCAGAGCCCCGAGCTCTAGTGCTCGCGCTAATTGTAGAAATTACCTTTTGTAGTAGCCACGAGGCTGATTTTTTGGTGTGATTTTCCTGCGGGAAAACGTTTGAGTCTGTTGAATTCGAGTTGGTGCATCCGGGGGCTCGTAGTCGAGCCGCCACGAGGCCTTGCATTTTGGCTGGAAAACGGTAAGCGTTAGCCAATTTGACTCATACTTATTTGAATTCCGCAAACGGCCATCAGCCATCTTGCCGTATTTTCCGAGCCACGAGGCTTTTAGAGATTTTTGCAAATCAAATTAAGACGACCTCCGAGTCGGTAGGCCGTCACCAGTGTCTCACGCAGTAATAGAGTTTTGAGTTTTGGTCTTTGAGTAAGATTTTTGAGTTTTGTGTCACGTAACAGTGCTTTTTGTAGAGCCGTAGGTTTTCGCACGTGAGTGCGAGAAAGATAGTCTGACTACGTCACTGTCGCGCTCTCTTCCTCTCACGGAGAGATTCAGATCGTTATTATATTTTGAATTTGGTTTACTTTTTTTTTGTTTCGCCTACGAAGGCAGAGTTAGTTAAGGTTAATTTTAAGTAATAATTTTGTGGATTGGTTATTGTGCCTTGCGGGCTTATTCCAGTCTTTAATTTGTAATTTTTGTTCCACGAGGACCGAGTTTGTCGAGTTATTTATTTTTGCATTATTTTGTTTTGTTATCGCTCTCCTACGTGGAAGCTAGTAGTTTATTAATTATTGTAAAACTCGTCAAGCGTGGCCAGGTCGCCTGTATACGACCTGTGGCCGTCCTATATTCGAGGGGAAGTCCCCTGATTACTCAATTTATTATTTTTATTATTTTTTTTTTATATACTATTTTTATTGAATAAATTCTAATTTTCTTTATTAAATTCAAATTTACGAGTCGTTAGTCAACGCCCTGCTAATCCTTTACTTAATCCCGACCCCTCTCCGCGGTACTGTAGCTAGCCGACGGTTATTATTTTGTTTAGATTTTTGAAATCGGCGGTTATCCACCTGGCGCCCAATTTTTGCTATTTCTTTGTTTTCTCTTGGCCAATTGTCGAGTGGATTGATCTCGGAGGCTGGCTATCCGGTCCAGATCTGAGGTCTGAATAAAATCCACGTCACAATATATATGTGATGCTTATATACTCATCGAAGAATGGGTATGGTAAAGGTGTATAATTGAATGACGCGATAATTACGAAAAATCCAATAATTTCATTTATTCGTATACCTTATTCTCTAATACATGTTCTTATGCTAAGATGAAATATAGAATCTTACGACTACGGGTACAATTTTCTTTGTAAATCTTACAGCTATGGTTATAATTATACAAGATTGATCGTTTTATTTCACAAATGTTCGGCTAAGACTCCTTCGCAATCAGTGATAAAGCGTCTTGGCATTGTGATGATCACTTTCAATGCCCATATTGTGAAAATACAGGCTGTTGCGAATATTAAAAGTAAACCTATTCGGAACCAAACAGGAGGAGGAGGGTTGTCCAAGCCATCCATCATATCGTTTGGTCGAAAGCGAATCACGGTGTTAGGTATTCCCACCCTGTAGGGTCCGGAGGTCTCGTGACTTTGAATGAAGGCTGATGAACACATTTCTCCAACGATGTCTCTCTCTCTGTCTCTCTTTCTCTCTAGCAGTTTGGTATTCCTCCGTGGTAATTAGTTTGATGTTTTCAAGTCAAGATGCAAATTTCCTCGTGAATTAGACTTCGGTACGGTCTCAAGCTGTTGTTTGACTTCAACAGCGATGATATTAGAAAACATTCTGGTCAATTCGAGTAGAACAATATCGAGATAATTTTCGCTGAAGACGGGGTCGAACTGTGGCTTGATGCTCTCTTTGACGACTCCATATTCGTTCTTGGTCATCTGCGCGATGGTATGAAGAGAAGGTTCTTGGGAGGGGTAACGTCTAATTCTTGACACCATGTATTCAACGTATTGCTTTTTGCACTGGTTTACACTAGCCGCCAGTCTTTGGAGTCTTCGAACTTGCTCGTCAACACAGACGAATACGGTTTTTAAGCCGTCGAATGTAGTTTTTTGCATAACAATCGACGGTCGATGAATTCTCGGTCGCTTCAGGAGCGGAGTGCAGTCTTCACGATTTTTCCCGTCGTCGTCGTCGGATACTAGCTCCGTGGCGTATCCGGCACTGCGTAGAGGTTCGATACATTTGACGGGGCTCTGTTGGACATCGAATCTGATGGCCCTCGCACCATGCGCTGTTGTAAATCGTAGTTTGCTGTCTTCGCCAAGCTCAATTTCGTCGAGATACCATTGGGCGTCGGCGTACACGTCAAAGTCGAAGTAGTCCGATATTGTTTCTAATGCGTTAGACCGCGCAGTCCAGGCACTCAAACCTAGACAGATACCGTCCGGTGAATTGCCGGTCAATCTGATCAACGGTTCGAATTCTGCGTCACCTCGCAAACCGAGGCCGACGACAATCTTCTTTGTGAACGATGTGTTCAATCCGTAGGTAGTGGCCAGTAATAAATTTTTATCAGATTTTTTCACTGCACTTGCAAACGATTTGAATACCCTATTCGCGTTACCCATCGTGTCACTGGATGATTTGGGAGTTTCCATTGCTAGATACTAATTCTCGCACGGTTAACCGAAGACTGAAGCGACTTACGACGACATCCTCCCTTTTGTACACCAAGTGTGTCCGAATCTGTTCGGTATGAGGTCGACCCCACAGTCTTCTGTCTCTTTCCTTCTCTATGTAACCATGAAGAATAGAAGGAGACAGCAGACTGTGGCACCAGCTTCATACCGGTCAGCATCAAACGTGTCAAGCGTATATACCTATATATATGGAATATGATTTCGACCGTTACAAAATAATTCCCACCAATTTTTTTCGACCCCCTACACAGCTTGCCTCACACGTTTTGTCTCGTACAGTAGGGATCGGACAGATAAACGGTTTAGGATGGAGGATGCGTCAATCGTGTCACACATTGGCACGGTTATGAATTTAGAAAAAATAGAGTGTCGTTAACGGGTTGGATCTATTCCGCTAATTTACGATAAGTGCTTTGACTCCCGAGAAGCGCGCGTTGTTACTAATTATATTCATGACTTGAAAGGATTTTAGACTAATGGAACCGTTCGAACCTAACGGTCTACCCCATGCGGAGTCCCAACAAGTGTTTGACCACCACCATTGTGGGAGTGACGGGCCCTGTAACCACCGTACATTTCACATCTGTTTGCACTTGTGCGTAAAAGGGTAGTCGGTAGTGTTTTCCGACTCCTTGTGAGAAATCGGGGAGACCGGACCCGCGCTCTTACACAGAGTAGGCTGACTACCGTTATCGCAGAATTATGGTTACCGCGAGATCACACTTTCTCACGAATCGAGAAAAATTTATGGGTATCATACACAGTTTCCCACAGGGTCTAATGCGATGAGTGCTCAGGCCCCGCGGCCCGAGCGTCCTCATTATTGGTATGTATCCACGACTCAGAAGGGTATAGGACTAAGAAAAAATAAAAAACCGTTGGAGGTTGATGGGTAGTGTATCGGCGGGTCTTTGACCATAACCGCTGTACGGGAGTTGTGGGACTAGCAACACTCGTCTATTTCGCATCTGGTTGCACTTACCCCTAAAAAAGCGGTCTGAGGGTGGAACGGTCCTCTGATAGAGCCGAAGTCTACTGGTGAGCAAAGTAGACCTACTTGCGTTATCGCAGAAATATGGTTATTGCGCGATGACAGAATTTGGAAAAATTCGTGGGAATCATACTAGGCTTTCCTCAGCGGTCTCGGATCGTTCACCTCTCTCCTACGATTTTCTCAGGTTCGTACGTTCACCCACACGTAAAAATCTGCGTGTACGGTGTCAATGTATCGAGGTTATACAGGGTGGGGCATCTAAAGTGTGACAGAGCAATAGCACTCAAACTATCGATGATACTCAAAAATGTTTCATATGAAAGTTATATTGTTCGGAAAGGCCGTCATACTGGACCATCATATTATTTTTTTGGTGGAGGCGCTGAAGCCACGTCAAGGTCAACTCCACTTTTTTAAATGGAACGATGTATTTTTTTTTCCACGACATTATTACTGACTTTAAGACGAATTCAGTGACCTACAACACAAGGTCATTCTAGGCACGCAAAGTATGAAAATAGTCGAAATATCAAATCAAATCGAAATAATTACTTTCGAAGGATTTCCCAGCCTTGGTTTGTGTCTACCTACAGAAGATGCTCGAAGTGATGACCCTCGACTTGTAAACACTTTATTATTCGCTGTTTTCATTTCTTCCAATACCTATGATAATACACATCTACAGGTATTCTTTACATCGGCAGCAAGTGCGCATTTTCTGTTGACATATCAGTTAGTCACACATTACCTTCTAATGTGAGTACATCGGATCGCGGAAATGAACGATTTTCAAGAACCTTTCGATATGTTGATGGTGCTGGGGGAATGCCGCAAAAATTACCGAAACGCTCAAAATTTGTATGCAGCTCGTTATCCGGATAGACAACAAAAATCGCGCATGGCCTTTAAGCGATTAGCCGACCGTTTCTGCCGCTTCGGTACAGTAAAAAAAACACGAGACAGACGTCGACCGATTGTTAGTGAGGCTAATGCGGCTGCCATTTTAGCTTTTGTGGCACTAAATCCACATGCGAGCAGCAGGCAAATGGCAAGAGAGAGTGGAATTAGTAGGCGATCTGTATTAAGAATTTTACATAAACACAAGTTCCATCCGTACCATATGTCATTACATCAGGATTTGTATGGCAACGATTTCCTGAATCGCGTCACTTTCTGTAATTGGATTCGTCGAAAAATGCGCAGAGATGTCTCGTTTTTGAGTCATGTGCTTTTCTCAGATGAAGCTAACTTCACAAATACTGGAAATGTAAATAAACATAATATGCATTATTGGGCAAATGAGAATCCTCGATGGATGAGAACTGTATCACTTCAACATCCGTGGTCCGTTAATTGTTGGAGCGGCATTGTCGGTGATCGCGTCATTGGTCCATATTTTTTTGAAGGTCGCTTGACTGGGCAAGTTTATGCAAACTTTCTGGAAAACATACTGCCTCAGTTACTGGAAAACGTGCCGTTGCATGTTCGGATGAACATGTGGATGCAGCACGACGGTGCACCACCCCATTATGCTCTGTGTTCAAGACAAGTGATGAGTGAAATTTTTGGCGATAAGTGGATAGGACGGGGCGGTCCTGTAGCTTGGCCACCTCGTTCACCAGATCTAACATCGCTTGATTACTTTCTATGGGGTTTTGTCAAAGAACGCGTAATGGCGGTAGCACCTACTACGCCTGACGACATGAAAGAAAGAATACGCCAAGCATGTGCCAAAATTACACCACAAATGTTGGCTGCAGTTAGACGGTCATTTCATCAGCGAGTTGACAAATGTTTACAAGTCGAGGGTCATCACTTCGAGCATCTTCTGTAGGTAGACACAAACCAAGACTGGGAAATCCTTCGAAAGTAATTATTTCGATTTGATTTGATATTTCGACTATTTTCATACTTTGCGTGCCTAGAATGACCTTGCGTTGTAGGTCACTGAATTCGTCTCAAAGTCAGTAATAATGGCGTCGAAAAAAAAATACATTGTCCTATTTAAAAAAGTGGAGTTGACCTTGACGTAGCTTCAGCGCCTCCACCGAAAAAATAATATGATGGTCCAGTATGACGGCCTTTCCGAACAATATAACTTTCATATGAAACATTTTTGAGTATCATTAATAGTTTGAGTGCTGTTGCTCTGTCACACTTTAAATGCCCCACCCTGTATATGATGTGTCCTCTCAAGACGTATCCTCATTCTCATAGATCTCTGATCCGTGGAATAACGTACTCTTATTCGCTCCGTCATACTTTGCGATACTATATTCTTTTACATTTCTCACTGAGATTTTCAAGTAATTATGTCAGGTGTTAAGAATTTGTACCGTGCCGCAGTGTTGAAGGCTGTGTTCTACGCCAGGCAAAACAATTCCGTGATTGATTGTGAATGTCATACGCGATGGAGGAGATCGCTGACGCGTATGTCGGAAGCGGATTTGCTCCGTCAATTCAGGCGTCTGATTGCCGCATGCAGTGAGCGTGCGATCGCCCTAATATTCGCGAACGACATGTGTCGCAATCTACGGGAGTGCTTGTGCATCGCTGCTGAGACTGTGATCAGGCGTGGAAGGTCGCATTTTGCCGTGCTGGCACCCCTTATTCGCGAATACAACGCGCACCGTGGTAAGTAGAATTTTTCGTTCGCAAATTGTAAATCAAAGCTTCCGGAACGGTGATAAATTAACCGACGGGTTTTTTTTATTCGTGTCAGAACTACTCGCACTGTTGGAGGACCCCGAGGTCAACGATGCCATGCTGATGGTGGTGGATCCCTGCGAGGAGATTATTCTGATTGTAAGCGAGGAAGAATTAACCCCCGGAGTGGAGGTGGTTAGCGACAACACGAGGTCCGCTCCCAAGGGCGGTGAAAAAGTCCCTGAAAGTGAAAATCAAGACATTTGTGTGAGCCGTGACAGTGACGTTGTGATAGTTGGATATAGTGAGCGTGTGGTGCCAGTTACGGATAACGGATTTTCGGTTGCCGGTCCAGCGATTGCATCAACATTGCGTGGCAGTCTTGGCGGTAAGTCACAAAAAGTTTAATATACGGCGTATTGCATTACATACGCACGTCGCAGAGTACCCGGTTCGAGTCTATATATAGGAATAGTCTTTTTGCAGACGGATACCGTCTATCTCGTCTGGTTATAGGTATTATTGCTGGAATTTAGTATTTTATCTCTTAGAAATCTCTCCTGCTCCTTCTGTAAATACGGAGGAATATTATAACGATGAAGAAGAGCATGAGGGGGAGGAGGAGGAGGAGGAGAAGGATGAGGAGGATGAGGAGGATGAGGATGAGGATGAACAGGATGAGATTGAGAATAGGGATGAGGAGGATGAAACCGTGTCCATGTCCTCACCTGATAGTGCCATATGGTCACCGTTTGCCGTGTCTCCACCCTCGCCCGAGAGCGGGATATTTTCGATGCCTAGCACCGTCGAGGAGGTGTCCTTATCCAGGGAATATTAAAATTCATATAAAAAGAGGGGTGGGGTGGACTTGGGTTTACGGGTTCTCGTACAGACGTGCGTGTGTTTATAAATATGCTGGGGCGATATGCAACGAATTTTTGGATCTTATTTTTCTCTCTCTCTTGTTCACCTATCAGAGAAGCCAGTATGGGCTAACATCCAGGGATACGAAAAACTACCCCGTGTCAACGAACATGGCGGTAGCACGGACGTACAGATTGGTGGCCATAGACGCATAACACGTGTAAACGAGGGTGCTGGTACCTCGGGAATCGGACGTTCAGGGTCTAACGTGAACCCTACAAATAACGAAAACTATGACTCTGACGACGACTCTGAACAAGCCGATAGTAGTTTAGATTCTAGGGAGACGCAGACGGCAGATGAGAGTGAGAGCGAGGAAGAGTCAGTCAGGGATAACGATTCTCAATCGCTGACCCCTGGTAACCGTTTCGCGATACTCGGGGAGTCATCCAAATACATTCGTCGCTTCGAAGTTCACGCGCGGGAACTCGATATCAAAATTAGGATACCGGAGTCAGGTGTTAACCCCATCGAGTGGCTGGAGGAAGCTTTTAGAGATCTGCACGCATACGTCACCTCAACGTGTCATTCGAGCGACTACATCGGTTTTGTTTTTCACGCTAAAAGTTTTAATCAGGGCTCTGCGTGGTTATCTTTTCGACCGGTCCGCGATTCTCAGTATGCAGATCTGTGGAAGCTAGTCTCCAGCGTGACACAGAGTAACGCGGAGTTCGGGGTTGATAAGGTATTCTCGGTCACAGTGCACTGCGTCAAAGTGCCGTCCGGTCGCGGAAAAGCTCGTCCCACCACGCACGCGGGAGTAGCCAAGAAATCAATGATACAGATTGTCAACACGGATGGTCTTTGTTTACCGCGGGCTCTAGTCGTCGCGAGAGCACACGCCGAGAGGGGGTCGATCCGTAGCGGAGAGCTTCACGAGGCATATAACGCGATACGGGGATCGGGATCGCGGTTGCAGCGCGAAGCGGCGAGAGAGTTGACGGAGAGAGCGGGAGTCGAGATACCGGTGACGGGCTGCGGGGTATGGCAAATATTGCAATTTCTACATTATCTGGCACGCGAGGGGATGGCGATCGTGGTATACGAGGCGGGTAAATTGGGGACTGGGGATGCGACGTTTTACGACGGATGCAGCGTGGTGACCGAGAGTGGGCGAGACGTGACCTATCGTTTGAACATTCTCTATTTTCCAGGCGATCACCACTATTGCACAATAACGAACCTTACCGGTGCCGCGGCAGGCAGGTTCTTTTGCGAGACCTGTAACAAAAAATATAAAAACAGCCATGAGCACCGCTGCTCGGGCCGGTGTCCGCAGTGTCTGGGCACCCCGGCGTGCGACCACAGGGCGAAGGAATTGGAGTGCGTTGACTGTAAACGGGCGTTTCGTGGCGCGGTCTGTATGGGAAGGCATCGTGAGGTCGGTTCGTTTAGCCCGCGTCGCTCCGTCTGTGCGACGCTTCGAATCTGTACAAACTGCACGCGACTCATAAATCTTTCGTTGGGTGCTCACTCGTGTGACACTCGATATTGTAAGACTTGCAACACCCTTCGGCCTTACAACCATCAGTGTTTCATGGCTCCGCTCAATTCTCACGAGAATAATAACGCCAAATACATATTCATATTTTATGATTTTGAGACCCAGCAGAACGTAACGATCCCCGGTGACATGTCGACAAATATCCACGTTCCCAACCTATGCGTGGTGCACCAGGTTTGCAGCCAGTGTATGCATAATCTGGACATTAAGGACGGTTGCCCAGCCTGCGGACTCGTGCGCGAGTACGTGTTTCAAAAAGATCCGGTGAAACAACTGGTCGAATTCGCCACACGGCCAATTCACAGTTTCAGAAAAATCATCTGCGTCGCTCACAATGCCCGGGGCTTTGACGCGCAATTTATTTTACGTTACCTGGTCTAGCAAAACACCGAGCCACCGCAGGTAATATTGAATGGAAGCAAAATCATCATGCTGGAAACCGGGCATACCCGATTTTTAGACTCGCTAGCTTACATGCCGATGGCGTTGTCAGCGCTGCCGAAAGCCTTCGGTTTGCCAGAGGCCTCGGTGAAAGGGGTCTTCCCGCACCTTTTCAACACGCCTGAGAACGCGGGTTACATAGGTCCGCTACCCGCGGCGAAATTCTACTCGCCCGATACTATGAGTACCTCCGCACGTGCGGAGTTCTACAAATGGTATGATGCGGCCGTGGCGAAAAATCACCTGTTCGATTTCGACGCTGAATTGGTGGCCTATTGTAAATCCGATGTGGATATTCTACGTCGCGCATGCGTCGCGTTTCGAAATATCTTTATCGAGTGTGGGAAAGTATGTCCGTTCACCGAGAGCACAACTATTGTGTCAGCCTGCTCAGCGGTGTTTAGAAAAAATTTTCTACAAGCTGACCGTATAGGTATTCTACCGCCGGGTGGTTATAGGCTGGCTGATCGGCAGTCCAAAAAGGCGATAGAGTGGCTCGTCTGGAAAGAGAGGAAGTTAGGGGCTGTGATCGCGCACGCCGGCCGTTCGCGCGAATTCCGTATTCCTGAGACAGGTCGGGTCGTGGACGGGTATTACGAGGCGGATGACGGAACGCGTCACATTTTTGAATTTCACGGTTGCTTCTGGCACGGTTGTAGGCGGTGTTTCAACGTGAACGGTGACCGACGTACCGTGAACGGGGACACCATGGACAAGCGTGCCGAGGAAACGCGATCGAAGACGTCGTGTATGAAGAAAATGGGATACGTAGTCACCGAGATATGGGAGTGCGCGTTCGATCGACTTCTCGAGCAAAACGAGGAAATGCGGGAATACTTGGCTCGGCACCCAATAACGGCTAGCCTCGCGATCAGCACCCCCTTGGATCCACGCGATGCCTTTTACGGTGGTCGAACGGGGAACACTTCGCGCAGCTACGAAGTACGCCAAGGGGACGATGGAAGCATTAGTGAAAAAATAAAATATGTAGATGTTTGCTCTCTGTACCCGTACATCTGTAAGCATGCATCTTTCCCGTTAGGCCACCCAAAAGTCCTCGTCGGTGACGAGTGTAACGCGCTGACGGGTGTGAGTGGCAGGGACATCTCCCGCGTTGAGGGGTTGGTCAAGTGCAGCGTACTGCCGCCCCAAAATCTTTACCACCCCGTGCTCCCGCTGCGTATGCACGGAAAACTGATGTTCGCACTGTGTCGGTCCTGTTGCGAACAATTGGAGCAAGACGAGTGCACCCATAGCGAGGCGAGAGATCGTCAGTTCGACGGCACTTGGGTGTCGTGCGAGCTGAAGAAAGCGGTCGAGAAAGGCTACGAGATCGTCCAAGTGCAGGAAATTTGGCAGTACGAGGTGACGAAATACGACCCCTCTACTCGTCAAGGGGGGCTCTTTACAGGGTACATAGATACATTTCTTAAAATCAAGCAGGAGGCCAGCGGTTGGCCCGGCGACTGCATCGACGAGCCCTCGCGAGACCGTTATCTCGCAGAGTACGAGCAAGTGGAGGGGATAATATTGGATAGAACTAAGATTGCCAAAAATCCTGGACTTCGTTCGGTCTCTAAGCTCTGCCTCAACTCGTTTTGGGGAAAGTTCGGACAGCGGGACAATATGGCAAAAACCACGGTGGTAAAGACGCGTCAGCATCTGTTGGAGCTACTGACCAACCCCGAGGTCGAGGTGAGCGAGTTGCTGCCTGTCAACGACCAGGTGTTGTACGCGAGGTGGTCGTACGCCGAGCAGAGTGTCACGCCCTCGCCATTAGCGAACGTAGTGATAGCCGCATATACCACCGCGCAGGCTAGATTAAAATTGTACGAATATTTGGAGAAGTTAGATCGACGCGTTCTTTATTACGACACAGACTCCGTCATATATGTTCACGACTCGGCACGGCCACAGGATTACGTACCACCGACAGGGAACTTTTTGGGAGATTTAACTGACGAGCTCGAAACGTACGGTCGCGGTAGTTATATTCGGGCATTTGTTTCGGGGGGAGCGAAATTTTACGCGTACATCGTTCGATGTCCGGACGGCAGCGAAGTTGAAATCTGCAAGGTAAAGGGGGTGACATTGAATCACTCCACAGCTAGTAGAGTAAATTATGATTCAATCCGTCAAATGGTAGTAGAGGGTGAGGGTCCGATTAGGCTGCAGTACCGGGCTATTCGTCGAGACAAGCTGCACGAGGTAGTAACACGTGCCGAATCCAAAACCTGTCGACCGGTATTCGTGAAGAGGCGGTGTTGCACAGATAGTTTCGATACCCTACCCTACGGTTATCGCTCAGCCACATCCTCGACGGGGGTCCCTTGAATTTTACGGATCTCGCTCTTCCCTGGCTCATGCCTCTTTCTCGCTCTCTCTCTCTCTCATGACACGAGACACGAGACCTCCGGAGCCTTGACACGTGCGGTTCAACCCAGCGCAGCACAACCACAGGGACACCGACCAGTCATCCACACAGACACACACACACACCGGTATGGACGATTCTACGTTAGAACCGTTCGGATCGTTGCAGAAGTAAGTCAAATGATGAAATTTATTCTGCCGTTTTCACTTTTCTCTAACTCTTGTGTCTTTCTCTTTTCTGCCACGAGTCGTGATACCCTCGGGACCTTGACGTAAACGATTCAACGTTCACGCTGTGACACGTCACAACCCGACGCAGTGTAGCTACAGAGACATCGGCCATCCTCCGACACGCACGCACCTCCACGGACGATTCTACGTCAGCTGCATTCATCACGTTGCAGAGGTGAGTCCAATAATAAAATTTGTGAAATCTAAAAAATTGCGTACATCCATGACAGAGCGACCGGTCTGTCACTTCAAACGGCTCGTATCGACAGCGGAGTGCGCTGAGGTTGACCTCATCGGTCAGCGTGCAGGCCAGAGCGTACGAATCAGCTCATTGCGTACGCTCGCCGCGGGATTTCACCTCGCCCAACGGGCGACCGCGGATGGTGCCCGTTGGAATAAGAGCTAGTAGCAACGGGCACCACCCCCGACGCGCGCGCGCTGATATCAGCTGGTAGTCAGCGCGCCCCGGTGCGGGCCAGAGCGTACGAATCAGCTGATTGCGTACGCTCGCCGCGGGGGTTCACCTCGCCCAACGGGCGACCGCGGATGGTGCCCGTTGGAATGAGAGCTAGTAGCAACGGGCACCACCCCGACGCGCGCGCGCTGATATCAGCTGGTAGTCAGCGCGCCCCGGGCCCGCCGCCGCCGCCGCCGCCACCGATATGAGCTTATCGCGGGGAAGAGGGATGGGAAAAAATAATTCTTTTGCTTTTTTCCGCCAAACATATTGAGAAATAAATTTTTTATATTTGGCAGAATCCTGCGGCAAAGAACAACAACAACGATGGACACTCGCTGGAAACACCCATTCTCAGCCATCGTCGCTGGACCATCGGGCTGTGGGAAGTCAAATTTTGTAAAAAAATTTCTACGGTACAGCAGTGCCATGTGCGAGACGAAATTCACTCGTGTAATCTGGTACTACGACGAGTGGCAACCGCTGTACGAGTCGAGCAAGGGAATAGAGTACCGAGAAGGATTACCACAACCCACCGACTACGATGGCGACAAGACCCCGAAACTGTTGGTGATTGACGATTTGATGCGCGAAGCGTCAAGTCACGTTGTCGTCGATCTATTTACCAAAGTCTGCCATCACAAGAATCTAAGCGTCTTCTACATTACGCAAAATTTGTTTCATCAGGGACACGGTCAACGAGATATTTCTCTCAACGCAAACTATATCGTTTTCTTCAAAAATCCGCGAGATCGCGCCCAAATACAACATCTCGCGCGTCAAGTACACCCGGAGGATCCGCGATTTCTCCAGGAGGCATACCACGACGCCACAGCTGTTCCGCACGGGTATTTACTGGCAGGATGCCTACACTCTGCACAAATCTGTACGAAGAAAATTTCCACGTGCCAGATACAACGTTTCCAACATCGACGACGTTTGGGAGGCTGATCTGGCCGATTTGAGTTCGATGAAAAGACACAACAACGGTTATCGTTATCTACTGGTTGTTATCGATGTTTTGAGTAAATTCGCGTGGGTCGTGCCCCTGAAGCGTAAGACAGCTGCTACAGTGGCCGAGGGATTCCAACACGTGTTGAGCATAACACAGCGTAGACCCGTTCTGCTGCAAACGGATAAGGGAAAAGAATTCGTCGGCAGTGAATTTCAGAAACTGCTCACAACAAATGAAATACGATATCGCGTCACCCGTAACCCTGAAATAAAAGTGGCTATCGTCGAAAGATTCAACCGCACTCTTAAGGAGAGATTGTGGCGTTATTTCACACATAGAAACACGAAACGCTGTGTCGATGTTTTACCACGAATCGTAGAGGCCTACAACGCAGCGCGTCACTCAAGCATAGGAATGGCCCCGTCTGAGGTGACTTTGGAGAACGCCGCCCGAGCACGAGCAAACCTGCAAAGGCGATATCCACCACGTATTGCCGGCAAGCCGAGATTTCGTAAAGATGACACCGTACGGATCAGCAAGACGAAGGGAACGTTCCAGAAAGGTTACGAGGCCAATTGGAGCGAGGAACTTTTCAAGATTCACAAGGTGCTCGCGCGCGCACCTGTTGTCTATGTATGAGTGGACATGGCGGGTGAGGAAATCGACGGCGCGTTCTACGAAGCAGAACTTCAACGAGTCGAGGAAGAGGAGAGGCAATCTGACCAAGGCGATACCACTTCGAATTAAAAGGCTGGAAGTACGGGACAGATTGAAGCAAGCAACATTTCAAGATTGGTAACGTCTTTGTGCGTGCGCATAGTCCAGGGTATTCGTACACTCGAACAGCGAACGGTCAGTCGGTTTGAACCGAGTGTTTGAACCACATCGAGGAAACATCTCGAAACGTACGTGCGTCATGGAGAAGGACCAGTTTTACATCACCCTACCGAGCAACAGCTCGATGCAGTTTTTCCCCGATAATCGAACCTGCTGCTACATCACTCAGTTACCACGCTCGATCGAGCTGACCGGAGAATGGGAGGTGGGGCTTGCCGAGATCCTTTATCCTGTATCGTTTGCATCGTTGTCGCTGTCGTCAGTGCGGATCGAAGAAATCACCGATAAATCCGAGTCACAAGATCATGCGGGTCCGAGTCATCTGCCAGGAATGAGATATGATGCAACCGCGCGGACTGTGGTAGTCGACGGTGATACCCGAATGGAGACCACCCTTGCAAGAACCCTATCGTGTCAAATGTTCGTTTACTGCGATATCATAGAGCCACGTATCGTCGGAGACGTCTACACACCGTTGTTACGCGTTATTCAAGCATGTGGAAAAACAAACCCAATTCCCGGAGAAACGGCAATGAAAACCCTGTCACCGCCGCACTACATACCGCTCTTGCAGACAATCTTTCGCACCATTGAAATCAATATAAGAGATGATCTGGGGAGGCCAATACCATTTGAGTCCGGGACTTTGACGGTTACGTTACACTATAGGCGTGTCCAATAAGGTGGAGAAAACTTACACGTACCATGGCGCAATACACCGAGCATTACGAGACGCAACTCGGGGGTGGCGGTATGGAAAACTTTCATCGAGGGGCACCGTACCAACACGGACACGGCATCGGAAGTTTCTTGGGAGGATTATTTCGCAAGGTATTACCTCTATTGACCAGCGGAGCCAGGGCCGTTGGAAAAGAAGTCCTACGCACGGGGGCGAATGTTATATCGGACATGAAGAGCAACGTACCGTTCAAGGATTCGTTGAAAGCGCGAGCTATGGAGTCGGGTCGCAGCCTGCAGCAGAGGGCCAAAGATGAAGTAGTCAGACTTATGAAGGGGTCCGGATATAAAGGGACGACAGGGGAGCGGGGTCGGCAGTTGTTACTCGGGCGTGTCAACAGACTCATCGCGGCTCGACAGTCCGCTGGAACAGGGAAAGTCAACAAACGAAAAACCAAGAAGAAGGCAGAAAACAAGAAAAAGAAAAGGAAGAAGACTACGAAGACTGCGAAGACTACGGGAGGAAAGACCGGCAGGAGTAAGAAGGGTGGAAAAAAACGAGCCATCACCGATATTTTCGGACCTCGCTAGTGACGTCCAGACAACCGAGTAATAATAACAATGGCTTTCCTACACGCACACTCTGGAGAATGCACGAAATCTGAACTAGACCTGTTCGCTCTACCGCCGACACAGACATCCATCGAAGCTGGGCAGTGGGTACACTATAAACCCGTATCCTCTTTGACCGATGACTCACCAATCGAAATCGTTGTACCGGGACGCTATCGTTTTCCCGAATTGTTATTTTCCCGAATCCGTCATTTTCCCGAAAGTTCATATTCCCGACCGACTATATTCCCGAATCGTTGTTTTCCCGAATCGTTGTTTTCCCGAATCCGCCGTTTTCCCGAATCCGTCATTTTCCCGAATCGCCATATTCCCGACACACTAAATTCCCGAATCGTCGTATTCCCGACACACTAAATTCCCGAATCGTCATATTCCCGACCAAGCAAATTCCCAAATCGTTGTTTTCCCGAATCGTTGTTTTCCCGAATCCGCCGTTTTCCCGAATCCGTCATTTTCCCGAATCCGTTATTTTCCCGAATCGTCAAATACCCGAAAACGGCAGCTCATGCTAGCTTCACTACTCAGTCGGTATTATCTACACCGCGTGACAACAGAGGGCGTTGGTTGATTGATAATTCTCGATCCTTTACAAATAATCGTCGCAAGCAGAATATGATATTCACCATTCGACATTAATTGACAACATAAACGATGTTATTCACACGTATGTACTTTTTAATGGTCATCGCAGTCTGTTGGAAAATTTGGTCTTCAGCGAGGTCTTGAGTTAATTCCCCAAACTTTTTTCTGTTCGATTTCGACCGCATGATCTATCCCACAAATATACCGAACAAAAGTTATGGGTCACAAAAGGCTGAGAACATATAGGAATCTTTTTCTAGAAAAAAAATAATAATTCTGATCACGATTTGCGCCAAGCACATTACAACGTATTACGTGGGCACCATCTGTTCAAAAACTGAAGCATTTCATTTACATATTATACGAAAGTATTGAAATCATGAGATTACATTACAGTCAGCTAGTACAGTACATTACATTACATTACACTTTCTTCACATTGAGTACTACATGGCACTACATGGCACGTGCCCATTGTTTGCAAATTAATGAATTTAAAATTAAAAAAAATTTAAATTAACAATCGGAGTACGAATTTTGTTAGGTTTTGATTTGTTCATTTGAATTCATCTTTTCGGAAAATTACTCTGGTCACGTATCATTTAGTAATAAATGTAAAGAAAGTGTAATGTAATGTATTACCCGGCATTATCGACTGATTCCAATATGTACCTTATTGTAGATGAAATGCTTTCGCTTTGAAAGTTTGGAAGACGAATTTTTGTCGGCAGAGAATGGAACGCAGAGAAATATATGGACCGTGGATTGTAATAAGTATAATGGACATAATATTTGGTTACGGTCGACGTTTATTTATTATTTTATGTACATAAGTATACGGTATACTACACACAGCCAAACTTTGGAAGTTATGTACAAAAACATATTCTTATATGTACTATGAGGATATGTAAACTAACAATAAAACAATATATATACCTATATATATTCTTTCTTCACAGGACATAGCATAAGAGAAAAGATTGTAACAAATTTTTCTTCCAACTTTCGGTTTGGTAGAAAAAGTAATATTTTGGAATTCTGTTAACAAAAATTTAATACGTGCAAAATTACAATCAAAATGGTATGAATTATCATTATTATTATTACTATTACAATTTGCTACAACCTTTTCTCTTCCTTTTCTGTCATACTATGTCCTGTGAAGAAAGAAAAAAAAATTTTTTAATTGTGTTCCCATTGGCCGAATCACCTAAAATTTGGCTCGAATTTTTTGTGTTCAATTCGGACCCGATTGAGGGGGCGGCACACCAAATATTTTTTTTTACCAAATAAGGGCCACCCTAATATATGCCGTGAATATTGGGTGAAAGTTGACGATCCCCTTTCTACGGCAAAACCAACACAGGCGCGCACCGCGTGCGTGAGGCTCGTTCGGCAGGGAATAAGGTGCCAGTAGCATTGCATCCCCACCCGAACGAGCCTCACGCACACGGTGCAGGCCTGTGTTGGTTTGGCCGTAGGAAGGGGATCGTTCTAACTCACCGAATATTCTCGGTATGTATAATGCATAGAACTGTACAGTATTATAATCATAAATAGGTATGATTAGAATGTTATTTATTTGATTAAATAGAACCTTCAACCTATATTCGGCAAGTTTAAGATTACAATAGTACATTACGATACACGTACGCCCACGCGTGTCGTATACTATGTTTTTTAAACTTAGTGTACGAAATTCGTAACCTGTTAGGCATATCTCTATAGAACTTTTGATTTCGTATATGGTAACAAATGATATACTTGAAGCGCATTCTTCACAAGAAAATATCTTAATTCAAGGGTAACTATAGTGTTTCAGCCGATTCGAACACTTATGTGTATATGTGTATTGTAACGTTTGCGGGTTTTCACGAACCTTAAGGTTGTGTTGAAAGACCCGTGGTTACGAGTTATTTTGTCAAAATTTGCTAGAAAATGAATTTAATGTTAATAAATGGACTCCTTGCCAAACAAAAAGCCACCTAGTGCGGATTTTCTTTATCTATTAATAATAGTAGATTGTGTACCAAGGAGGCAAAAAGACCTTTGCCTCCTAGGTGCACATGCTCGATCCGGTACACAAAGTTGACGGATACACACACGCATAGCAACGCATAATAACGCGGTGTCACGCATAACAACGCGTACTTCAGAGACCACTTTTAACTCCTAGGACTCAAAAGTAGCTAAAAGTGAACTCTTCGCATGCACATCCAGACCCGCTCAACTGTCTCTAAAACGCCTCCTTTGTGTACCGAAATCGAGCATGAAAAACGCGTAAAACATGCTTGCGTTGTATAAAGTCTATACTAGCTAACCGACTCGGTTAGGTTTAGCTAACAAAGCCGTCTACTACTGCGATACTGAGTCTATACTCAGCTCGCCAGCTCTTTAACGTTTAGTGACGTGCTATCTGCAGATCCGGTATTTTTAGTCCAAGACTGCCTGTCAGACTCGGGGTTGTGACAATTGTCCCTCGAACACGAACTTGTTAGGCTAGAGTCGTATGCTCTTTTGTCACTCACCAAAGCTGTAACTATATCGTTGGCTTGTAATTGGAACTGATCTAATAAAGGTTGTAATATTGAAAATCAAAATGATTGTATTATGTAATGGTATTTGCCATTGATTGTTTGAATTCTATCTTGAACTATGGCTTTGAGCTCTATATTATGATATTTGTATCTATAAATAAATGCAGTACTGCTTTAGCCGTTACTAGACGTAATTTGCTTACGATTTACTATTTCCTATAATGAGCGACAATAGTGAATTCATTTATTATTGTTTATATAAATAAATTCGTATCTTTGGAATTGAATGTGATTCTAATGCTTCTAAGTTATTGCCGAGACAAGACGTCGTTTGCTTATGATTTACTATTTCCTATAAGCGACAATAGTGAATTCATGTATTATTGTTCATATAAAGAAATTCGTATCTTCGGAATTGAATGTGATTCTAATGCTTCCAAGTTATTGCCGAGGCAAGACGTCTTTTGCTTATGATTTACTATTTCCTATGAGCGACAATAGTGAATTTATTTATTATTGTTTACATCAAGAAATTCGTATCTTTGGAATTGAATGTGATTCTAATGCTTACAAGTTATTGCCGAGGCAAGACGTCTTTTGCTTATGATTTACTATTTCCTATGAGCGACAATAGTGAATTTATTTATTATTGTTTACATGAAGGAATTCGTATCTTTGGAATTGAATGTGATTCTAATGCTTCTAAGTTATTGCCGAGACAAGACGTCTGACTCGAAAGTGCGCTGCTGTGGCCAGCGAGCGCGTCCTTATATACGAATTAGTCGACGCTTCTGACGTCAGAGGCGTTGACTGAATACTCAGTCAACGTCAGAGGCGACCATAGAGATATAAGAGATAGAGTACGTGAGTCATAGGAGCGTATACAAGTGGAAGCAAGCACGGGATAGAAAGAGAAAGAGCAAGTAGTACGTCGAACTTCTTTGTCTAGTCATGCATGGACCAGCATAGACTTTACTAACTGCGCATGCGTCATTAGACAGACAATAGCGACGTACTACTTGCTTTCTCTCTTTCTATTCCGTGCTTGCTATATCGGGCGACTCACGTACTCTATCTCTTATATCTCTATGGAGGCGACGCGCTGTACAAAGGCGATTTGTAAAAAAAAAATTACAAAAAATCAAAAAAAAAAGTTGAAAGTGCTCAGATTATCGGCATATAAATTCTTCTAAATTCCTCCGCATCCTGGTTGCACAACGGGCAGCGTAACTGGCCGAATTGGGCATTATGCCCATCCTCGTACTCCCGCGCCGTCCGGATCATGGCGTTCGCGCACCTACCACACAGTACCATGTGCAGGCATGGCACACTCGCGTACGAACTCTGCCTGTCCCTGCATATGATACAGCGTGTATCTCGCTCCGCGTCGTCCTCATCCAAATTGGGCAATTGCATACCCCGTGGCACTGGCACGTTGCGATTATCTAATCCACACCAAAGCAAGGTAAGTTATCATTTGACGATTCAGTATATGTGTATTGTATAATTGCAATGAGGCCTAGCAGTACCTCATTTGACTACCCATATTCATTCACATGACAAATACATTAGCCTAAAAAGAAACGGTGGCTTTCCATAATTTGCCCTTCCATATTTTATTTTCATCCAGAATGTATTCGCCTTTTTATATTGTGTCTTAAATATTGATAGAATATGCATGATTAGGGACACCTTTATTTTGCTGTCGGTGAAATTTTGCCCGCAATTACGCCCCCTGGATCGGTTAGAAATGAATTCACAAAAATCGAGGTTAAACTTGAGTTTCCTAGCTCAACGAAATAGGGTGTTTCAAAGTCCGTCCTTTTCCCCATTTGAATGATAATGGATTTTTCAGCGACTGAATTTTTTTTTTTTTTTCAAGCCTATCATTCACTGCATGGATAAACCGCTGTCATTCCGTCACTTTAAAATATCATAGCGTGTAATTTTGTGAAAATTTTCCCACCAACCTCAAACAATGTTTCACAGAGTAGCGGCAGCCAACAGGCGTTGACTTCAAGAAATTACCATTGTCGATATTCTAAAAAGCTTTCTATCATCTTTTCAATATGATTTTCATTGATCTTTTCAAAACCGGCGTTTGTCGGCTGCAGCTACTCTGAGAAACATTGTTTAAGATGACTCGAAAAATTTGCACAGATTTACACACTATAACACTATAAAGTGACAGAGTGACAGCTGATTTTCCAATGAACGACATACTTGGAAAGAAAATCATGAATTTAGATCGTGAAAAATCCCATGTTATTCAAATGGGAAAAAAGACAGACTTACAAAACGCACTCTTTACTGTCGAGCTAGGCAACACACGTCTTACTTCAATTTTTCAAATCTATTTTTAGTCAATCAACGAGGCGGAGGAGGTATAGAAGGCAACATTCCACCGTCCTTCGAATGAGGTCCATTCCACTGAACTCTAGTTATACTGAAATGCACGTCTGTTATGTTACTCCATAGAAAGGATTCGAGCCGAGAGATAGCGACTTGATGTAGTTTTCTCTATATCTTATTGCGCAGCGCATGTGCACCTTCAAGTATAGTATAGCAACTGCAAAAAGTTTCGATAATGCCTCAGTCGCTGCGTTCATTGGAAAAAGAACTTAAAATAACTTTTGGAACAGGGCTGTATGGACAAAGACAGAACTACATCATGGAGCTATCTTTCTCGGCTTACGTTAGAGACGTCGGCATGCATTCCAGTTCAAGCATAGTTCCGTGGTCCACACTAATGCATGGGTATCTTGAAGAGGCTGATTCTGACCAGGATGTGGTTGTTTGAAAAGTGATTTATGTTGGTTTCGGTGAAATAGAAGGCAGCGTCACCACCAGGTAAACGTGGAATAAGCTCAATTTGTCTAACTAGTTTTTACGAGCATAAGTTATAAGAAATTCCCCAACCTATAAATGTTACAAATTGCAAGGTGTATGGGAGTAGTGCAAACAAATATGTGATTGTCCAATTTGCTGTAAAAAAAACTAACCTTATGATTGACGATACTAATCTGATTTTATGCAACCCTTTGTTTTCTATAGTTTGTTGTATAGCAATTCCAACAAACATTTCTAACATAAGTTGGGTCATTTGTTATGATTCCTGTGTGTCGAAATTAGTGAGACAGCTCTAGCATGATTCACATTCACCCGACAGTGGCGCTACCGATTAATTCATAAGTACCAACATAATTCACTTTCCAGATAATTGCACCCGGGTCAGAATCAACCTGACCTAGTTACTGATTCTCCATACCTGCTTCATCGTCATCGGATATGACGATCGCGCCCTCAGCATTGTTCAAATCATTGTCTGAAATATCGAAAACCATTAGAAGATAAACGTTTGTGTGTTAATATATACTACATTCACGGAGGATACAATACTTTGGACTTCTCCTCAGAAACTAGTCATCCTCGTTTGAATATGCTATTACTTATATAATTGAAATGTGAGTTGGAATAAAATATTAGAGGGTACGCTCTAGCAAGATTGATGAAATTGTATGAAAATAAAAATAGAACTTTACTATTCAATCATAATCGTTACACTAGTTCAAATTAGTGTTAAGCTTTGGATAAGTCTGCAAAAAGTCTTCACAAGCCCTTCGTCAGAGTAAAATAGGCTTTCGTCCCATGTTATTGACTCCAAAGGGGTTGCTGCTTTGACCAGAAATCTTCAAACTCACAGAGCTTATTGAAAATTGAGTAACAAATGAAGTAAGGAAGTCGAGTTTAAAAAATGCATCTCAACTTCAGAAGCTATTTTTTTTGTAATGATTACATTGGTTTTTTTGTTTCTCCATATTTGAAGAAATATAACATTCACAGGGCTCCCACTTGGGTTCAAGGTAAGAAAAAGTGAGAAAAGTGAGTAAACTCAGAAAAAAAGTAAGTATGAAGTGAGTGAAATAGGAGCAACAGGGTTAATAACTAGGTAAGGAAATGAGTAGAAATTGCATCAAACATTGGAAAACCATAAAACACAGGTACATAATAAGCTGCGAGTAAACCCGAAAAAATGAGAAATAAGGAGATCTATATTTTGAGATATGGGCTTTTATAGTCTAAACTGACAGAAGCAGATAAAAATAATAAGTAGAGTATGAGCAATCATGAACTATTGGATGTAAGAAAAAAAGTGACGATAACACTCGAAGTTTTATAAAATTATTCAAATCTACTAAATGTTCTGTAATTCAACAAACAATACTTATCATTTTGATAATATATTATGAAACTCTTTCTTTTAATACAGACTGGTATACCTTTGGCGAGGGGTGACGCACTCGGAAATCATGATTTTCTTACGTTAAAATGAGTTGGAATAAGCCCAGCTTTTGATGGCCAAGAACCGCTTAACGCACTATAGTGTATACTTAGCGGTGTAAATAACGAAAAAATCACGAAAAATCAGAGTAAAACGTCGTATAGGGCGAAACGTTGTTTCCATGATTTTAGAGTGCGTCACCCCTCGACCTTAGGTTTCAACATTACTCAAAATGTTAGTAGGTTGAAGACTAGAATTTTGATAATATTTTTAAAAGTTTCGATATTCAGATTCGGACGAAACTTTTTCATTTTTATGGAAATATTGAATATTACACTGAATTTGAAAAAAATCTCACCTAATCGTTAAATAAGTGAGAAAAGTGAGTGATTTTCAAAAAAAGTGAGCAAAAAGAGAGAAAAGTGAAGAAAGTGAGTCAAAGTGAGAAAAGTGAACAAGTGGGAGCCCTGCATTCATTCAGATATTTGCAGTAAAGTGAGAAATTATACTACAAATTTCACTTCCTTACCACTTTTGTTACCTAATTTTCGATAAGCTCTGTGAGTTTGAAGATTTTTGTTGAAAGTAGGTATCTTTTCAAAGCCAGCGTCATGGATCCCGGAAGCCCATTCTTCTGTGGCGGAGAATTAGCGATGACTATTCCTGGGCTCATCCAAGGCTTGAAAGCTAGTCAAACCAATTTGAACTAGTACAATGATCATGATAGAATCAATAGTGAGATTCTATTCAGGGGGTTATTCACTAACTCTGGGACCACGCGGTTCAGTGATTTACTGCACGGTTGTGACGTTATATCTACCGTCGTTGTGACGTTATATCTCACTTAGCGAAAAACCATTCAGAAAGTACTACCTTGAAAATTCGGCAATGGTGGGAACATCTCGTCGTAGTCGTCCATGTCAATAGCTAAATAATTGGATATGAATGAATTTCTATTTATTTGACAATATCAAGTATATCTCACATCACCTAGCTCGCATTGACTTCAATTTTTTTTCATATTTTTTTTTAAATATTTTTTGTTCAGTTTGGCTGAAGTGGAATTAATTTCGACAGGAATCGAATCGCTACAAGGTAAAACGATAGAAGGTATTATTATTTCTTATTTTACCAGGAATTACGGGAGGAAGGACCACTGGAGGAGCTTCAGGCATCGCATCAATTTGAGGAATACCTGGCGGTTCAGGTAAGGCATGGATAGGAGCGGCCACAGGAGGAAACACTGGTGGGATCATCATATCGTAGTCGTCCATGTCAATAGCTCAATAATTGGATATAAATGAATTTCTATTCATTTGACAATATCAAATATATCTCACATCACCTAGCTCTCATTGAACTTGAATTTTTTTTCATATTTTTTTTCATATTTTTTGTTTAGTTTGGCTGAAGTGGAATTAATTTCGACAGAAATCGAATCGCTACAAGGTAAAACGATAGAAGGTATTATTATTTCTAATTTTACCAGGAATTACGGGAGGAAGGACCACTGGAGGTTGCGGAAAGGCATCAATAGGAGCGGCCATAGGAAGGGCATCGTCAATAGGTGCTTCTAAAAGGAGGACCATCATGGGATTTGGTGCGAGTACTACTCCAGGGACGGCAAGCGGGTCGATACCCTCAATCAAATCGGGCTCGTTATGTTCGTCGGCATTACCGGCAGCAAAAGTAAAATTTTGCGCCAATTTGGTGACGAAATAGGACGCCTGCTCGACGAATTCGTTGACTGTTATACGGCGTTCAGCCAATTGTTGCCAAGCCCGTACTATTTGACGGTGATTGACGACATAACCGATTTTGGGGGACCGTGATACCGACCGCCCCTGTTGCAGTGACAAAAAGTCGGAGTGCGCCGCAGACTGCACGTTCACTAGTTTTTCTAATCGGAAAATAAATATTGTGATCATACGTAATTAATTCATTGTAATTCATTGTACGTAGAATACAAGGTGTCGAGCGATAGAATCTACTACAGCATACCCTAATAGTCTTGCTAATTAGTGTGAGTGAGAATGGTGTGTGTGTGAGAGAGAGAGTGACTGTTGGCATGTAAGAGGAAAAGAAGACGAGCGATTGGCAGGTGAGTGAGACATGTGAATCCGGGAAGGAATGAGTTCAAAGTGCGTGTGGCTGATTAGGCAGTGTAGTTCAGTTTTTGAAGGAAAGCGGATGAGAGTAGTTAGTATCGTTGGAGAGAGTTTGTGGGAAATCTGTGGGAATCTTTCATATCTGAGTGTACCTACTTGTGAAATCCCAAATGTTCGGGTGTGGAGCCATTTTATCGAGTAAAACTCGGTGATACGACTCGATGCTGTTATTAGTCCTACGGATCAGCCCGTTGACAGAGAATAATTCAGGGGTCACTCTACCCAACCACTGACGTTCGAAATACGCGAAAAAATCTACGTAGATCCGTGTCAGTTCATCATTCGCATTATTTATGATCGCTCGGAATGCGTCGGGTATCTCTAGGGCTGGCAGCAAAGCGAGCGCCATCAGCTTTCGCAGCAACTTCTGCCCTTCATCATTGTCGGCTATCGCGTTCGTTATATGGAGGCTCTTTGCCTTTTGATATAGAGCCTAAATGAAACTATGATTGTTAGGCTAATTGTTCATACGAATTCGAATGTGAGTTAGTAGTGTAGGGTGAGTTAAGTTCGGTTCATTCGAGTCAGGTCAAGTGCGGTTGGAATTGTAAGAAATTATAGAATTGCGGCAAAGGTAAAAGTGCTTGAATGGTCCTGAACCCTTATTTTTTCCCACGCAGATGATAAGACAAAAGATATGAAGAGAAACCACAAGAAGAAGAGAGTGAATAGCAGGACACAAAAAACAGCTCATAACTTAAAACTGCTTATAAGTTATGACTGCTGATAACTTAGAACTGCTTATTAGACTGTTTTGAAAAAACCGACTATTTTGTTTTTTTCAAAGAACATCGAAAAATCGTCAGACTATGTCTAAACAAAGACCCTGGTAAAACATGAGCCCTAAATAATAATATTTGAAGGTGGCGCTTTTTAATTTTCTATTTCCATTTGAATAACATGGGAAAATTTTTTTCTGAACTTTTGAATTTTATTACTCAAAAACGAACTACTTTACAGTAATAACTAAGATAGATTTTTGTACGAAATTGAACGCTCTATAAAAAAGGTTCAAAAGAAAATTTGCGTGGGGTGAGCCGTTTCGGAGTTATCAAGCCTCAACCATTGAACTGTTGAAAATATTGATAATTTTTTCTCATAAATGATAAACGCGACAAAATCGACTCATATAACTTAGACACCCACTATTATCAACTTTAAAACCAATATCTATAAATTTTCAATAAAATGTTGATCAACAAATTTTAATAATCAACAGTGAGTGATTAATTTTATTGATCAATAATTATTGAAAATTTATAGACATTGGTTTTAAAGTTGATAATAGTTGGTGTTTAAGTTATATGAGTTGATTTTGTTGCGTTTATCATTTATGAGAAAAAATTATCAATATTTTCAACAGTTCAATGGTTGAGGCTTGATAACTCCGAAACGGCTCGCCTCACGCAAATTTTCGTTCAAACCTTTTTTATGGAGCGTTAAATTTCCTACAAAAATCTGACTCAGTTATTACTGTAAAGTAGTTCGTTTTTGAGTAATAAAATTCTAAAGTTCAGAAAAAAAATTTCCCATGTTATTCGAATGGAAATGGAAAATTGAAAAGCGCCACCTTTAAATATTAATATTAAGGGCTAATATTTTACCAGGGTCTCTGTTTAGACATACTCTGACGATTTTTCAATGTTATTTGAAAAAAACAAAGAAGTCGGTTTTTTGAAACAGTCTACTGCTTATAATTATATAATTCTGTAAGGTTATAACATGTCGGCTTGAGTATGTTAGTATATAGGTATAGTATGTTGGTCGTACGGCTTGTAAGCATATTAGTACAAATTATTAAGTAAAGACCTGGCAGTAGTGGAAGAAACAGCCATGGGGTGCCGCATCTTCATATGTTTCTGCGAGTGACAATTGGATTGCTTTCTCAAAATCGGCCATTAATAAAGTTGGCCTAAGATTAGGCGCTAACGTCGTCTTGACATATGTCAGGACGCAGTCGTAGGCCACTTTGGTTTTACGGCTCATTAGAGCCCATGCAAATGGCAATGCCTAATCAATAAGATAATATACAGGGTGGTCCATTTAACTCTTTCACCGCGAATAACTTGGTTATTATTGATTCTACTGAAAAGTGTTACAGGGAAAAGTTGTTGCATTTGAAGGGGGAAAATGAGTTTTGGAAGTGAATGTCATCTGAAGGTCATATCTTGTGAGATTTCGGTATTCCCGATGTTTTTTTAAATGGGACTACCTATTTTTTTGTTCACTACAAGGAAGCTGACATTGAAACGCGTCCAACCATGTGCAACAACATGACCTTCGAATGACTTTCGGCCCCAAAATTTATGATCAAATGATGGAATTGCCTGGCCCTGCCTATGATTTTTGGAGCAACACTTGCACACGCATTGATGATACGTTTCTTAAATGAATGGATTAATGAATTTGAATGAAAAAAACAATGAAATGAAGGAAAAAAAGAAGAAAAAAAAAATTTTTGCCCCAAAATTCAATAAATTGTGGGGCCGAAAGTCATTCGAATGTTATGTTGTTGCACATGGTTGAAATCGTTTCGATGTCAGCTTCCTCATAGTGAGTAAAAAAATAGGTAGTCCCGTTTAAAAAAACATTAGGAATACCGAAATCTCACAAGATATGACCTTCAGATGACATTCACTTCCAAAACTCATGTTCCCCCTTCAAATGCAACAACTTTTCCATATAACACTTTTCAGTAGAATCAACAATAACCAAGTTATTCGCGGTGACAGAGTTAAATGGACCACCCTGTATAAATAGATATTGCGTTCCTCGTTGACAGTAAAAAGAAATAATGGAGTTGTGGCTCTGGGTGTGCGCGTAAATGTGATTGTAGCTATTGCCCAGCAAGAATACACATTTTGTCAAATATGTATAAATACAGAAATCAAAATCAATAAATAAATATGCATGGCATTCAAAAAATATCATTTGCTGATCAAGATCCGGTTATCCGTGTAATCTCCGTACGTAAGGAAGTGATCTAACAATGCGTCTCAAATTTTTTTTCAAGTCTACTTTCCGATTGCCTGAATGTTATTATTACTTTTAAAAAAATATATTACTTTTCTACATTTCAGCATTTTCAGATGAAGAAAAATTCTACATTTATTATTGTCCATTATCCTATGTAGTATTATTCGTTTCTTACCATCCAGTTTCCTAATTGATTACTTCTATACTTTCATTGTTGATTTGCTAATGATTAATTATTTCTGTTTACATGGCAATCTCAAATTTTTTTTTTTTTCAGATTATCATCATTTTCATTTTTATGCCAACCATCAGATACTCGCACACCCTGAATTGCTCCAAAAATGTACGAACATGATTAAATTTTGTTGCCATAATCGTCAATAGCTGATACGCCCCGTCAATGGCCGGAACTACTTTAAAAGTAGCATCGACAAAAATTTCCGTAGCATCGGAAATTAGATTTATAAAATCGGCATTTCCGAATACTACGGAAACGGAATCGTCGACACCGACAAGGGTTACAGCTTCCATACGCCCTTGGTTGTATGTTAGCAGGCGGTGCCACTGGGGATCAACGAGTACGTCGCCATATGCGTTCAGCGAAACAGGACGCGGGGGATTAAAAGTTTACGCCACTGACGCATCCTTGCCTCAATACTCGGGTATGTCACAATCACAGCCGCCTCAACATGCCTGTAATATGAATAAGGTTGGTCCGTATTTTGCAAGACTGGATATTTTTTTTAACTCACACCCTCGATTTGTTCCATTTGACGAAAACAAGTGTGTAATGTTTGAGCCCAATTGGATAACATTAACCCGTGCTCCAGAAGGCTTGGGAAAAAAAAACAGATTCGGGTTTTTATATGTAGCTTGGCAGGAAGAAATTAAAGCTGGGGCTTACAGAATCATTGACCACAGTCTTTGCGCATGAAACAAGCATAGCTTGGGCACGGGTTGATGTTATCTGTCAACCTTTTTTATGGGCTCCTTTTTTTTTACTAAGTGGAAGAAATCTGAAGGTTCAGAAAAAAAATGTTTACTTTCACAAAATAGAGACCACACTAATATATATGTTAGCCGCTGGATTGAGAATCTATACAACGCAGACTTTTCCGTATTACTTTTCTAGGTCCATTAATACTCACAATATACGAAGCGAATCGTAAATCGAGCTTTGGCTGTCGAACCGGCGCGTACACGCGAGACGTAATTCACGTCTAAAAATTGCCACCGACTCGGCATTCGGATCCCGAGCGTGATTGTGCCCAGCCGTCATAGAGAAAATACCATGCTCTATAATGGCACGTCCCCTGCAGTGAGAGTGCCGCCCATCCTTACATGCAAGATATCTAAATAAAATCGAAAAGTTTTAGTTTATTACATAAATACAGGGTATTCCATGGTAACTCGCACAGGATGAATCCTAACTGACTTTGATTTGCCTAATATGTAGGGCACCTGTGATTTTTCAAGTTTTTATTCGCAGTTGTTTATACTTTTTTTTACAATGTAAAAAATTGTGACCAATATTAATAAAATGATTATAAAAAGATAATAAATACGGAGCAATTTCTCCGTCATTCCTCGCAGTTCATTATCAAAATACTAGACAAATTTTTAAACATCATGTCGGGAATTTTTCTCTCGGTTACAGTAAAAAATATACCAAGTTTCGCTAACAAGGTGTCGATCGCATATCCAGGTTATGGATCTTACCCGAACTTGTAGGGGTGTTTTCTTGTGACAAAATATGAAGCATAGCTGCTGTATAACTCTCCGGAATCTATCCTTCCAAATCATCAAAATATACTTTGCACGCTACGACTGTCTTTATTTCTGCCTAGACCTTACTTTTCACTATTATAAAGATCTGAATTCCCTAGCTGTCTATGCATAGCACACTAAGGCTGTCGCAGACTTAGGTGAGGACGAGCCTCACCTAAGCTGTCTCTAACTAAATAAGTTAATTTTATCTGAATTTAGAGAGACAAGGAAAATGGTGAAGGAGAAAGGCTGCATCAGTTAATTGCTTCTGTTTTAAAACAATAGAATATTTATTTAACTAATTTAGCTTCTCTTAAGGTCGCAACCAGTTTATACTATATCGGCTATCGACACACTGCTTCTCGTCGTTCATCAGTCGTACAGCATTTATTTGATGAATTTAGAGACCTCTCGCCACTTGAAGAATGTTAAATATATATTCAGTTTCGATGTTCCCACTGGAAGCGTCCGAAATCCTGTAAATTACCACAAAGCATCAATTTCGCCACAATACTATAATTGATATCTCAGAAGAATATAGTATACTCATCTAATGAAACAGCGTTGGGTCAGAATAAGTGAGGTTAATTTAAACGATCAAACATTTTTGGCCTACTGCCTTTCATAATAACACTTGGCAATCACTTTTCACTACACATTACTGTCTATTTTCTTTCCGATATGGGTTCTCTTGGTCAAACTTAGTATTTTATTCCTTCAATTGAATTTTTCTTTATCGATTGACGTATTGAGCGAGACTTAGTAAATGATTCCTGTGATCATGCGATAAATTTTCGTACTATGCGAAATTTGCCTTTCGACCAATCATGTGATAGTTCCAAAGAAAGCGAACGTCGCAATTGGCCGAAAAACGAATTTCGCATACGAAAATCGATCGCATGATCTCAAGAATCGAGCTCGCTCTGCAGCTTTCGTGCGAATGCGTCCGAAAGATTCGTGTATCGGATGGGGCGCGCACCTCTCCGATACGAATTTTGCGATGTTGCCGTCACCACATGTCACACCGCACACGTGCGAGTGCATCGCCACAGAAATAAATATATAGAGAGAGCGCGATAATTGATAAGCAAGTAAGTACTGTAACTTTCTCTGCGTATGTCTCACGGCAGAAGGCCGCGAAATTACGCTAGCTCGCGTGAATTCTTTGTCACGGGTATGATTTGGAGCCCCTCCAAGGAAAAATGTGAAAAACCTATTGTTACCCTAATACAGACTTGGGATTGCACACTCTCAGACTCGGGTACCGATTAAAGCTATACCGTTGCTGTCTGAGTGTTACGCACCGAAGCTGCCTCCCTAATACAGACTTGGATAATCTTACACTCTCAGACTCGGGTACCAATTAAAGCTGTACCGTCGCTGCCTGAGTGTTAGACTACCGAAGCTGCCTTCTTTTAAGCTAGCTAAACACGATTTTATTTCCAAGTGATTTTAGCTGAAAGAATTTATGTTAATTAAAGAAATGAAACAAGACACGAAATGAAAGACAATAGATTCGGATTGATTATTATATTGATTCGATTTTCTCTATCGAATTTTACTTAATCTAATATTTATAGAAATGAAATAAACTAAAAATTTGACTCGATATAATAAAATGATAATGTTTCTATTCTAATTGTTTTTCTATTTCTATTTGCTTTTTGTTTCTGATTCTGTTTGTTTTTTGTTTCTGTTTGTTTTGTTCTATTTTGAAGTTATAATTACTGCTTTGGCTAATTATACTTTTTCTTTTGTTTTGAGTTCAATCTAGATTGCTGCTTTAGCCAATTTATATTTTCTCGATTTTTGATTCTACGTTAGGTAAGATCTCGCTTTGAGTAACTTCCTATTTCAATTTTATTCTTTTCTATGGTAAGACCTCGCTTTGAGTGACTACCTATTTGAGGTTATGTGAGTTTATCTTTAGTTATGAGTCGATTGACTGCTCTAGTACTAATCGCTAGCTACTGCCTCAGCGTGCCAGCTTATATAGTAGTTCTCGTGACGTCACGTCAGGGTCCTCTGATCGGATCGGCGCGAGGCTATTTGCGCGGTCGTATGTAGCTTGTTCGGTCGATCTACCGGGTGGTATAGTTCGAACACGTTACAGTACATAACAAGATACCATTAAAATGATAGTTATCAATTAGTTTTTTTTTTTCAAAATATTCTAGCCTCCATCATTCAAATGTTATAACTTTATTTTTTATTTTATATATAAAGTCAAAGCTACCAGTCTACTTGCTGCTCGGTTGCTCTACGTCAGTCTATAATGAAAATCATTAAATCGAACGAATAAGAAATTAATTGGGACCAAGGGAATCCATATCGGAAAGAAAGCAGCTGATAGTAATATGTAGTGAAAAGTCAGTATATTATAAAAAGGCAGTAGACCAAAAATGTCCAATCATACAAACCAACCTCACTTATCCTTACCTAATGCCGTTCTATCAGATGAGTATATATAATTCGGTGCCAAAACCTTCCGCCAAGTCCATTAATGTGTAGATCACTCCACCAAAAAATAATCAAAGGTTGTGCTCGCTCACTCGATTGGTTGATGATTATCAACATACAAAAGCATTGAAATCAGATACAACTGCCAAGTACCTGTAGAATGGTAAAAGTTTTGAATTGAAAAATTTGTGCAAACTAAATAACGTTGTACTCGTTCGCTCGCTGCGCTCGCTCACTCTATTGGCTTATGATTATGGGTTGAAAAAACAATTCGGATGAAGAAATTGAAGATGTCAACATTTATCAAAAAATATTTCTAACGAAAAAATAATTTAAAAAAAATTTGAAAAAAAAATTTGGAGTCCGTGGTACGTTGGCGGGCCAATGTTTGAATATCTATCAGATGACATTGACATGGTTCGCGATCGATATTTTATATTTCTTTTTCTACAAAAGGCCCCCCAAGTACCACTACCTCCAAATTTTTTTTTCAAATTTTTTTTAAATTATTTTTTGGTTATAAATATTTTTTGATAAATGTTGACATCTTCAATTTCTTCATCCGAATTGTTTTTTCAACCCATAATCATAAGCCAATAGAGTGAGCGAGCGGAGCGAGCGAACGAGTACAACGTTATTTAGTTTGAACAAATTTTTCAATTCAAAACTTTTACCATTCTACAGGTACTTGGCAGTTGTATCTGATTTCAATGCTTTTATATGTTGATAATCATCAACCAATCGAGTGAGCGAGCACAACCTTTGATTATTTTTTGGTGGAGTGATCTACACATTAATGGACTTGGCGGAAGGTTTTTGCACCGAAGGTGCTTTTTGGGGTTGATTTTACTACTTTTTGTAAAATTTTGCTTGACCGCATAATAATTGTGCTCGCTCGCTACGCTCGCTCGGTTGTTTTGTGCTATTCCATACCGCCCGAAGTCCCTCGATAAGCAGGAACGTCAACAGCAACGAGCACGCGTGTGCTCTTAATTTTCCCTAAGTCTCAAATTTGTAGAGTGACGCGTAATGTACTTTCATAGCGTTTACAAATTGTTCCGCTACAATAATTTTTTATACCTACAACATCTAACCCTGCGTGCAGCCCTCCTCCTGTCTCATCTGGGCCTGGGACCGGCAATGGCGGAGTTACTTGCACACAGGGTTATAGTTGCTGCTCATGACTAAATATATATAAATATCAGATATATGTATTGCAACCTCTGCAAAAAGAACATGTACGCGTCCCGGACTCATAACGTCACTTCAAATCCGGGTCTGAACAGAAGGTATCAAAATATTTGGAATTGAGCCTATTCATGCAAGACTAGCGTAGAGCATAAAATGGAAGTTTATGAAGTCAAACACTCGCATTCTGCACTCTTCGTCTGACTCTTGCCGTTTCTCCTATCGAATCATACTATACCGATACTTTGCAACCCAAGCGTTTTCTTTCATCATCCTTACGTCTTATACGGCAACCCGCTACAAAATTAAACAATCCATACGAAAGATTTTTCTTCAATAATTCCATTCATGAATGATTATACGCTGAGTCTACAAATAATAAATAAATATCAATCAGAATCTCCATCATCTGAGAAAGAGGAAGTCGATCGATCATTTCTTTAATATTGAATAAGTATTTTTATTCTCACCATTTGTCGTGATAGCACTAATCTGAATTTGATTGAGCTTCTGAGCGAAGAATCTCAGCTAATTGTAAAACATGGATTAAAAAATTATCTTCACCGAAGGTCATGGCATTACGTTGACGTGGAGTGTAGAATAAAGCCTATCGTAGTCCAACACACAACGTCGACTTACAGTCTCGTTTGGACTAGAGGATACCGAGATAAAATATAGAATTCGTTGAAATCCTACACATAACGGTGGCTCGCAGTTTACGTACGAGCAGACGAGCCTCTAGAAATGAGCCTAACATCGAGCTTGAAGTGGAATTTGTTGCAATCCAACGCTCGAACTTGGCTTCGTTGGTCTGGCTCCTTGCCGTTCCTTATATCAAATCATGCTATCCTGATAGTTTTCAACTTCAACATTTTTTCTTGATTTTCTATTGTCAGACTTTCTCAGGCGGTGACTTGCTAGAAAATTGAATCCCCAAAACACCGTTTCCTCCGATAATTGCATTCATGAATGGAAATAAGCCAAATCTACAATGTATAAGTGAATAAAATTTAGAGGTAATAGTCAGTTAATAGTCATCTAACAGTCTTGTGTCATACAAGGCAAGCCTAATCGTAAAATTATCCGTTCACAATTATTATTCTATTCATCACTATGAATTTTACACGTCAGTCGATTCGCATAACCTCAAAAGCTCAAGATCGTAGGATTTAAGATAATTAACCTATCGAAACATTTTTGTTGGTGGCTATCACTTGAATGTACTTGGTGTGAGGTTTTCGCACCTAAGTGGCTTTTGGGAGGTATTCGCTAGTTTTTGTACGTTCAAATTTTGCATTAAGCATTGCTCGTACTTTCTTTTATTTCCTTTATTTGGATTTAAAAATATGAAATGACAACACGCGTCTGCTAGTGTAGCAGACGGTTTCTGTCTGCGATACTGGCGCTATCTACGTCGGAACTATCTCGTATACTGACGTCACTCTATACAACTTTTGTGTGGTTTCCCGTCTAGTGATTTTATATAGGAATGGTTTGAATGTGAATCTTGGTCTGAAGACGACGACGACGACTAAAGAGAAAAATTGTACGATGAAACGGGGTATCAGAATTTGTAGTTAATCATATCTCAGCACTCCGGACACCGATTTAATCGATCTAAGGCTTAAATGAAAGCTTTTCATACCCACATCCTAGATTAAATTAGTTTCAATTCGTGTATATTGTGAGGTGACAGAAAACGAAGATACTAGTTCGCGGTATAGGTTAGGGTAGCTGCCTCTCGGGTATATAGACTCGTTGAGTCTCGCGCTTGAAAAAATTTTTTTTTAATGTACTTGGCGCGAGACTCTACCGAGTCTCTTGATATATATTCTTCTGAAATGTTAACTATAGTATTGTAGTGAAATTGATACACTTGGTGGTAATTTACAGGTTTTTGTACACTGCCAGTGGGAATATGGAAACAGACAATATATTCAACATTTCCAAATTGGCAGAGGTTCTTTAATTCACCAGTCGAATGCCGTACGATTGATAAATGACGAGAAGCAATGTGTCTATGGACGCATGTTGAGGATTTATGCCAAAGTGGGCGGACTCCCTCACAGGCGTTGTGAGTCTCACAATTCACTGAGGAGCACTCCTTGTCCCTCGGCACGCAGTTTAGTTGTAACTCTCATGTTTCTCAACAAGGACCTGATTCCGAATACAGAGAGATTTCTGATGAGGAAAAATTGAGCCGCTGTTATCTTTAATTATCAATCCGATCTGCCTTCCCCATTCTCAGCAAAGTAAAACTACTATCGAGCTATACTTTCAAACTACCCCTCGGGTAATAAATTTGAAGAACCTAGGATGTATAATACCCTGATGTATAATAAATATTTATCTAATGTCGAATCTAATGCCCGAAACGTATGATGTAATTGTGAAGACTTCATTCGATCGATATCATGGATTCAGTTAGGAAATATTTTTGAGGATTAACTACAGTTATGCAAAGATCTTTTGGGCAATTATTTCATTGTAGACCTACTTTCTAAATTTAAATCATTCAAAAATTGCTGGTGTTCAGTTATAAGTATACCAAACTGATATTACTCACACAGAAATATTTTTAAATAATTCCTTGTAACTCAACTCGCTTTGTCCGCACGGGCCTAAATTTTATAGTGTATATTTTATAAATGTTTTTCAGGTTTTATCTGAAATACCTTGTTTGTTTCATCATCGTCAAACCTATTGTGAACCCAGTCTGCAGCTGAGCTCTTATCTTATTACCTTGCAGCTGACCCTTATTGTTGATCAGATACCAAGGTTCATCGAGAAATGGAACAATTCATTGGAAAATGTAGGTTTTTGAATAAGAATGCTGTAAATTTATTAAAGCGTAGAAAGACTTGGTGGGACGGAACAAAATAGCTGGGGGTTGAACACTATATCTTTTAATTCACAGCCGCGTAAAATAAGGTATTCGACATTTTTTTCAAGGGAAATCAATAAACAATTCACAGTTATTACTAGGGCAGTACGATTTAAACGGCTGAACCGGCCAAGACAGTTAACCTTGTTAATTAGCCAATGGTTTAACCGGTTAATCGGCCAAGTCGGTTAATCAGCTCACGGTTCAATCGATTGACCGACCCCGACAGTTATTCGCTCAGAAACTAATTGATTAAAAAATTAACTATGATTACTTTTTTGATGTGATATTTGAATAATTTTGATTAATTCAGACATGTGATCACATTAAGATTTATTTTCACTTTTAAAATTGATCATGAATTAATTTGTTTTCAATGGAGCCGCGAATAAAATAAAAATAAAATAATTAAAAATTAAAATTAAATTGAAAGTAAATCAAGATCAAGACCAATGTAATACCTTAAAATGCGGCTGAGTTATAGAAATTTGAAAAAAATATCTCGATTTACGTGTATTTTAAATGGAAAATCTTCGCACGCTTTGGGAAAGTACTTAAAATTAATATTGAGCTGTAACTTTCAGGAAATTTTTTTTTCGACATTTTCAACCAAATTTTATGTGAGGACTAAAACAAAAAAAAAACGTCGAAAAAAAATCACCTGTATATATGGGGAATTCCACGTGAAGTTGACCAACTTTTTCCC
The DNA here is from genome assembly GCA_963992785.1 of Tenthredo livida. Taxonomy (NCBI): domain Eukaryota; kingdom Metazoa; phylum Arthropoda; class Insecta; order Hymenoptera; family Tenthredinidae; genus Tenthredo; species Tenthredo livida. The sequence goes on along the minus strand of OZ023070.1, from coordinate 14,544,124 downwards.
CTCACTATTTTTGATTCGCTTCATGATTTTTTATTCGATTTTACGATCTCGAAAAAGCACTGCTGAATTTTTTCAGATTTTTCCCTCCAACCGTCAATTTTCAATGATTATTCAAACCCGTGTTTAAATCGGCATTTTTTAAAAATCTCGAAAAATTCTCAGATTTTTTTTTTTTTATTTCGATTATTTTGACACCTCTCCCATGATGGGATCATTATTCCTTCTATTTTTCGGCACTTTTAAGGAGGTTCGAGTGAAACTAATGAGTCGAAGTAGTGTTTGAATTTTTTCGGTTACTCAATTTTTCTAATAGTTATTAAAATTCATCATTTTCATTTAGAATAATACAACTAGCTCATAAATTGATAGTTGTTACTTATTCAATAAGAGAAAGTGATGAAATGACTTAGTTATTTTTTACTCATATGGTTTGATGAAAAGATGTGGCAACAGCGCGCTGTTATGCGAATATGTATAAGACATTTGGATACACATGCATTGGAGATATTAAGGGAAATTTTGTGAAAAAATGTAGCAAAATGGAAAAATTAATTTCTTATCGCGTATTTTTTTCAAATTATATTTATATATTTTTCTTTCTCTTAGCTTCTCCCGCGACGCTATCAAACTTTCAGTAATGTGTATCACTGTCGATAAACGAGATTGAAAAATCAAATTTAACTTCAATTATTCAAATAATTACATCGGTAACGGTATATTGTTAATATGTTGAAATATTCCATAAGTATTCAACTTTATTACGCGTGGTTTTTTATTCCTTGAACTTGGGCGATTAATAGTAAAAATAATAAAACAAGTCATGCCGGTAGCTTGTCAGCCATAAGAGCCTGTGTATGAGAACTTTAAAAACGTCATATTTAAAACTATTTCTCTAAGAAACTAGACGGTGGATCGTTCTCAAATTTTGAGGATACACCAATGAAGTATTCATTTGTATGTAAAAGAAGTTTCAAATCTTAAACTTGGAAAACTCGTTTTACATAAGATTCGCTCGAACCTCCTTAACATTTTGATAAAACGAAACACCATGTTCCAACGTTTCGAAAATTCTTGAAAAATTACCGAAAATTCTGTGTTCAATTCTAAATGTCTTCGCGTGAGACCCACGATGACGGACGAAAAAAAAATGTTTTTCAAGCCCCCCGCAGAGAGTATTATTAATATTATTATTCGTTTCTACGGTGATCAAAAAAAAATAAAAACTGATAAAGCGTATAATATACGTAGCGTATAATATCCGTAGCGTATATAGTATATACTATACATTTAGAATGGAACACAGAATTTTCGGTAATTTTTCAAGAATTTTCGAAACGTTGGAACATGGTGTTTCGTTTTATCAAAATGTTAAAAGTGCCGAAAAATAGAAGGAATAATGATCCCATCATGGGAGGGGTGTCAAAATGATCGAAATGAAAAAAAATATTTTTGAGAATTTTTCGAGATTTTAAAAAAATGCCGATTTCGAAATGGGTTTGAATAATCATTGAAAATTAACGGTTGGAGGGAAAAATCTGAAAAAATTCAGCAGTGCTTTTTCGAGATCGTAGAATCAAATAAAAAATCATGAAGCGAATCAAAAATAGTGGGGGGAACAAGTTGGTCGAGTTCACGTGGAATTCCCCATATACATATTTGATAAAAAAAAAATGAAAAAAATTAATAAAAAACTATCATTAAAATCATAAAATTATTTTATTCAACTCTATAATATGCTGGAACGCGCGCGATTGGAGTGGGGGCCGGTGAGAAAGAGATAGTTGTGGTCGGAGTCTGTTCGCTCGTGTCGCACGCATATCTACTGCCTGAGCCACAAACATCGACCGTGAACGAAACGAATTTAGTTTCTTCTCTAACGGTCAATGTTTTTATGCGAGATAGTTCCTGTACATTAGACAAGTGCATCCGACTCCGACCACGACTATCTCTCTTTCACAGAGGGTCGCTACACGAATCAGAGGCCCGCTACACGAATCAGAGGCCCGCGCGCGTTTCAGTATATTATAGAGTTCAATGACACATATTGACACGATAAACATGGCTGCCGCGTGAGCGTGGCGGGATTCACATTTCGGCGATCTAATGATTTGTTGCACTCGATGTGTACTGTATAGTATTTCACCCACAACAATATTACAGTAGAAACAGTTGGATCGCTATCACAAGGTTTAGATCAATCTGTACACTCAGAGAAATGGATTTCGTAAATTATTTAATCTAAATAAATTTTTTTTGTATTTGAACCTAATAGAAAATTCATTTGCCGCAAATAAATTTTTCATTTGCGCGTCGCGCGATATATATATACATATATATTTCATATACAAATAAAATTTATTTAGATTGAATGATTCAAGAAACCCATTTCTCTGAGTGTACGCGGAGAATCTAGCAGGTGAAAATTCGTAATCTATCACGGGCTTCGTACAAGCGGCCATAGCCGGCAAAAATCGTTGATTGCAAAAATCATATTGATTGTAGATAATATGTAATTTAATACTTACATCTTGGTGTTCCTTCGTTTATCAACGGTATAGGTATAACCATCCTCGATTCTATCAACTTGCTCCATTCTTCTCACTGTTCGCAACACTTGATAAAATAACTTTGATGAATTGTATTCAATTGACTTGCAGTCTAAGCGACGAATATCAATCGAATGAAAGCTATTGATGCTCGATCAATCTACCTCCCCTTCACACCCCTCAGCGTTTTGTCAACCGCCGTGATTGGATACGAATAAATAAGTTTAAACATTATTCGCGGATTGGCTCGCGGTTCGGCGTTCTGCAGCTTTCAGCTTCTCTTTCCCATCGTTGTAGTTTATGGATGAAAGCATGCCAAATGCATATATACGTTTTTCAACCTATGAATAGGTATATCTCTGCTCCAGAATTTTCGACAACAATATGCGTGTGATAGCTGGACGTAGGAAATTACAGGGTTTCAGAAAATGTGTTACACGATGTTCCAGGATTTTTTTATGCAGAGCTATCGAACTAAAAAATGAAGAATACGAAAATAATTCAGCCCGCTCTTCAAGTCATAACAGAAATATTTGTCCCGGGGTCTGTAAAAATTCCGAATAGTTTTCAATAATGGAGTAAAATTTTACGAAATAATTATTTTCTCGAACTGTCACAGGGCCCTCCCATTGTAAACGGCCGGTTGAATCTGCCAGCACGTATCTACGTATAGAATAGCGGATCGGGGTCAACATTTAGCAGCCTATTTTATTGAAATGGATGATCCTAAAAATACGACAGAAAATTTAACCTGGTCTTCAAGTCATGATGAAGATAATCATGATGGGGTTGTTTTCAAATTCCGAGTTTTCACGTTACGGCAGATTGAATCAGGTAGCGCTGATAAATATTTCAGCGAGGGTGAGGAACAATTAGGAATATGTGCTCTCTAAATTGCTGAGGACGAGAGTAGAATAACAAAAGTTTATTTCCACAAACGGGTTTTATTCAATGTTTTTTTTCTCTTCGTATTGATGAGTATATGTGTTCGCGAAATCCGGATTCCGAAGTTACTAGCGAAATCTTGAAAGTGGCAAGATCCACAAGTCGATACATACCAGCATTATCTAAACCCCTCGAAATACTTCAAGTCTTGTATAAAATTTTTTCTTGTATAACTTTTAGTTTCCGAGATATTCGCCTGGGGCGATCAAAATGGACCATCCTGTATAGTCAACTCTAACAGCAATTATATTATAACTATCGTTACGAACAATCAAGTCTTCTGACTTTCACGAGAATTAGTTGTACAGGAAAAATTATAGAAATTTGAGTTAACGGATGCGGGGTAGCCTAATATACTGGGTGAGTCTTGTCAAAGGTCCAGCCTCAGTTGCTATATGCCTGGTTTCTGCAGCGCCGTAACTTAACTCAATTTAAGAATCGACAAATCAAGAGGCTGTTTCGCTTGTCCCCAATAGACCGTAGAACGACTGTAGAGTCATACGAATTCGAGCGTACATAACGGCTGTCATACCGTACGTCAACACTGTTTCAGCGGTATAATAGGGTAGGTTTAGGTATGTTAAAAAGCCGTTAGGGTTGCCTTCTTGGTACACATAATACATACTATTAATACATACAATAATAGGCATCTGATGCATAGTTCATTTTTATTTGGAGTACACAAATTAGAAGAAAAAATCAGTAAGAACGGAAAAGACGGTGTTTTTCGCCGCACTTTTCATTATTTTGATCTTGAAATATCCAAATTGAAAAGTAAAAGAAAGAAAAAGTAAATTATACACATCTAAAATTGGAAGTTAATTGATTTCCGATAGAAGCGAATGTTCGAATTTGATGAGATATGGCAATTTTTCGTTGCCGTCATTCGAATGTCAAGGTCTCCAAATTTCAGATTTTTCTATCGAGCCCTTTTCCAGATCATCGCGCGGATTCATGCGACAGACCGCCGGACCGCCGGACCGCCGGACCGCCGGCCGACAGACAGACCGACATTTTTCTAAAAACCTGTTTTTCGGATTCCAGAGGGTCGGAAACGTAAAGATTCGTTGGAATTACGAAATCCACTTTTCGACCGAATCAAATACTTTTCTTATATCACCATAGGTGATGAAAAGTAAAAATAACGGCACAATTGCAGCCCTACCGAAGTTCGCCGCCCCTAGGCCATGGCCTAGGTTGGCCTAGGCCAAAGTTATTATTATTATCCTTTATTGACTTATCGCCCTATTCGGGCATGTAGTCTGCCTAGGCCAAAGTCCGGCGCTGGGTAGAGTCTCGTGCCAAGTACTTAAAAAGAATTTTTGACCGCGCGGCGCGAGGCCCGACCGAGTCTATATACCCGAACAGGAGCTAAACTGCGTGGTGGGGAGACATTATTTTCCTAATTTTGTCCGATTCGCGATCTACAGGGGATTCAAATATTCATCCAAGTATTCGCTGTGTGCAGAAAGCCAAGTGGCGCCGCGGCCGGCTGCATTCAGCATATTTTGTTGGACTAGCTAGCATTTATTTACATACGCGATAGGTTGTTGATGTAATTTTAATAAAAGAACGTTCATATTCGTTATTTCCTATTGGTACGCGAGTCCAGCAAAATTCGCATTTTTCGCCGCCATGGGCGCTCCAAGTCATTCTCAGCCGCTATAGTATGGCTCTGCACACAGCGAATATGGGTGTCAAATTATCTAATTTGAGCCTTATTTCAATGCAATCGGTGCACGGAGAGCTGAGATATGATATTCCTGATTTATAGGTCTATGGAAGTTATGTGGGCGTGAAAATAAACGAGTCTGCCCGTCTAGCTACGAACGACATAGTCTATGGCCGTTGCGTAAACATTACGTCTGCCTGTCACACGGATTTTCTCCTAGACTTAATGTTTAATTGTCATTAGACTTTAATGTATATAAGTTTCGCTCTGAGGTCATTTCCACTCGGGATTTAGCGTAGTTCTTAAGAGTCATAACTGATTATAAACTGTCTTAGGGATTGGTTTTAGGCCTTTTAGAATTAAGTAGTTCGACAGAAGTTGAAAGGGCCCAGCGCGGAGGCGCCCCTTATCTGTTTTTTTTTTTTTTTTTCTTATTTTATATGTATATCCTTCTCTTTTCTCCAGGCAGCAAGCATTGATAAGCAATATTTAATTTTCGGTAAAGGTAGGCTGCTCTTAGTGGACAGTGGCTAGGGTTGCAAACTTTTTTTTGAGAAAAATAACGTAACTGATTCCTTGTAGCGGGAAAAAAAAAGTATTTGTGAGAAAAAAAAGTATTTTTCAAACTTCAGTTTTTATTGCCTTGAATACGTATTTTTTTGTGCTTTTAGCACATGCTAACAATTTTTGGTTGTTTTTGAAAATTGCATAGCTAGTTTTACAATCTAAGTCTAGATTCAAATAAATAAATAATTAATTTTTTATTTAATATATGGACGATCTGTTTCTCTCTTCTCGCCACTTCACATTCATCACCGAAAAAACTCTTTCAGTGAAAGCTGAAGTTGCGGGAACAGAGAGCAAATAAGAAATAATTCAGGAATACACAGATACAGGGTGTTGCAGAAATCGCGACGAATATTTCACATGGTAAATCTTGATTAAAAATGGGATCGAAATTTCCTCAGCCCATTTTTTTTCAAAGGCATATCTTTTCCGTTATAATTATTTCAATTTCAATCAATGACACGCGGCTTACGAACGGCCGCGCGTCGGTGTACTTACCGCTCGGTTGTGTGCACTTTTTTTCATGTTGACAATTGGGCGAGAGACGCGCACACAACCGAGCGGTGATCACACCGACAAACGGCCGTTCATGAGTCGCACGTGATTAGCTGAAATTGAAATAATTATAACGGAAAAGATATGCCTTTGAAAAAAATCGGCTGAGGAAATTTCCATCTCATTTTTGATCAAGATTTACCCTGTGAAATATTCGTCGCGATTTCTGCAACACCCTGTATAGACGATGATAATTGATGTCGACGATAGTGACATCTATATCGTTTCGATCAGTAACCAATAATCATTATTAATCGTGTATACTACGTTCTGTTATATTTCAACTATCGATAAATCTTTCGGAAATTACGCTTAGGTGTGTTTTGTTTTATACATTACAGTAAACATTCGAAATAAAGTATTTCCGCATACTTTATTTTGATGCAAAAGTATAAAGTATATTCATCAAAAATAAAGTGGGATACGTTATCATAAAGTATGGTTGGCAACCCTAACAGTGCCTCTAATTTTATAACTGTTTGTTCATTTTCTTTTCTGTTCCTTATAATTTTGCCTGGAGGTGCATTTAATTTCTCAGGGTTATTCTGCTTCTCTCTGTCCCCTCTCCTGCTTGGCTTGAGTTTGGTCGCTTTGTAAGACGTAATCCTTGACTATACGATGTATGTTTTATGAGATTGTCGTTACAAATTATGGCAGGGGAAGGCGATCGGCGCACTTGACTGAGTTAATTGTCTTCGATACTGGAGGCTCCTTTCCAACGTGGCCTCCGAGGGAGTTGGGCAGAGCGGCTGCGAGGATCTTCGGACTTAAAAAAATAAAGATAACAAAAAAAAACAAAAAAACTTAATAATAATTACACTGAGAAAAGAATATAATTGAATTTACGAAATCTGCTTTACAATACGGCGAATTAAATATTCTGTTGAAACAAATAAATTTCAATCGGTGTGACTGAAAATCGGTTAATTTCATATGACATTTAGTCACATCAATTGAAATTTATTTGTTTCAATTGAATATTTAATTCGCCGTATTGTAAAGCAGATTTCGTAAATTCAATTATATTTTTTTCTCAGAGTACAATAATATATAGAATACTGATTAAAAAGGTAGTGCGCCCCGAAGGTTGACGATTCATTTCCGGTGCATCTATGGTGGATTGTTTTCAAGGAAATCATTCATATATGAAATTAAAATGTTAAAAAAAAAAAATGAATAGCAATAATCCCAAATTAATAAAAAGAACCTATGATATACTTCTATAAGTATTTATAACCATTGCCTTACTTGTGAGAACGGTTACCATACTTAAAGTACGAGACCTCAGAAGTCCGCGATAAGTCAATCGACCTATACCAGTATGACAACGCTTCCTATAGTTCTTCTCTCCGTGCGGATGAGAAGGAATACGCCATATACCTACACGGGATTGAGCTTTACATCAAATTTATTCATCGACAGTGCCGGCCCTAGCCTATTTTCAGGGTGGAGCGAGACTCTTGTTTGGTGCCTTTATTCGGAACCTTCCGGATCGATTTTGATTCAAATTCTATTTTTTTTTCCTAGCCATCAGATTTTCGCGCCCTTCCTGACCCGGCGCTTGGAGCAGTCGCTCCTTCCGCTCTACCCTTGGGCCGGCGCTGTTCATCGAGCTGTGACAAAAATCAAGAGACTCTATAGAATCTCGCACCAAGTACTTTAAGAAGAATTTCTAACGCGGCGCGGGTCACTTGACCAATCAAGAGACTCGATAGAATCTCGCGCCAAGTACAGTAATGTTGATTAATGGGTTCCCAGTGGATAACTGTTTTATTCGGACTTTTTCGGAAACGAGACTCCATTCTAGTCGTATTTGATGTGCCGATAGCCGAAATTATAATAATAATAATTATGACCCCTTATAAAAGTAATATAATATTATTTCATTGATGGTATCCGAAAAAGTCCGAAAAAAACAGTTACTGTACATTAAAAAGAATTTCTAACGCGGCGCGAGTCACTCAACCAAGACTCTTTACCGCAGCGGCAGCTCTTCGGCGGAGTGGGGGGGATCATGTTTCTTATTTTCAAACATTTATTGAAATCATTTTCAGGATAAACGATTCATTTTTGGAATTTTTGGAATTTCGGAATTTGAGACCCAACTCAATACAATCGGTGCACGGATAGCCGATTACTGATGATTAACAAAATTCAGTGGGCTAATTTCACGACAAAATCATTCAGGGTGTCCAGTTATCTCTTGGAAGGGAATTCCATGATAATTCCAGGTTTTCCAGGCAAGATTTATGATTTTTCGAGGTCGATTATAGTAGACAATGAGAAAAAAAACAACAGAAATATCAACAAGAATATAGTTAAATGCAAATAGGAACTTAAAAAAATATTTGTTACTGAAACTTTGGATTTACGATTCCAAACTAAACGATGAAAAATTTATACCAATCTTTTGAAAATCATAGCATAGTTAATCTAGTTCAATCAATCCGAATCATAGCGTCGATACATAAGTTTAAATTCAAAGCAGAGCTCAGTACTTTACGAATCTTACATTTCGCTGACATCTCAAAGAAAAATTCGCGAGAGATTGAAGTATATTTGAAAAATTCCAGAACCGATATGAAATTCCATGATATCCCCATGATTCTAGAAATCCCATGATAACTAGACACCCTGTCATTTTCTCCGTCTTAGTCGACATGACGTCATCAAAAGTTGTATGGGCAATAAACTATGTAGCGAGTACCTCGATGAGATGAAAATTACAATAGGTCTCAGATCAGGAGAGGCATGACACTCTAGAATATAATTATGTTTCTATGGTTTACGGAACAGACGATCTCAATCTTGCGCATGCGCTATGGCCAATGGGGATGACAGCAGACAGCTGAGAATTATTACGATTTCTCAAAACTGTATGAAATAAAATATACTGTTTGATATTGAAGTGGGCACAGACGAGGAGTAAAATATCGTTCAATTCAGCCTCGACGTCTGAAAGAACAACAGTAAATATTATTAGTTCAATTAATCGTTTACCTTATGAAATATGAGCTTGAGCCTTCGAGGTTATGTGAATTATATATGTCATATTGATGATTGTAGCATAATATACCGGGAATATTCGGTGCGGCTTGACGGGCGGGGCTAGGCAGCCAGTGGTGCTTCCACCGAATCTTCCGCGCTAGGCCGAATCCATATAGCCCACCTTGATACTTAACCTAAAAAGCAATCATCGCACTGAAGACGGAAAAGAATCAACGCGAATAAAATGAATTTGCCTGATGTGAAAATTTATTCGCTGTGGCTATTCGCAAGGTAGAGTGACTCTAATAGAGTCACGCAAGAGTCACGCAAAAATTTTGTACTGTTTTTTTTGGACTGCTGAACCACCGGGTGAGTGGCTCGCATGGGTCACGACGCGAAGAGTCACAATTAAGGAAAATCATCCCTCTCGCCCCCATACCACCTGGTGGGCGGATTCTCGGACGGAATTCATACATTTTTTTTGTAAGGGCCCCAGTCTCGTTTTATATTATGAAAAAAAAATTAATAATTCGGTCACACCAATTCTCCGAAAATTCTTGCGTGACTCTTGCGTGAATCTTGCGTGACTCTATCAGAGTCACTCTACCTTGCGAATAGCCACAACGAAATTTATTTTCGAAATTTATGAACGAATTTAAAATCAAATATCAATTAATTGGATTTAAGTATTGATTATCAGTGTTTAGGATCGATATTTGAGACGAAGTGGAACAGGTAAGTGGAGGGTGAATCATTGAAGACAACATGGTCAAGAATTGGTTTATTTATTGATTTATTTATTTATTAACAGAAAAATGAAATTTATCAACGATTATTGGTTAATCGAGGGATCCATTGCTGTTGAATTATGGTGTACGCACAAACTTATCGGAGATTGAATGCTTGGGAATCGAAGAGAGGCTACCGATGAGCCACTGTCGAACGTAGTACAATTTTACTCAAACCATTTTCGTCTCTCAACGACTACTTCTATCGGAGGCCCGAGTGCTGAGATGTACCTCAGCGAGGCTTCATAGCATGCGGAGTGACCTTGTCGTAGGAGTTTGTAGTGCGATGAGGTAGCGTGCGAGCAGCTTCGTTGCAAGGGTTCGTGGCACGTCGACGATATCCATAGAGCATTCTTTACTCTAACGAGCATTCAACGTTCATGTCTCGTAGCAGGCGGAGAAGATTTGTCGCAGATGTTCGTGGTGCGATGAGGCAGCGTATGAGGAGCTTTGTTGCAAGGGTTTGTAGCACGCCAAAGATATGCAGTCCTTCTCTGGACTCTGGCGAAGCCTTGCCGCACAAAAATTCAATAGAAAATGCTTACCGACGCACTGCGAACTCTCAGACAACGCTCCACTATACGCTACCAACACAGTACAAACACCTGTGACGGAGCTCCTCTGCAAGATGAACGTTGAATGCTCGTTAGACGAGTAAGAAATGTTCGATGAATATAGTCGATGTGCGACGAACCCTTGCAACGAAGCTCCACGTACGCTGCCTCGTTGCACTGGGAACATCTGCGACGAGGCTTCTTCGCCTGCTACGAGACATGAACGTTGAATGGTCGTTAGACGAGTAAGAAATGTTCGATGAATACCGTCGACGGGCTACGAACCCTTGCAACGAAGCTACTCGGTACGCTGCCAAGCCTCGCCGACGCTGTTGCTAGCTCTGATTTCATCGATCCCTGCTTGGTTCTCGATCACTCTTCACAGTCTGTTGCCTGAGGTCAGCTTGGACAACGACGCCGGCGATATTTCTCCTCAAGAGTTGGCGGGCGATCAGTCATTGGGTACATAGGATACAAAGTTGACGGACATCAAAAGACTTACAAGACTTATAAATTCTCATGATGGTCAGTTATACTCTCACCTTGCTATTTCAGAGGAAGTAACGATGTCCTGGGATGGCAACATCTTCTTTAACTAGTATGAATTTATTCTTCTCCGACGCCTGATTGTCGACGTGCTACAAACTCCTGCGACAAATCCCCTCCGCACGCTATGAAGCCTCGCTGAGGTACATCTCAGCACTCGGGCCTCCGATAGAAGTAGTCGTTGAGAGACGAAAATGGTTTGAGTAAAATTATACTACGTTCGACAGTGGCTCATCGGTAGCCTCTCTTCGATTCCCAAACATTCAATCTCCGATAAGTTTGTGCGTACACCATAATTCAACAGCAATGGATCCCTCGATTAACCAATAACCGTTGATAAATTTCATTTTTCTGTTAATAAATAAATAAATCAATAAATAAACCAATTCTTGACCATGTTGTCTTCAATGATTTACCCTCCACTTACCTGTTCCACTTCGTCTCAAATATCGATCCTAAACACTGATAATCAATACTTAAATCCAATTAATTGATATTTGATTTTAAATTCGTTCATAAATTTCGAAAATAAATTTTCACATCAGGCAAATTCATTTTATTCGCGTTCATTATTTTCCGTCTTCAGTGCGATGATTGCTTTTTAGGTTAAGTATCAAGGTGGGCTATACCGATTCGGCCTAGCGCGGACGATTCGGTGGAAGCACCACTGGCTGCCTAGCCGCGCCCGTCGAGTCTCACGTACGCGGTGCGCGCTTGTGTTGGTTTAGAATATATTAGAATATATTATATTTCTTCAATTTATGTTACGCTAATTTGAAAATGTTTATTATTACATGATAGCTCTAGATGGATCTTGCGAGTTGGGTGGAATTACACCTATGAGCGGATCCACGTCACTTCACTCAAAAAAACCCCGTCAAGTCACGGATCTTTGCGCCATTCGACATATCTTCAGTACTATGGGAAAAAAAAATACAACTTCAGGGATTTTGGAAATTTTTCGAAAATGGTGGAGTTGGAGCTATTTGAATTTTGGTAAGTCGCTGTTGCACCGCTATGTTTAAAAATTCATATCCCCGAAAGTATTCACCGAAGCGGACTGATCCTGGAATCATTTTGTTCGTAAATGAATGCGCTTTCATACAAAAAAAATTGTTTGAAAAAAAAAAATTCTTCCAATTTTTTTTCGTCATTTTTTTTAATTTCGCTGCCATTTCCGCGGGACTTGCAGGAATCCATGGAGATAATTTTTTTTGGATAGCCTAATCCTTCCCCTTCAACCCTAAAAAAAAGAATTTGTGGAGATCCTACCTGGGCCGGAGAAAAAAAATAAAACGTCCAGTCGTGCGTCGCCGCGCACGCCGATCCACGTCTGCGTGCGGCGTTCTCGGTTCGAAAACTGCCTGAAAACAAAATTACAAACACGGTTGTCGATCGGAAATTTTCTGAATTTTTCAAAAATGATGACTATTTTTTTTACTTGTCATTTTCAATGCGTAATTCGAAAAATGAAACTTAAAATGTCGATTTCACCACGTTTTCCATCGTTTTTTGAAAATCTTATTTTTTTTCAGAAAGTTTTTTTCAGAAAAATTAGACCTTCCATCACATGTTTTCCATAGTCTCCTTGTCTTGCTCCGTTCAACCATGGATGTAGCGATGGGTAATTGACGCTTGGTGTGAACAGAGAACATAAAAATATAAAAATATAAAAATTTCAAATATAATTTCGAGGTAGACAAGCACGAGAAAATATCAATTGAACCATGTCAATAATCCTATAGTGATATGATAGTGAATATTAGCTCGCCAAGTACCACATACTCCAAATCAATTTTTTTTAGTTTAATTTCCTTGAATTTGGTTCTACTTCGTCGAGAAAACTTACGTTGACCGACATAAATCAAGAGGTAAGTACTTGGCAATACGTGTAGGCAATATTAGTATCTGATTTCCATACTTTTGTAGATGAATAATAAAAGGATTTTTGTAGGGAAATAATTTGCCGATTGTTGAACACGAATGAATCTTCGTGTTTTTGTAGAAGATTACTACATACGTTCTTGGCTTGAAAATATATTTTGTGGACAACCACATTAATGTACTTGGCGAAAGGTTTTTGCACCAGAGGTGCTTTTGTGGGGTATTATATATTCTACAACAGGGTCAATGAAGGTTGAATGAGGTACCGCGACTGACGGCGTTAGGCGAAAGCAAAGCCTAGTAGGGAAAGCCGAAGTCAAGAAACGTGGTCAATTCGCAAATATATCGATAACGACTGACTGATCGAGGACAAGATGCCCCAACCCCCTTACTTTCGAATAGAGAGGCCGTAGGAGTGAACTTTAGTATTATGCCATATCCTCAGCCTAGCTATTATTCGTGGTCCATTTGAACTCGAGACACCACCTCGAACACTTTACAACTAGCACGAGTAAACGAGGAAGCAGAAGATAATATCGATTGATCTTATCTTGATCGCCAGACTTCATACCGCACACAGATACAGGGTGGTCCATTTCAATCGTCCAGAAAGAATATCTCGAAAATTAAAAGAGATACAAGAAAAGGTCTAATACAAAACTTAAAGGGCTTCGAGGGGGAAAGATAATGCTGGTATATAGTGTTGACTTGTGGATGCTGCCACTTCCGAGATTTTGCAAGTAACATTGGATTTAGCTCGGAAACACATGTTTCCAATATGAGGAGCTGATAGCGAGATGAAAGACTAATTAAAATACAAAACGAAAAAAAAATATAACAAAAATTTACAATTGTAAATTTTATTTTTTAGTCTGTCCTTACCTAGCTTGCGTACATATTTAATAGATTGGAATAGTACATTACGATATAAGTGCGGTAAAACTTTTTGGAAGTTTTTCCGTTGAGTATTGTACGAAATTTTACTTTATAAGGTGTGAAAATGGGGGTTTGCACGCAAAGCGTGCGTATAACGTCCATTATCACACTGAGTGAAGTGAAAGAAATTTGTGGATTGATATCGGAAACAATCAACCGCATTGGTCCACCTGACGTAATTACACTGACAAGTTTAATTTCCCGTCGGACTTGAGGATATTGATGTATATTGTTTATAACGGTTCAGTTTATAATTTCTTGTACCTACTTTTTATTAGAATGCCCACCAAGTAGCATAAGTCATTCAAATTCATTTTTCCGTAAACTATGGCTACGTGTCCGGCAATTAATGTGAAACAAATCTCCCGAAAAGCAACTCAGTGCAAAAACGTTGCGCCAAGCACATCAAAATGTTATAACAGCCGACAAAAATTCGTCTTCCAAACTTTCAAAGCGAAAGCATTTCATCTACAATAATGGTACATTACGATACGACTGCGGTAAAACTTTTTCTGACGAGTGTGAGGTTGCAGCACGAACCGAAAGCGAGTGTTGTAATCACACGAGATCAGAAGAAGTTTTTCCGTCGAGTATTGTACAAAATTTTACTTCGTTAGGTGTGAAAATGGGGGTTTTATGCACGCGAAGCGTGCGTGTAACGTTCATTATCACACTGAGTGAAGTAAAGTACATATTGAAATCAGTCGATAATGCCAGGTAATACATTACATTACACTTTCTTCACATTTATCACTAAGTGACAGGTAACCAGAATAATTTTCCAAAAAGATGAATTCAAATGAACAAATCAAAACCTAACAAAATTCGTACTCCGATTGTTAATTTAAATTTTTTTTAATTTTAAATTCGATAATTTTCAAACAATGGGCACGTGCCATGTAGTGCCATGTAGTACTCAATGTGAAGAAAGTGTAATGTAATGTAATGTACTGTACTAGCTGACTGTAATGTAATCTCATGATTTCAATACTTTCGTATAATATGTAAATGAAATGCTTCAGTTTTTGAACAGATGGTGCCCACGTAATACGTTGTAATGTGCTTGGCGCAAATCGTGATCAGAATTATTATTTTTTTTCTAGAAAAAGATTCCTATATGTTCTCAGCCTTTTGTGACCCATAACTTTTGTTCGGTATATTTGTGTGATAGATCATGCGGTCGAAATCGAACAGAAAAAAGTTTGGGGAATTAACTCAAGACCTCGCTGAAGACCAAATTTTCCAACAGACTGCGATGACCATTAAAAAGTACATACGTGTGAATAACATCGTTTATGTTGTCAATTAATGTCGAATGGTGAATATCATATTCTGGTTGCGACGATTATTTGTAAAGGATCGAGAATTATCAATCAACCAACGCCCTCTGTTGTCACGCGGTGTAGATAATACCGACTGAGTAGTGAAGCTAGCATGAGCTGCCGTTTTCGGGTATTTGACGATTCGGGAAAATAACGGATTCGGGAAAATGACGGATTCGGGAAAACGGCGGATTCGGGAAAACAACGATTCGGGAAAACAACGATTCGGGAATTTGCTTGGTCGGGAATATGACGATTCGGGAATTTAGTGTGTCGGGAATACGACGATTCGGGAATTTAGTGTGTCGGGAATATGGCGATTCGGGAAAATGACGGATTCGGGAAAACGGCGGATTCGGGAAAACAACGATTCGGGAAAACGACGATTCGGGAATATAGTCGGTCGAGAATATGAACTTTCGGGAAAATGACGGATTCGGGAAAATAACAATTCGGGAAAACGATGCGGTACCCTACCGCGCCTACATAGAGACTCTACTGAATTATGCGCCACATACCAAACAGTCGCACCTTTCGTCCGGGCTTTGGTACGGCAGCATGAACGGTGAATCTGATGTCTACGATATTGCCGCCGCTCAGACAGCTGGCGACGACGGATTCATCAATCGCGAGAAAATTACGAAGCATGGACGATTGGTCGATCTACTCGGACATCTACACTGCGACGTGTTCAATCAGGAAAAGTTTCTGCTCAACGGGGTAGAGTTGCGACTGCGCTTGGTTAGATCCAGGGATAATTTTTGTATATTGGAAGCTACACCTAAGCACCGAATACACATAGTCGAGACTTCGTTGTTGGTGCGCCGCGTCAAGATCAGCCCCGGTATTCTACTGGCCCACGCGCGTACGTTGGCAAAAGGTACAGCTAAATATCCCGTCACGAGAGTTGAGGTGAAGGCCTTCACCATTCACGCGGGCGTGCAATCGGAGATGTTGGACAACGTGATTCTGGGACAGTTACCAAAACGTGTGATAATTGGGATGGTCAGTAACAAAGCCTTCAACGGGGACAGGCAGAAAAATCCGTTTAACTTCCAACACTTTATGATCAATTACCTGTCGCTGTACGTGGACGGCGTACAAGTTCCTGCGAAACCACTGCTACCGAATTTTTCCAAAGATCATTTGTACGTTGACGCGTATCACACGCTCTTCTCTGGAACTGGTATACATTTTCTCAACGAGGGAACCGGTATCAATAGACTGCAATACGCTAAAGGAAATTGTCTGATGGCCTTCGACCTGACACCTGATCTATCCGCTAACTGTCCGTCACACTGGTCACTCGTCAAGCACGGGACTCTGAGGATAGAAGCACGATTTGACGAGGCTCTCAAAGAAACCATAAATTGCATTGTTTACGCAGAGTTTGACAACCTCATAGAGATCGATGCCGCGCGACAAGTCATTACAGATTTCGGTGGCTAGACGAGTCCCCATGCTGTGAGAAGTCCTAAACCGCCCGTACACATAGACATCTGGCAAAAAAAAAAACAAGTTCGAACCTGCATACCCAACATCTATAGAGGACTCGGTGTCATTTTTTTTGTGTAAAGCACGGTAGCTGGGGGCGTGAAAGGGTTTGAGTTAACGAGCTTACATATCTTGACATACAGACAAGTTGAAACCTGCAAGTCTTCGTCTTTTCCGAGGGATGGAAGCAGACGACGATGGAAGGGGGTAAAGCACATGCTCGTGTATAAGAAGAACCGCACCGACCCCGATCAAGATCAGTCAAGTGCGAGATTTCGAGCAAACATGGACTTCGTAATAGACATCCAAGGTTTCCGTGCTGCGGGCAAACAATTTCTACCAAAAGAAGTGGCTGTGACTACCGTGGACCATCATTTCTTCGCACATTGGATGATCAAGGCTCCGTACGCATTCTCGGAACTTAACGAGGGAGAACGCGTAGCGAACAACTACGTGACGTGTTATCACCACGGTATCGACTGGTTCAAAGGTGACATCTCGCTGAAGAAGCTGCACAGCAATCTTCAAGAGATCGCTGGCTCGGCCCACCGCATTTCAACGAGAGGGCAGGAGAAGTCAAAATATCTGGAGTCCGTGACAACGAGAAGGATTATAAATCTGGAACACTCCGGGTGCCCACCATTCGGCAAGTTGGACGTGACGAGGGAATATTGCTTCTTTCACGGGGTTAGAAAAGAGGAATTTTTCACGTGTGCACTCAACAATGTCGTCAAATTGAAAAAATGGATCAAAACGAGCAAACTTCTCAGGGTGTACGACTATCCTGCGCACGTCGAGTCAGTTAATGGCAAGAGGGAGTTGGGCTGTACGCATTCGACACCTGGCAGCAGTAGGAACGATCACGAGGAATCATCACGAGTACGGCAACAGCATCAGCGATCTGAACCCTGTCCTGCTATAAAATCACCGACGCAGTCCTTTTCAACGGAATTGCCCACACCACCACCTACTCCACCCAAGCCACAGCGCAGGGAAAAAGAGTCCGCTAAATTCACACCTGCAATCGTCATCGATTTCGGCCGAATAGGACCGCTTGACCTCTCAACTACGTCAGACTCTGATTCTTCTTCAGAAGGGACCACTGGTACGGCTGTTTCTGAAATTTCGAGAAATGGACAGCCTTCAGATTCAGCATGCGTTGTCAACATTATTCCCGAGCAACTTGAGACGGGTTTTCCCAGCCGACCGGGTTCCCCTGGTGTGGACACCCCTGGCAGCTGTTGTCTCAAACACCGATGACCACACCAGGCCCGGCACGCACTGGGTGGCGTTTTACGTCGCTTCGTCCGGACACGGTACCTATTTTGACAGCTTCGGGTTACCCCCGCTCATCCCTCACCACAAACGATGGCTACGAAGAAATTGCCGCCGATACAACTGGAACAACCGACAGGTACAAAGTTTTTCCTCCAACGTATGTGGACACTTTTGCATTATGTTTGTGTATTATATGGCTGCTGGTCTGTCTTTGCGCCGGTTTCTCGATATATTTACTGATAATCATGAGGAAAACGACCACATAGCGAAATCGTTCTACATGAGGTTAATTTCCCTCCAGTCCAGGAGTGGAATCACTGTTCCCACTTACCCTTGTCGCGGTAATAGCGTTCAGTATTGTACACCAAAGAAAAAATGTAATCTCACGGGTTCGAATAGAAATATAAAGAAAAAGAAAAAGAAATAAATGTGTAATTGTAATCGTAGAATAAGCTGTAGAATATATAGTCAGTACGTAATCACTCTTTTTATACCTGGAAATTTGTAACCGTTGTAGTCGTAAGATTATGTTTTCTTACCTTTCAATTTTAGGAATATCAGAAAATTGTACTCGTAGTTGTAAGATTCTATATTTTATCTTAGCATAAGAACGTTCCTTGCGTGTATTAGAAAATAATTTACTCACCTTTTTATTTTAACAATATCAGAAAATTGTACTCGTAGTCGTAAGATTCTATATTTCATCTTAGCATAAGAACATGTATTAGAAAATAAGGTATACGAATAAATGAAATTATTGGATTTTTCGTAATATCGCGTCATTCAATTATACACTTCTACCATACCCATTCTTCGATGAGTATATAAGCATCACACATATATATATATATATATACATATATATATATATATATATATATATATATGTAAAATCAGGGGTGTAGGGCCCAGGGGCGAGGACGGCGGGGACGGAGGACAGAGTCTTGGATGACGTCACACGGCCCAGATGGTCCCAATATCAGACAAGTGCAGGCAGGGGTGCGAGGGGCGAGGGGAAGGTTAGGCTAGAATTCCCAGTTTTCTCCAGAGTCGACCCGAGGGGCAGGGGGGAGCGGGAAGAGGGAGATTTCCCAAAGCTGCCGTAGGGTAGGGGAAGCGGTAGCGGGGAGCGGGGGGATTTCTCAAAGCCGCCCTAGGGGGAAGGGGGCGGGGGGGGGGGGGGTTGTTGTGTCTGCCCAAAGCTGCCCATATCTACTCCCGTCTACTCATAATAGTACGCCGTTAGGTTCCGGAGCCATACCCCGTCCAAATTGGGAGTCGACTGGTCGTACGTTAACAACAGGTCGCTCGCGCGTAAGGTTCCTCGAAGAACTGATTCGAGGCGAAGCCGGAGTCGCCACATTTCTACCTGAACGAACCGGTCATCCCCTGAGCACCCCTGCAAACCCTCCCTATCCCAGAACTACCGAGATACCCCGTTTCGATCCCCGAAATTTTATTGAGCCTCCCCGTAATCTTCGACCTGAAGAACAGACGCAAAGGCGTAGTGCCTTTGTTCCCATCCATCGAGTACCCCGGTCCCCCTCTGCACCTACACCTGTTCACTGTCCCACCCCGCAATCACACCGCACTCCCCAGAGTAGCCCGCATCAAGTGAGAATCACGGAGATTTTCTCCCCGGCCCCCGAGAGTAATTCCCGTCCACCCCCAGTCACGGAGAATGTTCACATTCAACCCTCTGTCTCTGAGAGTACTACCCGTGTACCCCCTGTCACTACGAGTATCCCCCTCCAACACACCGTCCGCGAGAGTAATACCCGTCCACCCCCTACCCCTGAGAGTATTCCCCCTCAGAACCCTGTCCCCGAAAGTACTTCCCCGTCAACCCCAAACCCAGAGAGTACCCCGTGCCAAACTGTGGCCATACCCCAACCTACCCCGCAACCTACGGCTCAACTGAGTCTTGTACAATCCCGAACAACCCCGGAGTCCCCGAATCCATTTTCTGGTCGAGTCAAGGACCCTAACGAAATCGTTCAACGATGGAAAATATCGTTTTCGGGCGAAGGCGAAGCTAGCGGAGAAGAATTCCTGAGACGAATAGCAGAAAGCCGTAGAGGAAGCCGCCTGAGTGATCACGACATCCTCGGCGCCCTCCCTTTCTTGCTGACGGATATCGCGCTACAATGGCATCGTCTAACGTATCACGAGTGGCATACCTGGTCCGACTTCACGGCTGCGTTCCGACGCGAGTTTGGAGTCGTCAATCAAGAGATCAGGGTGCTAGATGAAGCTCGACGACGTACCCAAGCCCCCACGGAACGAATTACGAGCTACTTAACCTGTTTACGAATGATTTTGAGGAGCCTCCCTACCCCTTGGCCCGAAAAGCAACAATTAGATTTGGCCTATATTAACCTGCACCCGAACTACCGAGCAAAGATAGCTCGTTCCGACGTCTCTACGTTAGCGGAGTTGCAGGAAGCCGGCCGACAGCTCGAGGCTGTCCAGGCACTAGACCGAGTCTATGCACCCCCTCCCACCCGCGATACCGCCTTATACCCTGAATTTGCCTTCAAACTCTCAGCCGCGAGTGCAAAAGTCACCCAACCTGCTGCCTTCGGAGACAAAGCTGCTCCTGTAGCTGGTGCTACCCCCACTGCAGCTTTAGAGAAGCCTCAGCAAAAGTCGCGCCCTAGAAACAGGGGCAACAAGAGAGGGGAATCTGCTTCCAATTCTGGCCAAAATGCGGCGCAGGCTGATGCCATCCCTTCACTGCTATCCCTATCCCTATCCCCCCACCGACAGTAGTAGCGTAGTGCTAGCACTCGAGACTATGGAGCGGGAGGACCCGAGTTCAAATCCCCAAGCGAGTCAAAGAAGGCCTGAGCGGCAACTTGCGAAAAATGTAAGACGGGTCACGCCGTTCAGGCGCAGACTTGACTCACGGTGGTTTGAGCTTGGATCCGGCTACACCTGGACAAGGTTTTTCGGCGGTTTCCCTTGTCCCTCGTGCGAATGCGGGTGTTTCTATATATGTAGGTATATTTATATACCTATATATACAACCTGTCTGCTTGCTCGTACTATATGTACCCCTCTCTCTCTCTCACTTTACCTAGTTTTAAGTTAGGTTAAGCTTTCTCTCTGCCTACCCTGCATACAGTATTGTAAATGCAGGGTAGGATTGTCCAACATTGTAATGGTCAAATAAAACGCATCTATCTATCCCTATCAAACCCAGCTAGATCTGCCGAGGCCGACACCAGGTCAAACCGAGGCCCCCAGACCGCCTCTGCTGCACGGAATGCAGCCACACGCTGGTCAGCCAGTTGTTTTAGGTGTTATGCCCCAGGACATTTCGTCAGAGAGTGCCCCCACCCCCCGTCCTACATTGCATGCTCAAGCTGCAAGACTCCGGGAGTTACGTACGCGCGCTGCAGCCGCTGTTCAGGAACTGCACCGGGAAACGCCAACGGGAATCGGTAGGCTGGGTCCCTACCAATTCCTCCGTTCCGCGTGGACCCAATCCTCCCTCAGAGATCTCGAGTAACCATACCCGCCCCCCTAACTTGAGAGATCCACGATACTATGTCGATATAGAGATAGCTGGAAAACCCCTGAAAGCCTTATTTGATCCCGGTTCTAGCCGAACATACATCGGTGGACACGCCATTGAGCAATTTCGCGATTTAGAGTCTAGTTTCATCCCGCTTATCGGATGCCAAGTATCCAAATGGCGCGGTAGGAGCAGTCACGGGAGAACTAGAATTACCCGTATGTATCAGCACCACGACTCTTCCAATCTTGGTCCGAGTCGCACCCTCCTTTCAGTACGCGTGCATCCTCGGAATCGACGCTCTAGAAGCCTTCGGCTTCGTAGTCGACTTTCGAAAGCGACAATGGCAAACCCATATTATAGTACCGGCGGAATCAAATAATCCAGAGAGAGACCCTCCACTAAAGAACATCCCGATAAACGAGTGTGCTGGTTTAACCGAACTCACTCGTCCCGAGAAATCCCAATTAGACAAACTTCTAGCCCGGATTTTACCCCCGCCAAACCCTCATCCCGGAACTACCGACCTAGCTATTCATCGAATAGATGTTCAAGGCTATCCCCCAATTAAGCAAAGGTACTATCAAGTATCGCCGAAGGTACGCGAGTACATGTACGCGGAGGTAGATGCCATGCTGGCTGGCGACATCATCGAACCCTCGAATAGCGAATGGTCGAACCCTATAGTCATGATCCGTAAACCCTCTGGAAAGTATCGCTTTTGTCTCGACTTTCGTAAGGTCAATCAGGTAGCTAAAAAGGATGCGTACCCCTTGCCTCATATGAATAGCATTCTAGATAAGCTTCGCGAAGCGAAGTATATCACTACCTTAGATTTGAGTCAGGCATACTTCCAGGTCCCGTTAGAGAGAGAGAGTCGGGAAATAACCGCGTTCACCGTCCCCGGTCGCGGTTTGTTCCAATTTAAACGGATGCCGTATGGCTTATAAGGCGCCCCCGCGACGTTCCAACGCCTGATGGATCGTTTAATTGGACCCGAAATGGAACCTCACGTCTTCGTCTACCTAGACGACGTAATAATCGTGAACGAAACGTTCGAGGACCATATGAGATGGTTGTCGCGAGTCCTCGGTAAAATCACGGAAGCAGGACTCACTATCAATCCGGATAAGTGTGAGTTCTGCCGGTCCGAAGTAAAATACTTAGGGTTCCGCGTCAACCGAGACGGCCTACAAGCCGACCCCGAGAAGGTCGAAGCGATCGTCAATTACCCGGTTCCGAGTACCGTCAAACAAGTTCGGAGATTCCTCGGTATGGCATCTTGGTACCGACGTTTTATTGACGATTTCGCGACGAACGCCGAGCCTCTGAATAGCCTCCTAAAGAAAAGCCGCCGCTGGCAATGCGAGACCGAGCAGCAGCGAGCCTTTGAAGCTCTTCAGAACGCTTTAATCACACCCCCTACCCTAGCTTGTCCCGATTTTACCCGACCCTTCACCCTTCAGACCGACGCAAGCGATTATGGCATCGGTGCTGTCCTTACACAAACCGTACAGGACGTAGAGCACGTGATAGCTTACGCGAGTAGATCGTTGACGGACGCTGAACGGAAATACACGGTCACGGAACGCGAATGCCTCGCGGTTCTATGGTCAGTCCGAAAGTTCCGTCCTTATCTCGGAGGATATTACTTTACAGTGATCACCGATCACAGTAGCCTACGGTGGCTATACAACCTTCACAATCCTACAGGTAGACTTGCTCGGTGGGCGTTGGAGTTGCTCGAGTACGATTTTGAGATCGTACATCGTAAAGGAGCCTTGCACCACGTCCCCGACGCGTTAAGTCGAATACCTGAACCTACCCCTATTCCCGTAGCTACCGTAGAGGAAATCTTCGATCCCTGGTACCGCAAGAGAGTAGAGTTAGTCCAGAGAATGCCAGTCCAGTATCCGAACCGGAAGGTGGAAGAAGGCCGATTGTATCGACACCGAGTCGATCCTTTGGCTGACCCCCTTCTACCGGATTTGGATCCCTGGAAACTGGTATTACCCCTAGAGAAGCGCGAGGCAGCCCTTAGAGAAGCTCATTCCCTCCCCACCTCAGGTCATCTTGGAGTTGAGAAATCGTACGCGCGCGTGGCTCTCCTCTATTATTGGCCTGGGCTATATCGAGACGTAGTGCAGTTTATTCGTGCCTGTGAGGAATGCCAACGGTGCAAGGTAGACCAGACCGGACCACGGGGTCTGATGGGTCGCCGAGTGACTGAAGCACCGTTCACCGCGATAGCCGCGGACATCATGGGCCCATTTCCTCCGAGCCGACAGGGATTTGTCTACGTCTTGGTGATCCAGGATCTCTTCACAAAGTGGGTGGAATGCGTACCCCTGCGTAAAGCAAACGGTACCGCAATCCTCAAGGCGTTAGAAGAGCTGGTCTTCTATCGCTGGGGAATTCCAGAGGTCCTTCTGACCGACAACGGTACCGAATTTTCAAATAAAATAATAACTGCCGCTTGTCAGGACCTAGGCATTTTCCACACCGCGATTCCGCCCTACCATGCCCAAGCAAACCCTGTCGAGCGAGTGAATCGAGTCATAAAGACGATGATAATCACCTTCTTGGAAGGCGATCATCGCGAGTGGGACAAACACCTGCCTGAGTTCCGTTTCGCCGTGAACTCGGCAATTCACAGCTCGACAAAAGTCTCACCAGCCTTTCTGAATTTCGGGAGAGAGCTAAGGCCTCCCAGAACGGTGAGACGGGAGGTAGAAGGCCCCCCGAATATTAATTTGCAGACACCCGAAGAATGGGAGAGCCGAGTGAGAAGGCTCGACGCCTTGAGAGATCTCGTCGCCCAGAATCTCGAAGATGCCACCGAGCGTCAATCACGTTATTACAACCGTGGGCGTCGAGACATCGAGTTCAAACCGGGCGACCTGGTACTTCGCAGACAACATGTACTGTCGTCAGCTGCGAACTACATAGCCTCCAAGCTGTCTGCTAAATTCAGCGGTCCCTTCGTCGTCAAACCACGAAAGAGTCCCACGGTTTACATTTTAACCGACCCTGAAGGTAATCCGGCGGGCAAGGTTCATATCAAGGACCTTAAGCCGTACCACCCCGCGCAAGCGGACTTAACCGAGATCAGAGACTCCTCGAGATTATCCCCAGAGATCATTCCCGATATTCCTGAGCCCCAGCCCTCCCGCATTGTTGATAACTCGCTAATACCTGACCTTTCACAGAGAGACGAAAGAGAGAGAGAGGAGAGCAGCGACGAGAGCGTCGACGATGCGGAGGAGCCGCAGCCAGGGCCCTCCCAGGCGCCTGATCCACCAGGGGACGGACCCCTTAGACTGAAGGGGCGCTCTGAGGGCACCCGACCTGGAGGATCGCCACCCAGGACTCGACTGCCTGCGGCACGAGCCGTTCCGCCGCGAGTCAACTCTCTCCCTGGAGATGGAGAGAACGAGCGAGCTCCTCCGAGAAGTTCCGCCACCGGTCCCGGAGAATCCACCCGAGCCCATGGAGGAGGAGAAGGCCCTACAGCCTCCCGGAGGCCCCGAGGTAGGCCCCCCCGAGCCCGTGGCACCCGTGGTCGTCCCAGCCACGGTCGTAGCCACCGCCCCGGTACCGCAGGAGAACCCCGGCCTTCAGCCAGAGGCGGGCTCCACCCTCCAGACCCCGTTCCGTCGGCGAGTGCCAGTGCGCGCCCCGACACCACCCCCTGTCCCTACTACCTCCGGCGAAGAGCGCCGTAGCCGTCGACGACGTCGACGAAACCGGCCACGCAACCGACGCCGCCGCACCACGAGGCCGATTTCGCCATCGGTCATGAGCCAGGCCGGATCTACGGACACCGAGCCGGGAGAGCCGATCCGGGACTTGACAACCCCGCGGGACTTTGTGCCCGAGGATTTCATCCGGCCGGATCTGTCGCCGGTTCGGCACAGACCGGGTCCCTCAAGGCCAGCGGCAAGGATGCCAGGCCTAATGGACCGGTCCTACCCGTCACCAGCCTCCTTCGTGGCTCCTATAAGCGAGCCTCGGCCAGGACCTTCGACCTTACCGCCTGGTGCGGAATATTACTGGGGCCCGGAGCTAGGAGCGTCACGTGCCGGAATGGCGAGGAACCCGCGGCCAGCCGTTCCACCGCTGCTGCCAGCCTCATTCGAGGGTCCACCGCCCCCGGATAGCAGGAGATGCTGGGCTTGTGGCTTGGAGGGCCATCGATACTCCCGATGCCCAAGACCCCGGTGGTCCCACTGCTTTATTTGCGGGTGGAAGGGGTACACCGCTCGCACCTGCCCGAACCACCGCCGGACTTAGGAGCTGGCCTACGCGGCCCACAGGATGTCGGCACCCACCCCACCGCCGAGAAGAGGAGGGCACGAGAGGCTCGCACTCGGAGGACAAGCCTCCACGTCAACAGCCTCTGGAGAGAGACAACAGGCCGGAGGTAGAACGACGCGGAGCCCGATCAGAGCACCAGCGTCGAGCGACCCTGACCCCGAGCTAATAGCGGCGGTCATAGCAGTCCCCCGCCGGCTGCAGTAGAGCCCCTATTCCCCCCCCCCCAACTTTTTTTTTAACCCCTTTGCCAACCAAAAGAGTACCGAGATGAGTCCCGAGTTACAGTCCCGATTCCAGTGTCGCAATGAGTACCGTACCCTCCCGAGAGCCCTAATACCCCGTGACAACCCGCCGCTCCTCCCAGCCTCACCTAGAGTACAAAACTTATAAATCTGAGTAGATTAAGAGAAAGTAAAAGAGGCTGGTAGAGTCGGAGGTTGCGGAAGCGTCCGGTACCCCGTACGTTCCGTTTGGCGGAGGAGTGTTGTAACGTGGCAAACGTTCGGACCTCCTCCGTACCAGCCTGAACGAGCGTATGTAACCCCGAGAGCATGAAAGTCCCGTTAGCTAATTTAAATATTGCCGCCCTTCGTCCTAGCGACGCCTTATCGACCGTAGATCCTCGGATTGGTCTATCGATGACGGCTGCAACGGGATTCTGTAAATCGTTATGTGTCGTTACCTGCAGATAGCGACATGTATCGGTATCGTTATCTCATTTTTTCATCGATCAACGAAAAATGCGATTCTGTATGACTACGTTAACGAATCGTCTCGCTAATTTTGTCGTTATGAACCGGAAATCGGCGGTAGCGCGTTGTAACGAGTTGTTACAGCAGCGAGGGCTCTAAGACCCCTCGTTACTGTGTAGCGAGACTTTACCGCAGCTTCAGAATCGTTTTCATAAATGTTGTAATTTGTGTAAAAAACTTAGATCATCTGAATAAGTGAAATCATCAATCAGGTAAGTTTTTAATCGTAAACACTCTCTCATCTGCTTGAAGTGCTAACACTATGAAATACCGTTACCTTATATGGGAGGTTAAGTTATGTTACGTGATTATTTTCGGAAAATGAATAAAGTAACAGTATTTTCTAACGCTGAATGAAATTGTTTTTTAGTCTCATAAGTATGCATTCAGTGAGACTAAACAAACCCTTTTCCCAGTGCAATGGCTCAGGCTTTTTTGGCTTGGGAGCTGCTTCTATTACAAGAAAGAGTGAGACAAGTGGAGAGAAGATTGGAGCGCAGGGTTCTTCGTGATACGCAAAATCCCTTCGCACTTCCTCACAATGAATTTATGGATATCTTTAGATTGAGTCCAGATCTTGCTTTGTACTTGATAGCTGAGTTACGTCCTGCCTTAGAACGTCAGCGACACAATGCTATTCCACCCGAATTGCAGGTAATGAAATTACCGCTGTATTGATTTCATTCTTGGGGTGACACCATCGATATCCGCACCGGGTGCCACTAGGGTGGCCCTTATTTTGGCCGCCCGCCACTCGCCAGTATCTTTCCAAATATATAAAAATAAAATGCTAGCTATGCCACTGAAATCATTTCATTACTTGGTAGGTATTGACTGCTGTTCAGTTCTACGCCCAAGGCTGCTATCAGAGATCTGTAGGGAATCAATTCCAACATAATATGAGTCAGGCATCAGTCAGTCGTATCATCCATGCGGTGACTAATGCTATCAATGTGCAGTTGTTGCGACGTTGGATTAAGTTCCCTATGACCCACCAAGAAAGAGCTGCGGCTCGAGCAAAATTTCGGGATGCACCTCAGCCGTTTGAAGGAGCTATCGGGGCTGTTGATTGCTCCTTCATGAATATTGTGGGTCCTGTGGAACATGAGGAGGCATATGTAAACCACCATGGAAATCATGCTCTGAATGTACAGGTGGTGAGCATTAATAAATAGCTCCTCTACATACTGATGTTGCCTAATCATATTTGTTTCAATATATCCACTTAAACCCTCATTTTAGATTGTCGATCCAAACTTAAAAATACTTAACATCAATGCAAGATTCCCAGGTGCAAGGAATGATTCCTACATATGGAGCAACTCGCCAATAAAAAGAGCCATGGAGTTTCACTACAATCGAGGGGAACGTCGTACTTGGCTCATAGGTGCATTAGTACAACATTTTGTATTATTTGTTTTGCATGTGCTCCGATTATTTAATAGTTCTGGCAACCATCTCAACGTATTGTCATTTTGTGTCACTTGTGCAGGTGATGCGGGTTATGCATTGGAACCATGGCTAATGACTCCGTTGCCCCATTATCCAGAAGGCACACAGCAATATGAGTACACCCAGCAATTGTGCAAAGCTCGAAATCCCGTAGAGCGTTTCTTTGGGTGTTTTAAGTCGACTTGGCGATGCTGCTCATTTCAACGAATACTCATGTACGAGCCTGGATTTGCAGGTAGAATCATCAACGCATGTGCAGTTCTCCACAACTTGCGGATGGATCATCGCCTCCCTGTAAATGATTTCTACAATGCTGACGATGCTGGCCCTCACGAAGCTCTTGTTCCAAACGCTCAAAATGGTCGCGAAGGTGTTCAACCTAATGACCGAGTGGGTGCTCGTGCTGTTGCTCACAGAATACAGAAACAGATCATGAGAGAACGTTTTCCAGATTTCGTAGATGGAGATATTTAGAATTACGTTTCTGTAATATGCTAAATATAATTCCTATGTTTCCTTGCAGTAATACACGATATACTTCATTGAAAATTGTTTTATTTTTCCACCTTATAGTCAAATGACAAAATGCGAAATCGCGTACATAAATATAATATAAGCTCAAGTTAAAAGTAATAACTAGGACATAAGTAATTAGGTACACTTTGGTAG
The DNA here is from genome assembly GCA_963992785.1 of Tenthredo livida. Taxonomy (NCBI): domain Eukaryota; kingdom Metazoa; phylum Arthropoda; class Insecta; order Hymenoptera; family Tenthredinidae; genus Tenthredo; species Tenthredo livida. The sequence continues at coordinate 14,515,339 of OZ023070.1, read as the reverse complement.
GAACGGTATTCGTTATCTTTGGTAATAGAAACAACAACGTAGGGTCGGTACCGCTCATGCTCGGACTACTTATGTAAGTTTATATGGACCACATCTAGGATTCCAACCATACGAATAAGAACGTCATTCCTGGCCTTGTCATTTTCGGCCATAGTGCGCATGATCTCCACCCTATCACGATCGTTTGTGGCCATGATAAGAGCAGCTTCTGCTCGTTTCATCTCAGCCTGAGCCATCAACTGTGAAGGCAAAAAAATTCAACACTAGGCAACGGCGATCATGCATGATCATTCTCAACTGCGGACTTCATATTCTTGAAACTATGATATAAAACACTTAGTAGTATGATGCCCAAAGATGTAGATGTATTACCTCTGTTGCTTCAGATGTTCGCTGTGCCAAGTCAGCGAATTCGATACGAGCATCTTGTAACTGCACACCAAGCCGCTCGTGGTGCACCCCTATGGAAAAAAATGATCTCAAGTAGTGATTTAATGTGGTTGGTTGTAGTTATTTCACTCACCTCTTCTCAAAAATCGAGATCGTGAAGTCGGGGCAATAGAACGCTTCACCAAGGGACTGGCCCTACTTCCCTTACTGACACTACCACTGGTGCCAGATTTAGAGATTGCAATAGTATTTGGTCCTCTCTGCGGTTTAGTAAGTTCATTACTGGGAGCTGGTAACAATTCGTCCGTATTAATTGGGCCGAACTGTGACTTCAAAAAAGTGAATTCTCCTAATAGCTGATGTTCATCTTCTTCCAACGGTAAGATGAGTGTGTCAATATCATGCTCATTGAGACCTGGAAAATAATCCATCCGCATAATTAATATAGGTATCGTGAAACTAAAATCAATTCGTACTCAATTCAATTAGGAATAATTACTGTCTGATGCCGGAATGTTAACCACTTCTTCACTATTATGTGTTACAGTCTCACCAACTGGTCTGAACGTTACAGTTCTAGGAGTAATCTCAAGTACGGACTGGTCACCTTCCATAAGCTGCTCATTGACGTTATCCTTAAGTGGATAAAAATGATATATACCTTCATTAATTGAATATGTAGAGACAATCAATGGAGCATATTGATTATTGATTCTTTGAGTACGCGAATACCAGTATCTAGCAAGCAGAAGCTCATTTTTGTCTCGCCGACCTCAAACGGCTTATTTCACTTACGTGCTCTTCGGGAAATGAATCAGGGACACTTTGCAATCCTTCCATGTAGTCAAAACCCAACAACCCTATTATTTTTGTGTCACGTTCAGTAAGCTTTATGTCTATTGGGTTATTACCAGTTTTCTTTCTCTGGTTTTTTAACATAATAAATTTGTTTGACACCTTCGTTTTGTTATCTCTCCATGTCTATAAGGGACATATAATCTTATGGTTCGTAATCAAGCGATGTGTTTGCAAGATGTGGTACTCACAGTTTTCCAAGATTCAACGTCTTTCTTCTTGCCATCTGTGAACTTGGCATTCAGGAGCGCAGCTAAATCCTCCCAGCCACCTCGAAGATCTTGATGGCCATGCAAAGTTTTGAATTTTCCGGTCGCTACATGCGGGTATTCCACAAAATAGTCTACCATTTCGTCAATTTGAGCTTCCGTGGCCCTTGACTGTCGTTTGTTGGCCATGGCGGCTTCCTTTGGCACGCGGCTATTATTTAATGCAATATGAGAAAAATATACGCTGATTTATATTAGAAACATATCGATGGCTGGGCGGAAGAAGAGCCTATCTCAGAAGAGCCGTGAAGAAGAGCTTAACTCGGAAAAACTGTGAAGAAGAGCTTATCTCACAAAAACATTTCGCTTCTAAAATTTTGTAGTGGTACCCCTACGAGATACATTTATACATTGCAGTAAACGAGATAGTGGTAGTGGAAATTTTCGAATAATTGCAGTTGCCGCTTGCAGGGATACCACTACAAAATTTTCGAAGCGAAATGTTTTTGTGAGATAAGCTATTCTTCACAGTTTTTCCGAGTTAGGCTCTTCTTCACGGCTTTTCTGAGATAGGCTCTTCTTCCGCCCAGCCATCGATATAGCATATTTTGAATATATTTCTAATATATGTATTTATTTTGATACCTTTATTGTACATATAGTGAATATATTTCACCAGATATCTCTCATACATATTATTTCGTGCAGGATGATTTAAGAATTTTCCTACTGTACGTCTGTACCGTCCTAGGCTGAGTGCATAAAGTAACCTAAAGACTCTACTGAGAAAATGCATATGTACGCATATCACGCTTCGCCAGCGGAGCTTTACTCTCAAAATATTGAATAACTTATTCAAATAAAATATAGAAGTATACATATTCATCATTTACCTTTGTTTTCTCTTCATATCTTTGATTTCTCTTCACTTTTGCTCTTCTGGTTGCGTTATAATCGGACTAAGCTGATCACAGTCAGTTTATCAGCCAGCTTGTTCACTACGCGATTGTTTATGTTATATGTGTTGCCTTGCAACACATTTCTTTTTTTCGTTATGTGAGGAGGATTCGGTGCCATAATTTGCAACGACTCCTATTCGATAATTGCCGTAACGACTTACAGAATCCCGTTGCTGGCGCTATCAGGACAAACGGCGATAAGCGGTAATTAGCATCCCGGAAACGAAGAGCCATTCATTGTCTAGCCGTTGAACCCCAATAACGAGCTATTATTACAGTGAATCGAGAGAGAGTTTTATAGAGTCTTTGGAGTGTTGAGAGTTGTGTGAGAAGTTATTTTGCAGATATTGTGACCCCTGCTACTGTTTATTGGACTATCGATTAGGATTCGGACTTGACTGCTTTTGATTTGGACTTATACGAACCTCGCCTGCCCCCGGACCACGAGTCAGACACGAGGCCGAGCCATCGTAGCCGATCAGGTAGGATCTATCCAATCCAGACCCTTAAAGATAGTCTATATTATGCCCTAGAGTCCCTAAATTCCCTTTGAGTCTCGAGATTAGAGTCAGGAAGCTCTTCGTTCCTATAGTACCGTCTAGAGTATCGAGTCTCCGAGTACCGCGTGTCTGTAGAGAACCGGCAAGTTCAAACTTGTTGTTGTTCTCTGGGTGGCCGTCGATTCTGCGCGCCAGCGTTCCGGCTTGTATCGCCGCTGCGCAGAAATTAGCCAGAGTATAGTCGACGCCATATTGCCCGGGTCTCTGACGTCACGCGTCACAGATAGTCTGTTGCGTATCAGAGCACTCTCGTGGCCGAGTTCCGAGTCAGTACCGATTCCCTTCCCCTCCCAGCTGTTGAGTGATCAGCTATCAGTAGAGACTAGAGGCAGCGGCCTCGAAATCAACTTGACAGCCAAGCCTCCAGCTGGTCGTAGCGAGGAAGGCTATTCCCTACGCCTGTGATAACTGTCAACCGTACCTTTTTCTAGCTTTATTATCTAATATTTAATCCATTAATTAGAGAGAGAGAATTTATTGAGATTTATATAGTAGAGTAGAGTCATTTAGTTTATTGCATTTTCTAGTCTTTGATTTTATATAACTTAGATTTCTTTATTTGGTCGTATTATAAAACATAAAGTAGCGGTGAGAAAAGCCGAAGCCAGGTGATAGGCTGTACAAATTAATATCACCTTTTTCTTTTTTTTCTTTTTAATCAATAAATAATATTCAAACCTTGTAACATTGCATGTTACGACAGGCTCCTCACCCCTTAAACGACCTTAGCGGAGTGGATGAAAATGAGAGAATGAGTAGATAGACCCCGAGGTCCGATAGAAATTCCGAGAGGCGACCGTGACCGACTAAAGACTGTTGAGCATATTATTTATTCTTTTGTTTTGTTTTACGACTTTTCTCTAACATGTGGGAGACGAGGCCCAGCCGACGGCTAAGATACTGTGACAGAGACACACCCCTACCGACGCAAGACGTTCCAGTATCGACTGTTTGGATCCTACTCGACGAACGCCACCCAAAAGCTTCGGAGGATAGTTAGTGGCCACGCTACCTCCTGCTAGTAATCTAGAGGACACGGGGGAGTGCCAAGGGCATTCTACAACGGGGGATATCGGTGGTGGAAGAGATTCCCGCCACCAAGAAGAGCCTGCATCCCGTGAGCCTCCGACGTAGCAAGCTAAAATCATCGTGGCGAACTTTGAATTACGCGCGTGGCGACCACCGGTCGCCATGCTTAAGGGATCCTTCGGTCGATACGAAAATCGATATTTGGCCGTAACACGAGGGCGCTGATTACCGGCGCCATGCGGTCTAGTCACTCTACGTTAGACTATCGTCACGAACACACGAGTGTACCTTTCTTTTTTGCGTCTTGGTTGTAGTTTGAGTTAGATTGTATTGCGTTTAAGCCTCGTGGGCAGTTGAATAATCCGTCGTGGGTGTGTGTGAGCCAGAGAGTATTATATTTCGAGTTTCCCCGAGAGATTTCCGTGTCGACATGGATTCTGGTCGGGAGACGACTAATTTCCTCAGGTGGCTGGAAGACGGTAAGCGTTAGCCATTCTCACCCATGCTAATTTGGATTCGGCAACGGCCGTCAGCCATATTGCCTTGAGCAGCCACGAGGCTAATTAATATTTTTGGAATCGAATTAAACCGATCTCCGAAGGGTAGGCCGTCACCAGTGTCCCCGTGTATTAGAGAATATCGTTCGAGTCATTATTTTGTAGAGAAACATCGAATATTGTATAGTTTATTGAGTTCGGGTGTGCTACCTGTCGCACACGAGTGCGACAGAGAGAGTCCTAGTCAGTCACTGTCGCTCTCTCTTCCTCCTGTAGGAAGAGGCACAGCTAGTTAGTGTGTAGATTTCGAGTCTTTGTTTTTCGGGTTCGAGTCAACAAAGAATTCCAATTAAATAATTATCGCGTTATTCGCAGAGTTAGGTTAAGTTAGTTTTAGTAAGCTCTTGTAAATATTACTTCTTTGATCAATTTCTTATTTTCTATTCTTTAATACGAGCCGAAGGCTCACCCATTGTAAATATTCGCCTGTTAATTAGTTGTAAGTCCTCCTCGTGGAGTCTATTTAGCGTTCTAGTTGAAATATTGTCTCACGAGGACCTAGTTTGTCGAGTTATTTAATTTTTGCATGATTTTTCTTTGTTATTGCTATCTATCTATTGTAGTCTATTAGATATTGTAAAACTCGCCAAACGTGGCCAGGTCGCTTATACACGACCCGAGGCCGTTCTTTCTACGAGGGAATTTATTCCCGATTGTTAAAATTATTATTTCTATTTCTTTTCTATTTTGTTGAATAAATTCTATTTTCTTTCTATTGTCAAATTCAAACGCTCGAGTCGTTATTTAACGTCCCGCTAATCCTTCAATTAATCCTGACCCCTCTCCGCGGTACTGTAGCTAGCCGACGCTTTACGTACCCGTAGGTTATCTTTTGTTTATATTTTTGAACGTGGCGGTTATCCGCCTGGCGCCCAGCATTATTTTTCAGGTAATTAACTTTGGCCAATTGTCGAGTGGACGGCTCTCGGAGGCTAGCATCCGGTCTAGTTCGAGGGCTGAATAAAAACCACGTCACAAATTGGCGCCCAACGTGGGGCCCTGAGAAAATTAAATTATAGTTTCGTTAAATAATTATTCGCTTACGTGTAACGGTTACACTGTTGCCAGAGGACTTCGGGTCAAACATTTGTTTTCTCTGTCTACCGGAGAAGGATTAGCGGCGCGTACGCTCGAAGCGACTTTGTATTGAAGCCGTACCGCGGCAATTCTTTTGTTTATCGTAGCGATTCAAATTCTCTTATTTTATTCTTCGGATATGTCTTTTGATTTACGAAACAATTTTGCGTTCCGGAATTGTTGAATTCTCTCGAGGGATTCGGATTTTTTTTTACGTTTTGGTTAAATTAATGAATTAATTTTTTTTTTGCCGTGTTCTCTCCGAGAGAGTAAAATACTCGATTATAGCGTAGTACAAAACGTTATATGCGCAGGGACACTGGATACGGACCCCTAAGCTTAATATTAAGGGCTATTCGCTATTATATATTATCTGCTTGCTATTGAATTGTTTTTTTTGTTTTTTTTTGTGTGTACTATTTCCCTGTGCATGCCTGGTGGTGGATAACTTGTACTAGGTGATCGAATAGTGACGAACCGCTGTAACGAAACATACTGAGTACCAGTGAAGTCCTACCACAACGATCACCGGGGGAAACAACATTTAATTTTCAAATACAAAAATCTCAAATAGCTAGCTAGCGAGGGTCTTGTCTAGAATCCAACGGCTAACTTGTTCTGTATTTCGGGTTCGTGAAAATATTCTCTAACGTGGGGGAAGAGCCAAGTCCAGACTCGACGGACTCTGAGTACCCCCCGCGCCGAGGGGAATGTTTACGCGTCGTCATTGCGAATCGATTCGAAAATCATAGATGTCGCGTGAATTCACATTTTTCGTTCTGGCTGTAGCAGTGGTGCTCAGGCGTGGGTTCTGAGGACCATATGATAGCAGTGGTTATCAACTCACGGCTACCTCGACGAGCAGACTCGTCGAGAAGATAGAGTATAACACTTTGAGTATGTTTTGAGTTTCTTTATCTTTCTTTCGGGTTCGGGTTCGGGTTCGGGTTATCTTTCTTTCGGGTTCGGATTCGGGTTATCTTTCGAGTTCGAGTTCGAGTTCGAGTTGATTTTCGAGAGTGACTTTAAATCGAGTAATTTCATTACGCACGTTCGACTGCACTCTCGGAATAAGTATTGAGTTTAGTTCGGGACTTTTGATCTTTAGTTTCGAGTTCGCGTTGATTTTCGAGATCGAATTTAAATCGATTGATTTCTTCACGCACGTCCAAGTGCACTTTCAGAACAAGTATCGCGTTCAGTGAGTGATTTTCTTTTTTTTCTTTTGTGGATTTCGTTTTTTTTTTACCTGGAAGTTCGAGTTCGATTTTCGCGCTTCCAGTCAGTCTGCGTATTTTGTTTTTTTTTGCGTTCGTGTTTTTCCTTCGTTCGGAATATTTCTTTTTGGTGTCGACTGAGTCCTAGTTTCCTCATCGAGCCATGGCGTCAATCGATACCCCGTACGGATGCGCTCTGTGGGATTTAGATCACGCGGAGCTGTCCCAGCTGTTGAGTTCACTGAACGTTAGTACAACGGGCTCAACCGCAGAGCTTGGAGATCGGTATTTGCGGCATTGGCGGCGACGTCAGGGCGAGCTTACGATCCCCTGGGAGCCCGAGGATGAAACGATTTTCGCCTCAGACGGTGGGTCGCGACCGGGTGGTAGCCAGGAGCACCAAAGAAACCCCTCGCCGACCCGGGTTTCATTCGCGACCAATTTCGAGTCACGCCCGGTAACGACAACGACAACGACCACGAGCATCATCTACACGGTAGCTCAACCGGTCATGTCAACGATCGCCGATCCAAGGCCGTCGGTGAGCTTAGCGAGCTCACCCCGGAGGCCGATCCCTACACGCGTCGCGCCAGATGCGAGCGACGCATACAGAGATTTTTATAGAGACCATGCTGCATTCCGGGAAATTCTAGCCGAAGAAAGACCCGAGGTGATGCCGCGCCGATCCACGGTAAACCCGCGAGCGTTAGCTGCCTACGGTCACGAATACCTACGCGGTACACAGGTCGAGGTCCTGCGCGATAACAGGCCCCCACAGCTAGAGCTAGAGGACCGATATCATAGACCCGAGAGGGTAGCGTCCGACCGAACGAGGGTAAGACCCGAAACGGTGGAAATTAGCGATAGCCGGGACCAACCAAACCTCGAGGACTTAGTGCAGGAAGTACTAAGGAGATTACCGCGAGAATCTCTTCCGAGAGGAATCGTAGGATCCCGGGAAGATAGGGATCGACAATCGCGCGTGGAAGCACGGCCAACGGAAGGCCACACCCGCCGAGAAGTCGACTTCAGACAAAACCGAAGTCTGTCGCCGATAAATCCTCAACCAATAATTACCCACCCACCCTCCCAAGGTAGGCACCCCGGCACAAGCGTGTGGGAAGAACCGCGATCCAGCTGGGAAGACGTGACGGAACCCGCGCGTTCTCACTGTAGAGACCGAGCTAAAGAGGTGGTCGAAGCGTTACGAAGGTGGAACATAAGGTTCGGAGGTAGTAGTGAACAAAGCGCGGAGGACTTTTTAAGCCGTCTCGATGATTGTAAGAGGTTCACTCCATTAAGCGGCAAAGAAGTGATACAGTCTCTGCCGATAGTATTCACGGGGATCGCCTCGGAGTGGCTACGACTCGAGCGAGATAGCTGGTCGAGCTACGAAGATTTCCGGCAGGAATTTAGAAGCTGGTTCGGCGACGAAACAGTAAATAAAAGATTCCGTCAGCAGGCCGCGTCGCGTACGCAGGGCGAAAACGAGTCGGTGACCGACTACTTGACCTGCATCCGGGGGTTGTTAAATCGAATGACTAGGCCATACGCGTTGGAGGACCAACTAGACTTAGCATTTGAGAATCTTAAGCCGGAGATTCAGAACTTATTAGACCGGAATCAAATATCCAGTTTTAAAGAATTAGCTCGGGCTGCCACTGCTAAAGCAAGAAATTTAGCATCCTCGCGGGCGTACAAGCCACCCCCACCCGCTGACGCCGACGAGTCGTACATGTCGGAGCTAGCATGTAAGGCTAAGGCCAAGCAAGCGAAGAAAGCCCAGGCACTCGCGGCCGTGTATGAGTCTGTCGAGACTGCGGAGGCACCGGAGGCGCCGAAGGCTAAGTCAGCTCCAAAGACGAAAACGAAGGGCGGCAAGAGTCAAGGGGGGGGGGGGGGAAGATGGCCTTGGAAAAGGCCATAACAGAGCAACTCGCGGCAATTCAGGCAAATTTAGAGAAAAGAATAGAGACCGCGACCGCGAACCTACAGCCTCGGCAGGCTAATCCAACCGCTCCGACATACCCCGTAGACGCGAGGGTAGCTACGAACACCATGCCAACAATGGATGGTGGACCAGCGGTCACCTGTTTTAACTGTGATCGCAGAGGTCATATATGGAGGGATTGCCCAGCGCCGAGGGTTCGTTTTTGCTACCATTGCGGTAGAAAAGGCGAAATAGCGACTACGTGTTCGCGTTGTCATCCGGGAAACGGAACTGGGGGCTCGCGAACAGGGCAAGGGAGTCACCCCCAATAGAAAACCCGAGCCCAAATAATCCTTATACCGAGCCGGATGCAGAATGCTTTCCGATGCAGACCCTTGAACTGCAGCCACGCTGGTTTTTAACAGTCAAAATCGGGAATTCCAAGGTTCGCGCTTTAATAGACACCGGGTCTTCCAGAAGTTTTTTAGGAGCTTCGGGAAAGAAAATCGCCGAAGAAAATGGTCGGGCCTTAAGTAAACCAGCTTTTGAACGAGTTATACTGGCAAACGGCGACACCGAAGCAGTCTTAGGGGAATTTATCGTGCCGATTGAATTGGCAGGAATAACCCACGAACTTGCGATTCGAATACTCCCGTCTGTAGCGTGGGATTGCATCCTCGGTATGGATTTTATTAGATTATTTGAGTTAGAAATGTATGGCGGAGACGATACGTGGCGTCTAAAAGAGGGACCGACGGAAATTAATCCGTTTTTCGAGTCATTGGCAGCGACCACGGGGTCAGCCAACGCGTGTTATGGTATAGCAGAATTAACTTCAGCGGAGAAAACGGTACTGGGAGAGTTGTTAGAGACTGAACTACCTGCGGTCACGGGCCCACTAGGACTAACAAGCCTAGCTGAGCATACCTTAGATACGCAGGGAAATTCGCCGATTAAACAAAGATATTATTTAGTATTACCGGTGGTACAAGCCGCGATCCATGCTGAAGTTGATCGGATGTTAGCCGAGGGTATAATCGAACCCTCACAAAGCGCGTGGTCAAGCCCCATAGTCATGGTCAAAAAGCCGAATGGCAGTTATCGTTTTTGTTTAGACTTCCGTAAAGTAAATAGCGTCACAAAGAAGGACGCCTACCCGATCCCTTATATTAACGGGATTTTAGATAAATTACGTGCCGCGAGGTATATTTCGACGATTGATTTGAGTCAAGCCTATCATCAGATTCCCTTGCACCCAGATAGTCGCGAAGTCACTGCGTTCACTGCACCGGGCAGAGGCTTATTTCACTTTACGAGGATGCCATACGGACTCACCGGAGCCCCTGCCACGTTTCAAAGATTAGTGGACAAATTAATTACCCCGGATATGGAACCACACGTTTTCGCATATTTGGATGACATTATTGTAGTTACGGATAATTTCGTGAAACATATAGACTGGCTCAAACGCGTTTTTGATCAAATAGCACGGGCTGGTTTAACGTTGAACCCGGATAAATGTGAATTTTGTAGAGATGAAGTAAGATATTTGGGGTTCAGAGTTAATAACGAGGGTTTGCAAATAGACCCCGACAAGATCGAACCGATTGTCAGTTATCCGTCACCCCGGAACTTGAAACAATTGCGACGGTTTTTAGGGATGGCCTCGTGGTACCGCCGATTTATCCCAGCATTCGCGGGCTCCTCGGAGCCATTAACGCGGCTTTTACGCAAAGATAGACGGTGGGAATGGGGCGAAGAACAAGAACAAGCGTTCAACGAATTAAAATCCGCGTTAACCTCAGCCCCGGTATTATCGTGTCCTGATTTTCGAGTACCTTTCGTAGTGCAGACGGATGCCAGCGATTTTGGAATCGGCACCGTCTTGACTCAGACCATCGACGAGGTCGAACGAGTCATCGCGTATGCGAGTCGCACTCTCTCTGAAGCCGAGAGAAAATATTCGGTGACAGAAAAAGAGTGTTTAGCTGTAATTTCGGCCATAAAGAAATTTCGCGCGTACCTCGAGGGGTATCATTTCACGGTGATAACGGATCACAGCAGCCTCCGATGGCTGCATAATTTGCATAATTCGACAGGTCGGCTTGCTAGGTGGGCATTGGAGCTCCTGGAGTATGACTTCGAGGTCATACATCGAAAGGGAGCTATGCATCATGTCCCCGACGCATTATCGCGAATGTACGAAGACGAGGTCGAGGACCTCGCAGCCGTGTATGTAGCCGCGATTAATGAAGCTCAAGATCCATGGTACAATAAACGCGTACAAGAAGTTTTAGAGGCCCCGAAAAAGTATAGAGAATGGTCGGTGTTCGAAGGCCGACTGTATTATTTGCGGCCGAATCCGGTGACAGAACCGATTATGGAAGAACTGAATCCGTGGAAATTAGTATTGCCCGCCGAACATCGCGACCGAGCGTTTATCGAAGCGCACGAAGACCCGCAGGCTGGGCATCTCGGAGTCGAAAAGACTTATGCGAGAATCCGCGAGGATTACTATTGGCCTGGCATGTTTAGGGATATCGTAGTCGCGGTACGACGCTGTCAGCAATGCCAGCAGTGCAAAGTCGAACAGGCTACGCCAGCTGGTCTGATGGGAGATCGCGTAGTAAATCAGCCGTGGACAGTAGTCGCAGCTGACATAATGGGTCCGTTTCCTCGTAGTCGATCCGGGTACGAATATTTGTTAGTCTTCGAGGACTTATTCACCAAGTGGGTAGAGTGCACTCCGTTGCGTAAAGCCACGGGGAAAAACATTATCGCGGCGTTCGAGGATTTGATCTTGTCTAGGTGGGGTACTCCCGAAGTATTCCTCACTGATAACGGCACCGAATTCGCGAACAAAGCCGTCGATGAGATGTGCGCCGAGTACAACATCGTACACGCCCACGTACCCCCGTATCACGCGCAGGCAAATCCTGTAGAGAGGGTGAACCGAGTCCTGAAGACTATGATCACGACATATATTGAGACGGATCATCGAGATTGGGACCTTCATTTGCATGAATTTCGGTTCGCGTATAATTCTGCAGTGCACAGTTCACTGAAAGTGAGCCCAGCGTTTTTAAACTTAGGTCGCGAACCGCGGCCTCGAGTGCAGCTACGACGCGCGGAAGAAGGTCCGGCGACAATTCCGGAACCGTGTCCCGCGAAGTGGGCAGAAAGAATGACCCGCCTGCAGGAATTACGAGATCTCGCCACCCGTCACTTACAAAATGCACGCACTAGGCAGGCACAATATTATAATCGACGTCACCGAGACGGTCACTATAAGGTAGGAGACCGAGTCTGGAAGCGAAACCGCGTCTTATCATCAGCTGCGAACTTCGTAGCTGCGAAATTAGCTCCTAAATTCGCGGGACCGTATATTGTGACGAAAGTGGTATCGCCCGTCGTTTACGAGCTAGAAGATGAGACGGGTAGGACCCTCGGTCGACACCATATAAAAGATTTTAAACCGTACGTCGCCCCAGAGGTAGACGTCAATCTCAGCGAATCCGAGGAGGAAGACGCGTCTTCCGACGAGGCCTGAGAAGATTATTCGCGTTCAGGTATTCTGAGTATTGTACTAAGTATTTGAACGCTATTGGATTCGAGATTATTATTCTCCTTTTCTTTGTTTTTTTTTGTTGTTTTTATTGCTTGAATTAGGGCCATAGGATCGTAGGAGAGTTGGGTAAGAATATTCGGTCGGTTCGACGAGTTAGTTCTTGTTCATATTTTTTTTTTTTTGAATCGGCGGCCCTGGTTACCGTGTAGGGAGCAATCACTGTGGGCAACAGGGGTTAATGAACGAATGTTTTCCTCGGTCCAAGGGGATGCATACGTTAGCGGGGACGTCCGTGCCGCCTGTAGGGACCTGATGGCACTACAGGGATCCAACCCGGGGGCTAACACCGCCCCACAGGCTCCTCAGAGGGAACTATACCCAGACCCGGGGGCTACCAGCGCTACGCCACCCCAAGCGGGCACCAGCCAGCCGAAACCCACGGCCCAGGGGGCGATCCCGCGACAACCCCTGCCTGTGGAACCAGTGCCAAGGGACCCGCGATACGTGGCAGTGGTCAAGGCCGCGGCCAAAGCGTCCCCTAAAGCGGGAAGCGACCTCGAGAGGGAGGCGGAAGAGGCCGACAGACGGGCCCAAGAGGCTCGGCGGGCTGCCATGGAGGCCGCAAAGCAGGCTCACGAGGCCTACGACGAGGCCGTGCGCGCTCGCCAGGCGCTCGAAGCGGATCGCCGAAGTCGGGCAAATCGAGAGGCCATCGAGGCAGGAAGGAGACAGGAGCGGGCACGGGAGGCAGCCTTGCTCGCCTATCGTCGCAGCCAAGTAAGCTGCTGGAACTGCGGGCGGGCAGGGCACATGTCGCGTTGGTGCGACAAACCGAAGCGAGCCTTCTGCACCGTCTGCTCGATGCCGGCCGTAACGACGGAAACCTGACCGTGCCAGGACCAGCAGTGGCACATTGACCTGGCCACCAAGCAGGCTCAACTGAAGGCACGGAGGGCCTCCTACCCAAGTTCGTCCGGAGGGCCAGCCCCCGCCAACTGGCGTTGAGTCGTGAAAATTCCTTCGGGGAATTGTTGTTGTTGTTTTCTCTTTTTTTTTAGCCCCACGGGGGTATCCTACTACATCTTTTGGTTGTTTTTATTCGTTTTTTTTTTAGTCCGAGGACTCAGGCATTGACGCCTTGTGTTTAGTTCCGTTTTGTTTTGTTGGTTCGTAGTCTCTTATTTTATTTGTTTTTTTTTTGTGTCGTGTTTTTGGTCAAAATTATTGGTAATGAAATTACCATAGTCCTTTATTTTGCTATTTTATTGCTATTTTTTTGCTATTTTTTTGTGTGGTTCGTAAGTTTCGAGCTTTTAGATATAAGACTCTTATTTTGATTTTGTTTTTTTTGGTTGGGAAGTCGAACCCTTCCCTAAGTTTTTGTCTTTCTGCCTTCTGCAGGGGGAGAGTAGCGTATGATGACTTGAGAATTTAACCGGGGGTTTTCATAAAATTACCTTCGTATTCCCTCCCCGGGGGAAAGTTTAGTTTGTTAAAAAGTTACGTTCAAGCCATCAGATCCAGACGGATCTGTAGACGTAAGACGCGGTGTGCGGCCGCCACTCGGAGTTCGGTCCATGGGTCAGTTTTGCAAGCGCTTCCGCCCCAGTGGTCCGTCTAAGGGGGGGGGAGTTGTAACATTGCATGTTACGACAGGCTCCTCACCCCTTAAACGACCTTAGCGGAGTGGATGAAAATGAGAGAATGAGTAGATAGACCCCGAGGTCCGATAGAAATTCCGAGAGGCGACCGTGACCGACTAAAGACTGTTGAGCATATTATTTATTCTTTTGTTTTGTTTTACGACTTTTCTCTAACATGTGGGAGACGAGGCCCAGCCGACGGCTAAGATACTGTGACAGAGACACACCCCTACCGACGCAAGACGTTCCAGTATCGACTGTTTGGATCCTACTCGACGAACGCCACCCAAAAGCTTCGGAGGATAGTTAGTGGCCACGCTACCTCCTGCTAGTAATCTAGAGGACACGGGGGAGTGCCAAGGGCATTCTACAACGGGGGATATCGGTGGTGGAAGAGATTCCCGCCACCAAGAAGAGCCTGCATCCCGTGAGCCTCCGACGTAGCAAGCTAAAATCATCGTGGCGAACTTTGAATTACGCGCGTGGCGACCACCGGTCGCCATGCTTAAGGGATCCTTCGGTCGATACGAAAATCGATATTTGGCCGTAACACGAGGGCGCTGATTACCGGCGCCATGCGGTCTAGTCACTCTACGTTAGACTATCGTCACGAACACACGAGTGTACCTTTCTTTTTTGCGTCTTGGTTGTAGTTTGAGTTAGATTGTATTGCGTTTAAGCCTCGTGGGCAGTTGAATAATCCGTCGTGGGTGTGTGTGAGCCAGAGAGTATTATATTTCGAGTTTCCCCGAGAGATTTCCGTGTCGACATGGATTCTGGTCGGGAGACGACTAATTTCCTCAGGTGGCTGGAAGACGGTAAGCGTTAGCCATTCTTACCCATGCTAATTTGGATTCGGCAACGGCCGTCAGCCATATTGCCTTGAGCAGCCACGAGGCTAATTAATATTTTTGGAATCGAATTAAACCGATCTCCGAAGGGTAGGCCGTCACCAGTGTCCCCGTGTATTAGAGAATATCGTTCGAGTCATTATTTTGTAGAGAAACATCGAATATTGTATAGTTTATTGAGTTCGGGTGTGCTACCTGTCGCACACGAGTGCAACAGAGATAGTCCTAGTCAGTCACTGTCGCTCCCTCTTCCTCCTGTAGGGAGAGACACAGCTAATTAGTGTTTAGATTTCGAGTCTTTGTTTTTCGGGTTCGAGTCAATAAAGAATTCTAATTAAATAATTATCGCGTTATTCGCAGAGTTAGGTTAAGTTAGTTTTAGTAAGCTCCTGTAAATATTACTTCTCTGATCAATTTCTTATTTTCTATTCTTCAATACGAGCCGAAGGCTCACCCATTGTAAATACTAGCCTGTTAATTAGTTGTAAGTTCTACTCGTGTAGTTTATTTAGCGTTCCCGTTGGGATATTGTCCCACGAGGACTTAGTTTGTCGAGTTGTTTGATTTTTGCATGATTTTTCCTTGTTATTGCTATCCTACGTGGAAGCTAGTAGTCTGATATTTATTGTAAAACTCGTCAAACGTGGCCAGGTCGCGTATACACGACCCGAGGCCGTTCTTTCTACGAGGGAATTCATTCCCGATTGTTAAAATTATTATTTCTATTTCTTTTCTATTTTGTTGAATAAATTCTATTTTTTTCTATTGTCAAATTCAAACGCTCGAGTCGTTATTTAACGTCCCGCTAATCCTTCAATTAATCCTGACCCCTCTCCGCGGTACTGTAGCTAGCCGACGCTTTACGTACCCGTAGGTTATATTTTGTTTATATTTTTGAACGTGGCGGTTACCCGCCTGGCGCCCAGCATATTTTTCAGGTAATTAACTTTGGCCAATTGTCGAGTGGACGGTTCTCGGAGGCTAGCATCCGGTCTAGTTCGAGGGCTAAATACCATCCACGTCACAGAATATAGAACTTTTTGATATGACTATTTTTGGTTGAGATAATAGAGAAAGTAGAGAAAAAAAATTGAAGAATTAGAAAAATCTCAGTAAAAACTAAGCGAGTCAGGCAATTTTCGCGATATCAAAAAGTTCTATGTTCATATCATAGAGGCATCTCCTCTGAACAATTGAAGACCAAAAATGCCAGAATCGATCTAACGGTACTACTGATTCTTTACGACAACCGAGTAATTTTATATTTTTCTATATTCAGCGTAACTACTATTAGACTCTAAGTAATATTGAATGTTAAGTATGGATAATGAGGGTCAAACCCTCCCTAAACTTCATGATTTTTTTGGATTTGATCAGACTTTCAAATTCGCTGTAAAATATTAATCTCTTTTTCAGAATATTAACCCATTTAAAGGTGGGGATACCCCCTTAATTAATTTAATCTTCTCGTCTTCTTTTAGCGCGACGTCTTCCCTTATTTTCGGTTTTTTTTATAATTGGGACGCTTAATTCATTCAGCTCCTTCTCTATTAATTCTTTGATGTCTTCGATGTCTTCGTCCGTTAAGTAAGTATTGACTTTCAAGTCATATCCAAGTATTGTTGTATCATTATTGTTCAGGTCTATGGTTGTCTTTTCAGGCGCTGGTGTTGCCTTCTTCACCCAATTTTTTTCTCGTGGAGTCATAGTGTCTCTTCCAGGTTGGGTCTTCCACCACCACTACGAAAGTTTCCAGTCGAGTACTTTATTTTAACTCGTGGATCTCTAAAATGCATCCTTGTGTCGATGACATCTTCGGTTTGCACACCCTTGTCCTGAACGCTTATGTATCCGTACATTTCGCTTGTCTAAGCTCAACTGATTAGTGATCGGTCATCCCCGCTTTCATATACTAATTCGATATTGTTTTGGATTGTGGCTAGGTTTCCTAATCCTACTCTCATAACAAGATTTGGCTACCTTTGTATTCATTGCTTGTCATTACACGTCCTTATTGGTCATTATATTTGGTTTTACGTTAAATAGTGGTTAATCATGTTGACGTGAAATCTTCCACGCACCTTGTCGGTGTCTGGGTGCACTAGTGAGTAGGTTGCATCGCCAATTTGTCGATCTAGTTTATATGGCCCTTCATATAATTCAAAAAACTTTGCCATTTTCTTGTTCTGACTATCCGACACGTTTAAGGCTCTAAGTAATACTAAGTCTCCTACCTTAAATCGAGTCATGACATGATTTGCATTGTATCTATCAGCTCTTGCCTTTCCTTTTCCAATAATGTTTTGCTTGGCTAACTTCAACTTATATTCATATGCTAAGTGCATCTGATCCTGCATGATCCAAGGACCCCAAAACCTCTTTGGCTTCTCATTTAACTGTAGCTCACATGGAGTACATTCCGTCGTGTCATGGTGTACCTCATTCATGCAAGACTCGATGACATTCAGCCATTTGATCCAGGCAGTATGGTTCCCCGTGATAAACGTCCTAAAAAAGCGACCAATCTCGCGGTTAACTCTCTCTACGATGTTACCTTGTGGGTGTCTGATGGACGAAAAAATTGGGATAACGTTTTCCTCTTCTAATTCATTCAACCATTTTACCGAAGTGAACTGAGTGCTGTGATCAAATTGAATTCTATTTGGTTTTCCATATTCTATGACGTATTTATCAAACACGCTTCGGATGGTGGATTGCGCGTCCGCGACCTTTAGTGGATACAGTTTAACATATTTGCTGAATGCGTCGATTGCTACCAATAACCACCGATAGTTTCCGTTGCTAGCGGGTAGCGGTCCAAAAAAATCGATTGAAATTAAATCTCCAACCTTTTCTGGTACAATGGTTTGCATTTCTGAATAACTGTACCGATTAGGCACCTTGCATCGCTGGCAGCGGTCGCATCGGGCTATCACCCTCCTCATCGTTTTTTCGAATTTCGGGTAGTAAAAGTTTTCCCTGAGCATACGGTAGCACTTTCCTGCACCTATGTGTCCATACACTTCATGGCATTCAATTATTAAATCTTTCACTAATCCCTCGGTTAAATATGCGCGCACTTTGCCCCCTCGCTCACGGTGGTATATAATCCCTTTGTTTATCTGGTATCTCACTTTGTTATTTATAAGACCCTTCTCGACCAACATCGCGATCCGCGGGTCGTTTCGTTGTAATTCACCGAGTGACTTAAAACTAGATTTTAATGTCTCACTGACTTCTCGAGCCAGCTCCGCAACCTCGATATTATTTTCAAAACTGTTGCATTTGTAATCCGTGTCTGGCGGGTACCGGCTTATTGTATCCGCGACAATATTTTCGTTCCCTTTAACGTACTCTATCTTGAAATCATAATTTTGTAAATACATCGCCCATCTAGACAACCGTGAACTCGTTAATCGGCATGACAATATGAATGTTAATGCTTTGTGATCGGTTCTAATCACTAATTCCGCCCCGACAATAAAAGTTCTGAATTTCTCTAAAGAATACACTATGGCCAGTAACTCCTTTTCAGTAGTGAAGTAGTTTAATTCCGCCCCCTTGAGTGTGCGGCTAGCAAATCCGATTATCCTGTGATCCCCATTATTGTCAGTTTGGTATAAGACACTGCCTATGGCGTAATCGCTAGCATCGCATTGCAGATAATAGACACGCTTAGGATCTGGGTGATGTATTATCATTTTTTCACAAAATGAAGCCTTCAATCTCTCAAATTTGCCGTTTATCTCATCTGACCATGTCCATTTTTTGTCCTTTTTCAGCAGTTGCAATAACGGGTAAGTGAGATCTGAATATCGACTCGAGAATTTGTTATAATAATTTGTTAATCCTAAGAACCCTTTCAACTGCTTTTGGTTCTTTGGTGTAGGAAGATCGTTTATTGCTTGGATTTGTCCTTTTGTGGGCAAATACCTTCGGCGGTAATTTTATGACCCAAAAATGCAACCTCAGTTCGGAAAAACCTTGATTTTTCAAAATTTAACGTCATGTTGTGCTGTTTGAACGCCTCAAACAGCTGTTTTAAATGCTTCAAATGCTCCGTGACTGAACCCGATGTGCACAAAATATCGTCAACAAAGTTGACTGTGAAGTCACTGACCTCACGCAATACTAACTCTAATTCTCTTACGAGACTCGCTAAACTGGTGTTAAGCCCATAAGGCGTCACTTTAAATTGGTATGTTTTTCCATTATGCATGAAAGCGGTGTATTTCCTAGATTCTATCTGCAGCGGAATCTGCCAAAAGCTAGCGGTCAAATCCAAGCTTGACATAACTTTAGTGTTTCCACACTTCTGGAATAACACCTCAGTTGATTGTGCGCAGTCTCGATCTGGGATTATCAATTTATTGATGTATCGAGCGTCGAGAACTAATCGTATGTCCCCTGATTTCTTAGCCACTACCACGATTGGGTTAATGTATTCACTAGTTGATCTTTCTATAATCCCATATTTCAACATTTTATCGATTTCTTCATCAACTTTATCTCTTTGCATGATTGGAATTGGATATGATCTGCGGACAAATGGTCGATCCTCGTAAATTTGCAACTTGTGTTCATATACTGAAATCTTTCCCGGAAGTTTGCTGAAAATGCTTCGATATTCAAACAATAAATTTTCAAATGTTCGTCGATGCTCGATTCCCAACAATTCACATTCCGCGAGTTTCGCCATGATTTCATCATCGGTAATTTCATAGTTTTTGTCTCCGCTCATTGTTTGATCTGACTCATACTGATCAGTATTTAGTCCTGATATTTCTAGTTTCTGATGTGAAGCATCCAGATTTCTTGCATTACTTAACTCGAATGACTCTAGGATATCATCCTTTTGAACTTTCATGTGATTATTGTTCAAATCTAACTCGACCTTCCATCTCGTCAGAGTGTCGATTCCAATGATCACGTTATGTCTCAGTTTCGGCACCACTAGTATCGGCAATTGATCTTTAAATTCTCCTATCTTTACCTCGACAAATAACTGTACTTTCAACTTTGTCGGTTTGCCATCTACTACCCCGTGCACATACAGGTTCATCACAGGTAATTTCTCGCATTCAGCAAAAACCGCGAGATTCCGGTGATACCATTCCTCTGAGATGCATGTGATATGGCTCCCCGTATCGATCAACGCTTCTATTTTTTGAGTCTCTAAACTAATTTCAATACTAGGACATTTGGTTATTTGTTCAATTTCCCGGATTTCTTCATTTAATAGATAGTTATCCGGATCCTCGAATAGAGATTCCGGATCTCGTTCTAATTTAGCCGCATTAATTTGCAAATCGCGCTGCACGATCTCTTCTACCGGCTCTACTGGCACAGCGCGCCATCGTTTTCCGACACATCTAACTGCACTTCTACTCTATCGGTATCATCAATTGTCTCACCCAGACCGTTCACCTGTCTATTATCTGTCCAACTTTGGCGTCGTACCATATTTTGATTATTCATTCTCGCTCTACTGTCATGCGGATTTCCAAGTTTATGGTCTTCTAGCGGTGCGTTGGGTTTATTTACGTAAACACTAGTACTCGGGTTATTTCGCCATGATGTCTGCTTTGCGCGATCGTCCATCGATCTGAAGCTACCTTGATTACGGTTTGCATTTTGTGACGTATAGGGCGTCTTAGGTGCGTTTGATCGCCCCCCGGATTGTGTTTGGTCGAGAAAAGCCAATAACCGGTCGATATCAGTGATATCTCGGCATTTTGCCGCTTCAACTACTGCGTCATTGAAGTGTCTAATTAAGTTGTTGACTATCTCGCTCTCCGTTAAGGAAGGATTTAACCCGCGTGCAACCGCATACTTTCGGCTCGCATACTCGGACCAACTTAATTTTGATTCTTGTATGTAATACCCAAATACCAGGTCTCGTTTGACCTCCCTCTGCGTCTCCTCATTCCAATACCGAGCTAAAAATTTTGTTTTGAAATCTTCCCATGTCGCTATCACGTCACGCCGCGCAACCCACCAGTCTTTTGCGTCGTTCGTTAAACTTTGCCCTATAAGCTTTAAACCCATGTCATCCCTAACATCTAAAACCTCAAAGTACTCTTCAAGTTCTCTGATAAAATTGACTGGTTTTTCCCAGTTTTTTCCTGCGAAATTAGGAAGTTTCAGCTGTTTTGTCAATATGCTATTATTATGATACTGTGTTGGCTCACCACCTCTTTGTTGACGTAAACGTCTTATATCTGCGTCTACTCCTATTCTTAGGCGGTCATGCTTATGACTTAACTCTGTTATCATATCTAAACTTGTTCTTTGATTTTGATTTATTTTGTCTTTTAATACCTCGTATGTTTTAACTTGCTCATTTCTCAAAAGGTTCTCACACGTTTCTATCTTACTGTCACACTCTAACAATTCCAACGAAAACTTAGTTACAACCTCAGTTAGTGATGTTTCTAGTTGACTGATTTGGGTTTGATTATCGAATTTAAGGTCTTCAATCTTTTTTTCCATTCGTGCTTCTAATTTCGCCCTTTCGTCATCATTTTCCGCCTTATTACCTTGCATCGTTTTTTCCATACACTCAAACCTATCATCCATTTTCCGTTCTAGTCTCTCTAACGACTCGAATAACCTAGCGAATGGACCTGATGGCGTCGGATTAGAGCTTTCGTCTAAATTCATATTCTCTGATGTCGGTGGCGAATTGATGTCGCCTACTCCTGAATCACGAGCTGGAGTTCCTATTTCTTCGACAATGGGACTTAAGCGTTGTCCCCTACCATTAAACCCTTTCCCTGACATTTTCTTATTTTTACCGGATAATCAACAATGCCGAATCTGACAAGCAGTTTGTTGGTATAATTTACCTACGGAAACTCTCGAACTGTGACTCTACTTTATAATTGTTATACCTATGTTTTATTTAATAAATTCGAATTTCGGAATGAAATATGTTAATTGCTGAATTTGTTTTCACCATTGAATTTAACTATGAGGAGCCCCACGTTGGGCGCCAAATGTAACTTTTGGGGATGTTGAGAACCGCTAGGTTGTGTCAACAGTCCGTGCTACGGGTTCGAGAGTGATTTAAATTCACAGTAAATAATGTTCTATATTAAATTTGGACTCCTAATAACTGGTAGGTAGGGAAACAGGATGGTAATGCCATGCAAAAAAGCCACCTAACTCAGATTTTGGTTTATTCCATGCTATTCTATGCTACTCAACGGACTCGGGCGTTCACATGACCTCCAAAGCCATCATCTAAACCGAAGGTTTAGGCTATCTCCACAGAGCCAGGTTGTCAATCCAAGCCTATGGTCCCTGCTATTGCGAATTTATAATCTAACTGCAGATCCAGGGTGATATATCCAAGACTGCGTATCAGACTCGGAATTACAGCAATTGGCCCTCGAACACGAGTCGGTGAGACTGATGTCGTGCGCTCTTTTGTTGTCCTTCCAAGCTGCTAAGTTGACTTGTTTTGGCGTTTAAATCAAACGGGTTTAAATAAGAGAATGTCAGGTTATTTCCAATAGTAGGTTTGTTTACTACGTTAACCAAATAAAGTCTTAACAATAATATAATACTATAGTACAAATGAGCTCTCTTAGATCATAATTTTCCTATATTCTGTTTGAAAGTAATCTTAGATATCGATGCTTCTTTAGCTAATGACTCTTTGTTATAATTTAATTTTGCTATTCTATAATAGACTTTTACATGATATCCGCTTTGTATTGAGTTTTGATATTTTGACTGAAGGTAAATTATTATCCTGTCAAGACGACAGGTATAATACCAAGTGAGTCGCTAGGGTTCTATACCTCTAATGCGCTGATGAGCTACCTCTGCGCCGGTTTATATACCATCGTTCGTCCGCTTGTGACGTCACAGGCGTGTATGGCGAGTTGTCCAGTAATTCGCCTGAACTCACGCGACCAATCACCGTTGACCGATCCTATGTCAACTGGACATGTTACAATATATATCTCTCTATATTATAAAGATATATCGCCGCCGCCGCCGCCGCCGCCGTGTCAGACTTTTTGATCCACGGCCTCCTCGACCCCGCTCGGCTCCCCCCCCCCCCCCTCTTGCCCTGGGCCTCCTCGACCCCGCTCGCCCCCCCCCCCCCTCTTACCCTGGGCCTCCTCGACCCCGCTCGGCTCTTTTCGCCCCCCCCCCCCCCCTCTTTCCCTGTGCTTCCTCGACCGCCCTCGAATCCCCCCTCCCTCGCCCGCGGCCTTCTCGACCCCGCTCGGCTCATTTCCCTCCCCTCCCCCTTGCCCATTCCCTTCTTTGCCGTTCCCCGCCGTTTCTCCCGCCGGTTTTCCTGCCGTTTCTCTCTTGCCATGGTTTCCCACAGATTTTCCGGGGATTCTCCCGAGCTAACGGATCCGCGGATTTCCAATGGGTTTTCAGGTGATTTCCCAGGATTTACGCATCCCATAGAATTCTCATGAATTCCTTATAATTTTTGCGGTTTACCCAAAATCGTCCGTGCCAGTGCCACAGAAGAGTACGGTTAATACGATGTTCACGCGATACACCTTTTTTTCACGCCGATAATCACCATCATAAATGTATATTTATAAATTTGTAATCTCATACAAACATAAAATATGAAGAATACATATATATATATATATATAAACCTTGGATACATATATATACCGTGAATATTCGTGGATGAGCGACATGCCCAGGATTCTGATTTTATTTTTAGCGGTGACAATGGTGATAAACGTCGTTTAGGCCAATCATGAAGCCGCTTTACATGGGAAATCTCTGTTATCGCGCATGATGCAAAATCAGAATAAGGCCACGGAACCAAAGATACCCGGACAGGTACCTCTTATCATATGCGTACCTGTTCGGGCATCCTCGGTTCCAGGCATGTCGCTCATCCACGCAAACTCACTGTATGTTTTTTTCGACATTTGGAGATTTGATATATCTGAAAAAATATATTGGGTAATCTTGGGGATCCCGAGAACATTTTTTGATACACGTAGGACATGAAAAGAATATGAATTGAGAATTCGGAATCGGGCCTTGATGTTAAGGGAACGAACCTGTTCCAATGGGAGCGATGGGAGACGAACCTATTTTCAAATTGACAGTTTGCGGAAAACAATAGATAGAGGAACAACGCAAGCCAACTGTTCGATGAAACTTGAGATTTTGAGTTTTGACAGATTTGAAGGGATATCGAAAAATAGATCTGATTATCTGATCCTGAATCCTGAATCCTGAAGAGATTCCGTGGATCGGATATCACATGAAATAGTCAAGGTGAGAGTAGAATAAACATATTATTTACTGCGGTTGATTTATTTTTTCGTTGCGTATTTACATTAGAGATAGTTAATCGAAATGAATCATAACCGGGCTATTACAGTACGCATAGTTGGAGACGGTAATTGTTTATTTAGATGTTTTTCGTATTTTTTATATAATGATCAAGAAAAGTATCAAAAGATAAGGTTGCAAATTGTTTCTAATGTAGTACACAACTGGTCAGTGTATAAATCATTTATTGTGGGCGATGAATCATACAATTCAGAAATTTTAGATAAATATACATACCAATCGCATATGTCTAGAACAGGAGTTTTCGGGGGGGAAGTAGAAATAGAGTCGTTCGTCACGATTTATAATATACACGTATCGGTATATATAAATCATTTTGAGGATCCAAGAAAATATGGGGATGAAATGAATATAAATAAATTAATTCGTTTATTATCTGGCTGTTTAGACAAAGGTCACTATGACATTATAAATTCACAGAATTCAAGTTTAACAGGTAGAGATAGAATTAATCGCCTACACTACTATCGTAACAAGGAACGAATTAATAAAAAACGACGGGTAGAAAATCTTTCCGAGAATAGATTGAATGAAAAAAGGTTAAGGGATACTATTCGAGGTATGGGCGAAGAGCGAATAGAGAAAAAGCGAAAGAAAGATTTAGTTGAGACAATGGATGAAAATCGTCTGGATAGAAAACGAAAGAAAGATTTAGTTACGGCAATGAATGAAAAACGTTTGGATCAAAAGCGGAAAAAAGATTTAGTTAAGACAATGAATGAAAAGCGTTTGGATCAAAAGCGGAAGAAAGATTTAGTTGAGACAATGAATGCAAAACGTTTGGATCAAAAGCGGAATAAAGATTTAGTTAAGACAATGAATGAAAAGCGTTTGGATCAAAAGCGGAAGAAAGATTTGGTTGAGACAATGAATGAAAAACGTTTGGATCAAAAGCGAAATAAAGATTTAGTTAAGACAATGAATGAAAAGCGTTTAGATCAAAAGCGGAAGAAAGATTTAGTTGAAACAATGAATGAGAAACGTTTGGATCAAAAGCGGAATAAAGATTTAGTTAAGACAATGAATGAAAAGCGTTTGGATCAAAAGCGGAAGAAAGATTTGGTTGAGACAATGAATGAAAAACGTTTGGATCAAAAGCGGAATAAAGATTTAGTCAAGACAATGAATGAAAAGCGTTTAGATCAAAAGCGGAATAAAGATTTAGTCAAGACAATGAATGAAAAGCGTTTAGATCAAAAACGGAAGAAAGATTTAGTTGCAGCAATGAACGAAAAGCGTATAGAAAAGAAAAGAAACAAAGATAAAGTGACAAATATGGCGGAATATAGATTAAATAAGAAAAGAATAACCCAGCAAGCTGCAAAATTAAGAAATCAAATAGAAGCATTACCTCGAGAAAATTGGTATCTCGATTTTGGGGATTTAAATTATACGTGCCCACATTGTTCAGCACTATTTTGGTCAGTAGAATTTTCAAAAAAAAGTTGCTGTCATTATGGGAAAATAAAACTTCCTCCGATGAGTGATTACGACGAAATATTAAAAAATTTAGTGTTAAATGACAAAAAATTTAGGGACCTAATTAGATATTATAATAATCGTTTTTCATTCGCAAGTTTCAGTGTAAATGTGCTGAGCGAGTCAAAGAAAGGTGTTTATAATTTGAAAATACAAGGTCAGGTGTGTCACACAATACCGAGCAGTATCATTTCGGCAAATGATGAAATTCCAAATTTTGGACAAATTTATATATATGACGATTATGAAGCAACACAAAAACGCCTAAAGGAGGATAATAATTTAGTACAAAGTCACATTGAGCATATACAAAATTTGTTGAATAATAATAACCCGTATGCCAAAAAATATAAATATTTGTATCAACTCAGTCAAGACGAATCATTACCAGAATATTATTTATATTTTGTCCGTGATAAAAATTTAGATAAAAATAGGTACAATACTCCTACAACTGCGGAATGTGCTGCCTTAATAATATCCAAAGATGGTCAGATACCATCATCGTTTGATATGTGTGTTTATCCAAAAGATCTTCCACCTGGTGTAAATAGTTATACATCTTTGAACAAATTATCATTTCATATCGACCCTATGGTTTTCCCGTTGATGTTCCCATGTGGTGATTTAGGTTGGAGCTCAATATTTACACAAAATCCAGATGTTCAAAAACGATTAACAGCACTTCAATATTACTCATATCGTTTAGCGTACAGACCGAAAAGTAAATTTAATCCCGTTCTGTATTGTGGAAGGTTGACACAACAATATATAATTCAAGCTTATATAATAATCGAAAATAATAGATTGAATTACATCAGGTACAACCAAAAACAGTTACGAATCGAGTGTTATCAGGGATTAGTGGACCACGTTGCCGGAAGTGCTATGAATAGATCAGGTAATTTCGAAATTAAAGAAAGGTTAG
This sequence comes from Tenthredo livida, assembly GCA_963992785.1. NCBI lineage: Eukaryota > Metazoa > Arthropoda > Insecta > Hymenoptera > Tenthredinidae > Tenthredo > Tenthredo livida. Next base: position 14,488,730 of record OZ023070.1, on the reverse strand, counting down.
GAAATATGTTTGTATTACCATCTTCGTATATAGGTAGTCCGCGACACATGTATCAATTATATCAAGATGCAGTTGCTATTTGTAGGGATATCGGTAGACCTGATTTGTTCATAACTGTTACTTGCAATCCGAATTGGCCAGAAATTAGGAGGATATTAAATAATTTTCCACCTGGAACAACTTGCAACGATATTCCAACGCTAATCGTAAGGCTATTCTATTCTAAACTTAAATCTATCATGTCTGACATTATTAGTGGAAAAATGTTTGGAAAGAAATTAGCATTTGTTTATACCATTGAATTTCAAAAACGCGGTTTACCCCATTCTCATATTTTATGTGTCTTGGACTACGCTAACAAATTGTCGAATCCGGAAGCAGTAGATAAATTTATCAGTGCGGAAATTCCTTCCAATGATATCCATTTACAAAATTTAGTAATCAAACATATGTTGCATGGTCCACATACATCTTATTCAGTATGTTATGATTCCAACAAAAACATTTGTACCAAGAATTTTCCGAAAGCATTTTGTAAGCATACTGCGTTTAAAGATAATGGTTTTCCAATTTACAGACGTACCGATAATCGCGATATAGGATATGTGTACAATAAGAAAATTAACGTTGAATTTATTAACGTAGACAATTCGATGGTAGTACCTTATAATCCTGAATTATTGAGAAAATATGAATGTCATATAAATGTAGAATATTGTGCTTCGGTTATGAGTATAAAATACATCTATCAATACCTACATAAAGGACATGATAGGGCATACGTCAAGTTAAAGAAGGGTCCGCAGACAGAGGTTGATAAAAATGACGAAACTTATGACGAAATTTCTGAGTATATTGATAGTCGGTATTTAAGTCCAATGGAATCTGCCTGGCGAATAGAAGAATTACCCCTCTCTGCTAGATCTCATACCATTATTCGCTTAGCAGTCCATACCGAGAACCAACAAAGAATAATTTTTGAGGAAAATAAAGAAGAAGTTGCATTGAAAAATTATGAAACCACCTTAACAGCTTGGTTTAAATTAAATCAACAAGACGATATCGCAAAAAAAATTCTGTACATTAACATACCGAAAAGTTATCTATTTGATCTTTCCAAACAGAAATGGATGAAACGTAAACAATTTTCAAAAGTGGTAGGACGTATCAACAGCGTGAGTCCTAAAGATTCGGAACGTTTTCATTTAAAATTAATTTTAAATGGAAAGAAAGGAGCCATGTCTTTTAACGATTTAAAGGAACATGAAAATAATATCTATCCGTCTTATAAAGAAACGGCTATCGCGATGGGATTAGTTGAAAGTGACGAACACATTTTTGAAATTTTTGAAGAAGTATGCAGTGTTGGAATGCCTAAACAATTACGTAAATTCTTCGCGTGGTTTCTTATTTCGGACAATGTGTCATTTGCCAAAGAAATTTGGAATAAGTATAAAAAATATTTTGTCGAAGATTTTAAAGACAATAACGAAGGCAGAGCTTTGAAAGAAATAAATGATATTTTAAATTCAGAAAATATGACATGCTCGGATTTTCAACTTCCAGAACCAGTAATAGATGATGAAAATTTCGAAGAAAAACAAATATTTACGATGAATAATGAAAAATTATTCAAAGAAATGATTACGGAATGTAATGAAGATCAAAAACATATATTTGATTATATAACGAATACTAATAAAAATCGTTCGATATTTATTGATGGTCCTGGAGGTACCGGAAAGACGTTTTTATACAAAACGTTGATTCATTATTATATCAGTCAAGGCAAAAAAGTTGTATCCATGGCGTGGACAGGGATAGCTTCTGTATTATTACCAGGTGGCATGACAAGTCATCGAACATTTAGACTACCTTTAGACTTATCAAACATCGAAACTTCATTTTTGAAGTTAGATTCTGATAAAAAAAAATTGAGGGAATGTGATATCATTATATGAGATGAAGCGTCAATGATCCCCAAAAAAGCATTGGAAATTATCGATAAAACATTGAAAGATTGCTGTAATATTTATAATCTTCCATTTGCAGGTAAATTAATCATTCTAGGTGGCGATTTTCGTCAAATTCTACCGGTCGTAAAAAATGGTTCGCGGTTAAGTATCATTCAAGAGACAATTAAATATTCAAACTTATGGAAAGATTTCAAAATTTTAACATTAAAAAAAAATATGAGAAATAGTAACATGAAATTTTCATCATTTTTATTAAACATTGGAGAAGGAGTGATAGAATCGTTTAAAATCCCTGAAGAATGGAAAACTGATGATATTTGCGAAAAAATTTACGGTACCGTTAACGATAACATGGCGGATTTGTCCAATTATACGATTTTAGCAAGTCATAATCAGGACATTTACAGATTAAACGATAAGATATTAAAAAAGATGAAAACCTTTGAAAAAACTTATTTTAGTATTGATCGAGCAAAATATAAAGGAGTGGACCAAACTGAAACTGACGCGAATTTAAATTATCCCGTCGAATATTTAAATTCTTTGAATTTTCCCGGTTTACCAGTACATAAATTATTATTGAAAACCGGTGCTATAGTAATGCTCATCAGAAATTTAAGCATAAATGATGGTTTGTGCAATGGAACAAGACTGAAAATACTTAGATTGTTCAAATTTAATATTGAAGCAAAAATTATAACGGGAGATAATGTTGGAAATATTGTGTTTGTTCCAAGAATTGTACTGGATACAGGAGAGCATTCGAGCTTACCTTTCGTATTATATCGTAGACAATTCCCTATAGTATTGGCATTTGCGATTACAATTAATAAATCTCAAGGACAGAGTTTCGATAAAGTAGGATTATATTTTGGTAGAGATTTATTTAGTCACGGTCAATTATATGTAGCTCTTTCTAGATGTCGAGATTCAAATCAAATATACATACAAAACAATTCAAAAAATTCAGAAGAAATTAAAAATGTAGTCTGGAAAGAAATTTTGAAGTAAACATATTTACAGGATTAGCTATAATTCAAAAACAACCATGAACCCAAAGGGGAACCACGCAAAAATAGCGTCGACATATCATGCTTTACAAAAAAATTAAATATCAACCTATCAATTCATGTTATATGTTATAATCAAGAGACTCGAAGGAGTCTCGCGCAAAGTAGTAAATCTACATCAGTTTAATTATTTTTCATTCGTACAGAAGTATAAAAAAACATTGCTGCTTTGCGCATGGATATATAGCTGCTGTGCGCTATAACATATGGATGCTTTGCGCCATAATATATGGATGCTTTGCGCCATAATATATGGATGCTTTGCGCCATAATATATAAAGTAGGGGATTACGGACTACGAGAACTACACGGAAAGATTTCCACCAGACTGGTTACGGTTCTGCACACGACTCAATCGGGTGCCAGCGAAAAATACCGAATTCTGGTGCACAAGCGTAACCAGTCTGGTGAAAATCTTTCCGTGTATAGAACGGAGGAGCGAAAGAGTTGTTTTACATTTGACAGGGCATCAACACTGCAGTTCAAGACCGCTTTCCATATGAACGAAAAGGATCCTGGAGGGAACCGTTAGAAAAAGCGATGATATCTATAATTGGCGTTAGGGTTCTGCGAAATTTGAATTAATAATATACTTGAGAACTTTATTATAATTATAAATACCTTATTTTTAAAGTAAGCACAAATGACTTATATATACAGGGTGGTCCATTTAACTCTGTCACCGCGAATAACTTGGTTATTGTTGATTCTACTGAAAAGTGTTATATGGAAAAGTTGTTGCATTTGAAGGGGGAACATGAGTTTTGGAAGTGAATGTCATCTGAAGGTCATATCTTGTGAGATTTCGGTATTCCTAATGTTTTTTTAAACGGGACTACCTATTTTTTTACTCACTATGAGGAAGCTGACATCGAAACGATTTCAACCATGTGCAACAACATAACATTCGAATGACTTTCGGCCCCACAATTTATTGAATTTTGGGGCAAAAATTTTTTTTTTCTTCTTTTTTTCCTTCATTTCATTGTTTTTTTCATTCAAATTCATTAATCCATTCATTTAAGAAACGTATCATCAATGCGTGTGCAAGTGTTGCTCCAAAAATCATAGGCAGGGCCAGGCAATTCCATCATTTGATCATAAATTTTGGGGCCGAAAGTCATTCGAAGGTCATGTTGTTGCACATGGTTGGACGCGTTTCAATGTCAGCTTCCTTGTAGTGAACAAAAAAATAGGTAGTCCCATTCAAAAAAACATCGGGAATACCGAAATCTCACAAGATATGACCTTCAGATGACATTCACTTCCAAAACTCATTTTCCCCCTTCAAATGCAACAACTTTTCCCTGTAACACTTTTCAGTAGAATCAATAATAACCAAGTTATTCGCGGTGAAAGAGTTAAATGGACCACCCTGTATATTAAGAATATATAGTGGATTAGGCTTTTTGAGGAAACCACTTTAAAAAAAACGCGCCGAGTTATCTACTGCAAAGTGATGTGGAAACGATAACTATTGCAATGATTCTTATTATCGTTATTCATATATATATATTATTATTTGCAGATTTTTCCCTACCTACTGCATTACCTAGCCTTCGGGATTATGTAATCCAAAAATGAGCTCTTAGCCTTCGGCGTAGATAGAACTATTTATGGAATAATTACCGACCATTTTGAAGACCGAATCATAGAGCCTAAGGAGGATACCACTATGTAGAAAACGACGCGCCGGCATATCAAGAAAAGTTTCGAAAAAAGAAAAGCTTCGAAACTGGATTTGTTTTCTTTATTTTTAATATGACTTCCTACTGTTTGTTGTCTCAATTTCATTCCTTTTCCAGCGTTCTTGTGAAAAATTTCAATCGAGTAATCAAGCCCTTTTGAGCTATTCATCAACGTGTAGTTCAAGAATTGGCAAAACGAAGAAGATTCCTTCCACATATAAGATTGCAGATTGATAATATATTAATATTGATCATTATACATCATTTACAAAATCCATTACGTATTTGTATTATTCGTATTGATTTGCCACATTACCTTGGGATGTACTTTGCTATTAAATAAATAATTCTATCCGCGCTGAAGATTGAAGGTTAATATTTTGAATTGCACAACCGCTACACTTCTTAATTCGAGCCTCTAAAAGTAGACTTCAAGATGTTCAGTAACTATTCCGTAAGTACTTCCCCATGAATAAGGGGCCTGTCTTGAGATAACATATTCTCCAAGATGAGAGTAAACGGTTAAGTATAGATAACATATTCTCCAAGATTAGAGTAAACGGTTGATTCCTTTTTCCGTTGCGTATTTACTTTATGAAGCGTAGGTATTCAACTGAATTAAATTACACTTCGTAACCTGAAGCTCTAGAAGTAGACTATATAAAATGTGCGGTAATTTTTCCGTAAGTACTTTACCAAGTTAAAGGCCTGTCTTTAGATCACGTGATGACTAGGTTTAGGGTAGCAGATCAAACATTAAACAGATTAAAATTAAGGAGCAGGTAGCTTTTAGAGATTTGGACTTCTGTAATAAGTAAATTTACATGAACGAATTTAAAAAAAAATTGAATTTATTGGGAATGATTTGGATGATGGAAGCAATGAGGTATGTAATGCGATAAATAATTAATACGATGTATAAAACATAACTTTATTGATAATGGAAAAAAAGTACTATCCATGGTAACACAATTATAATACACATTAAAATTTATTTATTTAGATGAAATTATAAAATATATTTTATTAACATAACATAACATAATGAACTAATTAACATAAAACAAATTATTAACTAACAAAACTTAACTATGAACCGGGTGGATTCCCCCGGCCGCGGCCGCGGCCCCGGCCCAGGGGATTAACGGGATTAGCCATGGAGTACAACATGGTCACTAGGTTGGCCTGGCGGTAGAACGCCCTCCGTCGCCACCTCTGCTGCCCTGCCCGCTGATGTCTGCGAGGTCCTTGGAACGAAGATTAAGATTACAAATCAAAGAATCCGAATTGAAAGTGATTTCATTTGTATCAATAGAAATATGCAACGTTAGTATCCATACCATTCGCGGGCTGCTGCTGCTGCTGTTGCTGGTGCTCGGGCCGAGGCTCATCTAGCTGCTGCTGCTGCGGCAGCTGTTGCTGTTGTTCTTCAAATGAAAATGTAGAAACGAATTCGTGTTATTATTTATGAATGTACATGAATACGTGAAGAAAAATAATTGTAGAAGATCATATAACATACCATTTTCAATAAGGTCCATATCTCTTATATACTTTTTAGATTAAGATTACAAATCAAAGAATACGAATTGAAAGTGATTTCATTTGTATCAATAGAAGTATGCAACGTTAGTATCCATACCATTCGCGGGCTGCTGCTGCTGCTGTTGTTGCTGGGGCTCCGGCGGAGGCTCATCAAGCTGCTGCTGCTGCGGCAGCTGTTGCTGTTGTTCTTCAAATGAAAATGTAGAAACGAATTCGTGTTATTATTTGTGAATGTACATGAATACGTGAAGAAAAATAATTGTAGAAGATCATATAACATACCATTTTCAATAAGGTCCATCTCTATACTTTTGCATCTAATGATCCAGAAATAACTAATGAGATTTCAGACATATTGATATTAAATATGATTGATAATTATCTATACTTACACGATGAGACGAGAACCTTCTTCTACGACTGTCAGAATTAAAATGAAACAAATGTTATTTATTTATTACGTGGTTACGCGAAACAAAAAGTGAGCGCGATCATAGCGCTTGAAAAAGTGACCCTTTACTTGATCGGCGGCAATGATGTTAGTGATGAGCCGGTACATAACTGTCGCGTGAATCCATCGGATTACCGACAGATGGCGGCATGCATATAATCGCAAGTCCTCAGTATTACGTAACACCTATACATGATTATTATGATACATTGCATTCATTGAATGGTTTTCACGGTTGTTACCTTGAGACGCTTACGAGTTCTTTTACATATGATGGAATGTCGGATTGCGATTGAAGACGGCTCTCCATATACACAATAGGCAATCCATAGGAATGTACGTTCAACGGAACGGCTCTCCATATCACCATGTGAAATTAGTAACTACTCTCGCAATATTAAACTATTGATTATCTCAAACTCACGTTTCTTTATGAAAAAACGATCATATGCGCTGAAGGCTAACAAATTGTGTAATACAGTAACATAAATGGAATCTAACATTTAATAGATGACCTAAGAAAGATTCATGACCATATCTGAATTTCATCGATAAAAATATATATTCCACTCATACAAATCTTCTGAATTATTCAATTTCTGATATTAACATAAAAATACCACTCCACTTGGAGAATGTATGTCGTACGGCTTAATATTTTATTAATTTTAAACACTATACATCATTTAATGATTTTAAGATTTAAAAACGTATGACTGTATTCGTATCGAATCTATTTCTGTATTTGTATCTTTTCCACACCACCTTAAGGGGAGTGGTACTTCCATCCACCAAAGTTAATGGCCTGTCTTTGGATGAAGTAATCACTAAGGGTAGGGTAGCAGTAAGTAGGGAACAGTCTGAAAATAATAATAGATGTATGTAAATAAAGATAGTAACAATTATTGCGACAGTTATCGTTTCCACACCACTTTGCAGTAGATAACTCGGCGCGTTTTTTTTAAAGTGGTTTCCTCAGAAAGCCTAATCCACTATATATTTTTAACACATGTTTACACATAAGTACTAAAACTTAAGATTAAGATTACTAAAACATAAGAAATTAACAATAACAAAGGGATGCTATGTTGTTATATTGCTAACATTCTGGAAACGCGTAATAATTTTGCGAGGGGCATGGGGGGATCATCCAGGATTTTGATGTTTTCCAAAGTCTGCACGTGCAGAAAGAAGTGGTGATCTAAAGAAACGTATTAAAAGTACAAGGAGAACATTTAATCAATAATAATGATGCAGTCTTCTTTCGTTTTTTCGTTTTTTCAATCTTGAGAATATTTTGTATTTCGTCATTACATTGAAGACCAGATCACAGATTATTTACCGTTTCGTTGAACATCGCCGACAATTTCTATTCGTTGGCCAGCAGAAATTGGACTTAGTTTGACAACATTAGATGAAACAATTTCGATTTTGAATTCGCCGTCAGTTACTGTGCCAATGTATTCGTCGGTTCGAATTTTGGAAGGCTGAATAAATTCGTCTTTGACATAGCCTCTGATTTCTACAGTTAAGGTTGTTAAACAAGTTATTAGACAAGCTTTCGGACAATGGTTGATCGAAGATAATCTTACTTATGATTCCAGTTTTGTGAGGGATATCAGGAAAGTCACAGGAGTTAATTTGATCAGAGTTTTGGAGTACGTGGAATACTCCGAAACAACTTATTTTCGAGAAAGACTTTAATTGTAATTCGAAATTAACGTTGCCTAGGTTGTACAATGAGGCGGCACTAGCGGTAACATTTTGAAGAAGGTAAATCTAGAAACAAGGGGTACATAATTAAAAAAAAAATGTTCACCAAAAGTGATCTGATACAGACAAATGTAAATATGATTTTCGTTGCAGTGAGCGTGAAATCCGATTTTACATTTCTATTTGGATAAAATCGAATTTTACGCCAAATTGCATCGAACAATATCGTTCGCAACACGGGCGTGATACTTTACACCCTCGTGTGATGCCGTGACCAAGAGGGTCGGCGAAGCCGGAACCGGCGATGACACGCGGGTATAAAATTTTGTGCCCTTGATACGAAATATACTATTACCTGATTTTGTTTTATTTCGTTTGATAATTGAAGGGCCTGATCGCCCCATTTGTAACAAGATACTCTTTCACCGTCATTATTATTTAGGACAAATTTAAATAAGTCCAAATCTGATTTGGTGTTTTCTGCCTTATTTAGCGAAGTTTTCCGTTTGATTTCACTGCATTGAATAGAGTCAACATATCCAATAATAGCTCTACATGACAAAAAAGGGAAATATAATTCAGACTTCGCGTTAAGATAATAATAATATCAGTAAAGTTATTGCTTACGCAAATTTATCTCCGATCTCAATGTTTTCGATATATTCCGTCGTAGAAAGCGAAGGAATATTATCGTCAGTCTTGGGTTTTTTTGATTTTGGTCGTTCATGTGAGTGACTTCTAGATGAGTTTGCGCGTCGAGACATTTTAAAGGATTGAATTCGAAGAGATAAAATTTGGATTCAACAAACAGAATATAATAAATAAATGTGTCAGTCACAAAAATTTATCCAAACGTAACAAGAACAATTGATTTTTCAGATGAATATAGTTACAGTTTACATTTGATGTTCATTTAATTTCAAGACATGTAATCGATATTCGGTGAATATTCGATATTTGACGAACCTTCGTCATTTTTTTAATAGATATAATTACGGTTTGTATTTCAAGGTTCCTCATTTATTTTCGTATCCTATAATAAATAAATTTACGTGGATAAATAGTGGTGATAAATTGATGGTGATTTGAATAATGGAACCAGTCGAACAGAGTATGTAATATCAATATGTATTTGATTACCAAACCGAACGACGGAAAAGCATGAAGTAACTAAAAATTGGTTAAATTATCATAATAGACAGGCTAACAGACGAAGAAATAAGCAGTCTTTATGAGGAATTGGTAGAAAATATAGTAGAGATAGGAACAGAGCTGGATGAAGAATTAATCGCTTCGGCACCAGTCACACGCTCAATATATATAGGATTGGAAGAAGCGTTAGCAGTACTGGAACCAGAGCTGGAACGACGCAGGTTATTCGCATTGCCACCAGTGGAGCAAAGTATATAATATTGATATGTATTTAATTACGTAATAGCGTGATTAATAAATTAATTGAGGCGTGATATCAGATCTAAAGATTAGTTAAATTATTGTAATAGACGACTTAACAAATTCGGAAATCGATGGAATATTGCACGATGCAGACATGGAACGCGTGGAACAGATACAACAAATTGCGAGAGAGCAGGAGTTGTTAGCCGAGTTCGAAGCCCAACGTGACGCGGAACGGGCAGAAATATTACGCGATTTTGCAGACGACGAATGGCAAGATGGAGAGACACGAAGACGAGTCGACGAAAAAGAAATAATAGAATCGGAAGATAATCGAAATTCCTAATAATATAGCATGGAAGTTAAATATATATATAGATACGTGTCACATAATATTCACCAAAAATTACCCTGCAAATTCGGTTAATTTTTGAATCATTATCAGCATTAAAATAAAGTCGATTTTTTTTTAGATTATCACCTACGCGTGCAAAGATCCAAAAACAGCGAAACTGAAGAGAGAGAAGTACTTAAGAAAACTTTAAGAATTCAGGAGAACTTGAGATTTCAAAATTTGATGGCGGTGTTCTAAAAAGGAATAGAAGTGGAAGGTTGAATTAATGATATATATTCGAAAATACTAGATATTTGCTAGATATGGAAGAATTATCATCTTTAGGATTCGACCCTATCAAAAACAATTTCCCGCTAAAGTTCGATTGATTACTTTTTATTCATAGAAAAATATAACATGACCATGCTGCTTTGCGCATGAATATCTGGCTGCTTTGCGCATGAATATCTGGCTGCATTGCGCCATATTATATAAAACAGAGGACCTGTACTACGAAAGCTTCGAGACAAGGAGCATGGAATACGAGGCCGACAACCATGCCCAGCTGCTTTGCACATGCATATATGGCTGCTTTGCGCCTTGATAGATGGAAACTTTGCGCCATAATCTATAGAGCAGAAGACCGGTGCTATGAGAACTACAAAGCGGAGAGTATGAAATACGTGAACCACATAGCCGAAAACCTGGACAAGGTAACGGCAATAATTCATTACAAACCAAAATGACTTAAAAATTATTAAAAATCAGTTTTACTCTTTGTAATAAATAAATACTGTCATGATAATACAATTATAATGTTAATCATTTATAGATCATTTGTAAATATACAATATCAAAAAATTATAAAAAATAAAAAAATTTAAGGTTGTTATATTTAAAATATACCGACTATGAAATATTCAATGTTGATATCGATGAGTTATATAAGTTATATATGGGATATTCATATTAATTAGTCAATTATGTGATATAATAATATTTAAGTTGCCGAATATTTCGATGAACGCTACCGTTACCCTACCTTTTTGGCTTACGTGATCTGTTGACAGGCCCGTCAGCTTCGACGTGCCTAAAGCTATTCTTAGAATACTTGCCAAAAATTTACCACCTACTACCTACCTACTACCTACTACCTACTATCTACTACATACGTACATTAACTTATTAGCATAATTAACTGATTAACATCATATCTAATTTTAGAAATATTTCGAATAAAACTTGCATTCGTATTTTTCTTTTTTTTCTCATTATAATTTGTTAGTAATATATGTGCATCTTATAAAGGATGTACAATGATCGATAATAATAGGGCCGTTAGGAATTTCCGTTACTTTGGGGCCGAATGCGTAATACCCGAGGATACCATGGGGGGTTGGCGCGCGAAGCGCGCAGGGGGGCGCAGCCCCCCTAGTATATATATATATGTAAAATCAGGGGTGTAGGGCCCAGGGGCGAGGACGGCGGGGACGGAGGACAGAGTCTTGGATGACGTCACACGGCCCAGATGTTCCCAATATCAGACAAGTGCCGGCAGGGGTGCGAGGGGCGAGGGGAAGGTTAGGTTAGAATTCCCAGTTTTCTCCAGAGTCGACCCGAGGGGCAGGGGGGAGCGGGAAGAGGGGGATTTCCCAAAGCTGCCCTAGGGTAGGGGAAGGGGCAGCGGGGAGCGGGGGGATTTCCCAAAGCCGCCCTAGGGACAAGGGGAAAGGGGAAAGAGGGGGGAGGGGGGAAGAGAGGGGTTTGTTGTGTCTGCCCAAAGCTGCCCATATCTACTCACCTTTGATTCGGGTGCTCAGAACAGCTTTCAATAGATTTTCCGTATCTGCAGGTCGTATTATCCCACGTGCATACTTGCAAGAGCGTATGAAGTCACAAACCTTTCCTCGGTGACTGCTATCGAAGATCTCCATGTCCTTCAGCACTTGTCTCACGGTGGGGATGTCTTCGGCCATATTGATTGAAGGTTGATTCGCTGCTGTGTTCTGAATCTGTTGTCGTGCTACTTGTTCTCGAGTCTTACTTTTAACAAATTCGCGTAATGCCGCACGAAGTTCGTCAACTATACTTTCTTCGCTAACGTTTATGCCAAGATGCTCACAGGTTTGGAGAAGATGATCTCTTCGAAATTCTTGAATCCAGGCGGTTTTACCTTCTGCAATGCATCTTTCCACCAAGTCTCTGTTCAACGGCATTCGCTCCTTTTCCGAAGATTCTTGTGCTGCTCCAGCCAGTGATAAATGCAAGGCGTGCCTCTGGCTGGAAGGTAGTACGCCAAACAACAGTGAATTATCCTCAAAGCTTACTTCTCCTCGTAACTCAGGTTGAGTCGGAGAGTCTACGGATGCTGGACGTTCTATTCTTTTCTTTGACATGTGATTTCACGGTGATTTCTTCGACGATTCTAGCTTCCGGTGCCACTATCACTATTCTTTTAATTTACTTGCTCGATACTTGACACTTGATTCATTCGTACGATTCGACGATCTTCGCCGCTGCCACCAGTTGTTGTGATCGTGATCGTGAGATCTTTCATATAACTACAATTTATTTAAAGGTTCGTTGTCGAATGAGGAGTTGGAATTCAGTCGTACGAAGTAATTCAAGTTTATTTAATATATGAAGTTTTACGAAGGCTTTATTAATTTCGAACTAATCTCTATATAATGTTTCTTGCTTCTGGTCGCGATGTTCTGACGACGGGCGCGTCGTCGGCCTGCCTTTCAACGACTCTTTTGGTGCTGCCTCTGCACATTGCTATGTATTTCGCCATACGATCGAGTCGTTGCCCTGCTATACCACGTTTAGCGCATTCTTGTATTTCGCTGAACGATAGAGTTATTGCCCTGCTATATTGGATATGAGGTGTCCAATAGCTTGGTATTCGAATTGCAATATTAACAAACCAAAATCTTTGAAATATAAGAAAAATGACGAGACTTTAGAATCAGATAGTTGTAGAGTCCATTCAGCGCCCACAACATGGAGGTGCCTGCATGCGGCTAGGCAGAATAGTTCACGTTCGAAATATTTCGGAGCGCGCTTGTTGAACCGGTCCCCACTACACGACCTCCTATTTGGTGATTCCGTGAATCCTCACGACTGCAGCCGAAGCGAGTTCAAGCCCGTGACACTATATACTCGTATATCTTATATCTTGCGGAACTATACCCCAACGTCACTTTGTATGCAATCTTATGCGATGAATGCTACTTTCAATTCCGGCTCAAATTATAATCTCATTGTTTACTTGATAATACATCGCATGTCGACACATCGATTCATAAATCCATCCTTATTCCAATTAATACTTTCATTCTCTTTGCTCTGGATTTGAGAACGTTTACTTATAGTACACTTCAACTAATCGGTACGAACTGAAATTCAAACATGTCTGGGGTGAAAAAGAATAGATCTGGTTTTGAATTTCCGAAAAAAAAACTTGCCAAGGAAGCTGCAGAACAAAAACAACATGGAGCATTGCATGCCTTTTTCAGTACACCTAGCTTTCCAGCTTCTAATTCCACGACTGATATTGACAAAAGTAGCAGAAAAAACCTTTCTAAAATCGCTATACCATCGCCAATGCCACCATCTACTCCTGAATCAAACCCTTTACCAACTGTCACAACTTTATCTACCGCTACCAACGCTGTCAGCGCTGGCCGAGGGCTGGGGGCGGGGGGGGGGGGGGGGGGGGGGGGGGGGGGGCGCGATGGGCAGGGGGGCGCCTACGCATATCCGATTTCTGCAAAACAGTCATATTGCAACAACTTAGTCGCGGGCGCGGGCGCGGGCGGCAAATTAAGACACAGCTTTGATTATATCGAGCACTCGTTGAAAACAAGAATTGACAGGCGACATGTAGCATCAAAGAATGATGTGCACTGATTATGACGCACTCAGCAGTGTAAAGGGTAAAATTTGGAATGAGGGTGATACTCAGCTTAATTTGCATCGTGATCTTGATCTCATGAATAAAAAGTGCCCGCAGATTATTTGACGAATAAAATTTCTGTGGTATAATTTAAGTTAGCGGTTATCCCAAGCCCACCTATTCATTTACACCGAATATAGTATATATTTGCATAGTGTATTGTAACATATCAGGATATCATTAGATTTAAAATCATAACCGATATGACACGAACAAAAGGCCAGAGGATCAAGGTAATCCTCTGCGCTCTAGCATGACGTGATGAGGCCAGAAGAGTGAGGACTTCAACTATATAAGGAGCACGCTCAGCAGGTATCATCAGCGTATCCGAGCCAAAGCGGCCGTGCGACTCACAAATAATCATTATACTAGAGCGTATTCGAGCCAAAGCAGCCGTGCGACTCACAAATAATTATTAAACTAGAGCGTATTCGAGCCAAAGCGGCCGTGCGACTCACAAGTAATTATTAAACTAGAGCTTATCCGAGCCAAAGCGGCCGTGCGACTCACAACTAATTATTAAACTAAAGCGTATCCGAGCCAAAGCGGCCGTGCGACTCACAAATAATTATTAAACTAGAGCGACGCGATCAATAGGCCAGTCGTCTCAAATTCTAGCTACCAGCGTTCGTAGACATAGCGTCACAGCGACTCATTCCACGTAAACTCTTTCAGACCGTCGAAAGGCATAGCGCCTCGATGCTTCAAACTTTGTTCAATATGAAATCACTTGCCAACATTATATCGTCTAGATTTAATTGTCGGAAATAACTTCTTTGCACTAGAATCAAAAAGACATTACACAATAAACATTTAATCGATGAGAGAGGAGAGACAATTTCATAGAATATAAATTCAATTGTATAGGAATCGAGCGCCTAGCTTTATTTACTGATATAAAATCATGATACGAGATACAAAACCGAAACGAGCAGAAACCTTATAGAACAGATATTTAGACATTAGAAATTAGGATAAGAAACCATTGTACAACCGTTCAGAATAGCCTAATTATATTTCTTTATTTTTTAGATTACATAGAACGTTGAACTTTGTTGGTTTTTCAGCCCTGATTCCCAGCTAGTATAACTCCTAAAAAGCCAACAGGGAACAGTTTCTGATTGTTGCGAAGAGCGTACGACATCTAATTAATTTTACGTGTCCGAGGGCCAAGGCAAACAATCACGAGTCTGGCGCACAGTCTCGGAGTCGAGAGATTCCCGGTTCCGTAGGGATTTAGAGATATAGTTTAGCAGATCAGACTCGGAATAACTTCCTGGTTCTGATCTTTAGAATTGTCGTCGGCTTTGATTAACTTCTGAGTCGACGTACCGAGGCTTTGGCGGGGAAACCTACCTGAGTCCCAGTTTAGAATAGAATCAAGAGGTTAGATAGGTGGCTTTTGGTGGTAAGTCCTATCCTTTTCCCTACCTATACACCTCAGAAAAAGCCCTAACACTTTTCATTTGAAATTTAACTTCATTTAGGTAAAGAACTCACAATAACTTGCGGGTTTCTCTACAGCCTATAGCCTGGAAAACTCGCCAAAAGTTACAGTATATGGGGCCCACGTCGAGTGCGCCATCTTGAGACGTCAATACCTTCGATTTTATTCTTCGTCTAGGATCTTATTATACTATGTGAGAGTAGTGTCCCTGACTCATCTCAGAATTTTTCGAGCCGCCGTTCCGGAGTTCTTGCAAACCTAAATTTCACCATATTCGGAATTCACGAATTTTTCATCGATGATATCTCCCAACTGAAAAGTCGTATCAACAAAAACAAAGAAATGTTTGGATTCGTCTTGAATCCAACTTTCTGAAAATGAATGTTTCAGAAATTGTCCGCTTCGTTTAGGCTGTCGTGACTGAAGTTCAAAGAAAAGAATCGAAATATCATCAATTATGTCATTTTTGAAAATTTTGGAAACATTGTTTTTCAGATTCTACGTATTTTTTTTCTTCATTTTATAATAATGTTCCGTACGAAATTGAGAAATTCGATTCCCAGTAGCTATGCAATAAATAACAAAACATTTTCTCCTGATTGGCCAATTTTTAGTGGCGATTTGAAATTTTAGATTGTTTCTCGTAACAAAATCAATAGTAAAAGTAAGAAACATACATTTCAATAAACCTCAGTACAAATGTTGAAGGAATCAAATTTGTTTTCTTGACCTCGGTGTGAGTGGATTGAAGGATTTCTTGGAAATGTAGGTCATAAATAAAAGTCAGAATTTGACGTTTCGGCCCGAGTGGGGGCCCTCCTCAGAACATAACATTTAATAATCTGTGTGAAGAAAACAGAACAGTTTAGACTGTGAAACAGTAAGGTTGTTCTAAGAACTAAGTTACATAAACTCATAAGAGTGAATTAAATTAAACATAGCAGAACTCATACGAGTAATTAAAGAAGCTACCTATTTTGTTGCATAATGAGAATTAAATATAAGGAGCAAAAGTTACAAAGAAGTTTTAAGCCTAAAAGGACCATGTGCTTTACATAACCTAAAAGTAGAGCAAGAAGATTGAAGAGAAGTACCATACCTTGAATATAAAAGATAAAAGAACCAAAGAAGAGAAGAAAAGGATTAGTCATAACGACTAAATCGAGGATGCAAAAGCAATCCTTAACTTCCACTGCTCCATTAAAGAAAACTTGAAGGAGAAGCAAAAAGAAAAAATTGACAGCAGTGAGGACTCTTAGATAAGAAAGACAGGTCCTAACAGACCGAGCCACAGGAAGGAAGAGAGTTAAGCGAATCATTACAGTTGGACATAGAAAACGTAAGACTAAAGACTGGTAACAAGTCAGTCTAGTTACTAGACATACAAGGTAAAAAAGCGACTACTTAGATGCAGTTATGTTAATTGGACTACTTATGTTTAGGGATAACCGTAGAATAGATGCTACTAAGATGTTCGACATCTTGTCTTAAATTAACAGAGTTATCATGTCCTACGATATTACACATTTCTAGCAACAGTCTTTTATAGTAAAACGGCTCTTCATCCAAGATGTGAGTGTGGTCATAGTCAAAACGATGATCATTGTCCAAGGCATGCTTGGTTAACGCAGTATGTCTATCTACAGTTTCATGGATGTTTTTTTTATGTTCTTTGATTCTAGTCTGCAATTGCCTACCTGTTTGGCCAATATAAACCTTGTCACAATCTTTGCAGGGGATTTTATAAATTACACTCGATCGTTTATCCCGAGGGAGCAGGTCTTTACCAGAATCGAACAACGAATTCAGATCATTATTATTTTTACCGACGAATTGTATATTATACTTCTTAAAGATCCTATTGAGAGGTTCAAATAATCCCGCTACGTAAGGAATCGATACGAACTTTTTTTGATGTTCGTCAATGATAGCCGTTAGGTTGTTCGCATTGTTGTTAACATCAGAGCGTAACAACAAGTTGTATCGCCTATGGATGTGTTTTTTTTAAAGTAATGCAGGGTAATCATTAGTACGTAGAACATCGAAAATAAGATCCAAATTCTTTTTGTGAAACTCACAGTTAGAGAGTCTGACAGCGCGATCCACCAAGTTAGAAATCGTGCCTATCTTGTACGACCTGGGATGGTGTGAATGGAAGTTAAGATAACGTTGTGACCAAGTCTGTTTATGGAACCAATCCGTCTTGATAATGTGGTTGTCGTTGATGACTAACACATCTAAAAAGCTAATTCTATTGTTAGCTTCCAGTTCAATAGTGAATTGTAACCTCGGATGGAAACTATTAAAGGTGTTAAGGACTAGATCCACTTTGTCCCGTGGGACAGCAGTGATGATGTCATCCACATATCTGGCGTAGAAAGGCGGATTAAAGTCCAAACGTTTTAGACAGACCTGCTCCAAATCATCCATCACCAGATCGGACAAGATAGGCGACAGCGGAGATCCCATTGGGAGGCCGAATTGTTGAGCATAAATCGTGTTGTTAAATTTAAAGACAGCTGCCCTAAAGCAAATGTTCAAAGCCTTAATCAATTCCTCCTGTGGCACGGGGATGCTATTCTTAAATGTCGACCAACGTCTGGTGACCGAAGCTATAGCTAAATCAAGAGGTACGTTAGTAAAGAGGGAGACCACATCCAAGGAGACAACCACATAACCAGAAGGGATTTCTATGCCTTTAATAAAATCGACAAAGCTGAAACTGTCTTTCACCCGAGATAATGGAGGGGGTATGTTATTGCTCAACCAGCTGTTGAGCAGCTTCGCTAGATGATAGGTGGGGCTATTCAAGAAAGAAACTATAACCCTAAAAGGAGTATCCTTCTTATGAATCTTAGGTAGCCCATAAGCCCTAGGTGGCAGACAGTCTCGCTTGGATGTGGAAAATCTCACCGATTTACTAATGTACTTCCTTTCTACCCAACCAGAAGTCAGCTGGCCTACCGAATGTTGTAAGGTGTGAGTAAGATCATGCTTAACAATTTTGTAAGTATTACCGTCCGACAGCTGTTCAAGCATTCTTTGGATGTAAAGAGGTCTAGGAACAACCACCGTAGTGTTACCTTTGTCAGCTTTCACAAACATCAACTCGGGATGTTGTTTACGGAAGGCTTTGGTTTCAGAAATTTTAACACTCAAAGATTTAGATGTATTATACGGATTAGGCTTATTACTGAAACTCCTAAGCTCGCTAGCGAACTCCAATCGAGCTTGATTTCTAAATTCAGAAGGGATATGCGATATATTAGACTCTAGATTAGCAATCAACTTATTAGTTGGGAGCTTACTTTTATCAAAAGGCAAACCAAATTTAGGCCCTAATTGCACAACCTCACAAACGTTACTAGGAATTTGAACGTCACTGAGATTAACTAGCCAACGGTTGTTGTTAGGCCGTAGCTTAGAATCTCTTTCCGCTTTTTTTGAGATGAGTTTGTTTAGTTTTTGGATATTAGAATTCCTATGTTTTATAAATAAAGAATCTAGTTTGATCTGCTGCGTTGAGAAAAACTTATCCGACATCTGAACAGAAAGATAGGCTCGAATGGAATCCGCCAGCTGGTTTAAGAGTTTTTCTGACCGAAGGATAGACACATGCGCATCGCTAACCTCTAGGTTGGGTAGAAAGGATTGGAATTTAGAAACAGAATGTTTGAACTTAGTTCTAGAGATGGACAGATTAAAATTGAAATTGTTACAGATAAGCTTTGAGAAGTTCAAGTGTAGAGGCATAATGTCCAATTTTTTACATCTCAAGAGGAAGATCCGATGGTTCTTCAGCCTGACTAACCTCTCAGCTATCGACGACCAGCGTCTCAAGTCCTTGGCAGTTCCTGCGCCATGAGAGAGGGAAATGTTGTGGAAAAAGCCCATGTTTCTCAAGATTTATTCCAGGATTGTATGAATCAAATTTGTTTTCTTGACCTCGGTGTGAGTGGATTGAAGGATTTCTTGGAAATGTAGGTCATAAATAAAAGTCAGAATTTGACGTTTCGGCCCGAGTGGGGGCCCTCCTCAGAACATAACATTTAATAATCTGTGTGAAGAAAACAGAACAGTTTAGACTGTGAAACAGTAAGGTTGTTCTAAGAACTAAGTTACATAAACTCATAAGAGTGAATTAAATTAAACATAGCAGAACTCATACGAGTAATTAACGAAGCTACCTATTTTGTTGCATAATGAGAATTAAATATAAGGAGCAAAAGTTACAAAGAAGTTTTAAGCCTAAAAGGACCATGTGCTTTACATAACCTGAAAGTAGAGCAAGAAGATTGAAGAGAAGTACCATACCTTGAATATGAAAGATAAAAGAACCAAAGAAGAGAAGAAAAGGATTAGTCATAACGACTAAATCGAGGATGCAAAAGCAATCCTTAACTTCCACTGCTCCATTAAAGAAAACTTGAAGGAGAAGCAAAAAGAAAAAATTGACAGCAGTGAGGACTCTTAGATAAGAAAGACAGGTCCTAACAGACCGAGCCACAGGAAGGAAGAGAGTTAAGCGAATCATTACAGTTGGACATAGAAAACGTAAGACTAAAGACTGGTAACAAGTCAGTCTAGTTACTAGACATACAAGGTAAAAAAGCGACTACTTAGATGCAGTTATGTTAATTGGACTACTTATGTTTAGGGATAACCGTAGAATAGATGCTACTAAGATGAATTATTAGCTTTTTAGATGTGTTAGTCATCAACGACAACCACATTATCAAGACGGATTGGTTCCATAAACAGACTTGGTCACAACGTTATCTTAACTTCCATTCACACCATCCCAGGTCGTACAAGATAGGCACGATTTCTAACTTGGTGGATCGCGCTGTCAGACTCTCTAACTGTGAGTTTCACAAAAAGAATTTGGATCTTATTTTCGATGTTCTACGTACTAATGATTACCCTGCATTACTTTTAAAAAAACACATCCATAGGCGATACAACTTGTTGTTACGCTCTGATGTTAACAACAATGCGAACAACCTAACGGCTATCATTGACGAACATCAAAAAAAGTTCGTATCGATTCCTTACGTAGCGGGATTATTTGAACCTCTCAATAGGATCTTTAAGAAGTATAATATACAATTCGTCGGTAAAAATAATAATGATCTGAATTCGTTGTTCGATTCTGGTAAAGACCTGCTCCCTCGGGATAAACGATCGAGTGTAATTTATAAAATCCCCTGCAAAGATTGTGACAAGGTTTATATTGGCCAAACAGGTAGGCAATTGCAGACTAGAATCAAAGAACATAAAAAAAACATCCATGAAACTGTAGATAGACATACTGCGTTAACCAAGCATGCCTTGGACAATGATCATCGTTTTGACTATGACCACACTCACATCTTGGATGAAGAGCCGTTTTACTATAAAAGACTGTTGCTAGAAATGTGTAATATCGTAGGACATGATAACTCTGTTAATTTAAGACAAGATGTCGAACATCTTAGTAGCATCTATTCTACGGTTATCCCTAAACATAAGTAGTCCAATTAACATAACTGCATCTAAGTAGTCGCTTTTTTACCTTGTATGTCTAGTAACTAGACTGACTTGTTACCAGTCTTTAGTCTTACGTTTTCTATGTCCAACTGTAATGATTCGCTTAACTCTCTTCCTTCCTGTGGCTCGGTCTGTTAGGACCTGTCTTTCTTATCTAAGAGTCCTCACTGCTGTCAATTTTTTCTTTTTGCTTCTCCTTCAAGTTTTCTTTAATGGAGCAGTGGAAGTTAAGGATTGCTTTTGCATCCTCGATTTAGTCGTTATGACTAATCCTTTTCTTCTCTTCTTTGGTTCTTTTATCTTTCATATTCAAGGTATGGTACTTCTCTTCAATCTTCTTGCTCTACTTTCAGGTTATGTAAAGCACATGGTCCTTTTAGGCTTAAAACTTCTTTGTAACTTTTGCTCCTTATATTTAATTCTCATTATGCAACAAAATAGGTAGCTTCGTTAATTACTCGTATGAGTTCTGCTATGTTTAATTTAATTCACTCTTATGAGTTTATGTAACTTAGTTCTTAGAACAACCTTACTGTTTCACAGTCTAAACTGTTCTGTTTTCTTCACACAGATTATTAAATGTTATGTTCTGAGGAGGGCCCCCACTCGGGCCGAAACGTCAAATTCTGACTTTTATTTATGACCTACATTTCCAAGAAATCCTTCAATCCACAAATGTTGAAGGGTTATTCTGAAAATATTTCAATTGCAGATTGAAAAAAATGTCGTTAAAAAATTCTGAAATAAATCAGGGACACTGCTCTCACATAGTATAACAAAATCCTATAAGATAAATGGAATCGAAGCTATAGAGGTCTAGAGGTGGTTGAGTTGACGTGGAATTCCCCATATACTTTATGTGAAAACAATTTCTTTCACGTTTTAGGTTTCACTTATGGGGGGGGGGGGGGGGGGCGTCATTTCACACGGTTAGCCCCGGGCGCAATATTGTCTTTGTCCGGCGCTGGACGCTGTTATTGATTCCGATGTCGACGATGGTCTTAATTACGTCCCATTGATAAAACAATCGCGTGATGACTCTGAAACGCTTGAGCCAGTGAGTCCAATAAACCCTCAGACTCTTGAAGAGGCATCTGCAAAGTCCGAACTACCATCCATTCCGTCAGATCCCTCGACTTGGAATATTACGGACAAAATGAGACCAATTCTGATCGAACAAGGACCGGCCCAAATACGTCATTTCAATTTCCCATGCGACATTAAAGGCAGGCATTTCTCGCCTATCAACTATGAGCGCCGTTTGAATAATGGCGAAATAGTATCCCGACCATGGCTGATATATTCAGTATCGAAGGATTCAGTGTACTGTTTCTGCTGTCTATTATTCTCCTCAGATCGTGCGTACTGGCTAGTGACAGGAACATCAGACTGGACCCAATTGACACGAAATATTTCTGCACTTGAAAAATTCCATGGACATTACAAAGCGTTCAAACTGTTACGTATTCCACCCTATTCCATACTCCTCTATGCTCTACCACTCTCAATACCCAAGACACAACATCCTGCATCTATCCAGTCTCGCCACCTCTAATCAGAGGAAGTCTCACCCTTACATTCCAAGAACTCTATCCCTACCTATGCACCCATAAAACTGCACCTGCATCAATGCGCTCATGCCCGGGAGAACAATGAAAAGGATGATCTCACTACTAAGATCGGTAGCCATTTTTATATATTCGCACTCGAGCTAAAAGCACTTGCATTCAGATCATTGAAGAAGACAGTCAGTCTCAGACTCGCTCTTAATCATTAACTCAGAATCACTTACCACTTAAGCTTTACGACTTGTAAACCAATAAACAGTTATTCAGTTAATATACTTATTCACATCAGTCACTCATCATCCAGATCCCGGTTACCTTAAGGTGTAGAACGAGGGACGAACTCAACGACAGCTTCATCTTATTCTTAAGAACAACGATCCCTACTCATTACATCGGTAGCAGCTCTAACTCTATTCATAACAATGGTGGCAGCGCAACTACCTCGTTTACCGGAATATACAGTGACAAAATAAGTGAATTCTACATCTTTACATATACGTGATACAAGTGATTACTAATTTCTGAACGTGCAACTCTTCGTGGAAAACCCACCACACTCTCAATCTTTGTGACAAGTCATAAAGAACAAATCAACTAAATCAACAAAACCTACTAAATCAACAAAATCTACTAAATCAACAAAATCTACTAAATCAACAAAATCTACTAAATCAACAAAATCTACTAAATCAACAAAATCTACCAAATCAACAAAATCTACTAAATCAACAAAATCTACTCAATCCAATAAATCTATCAAATCAACAAAATCTACTGAATCAACAAAATCTACTAAATCCACTAAATCTACTAAATCTACCACATCTACAAGATATCAAAGTGAGAACGTGACACATAGTTCTTCAACTACCTCCACAGAATCGAAGAAAATAACTCAGCAATGAAATCAAAGTTGCTGAAAGAAAAGAAGTTCGACAACATCCTCAAAGGCACCTAGCCCCACAAAGATTCATCTGAATCCAACTATTAGCGATCTCGCTACAACAAATCCAGATTCCTGAGCCGTGACATCTATACTCTTCTCGACGACTTCTCGACATCCGACATCTGACGCAGCCCAACACAACAACTTCATCTCCAAAATCAACTCAGATCCGTATTAGAATGAAAATTTTCATAATTCTCATCATCAGCTTGTAAGTTATCTATAATTATAGTAAGCACATACACATATCTCAAACGAAATAATCTAACTCACAAACTCGCAAAATGCCTACTCCGCCCGGAACTTCAACCGAGGATACAGAAACCTCATACTGGTCTCTTAAGGGGACCAGTACAGCGACTTTTCGAGAAATTATCATAGTCCAAAATCAATTTATTTCATCAACAAAGTTCATTTCACATCAAAATATTTTTCTTTTTCCAAATCATGTGTCGTAAGGATTTTAGAGCACCGTTGGACCGATTCAGGTCATGTTGGATTCATTTTCTTCAGAAAACAAATCCTCATCATGTGAATGTAGGAATTTTGAAAATTTTTCGTTTTGGCCAAGTTATTTAAGAAATGAGTGATAATAATTTTTGCAAATTTGGTAAATTGATCATAACTTATGACATAATTTTTTATTTCAAAATCCCTACATTCATAAGATGAGGAATGGTTCACCGGAGAAAATGAGACGTCAAGAGATTGAATTGGGCCAACGGTTTGCCAAAATCCTTACGACACATGATTTGGAAAAAGAAAAATATTTTGATGTGAAATGAACTTTGGGTATAGAATAAATTAATTTCGGACTATGATAATTTCTCGAAAAGTCGGTGTACTGGTCCCCTTAAAGACATATTAGATACAATCCCATACTTTAATGGACAAAACCTAAATATAAATAACTTCATAAGAAGCTGTGAGAATGCAAAACCTCTCGTTGAGCCAGCTCAACGTCCAGTCCTAACGCGAATGATTAGAACTAAAATCTATGGGACAGCTGAATCCTACCTAGGATGCAAAGAATATAATAGTATTGACGAAATCCTAACAGTCTTGAAACGAGCTTTCTTACCCAAAAAATCAATTTTTGAATGGCAAGCAGAGTTGAACAATGTCAAACAAAGAAGCGACCAGCGTGTTTTAGATTATAGCGCGAGAGTCGAAGACATATTACATAACACAACACAGGCTATTAACAACTCAAGCACAGATGATGCTGCTGGCATGATAACAGCAATCCAAACCAATGAACTCAAATGCTTTGTTAGAGGCTTGATTGCGGAAATTGAATTTAGAGTAGCTGGTTCACACCCAAATACTTTAGCAGAAGCTATTGAAACAGCTCTAACAGAAGAGCAAGAATTTCTAAATCGCAACGCTCGAAATACACAAGACAATAACCAGCCCCGACAGCCTAATCAACAAAACCCTTCAAATTTTTGTAACTACTGTAAACGCCAGGGCCATATAATAGATAATTGTAGACAGCGCGACCGCAATAACCTGACACAACCTCCAAACAGACGACCACCTAATCAACCAAACACACAATATCCTCCAACATTTTGTAACTATTGCAAGCGCCAAGGACATACAGTAGAAAATTGCAGACAACGTGCCTACAATACCCAACAACAGCAGTCCCAAAACCAACCCCAACGGTCAAATCAACAACCAAACCAACCCCAACAGTCAAATCAACAGCCTAACCCACCACAACAGTCAAATCAACAGAACACACAATGTTCTTCCATATCCTGTAATTATTGCAAACGGCAAGGTCACACGATCGAAAACTGCCGAAAACGCGCCTATAATAACGCACAGAGACAACAAAATCAGAGTCCTTTAAACTCGAACTCAGTTCGCCGGGAGAACGTGCCGACGGACCCAACACAAGCTCAGCCGCGTTCAACAACACAATAAATCGCGTCCTCGAAACAGAATCAGAAGCAATACACGGACCATTGCCAGTTGCCGAAATCGATACAAAAGAATTGAAAACGAAATCTAAATTTATAATAGACACCGGTGCGGATTTGAACATCATTAAAATCAATTCCCTAAAAGAAGAAACCGAATGTGACAGAACCAAAATACGGAAAATGACAGGAATAACAGACGGATTTACTAATACTTTAGCGGAAACTAAATTAAAAATTAACAATAAAGAACACGATTTTCACGTCGTCCGCGAAGATTTCCCAATAGCTCAAGACGGTATTATTGGACAACCCTTGTTATATAAAGAAAAAGCTACCATCTCCTATGAAAATAATACATTAACTTTGACAGATACTGTAATTCCCTTCAAACTCCAAAAACACAAACCACACATCGCAACTCTCATTATAATACCAGGTCGTACCGCTCAAGTAATTCCTCTTAAAGTCTCAAATTCAGAAATCAACGAAGGCTATGTAGATACGATTAATTTAGGTCCCAATATTCACTGCGGTAAGGCATTAGTTACAAACAGTAACGGTCAAGCATGTATACTCGCGATAAACTCAAACGAATCAGCTGTTGAAATAAGCGTGCTGACGGTAACCCTAGAACCTGTCAACGAATCTCCGAGTACACTCGATCCCAAAAGTTCCATAAACCAATCTGGTACTGTGCAAATTTCAAAAATTACCGGTGATATACGAAAGTGTTCAGGCACAATCCTTCATTTCATACCACAAAAAATTCAAATATTACGAGGAATCTCAGTTGAATTACTAAAAGCTTTAAATCTAAACGAGTACGAGCTAATTGCTTACGCGAAAAATGATATAATCGGAGATATCATAAAAGACACAATCCCTAACAGCTCGCAAGTTATATACCACTTAATTATCATGGAAACCTATTCCAGTGATCTAAACGATACAGTCATTACTAAAACGCTCAATTCTCTAAAAAAACATTTAGAATCTAATAACACAAAATCAATCTCAATTCCTGACCTATCCAACGAACTAGGTAGCCAGAAATGGGACAAAATCTTACAATTAATAACATCAATTTTCAACAACTCCGATATCTCAATACAAATCTATGACATTAAATCTAACAATCAAACTCAAAACACAAAAACTAACCCAAACGTGCTGACAATAAACGACACGACCGAAACCAATATACCCAATACACCAGTCGATAATAATAATAATAATGGTTCTGAAAGATTAACAGTCCTTAAAAACTCAATGCATCTAGACCATCTTAATGACGAAGAAAAAGAATCTATACTCGCTCTCACAACAGAATTCAACCACCTATTTTTTTTACCAGGCGACACACTATCAAACACATCCTTAGCTAAACATTCAATCCCAACGACAGACGATAACCCAATTAACGTAAAACAATACCGATACCCTACTGTCCACAAAGACGAGATACAGAAACAAGTTTCCGAATTATTAGACCAAAATATCATCAAACCATCATCCTCACCCTATAATTCCCCCGTTTGGGTTGTACCCAAAAAACCAGACGCAGGAGGCAATAAAAAATGGAGAATGGTCATAGATTTCAGAAAACTCAACGAAAAGACCATAGGTGACGCATACCCCCTACCAAACATTAACGACATACTCGACCAACTAGGTAATGCGAAATATTTCTCGACTTTTGACCTTGCTTCAGGTTTCCACCAAATTCCTATGGACCCAACTGACGCTCATAAAACAACATTTTCAACCCCCCACGGCCATTACGAATTCAATAACATGCCATATGGACTTACGAACGCTCCTGCAACATTCCAAAGATTAATGGACCAAGTTTTATTCGGTTTAGAAGGAAACATAGCATTCGTATATTTAGACGACATCGTTATCTATGCACACTCTCTTGAAGAACATGAAATTAAATTCAGAAAACTAGCTAATCGACTACGATCAGCAAATTTGAGTTTACAAGTAGCCAAATGCGAATTCCTAAGAAAAGAAGTTGCTTATTTAGGTCATATCATTACAGAAAACGGTGTAAAACCAGACCCAAAGAAAATAACAGCAGTTAAAGCATATCCAGTTCCTAAAACAGTTAAACAGGTCAAACAATTTCTCGGCCTAATCGGTTATTATAGACGCTTCATCGAAAACTTTTCAAAAATATCCAGACCACTAACTACACTATTGAAAAAAGACGTCAAATTCCTTTGGACATCTGAACACCAAATGGCTTTCGAAACTTTACGAGACTCGATATGCACATCTCCTATACTACAATACCCTAAATTCGATCAACCATTCATACTAACAACTGACGCATCTAGATACGCGATTGGCGCCGTACTCAGCCAAGGCGAAATAGGAGAAGACCTACCGATAGCTTATACCTCACGCACACTAAACAAAGCAGAACTAAATTACTCTGTAATCGAAAAAGAATTACTAGCAATTGTATATTCAGTCCATCACTTCAGACCCTATCTATACGGACATAAATTCACACTCGTTACCGATCACAAACCTCTTGTCTGGGTCAGTAGCGTAAAAGACCCAACCTCGCGATTACTCAGATGGAGATTTAAGCTCGAAGAATACGACTATAACGTTGTATACAAGAAAGGTCAAATCAATTGTAACGCAGATGCATTATCGCGCAATCCACCCGTAGAAACTGATAAACTATTACCAATAAACGCAAAACGTAACCGAAACTCTAGTTCAGATAGCATATCAAAACCAAGCGCAAAACAAAAGAAAGAAGCTCACCAATTCCCAACCCGCGCGCGACAAAGTACAGATGACTCACCAAACCCCGCTCCTACAAAGAAATACAAAGACGACGTCGACTCAGATACTGAAAAAGACGAACCCAACCAAATTCCTATGGATTGTTTACCAACAATAAAAGAAAGAATACACTTTCAAAATATACCTTTGACAAACTATTCATTAACCGACAGTTCTACAGACGACGAAATACCTACAAAGAAACTAATTCACCCAGACCCACTAGAAGAAGATATAGAAATCAATTCACTAACCGATACAGAAATGGACAGCCTCTCAGATAACTCGATATAAGGTCCATCCGCAGGCGACACAACAGACAGTTTTCCAATGCCAAAGAATCCTACCAATGTTTCAAAATCTGTTAGACCAATGACAACTGATTCACCTACCGACATGTCTGTCGACGACTTACCACTATCTAAAAGAATCGACCAAAAACGAAACGCCACATATACCGATATCTCTCCAGACAATCTACCCGTAAATAAAAAATCACGTAAACCCATAAACACTTCCGCACCAACTTCATTTGAAAATAATCAAAAACAAAACCGCGATTCAAACCATATCTCAAACCAGCTTATCGATGATTCAGACCCAAGTGAGACACATAAAAATCAAACAAAGTATAGCGAACGTAAAAGCGCGCAATCCCCAACACACGCACACAAATACAAACTACGACCAAGAAAGCCTAAACCCCCCTCACCACTACCTACTTCCTCATCGTCGGACGACGACCACGTGCCTTACTATAAACAAAAACTTCCTACCTCGAGCGGATCGGGAACCCCAAACTCTAGAACGCCTTATCACAAACAAAAACTTCCTACCTCCAACGAATCATGGACATCGAACCCCAAAGACTCCTCTGATAGAAACATACTTCCGACTTCCAGTGAACAACAGATCCCTAAACCTAATTCCAGAAAATCATACGCAGACACCATCAGAGCAGAACAAGTAAGAATACCCAAAGTTACCATTCCACCACAATACAATAGCCCTCCAATCACTAAATCAATTTATCATAAACCATCCTATAAACAATTTCGAGAACTCCTAAAAATTTTACCAGACCCGACAAACGAACTCATAATAGAAACAACTGAAGACCTATTTACACAAGACGACAATATAGCACATTGCATTCCAACCGACTGCCTAATCGGACAAGGTATAGCACAAGAAATGATTGAACGCAACATCATAAATCGCGACGTGTTAGAATCAAAGAGCCCCCAAGTAGGTGACATCATAGTAACACCATACGACAATAACAACGTATATAACCTAATAACCAAAGCTCAATTCAAAGGCAAGCCAACGTACGAAACTATGTACCAAATTTTGTGTAAACTCAGACGACAATTAGAATCAGATAACGTACAGTCAATATCAATCCCAAAAATCGGTTGCGGACTTGACAAACTAAA
Organism: Tenthredo livida; assembly: GCA_963992785.1. Classification (NCBI taxonomy): domain Eukaryota; kingdom Metazoa; phylum Arthropoda; class Insecta; order Hymenoptera; family Tenthredinidae; genus Tenthredo; species Tenthredo livida. Next base: position 14,458,932 of record OZ023070.1, on the reverse strand, counting down.
CTGGAAAACCGTTCGATCAATGATTTATTTCATTTTCCAAAATTCCAACATAAAAATAACTATTTGTGATTTCAAACCAATCCCATTAAGTATACAAAATCCAGAAGACGATAGCATTGTAAACCCTAACTTAAATAACGAGAATCCCATGCAACTTGACTACTCAGACGTACCGGAAAACCTTGAGAACAATCATACAGACAATACCCCCATAGATAATGTGCCCCTCCTTAACGAAAACCAAGAATTACAAAATATCGAAGATACTAATTTTGACAGAGAACAACAAGACCCACCTGAAAATCTACCTATAAACCCACTTCCAAATCCACCAACTCTAAATTCAACATTACAACAAAAACCACCTCTAAATGTAACTATAAATCCACTACCTCAAGATCCGATTCCACATTACAGTCACACAGACCCAACACCAATGGCAACTAATATCAAAGAAACGAATGACGATATCCTTATGAAAAAAGATAACTATGTACACTGCATGTCAGCCGACTGCGTTATAAAGAAAGGAGTTGCTAAACAATTAATCGACATCGGAAGTCTAGATATAAATTTTCTAAAATCTCAAAATCCAGAAATAAATAGCGTGATCATAACACCGAATAATAAGAAATTTATATTCAGCCTGGTAACACAAAAGAAATACTACCAAAAATCAACAATAGATGGAATATATAACACACTAATTATCCTTCGCGACATACTACAAACAAAACACATAAAATCTTTTTCAATTTCCAAATTAGGAAGCGGATTTGACAAATTAAATTGGTTCGCAATAAAAAACACCATCAGAAAAGTCTTTAACTACACAGATATCACAGTTAACATTTGCTTAAACGAGATCAACGTTCCTAAACCTGAACTAATTCAAGATATAATTCGCGAAAACCATGAATCCGTAATAGCTGGCCATAAAGGAATAACTAAAACTTTTAAGCGAATCCCAGCAATATACTTCTGGCCAAGCATGAAAACCGATATAGAAAAATTTATAAAATCATGCGAAAGCTGTCAAAGACGAAAACTCGTGAGAAATAAAGTTAAACTCCCGATGGTAATAACAGATACGCCAACGACCGCTTTTGAAAAAGTATCCTTAGACATTGTCGGTCCCTTACCAACCTCAAATTCACAAAATAAATACTTACTTACAATTCAAGATAATCTAACTAAATATTTAGAGGCAATACCGCTAAAAAACCAGACGGCAATAACGATCGCTAAAGCATTTGCAGAAAATTTCATTTGCCGCTACGGAGCGCCTGAATCAATCCTAACAGATCAAGGCCCAAATTTCCTCAGTCCTGTTATGAAACAATTGGCTAAAATCTTCAGAATTAAACAAATGAAAACCACAGCCTACCATCCTCAATCCAACGGTTCCCTCGAACGCAGCCATCAGGTCTTAATCGAATACTTAAAGCACTATATCAACAATAAAAATAACTGGGACAAGTGGATCCGATACGCGATATTCTCATATAACACATCGGTACACGAAGGCACCGGTTACACGCCACACGAACTAATATTCGGAACACTCGCACGTCAATTATCAAACATACGTTCAGACAAACACATTTCTAACAAATACGAAGAATACTTACAAGAAATAATAACTCGCTTGAAAGAAACTAGACAAGACGCAACAAAAAATCTTAATAACGCGAAATCAAAATCAAAAATAAGATACGATAAACACATAAACGCACACATTTTTCAACCAGGTCAATATGTCTACTTAATAAATGAAACTGAAAAGAAATTAGACGATCACTATAAAGGTCCTTATAAAATAATTCGTATAATTAACGACATTAACGCGGAAATCGAAATTAACGACCACAGAACAAAAATCGTACACATAAATAAAATAAAACTAGCTACATAAATAATTAACTAAAACTATTCAGATGGGTCAAAAATAAACACATAAACTCAAAATCAAAGAGCTACAGACAACGACAACCGTATCGAAAACATGCTTTACTACATTTCCTCCCTATTCGGATCAGTATCGCTAGTTTATATAGCACAAAAATTTGCAACAGCTGAACGAATACTTAAAATATTTGAAAGATTCAGAAACACTAACCGAAATCAAGACTCTACTGAGCAAAATAATCCTCCAGCCATCACATGTGCACCAATTACACCAATTACACCAACTACACTAAACATAGAAGCTGCTCAGACAGCTCAAACATCCTTTTATACATGAATAAGACATTTATAAACGATTTTATTGCCAATAAGCGATTTTACCTATATCATAAACACACCTTTACCACTGTAATACACACATTCACTAAACATAGAAGACGCTCAGACAGCTCAAACATCTTTCTATACCTCATAAAAATGTAATATTGTGATTAAATAAAAACTTCATATATATCATCTATTATACCTACAATGCTGATAATACATGTACTTAACCATTATTCAAATATTTGATTGTATACCTACCATACCATTGTAATAAGTATATTCAACATAAAACATTCACTAACTCAGCATAAGACATTTATAACTAACCGATCTTATTGCGAATAAGCAATTCTAACTTTATTCTGATTTTAACTCAAATCATACACCTTGACACATTCACTAACGTGAATATACACCCAGGCATATTCGCTAGCGCGAATATACGCGTAGATGAATCTACTATCGTAGATCCATGCGCATAGATACATCCACTAACGTGAACGTATACCTAGTATATTTACTATCGTAAATATACAACCCTTATACCTAAAATATATTATATACACTTCTATTTTTACGAAAAAAAAAAAAAAAAAATTCCTCCTGCTTCACAGGAGCAATATTTTTTTTCCCCCGAGGATGGGCGTGTTACGTATTCCACCCTATTCCATACTCCTCTATGCTCTACCACTCTCAATACCCAAGACACAACATCCTGCATCTATCCAGTCTCGCCACCTCTAATCAGAGGAAGTCTCACCCTTACATTCCAAGAACTCTATCCCTACCTATGCACCCATAAAACTGCACCTGCATCAATGCGCTCATGCCCGGGAGAACAATGAAAAGGATGATCTCACTACTAAGATCGGTAGCCATTTTTATATATTCGCACTCGAGCTAAAAGCACTTGCATTCAGATCATTGAAGAAGACAGTCAGTCTCAGACTCGCTCTTAATCATTAACTCAGAATCACTTACCACTTAAGCTTTACGACTTGTAAACCAATAAACAGTTATTCAGTTAATATACTTATTCACATCAGTCACTCATCATCCAGATCCCGGTTACCTTAAGGTGTAGAACGAGGGACGAACTCAACGACAGCTTCATCTTATTCTTAAGAACAACGATCCCTACTCATTACATCGGTAGCAGCTCTAACTCTATTCATAACAATGGTGGCAGCGCAACTACCTCGTTTACCGGAATATACAGTGACAAAATAAGTGAATTCTACATCTTTACATATACGTGATACAAGTGATTACTAATTTCTGAACGTGCAACTCTTCGTGGAAAACCCACCACACTCTCAATCTTTGTGACAAGTCATAAAGAACAAATCAACTAAATCAACAAAACCTACTAAATCAACAAAATCTACTAAATCAACAAAATCTACTAAATCAACAAAATCTACTAAATCAACAAAATCTACTAAATCAACAAAATCTACCAAATCAACAAAATCTACTAAATCAACAAAATCTACTCAATCCAATAAATCTATCAAATCAACAAAATCTACTGAATCAACAAAATCTACTAAATCCACTAAATCTACTAAATCTACCACATCTACAAGATATCAAAGTGAGAACGTGACACATAGTTCTTCAACTACCTCCACAGAATCGAAGAAAATAACTCAGCAATGAAATCAAAGTTGCTGAAAGAAAAGAAGTTCGACAACATCCTCAAAGGCACCTAGCCCCACAAAGATTCATCTGAATCCAACTATTAGCGATCTCGCTACAACAAATCCAGATTCCTGAGCCGTGACATCTATACTCTTCTCGACGACTTCTCGACATCCGACATCTGACGCAGCCCAACACAACAACTTCATCTCCAAAATCAACTCAGATCCGTATTAGAATGAAAATTTTCATAATTCTCATCATCAGCTTGTAAGTTATCTATAATTATAATAAGCACATACACATATCTCAAACGAAATAATCTAACTCACAAACTCGCAAAATGCCTACTCCACCCGAAAACGAAGGAGAAAACTCATACTGGTCTCTTAAAGACATATTAGATACAATCCCCTACTTTAATGGGAAAAACTTAAATATAAATAACTTCATAAGAAGCTGTGAGAATGCAAGACCTCTCGTTAAGCCAGCTCAACGTCCAGTCCTAACGCGAATGATTAGAACTAAAATCTATGGGACAGCTGAATCCTACCTAGGATGCAAAGAATATAATAGTATTGACGAAATCCTAACAGTCTTGAAACGAGCTTTCTTACCCAAAAAATCAATTTTTGAATGGCAAGCAGAGTTGAACAATGTCAAACAAAGAAGCGACCAGCGTGTTTTAGATTATAGCGCGAGAGTCGAAGACATATTACATAACACAACACAGGCTATTAACAACTCAAGCACAGATGATGCTGCTGGCATGATAACAGCAATCCAAACCAATGTACTCAAATGCTTTGTTAGAGGCTTGATTCCGGAAATTGAATTTAGAGTAGCTGGTTCACACCCAAATACTTTAGCAGAAGCTATTGAAACAGCTCTAACAGAAGAGCAAGAATTTCTAAATCGCGACGCTCGAAATACACAAGACAATAACCAACCCCGACAGCCTAATCAACAAAACCCTTCAAATTTTTGTAACTACTGTAAACGCCAGGGCCATATAATAGATAATTGTAGACAGCGCGACCGCAATAACCTGACACAACCTCCAAACAGACGACCACCTAATCAACCAAACACACAATATCCTCCAACATTTTGTAACTATTGCAAGCGCCAAGGACATACAGTAGAAAATTGCAGACAACGTGCCTACAATACCCAACAACAGCAGTCCCAAAACCAACCCCAACGGTCAAATCAACAACCAAACCAACCCCAACAGTCAAATCAACAGCCTGACCCACCACAACAGTCAAATCAACAGAACACACAATGTTCTTCCATATCCTGTAATTATTGCAAACGGCAAGGTCACACGATCGAAAACTGCCGAAAACGCGCCTATAATAACGCACAGAGACAACAAAATCAGAGTCCTTTAAACTCGAACTCAGTTCGCCGGGAGAACGTGCCGACGGACCCAACACAAGCTCAGCCGCGTTCAACAACACAATAAATCGCGTCCTCGAAACAGAATCAGAAGCAATACACGGACTATTGCCAGTTGCCGAAATCGATACAAAAGAATTGAAAACGAAATCTAAATTTATAATAGACACCGGTGCGGATTTGAACATCATTAAAATCAATTCCCTAAAAGAAGAAACCGAATGTGACAGAACCAAAATACGGAAAATGACAGGAATAACAGACGGATTTACTAATACTTGAGCGGAAACTAAATTGAAAATTAACAATAAAGAACACGATTTTCACGTCGTCCGCGAAGATTTCCCAATAGCTCAAGACGGTATTATTGGACAACCCTTGTTATATAAAGAAAAAGCTACCATCTTCTATGAAAATGATACATTAACTTTGACAGATACTGTAATTCCCTTTAAACTCCAAAAACACGAACCACACATCGCAACTCTCATTATAATACCAGGTCGTACCGCTCAAGTAATTCCTCTTAAAGTCTCAAATTCAGAAATCAACGAAGGCTATGTAGATACGATTAATTTAGGTCCCAATATTCACTGCGGTAAAGCATTAGTTACAAACAGTAACGGTCAAGCATGTATACTCGCGATAAACTCAAACGAATCAGCTGTTGAAATAAGCGTGCCGACGGTAACCCTAGAACCTGTAAACGAATCTCCGAGTACACTCGATCCCAAAAGTTCCATAAACCAATCTGGTACTGTGCAAATTTCAAAAATTACCGGTGATATACGAAAGTGTTCAGGCACAATCCTTCATTTCATACCACAAAAAATTCAAATATTACGAGGAATCTCAGTTGAATTACTAAAAGCTTTAAATCTAAACGAGTACGAGCTAATTGCTTACGCGAAAAATGATATAATCGGAGATATCATAAAAGACACAATCCCTAACAGCTCGCAAGTTATATACCACTTAATTATCATGGAAACCTATTCCAGTGATCTAAACGATACAGTCATTACTAAAACGCTCAATTCTCTAAAAAAACATTTAGAATCTAATAACACAAAATCAATCTCAATTCCTGACCTATCCAACGAACTAGGTAGCCAGAAATGGGACAAAATCTTACAATTAATAACATCAATTTTCAACAACTCCGATATCTCAATACAAATCTATGACATTAAATCTAACAATCAAACTCAAAACACAAAAACTAACCCAAACGTGCTGACAATAAACGACACGACCGAAACCAATATACCCAATACACCAGTCGATAATAATAATAATAATGGTTCTGAAAGATTAACAGTCCTTAAAAACTCAATGCATCTAGACCATCTTAATGACGAAGAAAAAGAATCTATACTCGCTCTCACAACAGAATTCAACCACCTATTTTTTTTACCAGGCGACACACTATCAAACACATCCTTAGCTAAACATTCAATCCCAACGACAGACGATAACCCAATTAACGTAAAACAATACCGATACCCTACTGTCCACAAAGACGAGATACAGAAACAAGTTTCCGAATTATCAGACCAAAATATCATCAAACCATCATCCTCACCCTATAATTCCCCCGTTTGGGTTGTACCCAAAAAACCAGACGCAGGAGGCAATAAAAAATGGAGAATGGTCATAGATTTCAGGAAACTCAACGAAAAGACCATAGGTGACGCATACCCCCTACCAAACATTAACGACATACTCGACCAACTAGGTAATGCGAAATATTTCTCGACTTTTGACCTTGCTTCAGGTTTCCACCAAATTCCTATGGACCCAACTGACGCTCATAAAACAGCATTTTCAACCCCCCACGGCCATTACGAATTCAATAACATGCCATATGGACTTACGAACGCTCCTGCAACATTCCAAAGATTAATGGACCAAGTTTTATCCGGTTTATAAGGAAACATAGCATTCGTATATTTAGACGACATCGTTATCTATGCACACTCTCTTAAAGAACATGAAATTAAATTCAGAAAACTAGCTAATCGACTACGATCAGCAAATTTGAGTTTACAAGTAGCCAAATGCGAATTCCTAAGAAAAGAAGTTGCTTATTTAGGTCATATCATTACAGAAAACGGTGTAAAACCAGACCCAAAGAAAATAACAGCAGTTAAAGCATATCCAGTTCCTAAAACAGTTAAACAGATCAAACAATTTCTCGGCCTAATCGGTTATTATAGACGCTTCATCGAAAACTTTTCAAAAATACCCAGACCACTAACTACACTATTAAAAAAAGACGTTAAATTCCTTTGGACATCTGAACACCAAATGGCTTTCGAAACTTTACGAGACTCGATATGCACATCTCCTATACTACAATACCCTAAATTCGATCAACCATTCATACTAACAACTGACGCATCTAGATACGCGATTGGCGCCGTACTCAGCCAAGGCGAAATAGGAGAAGACCTACCGATAGCTTATACCTCACGCACACTAAACAAAGCAGAACTAAATTACTCTGTAATCGGAAAAGAATTACTAGCAATCGTATATTCAGTCCATCACTTCAGACCCTATCTATACGGACATAAATTCACACTCGTTACCGATCACAAACCTCTTGTCTGGGTCAGCAGCGTAAAAGATCCAACCTCGCGATTACTCAGATGGAGATTTAAACTCGAAGAATACGACTATAACGTTGTATACAAGAAAGGTCAAATCAATTGTAACGCAGATGCATTATCGCGCAATCCACCCGTAGAAACCGATAAATTATTACCAATAAATGCGAAACGTAACCGAAACTCTAGTTCAGATAGCATATCAAAACCAAGCGCAAAACAAAAGAAAGAAGCTCACCAATTCCCAACCCGCGCGCGACAAAGTACAGATGACTCACCAAATCCCGCTCCTATAAAGAAATATAAAGACGACGTCGACTCAGAAACTGAAAAAGACGAACCCAACCAAATTCCCATGGATTGCTTACCAACAATAAAAGAAACAATACATTTTCAAAATATACCTTTGACAAACTATTCATTAACCGACAGTTCTACAGACGATCAAATACCTACAAAAAAATTAATTTACCCCGACCCACTAGAAGAAGATATAGAAATCAATTCACTAACCGATACAGAAATGGACAGCCCCTCAGATAACTCGATGCAAGATCCATTCACCGGCGATACAACAGACAGTTTTCCTATGCCAAAAAATCCTATCAATGTTTCAAAATCTGTTAGACCAATGACAACTGATTCACCTACCGACATGTCTGTCGACGACTTACCACTATCTAAAAGAATCGACCAAAAACGAAACGCCACATATACCGATATCTCTCCAGACAATCTACCCGTGAATAAAAAATCACGTAAACCCATAAACACTTCCGCACCAACTTCATTTGAAAATAATCAAAAACAAAACCGCGATTCAAACCATATCTCAAACCAGCTTATCGATGATTCAGACCCAAGTGAGACACATAAAAATCAAACAAAGTATAGCGAACGTAAAAGCGCGCAATCCCCAACACACGCACACAAATACAAACTACGACCAAGAAAGCCTAAACCCCCCTCACCACTACCTACTTCCTCATCGTCGGACGACGACCACGTGCCTTACTATAAACAAAAACTTCCTACCTCGAGCGGATCGGGAACCCCAAACTCTAGAACGCCTTATCACAAACAAAAACTTCCTACCTCCAACGAATCATGGACATCGAACCCCAAAGACTCCCCTGATAAAAACATACTTCCGACTTCCAGTGAACAACAGATCCCTAAACCTAATTCCAGAAAATCATACGCAGACACCATCAGAGCAGAACAAGTAAGAATACCCAAAGTTACCATTCCACCACAATACAATAGCCCTCCAATCACTAAATCAATTTATCATAAACCATCCTATAAACAATTTCGAGAACTCCTAAAAATTTTACCAGACCCGACAAACGAACCCATAATAGAAACAACTGAAGACCTATTTACACAAGACGACAATATAGCACATTGCATTCCAGCCGACTGCTTAATCGGACAAGGTATAGCACAAGAAATGATTGAACGCAACATCATAAATCGCGACGTGTTAGAATCAAAGAGCCCCCAAGTAGGTGACATCATAGTAACACCATACGACAATAACAACGTATATAACCTAATAACCAAAGCTCAATTCAAAGGCAAGCCAACGTACGAAACTATGTACCAAATTTTGTGTAAACTCAGACGACAATTAGAATCAGATAACGTACAGTCAATATCAATCCCAAAAATCGGTTGCGGACTTGACAAACTAAACTGGAAAACCGTTCGATCAATGATTTATTTCATTTTCCAAAATTCCAACATAAAAATAACTATTTGTGATTTTAAACCAATCCCATTAAGTATACAAAATCCAGAAGACGATAGCATTGTAAACCCTAACTTAAATAACGAGAATCCCATGCAACTTGACTACTCAGACGTACCGGAAAACCTTGAGAACAATCATACAGACAATACCCCCATAGATAATGTGCCCCTCCTTAACGAAAACCAAGAATTACAAAATATCGAAGATACTAATTTTGACAGAGAACAACAAGACCCACCTGAAAATCTACCTATAAACCCACTTCCAAATCCACCAACCCTAAATTCAACATTACAACAAAAACCACCTCTCAATGTAACTATAAATCCACATCCTCAAGATCCGATTCCACATTACAGTCACACAGACCCAACACCAATGGCAACTAATATCAAAGAAACGAATGACGATATCCTTATGAAAAAAGATAACTATGTACACTGCATGTCAGCCGACTGCGTTATAAAGAAAGGAGGTGCTAAACAATTAATCGACATCGGAAGTCTAGATATAAATTTTCTAAAATCTCAAAATCCAGAAATAAATAGCGTGATCATAACACCGAATAATAAGAAATTTATATTCAGCCTGGTAACACAAAAGAAATACTACCAAAAATCAACAATAGATGGAATATATAACACACTAATTATCCTTCGCGACATACTACAAACAAAACACATCAAATCTTTTTCAATTTCCAAATTAGGAAGCGGATTTGACAAATTAAATTGGTTCGCAATAAAAAACACCCTCAGAAAAGTCTTTAACTACACAGATATCACAGTTAACATTTGCTTAAACGAGATCAACGTTCCTAAACCTGAACTAATTCAAGATATAATTCGCGAAAACCATGAATCCGTAATAGCTGGCCATAAAGGAATAACTAAAACTTTTAAGCGAATCCGAGCAATATACTTCTGGCCAAGCATGAAAACCGATATAGAAAAATTTATAAAATCATGCGAAAGCTCACAAAGACGAAAACTCGTGAGAAATAAAGTTAAACTCCCGATGGTAATAACAGATACGCCAACGACCGCTTTTGAAAAAGTATCCTTAGACATTGTCGGTCCCTTACCAACCTCAAATTCACAAAATAAATACTTACTTACAATTCAAGATAATCTAACTAAATATTTAGAGGCAATACCGCTAAAAAACCAGACGGCAATAACGATCGCTGAAGCATTCGCAGAAAATTTCATTTGCTGCTACGGAGCGCCTGAATCAATCCTAACAGATCAAGGCCCAAATTTCCTCAGTCCTGTTATGAAACAATTGGCTAAAATCTTCAGAATTGAACAAATAAAAACCACAGCCTACCATCCTCAATCCAACGGTTCCCTTGAACGCAGCCATCAGGTCTTAATCGAATACTTAAAGCACTATATCAATAATAAAAATAACTGGGACAAGTGGATCCGATACGCGATATTCTCATATAACACATCGGTACACGAAGGCACCGGTTACACGCCACACGAACTAATATTCGGAACACTCGCACGTCAATTATCAAACATACGTTCAGACAAACACATTTCTTACAAATACGAAGAATACTTACAAGAAATAATAACTCGCTTGAAAGAAACTAGACAAGACGCAACAAAAAATCTTAATAACGCGAAATCAAAATCAAAAATAAGATACGATAAACACATAAACGCACACATTTTTCAACCAAGTCAATATGTCTACTTAATAAATGAAACTAAAAAGAAATTAGACGATCACTATAAAGGTCCTTATAAAATAATTCGTATAATTAACGACATTAACGCGGAAATCGAAATTAACGACCACAGAACAAAAATCGTACACATAAATAAAATAAAACTAGCTACATAAATAATTAACTAAAACTATTCAGATGGGTCAAAAATAAACACATAAACTCAAAATCAAAGAGCTACAGACAACGACAACCGTATCGAAAACATGCTTTACTACATTTCCTCCCTATTCGGATCAGTATCGCTAGTTTATATAGCACAAAAATTTGCAACAGCTGAACGAATACTTAAAATATTTAAAAGATTCAGAAACACTAACCGAAATCAAGACTCTACTGAGCAAAATATCCCTCCAGCCATCACATGTGCACCAATTACACCAACTACACTAAACATAGAAGCTGCTCAGACAGCTCAAACATCCTTTTATACATGAATAAGACATTCATAAACGATTTTATTGCCAATAAGCGATTTTACCTATATCATAAACACACCTTTACCACTGTAATACACACATTCACTAAACATAGAAGACGCTCAGACAGCTCAAACATCTTTCTATACCTCATAAAAATGTAATATTGTGATTAAATAAAAACTTCATATATATCATCTATTATACCTACAATGCTGATAATACATGTACTTAACCATTATTCAAATATTTGATTGTATACCTACCATACCATTGTAATAAGTATATTCAACATAAACCATTTACTAATTCAGCATAAGACATTTATAACTAACCGATCTTATTGCGAATAAGTAATCCTAGCTATATTCTAATTTTAACTCAAATCATACACCTTGACACATCCTCTAACGTGAATACACACCCAAATATGTTGACTAATGTAAACATATACACCCAGGTATATTCGCTAGCCCGAATATACGCGTAGATGAATCTACTATCGTAGATCCATGCGCATAGATACATCCACTAACGTGAACGTATACCTAGTATATTTACTATCGTAAATATACAACCCTTATACCTGAAATATATTATATACACTTCTATTTTTACAAAAAAAAAAAAAAAAAATTCCTACTGCTTCACAGGAGCAATATTTTTTTTCCCCCGAGGATGGGCGTGTTACGTATTCCACCCTATTCCATACTCCTCTATGCTCTACCACTCTCAATACCCAAGACACAACATCCTGCATCTATCCAGTCTCGCCACCTCTAATCAGAGGAAGTCTCACCCTTACATTCCAAGAACTCTATCCCTACCTATGCACCCATAAAACTGCACCTGCATCAATGCGCTCATGCCCGGGAGAACAATGAAAAGGATGATCTCACTACTAAGATCGGTAGCCATTTTTATATATTCGCACTCGAGCTAAAAGCACTTGCATTCAGATCATTGAAGAAGACAGTCAGTCTCAGACTCGCTCTTAATCATTAACTCAGAATCACTTACCACTTAAGCTTTACGACTTGTAAACCAATAAACAGTTATTCAGTTAATATACTTATTCACATCAGTCACTCATCATCCAGATCCCGGTTACCTTAAGGTGTAAAACGAGGGACGAACTCAACGACAGCTTCATCTTATTCTTAAGAACAACGATCCCTACTCATTACATCGGTAGCAGCTCTAACTCTATTCATAACACGACTCTTTCAATCTTCGGATTCGGACGAATTCAGGATAGGACCTTATAAGATTCGCACGAAATTGACAAGGAGGATCAAATGCGGATAGAAACGAACCGAATCCGATTGAACCCTGCACGGAACGCTATCCGCACCCCTATCCGGTTCTATAAATTCTTATACGCCATTTTTAGTAGGGGACTTCGGCACTACCCGAAGATACAGACTTTCATCCAGATCTCACTCGCAGACGGAAAGTCTGGCTCGTCAGTGGTATACCCAAAGACTGGTATACCCAAATGGGATTCCACGAAATTCTATAATAATCCACCCGAAATTTAGAAACATGGAATATCCATGATGCTGATCTATGGTTCTCCTATAGTTGATGCAGTGATATTCACATGAATATTCCATCGTTGTTTAATTTCATGCAATCGGAGAAATCCATGTGGATGGGTATATAGATTTCCATTCAGAGATATTATGGTTTTTTATGGTAAAGCCCTACAGAATATCTAGATTTTTATAGAAAGATAACAGTAATGTCCTGACCTCATCCATGGGAAACATGATGAATAATCTACCGGCTGTTACCTGAAATTTCGGAAACTTCAACATGTGAATCCATGTGTAATGGTATACACTTCTGTGGACAGTCCATAGAAAAATATCTATATTCCCATGTAAATATGGTTATAATGCAATCTCGTTGTTGACATGAAACATTGTGTCGAATCCATCAGATCCTGCATCAAATCATGAGAAAATAAACATACTAATCTGTGTATAATCTCACAGATTATTGTAGAAAGTCCCGAGGAGATCATACGATCTCATGGAAATTCCACTGTGACATCTTTTCGTAATCCATGGAAAAAGATACACAAAATCCATTGGATTTTGGTTGAAATTCGGTGAAGGAAGAACATCTGAATCCGAGAATGACCAGACGATACAATGTGGAAATTCCCTAGAAATCCATACGATATTATGGAAATTCGACTGTGATCCGATTCGTCATCCATGAAAAAATATACACAAAATCTACGAGATTTCGGCCGAATTTCGGCAAACAAAGAACATCTGAATGCAAGAACGACCAGACGAGTCATTGTTAAAAGTCTCTGCTTCATGGCGATTTCTGTAACAACTACTACCGACAATCCATAGGACTTAATATAATGTTACACATAGGATTCCATATATCATTACACATAGGATTACATGTTTTTGCACATGGCTAAAACCACATGGAATTCCATAGATTCCCAGTTCCAAATCCCGGTAGAAAACCTACGGATTCACATGGATTCTCCATATAGATTTCCCGGTGGAATTCTAGGTGGATTCGTCCATGGATTTCCACCTGGAAATTTTCAGTCGGGGGTAGCGTTGCTCAATAAATAGTCAAGGAAAGGACCTTGCCAATTAGAAGCTCCGGCTCTCAACCCTGAGGTGGCGGCGACCCTAGCAGAACCAGCTAGAAAGAGGGACCAACACTTCGCAGACTCCCAAAACTGTATCGGATCCGCACTCTCGGCTCTAGGGTCTTCAATAAGCATACTCATATCCGAAAATGGGGAAGAGATCGATAAACTAGACCTGATAGAAAAACTCTGCGACACAGGCTAGTTATTGACAGATCTGTTTTATACAGAATCAAATGCTCGTAGAGCCTTCATCTCACCAACGCCTCATCCTGAAATCAAGACTATTCTCGACAAAACAAAAACCGACGACTGGCTTTATAGCACAGATCTCAGTGAAACAATGAAGACCGCCAAGGCTATGGAAAAAATCGGTAACGACTTAAAACCTCAAGCTCCCAACAAAAAAACAGTACAAAAAACCACACCTCCAAACTGGAAAAGCCCACTTGCTCGTCAGAGACAAGTGGGCGACCGAACCAAGTCGAACTGGAACCCTCGCTTCAACACCAAGTTCAAACAGAACTACAAGACACAGCAAAGACCAGCTCAGCACAAGGATCAGGCACAAGGACAGTCGAACAACCGATACTCCTATCGGAAGAAATAGAGGTAAGACTGGCAGGCAATCTTAAGTCCTGTATCAACGAGTGGGAGTTGATAACGTCAGACAAAATCATCCTTGAATACATCAGTGGGTATAAAATACCATGAATTATTTGTACCTTTCCAACAGAAACCAATAGCCGAATTAAATCTCTCCGTACAAGACGAGATTGATCTTGGTCTGGAAATAAACAACTTACTACAAATAGGAGCAATTGAAAGATGTTACTATTGTGAGGGCCAGTTTGTATAACCATGCTTTTTAGTACCTAAACCAGACGGTAGCAAAAGGTTTATCATTAATTTAAAACATCTGAACAAACATATACAAACTTTTCACTTCAAATTAGAAGATCTCAGAACAGCTGCAAAACTGCTTACTCCAAATGCATTCATGTGCTCTATAGATATAAAAGACGCCTTCTTCAGCATTCCTATGAACGAGAATTATAAAAAATTCCTACGCTTCAGCTTCAAAGGTGTATTATAGCAATTTAAGTGTCTTTCGTTCGGTCTTTGTACCAGCCGAATGGTTTTCACTAAAGTCATGAAACCCATAATATCTTCTTTGCGATCCAATGGCTTCATATCATCCATATATTTAGACGATATTCTGTGCATTGGTAAAGACTATGACACATGTCTACATAACGCTAACAAATCTGTCGAGTTCATTTCAAAACTGGGTTTTTCAATAAATTATAAGAAAAGTTGTTTAGTTCCAAGCCAGACCTGTAAATATCTAGACTTCGTATTGAATTCATCTGAATTAACAATCGAATCAACAGAAAAGAGAAGAGAATGTCTGAGAGATGTCCTCGTAGGTTTTTCTACCCGAACGACTTGCAGAATAAGAGATTTCGCACAATTTATAGGCTTTCTAGTATCCTGCACACCAGCCGTCTCTTACGGCATGCTATATTGCAAAAATTTTGAACGGGAAAAATGCTTAGCTTTAATCTTGAATGATGGCGACTATAACTCCATCATGAGTATTCCCAACCCCTGGTGCAAAAACCTTTCGCCAAGTACATTAATGTGGTGACTACCCCCAAAAAAATCCACCAACAAAAATTCCTCCTTAACAAAATTGGTACTATAAAAATGTCTACTTACAAAAGGATTGAAATCAGATACGATTGCCAAGTACATGTCTTCTGTATAACAAAAGTTTACAACAGAAGAACAGAAAACTGAATAGTCTTGTATCGTTCACTCGCTACGCTCGCTCACTCGATCAGCTCTTGATAATTACAGGGAAAAAAATTAGAAAAAAAAAATTTGGTACGTGGTACACTTGGGGTCATTAATTATGAGACGGCTAGTTTTCTGGACAAAACATTTATGTTGGCAACACAAAATGAACCCACAGCGCTACATAGTGGGCCGATCGTGAAGCTTAGTCAATCCCACTCAATATCACATAACTCGTGACAGTCCCGATAGCCAAAAAAGGAGAGGAAGAAATTATGACAGTCGAATCTAACCTAATACCTACTAACCTAATAACCTATAGATTGACGTGTGAATCAGTTGGAAAATAATTGTAATTCATAACTTCCCCCTCGAAGAATACAAACGGGCGAAAGTTTATGTTTTCAATCTTTTCAAGTGACGACAAAAGAAATTGTAACCTGAAAATTTACGGTAAGTTGATTTGATAAAAATACAATTAAATTAGGAAATGCAAGTTACGCTGTGCCTGACAAACAAGATTCTTTGTTGATTTTGCGTGTGAAACCGTGTCCAGGACTAGATTTTAGATCAGTGAGACTATCGTGTAACTCATTAATACTTCTTGACTGATACAAGACATTCATCAAACATAGACTGAACCCTGCAAGAACCACCCGTCGAAACAGGCAAATAGAGGAAACATTCAGCTTCAGAAAAACGGAAGGAGTCAGCTTGTACTAATCCAGAGATGAAAGGAGCTGGTTTTGGTCGACTTGTAGTGGGGAATTTGAATGCGTTCTGCGGCGACTACTCGTCTTTCACATTCTAAACTTTGGCCATTCTCAGACTGAGACTTAAAATACTATCGAAGACGACTGCTTGCTTCTTATACTGTAAAATTCAGGACTTTAATAATTCTTTGGACGCTGACTTGGAATACCTACTACGAGGACTACTCGTCTATCACAGAATTACATTTTTAAAACTAACAATTCTTAGATTATTAAATATAAGACTTCATCAATACCTACATCACTGACTTTGAATACTCGCTCAGGCCGCTTTTAGCCTAAAATAATTTGATAATCTAATATAAAAAAAAAAAAAATACAAAATAAAATATAATATAAAATATAAAATATAATATAAAATATGCTCCCAGTTGACCGAGACTATCGTGTAACTCATTAGCTACTTATTGACTGATACTAGACATTTATCAAACACAGACTGAACTCCTGAAGAACCTGAACCTGCACACCCGTTGAAACAGTCAAAGAAAGGAAACAGAAGTGAATATACGCTTGAAGGCTGCAAGGAATTTGTTCAGTTTCTAGAAAGAGCCTTTTAAACAGCTCCAAAAATTGACTTGTGATTGGCCAGGGGGAGACCGCCGGAAGAAAGACATGAAAGAAAGCAGCCATTGGAACAAAGACCTGAAATAGCCATTTGGATGACTGAAACAATACTAAATAGCAATATAATAGCGTAATATCAGCAGCATAATATTAGCAGCGAGATTAGCAAAGCCACGAACCTAGTCGAGGTCATATCTCGTCATTGTTATTTATGACCAGCGTGTTGTCACGTGCACCAAAATTTTCTAACTTTCATTTTTATTAATAAGACATTAAAATAATAAATGTTTAGAATGCTTATAATAATAATGCATGAATGTATGGTAATATAGATATATCATTTTCATTGACGAGAAAGATATGATTTGATATTGAATACAATATTCAATTAATTAAATAAAAAATTAAGATGACTAACTAATTTATTTTTATAATATTATCCAGATTATAATTTTTAAAGTTTTAATCTTTGAATAATAATTGAAGAACATGGACTGGTAGTAGGTATGCATTTCTATTGAAACGAATTGCAATAAGAAGAATCATCCATGTAAATATTTCAAATTTTCTAAATTAATGACTGAATAGTATATGTGATAATGAAGTGGTAGTATTGAAATGTGATCGTAAACTTTGGAAAGTGAATAAATAATCAGCTGGAACATAAGATTTTCTTGCACGCATTTTTATTTATTCAGCTTATAGTTAAGGATTTTACATTATAAGGAGCGAGCAGTCGTCTCTGATAGTATTTTAAGTCTCAGTCTAAGAATGGCCAAAGTTTAGAATGTGAAAGACGAGTAGTCGCCGCAGAACGCATTCAAATTCCCCACTACAAGTCGACCAAAACCAGCTCCTTTCATCTCTGGATTAGTACAAGCTGACTCCTTCCGTTTTTCTGAAGCTGGATGTTTCCTCTATTTGCCTGTTTCGACGGGTGGTTCTTGCAGGGTTCAGTCTATGATTGATGAATGTCTTGTATCAGTCAAGAAGTATTAATGAGTTACACGATAGTCTCACTGATCTAAAATCTAGTCCTGGACACGGTTTCACACGCAAAATCAACAAAGAATCTTGTTTGTCAGGCACAGCGTAACTTGCATTTCCTAATTTAATTGTATTTTTATCAAATCAACTTACCGTAAATTTTCAGGTTACAATTTCTTTTGTCATCACTTGAAAAGATTGAAAACATAAACTTTCGCCCGTTTGTATTCTTCGAGGGGGAAGTTATGAATTACAATTATTTTCCAACTGATTCACACGTCAAGCTATAGGTTAATAGGTTAGTAGGTATTAGGTTAGATTCGACTGTCATAATTTCTTCCTCTCCTTTTTGGCTATCGGGACTGTGACGAGTTATGTGATATTTAGTGAGATTGACTAAGCTTTACGATCGGCCCACTATGTAGCGCTGTCGGTTTATTTTGTGTTGCCAACATAAATGTTTTGTCCAGAAAACTAGCCGTCTCATAATTAACGACCCCAAGTGTACTTGCGGGCCATTTATGATTAAGTAAAAGAGTATTCATTTAGGTCTATGTATCATTTGTTTGATACACATTGCTATAATGCTCCGCCAAGTACCACTTCCTAGATTTTTTTTTTCTTTTAATTTTTTTCCCTGTAATTATCAAGAGCTGATCGAGTGAGCGAGCGTAGCGAGTGAACGATACAAGACTATTCAGTTTTCTGTTCTTCTGTTGTAAACTTTTGTTATACAGAAGACATGTACTTGGCGATTGTATCTGATTTCAATCCTTTTGTAAGTAGACATTTTTATAGTACCAATTTTGTTGAGGAGGAATTTTTGTTGGTGGATTTTTTTGGGGGTAGTCACCACATTAATGTACTTGGCGAAAGGTTTTTGCACCAGTTTCTGCCAATTGTTCCTATGACCATCCCAATGCATGTACGGTGATGCATTTTGTATCATACGAATCCCTCAAAAAGCAGCTATGTCAAATGTGGTAGTATAATTTCAAATCAAATGAATGAAAATAATGTAATAATATACACGTATGCTCATACTTTTCTGTGAGCCTTGAATTTCTGTGGACAGACGTAACATTGTTCTTTCATTAGGTTCTACGAATTGTTTCGTGAGAATCTGATATAATTCTATACGCCTGAAACGTGTAGCCCTGCGCGCAGCCCTCCTCCTGTCTCATCTGGACCTGGGACCGGCAATAGCGGAGTTACTTGCAGACAGGGTTATAGTTGCTGCTCATGATTAAATATATGGGGCATTCCATGCCAACTCGACCAGCCCGTGACCTCGACGTCTTCGATTTGGTCCGCGATTTTTTATCTGGTTAATCTACCTCAAAAAGACACTCCAGATTTTTTTCAGATTTTATCTATTATTGGGTTATTTTTAAATCGACTCAGAAGGTAAAAAAAAAATGCCACTTCCAAAAAATATGAAAAAATTCACAAAATTTCTAAAAAACATAACGAATTTTTTCAAATTCATTTCAAAATGGAGAAATCGATAGGTAGGCTAAAAATATGCATTTTTTTTTTCAATTTAGAATATAATTCACATGAAAATAAGAAGTCAGATTGTCAACCATGCATATCCGATATAGTGTCCGAGATTGTGCTAACAAGGCTCTGTCCGACACAACAAAACCCCCTCATTCACTTCATTCCACACAAATCATGGAATATCTTCTTAAAAAATGGAGATACGAAAAAAAGTCATATAACAACATCAGTGCTAATTTTATCGAGGAATATTTTTTGTTCGAAACTTTTTTCGATATCTCCATCCATTCCAATCGAAGATTGATTCGAAAAGCTGTAAAATAATGATACGTAAAAACCATCTTCGTATTCGAATTCAGCGCGAAAAAAACATGTAGAAAGAATATCAAAAACATTATATTCCTTATATCTGACTTCTTATTTTCATGTGAATTATATTCTAAATAAAAAAAAATAAAAAATGTATATTTTTAGCCTACCTATCGATTTCTCCATTTTGAAATAAATTTGAAAAATTTCGTTATGTTTTTTAGAAATTTTGCGAATTTTTTCATATTTTTTGGAAGTGGCGTTTTTTTTTTACCTTTTGAGTCGATTTAAAAATAACCTAATAATAGAAAAAATATGAAAAAAATCTGGAGTGTCTTTTTGAGGTAGATTAACCATATAAAAAATCGCGGACCAAATCGGAGACGTCGAGGTCACGGGCTGGTCGAGTTGGCATGGAATGCCCCATATATAAATATGAGATATATGTATTGCAATTCGTAGGTAGTTTTTTTTTTTTTAATTGTAGCTAGTACTCTGTGAAAAGAAGACGTACGCGTCCCATATTCTGTGACGTGGATTTTATTTAGCCCTCGAACTAGACCGGATGCTAGCCTCCGAGAGCCGTCCACTCGACAATTGGCCAAAGTTAATTACCTGAAAAATAATGCTGGGCGCCAGGCGGATAACCGCCACGTTCAAAAATATAAACAAAAGATAACCTACGGGTACGTAAAGCGTCGGCTAGCTACAGTACCGCGGAGAGGGGTCAGGATTAATTAAAGGATTAGCGGGACGTTAAATAACGACTCGAGCGTTTGAATTTGACAATAAAAAAAAAATAGAATTTATTCAACAAAATAGAAAAGAAATAGAAATAATAATTTTAACAATCGGGAATAAATTCCCTCGTAGAAAGAACGGCCTCGGGTCGTGTATAAGCGACCTGGCCACGTTTGGCGAGTTTTACAATATCTAATAGACTACTGGCTTCCACGTAGGATAGCAATAACAAAGAAAAATCATGCAAAAATTAAATAACTCGACAAACTAGGTCCTCGTGAGACAATATTTCAACTAGAACGCTAAATAGACTCCACGAGGAGGACTTACAACTAATTAACAGGCGAATATTTACAATGAGTGAGCCTTCTGTTCTTAATAGCGACTAGAAAAATGAAATTGATCTACGAAGTAATATTTACAGATCTCACTTAGACTAACTTAACCTAACTCTGCGAATAACGCGACTAATAATTAAATAGAATTCTTTATTGACTCGAACCCGAAAAACAAAGACTCGAAGTCCAAATAACGAATAGCTATGTCTCTCCCCACGGGAGGAAGAGAGAGCGACAGTGACTGACTACGACTATCTCTGTCGCACTCGTGTACGACAGATATCAAACCCGAACTTAACAGACTATAATACTCGATATTTCTCTACAAAATAATGACTCGAACGATATTCTCTAATACACGGGGACACTGGTGACGGCCTACCCTTCGGAGATCGGTTTAATTCGATTCCAAGAATATCAATTAGCCTCGTGGCTGCTCAAGGCAATATGGCTGACGGCCGTTGCCGAATTTGAATTAGCATGGGTGAGAATGGCTAACGCTTACCGTCTTCCAGCCACCTGAGGAAGGAAGCCTTCTCCTGGCTAAAGTCCATCGTCTAATCCCACGGGGGAAATATTCCTCGGGGAAAAACACTCACTCAACACAAGAAAACAAAAAAAAAACTCTAGTAAACCCACGAGGTTCGAACGCCAAAAAATGATAATTTCTATCAACGCAATAACGCATACCGAGCAAAAGGCACACGTGCTAAGAACGCTAGTCTAACGCAGAGTGACTAGACCGCATGGCGCCGGTAATCAGCGCCCTCGTGTTACGGCCAAATATCGATTTTCGTATCGACCGAAGGATCCCTTAAGCATGACGACCGGTGGTCGCCACGCGCGTAATTCAAAGTTCGCCACGATGATTTTAGCTTGCTACGTCGGAGGCTCACGGGATGCAGGCTCTTCTTGGTGGCGGGAATCTCTTCCACCACCGATATCCCCCGTTGTAGAATGCCCTTGGCACTCCCCCGTGTCCTCTAGATTACTAGCAGGAGGTAGCGTGGCCACTAACTATCCTCCGAAGCTTTTGGGTGGCGTTCGTCGAGTAGGATCCAAACAGTCGATACTGGAACGTCTTGCGTCGGTAGGGGTGTGTCTCTGTCACAGTATCTTAGCCGTCGGCTGGGCCTCGTCTCCCACATGTTAGAGAAAAGTCGTAAAACAAAACAAAAGAATAAATAATATGCTCAACAGTCTTTAGTCGGTCACGGTCGCCTCTCGGAATTTCTATCGGACCTCGGGGTCTATCTACTCATTCTCTCATTTTCATCCACTCCGCTAAGGTCGTTTAAGGGGTGAGGAGCCTGTCGTAACATGCAATGTTACAACTCCCCCCCCCTTAGACGGACCACTGGGGCGGAAGCGCTTGCAAAACTGACCCATGGACCGAACTCCGAGTGGCGGCCGCACACCGCGTCTTACGTCTACAGATCCGTCTGGATCTGATGGCTTGAACGTAACTTTTTAACAAACTAAACTTTCCCCCGGGGAGGGAATACGAAGGTAATTTTATGAAAACCCCCGGTTAAATTCTTAAGTCATCACACGCTACTCTCCCCCTGCAGAAGGCAGAAAGACAAAAACTTAGGGAAGGGTTCGACTTCCCAACCAAAAAAAAACAAAACCAAAATAAGAGTCCATTATATGAGATCTCAAAACTACAGAACTGCAAAAAAAAAGTATCACAAAAGAAATGACTATATTAATTGTATCCCCACGAATTTTGACCACAGACAAAAAAAACAAATAAAGTAAGAGACTACGAATCAACAAAACAAAACGAAACTAAATCCAGGGCGTCAATGCCCGAGTCCTCAAGACTCTATAAACCAATAAAAAAAATAGAACCAAAACCCCCCTAATGAGCTCCAGATAACTGGGAGTATTGTCCCACTATGAATTGGCCGGCGCAGTCGACTCAAAAAAAAAATAAAGAAAAACTAATTCGTCGAACTGGCCGATGATTTTACCAACGGTTCCTAAGACCCTATTTCCTTAACTCAACCAACAACACAAAAAAAAAAGAACAAAACACTCGCATCCAATAGTGCTCGAATACTCAGTACCAATACTCAGAATACACGAACGCGAATAATTTTCTCAGGCCTCGTCGGAAGACGCGTCTTCCTCCTCGGATTCGCTGAGATTGACGTCTACCTCCGGGGCGACGTACGGTTTAAAATCTTTTATATGGTGTCGACCGAGTGTCCTACCGGTTTCATCCTCTAGCTCGTACACGACGGGTGATACTACCTTCGTTACGATATAAGGTCCCGCGAATTTGGGAGCTAATTTCGCAGCTACGAAGTTCGCAGCCGATGATAAGACGCGGTTTCGCTTCCAGACTCGGTCTCCTACCTTATAGTGACCGTCTCGGTGACGTCGATTATAATATTGCGCCTGCCTAGTGCGTGCATTTTGTAAATGACGGGTCGCGAGATCTCGTAATTCCTGCAGGCGGGTCATTCTTTCTGCCCACTTCGCGGGACACGGTTCCGGAATTGTCGCCGGACCTTCTTCCGCGCGTCGTAGTTGCACTCGAGGCCGCAGTTCGCGACCTAAGTTTAAAAACGCTGGGCTCACTTTCAGTGAACTATGCACCGCAGAGTTATACGCGAACCGAAATTCATGCGAATGAATGTCCCAATCTCGATGATCTGTCTCAATATATGTCGTGATCATAGTCTTCAGGACTCGGTTTACCCTCTCTACAGGATTTGCCTGCGCGTGATACGGGGGTACGTGGGAGTGTACGATGTTGTACTCGGCGCACATCTCATCGACGGCTTTGTTCGCGAATTCGGTGCCATTATCAGTGAGGAATACTTCCGGAGTACCCCACCTAGACAAAATTAAATCCTCGAACGCCGCGATAATGTTTTTCCCCGTGGCTTTACGCAACGGAGTGCACTCTACCCACTTTGTAAACAAGTCCTCGAAGACTAACAAATATTCGTACCCGGATCGACTACGAGGAAACGGACCCATTATGTCAGCTGCGACTACTGTCCACGGCTGATTTACTACACGATCTCCCATCAGACCAGCTGGTGTAGCCTGTTCGACTTTGCACTGCTGGCATTGCTGACAGCGTCGCACCGCGACTACGATATCTCTAAACATGCCAGGCCAATAGTAATCCTCGCGGATTCTCGCATAAGTCTTTTCGACTCCGAGATGCCCAGCCTGCGGGTCTTCGTGCGCTTCGATAAACGCTCGGTCGCGATGTTCGGCGGGCAATACTAATTTCCACGGATTCAGTTCTTCCATAATTGGTTCTGTCACCGGATTCGGCCGCAAATAATACAGTCGGCCTTCGAATACTGACCATCCTCTATACTTTTTCGGGGCCTCTAAAACTTCTTGTACGCGTTTATTGTACCATGGATCTTGAGCTTCATTAATCGCGGCTACATACACGGCTGCGAGGTCCTCGACCTCGTCTTCGTACATTCGCGATAATGCGTCGGGGACATGATGCATAGCTCCCTTTCGATGTATGACCTCGAAGTCATACTCCAGGAGCTCCAATGCCCACCTAGCAAGCCGACCTGTCGGATTATGCAAATTATGCAGCCATCGGAGGCTGCTGTGATCCGTTATCACCGTGAAATGATACCCCTCGAGGTACGCGCGAAATTTCTTTATGGCCCAAATTACAGCTAAACACTCTTTTTCTGTCACCGAATATTTTCTCTCGGCTTCAGAGAGAGTGCGACTCGCATACGCGATGACTCGTTCGACCTCGTCGATGGTCTGAGTCAAGACGGTGCCGATTCCAAAATCGCTGGCATCCGTCTGCACTACGAAAGGTACTCGAAAATCAGGACACGATAATACCGGGGCTGAGGTTAACGCGGATTTTAATTCGTTGAACGCTTGGTCTTGTTCTTCACCCCATTCCCACCGTCTATCTTTGCGTAAAAGCCGCGTTAATGGCTCCGAGGAGCCCGCGAACGCTGGGATAAATCGGCGGTACCACGAGGCCATCCCTAAAAATCGTCGCAATTGTTTCAAGTTCCGGGGTGCCGGATAACTAACAATCGGTTCGATCTTGTCGGGGTCTATTTGTAAACCCTCGTTATTAACTCTGAACCCCAAATATCTTACTTCATCTCTACAAAATTCACACTTATCGGGATTTAACGTTAGACCAGCCCTCGCGATTTGATCAAAAACGCGTTTGAGCCAGTCTATATGTTTTACAAAATTGTCCGTCACTACAATAATATCGTCCAAATACGCGAAAACATGTGGTTCCATATCCGGTGTAATTAATTTATCAACTAATCGTTGAAACGTCGCAGGGGCTCCGGTGCGTCCGTATGGCATCCTCGTAAAGTGAAATAAGCCTCTGCCCGGTGCAGTGAACGCAGTGACTTCGCGACTATCTGGGTGCAAGGGAATCTGATGATAGGCTTGACTCAAATCAATCGTCGAAATATACCTCGCGGCACGTAATTTATCTAAAATCCCGTTAATATAAGGGATCGGGTAGGCGTCCTTCTTTGTGACGCTATTTACTTTACGGAAGTCTAAACAAAAACGATAACTGCCATTCGGCTTTTTGACCATGACTATGGGACTCGACCACGCGCTTTGTGAAGGCTCGATGACGCCCTCGGCTAACATACGGTCAACTTCAGCATGGATCGCGGCTTGTACCACCGGTGATACTAAATAATATCTTTGTTTAATTAGCGAGTTTCCCTGCGTATCTAAGGTATGCTCAGCTAGGCTTGTTAATCCTAGTGGGCCCGTGACCGCAGGTAGCTCGTTCTCTAGAAACTCTTCCAGTACCGTTTTCTCCGCTGAAGTTAACTCTGCTATGCCGTAGCACGCGTTGGTTGACCCCGTGGTCGCTGCCAATGACTCGAAAAACGGATTAGTTTCCGTCGGTCCCTCTTTTAGACGCCACGTATCGTCTCCGCCATACATTTCTAACTCAAATAATCTAATAAAATCCATACCGAGGATGCAATCCCACGCTACAGACGGGAGTATTCGAATCGCAAGTTCGTGGGTTATTCCTGCCAATTCAATCGGCACGATAAATTCCCCTAAGACTGCTTCGGTGTCGCCGTTTGCCAGTATAACCCTTTCAAAAGCTGGTTTGCTTAAGGCCCGACCATTTTCTTCGGCGATTTTCTTTCCCGAAGCTCCTAAAAAACTTCTGGAAGACCCGGTGTCTATTAAAGCGCGAACCTTCGAATTCCCGATTTTGACTGTTAAAAACCAGCGTGGCTGCAGTTCAAGGGTCTGCATCGGAAAGCATTCTGCATCTGGCTCGGTAGGGTTATTTGGGCTCGGGTTTTCTATTGGGGGTGACTCCCTTGCCCTGTTCGCGAGCCCCCTGTACCGTTTCCCGGATGACAACGCGAACACGTAGTCGCAATTTCGCCTTTCCTACCACAATGGTAGCAAAAACGAACCCTCGGCACTGGGCAATCCCTCCATATATGACCTCTGCGATCACAGTTAAAACAGGTGACCGCTGGTCCACCATCCATTGTTGGCATGGTGTTCGTAGCTACCCTCGCGTCTACGGGATATGTCGGAGCGGTTGGATTAGCCTGCCGAGGCTGTAGGTTCGCGGTCGCGGTCTCTATTCTTTTCTCTAAATTTGCCTGAATTGCCGCGAGTTGCTCTGTTATGGCCTTTTCCAAGGCCATCTTCCCCCCCCCCCCCCTTGACTCTTACCGCCCTTCGTTTTCGTCTTTGGAGCTGACTTAGCCTTCGGCGCCTCCGGTGCCTCCGCAGTCTCGACAGACTCATACACGGCCGCGAGTGCCTGGGCTTTCTTCGCTTGCTTGGCCTTAGCCTTACATGCTAGCTCCGACATGTACGACTCGTCGGCGTCAGCGGGTGGGGGTGGCTTGTACGCCCGCGAGGATGCTAAATTTCTTGCTTTAGCAGTGGCAGCCCGAGCTAATTCTTTAAAACTGGATATTTGATTCCGGTCTAATAAGTTCTGAATCTCCGGCTTAAGATTCTCAAATGCTAAGTCTAGTTGGTCCTCCAACGCGTATGGCCTAGTCATTCGATTTAACAACCCCCGGATGCAGGTCAAGTAGTCGGTCACCGACTCGTTTTCGCCCTGCGTACGCGACGCGGCCTGCTGACGGAATCTTTTATTTACTGTTTCGTCGCCGAACCAGCTTCTAAATTCCTGCCGGAAATCTTCGTAGCTCGACCAGCTATCTCGCTCGAGTCGTAGCCACTCCGAGGCGATCCCCGTGAATACTATCGGCAGAGACTGTATCACTTCTTTGCCGCTTAATGGAGTGAACCTCTTACAATCATCGAGACGGCTTAAAAAGTCCTCCGCGCTTTGTTCACTACTACCTCTGAACCTTATGTTCCACCTTCGTAACGCTTCGACCACCTCTTTAGCTCGGTCTCTACGGTGAGAACGCGCGGGTTCCGTCACGTCTTCCCAGCTGGATCGCGGTTCTTCCCACACGCTTGTGCCGGGGTGCCTACCTTGTGAGGGTGGGTGGGTAATTATTGGTTGAGGATCTATCGGCGACAGACTTCGGTTTTGTCTGAAGTCGACTTCTCGGCGGGTGTGGCCTTCCGTTGGCCGTGCTTCCTCGCGCGATTGTCGATCCCTATCTTCCCGGGATCCTACGATTCCTCTCGGAAGAGATTCTCGCGGTAATCTCCTTAGTACTTCCTGCACTAAGTTCTCGAGGTTTGGTTGGTCCCGGCTATCGCTAATTTCCACCGTTTCGGGTCTTACCCTCGTTCGGTCGGACGCTACCCTCTCGGGTCTATGATATCGGTCCTCTAGCTCTAGCTGTGGGGGCCTGTTATCGCGCAGGACCTCGACCTGTGTACCGCGTAGGTATTCGTGACCGTAGGCAGCTAACGCTCGCGGGTTTACCGTGGATCGGCGCGGCATCACCTCGGGTCTTTCTTCGGCTAGAATTTCCCGGAATGCAGCATGGTCTCTATAAAAATCTCTGTATGCGTCGCTCGCATCTGGCGCGACGCGTGTAGGGATCGGCCTCTGGGGTGAGCTCGCTAAGCTCACCGACGGCCTTGGATCGGCGATCGTTGACATGACCGGTTGAGCTACCGTGTAGATGATGCTCGTGGTCGTTGTCGTTACCGGGCGTGACTCGAAATTGGTCGCGAATGAAACCCGGGTCGGCGAGGGGTTTCTTTGGTGCTCCTGGCTACCACCCGGTCGCGATCCACGGTCTGAGGCGAAAATCGTTTCATCCTCGGGCTCCCAGGGGATCGTAAGCTCGCCCTGACGTCTCCGCCAATGACGCAAATACCGATCTCTAAGCTCAACGATTGAGCCCGTGGTACTCACGTTTAGCGAACTGAGCAATTGGGATAACTCCGCGTGATCTAAATCCCACAGAGCGCATCCGTATGGGGTATCTATCGACGCCATGACTCGATGAGGAAACTAGGACTTAGTCGACACCAGTAAATTCCGAAACGGAAAGAAAAATACGAACGTTCGCCAAAAAAAAAAATTATTACGCCAAAAATAACCCGAAACGCGAAAACTGAACTCAAAATTCGGCTTTTCTGTAAACAACAAACACAAATCAAACGAAAGATCAAAACTCAATAACGGAACTCGATAACGGTTCAAAAAAAAAAAAAATTTACTCGATTTGAAGTTAATCGCAAAACTAAACGCAATCTCGAACTCGAACTCGAACCCGAACTCGAAACTAAAGATCAAA
The DNA here is from genome assembly GCA_963992785.1 of Tenthredo livida. NCBI lineage: Eukaryota > Metazoa > Arthropoda > Insecta > Hymenoptera > Tenthredinidae > Tenthredo > Tenthredo livida. Next base: position 14,429,759 of record OZ023070.1, on the reverse strand, counting down.
AGTCCCGAACTAAACTCAATACTTATTCCGAGAGTGCAGTCGAACGTGCGTAATGAAATTACTCGATTTAAAGTCACTCTCGAAAATCAACTCGAACTCGAACTCGAACTCGAAAGGTAACCCGAACCCGAACCCGAACCCGAAAGATACGCAAAAAAAAACTAAAACATACTCAAAGCGCTATACTCTATCTTCTCGACGAGTCTACTCGTCGAGGTAGCCGTGAGTTGAGAACCACTGCTATCATATGGTCCTCAGAACCCACACCTGAGCACCACTGCTACAGCCAGAGCTCAAAATGTGAATCTACGCGACACCTATGATTTTCGAATCGATTCGCAATGACGACGCGCAAACATTCCCCTCGGCGCGGGGTGTACTCAGAGTCCGTCGAGTCTGGACTTTGCTCTTCCCCCACGTTAGAGAATAGTTTCACGAACCCGAAATATAGAATAATGTTAGCCGTTGGATTCTAGACAAGACCCTCGATAGCTAGCTATTTGAGATCATTTATGTGAAAATTAAATGTTGTTTCCCCCGGTGATCGTTGTGGTAGGACTTCACTGGTACTCAGTATGTTTCGTTACAGCGGTTCGTCACTATTCGATCACCTAATACAATTTATCCATCACCACAAGGCATGCACAGGGAAGTTTAACACAAAAAAAAAAACAACAAAAAAAACAATTCAATAGCAAGCAGGTCATATATAATAGCGAATAGTTCTTAATATTAAGCTAGGGGTCCGTATCCAGTGTCCCTGCGCATTTAACGTGTTTTAGCACGCTCTACTCGAGTATAATATTATAGTGGAGAAGACACGGCAAAAAAAAATTAATTCATTAATTTAACCAAAACGTAAAAAAAAAAAAAATCCGAATCCCTCGAGAGAATTCAACAATTCCCGAACGCAAAATTGTTTCGTAAATCAAAAGAAATACCCGAAGAATGAAATAAGAGAATTTGAATCGCTACGATAAACAAAAGAATTGCCGCGGTACGGCTTCGATACAAAGTCGCTGTGAGCGTACGCGCCGCTAATCCCTCTCCGGTAGATAGAGAAACTAAATATTTGACCCCAAGTCTCTTGGCAACAGAGAAGCCGTTGTAAGAAAGCGAATAATTATTTAACAAAACTAAAATTTAATTTTCTCAGGGCCCCACGTTGGGCGCCAATTTGTGACGTGGATTTTATTTAGCCCTCGAACTAGACCGGATGCTAGCCTCCGAGAGCCGTCCACTCGACAATTGGCCAAAGTTAATTACCTGAAAAATAATGCTGGGCGCCAGGCGGATAACCGCCACGTTCAAAAATATAAACAAAAGATGACCTACGGGTACGTAAAGCGTCGACTAGCTACAGTACCGCGGAGAGGGGTCAGAATTAATTGAAGGATTAGCGGGACGTTAAATAACGACTCGAGCGTTTGAATTTGACGATAAAAAAAATAGAATTTATTCAACAAAATAGAAAAGAAATAGAAATAATAATTTTAACAATCGGGAATAAATTCCCTCGTAGAAAGAACGGCCTCGGGTCGTGTATAAGCGACCTGGCCACGTTTGGCGAGTTTTACAATATCTAATAGACTACTGGCTTTCACGTAGGATAGCAATAACAAAGAAAAATCATGCAAAAATTAAATAACTCGACAAACTAGGTCCTCGTGAGACAATATTTCAACTAGAACGCTAAATAGACTCCACGAGGAGGACTTACAACTAATTAACAGGCGAATATTTACAATGAGTGAGCCTTCTGTTCTTAATAGCGACTAGAAAAATGAAATTGATCTACGAAGTAATATTTACAGATCTCACTTAGACTAACTTAACCTAACTCTGCGAATAACGCGACTAATAATTAAATAGAATTCTTTATTGACTCGAACCCGAAAAACAAAGACTCGAAGTCCAAATAACGAATAGCTATGTCTCTCCCCACGGGAGGAAGAGAGAGCGACAGTGACTGACTACGACTATCTCTGTCGCACTCGTGTACGACAGATATCAAACCCGAACTTAACAGACTATAATACTCGATATTTCTCTACAAAATAATGACTCGAACGATATTCTCTAATACACGGGGACACTGGTGACGGCCTACCCTTCGGAGATCGGTTTAATTCGATTCCAAGAATATCAATTAGCCTCGTGGCTGCTCAAGGCAATATGGCTGACGGCCGTTGCCGAATTTGAATTAGCATGGGTGAGAATGGCTAACGCTTACCGTCTTCCAGCCACCTGAGGAAGGAAGCCTTCTCCTGGCTAAAGTCCATCGTCTAATCCCACGGGGGAAATATTCCTCGGGGAAAAACACTCACTCAACACAAGAAAACAAAAAAAAAACTCTAGTAAACCCACGAGGTTCGAACGCCAAAAAATGATAATTTCTATCAACGCAATAACGCATACCGAGCAAAAGGCACACGTGCTAAGAACGCTAGTCTAACGCAGAGTGACTAGACCGCATGGCGCCGGTAATCAGCGCCCTCGTGTTACGGCCAAATATCGATTTTCGTATCGACCGAAGGATCCCTTAAGCATGACGACCGGTGGTCGCCACGCGCGTAATTCAAAGTTCGCCACGATGATTTTAGCTTGCTACGTCGGAGGCTCACGGGATGCAGGCTCTTCTTGGTGGCGGGAATCTCTTCCACCACCGATATCCCCCGTTGTAGAATGCCCTTGGCACTCCCCCGTGTCCTCTAGATTACTAGCAGGAGGTAGCGTGGCCACTAACTATCCTCCGAAGCTTTTGGGTGGCGTTCGTCGAGTAGGATCCAAACAGTCGATACTGGAACGTCTTGCGTCGGTAGGGGTGTGTCTCTGTCACAGTATCTTAGCCGTCGGCTGGGCCTCGTCTCCCACATGTTAGAGAAAAGTCGTAAAACAAAACAAAAGAATAAATAATATGCTCAACAGTCTTTAGTCGGTCACGGTCGCCTCTCGGAATTTCTATCGGACCTCGGGGTCTATCTACTCATTCTCTCATTTTCATCCACTCCGCTAAGGTCGTTTAAGGGGTGAGGAGCCTGTCGTAACATGCAATGTTACAATTCATAACGTCAACTTCAAATTCAGGTCTGAACAGATGGTATCAAAATATCTAGAATTGAGCCTATTCATGCAAGACTAGCTTAGAGCATAAGATGGAAGTTTATGAAGTCAAACACTCGCATTCTGCTCTCTTCGTCTGACTCTTGCCGTTTCTCGTATCAAATCGCACCATCCAGATACTTTGCGACCCTAGCGTCTTCTCTCATCATCCTCTGATATTATACGGCGACCTGCTACAGAATTAAACAATCCATAAAAAAGGTTTTTTTCCAATAATTACATTCGTAAATGATTATACGCTGAGTCTACAATGAATAAATAAATATAAATAAGAATCTCTATCATCTGACAAAGAGGGGTCGATCGATCATTTCTTTAATAGCGAATGAGTATTTTCATTCCCACCATTTGTCGTGATAGCACTAATCTGAATTTGATTGAGCTTCTGAGCGGAGAATCTAAACTGATTGTAAAACATGGGTTAAAAAATTATCTCCACCGAAAGTCAAGGCATTACGTTGAGGTCGAGTGTAGAATAAAGCCTATCGGAGTCCAACACACAACGTCGACTTACAGTCTCATTTGGACTAGAGGATACCGGGATAGAATATAGAACTCGTCGAAATCCAACCCATAACGTTGGCTCACAATTTGGGTCCGAGCAGACAAGCCTCTAGAGACGAGCCTAACATAGAGCTTGAAGTAGAATTCGTTGCAATCCAACGTTTCAACTCGGCTTTGTTGGTTGGCTCCTTGCCGTTCCTTATATCAAATCAAGCTATCCTGATATTTTTCAACTTTAACATTTTTTCTTGATTTTCTACTGTCAGACTTCCTCAGGCGGTGACTTGCTAGATATTTGAATCCCCAAAAAACCGTTTCCTCCGATAATTGCATTCATGAATGGAGATAAGCCAAATCTACAATGTATGAGTGAATAAAATTTAGAGGTAATAGTCAGTTAATAGTCATCTTACATTCTTGTGTCATACAAGGTAAACCTAATCGTAAAATTATCCGTTCACAATTGGTATTCTATTTATCACCACGAATCTTACACGTCAGTCGATTCGCATAACCTCAAAAGCTCAAGATCGTAGGATTTAAGATAATTAACCTATCGAAACATTTCTGTTGGTGGCTATCACTTAAATGTACTTGGCGTAAGGTTTTCGCACCTGAGGGGCTTTTGGTCGGTATTCACTAGTTTATGTATGTTCAAATTGTGTATTAAGCATTGCTCGTACTCTCTCTTATTTCCTTTATTTGTATTTGAAAACATGAAATAATGACAACACGCGTCTGCTAGTGTTGCAGACGGTTTTTGTCTTAGAGCATATATTTCTAAGGTTTCTGTCTGCGATACCAGCGCCATCTACCTCGTGACTCTCGTACTCACGCCTTTCTGTACAACTTTGGTGGGTTTCCCGTCTAATGATTTTATATGGGAATGGATTGAATGTCAATCTTGGTCTGACGACGACGAAAACGAAAAATTTCACGATGAAACGGGGTATCAGAATTCGTAGTTAATCATATCTCAGCATCCCGGACACCGATTTGATCGATCTCGGGCTGAAATGAAAGCTGTTCATGCCTACATCCTGGATTAAGTTAGTTTCAATTCGTGTATGTTGTGAGGTGAAAGAAAACGAAGATACTAGTTCGCGGTATAGGTTAGGGTAGTTGCCTCTCGGGTATATAGACTCATTTAGTCTCGCGCTTGGAAAAATATTTTTTTTAATGTACTTGGCGCGAGACTCTACCGAGTCTCTTGATTATCTACAAGAAGACATCAGCTGGTGGTTAAAAAACTTGAAAGTTGGAAAAAACCCAATTAAAACCCTTAAATTCACTACAGAAATTTATTCTGACGCATCACTAACCGGTTGGGGGGCTCACTGCAACGGTATCAGTACACATGGGTTCTGGAATATAGCAGAACGAAAGTTCCATATCAACTACCTGGAACTATCAGCTATCTTATTTGCTATAAAATCTTCTGCTTCTGATCTTCGTTCATGCGAGTTACTCATACGTTGTGACAACACAACGGCCATATCGTACGTATACAGATTGGGCGGAACTCGCATTCCCAAGTTTAACCATTCGACTCGAGAAATCTGGAAATGGTGTGAGGATAGGAAGATATGGCTTTTTACATCCTACGTTAGTAGATATGGGCAGCTTTGGGCAGACACAACAAACCCCCTCCCCCCCCCTCCCCCCCCCCTCTCCCCCCTTCCCCCTATGGCGGCTTTGGGAAATCCCCCCGCTCCCCGCTGCCCCTTCCCCTACCCTAGGGCAGCTTTGGGAAATCCCCCTCTTCCCGCTCCCCCCTGCCCCTCGGGTCGACTCTGGAGAAAACTGGGAATTCTAACCTAACCTTCCCCTCGCCCCTTGCCCCCCTGCCGGCACTTGTCTGATATTGGGACCATCTGGGCCGTGTGACGTCATCCAAGACTCTGTCCTCCGTCCCCGCCGTCCTCGCCCCTGGGCCCTACACCCCTGATTTTACATATATATATCTCTCTATACTATAAAGATATCTCGCCGCCGCCGCCGCCGCCGCCGCCGCCGCCGCTGCCGTGTCAGTTTTTGAGGGAATTCTGGGTAATATCCTACCCAACCTCACCTAACCTAACCTAACCTAACCTAACCTAACCTAACCCCAACCTAACCCTAACCTAACCTAACCATAACCTAACCCAACCCAACCTAACCCAACTCTAACCTAACCCGACCCAACCTCACCCTAACCTAACCCAACCCTAACCTAACCTAACCTAACCTAACCTTAGGTATTTCAGGGAATTATGGGTAATATCCTACCTAACCTAACCCTAACCTAACCCTTACCCTAACCTAACCTAACCTAACCCTAACCTAACCCTAACCCAACCTAACCCAACCCCAACCTAACCCAACTCTAACCTAACCCAACCAAACCTCACCCTAACCTAACCTCACCCTAACCTAACCTCACCCTAACCTAACCTAATCTAAGTATTTCAGGGAATTATGGGTAATCCCCATGGGTTTTCCCAGAATTCTTTTGTTTTCCCCATAGATTTCCAAGGTCAAAGGTCAAAGGTCAGAGGTTTCCCCAAAGTTCCTGGGTCTTCCCCAGAATTCTTTTGTTTTTCCCAGAATTCCTGGGTTTTCCCAGAATTCCTGTGTTTTTCCAGAATTCTTTTGTTTTCCCCGGAAGTTCCGGGTATCCCCGGACAGCCGTGGATATTATATTATATATTATATTATATCCCATACATCTTCTGGGTCCGCACGATGCTCACAGATTCCTCCCAGATTTAATAAACTTATTACACCGCCGAAAACTTTACGTTGTGATTACAAGCGTCACAATTCTTAAAGGTCACTGTTCCTTTTCAAGAACAACGATTCAGAATTTTAAGCGTCCCTGTGTGCAGAATCACCTGTTTGAATTGGAGAAATGAGACATTCGAAAAGTGTAATTTTATTGTACATTTATTCACTGTGAACTAATGAAATATAGTTACAAATTACTGACGTCAATGCGATGAAACGTCATTTGTAACCAAATAGCTTGAATTTAATCAATTTGCGGTGCAAAAGATTCATATTTGATACAGACGATACAGAATAGGATCTTGCCGAACCGTGAACAAATTTGGTGGAATTTGGTCGCACAATTTAATGGAATTTGATCCAAGTTGCCGCTGTGGGTTGTAAAAAGAAAGAATCATATAATCAGTAAGTAATCAAATAGATCGCATAAAATAGCGAATAAGATTTAAGAATAATCAAAGAAAATATAGGAAGACAATCCTGCTTTACGCAATAATATACGGCTGCGTTGCGCCATGATACACGGCTGCTTTGCGCCATGATACACGGCTGCTTTGCGCCATAGTGAATAAGATTTTAACTGAATCACAGAATTTCCTACAGGTTATTATGAATAAGGTTATTCAAAAAACTATCAAAGGTGACGGTAACTGTTTGTTCAGGTCATTCGCATACTTTTTATATAACGACGAGGAAAAACATAGATTAGTTAGATTACGAATCGTTGCGAATGTCGTGGATAATTGGTTATCGTATGAGGCTTTCATAATAGGTGATTCATCTCATGATGAAAAAATTATAGATAAAAATCATTACAAATTATATATGTCAAGAAACAGTGTTTATGGGGGTGAAGTAGAAATTCAATCGTTTGTAAATATATATAACGTTCATGTTTATGTTTACATCAACAATTTCGAAATTCCCAGAGAATATGGATTGGCTCACGGTAATCATAAATTAATACTTTCGTTATCTGGTGTTATGGATCGAGGTCATTATGATATAATAGAATGTTTGAATTCAAATTTTTGGAATGAGTACAAAAGTTTTCGTAACAGTACGTATTATAACCAAAATAAAGATTCGATAAATGAAAATAGACAAATTAAAAATCTCATGAGTGCGCAGATAATGAGTAAAAGAAATTTAGACAGGAAAGAAAATATGAATACCGAACGTTTAGAGAAAAAAAGAAAAAAAAACAGGGTGGAAAATATGAATGAAGACCGTTTAAAAAAAAAAAGGAAAACGGATAATGTTCAGTACATGACCGACGACAGAAAGAAACGTAAAAGGGAAAAAGATATTGTGGAGAATATGAACGAAGACCGGTTAAGAAATAAAAGGGAAAAAGATATTGTGGAGAACATGAATCAAGACCGACTTAGAAATAGAAGAGAAAGAGATATTGTAGAGAATATGAACGAAGATCGACTAAGAAATAAAAGGGAAAAAGATATTGTGGAGAACATGAACCAAGGCCGACTGAGAAATAAAAGGGAAAAAGACATGGTGACAAACATGGAAGAGAAAAGAATAAGAAAAAAAAGGCAAAAGGATATTGTAGAGAACATGAACCAAGACCGACTAAGAAATAAAAGGGAAAAAGATATTGTGGAGAATATGAACGAAGACCGGTTAAGAAATAAAAGAGAAAAAGACATGGTGACGAACATGGAAGAGGAAAGAATAAGAAAAAAAAGGCAAAAGGATATTGCAGAAAATATGAACGATGAAAGAATTCTAAAACGAAGAAACATACAACAAGCTATTAAATTATTTCCTAATAAAGAAGCTTATTTAGATTTTGGAGAAATGAATTATATTTGTCCACATTGCTCGGCGTTGTTTTGGTCGGTCGAATTTTCAAAAAAAAGTTGTTGTTCATTACGGGAAAATAAAATTACCACCTTTAAGTGAATATGATGAAAATTTGAAAAATTTAATATTACATGACAAAAAATTTAGAGAATTAATTCGATATTATAATAGTCGATTTTCGTTTGCCACTTTCAACGCAAATGTAATGAATGAATCAAAGAGAGGAGTGTATAACTTAAAAATTCAAGGCCAAGTTTGTCACATCACCCCGAATAGTATTTATACGAAAAGAGGTGACACCCCTCATTGTGGACAAATTTATATTTATGACGATTATAAAGCAACCGAAGAAAGAGTAAAGGAGAACAAAAGTTTGGTAATACAGCACATATCAACGATATCAAAAATACTAAACACGGTGAATCCGTATGCAAAAAAATTTAAGAATTTATTCGAGTTAACAAAAAATAAATCAATTACAGAATATTACCTATATTTTGTGCGAAACATTGTCAATTTAGATGAAAGACGTTACAATTCACCTACAACTGCAGAATGTGCAGCTTTAATTGTTTCTAAAAATGGTGAAATTCCGACTGCGTTTGATTTATGCGTTTATCCAAAATATGTTTCAAGAGGAGGTAATGATTTTACGTGTATGAGTAAATTATCCTTTCATGTCGATCCAATGATTTTTCCTATAATGTTTCCGTATGGAGATTTAGGCTGGAGTCCATCATTCAAACAAAATCAACATAGTAGTAAACGACTTACAGCTTTACAATATTATTCACATCGTTTAGCCTATAGAAAAACCGCAAACTTCAATCCCATTTTATTTTGTGGTCGATTAACTCAGCAATACGTGATTCAAGCTTATATAATTATAGAACATAATAGATTAAATTTTCTGAGATACAATCAAAAACAACTGCGAATTGAATGTTATCAGGGATTATTTGATCACGTTGCACGTAGTGCCTTAAACGACTCACAAAATTTCAAAAATACCGAACGTTTAGGAAATATTTTTGTATTGCCATCAACATATCTAGGTAGTCCAAGAAATATGCAACAAAATTATCAGGACGCGATGGCTATTGTTAGAACGATAGGTCGACCAGATTTATTTATTACGATGACTTGCAATCCAAATTGGCCGGAGTTAAAAAGAATTTTAATTGATTTTCCAGCGGGAACAAAGTGTAATGATATTCCAAATATAACCGTACGACTATTCTACGCTAAATTTCGAGCTCTTTTGTCTGACATAATTAGCGGGAAAATTTTTGGTAACATTTTAGCATATGTTTATACAGTAGAATTTCAAAAAAGAGGTTTACCTCATGCACACATGCTCTTTGTATTAAATTATAAAAACAAATTAACAACCCCAGAAGCGATTGATAAATATATTAGTGCGGAAATACCTTCGAATAATCCCGATCTGCAAGAATTAGTTATGAAACACATGTTACACGGTCCTCATACTGAATATTCTCCCTGTTTCAGCAAAGACACAAATAATTGCTCCAAAAAATTCCCGAAGACATTTTGCGAATCAACGCAGTTTGAGAAGAACGGGTTCCCGGTATATCGACGTACGAATAATCAAAACAAAGGTCACGTATATAATAGAAAAATTGATGGAAAATTTGTAAAAGTAGACAATTCTATGGTGGTTCCTTATAATCCGGATTTACTTAAAAAGTACAAGTGTCACATCAACGTGGAATATTGTGCATCTATTATGAGTACCAAGTATATATATAAATATTTACACAAAGGTCATGATCGGGCATTAATCGGATTGAAAAAAAAAAATGTAGAAAATTACGATGAAATTTCGGAATACATTGATAGCCGATATTTGAGTCCCATGGAAGCAGCTTGGCGTATTGAAGAATTACCTATTTCAGGAAGATCGCATACTATTGTTCGCTTAGCGGTTCATACTGAGAATCAACAACAAATAATTTTCGAGGAAAACAAAGAAAAAGAAGCGTTAAGGAATAATATGACGACCCTAACAGCATGGTTTAAATTAAATAAACAAGATGAAAATGCTCGGAATTTTATTTATTGTAATATACCGCGACATTATTTATTTGATTCTTCGAAAAAAATTTGGGTTAGACGTCGAACTTTTTCGAAAGCAATTGGTCGCGTTGTCAACGTAAGTCCAAAAGATATCGAACGTTTTCATTTGAAATTGTTACTCAATCGTATAAAAGGGGCAACATGTTTTGATGATTTAAAAATATTTGAAAACATAAGTTATAAGACATTCAGAGAAACGGCGATTGCTATGGGATTAGTAGAATGTGACACACAAATTTTTAATATATTTGAGGAAGCGTGTAACATCATGATGCCTAAGCAACTGCGTAAATTCTTCGCCTGGTTTATTATCGCTGAATCGTCGTTTGCGTACCAAATTTGGAATAAATTCGAAAAGTATTTTTGTGAAGGTTTTAAAAACAATAATGAATATCGTGCATTACAGGAAATTAACAAAATATTGAATTCAGAAAATATGAAATGCTCCGATTTTGGGTTACCCGAAAACACAATAGAAATATCGGAAACTGTGGATGAAAAACAAAACACAATTGAAGCGAATAGAAACATGTACAAAAAATTGATTAATAGACTTAATAAAAATCAATATTCGATTTTCGAATACATAGTAAACGAAAATAATCAGCGAAATATATTTATTGATGGACCGGGAGGTACCGGAAAAACATTCCTTTATAAAACTTTAATTCACTACTTTTTGGGAGAAGGAAAAAATGTGATTGCAATGGCATGGACAGGAATCGCATCAATTTTATTACCTGGTGGTATGACAAGTCATAGAACCTTCAGGCTACCTTTGGATTTATCAAATATCGAAACTTCGTTTTTGAAATTAATGTCAGATAAAATAAAATTACAACAATGTGATGTAGTAATTTGGGATGAAGCGTCAATGATTCCTAAAAAGGCATTAGAAATTGTAGATAGAACACTTCGAGATTGTTGCAAAATAGATGATGTTCCATTTGCAGGAAAATTAGTTATATTAGGAGGAGATTTCAGACAAATTTTACCAGTCGTAAAAAACGGAACCAGATCACACATTATTAATGAAACTATAAAATTTTCAATGTTATGGAAAAATTTTAAGAAAATGGAATTAACTCAAAATATGCGTACATGCGATGAGGAGTTTTCATCATTTTTATTAAACATAGGAATAGGAAAAATCAAATATTTCAGAATACCAGAAAATTGGATAACTGATGATGTTTGCACAAAAATTTATGGTGACGTTATTCAGCCAACTGATGATTTATCGGATCGAGCAATTTTATCTAGCCATAACGACGAAATTTATAAACTGAACGACAAAATATTAAAAAAAATTAACAATCCGGAACGCATTTATTACAGCATTGATTATGCAAAACATAAAGGAGTAGATCAAACAAACGATGACATTGAATTAAATTATCCGATTGAATATTTGAATTCCTTAAAATTCCCGGGACTTCCAATACACAGATTAGTTTTGAAAGTTGGTGCTATTATTATGCTCATTAGAAATCTAAGTATAAATGACGGACTATGTAATGGTACCAGATTAAAAATTATTAACGTATTCAAATTTAATTTAGAAGTAGAAATAATAACTGGGAGCAGCATTGGAAACACCGCTTTTGTTCCAAAAATATTAATAGATACAGGAGAATTTTCGCCATTGCCGTTCATTCTATATCGAAGACAATTTCCTGTCGTGTTGGCGTTTGCAATAACAATTAATAAATCTCAAGGACAAAGCTTTGAAAAGGTTGGATTATATTTTGACAAACCACTATTTTCCCATGGACAGTTATATGTGGCTTTATCGCGATGTAGAAATCCAAAAAAATTATTCATTCAAATTAATTCAGACTCAAATGACCCATATCAAATCGAAAATATCGTATGGGCTGAAATTTTTAAGTAATATCTATATTGAACGTTTGACCTCCTTCCCTAAAAGTTATAAATTAAACTGTATATAGTGTATGCATTAATAAACTAATAATATGAAGTGGATGAGGCCTACAGAACGAGAACTACGAAGCGGAGGACGTAGAATACCTGAACTACGAAGCCGTAGACCTGGAGTACTGATTACAAACTGAAGCGACTTAAACATCATTAAAACTCTACTCTTTGAATTGTTCGATGTACCGATATACATAACGATATAGGTCAGATGGCACTACCCTGAGAAAAAAAAATAAATAAAGAAAATAAAGAAAAAAAGGAAATAATTTTCATTCAACAGGAAATAGGTTTCGGTCTAAGAGGGTTAATAATATTACGGACGCTATTTACGAAAGGTTTGAAAACACGGCTAATTTATCAATGACGTAGGATAGAAACAGCACAGAGGTAAAATTTTTCATCTCTTAATAATGCTAATGAATTAATGAATTCAGTAAAAATCTTGACAAAAAGAGCGTTCCGACCGATTCTAATATTCTGTTATCTTATACTATTTCGTCAGGTCTATCAAACTTGGCGAAACTACTGGAGATATTGAGGGAATCCCGTTCGTCGAAAGTCTTAGACAATTTCAACAGGAAATAGGTTTCGGTCTGAGAGGGTTAATAAAGAAAGAAAATAAAGAAAAAAAGGAAATAATTTTCATTCAACAGGAAATAGGTTTCGGTCTAAGAGGGTTAATAATATTACGGACGCTATTTACGAACGTTAATGAATGCATATGACATGGGGGGTTGGCGCGCGTAGCGCGCAGGGGGGCGGAGCCCCCCTAGTATATATATATATATATATGTGATGCTTATATACTTATCGAAGAATGGGTATGGTAAAGGTGTATAATTGAATCACGCGATAATTACGAAAAATCCGATAATTTCATATCTTCGTATACCTTATTTTCTAATACATGTTCTTATGCCAAGATGAAATATAGAATCTTACGACTACGAGTACAATTTTCTCATATTCTTGAAATAAAAAGGTGAGTAAATTATTTTCTAATACACGCAAGGAACGTTCTTATGCTAAGATAAAATACAGAATCTTACAACTACGAGTACAATTTTCTGATATTCTTAAAATTAAAAGGTAAGAAAACATAATCTTACGACTATAACGGTTACAAATTTCCAGGTATAAAAAGAGTGATTACGTACTGACTATATATCCTACAGCTTATTCTACGATTACAATTACACATTTATTTCTTTTTCTTTTTATTTATATTTCTATTCGAACCCGTGAGATTACATTTTTTCTTTGGTGTACAATACTGAACGCTATTACCGCGACAAGGGTAAGTGGGAACGGTGATTCCACTCCTAGACTGGAGGGAAATTAACCTCATGTAGAACGATTTCGCTATGTGGTCGTTTTCCTCATGATTATCAGTAAATATATCGAGAAACCGGCGCAAAGACAGACCAGCAGCCATATAATACACAAACATAATGCAAAAGTGTCCACATACGTTGGAGGAAAAACTTTGTACCTGTCGGTCGTTCCAGTTGTATCGGCGGCAATTTCTTCGTAGCCATCGTTTGTGGTGAGGGATGAGCGGGGGTAACCCGAAGCTGTCAAAATAGGTACCGTGTCCGGACGAAGCGACGTAAAACGCCACCCAGTGCGTGCCTGGCCTGGTGTGGTCATCGGTGTTTGAGACAACAGCTGCCGGGGGTGTCCACACCAGGGGAACCCGGTCGGCTGGGAAAACCCGTCTCAAGTTGCTCGGGAATAATGTTGACAACGCATGCTGAATCTGAAGGCTGTCCATTTCTCGAAATTTCAGAAACAGCCGTACCAGTGGTCCCTTCTGAAGAAGAATCAGAGTCTGACGTAGTTGAGAGGTCAAGCGGTCCTATTCGGCCGAAATCGATGACGATTGCAGGTGTGAATTTAGCGGACTCTTTTTCCCTGCGCTGTGGCTTGGGTGGAGTAGGTGGTGGTGTGGGCAATTCCGTTGAAAAGGACTGCGTCGGTGATTTTATAGCAGGACAGGGTTCAGATCGCTGATGCTGTTGCCGTACTCGTGATGATTCCTCGTGATCGTTCCTACTGCTGCCAGGTGTCGAATGGGTACAGCCCAACTCCCTCTTGCCATTAACTGACTCGACGTGCGCAGGATAGTCGTACACCCTGAGAAGTTTGCTCGTTTTGATCCATTTTTTCAACTTGACGACATTGTTGAGTGCACACGTGAAAAATTCCTCTTTTCTAACCCCGTGAAAGAAGCAATATTCCCTCGTCACGTCCAACTTGCCGAATGGTGGGCACCCGGAGTGTTCCAGATTTATAATCCTTCTCGATGTCACGGACTCCAGATATTTTGACTTCTCCTGCCCTCTCGTTAAAATGCGGTAGGCCGAGCCAGCGATCTCTTGAAGATTGCTGTGCAGCTTCTTCAGCGAGATGTCACCCTCGAACCAGTCGATACCGTGGTGATAACACGTCACGTAGTTGTTCGCTACGCGTTCTCCCTCGTTAAGTTCCGAGAATGCGTACGGAGCCTTGATCATCCAATGTGCGAAGAAATGATGGTCCACGGTAGTCACAGCCACTTCTTTTGGTAGAAATTGTTTGCCCGCAGCACGGAAACCTTGGATGTCTATCACGAAGTCCTTGTTTGCTCGAAATCTCGCACTTGACTGATCTTGATCGGGGTCGGTGCGGTTCTTCTTATACCCGAGCATGTGCTTTACCCCCTTCCACCGTCGTCTGCTTCCATCCCTCGGAAAAGACGAAGACTTGCAGGTTTCAACTTGTCTGTATGTCGAGATATGTAAGCTCGTTAACTCAAACCCTTTCATGCCCCCAGCTACCGTGCTTTACATAAAAAAAAATGACACCGAGTCCTCTATAGATGTTGGGTATGCAGGTTCGAACTTGTTTTTTTTTTTGCCAGATGTCTATGTGTACGGGCGGTTTGGGACTTCTCACAGCATGGGGTCTCGTCTAGCCACCGAAATCTGTAATGACTTGTCGCGCGGCATCGATCTCTATGAGGTTGTCAAACTCTGCGTAAACAATGCAATTTATGGTTTTGTTGAGAGCCTCGTCAAATCGTGCTTCTATCCTCAGAGTCCCGTGCTTGACGAGTGACCAGTGTGACGGACAGTTAGCGGATAAATCAGGTGTCAGGTCGAAGGCCATCAGACAATTTCCTTTAGCGTATTGCAGTCTACTGATACCGGTTCCCTCGTTGAGAAAATGTATACCAGTTCCAGAGAAGAGCGTGTGATACGCGTCAACGTACAAATGATCTTTGGAGAAATTCGGTAGCAGTGGTTTCGCAGGAACTTGTACGCCGTCCACGTACAGCGACAGGTAATTGATCATAAAGTGTTGGAAGTTAAACGGATTTTTCTGCCTGTCCCCGTTGAAGGCTTTGTTACTGACCATCCCAATTATCACACGTTTTGGTAACTGTCCCAGAATCACGTTGTCCAACATCTCCGATTGCACGCCCGCGTGAATGGTGAAGGCCTTCACCTCAACTCTCGTGACGGGATATTTAGCTGTACCTTTTGCCATCGTACGCGCGTGGGCCAGTAGGATACCGGGGCTGATCTTGACGCGACGCACCAACAACGAAGTCTCGACTATGTGTATTCGGTGCTTAGGTGTAGCTTCCAATATACAAAAATTATCCCTGGATCTAACCAAGCGCAGTCGCAACTCTACCCCGTTGAGCAGAAACTTTTCCTGATTGAACACGTCGCAGTGTAGATGTCCGAGTAGATCGACCAATCGTCCATGCTTCGTAATTTTCTCGCGATTGATGAATCCGTCGTCGCCAGCTGTCTGAGCGGCGGCTATATCGTAGACATCAGATTCACCGTTCATGCTGCCGTACCAAAGCCCGGACGAAAGGTGCGACTGTTTGGCATGTGGCGCATAATTCAGTAGAGTCTCTATGTAGGCGCGGTAGGCGTAAGAATTGTTTGCCGGTGATACGAGCTTCTGATTGAAAAATATGTCCACCTGATTGAACATCTAGTGAAGAAGATTATTCACAGGTGATACGGATAATTCGGGTACAGGGCCCGCTGGCGGGGGGTTCGCTACGGGCTGAAGCGGTTGCACCCGTACGCGAACACTCAACATGGTGTGTGCCAGGTCTATGTACTCGTCTCCGTGTCCCGGTACAACGAATTCGATTGGTGAGTCATCGGTCAAAGAGCATACGGGTTTATAGTGTACCCACTGCCCAGCTTCGATGGATGTCTGTGTCGGCGGTAGAGCGAACAGGTCTAGTTCGGATTTCGTGCATTCTCCAGAGTGTGCGTGTAGGAAAGCCATTGTTATTATTACTCGGTTGTCTGGACGTCACTAGCGAGGTCCGAAAATATCGGTGATGGCTCGTTTTTTTCCACCCTTCTTACTCCTGCCGGTCTTTCCTCCCGTAGTCTTCAGAGTCTTCTTCCTTTTCTTTTTCTTGTTTTCTCCCTTCTTCTTGGTTTTTTGTTTGTTGACTTTCCCTGTTCCAGCGGACTGTCGAGCGGCGATGAGTCTGTTGACACGCCCGAGTAACAACTGCCGACCCCGCTCCCCTGTCGTCCCTTTATACCCGGACCCCTTCATAAGTTTGACTACTTTATCTTTGGCCCTCTGCTGCAGGCTGCGACCCGACTCCATAGCTCGCGCTTTCAACGAATCCTTGAACGGTACGTTGCTCTCCATGTCCGATATAACATTCGCCCCCGTGCGTAGGACTTCTTTTCCAACGGCCCTGGCTCCGCTGGTCAATAGAGGTAATACCTTGCGAAATAATCCTCCCAAGAAACTTCCGATGCCGTGTCCGCGTTGGTACGGTGCCCCTCGATAAAAGTTTTCCATACCGCCACCCCCGAGTTGCGTCTCGTAATGCTCGGTGTATTGCGCCATGGTACGTGTAAGTTTTCTCCACCTTATTGGACACGCCTAAAGTGTAACGTAACCGTCAAAGTCCCGGACTCAAATGGTATCGGCCTCCCCAGATGATCTCTTATATTGATTTCAATGGTGCGAAAGTTTGTCAGCAAGAGCGGTATGTAGTGCGGCGGTGACAGGGTTTTCATTGCCGTTTCTCCGGGAATTGGGTTTGTTTTTCCACATGCTTGAATAACGCGTAACAACGGTGTGTAGACGTCTCCGACGATACGTGGCTCTATGATATCGCAGTAAACGAACATTTGACACGATAGGGTTCTTGGAAGGGTGGTCTCCATTCGGGTATCACCGTCGACTACCACGGTCCGCGCGGTTGCATCATATCTCATTCCTGGCAGATGACTCGGACCCGCATGATCTTGTGACTCGGATTTATCGGTGATTTCTTCGATCCGCACTGACGACAGCGACGACGATGCAAACGATACAGGATAAAGGATCTCGGCAAGCCCCACCTCCCATTCTCCGGTCAGCTCGATCGAGCGTGGTAACTGAGTGATGTAGCAGCAGGTTCGATTATCGGGGAAAAACTGCATCGAGCTGTTACTCGGTAGGGTGATGTAAAACTGGTCCTTCTCCATGACGCACGTACGTTTCGAGATGTTTCCTCGATGTGGTTCAAACACTCGGTTCAAACCGACTGACCGTTCGCTGTTCGAGTGTACGAATACCCTGGAATATGCGCACGCACAAAGACGTTACCAATCTTAAAATGTTGCTTGCTTCAATCTGTCCCGTACTTCCAGCCTTTTAATTCGAAGTGGTATCGCCTTGGTCAGATTGCCTCTCCTCTTCCTCGACTCGTTGAAGTTCTGCCTCGTAGAACGCGCCGTCGATTTCCTCACCCGCCATGTCCACTAATACATAGACAACAGGTGCGCGCGCGAGCACCTTGTGAATCTTGAAAAGTTCCTCGCTCCAATTGGCCTCGTAGCCTTTCTGGAACGTTCCCTTCGTCTTGCTGATCCGTACGGTGTCGCCTTTACGAAATCTCGGCTTGCCGGCAATACGTGGTGGATATCGCCTTTGCAGGTTTGCTCGTGCTTGGGCGGCGTTCTCCAAAGTCACCTCAGACGGGGCCATTCCTATGCTTGAGTGACGCGCTGCGTTGTAGGCCTCTACGATTCGTGGTAAAACATCGACATAGCGTTTCGTGTTTCTGTGTGTGAAATAACGCCACAATCTCTCCTTGAGAGTGCGGTTGAATCTTTCGACGATAGCCGCTTTTATTTCAGGGTTACGGGTGACGCGATATCGTATTTCATTTGTTGTGAGCAGTTTCTGAAATTCACTGCCGACGAATTCTTTTCCCTTATCCGTTTGCAGCAGAACGGGTCTACGCTGTGTTATGCTCAACACGTGTTGGAATCCCTCGGCCACTGTAGCAGCTGTCTTACGCTTCAGGGGCACGACCCACGCGAATTTACTCAAAACATCGATAACAATTAGTAGATAACGATAACCGTTGTTGTTTCTTTTCATCGAACTCAAATCGGCCAGATCAGCCTCCCAAACGTCGTCGATGTTGGAAACGTTGTATCTGGCACGTGGAAATTTTCTTCGTACAGATTTGTGCAGAGTGTAGGCATCCTGCGTCGCGAGCCATTTCCTCACCGATTCGCCGGATTTCTCACCCTTCGTGGCCCTCTCCAGGTTTCGTGCCCCAACGTAACCAGCCGGGTGAGACGGATCGTAGTAGATTTTTTCAAACACCCTCATCACTTTAACAGTCGCAGTCTCCTCCAATTCCGTCTCTTTTCACTACTTTGGGCGTACGGTGTGCTTTTCAAGATCCGTCTGTTACTCGTGAGCGGTGTACCGAGTGTACTGAGGTCCGCGTCACCGATACCCGATCTACTGGTCTCCGCGCGTGACCATTTTCTCCGACCCGAACGCGATTCGCTGTGCTCCGCTGCAGACGTCGACAGCGAGGCACTCGTTGACGCGGCGTCTGCGAATTTATCGTTGTCGAACGCCCGTATATCTTTCCAAAAGACTTCGTTTCCCACGCACTCGTGTGGTATGTTGATCGCGTGGAGAAACCGAGCGAATTGCGACTGCCCTGATGGGTTGAGGTTCTTCCTCGATCGTGCGGCATGGTTGACCAGATCGACTATGTTTGTACCAGGCACAGGTACACCATCAATAGAAATTACTCCACCCTTGTCCCAGACGAGCCGCGACGATGCCCCGGACAATGAACGTAACAAAAGACCGGCCTTGTTGATGAATCTGGTGGGGACGGATGCCAATACATTTCTCATTTGTGACGTCATCTCACCCTCGTTCGCAACCCCCGTATCCTTGGTTTCTGTCACATCCGCCGCTTTTTCCGTGCTTTCCTCAGGTTTTGCAGCTGTTCTGTTGCCCCCCTCGCGAATCTCCAATTGCATAGGCTTTCGCGCATCGTTCGAGAAGTACAGATAACGTTGCAGGGCCTGCTGGTGAAGTTTCCACTTTTCTGCACTATCGTTGGTGCCCTCGTTCAAGATGTCGCTCATTTCACGGTCAAGGCGTGAAACAGGGTCCCCGTGAACGGCGTCCGGACCCGATGACGCACTCACGACGTCACTCATTTGTCGTTGAAACCTCTTTAGACCTTCCGCCGGTATAAGTACCATTTTCTTGGCACGATCCATCTCCAACGTCTTTTCTTTCTATCTCTCTCTCGCTGTGTTTTCCTCTACTTAGAGAACAGTGCCGAGGCCAGACCTCCCAGAATCGGTGCCAGCAGTAGACCCAAAAAACCGTCCCCTCGTTGAACCAGGATTTTCTTCTTGCTTTTCCAACTTCCGCGATTACAGGCTAATTTTCGGAGGGTCTGCTTGTGTCGCGCCAGACGCGATTTATGCGCTCGAGACAAGACCACGTTACCTTCCAAGGTGTTCAGAGCACACTCACATATATCCCTCACCAGAGAGTCGTCGGCGGTACGTAGCAAGGCGCGTCTCTGGGTTGCGTTTAATTTGTGCAACGCATGCAGGGCAAGGGCGTTTGTCTTACCGAAGGCAGCGCGACACCCGTGACGTACCTTTCGCGGCATTACAGCGGGACTACTGGTACTCTCTGCGCGCTGCTCAGTTTTATATCCTTTTTCGGCACGTAGACATACTGATGTACGTCGCTGGGGAAAATGTTTGTACGGAAACGACAATTCTCCGGCGTCGATTGCTTCAGATCCAACAGTAAATACCCGTGCGGAACAGCTGTGGCGTCGTGGTATGCCTCCTGGAGAAATCGCGGATCCTCCGGGTGTACTTGACGCGCGAGATGTTGTATTTGGGCGCGATCTCGCGGATTTTTGAAGAAAACGATATAGTTTGCGTTGAGAGAAATATCTCGTTGACCGTGTCCCTGATGAAACAAATTTTGCGTAATGTAGAAGACGCTTAGATTCTTGTGATGGCAGACTTTGGTAAATAGATCGACGACAACGTGACTTGACGCTTCGCGCATCAAATCGTCAATCACCAACAGTTTCGGGGTCTTGTCGCCATCGTAGTCGGTGGGTTGTGGTAATCCTTCTCGGTACTCTATTCCCTTGCTCGACTCGTACAGCGGTTGCCACTCGTCGTAGTACCAGATTACACGAGTGAATTTCGTCTCGCACATGGCACTGCTGTACCGTAGAAATTTTTTTACAAAATTTGACTTCCCACAGCCCGATGGTCCAGCGACGATGGCTGAGAATGGGTGTTTCCAGCGAGTGTCCATCGTTGTTGTTGTTCTTTGCCGCAGGATTCTGCCAAATATAAAAAATTTATTTCTCAATATGTTTGGCGGAAAAAAGCAAAAGAATTATTTTTTCCCATCCCTCTTCCCCGCGATAAGCTCATATCGGTGGCGGCGGCGGCGGCGGCGGGCCCGGGGCGCGCTGACTACCAGCTGATATCAGCGCGCGCGCGTCGGGGTGGTGCCCGTTGCTACTAGCTCTCATTCCAACGGGCACCATCCGCGGTCGCCCGTTGGGCGAGGTGAACCCCCGCGGCGAGCGTACGCAATCAGCTGATTCGTACGCTCTGGCCCGCACCGGGGCGCGCTGACTACCAGCTGATATCAGCGCGCGCGCGTCGGGGGTGGTGCCCGTTGCTACTAGCTCTTATTCCAACGGGCACCATCCGCGGTCGCCCGTTGGGCGAGGTGAAATCCCGCGGCGAGCGTACGCAATGAGCTGATTCGTACGCTCTGGCCTGCACGCTGACCGATGAGGTCAACCTCAGCGCACTCCGCTGTCGATACGAGCCGTTTGAAGTGACAGACCGGTCGCTCTGTCATGGATGTACGCAATTTTTTAGATTTCACAAATTTTATTATTGGACTCACCTCTGCAACGTGATGAATGCAGCTGACGTAGAATCGTCCGTGGAGGTGCGTGCGTGTCGGAGGATGGCCGATGTCTCTGTAGCTACACTGCGTCGGGTTGTGACGTGTCACAGCGTGAACGTTGAATCGTTTACGTCAAGGTCCCGAGGGTATCACGACTCGTGGCAGAAAAGAGAAAGACACAAGAGTTAGAGAAAAGTGAAAACGGCAGAATAAATTTCATCATTTGACTTACTTCTGCAACGATCCGAACGGTTCTAACGTAGAATCGTCCATACCGGTGTGTGCGTGTCTGTGTGGATGACTGGTCGGTGTCCCTGTGGTTGTGCTGCGCTGGGTTGAACCGCACGTGTCAAGGCTCCGGAGGTCTCGTGTCTCGTGTCATGAGAGAGAGAGAGCGAGAAAGAGGCATGAGCCAGGGAAGAGCGAGATCCGTAAAATTCAAGGGTCCCCCGTCGAGGATGTGGCTGAGCGATAACCGTAGGGTAGGGTATCGAAACTATCTGTGCAACACCGCCTCTTCACGAATACCGGTCGACAGGTTTTGGATTCGGCACGTGTTACTACCTCGTGCAGCTTGTCTCGACGAATAGCCCGGTACTGCAGCCTAATCGGACCCTCACCGTCTACTACCATTTGACGGATTGAATAATAATTTACTCTACTAGCTGTGGAGTGATTCAATGTCACCCCCTTTACCTTGCAGATTTCAACTTCGCTGCCGTCCGGACATCGAACGATGTACGCGTAAAATTTCGCTCCCCCCCAAACAAATGCCCGAATATAACTACCGCGACCGTACGTTTCGAGCTCGTCAGTTAAATCTCCCAAAAAGTTCCCTGTCGGTGGTACGTAATCCTGTGGCCGTGCCGAGTCGTGAACATATATGACGGAGTCTGTGTCGCAATAAAGAACGCGTCGATCTAACTTCTCTAAATATTCGTACAATTTTAATCTAGCTTGCGCGGTGGTTTATGCGGCTATCACTACGTTCGCTAATGGCGAGGGCGTGACACTCTGCTCGGCGTACGACCACCTCGCGTACAACACCTGGTCGTTGACAGGCAGCAACTCGCTCACCTCGACCTCGGGGTTGGTCAGTAGCTCCAACAGATGCTGACGCGTCTTTACCACCGTGGTTTTTGCCATATTGTCCCGCTGTCCGAACTTTCCCCAAAACGAGTTGAGGCAGAGCTTAGAGACCGAACGAAGTCCAGGATTTTTGGCAACCTTAGTTCTATCCAATATTATCCCCTCCACTTGCTCGTACTCTGCGAGATAACGGTCTCGCGAGGGCTCGTCGGTGGAGTCGCCGGGCCAACCGCTGGCCTCCTGCTTGATTTTAAGAAATGTATCTATGTACCCTGTAAAGAGCCCCCCTTGACGAGTAGAGGGGTCGTATTTCGTCACCTCGTACTGCCAAATTTCCTGCACTTGGACGATCTCGTAGCCTTTCTCGACCGCTTTCTTCAGCTCGCACGACACCCAAGTGCCGTCGAACTGACGATCTCTCGCCTCGCTATGGGTGCACTCGTCTTGCTCCAATTGTTCGCAACAGGACCGACACAGTGCGAACATCAGTTTTCCGTGCATACGCAGCGGGAGCACGGGGTGGTAAAGATTTTGGGGCGGCAGTACGCTGCACTTGACCAACCCCTCAACGCGGGAGATGTCCCTGCCACTCACACCCGTCAGCGCCTTACACTCGTCACCGACGAGGACTTTTGGGTGGCCTAACGGGAAAGATGCATGCTTACAGATGTACGGGTACAGCGAGCAAACATCTACATATTTTATTTTTTCACTAATGCTTCCATCCTCCCCTTGGCGTACCTCGTAGCTGCGCGAAGTGTTCCCCGTTCGAACACCGTAAAAGGCATCGCGTGGATCCAAGGGGGTGCTGATCGCGAGGCTAGCCGTTATTGGGTGCCGAGCCAAGTATTTCCGCATTTCCTCGTTTTGCTCGAGAAGTCGATCGAACGCGCACTCCCACATCTCGGTGACTACGTATCCCATTTTCTTCATACACGACGTCTTCGATCGCGTTTCCTCGGCACGCTTGTCCATGGTGTCCCCGTTCACGGTACGTCAGTCACCGTTCACGTTGAAACACCGCCTACAACCGTGCCAGAAGCAACCGTGAAATTCAAAAATGTGACGCGTTCCGTCATCCGCCTCGTAATACCCGTCCACGACCCGACCTGTCTCAGGAATACGGAATTCGCGCGAACGGCCGGCGTGCGCGATCACAGCCCCTAACTTCCTCTCTTTCCAGACGAGCCACTCTATCGCCTTTTTGGACTGCCGATCAGCCAGCCTATAACCACCCGGCGGTAGAATACCTATACGGTCAGCTTGTAGAAAATTTTTTCTAAACACCGCTGAGCAGGCTGACGCAATAGTTGTGCTCTCGGTGAACGGACATACTTTCCCACACTCGATAAAGATATCTCGAAACGCGACGCATGCGCGACGTAGAATATCCACATCGGATTTACAATAGGCCACCAATTCAGCGTCGAAATCGAACAGGTGATTTTTCGCCACGGCCGCATCATACCATTTGTAGAACTCCGCACGTGCGGAGGTACTCATAGTATCGGGCGAGTAGAATTTCGCCGCGGGTAGCGGACCTATGTAACCCGCGTTCTCAGGCGTGTTGAAAAGGTGCGGGAAGACCCCTTTCACCGAGGCCTCTAGCAAACCGAAGGCTTTCGGCAGCGCTGACAACGCCATCGGCATGTAAGCTAACGAGTCTAAAAATCGGGTATGCCCGGTTTCCAGCATGATGATTTTGCTTCCGTTCAATATTACCTGCGGTGGCTCGGTGTTTTGCTCGACCAGGTAACGTAAAATAAATTGCGCGTCAAAGCCCCGGGCATTGTGAGCGACGCAGATGATTTTTCTGAAACTGTGAATTGGCCGTGTGGCGAATTCGACCAGTTGTTTCACCGGATCTTTTTGAAACACGTACTCGCGCACGAGTCCGCAGGCTGGGCAACCGTCCTTAATGTCCAGATTATGCATACACTGGCTGCAAACCTGGTGCACCACGCATAGGTTGGGAACGTGGATATTTGTCGACATGTCACCGGGGATCGTTACGTTCTGCTGGGTCTCAAAATCATAAAATATGAATATGTATTTGGCGTTATTATTCTCGTGAGAATTGAGCGGAGCCATGAAACACTGATGGTTGTAAGGCCGAAGGGTGTTGTAAGTCTTACAATATCGAGTGTCACACGAGTGAGCACCCAACGAAAGATTTATGAGTCGCGTGCAGTTTGTACAGATTCGAAGCGTCGCACAGACGGAGCGACGCGGGCTAAACGAACCGACCTCACGATGCCTTCCCATACAGACCGCGCCACGAAACGCCCGTTTACAGTCAACGCACTCCAATTCCTTCGCCCTGTGGTCGCACGCCGGGGTGCCCAGACACTGCGGACACCGGCCCGAGCAGCGGTGCTCATGGCTGTTTTTATATTTTTTGTTACAGGTCTCGCAAAAGAACCTGCCTGCCGCGGCACCGGTAAGGTTCGTTATTGTGCAATAGTGGTGATCGCCTGGAAAATAGAGAATGTTCAAACGATAGGTCACGTCTCGCCCACTCTCGGTCACCACGCTGCATCCGTCGTAAAACGTCGCATCCCCAGTCCCCAATTTACCCGCCTCGTATACCACGATCGCCATCCCCTTGCGTGCCAGATAATGTTGAAATTGCAATATTTGCCATACCCCGCAGCCCGTCACCGGTATCTCGACTCCCGCTCTCTCCGTCAACTCTCTCGCCGCTTCGCGCTGCAACCGCGATCCCGATCCCCGTATCGCGTTATATGCCTCGTAAAGCTCTCCGCTACGGATCGACCCCCTCTCGGCGTGTGCTCTCGCGACGACTAGAGCCCGCGGTAAACAAAGACCATCCGTGTTGACAATCTGTATTATTGATTTCTTGGCTACTCCCGCGTGCGTGATGGGACGAGCTTTTCCGCGACCGGACGGCACTTTGACGCAGTGCACTGTGACCGAGAATACCTTGTCAACCCCGAACTCCGCGTTACTCTGTGTCACGCTGGAGACTAGCTTCCACAGATCTGCATACTGAGAATCGCAGACCGGTCGAAAAGATAACCACGCAGAGCCCTGATTAAAACTTTCAGCGTGAAAAACAAAACCGATGTAGTCGCTCGAATGACACGTTGAGGTGACGTATGCGTGCAGATCTCTAAAAGCTCCCTCCAGCCACTCGATGGGGTTAACACCTGACTCCGGTATCCTAATTTTGATATCGAGTTCCCGCGCGTGAACTTCGAAGCGACGAATGTATTTGGATGACTCCCCGAGTATCGCGAAACGGTTACCAGGGGTCAGCGATTGCGAATCGTTATCCCTGACTGACTCTTCCTCGCTCTCACTCTCATCTGCCGTCTGCGTCTCCCTAGAATCTAAACTACTATCGGCTTGTTCAGAGTCGTCGTCAGAGTCATAGTTTTCGTTATTTATAGGGTTCACGTTAGACCCTGAACGTCCGATTCCCGAGGTACCAGCACCCTCGTTTACACGTGTTATGCGTCTATGGCCACCAATCTGTACGTCCGTGCTACCGCCATGTTCGTTGACACGGGGTAGTTTTTCGTATCCCTGGATGTTAGCCGATACTGGCTTCTCTGATAGGTGAACAAGAGAGAGAGAAAAATAAGATCCAAAAATTCGTTGCATATCGCCCCAGCATATTTATAAACACACGCACGTCTGTACGAGAACCCGTAAACCCAACTCCACCCCACCCCTCTTTTTATATGAATTTTAATATTCCCTGGATGAGGACACCTCCTCGACGGTGCTAGGCATCGAAAATATCCCGCTCTCGGGCGAGGGTGGAGACACGGCAAACGGTGACCATATGGCACTATCAGGGGAGGACATGGACACGGTTTCATCCTCCTCCTCCTCCTCCTCCCCCTCATCTGTCTCATACTCATCCTCCTCATCCCTATTCTCAATCTCATCCTGTTCATCCTCTTCCTCCTCATCCTCCTCCTCCTCCTCCTCCTCCTCCTCCCCCTCATGCTCTTCTTCATCGTTATAATATTCCTCCGTATTTACAGAAGGAGCAGGAGAGATTTCTAAGAGATAAAATACTAAATTCCAGCAATAATACCTATAACCAGACGAGATAGACGGTATCCGTCTGCAAAAAGACTATTCTTATGTATAGACTCGAACCGGGTACTCTGCGACGTGCGTATGTAATACAATACGCCGTATATTAAACTTTTTGTGACTTACCGCCAAGACTGCCCCGCGATGTTGATGCAATCGCTGGACCGGTAACCGAAAATCCGTTATCCGTAACTGGCACCACACGCTCACTATATCCAACTATCACAACGTCACTGTCACGGCTCACACAAATGTCTTGATTTTCACTTTCAGGGACTTTTTCACCGCCGTTGGGAGCGGACCCCGTGTTGTCGCTAACCACCTTCACTCCGGGGGTTAATTCTTCCTCGCTTACAATCAGAATAATCTCCTCGCAGGGATCCACCACCATCAGCATGGCATCGTTGACCTCGGGGTCCTCCAACAGTGCGAGTAGTTCTGACACGAATAAAAAAACCCGTCGGTTAATTTATCACCGTTCCGGAAGCTTTGATTTACAATTTCTGAACGAAAAATTCTACTTACCACGGTGCGCGTTGTATTCGCGAATAAGGGGTGCCAGCACGGCAAAATGCGACCTTCCACGCCTGATCACCGTCTCAGCAGCGATGCACAAGCACTCCCGTAGATTGCGAAACATGTCGTTCGCGAATATTAGGGCGATCGCACGCTCACTGCATGCGGCAATCAGACGCCTGAATTGACGGAGCAAATCCGCTTCCGACATACGCGTCAGCGATCTCCTCCATCGCGTATCACATTCACGATCAATCACGGAATTGTTTTGCCTGGCGTAGAACACAGCCTTCAACACTGCGGCACGGTACAAATTCTTAACACCTGACATAATTACTTGAAAATCTCAGTGAGAAATGTAAAAGAATAAAGTATCGCAAAGTATGACGGAGCGAATAAGAGTACGTTATTCCACGGATCAGAGATCTATGAGAATGAGGATACGTCTTGAGAGGACACATCATATATAACCTCGATACATTGACACCGTACACGCAGATTTTTACGTGTCGGTGAACGTACGGACCTGAGAAAATCGTCGGAGAGGGGTGAACGATCCGAGACCGCTGAGGAAAGTCTAGTATGATTCCCACGAATTTTTCCAAATTCTGTCATCGCGCAATAACCATATTTCTGCGATAACGCAAGTAGGTCTACTTTGCTCACCAGTAGACTTCGGCTCTATCAGAGGACCGTTCCACCCTCAGACCGCTTTTTTAGGGGTAAGTGCAACCAGATGCGAAATAGACGAGTGTTGCTAGTCCCACAACTCCCGTACAGCGGTTATGGTCAAAGACCCGCCGATACACTACCCATCAACCTCCAACGGTTTTTTATTTTTTCTTAGTCCTATACCCTTCTGAGTCGTGGATACATACCAATAATGAGGACGCTCGGGCCGCGGGGCCTGAGCACTCATCGCATTAAACCCTGTGGGAAACTGTGTATGATACCCATAAATTTTTCTCGATTCGTGAGAAAGTGTGATCTCGCGGTAACCATAATTCTGCGATAACGGTAGTCAGCCTACTCTGTGTAAGAGCGCGGGTCCGGTCTTCCCGATTTCTCACAAGGAGTCGGAAAACACTACCGACTACCCTTTTACGCACAAGTGCAAACAGATGTGAAATGTACGGTGGTTACAGGGCCCGTCACTCCCACAATGGTGGTGGTGGTCAAACACTTGTTGGGACTCCGCATGGGGTAGACCGTTAGGTTCGAACGGTTCCATTAGTCTAAAATCCTTTCAAGTCATAAATATAATTAGTAACAACGCGCGCTTCTCGGGAGTCAAAGCACTTATCGTAAATTAGCGGAATAGATCCAACCCGTTAACGACACTCTATTTTTTCTAAATTCATAACCGTGCCAATGTGTGACACGATTGACGCATCCTCCAAGTCCTGTTGCAGCCGGTTGCAGTGACGGTTAAACCGTTTATCTGTCCGATCCCTCCTGTACGAGACAAAACGTGTGAGGCAAGCTGTGTAGGGGGTCGAAAAAAATTGGTGGGAATTATTTTGTAACGGTCGAAATCATATTCCATATATATAGGTATATACGCTTGACACGTTTGATGCTGACCGGTATGAAGCTGGTGTCACAGTCTGCTGTCTCCTTCTATTCTTCATGGTTACATAGAGAAGGAAAGAGACAGAAGACTGTGAGGTCGACCTCATACCGAACAGATTCGGACACACTTGGTGTACAAAAGGGAGGATGTCGTCGTAAGTCGCTTCAGTCTTCGGTTAACCGTGCGAGAATTAGTATCTAGCAATGGAATCCCCCAAATCATCCAGTGACACGATGGGTAACGCGAGTAGGGTATTCAAATCGTTTGCAAGTGCAGTGAAAAAATCTGATAAAAATTTATTACTGGCCACTACCTACGGATTAAACACATCGTTCACAAAGAAGATTGTCGTCGGCCTCGGTTTGCGAGGTGACGCAGAATTCGAACCGTTGATCAGATTGACCGGCAATTCACCGGACGGTATCTGTCTAGGTTTGAGTGCCTGGACTGCGCTGTCTAACGCATTAGAAACAATATCGGACTACTTCGACTTCGACGTGTACGCCGACGCCCAATGGTATCTCGACGAAATTGAGCTTGGCGATGACAGCAAACTACGATTTACAACAGCGCATGGTGCGAGGGCCATCAGATTCGATGTCCAACAGAGCCCCGTCAAATGTATCGAACCTCTACGCAGTGCCGGATACGCCACGGAGCTAGTATCCGACGAAGACGACGGGAAAAATCGTGAAGACTGCACTCCGCTCCTGAAGCGACCGAGAATTCATCGACCGTCGATTGTTATGCAAAAAACTACATTCGACGGCTTAAAAACCGTATTCGTCTGTGTTGACGAGCAAGTTCGAAGACTTCAAAGACTGGCGGCTAGTGTAAATCAGTGCAAAAAGCAATACGTTGAATACATGGTGTCAAGAATTAGACGTTACCCCTCCCAAGAACCTTCTCTTCATACCATCGCGCAGATGACCAAGAACGAATATGGAGTCGTCAAAGAGAGCATCAAGCCACAGTTCGACCCCGTCTTCAGCGAAAATTATCTCGATATTGTTCTACTCGAATTGACCAGACTGTTTTCTAATATCATCGCTGTTGAAGTCAAACAACAGCTTGAGACCGTGCCGAAGTCTAATTCACGAGGAAATTTGCATCTTGACTTGAAAACATCAAACTAATTACCACGGAGGAATACCAAACTGCTAGAGAGACAGAGAGACAGAGAGAGAGACATCGTTGGAGAAATGTGTTCATCAGCCTTCATTCAAAGTCACGACACCTCCGGACCCTACAGGGTGGGAATACCTAACACCGTGATTCGCTTTCGACCAAACGATATGATGGATGGCTTGGACAACCCTCCTCCTCCTGTTTGGTTCCGAATAGGTTTACTTTTAATATTCGCAACAGCCTGTATTTTTACAATATGGGCATTGAAAGTGATCATCACAATGCCAAGACGCTTTATCACTGATTGCGAAGGAGTCTTAGCCGAACATTTGTGAAATAAAACGATCAATCTTGTATAATTATAACCATAGCTGTAAGATTTACAAAGAAAATTGTACTCGTAGTCATAAGATTCTATATTTCATCTTAGCATAAGAACATGTATTAGAAAATAAGGTATACGAATAAATGAAATTATTGGATTTTTCGTAATTATCACGTCATTCAATTATACACCTTTACCATACCCATTCTTCGATGAGTATATAATCATCACATATATATATATATATATATGTAAAATCCGGGGTGTAGGGCCCAGGGGCGAGGACGGCGGGGACGGAGGACAGAGTCTTGGATGACGTCACACGGCCCAGATGGTCCCAATATCAGACAAGTGCCGGCAGGGGTGCGAGGGGCGAGGGGAAGGTTAGGTTAGAATTCCCAGTTTTCTCCAGAGTCGACCCGAGGGGCAGGGGGGAGCGGGAAGAGGGGGATTTCCCAAAGCTGCCCTAGGGTAGGGGAAGGGGCAGCGGGGAGCGGGGGGATTTCCCAAAGCCGCCATAGGGGGAAGGGGGAAGAGGGGGGAGGGGGGGAGGGGGTTTGTTGTGTCTGCCCAAAGCTGCCCATATCTACTTACGTTCCCTCTAAACAAAACGTCGATGCTGACATAGCATCAAGAATAGATAATATTGATACAGAATGGGAACTATCAAATTCTGCATATGAGAAAATAGTTAATACCTTTGGAGACCATGACATAGCCCTATTTGCCTCCAGAATTAATAAAAAGTGCAACCTCTTCTGCTCCTGGCGTCAAGACCCGGAAGCATTTGCAGTTGATGCATTCACCTTGCGCTGGACACACTTGAAATTCTATGCCTTTCCACCTTTCTCCCTAATTTTGACAACCTTAAAAAAACTCATCATCGATGAAGCTAGGGGAACGGTAGTCGTACCCCTTTGGCCCACTCAAGCTTGGTATCCCCTATTTTTATCAATCCTAGACGGGCCGCCCTTAACTTTCAAACCAGACGAAATACTCCTCCTTTCTCCTTGCAGGACAGTACACCACCCCCTCGCAGCGAATCTTACCTTGGTTGTAGGAACACTATCAGGGAAGCTTTTTTGAGGAAAAATCATTCAGCTGACACAGCCGAAGTCCTGTTAGCCTCACTTTCCGAAGCAACCTTTAAACAGTACAACAGCTGCCTAAAAGAGTGGTGGTCCTTCTGTTTAACCAATAACCACTGCATTTATGACGTAAACGCCACGAAGGTATTAGAATTCCTGACAAACAATTTTAACGACGGGGCTTCATACGGTAGTCTGAACTCCGCCCGATCCGCAATCTCATTACCGTCTGATAACTGCTTATCCACCGACTCGACGGTGTCAAGATTCTTCAAGGGTGTTTTCAGGTTAAGGCCTCAAGCACCTAAGTACGAAACTACATGGGATCCAGAGGTCGTTTTCAAATACATCGAAAATTTACCCCCCTCATCCGAGCTTACCTTCCAACAAATCTCAGAAAAAACTATAACACTACTAGCTTTATCTACTGCTCATCGTACACAAACATTCCAGTTAATCGATATCAATAACATCGTAATTACTCAATCTGGTCTCGAAATTCAAATTCCTGGATTATTTAAAACCTCTAAGCCCGGTAGAATACAGCCAAACCTAGTTTTTCCGTTTTTTAAAGACAGGCCCAAACTCTGCGCAGCTAAGGCCATCCCAGACTACCTGGAAAGGTCTGAAAAACTTAGAGCCGATTGCAACAACTTGTTTATCTCAACCAGAAAACCGTATGCGGCAGTGAGTACTGCAACGATAAGCAGAGGGATAAAGCTCGTTTCGTCTAAAGCTGGCATTGACGTCAATACGTTCACAGCCCATAGCACGCGTCATGCCGCCGTGTCTACGGCATTTAAACGAGGAGTCGACCTCAGTACAATCAAAAACGCAGCGGGCTGGTCACATAACTCTAAAGTTTTTGCTACATTTTATAACAGACCCAATAAGGCCAGCAATGAATCCTTTGCCAAATCTGTATTCCAAAGATAGAAATCAAAACATATCTCTAATCCTAAGATTATATATTATTAAGTTCGTTCAATCTGTGTTAAACAATTATAATAATAATAATATGTATATATATTGTAACGTTTAAGAGGATTCGAATAATAAGTTATAAAATTGGCGTTAAATTTAAGAATCCTAGTTGATAAATTGTGAGTTCTCGAGAGAAATAAAGCGAGTCGAGCACGTAATCAAGTTAATTATGCAGAGAGAGTTGTATTTGAGAATAACTGAAATACAGGTCTTGACAAGCCAAAAGCAAGATCAAGACTGAATTTGTTTACAATAATGGTTATTTACAAAACAAATATATCTAAGAGTTATTCTTTTATCTCATAACTCCTAGATTTGAAGCGATACAATTCTATTTGATTAATCTACTTATAGGGGGTTTCTTCCAACGTTACACTACTCCCCCCCTAATAGTAGAGTCGTCCCGACTCGTAGGTTAAGATAGATTAAGTCTGTCGAGAATTTAACCCGAATATTTCGCTTATTGCTCTGATAGAGAAGGTCGGAGCTGTGGCTCGAAAAATCAGTAATATGACTTCCCTGATACTATCTGGCATTCGCCTTAATCTCGACGTAAACCACAGAAAACCTCGAGAAGATAGTCGAGCTCAATCAACAACAAAAAGTGAACATTGAGTGTATTTATAAAAATTATTCGAGTCTTGAATTGAAGGCGGGAAACCATGATGAGGAATAAGGAGAAGAATCCTGAGAGCTGCGTAGGTAGATCTTGTAGACTATTGTAGGAAGCGGTTGGAGGGGCGTGAGGGTCAAGGATTGGAAAGAAGGAATCGCAGGATTCCGCGTAGAACCAAATCGTAATTCCGGAAAGGCCCAGCTCCGAACCTCTTCAAAAATTTGAATTAAACGACCTAGATTGGAGGACAAACATTAGTGTCTCGAAGAGATGATAGGGTCGTACGTCAATTTTTTTTTTTTTTTTTTTTAATTAACTTATTCAAAATAAAAGTATAAGTCGAATAATTTTTAATTGGAACGATCTTATCTTGGGGACGAATTCGAACTAATCGGTGATATCTCGTGTGAGGGGCTTCGATTCTCCACTTCGGTGAAGTAGTTTTTATGTTCCACAATGGTCAGGGGCTGTGAAACTTGGATTAATCTCTTAAAATCTAGCCTACTGCTATCAAAGAATAAACCCGTAAAACTACTTCTGTAAATAAACTAACTACTGGTCGGATCTCCCTAAAACGCGCAAAACACCCCCGCCAGCGCCGGCACAACACGCCTAAGGAGGGGAGAAAGACATAAATTAAAAAGGTCTTTCTAGTTCTGGAGAATCTCAACTGTCTACGAAGACCCAATGAATTTCGAACGAGCTGAACCGACAGCGCCCGAGCGTCTTCCGTCTCCGATCTTAACCGAATTGAACCGACAGTCCCCGAACGTCTCACGTCTAAGTTCGACTCGTTTCTGAGCTTGCTTCAGAGCCCTCTGTCAAACTGTGAAGTTGCATAACCTCGCAAAAAGTTCGGTATACTTCATCTGCTGACAGTTCGGCGTCAAGTATTAGAACTGGTGCGGGGAGGACGGAGAATTTCCCTTTGATCAACCAGTCTTCGTGGACTTCGTTGAGGACTTTTAAATATTATAACGGGATATCGTCCTCCTCGCTCCGCGCTCGTGAATGAATTCTTGAAAACGACGTCTGTGGAGATAACCTCAAATATATTATGAGATCTATCTCAAATTCGAACGAGTTCTCGGTCAAAACTTTGGTATTTTCTGATAATAGGTGTGCTTCTAACTCTTCAAATCCACCCATTCCCCTTCTAGCCTCTACGAAACAGTTACAGCTAAATATCGACCTTTCCATTATTTTGTAAGGTAACGAAGTCTTAACCAAATGTCTGTTCTTCATTACCATGGCTGCGTGGTGTTGGAAGTAATAGGCATACCGGCGAGGGTGCTTATACATTTTTTTCCAACAAGTTTTCTCCTGCAACGTTCCTATAGTCCTCTAGTGGCTCTAGTAACGTGAGTATATTCTCGTCCTTTAAAAACCTTTTTGTAAAGGTAGTTTTACCGCAACCGATGTTCCCTTCTATTAGGATATTCAAAGGGCGGTGATTCTTTCGCTTGATCCCAAAAGTCAGATTTTCTGGCCACCTGGAAGAATTCAGAAAATAGGTTTCGCCGCGTTCTATCGAAGAGAGGCCTTCATTAGTCTGACCGTCGTTATTCAAATCCAAGGAGCGAAGGGTTTTCACTTGACTACTTTGGGTAAGTTCATCGATCTCGTATGGAGCCAGACGATCCCAGTGAACGACCTTAGGGTTTGCGCGTACAGAACGTTGAATTCTATAAACCACGTCGTTGATTTTATCTATTATTGTATAAGGGCCCTCTCAGTTAGATTGAAGCTTTGGACAACGACCTTTCTCTCGTCTCGGTTGAAAAAACCATACCCAATCTCCTGTCTTAAATTCGATATCCCTAGCCCTGATATCATATCGAGCCTTCATCCTGTCTGATACCATCTGAATCTTTTTCCTAGCGAAATTATGGATCTCTTCTAATCTACCTCTCAGGAGAGAAGCGTATTCAGTTTGAAGAACATTGGAAATGGGAAGAGGGCCTTCTTCTAGATCTAAAGGTAGCCGAAGATCTCTTCCCATCAACATAGAGGCCGGGGACTGTTTCGTTGTCTCATGGACTGCTGAACGATAGGATAGCAGGAAGAGAGGGATCCACTCGTCCCAATCTCTCTGACTTCTCTCTACGAACGATGACAGATAACCTAATAATGTCCGATTCAAACGCTCTACCATCCCGTCGGATTGAGGATGAAGGGGGGTCGTTCGTGTCTTCCTTATACCCAACAACCTTACAATTTCCTGCATAAGGATGGATTCGAAATTACGACCTTGGTCGGTATGGAGTTCGAGGGGAACTCCATACCTACACACAAATTCCCTGACGAAAACCTGGGCCACCGTCCTAGCTTCCTGATTTGGTATAGGGATGACCTTGGGCCACTTGGTGAAATAATCAGCAATCACCAACGCGTACTTGTTACCAGCATGAGAAAGTGGGAGAGGCCCGAGGACATCCATTGCTACTCTTTCAAAAGGGGCTCCGACATTATATATTTGAAGAGGACTACGTCCTTTATCTCGCGGACCTTTTTTAGCTATACAAATTGGACAAACCCTACACCAATTATCCACGTCTACGCGACACCTAGCCCAGAAATATCTTTCCCTAATTCGGTCCAGGGTCTTATTTGAGGCGAAATGTCCCCGTGTCGGAGAGTTGTGATATCCCTCGAGGATCTCTTTGATCTTCTTTTTCGGGACTAAGAGCTGCCATCGAATATCTGACATTTCAGGGGATTCCCATTTTCGGTATAGTATACCGTTTATCAAATATATAGAATCCCATTGGATCCAGTAAATTTTTATGTCTTGATTATGAGGAAAGACGTTTTGCCATTCAGGGCGTGTTTCGACTCTTTCCAAGTCCTTATCAGTTGGAACCTCGTCCTCTTGTTGGTTCTTTTTCCAATCTTCTAAGTCTTTGGCGAGAGAGATGGCTCGTAATTTGTATGGATCATCTTTTTGCTTATCTAGTCTCAGACATTGTTTGCAGTGCGTGAGTCCTTCGCAGGGTCTCCTTGAAAGGGCATCCGCGTTCCCATGTAGAAGTCCAGCCCGATGATGGATGTCAAAATCGTATTGGCCCAGTCGCTCTATCCATCTAGCTACCTGTCCTTCCGGGGACTTGAAAGAGAGTAACCACTTGAGGGAAGCGTGATCAGTTCTAATCAAAAATTTCCTGCCATACAAATAGTGGTGGAAATGAGTAACTGTTTGAACGACGGCCAAAAGTTCTCTTCGAGTTACACAATAATTTTTTTCTGTCTTACTAAGGACTCGACTATAATAACTAACCACTCTCCCGTTCCCTCCCTGTACCTGAGATAGAACTCCACCGATCCCATAAAGAGAAGCATCAGAGTCTAGAACGAATGGATATTCGACCTGCGGGTAAGCTAGGATGGGCGGAGAAGTTAAAAAGGACTTTAATTTTAGGGTGTCCCATTTGAAATTACCCATTAGAATATCTCTGAAATTAGGACAGGTATCGAAAAATAGTTCAGATGAGAATAGGTATCATATTTCGAGGGGGACACACGATGATGATATCAGTTTGGTTGTGAGTAGTACTGCTTGTGAGAAATTAGCATGAACGTAGTTTTATTAAATGGCAACCGATGTTTTTCCTGGGACGAATATTGTACCTCACGGTGAGACAAACCCAGTCATACATGATAATTATCATCTTCCCGAAGTGAATTTTTCTTACCGTGAGGTACAACATTCGTCCCGAGAAAAAGATCGGTTGCCATTTAAGAAAACTACGTTCTTGCTAGTTTCTCATAAGCAGTACGACTCACAACCAAAGTGATATTCTCATCATGTGTCCCCCTCGAAACTATGAGATTCTCATCTGAACAATTCTTCGATAGAAGTCCTCATTTCAGAGATATTTTATTGGGGAATTTCAAATGGGACACCCTGTATATAGATATATATATGGGCTTTTCCATGCCAACTGACCTGGTCGCTGACCCTCGACATTTTTGATTCTTCCAATTTTTTTTTATATAATAGTTGCCGATCAATGAGAAACATTCACCAATTTTCAGATCTTCATCTCAATCCGCCTTCGAGTTATGAATTTTCGAAAAATCAACGAATCATTGCATTTGTTCAACTTCAATTAATCGTAACTCTGGATAAAAAACCGATATCGTCATGAACAAAACGTCTTTCTCTTCGTTTTGGATTGTACTTTAACGTAAAAATAGGTAAAAATATATGCAAGATGAATTTGATCTTTTTAATACGCTTTAAAGTAGAAAAAATCAATTTTCGTCAATTTCGACCCCTTCGATTTTTTTGAAAAAAATGTCTCGTATTCTACAGCCGAAGCCCGAATTTTGAAGACCAAAACGAAGACGGACCTCCAATTCCTTCTTTTTCATTTTGATTTTTGAAATTTATTCGTATGTCGATTTATTGACAATAATTACAATAAAGGCTTTTCGCATAACGAAACAAATGAATTATCATACCGCAGACGAACGGTATGGTAAATATTAAGCGATTCTCGTGATCAGACGTGGTCGAATGCCACAAGATTCTTAAAAATAACAATAAATGAACGCTTTGAACGCATTTTCACCGATGATTCATTTGTTTCATTATGCGAAAAGCCTTTATTGTAATTATTGTCAATAAATCGACTGTGACGTGGATTTTATTTGATCCTCGGATCTGGACCGGATAGCCAGTCTCCGAGAACCATCCACTCGACAATTGGCCAAAAACTGAGAATAAAAAGAGATATTGGGCGCCAGGCGGATAACCGCCGATTTCAAAAATCGAAACAAAATAATAACCGTCGGCTAGCTACAGTACCGCGGAGAGGGGTCGGGATTAAGTGAAGGATTAGCAGGGCGTTGACTAACGACTCGTAACTTTGAATTTAACAAAGAAAAATAGCATTTATTCAATAAAAATAGTATAAAAAAAAAATAATAAAAATAATAAATTGAGCAATCGGGGATACTTCCCCTCGAATATAGGACGGCCACAGGTCGTATACAGGCGACCTGGCCACGCTTGACGAGTTTTACAATAATTAATAAACTACTAGCTTCCACGTAGGAGAGCGATAACAAAACAAAATAATGCAAAAATAAATAACTCGACAAACTCGGTCCTCGTGGAACAAAAATTACAAATTAAAGACCGGAATAGGCCCGCAAGGCACAATAACTAATCCACAAAATTATTACTTAAAATTAACTTAAACTAACTCTGCCTTTGTAGGCGAAACAAAAAAAAAAGTAAACCAAATTCAAAATATAATAACGATCTGAATCTCTCCGTGAGAGGAAGAGAGCGCGACAGTGACGTAGTCAGACTATCTTTCTCGCACTCACGTGCGAAAACCTACGGCTCTACAAAAAGCACTATTACGTGACACAAAACTCAAAAATCTTACTCAAAAATCAAGACTCAAAACTCAAAACTCTATTATGGCGTGAGACACTGGTGACGGCCTACCGACTCGGAGGTCGTCTTAATTTGATTTCCAAAAATCTCTAAAAGCCTCGCGGCTCAGAAAATGAGGCAAGATGGCTGATGGCCGTTTGCCGAATTCAAATTCGTATGAGTCAAATTGGCTAACGCTTACCGTTTTCCAGCCACGATACAAGGCCTCGTAGCGTCTCGACGACGAGCCCTCGAATTCACTAAACTCGAACTCAACAGACTCAAACGTTTTCCCGCAGGAAATTCACCCCAAAAAAATCAGCCTCGTGGCTACTACAAAAGGTAATTTCTACAATTAGCGCGAGCACTAGAGCTCGGGGCTCTACCTGCGAGGCAGGCCTACGGCAGAGTGATCAGACGGCATGGTGCCGGTACTTAGCGCCCTCAATAGGCGATCGATTATCGATTTTGCAAATGTACTGCGAGATCCTTAAATATGGCGACCTATCGTCGCGGCGCGCAAAATTCGAAGTTCACCACGGTGTTTGTAGCTCGCTAAATCGGAGGATCACGGGCTGCAGATTCTTCTTGGTGGCGGGAATCTCTTCCACCACCGATATCCCACGTTGCAGAATGCCCTTGGCACTCCCCCGTGTCCTCTCTTTTATTCGTTGGAGGTAGTCTGGCCAGTACTATCCTCCGGAGCTTTTAGGTGGCGTTCGTCGAAAAAGATCCCAACAGTCGATATTTGGCGTCGTACGTTCGTCTGATCGGGTCTCCGTTGCAATTTTTAGCCGTCGTCGGGGCCTCGTCTCCCACATAATAGAGAAAAGGTAAAAAAAAAACAAAAAGAATAAGAACTAAATTCTACAGTCTTAGATCGGTCACGGTCGCCTCTCGGAGAGTTTATAGCCTCGGGGCTAGCCAAAACGCATTCATGCTTCTGTCATGCATCCACCCTTCGTAACTATGGTCGTCTAAGGGTTCGGGAGTCACTTGTAACACGCGTTGCAAAATGCAATGTTACACGACATACGAATAAATTTCAAAAATCAAAATAAAATAGAAGGAATTGGAGGTCCGTCTTCGTTTTGGTCTTGAAAATTCGGGCTTCGGCTGTAGAATACGAGACATTTTTTTCAAAAAAATCGAAGGGGTCGAAATTGACGAAAATTGATTTTTTTTACTTCAAAGCGTATTAAAAAGATCAAATTCACCTTGCATATGATTTTACCAATTTTTACGTTGAAGTACAATCCAAAACGAAGAGAAAGACGTTTTGTTCATGACGATATCGGTTTTTTATCCAGAGTTACGATTAATTGAAGTTGAACAAATGTAATGATTCGTTGATTTTTCGAAAATACATAACTCGAAGGCGGATTGAGATAAAGATCTGAAAATTGGTGAATGTTTCTCATTGATCGGCAACTATTATATGAAAAAAAATTGGAAGAATCAAAAATGTCGAGGGTCAGCGACCAGGTCAGTTGGCATGGAAAAGCCCATATATATGTATTGTAACTTTTGGCGAGTTTCTCAGGCTCAAAGCTATAGAGAAACCCGCAAGTTATTGTGAGTTCTTCACCTAAATTGAAGTGAATTTAATAAAAATAATTTGGGCTTTTTCTTGAGGTTGAAAGGTAGGGAAAAGGATGGGACTTACCACCAAAAGCCACCTATCTAACCTTTTGTCTCTATTCTAACTGGGACTCGGGTAGGTTTCCCCGCCAGAGCCTCGGTACATCGACTCGGAAGTTATTCAAAGCCGACGACAATTCTAAAGATCAGAACCAGGAATCCGGGTCTGATCTGCTAAACTATATTTCTAAATCTCTACGGAACCGGGAATCTCTCGACTCCGAGACCGTGCGCCAGACTCGTGATCGTATGCCTTGGCCCTCGGACACGCTAACTTAATAGAATGCCGTGCGCTCTTTGCATTTATAAGAGCCTGTTCCCTGCTGGCTTTTTATACGAGTTAAATAGCTGGGAATCGGGGCTGAAACAATCAATAAAGTCCAACGTTCAAAATAAAGAAAAATAAAGAAGCATAATTTAATCTACTCTGATCGGTACAAAAATAATCTCATTCTAGTTTTCCCTATTATCTAATGATCTGTGCTGTAACGCTCGTGCGTGTCTTGGTTTTGATTCGATCGTGACGATTTTATATTTGTAAATAAAGCTAGGCGCTTATTTCCTATCCTTCGGAATTTATATTTTGAAACATCTATTCTCTCCTATCCCATCGATTAAATTTAGAATTATCAGTGATGCTATATCTTCTGTAATTTAACGCTAATACAACGAAGTTATTTCCGACAAATAAATAAAGGCGAAATAATGTAGGCAAGTGATTTTATATTAAACAAAGATTGAGTTGTCGAGGCGCTATGCCTTTCGACACTCCGAAACATGAAATGAGTCGCTGTGACGCTTTGTCTACGAACGCTAGAATTAAATCTAGCTAATAAGTTTTGATTCTGAGTTCAAGTGATACCTTGTGAGTCGCTGTGACGCTATGTCTACGAACGCTGCCGATGCCTGCTGAGCGCGTTCCTTATATAGTTGAAATCCCCACTCCTTTGGCTTCGCAACGTCGTGCTCGACTGCAGAGGATTAGTATAATCCTCTGGCCTTTTGTTCGATCTATTTCAGCTGATATATTCGGAATATATCGCTGAATATGTTACAGTATATGGAAAGTATAGTTTGAGGACCTTTTTCGATATATGTATTCTATGACGGAAATTCATCTAGAATGGTGATGTATATCTTGTATAACCATTTTTTCCCGAAAAAAATCATTGGTTCAATTTTTATTCAACATCTAATGCTAAGTGGCTGTTTCCAGGTCTTCTAAAAAGTGGCTTATATGAAGACATTTTTTTCATGTATCGACACATATGAGGACGTTATTTTATGCGAATCGCATTATACAGGGACATCATTTTTTCATGGATTGGCTAATACAGGGATATGATTTTGTATCATTCGGCTTATACAAGGACATTATTTTATATCATTTGGCTTATATGAGGCCATAATTTTGTATTCATTGGTTTATACAAGTGCGTAATTCTACCTATGGGGAATTCCACATCAACTCGACAAACCAGAAACATTGACCTTCTTCGATTTTTTCAGCCATTTTTCTTAAGACAGCTCTTGGGTCAAAACCCTTCTCTGATTTTTTTTCAAATTATTTCATCCAAGAGTTTTTGAGTTCTGAATTTTCGAAAATTCGAAACAGCGCTGTGATCGATTTTATTGAATGAATTCTCTAGAATACTATGGCCAACGACGAACATTTTTCGGTTATGAAAAAAAGTGTTAAGATTGTTGGTTCTATTTTTTTTCTATTTTTAAACAAATTTTTTTCGTCATCACGAACATTCTTTCTTCCAAAACTTCGATTGATGATTTATTTCACATAGGATACAGCGGAAGGATACGAAAATCAGTTCATTATTGAAAGAAAAAAAACTTATAATAATAATAATAATAATAATAACAATAAAATAATGAAGATAAAAAAAATTTTTGGATTTTGTTCTCATTTGTAATTTTTTTTTCCATCAATCATCTGATTTTTGTACCCTTTCGCTGTTTACTAAGTGAAATACATGATCGATAGAAGTTGTGGAAGAAAGAATGTTCGTGATGACGAGAAAAAAATTCAAAAAAAATAGAAAAAAATAGAAGCAACAATCTTACCACTTTTTTTTCACAACCGAAAAATGTCCGTCGTTGGCCATAGTATTTCAGAGAATTTATTCAATGAAATCGATCACGGCGCTGTTTCGAATTTTTGAAAATTCAGAACTCAAAAACCGTTGCATACAAAAATTTGAAAAAAATCAGAGAAGGGTTTTGATCCACGAGCTATCGTAAGAAAAATCACTGAAAAAATCGAAGAGGGTCAGTGTTTTTGGTTTGTCGAGTTGACGTGGGATTCTCCATATATTTTGTGAACATTTGGTAAAATTGATTTAGACGCGTTGCATAACCACTACTTCTCCTTCCTTTTTTTCGACTTATCGCTCTTTCGAGCATGTAGTCTTTGCATAACCACTAGCAAATTTGTCTTGGCGGTAATGCAGTTATTAACTTGCTAGAACATAAATGCGGCAGATTATCCATATAGAGAGTAAATTGTGTGCTCTGGGGTCACAAAATAGAAGTAACATTCCCATCTAACGATTCGTTTGTCAAATCGAAGCGCGTTCATGTGAATGCAGCCTTAAGGTTTTG
Organism: Tenthredo livida; assembly: GCA_963992785.1. Taxonomy (NCBI): domain Eukaryota; kingdom Metazoa; phylum Arthropoda; class Insecta; order Hymenoptera; family Tenthredinidae; genus Tenthredo; species Tenthredo livida. The sequence goes on along the minus strand of OZ023070.1, from coordinate 14,387,210 downwards.
TCATAAGTGGAGACTGATATTTCTATCTAACTATTTACTTATGACAAGATTGGTATACTTGACTGTATACGCTGGTTACGTACCGCTTTTAAATAGGCGGCGCCACCGGCGGTACTGGCGTATACTAGCGTATACATTTTCTGAGTCTATGCCGTGGGATGCTTTGGTCTTTGGTAACCCCCAACTTCAGATAGCAGCGGGAATCTCGTGACTACTCGTGGTCGTGAATTAATACTCTTTACTTTATACATCGAATAGTGAAACGAATGGGTCATCATGTTGCCTAAAAAAGCAATAATTATTATGGGCCTTGTGCAATTTACGGATGGCGTAATTTACGAGTGCAAACTTACAGATATAAGAGACAAAAAAAGGCTTCCACGCTGTTAGATACAAAGATCGAAAGAAATACGTCGCACGTGTTCTGATTTTTACCGGTAAGTAGTACGCTATAAAAATATTTTTTAGAATCTCTGAGATTATTATGAGAATTGTTTAATCTTAGAAGCCTCGTCGAAATGTGATTTTTGTTTCCGTGATTAACAGCTAATTTTGCTTTACTGGATAAAGTACATCAGCATCTTCGAGCTGATTCACCCCACGTCAAGCTCGGAAAATAAAAATACACAGAGACACGTTTTTCTGGCTCTGACACGCTGCAACAGGCCAAGAGCAACCTAGAAGGTAAATCCAATTGTTATCTTCATCATACAATGATGTTAGATTATTTTCCACACTGCGTGCGCAAAGTTCGATTTTGCGCACGCTTCGTGTGAAAAAAATCCAACTTAACGCGCGTTATGTTGAAAAATAAAGTTTGATACACGTGCGAAAGATGATTCTCGACTCGTGTGATTATCGTCCTCACTTCGCTCGGGCGAAAAACTTCACACTCGTCTGAGAATCAACACCTTCGCACTAGTATCGAAAAGTACTATCATCTCTCCAATAATAAAGGAATATTCGTCCTAGAATCTTACGTGGGATCATATCCCAAATATATGATTTGCTTGAAATCAATTATACCTAGCAGAAAAATGACAATATTTTTTCATTTTATACTTGCGCTGCACTCTAGAATTGAAAAAAGTTGAATTAATCGATGAGTTAAAGTAAGCAACGAATGAGTTGAGACCTGATATTGTTTTTGAGGAATCGCTACTTCATATCATGGTGTTATTTATAGATAACAACAAGCTCTTCATAAATACAGAATTTATCCCGCTCATTGACATAACTGCAGATGAGCTGCTTTACAAATTCCCCCTCAACGATGATTCCACAGATGCTGGTAAGTTTGCAGAAGTATGATGTGTGTTTCCTCATCCATAAGTCATAATCAGGGTAGCGATTCTTGATCTTTGGGCGTTAGTTATCGCTGGTCGTTTACTTGATCGGACGTTAACTTGAACGATATGTTAATCACCATAGTACCTTACAACAGCGACCAAGTATTGTAAAGTTGATGTCGTATTTCGATAGAGCCAGACGTTACGAAACAGCGCTAACTTGAAGTTAACCACCGGCGTTAACTAATGCCGAAAGATCGACGTAAAAAATCCCAAGCCAAAACTTACCCGGATCGAAACTTTGCAAGAAAACATGAGGACAATATTCGATCCATTTGAAAGATCGAGTGGTATTCAACGGATTATATCTGGCATTCGGATCTGACCGAGCAAAGAGTGGTAGATGAGAAAAAATCATGAACTATGTTCTTTGACTTTCATCACGGTATTTGATAGTTATTTGATTATAAAAACAATTGTAAAGCTAGAGGTAAATTATCAAAAGCTGGAGGTAAATTACCGACATAATTTCGAATCTTCGATCACTTCACGTCATCAAATACTGTGCTCTAATTGGCCGGAATTCGAAAACCAAAAATAATCGGTAGTAATACCTTGATAATGTGTGAGGTAAAGAACAGAATATTTCGAAAAATCCACAAATTTCATGACTCAAATGTTGTTGTAATATTCAAATACGCGAAATAGGATATTTTTTACTTAATTTCAGACATTTTTCAGCATATGTTGCCTGTTTTTGGAACGTACGATCCCTGATGTGTAGAATTTTGACCAATTTTTTTGTTGCGTTAACATTACTCACTTCAACCTCATAATAATGTAACATAAACTAGAAGTATATTGTTTCACAGAGCAAGATTCATCATTCCTTGAGGCTGAGGTATTGGAAGTGGAAAAGGAACAGGAACAAATCAAGGCGACCGAGAGTTTCACATTTATCTTGACAGAACCTGAACGATCGACAAACGAAATATTGGAAGTGAAGAAAAAAGAAATAAAAGCTACCGAGAGTCTCACATCTATTACATCTATCATGACAGAACCTAAACCATCGCCAACTCAAATATTGGAATTGGAGAAGGAAAAAATGAAGGCCACCGAGAGTCTCACATCTATCACATCTATCACGACAGAACCTGAACCATCGAAAAATGGAATATTGGAAGTGGAGAAGGGAGGGATAAAGGCTACCGAGAGTCTCACATCTATCACATCTATCACGACAGAACCTGGACCATCGATAACTCAACTATTGGAAGTGGAGAAGGAAGAAATGAAGGCCACCGAGAGTCTCACATCTATCACATCTATCACGACGAAACCTGAACCATCGACAACTCAAATATTGGGAGTGGAGAAGGAAGAAATGAAGGCCACCGAGAGTCTCACATCTATCACGACAGAACCTGAACCATCGAAAAATGAAATATTGGAAGTGGAGAAGGGAGAGATGAAGGCTACCGAGAGTCTCACATCTATCACATCTATCACGACAGAACCTGAACCATCGACAACTCAAATATTGGAAGTGGAGAAGAAAGAAATGAAGGCCACCGAGAGTCTCACATCTATCACATATATCACGACAGAACCTGAACCATATAAAGAACAATTAGTCTAAGAGCTGGCGACATATTTCACTAAGCGTTTCTTATATGGCTGAAAAATCGCGGGGCACTAGGTACGGGGTTCGCCTCACGGAACCCGTGAGTCTGCCAGCCCAAAGCCGTTGCGTTGAGACACCTGGCCCAGGTAAAAATCGCGTTTTTTCAAGTCATTGTTATATGGTCTGTTCCAACCCAGATCTGCTCGACTATTCTATTAAATTGTTAGTTTAAACAGGCAGACACGTAGGTTGTTGTTAACATGGTGGCAGACTTAATTATATTGATTTTTTTAATAAATATTTTCAAGTCATAGTTTTACGTCTGCCAATTTTGTTTTCATAAAGTACGATGTCGCCCTACAACACATGTAAAAGGGCAAATTGAAATTCCGTTGCGAACACCTCGAAAATAATTAATAAAGTTCCGAAAAATTGTACCAAAGTCTAGGCCCGCGCGGGCGGTGGCGGGACGGGGGCTGCACGAAACGAGGAGATTAGCCGAGTGGAGGGGATACAGCTGTGCTGTGACAGTTGACGGTAGGTTTTTAGTAGCCAAAGCTCGGACGTTTCCGTCTCGGCTCGTTCCTGTGTGTAAGACAGAGACAGCACAAGCCGAACCCTTCCGAACCTCGATTCCATATGACAGGCCACTAACAGCTAGTATAAGTATAGCGTCTCTGACGCCTTTTCACGGCGCGTTCATTCATTTAAATGGCAAGTATTATGAATAATTGAAAGCGATATGACTTCAACAAATAATTGTGTGATATGTGGTCAGTCCCGTCATGAAAAAATCGTGTTGTTCACTGAACAATCATTGGAAAAGTGTCGAAGTGTATTAGCTGTGCGAAATGCGTATAACCTTAAGTATTGCGGGGTTCATCTACCTACCACCGTCGATGAAATCAGTGGATACCATCCAACATGCTATCGAAACTTTACGGCTGTAAAAAAAAAAATATTCTGACCGGAGTCCATCAATATTTTCGGGTGATTCATCCGAAGAAATTCAAAACCATGGCATCCAAGAACCCTCGGCATTGTCGGATGAGATACCAAACGATCATACCTCCCGGGGAGAGTCTTCGACTCCATTGCAACAAATTTTAACGGAACCTTCGAAGGACACAGAACCTCCACAGGCCATGTCAAACAAATCCACAACGCAGGGAACGTCAAAAGTATGCATATTTTGTGGAAACGAACGGAAAACTATTAAAAAAAAATTACAAAAGCTGTGTATTGGTAAACAGGATTTGGTTCGTATCATAAAGGAATATGCCTCCGAAATGAATGACCTCGGAATGTTGAAAAAAATTGAAGAATGTGAAACGTCCAATGAGGTGCCGTACCATTTCAGTTGTAAGTCTTCATATCAATATAAGTCATCTGCTCCAAACAGAGATAAAACAACCTGGCACACTTCTAGGGCAAATCACAAGCTAGCCTTCGATAAACTTGCTGATTACGTGAAAAATGAAATAGTTGTAGGTCGAAGAAGCATTTTCTTATCATCGTTATTCAGTGTTTACACCGAAATTTTCACTGACATATCTGGTGTCAACGTAGAAAATGATAGCGACTTTTCCTTCAGCGAGCAACACCTAGAACAAAAAATCAGGTCCAACTTTTGTAATCAAGTCAAAATCATCACAATGCACCACAGGAAAATTGTTGTTTCCGCACAAGGTATTGATAACCACATTGGTGAGTTAATATTCTCGTCATTAGAAGAGGAAGATGTACTGCAAAGAGATGCACTCATTTTAAGAAGAGATCTGTTGAGTATAGTGAAGAATGATTTACCTGAAAATTTAACATTCGAAGATTTGGTGAAAGGTGAATGTTCAACACCTCAATCTTTGTATAAATTTTATTCAACTGTAATGGGTGGTTCGGATTGCCGGCGCAGAAATAATCCTGTTCACCTGAGGAAAGTCAATTCTTTTTGCCAAGATATTATTCATGCAGTCTCGAATGGGAAAATTAAAACATCAAAACACCTGACTCTTGGCGTAACGTTGAAAAGTTTAACGAGTAGCAGAAAAGTGATTAATATTGTGAACAGATATGGCCACTGCTGCTCGTACAACGTCGTTGAAGAAGTTGAAACTGAGCTGACTTATGCGGCAACCGAGGAATCACAATTGTCTCCGGCAGGTATATCGTTAGTTCCACATCTGAGTACCGGAGTTGCTTTTGATAATTCCGATAGATATGTGGAAACTATTAACGGCAAAGATACACTCCACGACACTGTCGGAATTATAATTATAATTTGAAGAAGCCAACAGCAATGAATCGGAAAGTCCATCTCCAGACGAAAGTAGAACAACACATGACGTTGATGATGATTCGCAACCTGGAATTCCTGGAAATGAAGATGAAGAAATTCGTAACAGGGACATGCATGAAGTCGATGATGATTCTCAAGCCGGAACATCTAGGAATGAAAACGTGAATTCACTTCCAAGTTGGGATGACGACGTCTTCGTTGCACCACTAGAACGACCATCTTCAATCACGACTGCAAATATCAGAACTACAAGAAAAAGGAGGAGAACTTTCGATGCAATAGTCCCTGACATTTCTGCATACCCGAAGAAACCTAAAATGATAGAGAGTTTATTGCCAATGAATTACGGTACGAGAGAAAACATTCCTGAGAATTTGGTCGTTGCAGCACAACTCGATTTGCTATGGATGTTTTCGCATGCTCTGAAGATACCCAACACGCCAATGTGGGTTGGGTGCAATAGCAAACTGCACCGAAACAATGGTCCGAAGGAGAAAGTTCTTTATCTTTCTCCGATCAATCTTTCGCCAACTGATACTTCTGTTGTGCAACAGACCTGACTTGACAGCATAAAAATCGCAGAGGGATGTGGTGAAAGATACATCCAGGTTACATACGACCTAGCAATTTGTAAAATAGCAAGTCAAATTCAGTCTACGGAGGCACCAGTTTTCAGTAAAGTCTTCATCCACTTGGGTCAATTTCATATCATGATGGCATTCTTCAAGGCCGTTGGTAAAGTCATCGATAACTGTGGACTATCACACATCATGATTGAAAGTGACTTATTAGCCAGTGGATCTGTGAATGGCTTCATAAGTGGAAAACACTTCAACCGGTGTAAACGCTTACATCCCATGACTTCATTAGCTCTCCAAATTTTGCATTTTGAAGCATTTCTCTATCAAGAAAACGTGGAAGTGTCTGAAGACGTCGTATTGCAGCTGAAAAATATCGAAAAAACTGGAAATATCCCCGAAAATATCAACGAGATGCTTTCCACATTATTGGCTCAATATGCTGAGTACAGACGAAGAACGCTCGCTGGAGAATTCGGGAAAACACCTCAGTTTTATTTGATGTACGTAAATCTGATAAACTATTACCAACTTCTATCCAGGAGCATTCGAACTGCAGACTTTGAGCTGTATAAATACATCTTACCGAAAATGACCAACTTATTCTTTGTTTTAAATCAACCAAATTATGCGAGATGGTTGGTAAAATACCATGACAATCTACTGAAAGTTGACAATACACACCCTGGATTGATCGAAGAATTCAAGAAAGGCTCTTTTGGTGTTAAAAGAACAGACAAACCGTTCTCACGTCAACCAATCGATCTCACTCTAGAACAGACAATTAATGCTGATGCAGGGAGGAAATTAACTGGAATCTCGCATTTTACAAACTCTGAGTCTGCTCGACAACGATGGGCAAAAAGCCATGGCATTCGCTCAATGATCATAAGTCATGTGTATGCGGAAATTGGACTGACCAAAGCTCAAGACGTTACCTCGGACTTGGAGCCCAGTAAAATGAGGAAACATGTGGCTGGGGTGGAAAAATTCATAGACGTCTTAAAACAAAACATGAATCCATTCAGCTCAAACATCGAAAGAAGCCTTCTCTTCAATATAGGATCAGGAAAGGCCGCAACAGACTCAACTGCTACATTTCTTTTAAACATCGAAGTTAACGGAAACCGTTTACGGGAGACCTTCATATCCGAGTGCTCCCAAGATCCTGCAAGATTTGAGAAGAAGATTAAAAATCAAATCATTGCGAATTTCTCCGCGGAAACTGTGAAAAGAAAATCGAAAGTAGGAAATAAAGTTCAAGAAATTCGCGTGCAGAGAGATTTTTTCGGAAGAACACTTGGTATTTCTATGGAGAAAGATGTTGACATAGAAAAAGTCGTAACCTTTCCTGTGACTCCCTTTCCAATGTCGATGTGTCACCCAGATGGAAAACCCTACAAAAATCAGAAATGTTCTTTGATGAAGATCTTAGAAGAACGCGTAGAGACTATATCGCCGCCATCATTTGATGTTGTTATACTTGATGGCTTCTTCATGCTGCACTTAATGAGAGATATCCCTAAATCCTTTGGATCGATTTCCAAAAAAATCTTGCAAATGGTCACAAATTTCACCGCACGCAGGATTGACATTGTTTTTGATCAATATTTCTCACCATCCATCAAAGACATCGAGAGGCTTCTGAGAGAGGGCTTTCAAAGCAGCAGTTACCGAATTAGTGGGCCCGACCAAGTGAGACCAGTAAATTTCGCCACTGAGCTGAGGAACAGTTCCTTCAAAGAAGCACTGGTGGATTTTTTTACAGAACATTGGGCTTCAGACGAAATGGCCTCTTTCATTGGCAACAAAATAATTTATTCAAACCACAAGGAATGCTACAAGTATCACGTTTCTGATGAAAAGGTAATCCGAAATCCAGAAATACCTCTGGATTGCCCAAACCACGACGAAGCTGATACAAAAATAGTATATCATGCATCCAAGATTCATTCGTCTTCGGATATTTTGATTGAGTGCGCGGATACCGATATTCTGGTTATATTGCTGGGAAATATAACACGCATGTGCTCTACACACAAAATATGGATGCTAGTCGGGACTGGAAATTCCTTGCGATATATCGACGTAAGAAAACTGCACAAAGCTTTGAGTGATTCATTATGTAATAATGCGTTGCCAGGTTGTCATGCATTTACTGGATGCGACAATAATCCAGCCTTTTTCGGAAAAGGTAAAGGAAGGCCTTCCAAGATTTTAGAGAAATCAGAAGAATATCAAAATGCTTTTAGATCACTTCGGGATACGATGAGCTCTACTCAATTACAAACTACTTCCGCGACCATCGAAAAGTTTCTATGTGAAATGTATGGCGTAAAAAAAATTCATCGTGTCAATCAGGCAAGATTTCATCTCTGCACAACTAATTACAAGCCGACTGATGATCATGAACAATTCAAGAAGAAGTTGAGGAATTATGATGCGACGAACTTACCACCTTGTGAGGCTGAGTTGCAGCAACAGCTGCTACGAACACGATACATCACCAGCATTTGGGGTAATGCTGACCGTCAAATTCCTTCTACTTTGAAGCCTGAGGAGCATGGGTGGTTTGACAACGATGGGAAGTATGATTTCGTATGGTTCGAAGGAGATCAACTCCCTACATCCATCGGTGAAGTTACAATCAAACCACACGAATGCGCAGATGGAGACGAGACTCCAGGTATTATTATTATTATTGTTATTATTGTTGTTTATATTTATATTATATTTCTTGATTAAATTCACATAAAATCAAGCGCGGTATTGAAGTGAAGATTTATTTTACAGATAAAAGTCCGTACAGTTTGGATGACGAAGGTGTTGATACTGACACGGAGGATTGATATATGAAAGCAGCTTCTGGATTTGTTTCAGATAACTCAGCACAAAAATAAGATTTTTAATGATTTACCTAAGATTTATAAAACGAATACCTACGTCACGTAATTTTTTTTCATACAGAATTGTGTTAGCAATAACTTTGTCAATATTTCAAGCCAATTTCGATTGAAAACTAGTTTTGTTGGAAATTTGTAAGCAAATTTGTATTGGAAATAATATTTTAGTATAATTTATCTTACTTTTGTACGCATGTGAATTATTTCCAATCAATTTCGTAAGATTCATACAACGAATACGTCACGTAAGTTATTTTTCGTGACAAATTTTTTACCCCATACATGTCACTTCGAGGAAATGAATGGAATAATAAAGGATCAATAAAATAAATAGTATTAATCCGAGAATTAAAAAATATAATGAGGAATAAAAAAAAATATTTGAACATGCGAAAATTAAAGTAATAATAAAAAAAATAAAGAAAACTACATGAAGAGAAAAAGAATATTTTAGTTATTTTCAATGGGTGGAATAAAAATTTATGTAATTCAATTGCGCTGTCTCTGTCTTACACACACGAACGAGCCGAGACGGAAACGTCCGAGCTTTGGCTACTAAAAACCTACCGTCAACTGTCGCAGCACAGCTGTATCCCCTCCACTCGGCTAATCTCCTCGTTTCGTGCAGCCCCCGCCCCGCCACCGCCCGCGCGGGCCTAGACTTTGGTACAATTTTTCGGAACTTTATTAATTATTTTCGAGGTGTTCGCAACGGAATTTCAATTTGCCCTTTTACATGTGTTGTAGGGCGACATCGTACTTTATGAAAACAAAATTGGCAGACGTAAAACTATGACTTGAAAATATTTATTAAAAAAATCAATATAATTAAGTCTGCCACCATGTTAACAACAACCTACGTGTCTGCCTGTTTAAACTAACAATTTAATAGAATAGTCGAGCAGATCTGGGTTGGAACAGACCATATAACAATGACTTGAAAAAACGCGATTTTTACCTGGGCCAGGTGTCTAAACGCAACGGCTTTGGGCTGGCAGACTCACGGGTTCCGTGAGGCGAACCCCGTACCTAGCGCCCCGCGATTTTTCAGCCATATAAGAAACGCTTAGTGAAATATGTCGCCAGCTCTCCGTCTAAATACAAAGATAATGAACATCAGATCTCGAGGATGCACACGCCTGAATATATCCAAGTTGCTACTACCGCTTCGGTGAAGCCAAGGGTGACCAGCATTAAAAAGGTCGAATATGACGTAGCAAGAGATCCAGATGTTATTAACACTACATATATGACCGATGACTTGTCTGTTAGTGAGTATACACTCTACATAATGATTTTACCAAATTTCCACTAGAATGGTATATATAGGGCGAGTCTTCCTCGACATCGAATGAGGTAGGGGCTTATCATCGCAGACGCCTTTTTCTATTCATACTCGTTATCGTCGTACTGAGAAACCCCATTTTCATTTTCACGTACCGTCAACACTACCAGAAACCTCACTCTGTTATCGTAAAAGTGGGGTTTCTCGATACGACGATAACAAGTGTGAATAGAAAGGGGCGGAGTTTCTGCGATGATAAGCCTCTCCCTCATTCGATACCAGGCATGACTCGCCATGTATAAATATAAATAGTTCAATGTGATAGATACCCATAACATTCTTCATCTGATGATTCAAAAAAATAATAATGAGATTTTAATTTCCATATTTCCGTGTTTTTAAGACCCGGTAAAAACTCACATACAAGATTCTTTCCTGCTCGGTAATTCATCCAATGATTTGTAAGTATTGATGAGCATACAATATAAATATTATACAAATTCAAATAACAATTTACCTTACAAGTGATATTTCATCATTCATTATATGTATTGAATATACATTACAGTAACTTGACTCTGATATCAGTCTTTGGCCCCAGCACGTACTCACTATTTTTCAATGAATTTGCAGGCTGCCTGTGTCGATTGATAGCGATCTACTGAACATCATATCAACTGAAGATTATTCACAAATCGTGAATTCAGCACATACATTTAATTATGAGAGTCCGCTTGCTTGGAGCTCGACAATTATTGAATCATCTGTATCGCAAATCAGACCTTATGTTATGGAAGGTAAACGGTTGGATGTGTAGCATATATTTCAATTCGAGCCACTGATAAATTTTGTGCTAACAGTAATTTTTTCGCAAATTCTGTGAAGTTTAAGTTGATACATGAGGCACTCCACGAAATATCGATTAAGATGGGAAAGTGATGTTTCCGATCGATTAAAATTTTCTCTTGCAATAGTACTGGTCGGAAACCGAAGCCCTGATGTTTTTGATTTTTTTTCAATTCGTATCGGAGTATTGCTATTTCGAGACCGCCCATTTTCTGAAATCTGAAAAAATTCAAGAAATTCTAGGCGAATATAACAACATTTTTTAGCCCTGTTCAAAGATTTCAAGAATTATGAAAATTTCAAAAATTATTTCTGGCACACATTTTTCATATGATAATGAACAAGAAAGTTCCTCATAATATGGGTCGAGAAAAATATATTTACAAAGTTACTGAGGATGAGGTGAAATATTGAATATTCAATATTCTCATAATAACTTTCTTGTCCATTTTCATATGAAAAATGTCCAAATATAATTTTTGAAATTTTTATTATTCTTAAAATCCAACTTTGGCTGTGATGAAATCTCCATCTTCGAACAGGGCTCAAAAACGAATGACTTGAAAAAATTAGAATAAATCAGGGCCTAACGAAATTAATATAAAAATATAATTGAAATAAATAATAAATTGTTTGTCGACCAGTACTTTCACAAAAAAAAATTTGGAGTAGATCGGCTACATTAGTTTCCCATTTTGGTCGATAATTCGTGAAATGCCCCACGTATATCTTCGTTATCAACCAATATTTCGATTGAATATTGAATCAAAACTTATTTGATGACGAAGGCGACTTTATTTACCAATTGAACCTGGTATGAATGAAATATTGAACATGAGTCCAGAAATTCTTCCTTATTGTTCATACACAAATCAAGCAATCCTCAACAATTACTTAAACTTAATTAGTACCACTTTATTTCTCCATGACTCGTTTGTGAATATTCAAACGATTTAGACTAGAAGATGAGGATTGTGTCAACTGATGCTCATGCGCATTCTTGTTCTAGATGACAGTTTCAATGATGACTTGTAAAAAGATAAAGATTATGAAGTGGTGGAAGAGAGCGATAGTGCTGACGGCGAAGCATCAGTGCCAAATCACGAACCAGAGGAGCATGTCACATTTACATTTCGAAATAAAGTAGTATCAGCTTCTGATGATATCGATGTGATCGTTGATGATTCTTCAACTTCGACGAGTAAAAAAAGATATTTTTGTTTCTACTGCAATAAATTGCAAACAAAGTTGGCCAGGCATTTGGAAATGGTACATAGCAATGAAGAGGATGTTAAAAAATTTATTGTTCTGCCCAAAGGCAATCTTGAACGGCAACAAATTATAGCGACCTTGCGTAAAAATGGCAATCACATATTTAATACAGACCGAAGATTCAATAATGGCACATTATTAGTATGTAGGCGTCCTAACGAACGAATGAAAAAAAATGCACGAGATTTCATTCCCTGTGCAGAATGTAAAGGCCAGTATGCTAGATTAGTCATTCGTCATCATTGGCGTCAGTGCACTAAACTTCACGGTCAAAGTGACAGAATCATAATGGTCAAGGGACGAGCTATAATGGCTCGCATTCACGAAAAAGCGGAGGAAGATGTCGTAACAAAAATTTTTGCATACATGCGCGAAGATGATGTAACTCGGGGCATTCGTTATGATGAACTAATAATTATGTTTGCCAACAAGCAGTATACATCTTACAACTGTTGTAATTTGTTTAACTCCCGTTATTCAAGGAATGGGGAATTAAAAGGGTTGTTCCCAGAGGTGATCTTTGACAATCACTCTAAGTGCTAGATAGCGACAAAGTAGTTTTTATTTAATATTTAACAAAGTACAAAAGAATTGCGTTTGGAGCACTTGCTCCGGTTCGAGTCAATGAGTATTCGGTGATAGCCTCCGCTTTCTTCAAGGTATCTGCTCAAGACTGAAGCGCGGCTCCGTCTTTAGCCTAATTTATAACTTACATAATGCTTACTCGATTATTGGCGCAACCTGCAATGCGATGCGCTTTGTCGCATTCCAGGTCATGCCTTGCTTAATTATTAAAGGTAGTCAATTTACGAAATGTATTGGAATGTTGAGTAACAATTCTCAACATCCCTCCCCCCTTAGGAGAATAGGCCTCCGGACTATTTTTCCCTTATTTACTAAGTACAAATTTCCTTACTCTTATCCTTATTTGCTAATCTTATTTTAGTCCAATCCCGGTTTTATTCATTTTGATAATAGATACAATAATTGGTGTTACTTAGGTATATATAATTTCTTAATCCAATTTAATTCAAGCTTCTAGTAAAAATCCATTTAATTTTTAATACCGGATTATGTTGTACCCGTGATCGACGTGTTCCGTTTAAAATTGATAATGGTTTCTTTGGCTACCGGAGTCCGTGTTCGCGGCTGCGGAGGCTCCGGTGCCACTGTTGGCCCTGACGTTTCTTTACATCTAAATTTACCTGTAGATACACATTTATAGATTATGTAACCTATCATGCCTACTAATACTATTCCACTTATTGGATACAAAGGTGCCACATACGGCAGGTGCCGCCTGTGACTATTGTTCTTATCGTCTAATTCCTTATGTAGGTTCTCGAGGCTAGTTCCCAATGAGTTTAGCTCGTTTGCGTCTCGCGGGACGCTCTTGAGTACTACACTGACACCTTTATCGTTAGACTTCGGGATTGCTTCCCAGTCTGTTTCGTGGAGACTCAGATTGTACGGTGGCAGGTAACTGAATTCCTGCCTGCTTTGATACTGCCGTAATGTCTCCATACGGAAATCCGTCGCAGTTACAGCGCATTTCCCGTTGAGAGCTATGATGCCAGTGCCTATCAATGTTTCATGCGCCGCAGGCAACCCTTCGCAAGCTACTGTGATTGCCTCGGCCTCTGGAGCTATATATAACCATGTTCCTGGTCTATTCAAAACTAAAACTATTGCCTTGTTTACCCTAACAATTCTTTTCGGGCATTGTGATAGTTCTACGTCCAGCTTTGAGAGAATAGCAATTTCACAGGGTGAACCTATTCCTATTGAGTTCGTAGGGCGCCTTGGGTCGCACAAATAGTGTTCACCTAAACGTTTACACGTCCCCAAGTCCGCCTCCTTCATTCGTAGGTAATTTCTATAATCATGGTCCACCACTGCTAATTCCTCCGTTGTTTCTAGATAACAATAGGTATCGTTTTGTGCCCTTACAGGCAGAGGATATACTTTGCTGATGCTACACTCTTCACTACCTATGAGAGGTATTTCTATTACTGTGACTACCGTGTCTTCCCTCCCGTAAGATTTAATATCCGCGACTGTCATCAACAATGATACCCCTGGTCGCGTGAATGGTATAGGGAAGCTGTGACCCGCCGGCAGGTGTGGTAGTGCCGACGAGAGGTACTCTAGTATTTTGGCTGGAGTAAGCACGGTGGGGTTGATAATACCCCTTTTTATTTCTGTTAAAAATTGTACCAAATCCTTCACATCACTCAGCAACGCATCTACTATTAGGCCTATTGCCTCTATATGCTCGTCGAGCTTTTGCCTCGCTGCTGTTCGCTCTATACCGTTGGAAAGACTGATACTAAGCTGCTTAGTTATCTCGAGCAAAGTTTGCTCATTTTCTTCCACTACCCTCATGGTATTATTAAACACTCCTAGCGTCGATGATACTATTTGGATTTGCTTACTCATTGCCGTTTTTAGGTTGGCTTGATCTTCCCGAAGATCATCGATCTCTTGATCTATCCTAGCCGCGTCTGCTGCATCCATAGTCCCGAACAAGGATTTTGCTATCGAGCCTAAACCGTCTATCAAACCCCGGCGCTTTCGTGCCGGCCCGACGCATGTGACGTCGCGGACTAGTTGCAAACCCCTATCAACCTTATCTAACAAATTTCCTACTGTTTCACTCATAGTCTCACATGAAAGCGAGCCTGCGTTATCTGGAATCTCGCATGTCTTGCGTATATTGTTCAGGTGTGCCTTCACATTTTTTTTTCTCTCGAATACCGTGCGGAGGTCCATGTCTATTACTAAGCTCCACCTATCTTTGTACACCTGCAGCGTCCCTATTTTCTCGAAGTAAACGCCCGGATTATCCCTGAAACTCTCGATCTTGAAAGATGGACTGGTTTCTTCTTTTGCCAGCGCCATCGCCAGGCATGATCTGCAAGTCAATTTAGATATTACTACTAATGTATCCCCTCCCTTTGTTATATGGTGAAATTTGTGAGGAATATGGTGAGGGGTGGGATAGGTGCTGGGCACGTGCTTCTCTCCTTCTAGTCAATGCTCTACGAATAACTTCAATCGGTTGGCGTGAACTTTGGTCTCCTTCCGACCCTTCCGGATGGTGTAGTTGACATCCGAATGCTTTTCCGTGATCTCGTATGGACCTACATACTGTTACATTGGGTAAAATCACCCATATCCTATTAATTTCATACACACCATCTAGTAGCCTATATGATAAATGACATCCTTTAAAATATAAGAAACTCGGTTGCTGCGTCAACAACGATTATTGTAAAACAAGTCAGTCTGTCTTTAGCTTACCACTGAAGCAGACCTGTATTTTCTGAATACATAATCTCATTGCAAAACATATCTAATTCCTCTACGATTCACTTTATTTCTCTTGGAGAACTCACATAATAACTTAATAACTCAACGTTTATCTCAAAACGTTACAATACTTTGGCGTTAATTTCGCTGATCTCCCCCGCCGAACCGTCTCATCTAGTAGAAGAACCTTATCTCCTGGCTGGAATTTTGTCTCTACCGTTTTTTTGTCGTAGTATGATTTTGCTTTTCCCTTGGCTGCTTCCAGATTCTCTTTTGCTTTGAGATTAGCCGCCCTAAGTTTTTCGCGTAGTTCCTGAACGTAGTCGTCATACGCGTAAGTAAGTCTCGGCGCTTGCTTTACCGATGATGGTATTTCTGCCGGGTGCCCGAAAACAAGCTCGTACGGGGTGTACCCTGTTGCAGTGTGAGGGGTTGTGTTGTACGTGAACATTGCGTACGGCAACCACTCATCCCAGTTGCTCTGGTCCTCTTCGATATAACTCCTTAGATATTCTGCTAGTGTTCTATGTGATCGTTCCAGTGTTCCGTTAGATTCTGGATGATATGCCGTCGTTTGAATTTTCTCGATTTTCAAAAGCTTACACATATTCTTAAATACATTGCTTAAAAAATTCGTTCCCTGATCAGTAAGGATTACCTTGGGTGTTCCATATTCGCATATAATATTTTTTACGAATTCTCTAGCCACTGTGGAAGCTTCCTGGTCAGCCACTGGCATAGCTTTGCTAAATTTGGTTAAAGCATCTTGAAACGTAAGTACATACTTATTGCCTGTATTAGTTACAGTCAACGGCCCTATGATATCTAGCGCGTATTTTTCGAAGGCTTTCGAAGGAGTATCGGTGATTATCATGGGTGCTTTCAGTTTTCTCTGCGTTTTATTCTTCTGACATTTCTCGCATTTACCTATGTAGTCTTCTACTTCTTTGCGCATATTGGGCCACCTGTGTTCCATTTTTATGCGTTCTAGTGTACGCGATACGCCTTGGTGCCCACCCATGGGTGCGTCGTGATATTCGTACAAGATCTTTTTCTTCTTATCTTCTGTGTATTCCGGTTCCGATTGATCATCATCTTCTTTTTCCTCTTCTTCTTCTTCTTTTTTTTCTGACATTACGAGAATGTTTGTACCTTCTGAAGGTTCCGTACCTTCTTCCAAAGGTTTTCCCTCTTCGAATTCCTGGCTGTTGCTGTAAGTCTTATATATTCTGCTGAGCGCGTCCGCATTCGTATTTAGTTTTCCAGGTTTGTAGACTACATCATACTCGTGTTCGGCGAGTTTTAATCTCATTCTCAGTAACCTTGATCCAGGATCCTCGATTTTGAAGATCCATTTAAGAGGGAGGTGATCCGTGATCACAGTGAAATGCGTTCCATTTACGTATGGTCTAAACTGCCTAGTCCCGAAGACGATTGCTAACATTTCCCTCTCAGTGGTCGAGTAATTTCTTTCGGCCTTGTTAAGCGTTCGACTTGCGTACGCTATCGGTAAATCTTGCCCAATTGGTCCTTAAGAGAGGATTGCTCCGATTGCCTTGTCGGATGCATCTGTTGTTATCAAGAAAGGTTTCGTGAAATCCGGATACTTTAGGATGGGTGCCGTGATGAGCTTTGATTTTAGCGTTTCGAATGCGCTTTCTTCTACCGTTGTCCACTCAAACTTGCGTCCCTTTTGCGTAAGTTGCGTTAACGGTCGTGCTATACTCGAAAATCCTTCTATGAATCTCCTGTAATAACCTGCTAGCCCTAAAAATGACTGCACCTGTTTAACGTTTGTCGGGCTCCTCAATTTCTTGACGTCCGCGATTTTCGAGGGATCTGGGAGAATTCCCTCCGACGTTATCACATGCCCTAACTAGTTTCCTTTCGAAGAAATTGACATTTGTCTGGCTGGAGGATGAGATTGCTCTCCTGCAGTCGCTTTAGTACCTCGATGAGCCTATCGTTGTGCTCTTTCAGTGTTGCTCCGTGAATTACAATGTCGTCTAAATAAACGTAGCACTTAGATGCTCGTGGTCCTGCTAAAACAGTATTCATCAAACGTTGGAATGTCGCTGGCGCATTCTTCATTCCGAATGGCATTGAATTATACTCATAATGCCCATGTGCTGTTGAGAAAGCAGTTTTTTCCTTGTCTTCTTCAGCCATCGGAATCTGATGAAATCCCGAGGCGAGGTCTAATGTAGTAAAGTACTTCGCTTTTCCTAACTGATCCAATATTTCTGTAATATTTGGCAAAGGATACGAATCCCCTACCGTGATCTCGTTCAATTTTCTGTAGTCGACGACTATTCTAAATTTCTGCTTTCCTGATGCGTCAGGTTTTTTCGGTACTACTAGAAGCGGTGCGTTCCATTGGCTACGACTCGGGCGTATTATGTTACTCTCTAACATGGCTTCTATTTGCTTGTTTATCTCTTGTTTCTGCGACTCAGGTAGGCGGTATGGACGAACATTAATCGGTTTTCCCCCATCCGTCAATGTAATTGTATGGCTGGTCGCGTTAGTAACGCCTAGCTTATCCCCTGGTGAATAGAAGATTTCGCTATACTTTTCGCATATCTTAAGTAGAGTATTTCTCTCCTCCTCGTTAAGATGATCTGTGCGAATGGTATCATGTACTAGCTTGATTCGTTGGTTACCCGTTCTACCAGTTATTAAACCTATGTAGGCTGCTTCTTCGTCGCTCGTTTCGCTATTTTCCTCGCATAACTCCTCCAATTCCACGGTCGGCGTCTCCAATATCACCTCGTGATCGTTTAGGTTCAAAATGTCTACTATGCATTCTTGGTTCGCCGGTTTAGTTAAGCAATTTCCTAGGTATACTCCGTCGGCGAGTTCCTTCTTCTCTACAATGCCGATGAACTTACTATTTGTTATTGCACTGACCTTCCTTATTGTTCGCGGCGCTAACCTAATTTTTTCCGTTTTTAACGGTCGTAAGAGCTCGAAACGTTGCCCGTGTATGAAAAATGCTTGAGCGCTTTTACCTATCGCGGCTTCGTGATCCTCTATGAAATCTATTCCAATGATGCCATCCGCATCTAGACTGAAATCGTCTCTTACCACAAAGAAAGGGTGCTCAATACTTCTATCTTTCAATGGGATTGTTAATATGACTTTACAAAGTGCCTCAACAACGCCTTGTCCTATTCCCGATAAACTCGTCGTTTCTTCTAAAACTGGCAAATCATCTTTCAACATCCCTATTTTGATGATGCTGGCGTCGGCACCAGAGTCTACTAAAAGAGTCATCTTTTCCTTAGTGGTTCCGTTCGCCTTCAATTCTATTCTGTTCCGACTTGCTCTATCTGCGTTGGCGACGTTCATGGATTTGTACGATCCTGCATTCCTCGTCGATTGCTGGGATCCTTCATGCCCTGCGTTTTTACTATAAGAATTTTGGGAGTAACCCGTACTGGCTTTTTGGTTTTCGCCTGATCCGCTACCGTTATTTCCTGATCGTCGTTAATCACGACGCATTCTATCCCTACAATCTTTATATAGGTGCCCTCTGCGTTTACAAAAATTGCATACTAATTCTACACGATGCACCGATCTACTCTGACCTGCTGTAGGTAACGATTGCTTGTATTTCACCTGGGTACAATCCCGTGCAAAATGTCCTGTTTGATTACACTTCAGACACTTCACTGCTGATGTATTCCTATCGCCCGGCTGGTTCGTTCTCCGATTTATAGAGTTTACGCCGTTTTGCGATTTTTCTTCCTCTTCCGCGCCCTTTATTGAAGCCGAAAGTTCCGAGAAATGGTACGATTTTACGATCATTCTCAAATTATAATGTAGCCCATTTTCGAAAATGGCAAGTGTTTGATATCTGAGTAGGTCTTCTATTCCTTTTCTTTCCGCTAGTATATTTGTCCTAGCTCCGCATGCTCTAATAAGATCCATCATAAGACGCGTAACCCTCTTTCCGAAATCATGCGCGTTTTCACCCGTTTTCTGTCTACTTGAAAATAATTCTACCAACAATGCTGGCGTAGAGCTTTTAACTCTTTTTCAGCTTTTCGAAAGAATTTATATCTTTATATCTGAGTTCCATGGCTGCTTCGCCCTGTATCTTTGTTTTTAGGACCAATTCTAACACGTCTGGTCTTTGATTCGGATTTACTTTATCTTTCGCATACTCGATTGTTTGCAACAAATCGTCCACCTTACGTGGCTCGCTTCCATCGAAAACGTTGACCATCTGCCGCACCTCCTTCAATGACAAGTAGTCCGTCATCTTGGTTGCTGTGTGTTGCCTTGATTCTTTCTCGTCAGGAACCGGACCCGGAATGGGTATTGTCTCCTGGGATGCTGTTTGAGGTTGGTCAGGAAAAAAGGAAGTGCCTGGTCTAGGCTTTGGGGAAGGAGTTGGCTGTCCCTTTCTATTGCTTCTAATAAATGCTCGTAAGGTTGCCCTAATCTCCTCTACAGTGTTTGAATCACCGACTGCTAGACCGTATCTTTCGCAAACTTGTAGGAGGACCTCTTTTCGAAGATCCTGTATCCACCCGGTTTGACCTTGCGCGACAAGTTCCTCAATCTTATTCCAAGTAGCAAATTCTAATCCAAGCCTGATGAGCCTGACTGACTCGTTACTTTGACGAAAAAATATCTAAAACTCTTTGTATACTCTAAACACGAAAATTTTCTAAATACTCGCACGCTTCTAACTGGCAGCTAGCTCTCAATGACAATGTTTGCGGCTTAAATACTAAAACTGCGAGGGTTTCAAACTGACTTACATAAAAATGAATATCTTCATCTCGCTTTTCCGCTTCTGCTGGGCTGTTGCTGACCCTCTGATTCCTCTGGTACTGTTGAACCGCTGCGTTCTGCTGCTTCTGCTGCTGCTGCTGCTGTAGGTACCTCGTGCTCGTTCCTTTGCCTTGGCCACGAATGCTGCGTGCTGTAGCTCTTTCCTTGCGATGTATTTTTCACTAGGTTACAACGACTGCGTGTTGCACCTTCTTAACTTTTCTCTTTTTATTCATGTACTCCGTTCTTTATTTCACTTTTCTACTTTTGTTTTAGCGTCAACTATCTTGCAAGCTCTGGTTTATCCGCTAGACCGCTGCCACCAATGTTGTAATTTGTTTAACTCCCGTTATTCAAGGAATGGGGAATTAAAAGGGTTGTTCCCAGAGGTGATCTTTGACAATCACTCTAAGTGCTAGATAGCGACAAAGTAGTTTTTATTTAATATTCAACAAAGTACAAAAGAATTGCGTTTGGAGCACTTGCTCCGGTTCGAGTCAATGAGTATTCGGAGATAGCCTCCGCTTTCTTCAAGGTATCTGCTCAAGACTGAAGCGCGGCTCCGTCTTTAGCCTAATTTATAACTTACATAATGCTTACTCGATTATTGGCGCAACCTGCAATGCGATGCGCTTTGTCGCATTCCAGGTCATGCCTTGCTTAATTATTAAAGGTAGTCAATTTACGAAATGTACTGGAATGTTGAGTAACAATTCTCAACACAACTCATATCAACACTTTTTCCCGATGATTCGAGCACGCATATGGATACTAGGCCGCTTCCTTCTAGCCATAAAAAAAGTTAATACGAACATATCTAACTTTGCATCAATTTATAGACCTAGACACTACGAAAGCTGCCTTGTCGCAGTCAAAGAAGTGGCAGGGTTTGATTGCAAAACGCACAGATTCAAGCATCCTACAAATGCATCAAATCCTGGAACTCTTATTAAACAAGTCGGCGAGTTACTGCGATCTAAATATATTAAATCCGAAGAAGCGACAAAACAGAAGCGAGTGGAAGATTTCTTGAAACTACATAGCGAAGATTATGGTGTTTCCATAAACAAGGCCGTAGCTGAAACTCGAAGCCAGAATATGAGGCGGAAAAAAGTTCAACTTCCAAGTACAGAAGATATTAAAACACTTTAAGATTACTTAAAAACTGAGCGTAAAAAATATTTACAGATTCTGGAAAAAAAAATTTGTCATGCCGCATGGCTTAAGCTTGCAGAACTCACTTTAGTTTCTCTTCAAAAATATTCAATCGGCGTCGAGCCGGTGAAATTGAGCGGCTTCAGATCGAAGATTTTGAGACAAGGGAGGGAATGGACTCGTTTGCAGACAAAGACATCTTCAATTCTATGTCAAAGGATGCACAGCGCCTCGCTAGGAATTATGTACGCTTCATGATTCGTGGAAAACTAGGACGAGGTGTACCAGTACTAGTTCCTTTTGAAATTCTTCAATGCATGAACATGATTAAAAAATTTCGACTTGAAGCAAAAGTACAAGACGATAACCCATACTTTTTCGGTTTACGCTCAAATGATCCACAAAGACATAAATATTTGCGAGCATGTGATTTACTGAGACATTTATCTGTGGCTTGTGGTGCGAAGGTGCCTAGCTCATTGCGTGGAACAATGTTGAGAAAGCACATTGCAACGCATTGTATCAATTTAAATTTGTCTGAAACTCAAGTTTCTGACTCAGCAAATTTCATGGGGCATCATGATAAGGTGCACAAGGAAATTTATCGCCAGCCAATTGCACAAAGAGATATTGTAAAGGTTTCCAAATTGCTAGAACTTGCCCAAGGAATTATTGATCAAAATGCGGACAAAGAGGGTGCAACCGAAAGTGAGTAGGAAGACTTGGTTGATGATCATCACTGCGAGGAAACGATTGAAGGCTCGCAGAACGTACAGGATCCAAATACTGAGTCATTAACTGTTTCTCCTCCAGGAAGAAAGGCTGCAAAACGTAAGAGAATGCTCACATGGAACTCAGAGGATGAAGATACTGGTTCGAAAACACTTTCCAAAAAAAAGAAAACTGCAGGAAGTGGAAAAAAGGTTGCGAAAAGTATGATCCAAGACAACAATAAGCACTCTTGTTTTGGTAAGTTATCAGAAGTGAAGCAGGTGTTTGCGAATTGTTGAAGATTTTATTTCCAAAACCTTTTATAAATTCTACCTGTTTTAGGTAATCAAACATTCAAGAATTGATTTCATAGAAAATTTCACTACAGTCCTTCCTTAGCAAGCTGATACTTTGATATTAACGTTATTTTCTAAGCACAGAAGTGAAAAACCAAGTGCTGCATATGAAGTAACTAAGATCACACCGGTTTGCTTTTAGGATCTGGATACAGCTCGACAAACAGACGTTCGTGGACCAATACAGAAAAGTCTGCGGTATTGAAATCTTTTGGGAAATATTTAACGGGGAAGACGCTACCCTCACTTTCACTGATAGGTGATGTTATTGCAGCGAACAAATGTCTTCATGGGCGCAAGGCTCCGCAGGTCAAGACGTGGATACACAATGAACGAAAAAACATGTCCATGTAAAGAAGACTCGCATATTAGGATGGATTGGAAGGAAAATTAGAATAAATTCCTTCGAACCAGATGTTGAGGTACTCCCCGTAGGTTGAAGTTCAACCATTTTCTATTTTCAATTGATAGCTATCAATCAGACTAAACCTGCGTTCGGTATATACATCTCCGAGCATTCGGTGCTCTTCTATCTTTTATTAACGCATGTTAAAAAAAATATAGAAGAGCGCTGATCCGCTCAGAGACGTATATACCTAACGCAGCTTAAAATGATAATTTCAGAGAGTTATATATAGAGTATTGTGATTGTTAATGAAGCGTTATTACTGTAGACATTGATAAATCATTTCATTTTTTCCATGAATCACGACATATAATCCTAGTTATAATTTTAGTTCCATTCATAGCTATATCGATTGGAATTAGATGATGCTTGAACTTCAGAATTTGGGACACCTCAAGATCTAGTCGAAATGAATTTTTTTTTCTCAATTTTTTCCTTAGTAACTTATTTATGAGATAGGCTTTTCTAATCTCGAAGAAACCTTTTTCAATCCACCCTATTTTCTATGCCTATCAGTTCATAAGCCATGAGCTATCGAGTACCTTCGGTCATACTTATATGTAGGACAAGTTTAGTCTTCACACGTTTTATATGCCTCTATTATTTCACAAGCTACGAGCTACCGAGTATCCTTCGGTCATACTCACCTGTAGGGCAAGTTCAGTTTTCACACGTTACCTATGCCTATTAGTTCATAAGCCATGAGCTATCGAGTACCTTCGATCATACTTTCCTGTAGGACTAGTTTAATTTTTACACGTTTTATATGCTGCTATTATTTCATAAGCTACGAGCCACCGAGTATCCTTCGGTCATACTCACCTGTAGGGCGAGTTTAGTTTTCACACGTTTCCTGTGCCTATTAGTTCATAAGCCATGAGTTATTGAGTACCTTCGGTCATACTTACCTGTAGGACAAGTTTAGTTTTTACATGTTCTGTATTAAAATGAGTGAAATAAAAATTCTTTCGAAATTGAGCAAGATCGGGGCTACTTGAAAAAAAAAAATGGATTTCTATTGAACAAGATCTTGAAGTACTTCTTGAATGTTGAAGTGTAACCTTTTTCTGTTTCCAATTGATAGCTATGAATCTGACAAAAATCATATTTTCAGAGGATTACATGTCGTAATTAATATAAAAGAATTGATAATTTATCAATATATGTATACAGTAATAATTCTTCATTAACCATCACAAATCGTTGAATAAAAGAACTTTTCAATGAAATGCTAAATTTTGTAGGAGATGTTTATTTTCTTCCTCCAGTCCCCCACTTGGCGATGAACTTTTGGTTGGTTGGTTCCCGTCCCTGGTCCTGGTCCTGGTCCGGGTCCGGGTCCTGGTCCTGGTCCTGGTCCTGGCCCATGTCCCAGGACAAGGACAGGGAACAACCGGCGAAAGTTTATTTCACCAAGTGAGGACCTGATGGAAGGAAACAAACATTTCCTATAAAATTCAACATTTCATTGTAAAATTCTTGTGTTTAACGGTTTGTGATTGTTAATAAAGCGTTATTACTGTAGACATTGATAAATCATTTCATTTTTTCGATGAATTACGACGTATAATCCTCTGCAATCATAATTTTAGCTTCAATCTTAGCTATATCAATTGGAATTAGAAAATATTTGAACCCCAAAAATTCGGGGCACCTCAAGATCCCGCCGAAGTGAATTTATTTTTTTGATTTTTTGTTTCTTAGTAACCCCTCCTATTTGTGATATAAGATAATTCCGGGTGGGATGGCCATACGGGAGAGATGGCCGTCGATGATATTTCTCATGCTACTCGACGTATTACACCTTCTCTATAGAGTAGATCGGTAGTAGTACTCTGTACGAAGCGATCTATTCTATACAGGAAGTGTCATATATCGAATAGCATGAGAAATATCATCAAAGGCTTTCTCCTCCGGTGTTACCCTAGGCTTTCCTAATCTACAAACAAAAAAATCGAATCACCCTGATATATATATATAGAATTATATCATGAAACTTACATATGTGTTTATGAGATGATCTGAATAAATAATTCTTGGCTTGAAACGCCAAATATAACGTCATAAATTGTGATAATCTTTATCCTGAACACGGTCCTAAAATATGAAGTTCCATAAACATCTGTAACGTATAACGAAATATGTGTTTCCTGATCTGCGAATGTGTACTTGCAGGCAAAAAATGATTACTGAAAAACTTCTTGCGAACATGTGACATAAGGGCATCACTTTCAAAGAATCGTCATCACGTATACAATCCGAGTAATTGAGAATATTTATTACAAAATTACGACTCAAATTCTAGAAGCCACTAGACAATATAGAAACTTAGTACACTGCTTGAGTAGCTTTATATTTTGTGATAAACAGATAATAAACGTATGAAAGGTACGTTTTGAGGGCCTATTAGCCTCTAAGAATCGTCGAATTCGAGGACGTCATTTGAAATCTATGGTATACTTTGAGGACATGTATACAGGTTTGTAAGTGCTACTTTGACGAAGCAATATTCCTTACAGCTTATAACTCAGCGTGAACTAAATCCTTGTAACATGGCCCACATGTTGGTTTGAATAAAAAAATAGAATTTTTATGCTCTGCTACGGCTAAGGTTAAATTCGGCTCCATGATCGGAATATCGCATAGCCCAGAGTTCAGATCAGATAATAATCCGCATGCGATCGCGGAAATATTGTATTTTCATCAAAATAAATGTTATCACTATCAGTCAACGTTTGAGCGGCCACAGGACGATAGAGACATTCTGTATTATCCTCTGTTCAGGTGCAGGGTACACATTTTATAACGGAAATATAATAACTGAATCAATCTTTCGTGTGAAACGTATGTTTTGAAGGTTTCAGTTTCGAAGGATCGTTGAAATCAAAGACCAAATTTCGAATGTATGGTATACTTCGAGGACACGTTCACAGGCTTGTATGTATACCTACATACTTTGACAAAGCAATGCTACTGACTCTGCATGAAGTAATACCAGCTGTAACAAGGTCCGAGTGCCAATTTCAAGATTTCCCATTTCACTTTTTATACTTGAAGGTTAAGGTAACTTAGACTTTATTATTGAAGTATTACATGTTGTTCAGATTTCAGGTTATATAATGAGTATGCAATCCGAGAAATAATGTATTTTCATCAAGAAGTGATCGGTCAACTTGAATGGCCCCAGGACGATAGAGACGTTTTGTGAACTCCTTTCAGATAGGTGAACATATTTTAGATCAAAACTCGAAACTGATGACTTCGGTAATATGTACTGCTTTGTCGAAAGAAAAGGCATAAGCTTGTGAACATGTCTCCAAAGTATACCATAGATTCAAAATCACGTCCTGGATGTCAACGATCCTCTAAAACTGAAGCCCCCAAAGTACACGTTGTGTACGAAAAATTAATTCAGTTATTATTTCTTTGTCAAAAAACATAGCTTCAAGGAGCTTACAGAAGTTCTCTATCGTCCTGTAGCTATTCCAGTTGACCGATATTTTTTTGATTAAAATGTCTGATTTCTCAGATCGCATACTAATCATACGGTCTGAAATCTGGGCCATATGTCACGTTTCGATAATGTAGCCTAATTCGCCCTAACTCAAATATGACGAATCACCCGAAATCATATACTATTTTCAAGATTTTCCATTTTAATCTTCATACTCCCTTATGAAAATGCTGTCAGGTTATTTTACCTATAAAAAGGTTAACGTTACTCAGACTGCATTAACGAAATATCACCTATGGCCCAGATTTCAGAGCATTGAATAAGTGTGCGATGAAAAAATTATATATTTTTATCAAAAAGTTATCAGCTAACCGGAAAAGCCACAGGACGATAAAGAGATTCTCTAAACTCCGTTCAGGTATACATTTCGTTACGAATAAATAATAGCTGAATTATTATCCTGTATATAGGGTAATTCCGGATGAGATGGCCATAGGGGAGAGATGGCCTTCGATGATATTTCTCATACTAAGTATACCATAGATTCGAAATCACGTCCTCGATTTCAACGATCCGTTGACACTGAAGTCTTCAAAATATCCATGGTATATATACAGAACAATAATTCAGCTATTATTTATTCGTTACGGAACATATACCTGAACGGAGTTTAGAGAATCTCTTTATCGTTCTGTGGCTTTTCCGGTTGTCTGATAACTTTTTGATGGGAATATATAATTTTTTCATCGCACACTCATTCAATGTTCTGAAATATGGGCCATAGGTGATATTTCGATAATGCAGTCTTATAGCGATTTCGGTTTATTGCTCCGAACTGCTCTACGCTGCTCGGAGCAGAGCCGAACGGTACCGACACTAACCGAATTTTGTCGAATTTCGCCGATCATTTGATTCAAATTTTTTGTTTTATAGAAATAAATATTTTCGTTATAAACTATCAAATGTGAATGAACGATTAACCTCACTATTTCAATTATAATTGTAACTTAATCATTAATAAATTATTAATGATATGGACACCAAAAACACAAAAAATCTGATTATCGTCACCGATAGCAATAACGTGCCACTTCGAAGTGTCGATGGAAATGTTATGTGTTTAGTCACGGATTCTCAAGGTAAGTTGCGGTTATAATCTAGCTTTTCCGATCAAATGCGTCTCTTGACTTTTTTCAAATTATTATAGTATATTAATATACACGTATTAACAGGAGCCCAAAAAATCTGCAGTCTAACGGATTCATCAAGTGAAAAGGATCTTACAGCTAATTCCTCTGTTGGTACTAAGGATGATCAAGAACCTGAAAAATTTAAATATTTCAACGGTAATTGTTTTAAATGATGAAAATAATGTTTCTTTTTTATTCTTCCAAATAAAGAATAAATATGTATAATTATATATATACTAAGCCGGGTGAGACAACTTAAACGATATGGATATATTTTGATACGATGTTCTGACTAAGGTAGTATTTGCATGCTTCAGTATAGTTGGATGAGGCAGCCGAGTCACAACTTGATCGGACCAAACTCAGTTGGGTGACACAACCAATTTCAACTCATCCATTAAAAATGGTTCTCTCAGCCAACAAATGGGATGGCTCCCCAGAAACCAACTATATTGGATATCGCAACCATTTCATAGGTCCCATAACCAACTTTTTCTTTGAGTGTCTCATTCAATTTTTTCAGATACTCCCGTAATTCCTACAAGTTCAGCAGCTAATGATTTAAGGGGGTATCTAAGTCTTGAGCACCATGAAACGTTAAAACTTTTCATAACGGTATAGCATTGAGGGACATGTACGGACACGAATATGAATGATACCGTTTCAAAGTGTACAATTTCAGCTTCAATTTAAAAAAAAAATGGTCACTGTAGCATCAAAATTGTGGCTGTTGCAGCTGCTGAAGTACTGGTCGGCGCAAAGCTGTGATGAAATTTCCGACCACGATCCTGGCTAAACGGAGTATCCGAAAATTGAAAGCTTGGGATTATTTTGTTGGTCAAGGTCCCCTTCAGGCTTCTATGCGACAGATTTTCGATCCGTCGTTTGATTTCCAAAATACAGGTAAAAACGTTAATTGAAATCAAGAAAATTGACTTTTCTCAGTAAAAATATTCATAATTTTGTCAAATTTCAATCTATCAAAAATCTGTCGCATAGGAGCCTGAAGGAGACATTGACCAACAAAACAATCCCAAGTTCATAATTTTCGGATACTCCGTTCAGCCAGGATCGTGGTCGCAGATTTCAGCACAGCTTTGCGCCGACCAGTACTTCAGTAGCTGCAACGGCGACAATTTTGATGCTACAGTGACCGTTTTATTTTCAAATTAAAGCTGAAATTGTACACTTTGGAACGGTATCATTTATATTTGTGTCCGTACATGTCCCTAAATGCTATACCGTTATGAAAAGTGTTGACGTTTTATGGAGCTCGAGACTTAGATACCCCCTTAAATGACTCTGGTATCAAAAAATTAGAGTGGACAGATGGGACCACAAGATATCTACTAGATTTATATGCTGACACATTTCCACAAATTGGTCCAATGAAGAAATTTAGAACGAGGAACCATATGTGAAAGTTTGTGGCAAGTAAGCTTTCGGAAGAGCTTGATTTTCCATGCAATGGAAATCAATGTGATAGCCGCTTCAAATCGGTTATTCGAGCTACTAATAACTCATTGAAATACAATCATACGTCTGGTAATGATCCTAAGAATGTTCCATGGGAAACAGAAATACGTAAAATTCGTTCTATAGATGACAGTTTGCAGCCTAGAATTATGAGAGGCATTGGTATCTCTGTACATGCAAATAAAAAGAAACTAGTCGAAGAGGCAGATGAGGTGAAAAAGTGCAACAAAAAAACAAAGCTTGAAAATACAGACAGCAAAAAGAAATCAAATGAAAAGACACAACCAGAGAAGAATATAAAAAAGAAGTCAGCAGTTGATGCATTTCTGCAGGTAGCTGAGGAAAGAGAGAGAAATAAAAATAAACGTCATGAAGAAAAAATGCAACTAATGCGTGAAGCTTTAGCAGGAAATAGAAACAATTAATAATTGAGAAAATAGTCTTTTTGTTTTCATCGTTTATTTATTTATTATTACCGAAGTATTAATAAGAAAGCAGATCTTTCTGCAATGTGAAATC
Source organism: Tenthredo livida (assembly GCA_963992785.1). Taxonomy (NCBI): domain Eukaryota; kingdom Metazoa; phylum Arthropoda; class Insecta; order Hymenoptera; family Tenthredinidae; genus Tenthredo; species Tenthredo livida. Next base: position 14,357,750 of record OZ023070.1, on the reverse strand, counting down.
ACATTCAAGAAAATATTTTCACTTAAAGTAATGTAAATGTTGTAATGATAGTTAAACAACTTGTGATATTACCTATAAAGCATTGCGTATTAACATTGCACTTGGTTATTACCTCTACGTTATAATTATTCTGCGTTATTACTTAATTGAGTTGCCAATATTTTGTTTAAATAAAAGAAGTCGATGTTTCTGTTTTAACTCAAATTGAAAGTAATAAATTAAATGAAAAAAACTCCACTATTTAATATCTCATTCTTCGAAGTCTTTATAAGATTTTATTCCTTGAAGCTCAAAAACTTTTATTTTAAGTTAAGCTATTTTGATACAAAAAAGATCCCGTTGAGATGTGATCAATAAATTATCTTGTATTGTTATTTCGTTTCATTTATGCGTGTAATATCGATCTAGTTATACTCTGAATTTTATACCGAAGAGTTTTATTCAATTAGATTAGCTGCAAATAAATCACGTTTACGAACACCTGCAACGTGACTCAAATTGCCATCCAATACGAAATCACCTTCATAATAATTGCGTATCTCATTCAACTCAAGTACATCGAGAAGATAATTATCATTTTCTATTGCTAAGTTATGAAGAATGCAACAACAGAGCACGAATTGAGCTGCTTTCTCAACTGTTAAAAAATCTGTGCGGACCAAATGTCGGAAGCGTGATTGCAACAGCGCAAAACTGTTTTCAATTTTAACTCGGCCTCTGCTCAGTTCGTAATTGAAATTTTCCTGCACCCTCGTCAATCTACCATGGTCTCGATACGGAGTCATCACATTTTCTGCAATGGCATACGCTCCATCAGCCAGCAAATGAAATTCCGGACCCAATTGATGAACAAGAGGATAGATGAATGAAAGTTGAAAAATCCTAGAGTCGTGCGATTTACTTGAGATACCAGTAAAACAGTCGATATATCGTAAATTTGCGTCACAAATTGCTTGCAGCGTAATCGAAGATTGGTCATGACGATTGACATAAGTAGATCGAATTGTATGAGCTGGAGTTCTTATGTTCATATACGATCCATCTAAAGCGCCAATCACCCCTGGAACATCGGTAATCTGGAATATTTAAATGCTTCATTATAATCGAGTCACAAAATTATTATTTATATTGTATGACGAACACAAATAAAATTGATGACAGAAATTCGTAACTTTATGTGTGGTTGTAACATACCCTCTCAAAATCAGCAGCTAAATTTTCTTTTTCTTCTTGACTACGTGGAAAACGAATAACCAACGGAGCAATATCACACAAAAATGACATAACTCGATTATTCGCTTCAAACGTAGTCGATACAGCCATATTGAATCTTTCAGATACACTTCGTCGTGTTGTTTTATTAGCAGCATACCTGTAATAGGATGAATTATAGCATAGTCTACAATATCAGTAAGAAGACGAAATACAAACCATATGAATGCCAACATATGAGTCTCAGCAGTCTTTGGTGGGATTCCAAAATTATCTGAAGGATAAAATAGACTTGCTTTAAACATTTCAGTCAGTTCATAACAAGTCTGCCGTGAAACTCTGAAGCACTTCTGGAACTATTAATTTACAGATTTAGTAAAACTACAGAACAATAGTTTTTCTTATTGAACAATACTTGAATATAATGATATTAAAAAAAAAAAATACCACCAGAAATAATAAATAATAATAATAATAATTATTTCATTTTCAGTCATATTTTAATGAATAATATGATGAGAAAAAATTACGGACGATCCGGGAATTTTTTCTCATCATATTATTCATTAAAATATGACTGAAAATGAAGCAACGAGAATAATTGGAGTTAACTGTAGTTATTTCCTTGATGTGGCAAAAAGTCACACAGTTAATAATTTGACAGTAATAATTTCACTGAGTGTATCGGCTGATACCTTCTCTCAATAATAATAATAATTATTATTATAATATATAATAATACCTGAATATCTGTATACTGGTGAACAACATTATCAATATAATCTTGAATTTTTGGCACTTCTTCTCTCTGCTGACGAATAAAAAATTCATCAAGAATATCATCATCATCCTCATCAGATGAAGATGATAATAAATCCATTAGCGCAATTCTTTCTGCCATATCTCTTGTAAAATTGATGACTGTTGTTGTGACACTTTCTTTTCAGGAATAAAATTAGGTTGACTTTACATGAATGACAATAATAATTTATTAATGATTAAGTTACAATTATAATTGAAATAGTGAGGTTAATCGTTCATTCACATTTGATAGTTTATAACGAAAATATTTATTTCTATAAAACAAAAAATTTGAATCAAATGATCGGCGAAATTCGACAAAATTCGGTTAGTGTCGGTACCGTTCGGCTCTGCTCCGAGCAGCGTAGAGCAGTTCGGAGCAATAAACCGAAATCGCTATTAGTAACGCTAACCTTTTTATAGGTGAAATAACCTGAAAGCATTCTCATAAGGGAGTATGAAGATTGAAATGTAAAATCGTGAAAATAGTACTCATGTCAGACCTTGTTACACGGATAAATTCAAGTGAAGCTAAGAATATTATTTCCTCAAAGTAGAAGGTATGCGCGTGTGAACATGGCCTCAAAGTATACCATAGATTCAAAATCACGTCCTCGATTTCAACGATCCGTTGACAATGAAGTCTTCAAAATATCCGTTGTATATATAATACAGAACAATAATTCAGCTATTATTTATTCGTTATGAAATATATACCCGAACGGAGTTTCGAAAATCTCTTTATCGTCCTGTGGTTTTTCCGGTTGTCTGATAACTTTTTGATGAGAATATATAATTTTTTCCATCGCGCACTCATTCAATGTTCTGAAATCTGGGCCATAGGTGATACTTCGATAATGCAGTCTAAGTAACGCTAACCTTTTTAACCTGAAATAACCTGAAAGCATTCTCATAAGGGAGTATGAAGATTGAAATCGAAAATAGTGAAAATAGTACTCATATCAGACCTTGTTACACGGATAAATTCAAGTGAAGCTAAGACTATTACTTCCTCAAAGTAGAAGGTATGCGCGTGTGAACATGGCCTCAAAGTATACCATAGATTCAAAATCACGTCCTCGATTTCAACAATCCTTTGACAATGAAGTCTTCAAAATATCCGTTGTATAATATACAGAACAATAATTCAGCTATCATTCATTCGTTATGTAACATATACCCGAACGAAGTTTAGATAATCTCTTCATCGTCCTGTGGCTTTTCCGGTTATCTAATAACTTTTTGATGAAAATATATAATTTTTCCGATCGCACACTCATTCAATGTTCTGAAATCTGGGTCATAGGTAATATTTCGATAATGCAGTCTAAGTAACGCTAACCTTTTCATAGGTAAAATAACCTGAAAGCATTTTCATAAGGGAGTATAAAGATTTAAATTAAAAATCTTGAAAATAGTACTCATGTCAGACCTGGTTACATGGATAAATTCAAGTGAAGCTGAGAATATTACTTTCTTCAAGTAGTAGGTATACACCTGTGAACATGTCCTCGAATTATACCATAGATTCAAAATCACGTCCCGGAATAAAACGATCCTCCGACACTAAGGCTTTCAAAATAATATATGTTGTACTAAGTCTTTGAAGTGATTTTGGATCTATGGTATACTTCAAGGACATATTGACGAACTTACAATAGTACATTTCAGTACGCGTACGGACTGGCTTTTTTGACGAAACGAGAGGTTTACTGCATAAGCCGAAGGCGAGTGCCGTAACGAGGTTCGTCAAAAACCCTTTACGTACGAGTAACGATTATTATTTTTCATCACGAAAACCGAGAAATCGCGACGAAGTTCCGATTTTGAGGTTAGAATGATGAAATGTATATTACGGGGTGTGAATAATATACTTCAAGTTTTATGTTTCAATTTCATTGGTCCACAATAGACGCTTGGATACGAAAATCTTTCTCATGTTCACAAATATCACGTTCATATATGTTATGAACAATCACTAACAATTTACTCGTTATTTCATCCCCGGTTATTTTGAGGACAGTCTTCAAAGTAACAATATTCAGGGCGTGTCCTCGTAATCACTAATCTATAAAAGTTGTGGATTTTGAGGACAGTCTTCAAAGAATCCACGTTCCAGATGTCCTCAGAATCGGAGATGTATTTTTGAGGACTGTCCTCAAAGTGTTCATTACGTATAAGACTTTTTCGAGGACCGTCCTCAAAACAGCCAGATGTCCTCAAAATGAACATAACATGTATGAAATAGTCCTCAAACTATACTTCATATATATATATTGTTACAAAGGGTAAAGCCCGGTATATTTAAGGGGGTATAGGACTGCTGGAGCCTTTAGAACAATCATGTTCGTCTGGGTGGAATTACAATGAGCGTATTCGAAGTAGGCAAATTATATTTGCGTACATGTTTATTAGACTCAAAATGAACCTCAAAAAAAATATGGATGAAAAAAATATTGATAAATATAGGAATTGAATCCGCACAGGTTTTTTTGCGCATTCGTAGCTGGCCCGCATGATAACTCAAGAACCAAGGCACTGAGAAAGCTGAAACTTTCACGAGATCTTCATAGTACCTTTATGCACAGTGTGAACCAGTCGCATCAACGGCAAAATTCTGTGAGGGATTTTGTAAACGAAAAACAGGATTTTTTTTTAATAAATTCGAAAAATTTTCGTTTTTTTCGAATATTTTTGACATTTTTTTTTGTAAATCAATGAGACTGGTTCACACCATGCACACAGGTATCATAAAAATTTCGTGAAAATTTCAACTCTCTAAGTGCCTTGGCTCTTGAGTTATCATGCGGGCCAGCTACCAATCCGGAAAAAACCTGTGCTAATTCAATAGCTTCGGATTTCTATATTTATCAAGATTTTGTTCATCCATATTTTCTTTAGGGTTCACTTTGAGTCCAATAAAAATGTACTGAAATATAATTCTCCCATCTCAAGTACGCTCATTGTAATCACATCCAGAAGAATATAATTGCTTTCAAGGCTCCAGCAGTCCTATACCCCCTTAAACGAATACGGTCTAGTAGTCTCAAACACTCGAATTATGTTCATACTCGCTAGAGACACACTTTTTTAACAAATGAATTATTGGTTGTTGTATCTACTCAATCTTTTTATAAACAGTCTCGTTCAGGACGTAAACTTGAACACACGCATTTTTCAATATACACAATTTCATTTGATCTATTCGCATTTCAACTTGAATCTTTATTTCAACTCAGGGACCCATTTATTTATTGCATAAAAGCTCCAAAGCTAAAAGTTTTACAATATATATATATATATTGTGACGTTGCAGATTAGCTGCCGTCACCGAGGTTCCAAAAATCAAGAGTTCAGCAGAACGGCTGATCTAACGCAACGAAGTTCTGAGACCTAACTCCTAACGTCAGGCAACAAGTTGACGCCTTGGACCGAGCAGCTGACGAGCTGCTCGTTCATGAAACGTTTTTCGCAGGGCCAATCAGCTCATTAGCTGGTCCTGATAGGCTCTTGATTTTCAAAATCAGGAAGGATCGTCGAGACGTACCGAGGTATCGCCTAGCCTCATCACTTCTACGTTCCGCTCAGTCCTGAGAAGACGTGTCGCCGAATTCTCTCTCTCGCCCAGTCTCCCGCATAAGTTTTCGCTAAGATCTATAAAAGTTAGTTAAGTTTGTGCTACAAGCCGTTCAGCTCAAGGTAAGGTCTTTATGATCTATAATCGCTAGAAAATACCATAAGCTACCGCTGGATTTCAATTATTATTAGTTACGTTTGCCTCTTGATCCGAAGTCGATCTCTTTCGACAACTTAGTCAGTATTTCAATTAGTTATCTTAGTAGTCAATACGCCTTATTTGTGTAGCGTACTGCCTACGGGCTACGCGATTCGTTTGATAGTTTTAAGAAACGAAATCCAGCGAAAGCACTTTATAAATTGGCTGTAGTAATTAAGAATATCTTTTGGCTTGATAATTTTCCGCTTATTAGTCTGATTTCTACGCTTTATTTGATTTTGATTTGCTAAATATTATTTGAGAGCTTGTTCTTGCTTGAATTCTCGCTTTGAGAGTATCTAACGCTTTGATTTATTTGCTATCTCTGATTTAGTAATTTATTAGTAATTAATTAGTATAATATCGCATGATGTGTCGCTTGTAATTCCAACTCCCCGAGGTTGGCTGAACGTAGTTAGTCATAGTTTTAAGTTGTTCATTTATTAATTTGATTTATCATTCTATTATTCTGTTATTCTATCTGATTTCTTTGATTCTATGTGATATATCTGATTTATGCGATTTACTTCTGCTATCTCATATTCCGATTTTCGCTATATAATAATATATTCTTTATTGTGTCCCGTATGGTATACAATCTTGGTTTGTTAATACATTTGTTTCAATAAATTGCTTGTGACTTTTCTGTTGAGTTGATTGTCTTGTTCCGGTCTCTCTTATGATTTCCTTTGGCTACCCGTCTTCTGTCTCCTGTCTTATTCTGAGGTCTCTTGTTCTCTCGTCTCCTCGTTTCGTGCCATCTCCACTCTCTTCCTTATCCAGAAGAGTTTTTTCAGCCGTGCTAGGTTCTTGCCGTCTCCAGCTAACAGTTCCTCCCAGTTCGTGTTTCTCTCGCCGCTCACCTCGCATTTCTCCAGCACGTGCCTTAGTGTCTCCTCCTCGGATCTGCATATTCTACACAGTCTTTCTTCTCTGTCTTTCCAGAAGTGGTTTGCTCTTGCCTCATTCCCCAGTCTGAATCTCGCCATCGTGCTTATCTAGTCTCTTCTGGCGTTTCTTCCTTTGTTCAGGTATTCTGGTCTTCTTTCGTCTCTTCTTATTACGCTGCTGCTTTCTCTTTCATATCTTGATTCTTCTGTCCTTCCTTCATCCTCTTGCTGTTGCTGGTCCTTCGCAATTTGTTCCAACTCGGGCCATACTTCTTCTGTTTCTATTCTTCTTTCTAGTTCTTCGACGCTCCATCCTTTTCCGTTTATGTATCTTTTCCTTTCTTTTTCCAGGCCCGTCCTGGACGATCCTTTCTCCAATGATCTTCCGCATTCCTTTCTGATCGTCCTGTCTTCTTGCTTTCTTATTTTGCCTTCGTATTTTATTGCCCTTGTAGCCGCCTTGACCGCTATCTTGTCTCTCCGTGTTTCTCTCCTGATCAGGTAGTTCGGTGTGCTTCTTTCTAGTTTTAGCGTCCATTTTATGTATTTCAGCTGTATTCTTTCGATTTCCTCGTACTCTCTCCAGCCGCATATCTCGGCCCCATACATTATGACGCTTTTCACCAGGGCGTCGAAAAGTCTCATTCTTCTATCCCAGTTGTCCTTGAACAGCCTTTCTCCGATGCTCCATATCCTTCCCAAGATGGCGTTTGCCTTGCCGGTGACTTCTCTGATGTGTTCTTTGTCCTCGTTGTGACACCTCAGGGTGTACCCAAGGTATCCGTACCTCTTCACTTCCTCCAGTGCTGCCCCTTTCCATTTCCACAGTACTTCTTTTCTCCTCCCTCCCGCCTTTCTGCACGTCATTATTTTGGATTTCTCCGCGCTCAGCTCTAATCCTTTCTTTTTTACGTATTTTTCCAGCCGGGTCAGCATCTTCCTCATCCCTCCTTCGTCCTTCGCAAACAGGACTATATCGTCTGCATATGTTATTGACCATACTTTCCTTCTCCCCAGCACTATACCTCCTTCTTGCTCCTTCTTCAGCTCTTCTTCTAGGTCAGCTAGGTATACGTTGAATAGCACTGGGCTGAGTGGACAACCCTGTCTCACTCCTTCTCTGGTCCAGAATTCCCCGACCTCTTTTCCGTTTATCCTTATGACGTTTTGTGTTTCCCTGTAGATGTCTTTGATCCGTTCCTTGAGTCTGCCCTTTATCCCGAGTTTGTCGAGCATGTCCACCAGTACTTCTCTCTTCAGCCTGTCGAAAGCCGCTTTGAGGTCCGCGAAGAAGACAATTGCCCTTCCCTTATCCTTTTTGATTTCATTCCCTACGATCGTCTTCAGCGCGTAGATTGCGTCCACGGTTCCTCTCCCCTTCCTAAACCCCATCTGGTTGTCCGGTAGCTTTTCCTCTTGCTCTAGCTTTTTTTCGAGCCTGTTCCTCATTATTTCCGCGTAGATCTTATACCCGGTGTCCATTAGCGTGATCCCCCTGTAGTTTTTTGTCTCGTTTTTGTTTCCTTTTTTGAATAGTGGCACGACTACCCCCTTCTTCCATTCGTGCGGGAATCCTTTCCCTCTCCAGACCTTGTTTAGCGCTACTTCCAGGTCTCCTAGCAGTAGATCCTCGGCGAAGATCCAGGCCTCAATCGGTATCCCGTCTCCCCCTGTCGCTTTCTTTTTCTTGAGTTTCTTTAGGGCGTTTTGGATCTCGCTTGTCTCAATATCGTCTGTGTCTTCTTCTTGACCCTGGTTGTCTTCTCTGGTCCAGGTCCTCTCTGTTTTTTCTCTCGTTCCTCCTAGTAGGATCATGAAGTGCCGCAGCCACTCTTCGTCCGTTATGTTTTCGTCGATCTTCTCTCTTTTCTTGCGACCTTTGTTCACCACCTCCCAGAACTTTTTCTCGCTCTTGTCCTCTTCCAGCTCCTGCAGGATTTTGGCTCCCGCTGCTGCCTTTTTACTCTTTATTATGTCCCTGTATGCCTCTTTTTCTTTGATGTAGTCTTTCTTCTCGAGTTGTCCCCCTTTCCACTGTCTCATTGTTTGCCTTAGCTCTTGTTTCTTTTCCTTGCACTCTCCATCCCACCACTCCTCATCTGGGGCTCTTCTCGCTTTCTTCCACTTTTTTCTTACCAAAGCTTTATCGATCTTGTTCCTCACGCTATGCCAGTCGGGCTCTCCTCCCATTTGGCCCTCCTGCAAGTTTAGTCTGTATCGCTCCACGCTTCCCTTAGCCCAGTCTGTTCTCTCCCCCCCCTCTTCGTCTTCGTCTTCTTCGTTTGTCTCTCTCAGTTGGACCTCTATGGGCATATGGTCAGAGTCGACCCTCTCTGCTACCCTGATTTTCGTGATTTCTTCTGCTCCTGATTGGTTGGCCAGAACATAGTCAATCACCGAGCATCCCCTCGCCCCTCACGTGTCGTTTGAACGCGAGCTAACCCGAAGGTGGTGGTACAGTAATGTTCATCGATGGTGTCCCTGTGGCTCACTATTTTTCCTAGCTTTTTTTCAAATCAAATTTCCCTTCTACAAATATTTTATTTGCCAATGACCAGTGCCTTACTTCGTGACACTGCTCCACCTCGCAGCTGTCATATTCCTAACGACCTGAAGGTTTCACTGGTCACGGACAAATAGAATATTCGTAGAAGTCAAACTCGATTCTGGAAAAAATAGTGAGCCACGGGAACACCATCGATGAACATTACTGTACTTCGGACTTTTTTATGCAGAAGTGTTCTCTGAGGTCTAAGGATTGAGAAAAAAAATTGTTTGAAATCGGATAACGAGCTATTCAAATTCACGCGCGATTTTTCGATTTTTTTTTTTTTTATGGCATCGATTTTGAATAAAATACATTTTTTGACGCAGTCAATGAATTTTTGGATAGAAAATTAATATAGTGTAATAAAAAATATCAGAAAACTGGGATCAGTATTAGAATAAAATGTTTGAGTATTATATCTCTCATCAGTTACACGCACATAGATGGGTAACATAAATTCATACATGGTAACTGTTATATTCTACGACAGCTTTCAATAATCTTGTGTTGTACTCGGGGTGATTCTCAGAAACCCGATATTTATCCCACATTGTCTTGAAATCAGAATGAACTGATTCCATTGCTTGTTCACTGTAAAATCCTAGTCCTCGCTTCGAACCTTTGCAAAAGTCTTCGATATGATAAAATACCCCGTGTACCTTTGGTGTGACAGATATTCCTAAAGCTAAATGGCTTGCCTTAAACTTTCCGATTGATTCTAGGTAAGAAGGGTTCAATTCGTTTCCAAAACAGTCATTTACCACGCCACGAAAGTGCTTGAGAGCCTCTACATATTTTAGGCATCCTACAGAGCAAATTAACCGGAGAGTATCCACTTTGTTTAATAATATTTTGCAAGAATTTCCCTTAAAGCCGGTGCCCCCATGAGTAACTTCTCGTTGGACATTACACAGATTTGTCCACTCATTGGTTTCATCTTCAAACTCATCCAGCATATGCCTCACTATCGTATTTACAACGCCAAGCATTAAGTGGAGTTCCGGAGGGGGAATGATTTCCAAAATCCTTGTATTCTCGTCACCGGAGAAAACTGGTGCGTGGATACAATTTTTGTAGTTTTTGGCATTTTTTATAACTGATCCCGCGTTTCTCCAAGCCTCAAAATTAGACAATGAGTTTCCTATTGTGCGATGTGTTCCAACATTGTCCAAATCTTTACTCTCACAGAAGCACCATGTGCAAGGGTATGACGATGAATGGGACATAATCCCTAACAAAATATTAGCCAATTTCAGGTCAGTCGCTATTGTGCCAGAGAAATTATTTATTTCCAACATCCTCCATATATCTACGAAGTTTTCGTAATTTTCTTGAGCAGCTTTTGCAATCGCGATAATAAATAACTTTTTGACGCCCGAATCTTTGAAAACGTTAGCACACACACCATCTTCATATTTCTGGCGTTTCGTATTAATTTGACCACACTCAGATATGTCATCTTGAATAACTTGGACGGATAGAAACACTTTCAGAAAAACCCCTCCACCGTCAATTCCAAATTTCAAATGCTCATTTTTAATCTCACGCTGGTTTTCGATGTGTGCGATCAAATCTTCGAGATTATTACAATACACTACCGGACATTTGGTTACTGTGGTCACTTTAGATTTAGTTAAAACGAAATCCATTGTTTTAGTAGAAAAAAAGTCTTTCACTTCCTGATTTTATAGTTCAAGCTTTTCTTTCAATCCCGGCTCAATGATTGCGCGCTTTTTGCTAGCAGTTCGGAGGGCACCTGCTATACCAAGAGTAGTCTTGGAACTCAGGTTGAATCTTGTTTTTATTTTCACAAAATCGTCTGTTGCTATTAAATTGGTAGCGGAAGCAACTACAGTATTGTTGACTGGATTTAAAACTACTCGCATAGGCTTACCTCCGCGGGGCTGTGTAAGCGAGATCGGTAAATCATTTTTTCTTAATTTGTCATCAAGCTGATTAGTAGATGCAATATTGCTAATAAGCGTTGCCGCCAACTGCTCTTTTAGTTTCTGATTTAGTGTTGTGTCGACATAACTGCAAATATTCTCTACTTGAGCAATTCTTGTACATTTATGAATGGTTCCTCGTCTAGGGACCATGAAGCAATTTGAGCAACGTTTCACAAATTTCGGAACACCCGATTTCTTTTGAGTCAAAAGTGGAATAGTCACATTTCTTCTTGCGAGCTCGCACAAATAGCACTGGCAGGCTAATTCAGCTCGAGATCTTGTAATTAACTGTCTACCTTGAAAATTAGAAAAATCTGGTAACTTGAGAGTTTGAAGTTTCACACTTCTTGTATCATTACTGGATAGACCACGGTATACATTTTTTTTGCAAGTGCCACAGAGAACATTAGGTAGCCTTTCATCACTCAGAATGTCATTGATACTACGCTGTAGCAATTTTTCTAAATGCGATTGTAAAGACTTTTCCACTTTGAACATTACGTTATTTTTCTTGAAGCACAGCAAACAAATTTTACTCCGATTTTCTTGGTGTGAAAATGCGTGATTAGCATGGGATGTCTTTTGTATTTTGGACATTCTGAAAGATGGCCTTGAAACTGCACTAAATACGGAGCTAACTGCATTTACGTGTTTTCACATTTGCAGCTCTCACGAGACTTTTGTTGGTTTATCAGCTGTTACAAGACTTTCGTTTGTTTATCAGCTGTGACAAGACTTTCGTTTGTTTATCAGCACTTACATGCATTGTAGACTGTGAGAACACGTTAATGAAGTTAGCTACATATGAATGGACAAATCTTTGTGATGTACAAAAATTCATTGCCTCCGTCAAAAAAGGTATTTTCTTCAAAATCAATGCAATTATGCAATTGAAAAAAATTGAAAAATCGCGCGTAAATTTGAATAGCTCGTTATCCGATTTCAAACAATTTTTTTTCTCAATCCTCAGACCTCAGAGAACACTTCTGCATAAAAAAATCCGAAGTACCACGACCTTCGGGTTAGCTCGCGTTCAAACGACACGTGCCCTATGTATGTGAGCTCCCCGTGCTTGTCCTCCTCTCTTCTTTCATTTAGTATGCCCAGCCCGTTTTTCTCCGCCCATCCTGTCAGCTCTTCCCCCTCCCTGTTTAGTGTCTTGTCTTTGGATTTTCTTCTGTCCTCTCCTCTCAGTTTTGCTCCTTGCTCTTCCGCTGTTCTAGCGTTGAAGTCTCCTACCACTAGGGTCACTTCGTCTCTATTATCTTCCACCATGCTTTCTATGGCTTCGTAGTTCCTTCTTCTGTTGTCTCTCATGTATACCGTGATCAGTTTGATTTTCCTGTTGTTTTTTCGTAGGTCTAATGCAACTATTTCTTCGCTGATGTTTGCGCTCGTGACTTCCCATTGCTCCTTCCTCGCCCTGTTTATTGCTACTAGGATTCCCCCTTTTGGTGTCCCTTTCTTCTCTAGTTTCCTGGCATTTGCCCAGTGAGTCTCGTATCTGCCTCCTAGTTTGTATTTTATCTCCTTTCTCCCTCTTTCTTCTACCCATGTCTCTGTAATGCAGCACAGATCGAATTTCCGCATGTATTCCCAGCACTCGCTGTCCTTACTCTTCAGTCCGGCTGCGTTCCATATCAGTATCTTACATTCTCTCCTCTCGCTGTTCACTGATTTGTCCCGTCCCTTCCGCTTCATGTGCTGGTTCGTTCTCCTCTCCGTCTCTGTCCTCATCGGTCGCTGTTCTTCTTCTTCTGGCAACTCGAAAAAGCTCTAGCTCTTCGTCGTCCCATTTCCACAGATCTCCGTTGATCCACAGTTTCCCGTAACCTGTCCTGACTGTGTTCTTTGCTTCTTTTTCGGCTTTCGCCCTCTGTAGTATTGCCTCCTTGCATCTTCTTTTTCTCCAGGTTAGATCGTGGTCGATGAATATCGATGTTCCCTTCAATTTACTCTTGTTCTTCATGATCTCTTCCTTTTTGTTTCCGTCTCTGCACTCGAACCCTATCTTCTTCAGCCTTGATCCTTTTACTTCCCACATCCTGACCAGGCTCATTTCTACTCCTAGCTTGTCTCTGCCCCACCTCAGTATGTCTTCTTCTGATCTGTAGTCTGCTTCCGCCAGGCCTGTGTTTGTTGTTTTTCTTTTCATCTTTCTCTATGTTTTCCAACCTTCTCTCCAGCCCTTTGATTCTGTCGGCTTGCTGCCGGGTTAGCTCTGTCCCGCTCCCTGTCGTTTGTTCTTGTGCTCTTTGTCTCCGGTCCTCTTGCTCCGGTCTTTGTTGATCTTTCTTCCTTCCTATGTCGAGCGTGGTCTTCATTCTTTCTTCCAGTGCGCTTATCTCTTCCCTTATTTACCTCTGTGCTTTTTCGGCTATTGGTTTCTTGTTCTTCTCCTCCTCTGCCTTCCTCTGCTCCAGCTCTTGTTCGAGTCTCTTTATGACCATGTCATTTTTCTCTACCTTCTTTTCCATCTCGTCCCACTTCCGGTCCCAGCTGTTCTTCATCTCCTTACATTCTTCTCTGCTATCTCTAATCTCTTGGAAGGTCTTCTTCAGCCAGTCTTCCAGGGTGTCCATTCTTTCTTCCCAGCTTTTTTGTTGTTTTGGCGTGTCTTCTTTTCCTGTCTGCGCTGTTGTCTGTTGCTGCCTTCCCCCCTCACTCATGACTCTCGCTTCCGGTTCCTGCTGAGCCTCGCTTTCGGCGTTCTCGGCGCTCTTGCTTTCTTTTGGTGGTCGTTGCATCGGCGCGCTCTTCTTGCCGGCCGTACTTGTGTCTGCCCTGGTGTTGCCTTGTAAGCTGTTTGTCGATTTCTTGCTTTCCCTACCCTCTTCCAGCCCCGTGCTGCCTCCCGTCTTTCTTTTTTCACCTCGCGATGAGGTGCCCGCTTTTTTTTATTAGATCTCTGATATCCCCTGAGACTCCTCCCCAGGATGCCGATCTTTCCCTCAGGTGTTTCCAACTTGCCGCCTTCAGTGGCCTGCCTGGTGTGCCTAACTTCTTGCCTTCTATTTCCAGTACTCTGTCGGCAACGGGTGTGTGGAAGCTTCCTTCTTCTCCGCCCTCGTCCGATTCTATCGACTCTATCGACTGAGCGTCTTGCTTTCCTTCGTCTTGCTTACTTTCTCCACACTGCATACTCTATGGCCCGCCGTTCCCGCGCGTGCCTCCCCTTGCCTCTCGCCCTTTGGCTCCTAACCTCTCTTCACGTCTTTATCTCCTTCGTCTCTGCGTCTCTTATTGTATCTTCTGCTTATTTTTTGCTATCTTTTTCCTGTGGTCTTTGTCTGCCTGGCGTTGACTTTGCTTCTTTTCTACTCACGGTTTGCCGATTATTCACGGGTTTCCAGTTCAGCTGTCACAACACGTCCACTCACAGAGGAAAGCCAGTCCTATCCGATTTTCGCTATATTACATTATAATAAGATTACTACCGCTAAGTAGTATCTTTGATCTGATATCTTAATTATTCTAGTATAAATCTGTTATTAATTTAGCTTGTCGCATCTCTTAGCTATTTCTGAAATTATTTATTGAGTCATCATATCGTCTAATAATTAATTAATAACGCTAGTGTGCCGCATTAGAAAAGTTGATATTGAGTATCGTATCGCTCAGTGATACGTAGTCTGAAAAGTAGTGTAGCTTGCATTATATCGCTTCTACGGCACAGCTAGCTAACCGGCGTGTTTACATTCTTTTGTACCGCTGCGTCGCGGTAAGGCTCAATAATATAATATTCATTCCTTTGTTAAATTCAGTATTTTTCTAAGCATTATTCCAAACGTTATTATTCGAGTATTATTTGTAACTATTATTTTGATAACTAATTCTGCGTAATTTAACACTCGCGATTATAGTCGAATCTTTTGTTATCGCTAATAAATCTGTTACCGCTAAGATCTGTTATCACATTTACTTGCAGAACAATATACGAAATCGTAGATTTCACTGAAGGAAATTTATGTTTGGTATTTTATATTTTATTTAATTAGTTAAAAAGGTGAATCCACCCACTCTACCACTACCTTAGCAAATCTGAGCTAACCTAGCTTCAAGGCCGTCGTTCCGGCAATTTATTAGTTTGTTGAATATCGCTATAGTTGATTTGATTTCTGTGAAAACGACACTTACGTGTCTGGCGCCCAACACTCTCTTAGATTTTTATTAATTAGTAATTTATCGAAGGAACGCCATAGGGTGCGGAGTTGTACTCTGAAACTCCGTTACAATATATATATATATATATATATATATATATATATATATACTATATATACGTCGGAGAGATTACCCAACGGGAGTCAGGGGCGTCCATGATTGCTCTTGCAGGGAGCTTGTTTAAAAATAATATAGTCCAAATCGGTAATAGTTATGACACAAAGTAATATAATCTTAATCCACTAATATTATCTCTATATCTAATACAATAACAATAAGCTATCCCGTACAGGGCGACGCGACAACAAATTCACCCTGCCTCTAGAATTTCTCAATACAATTCTTATAATTTCTGTACCAACCACTGGCTCGGTTCAAATGCAACTGACTCTTAAAATCAGCATCTTCTAGGGCTGTGGCTACTTTCGACAAAGGCTCTGGTTCTCAGAGTCTTCATCTCGCATACCCCTCTACGCCACTAATTAGGCTAAGGGTCTATGACTAATCTTAATATTAACAGATATGCCTAGACTAAATATGAACCAATAGTTTCGATATTTAATAAACACCACAGCCGTGAGAGAGCGTGTCCAGAATATCACGCGCCGACACGGCCTTCCTGACTGTCACACGTCCTCGTGTGCAATCTTTATCTTCACATGTTATCTGCAAAGGAAACCTTAGTTCATTCCCTGCTCGCCCATTCTGATTCAACAAATCAACTGACCGCCGTGTTCCTATATCTGCCATACCTCAGCACTCTACTGGTGCTCATAGACATTACAACAATGATCACAATCAAATCAGTTACAGAAGCAGTCAAATGATTTAAATGGATAATCAGTGGTTAAGCAATATTTGTGCATCTCGGTACACCTGTGCATCTCGGTACACTTGTCATGTGCATCTCGGTACACTTGTGCATCTCGGTACACTTGTGCATCTCGGTACACTTATCATGTGCATCTCGGTACACTTGTCATGTGCATCTCGGTACACTTGTTGGACTACAACCAACACACCATAGTCAAACCATATTGACTTTTTGACCAACCATATGGCCCTTGGTCCTCTAGACCAAGCAGAACCATCGTTGCCGTTACATCGCACCATCTCCGTCCACATAAGTGGGGTAGGATCTTGGTGACTTGCGACTGATAAGCAAACGCATGGCTCATGTATACTCACTGGTATACGAAACTTATCACTCACTGTTATCACCGCCGACATCGGCGCTTTCTGACTGTTCATCACTACTACAATTATTATAAGGATCAAGCTCTATGGGAACATTGCTTTCAGGCATCAACCTCAAACGTTCATGCGCATACTTGTAAGTTCTATTGCCATTAATGGCCTTTAAACAATACCTATCATTAGGTAAAACTTCAACCACTTCATATGGCCCACAAAACTTAGCATCTAGCTCAATTTGATTTCGCTCATGATTTTCCATAAGAACATAGTCTCCTACTGAGAATCTACAAACTTTCGATTTGCCACTATCAAATCTTTCTTCATCTTCCATAGCGTTTTTATCAATGAAAGCGGTCGCCTGCTCTCTGATTTCAGAAATATTTACTTGTTCCTCATCTTGATCATCGATTACTGATGAAGAGAGAGGTCTTGCGACCTTACCAATCAATAGCTCTAAAGGACTATATTTGGTGGTACGACTTGCCGTACAATTTAACGCTAACTGTATTTCACCAAGAGATTGTCGCCACGATTTGTCATTACTCAGTTCTACTGCTGTCAGCATATTTTTAAGTGTACTCATTACACGTTCAACCTGCCCATCAGCACGGCTAGTTCCGGTTGCAATCAAATGCAGGTTAATATTATGAGACACACAAAACTCTCTAAAGTCCTCATTTGCAAAGCATCTACCTTGATCTGCAATAATTTTAGACGGACTACCAAACAAACTGACACATTGCTTTAGAGTTGAAATTGCGCTAGGTACGTCTATGCGTGAGGGATGTCGCAAAAGTACAAACTTCGTAAATGCATCGATAAACACAAAAACATATTCTTTAAGACTACTTTTTCCACTTAATTTCCCAGTAGCGTCTATATGGATAGTGTGCCACGGGGCACTGACTTTCGGGATTGAATGAAGTTCGGCTTGTATTTTGCCCAAGTGAGATTTTGACAATTTACAAGTTATGCAATTCTCAACAAACTGTCTGACATACTTTGACATATTAGGAAACCAATAATGTTGATAAACTTTTTCTAAAGTCTTTTCCCATCCAAGATGCATTACCGACTTATTAACATTATTGATTACTGACCATCTGAAACTCACAGGTACTACAGGCAAAAATCGACTACGATTTTGACGTTGAATTTTTCTGTATAGAACTACTGATCTCAGTTAGCAACGCCGGATTTAAACATTTTTACGCCCTAAGCCCGTAACTTCATGGCGCCCCCATTTGAGATTACTCTTCAGTTTCATGATAGCGCTAAATCAATATGAGTCAGTCCACGTCAAGCGGGACACCTTTTTGACCGCATGTTCTTAAAAATCGTCGTAATTTTTTTTACATATTCTCTGGGTAAAATGAATGCATGAAACATTTTTTTTTTAACTCGCAAGGCTTAGAAGATACAAGGGGTTGAATTTTCGAAAAAAACACCAAAAATCGGCATCGCGCTCTTCTTTGAACGTTAATATCTCCGGTTCCCTTTGTCGTACAGACATCGTCAAAGACTCATTTTTAAGCTCTTGAATCGCACTTTCATGTTATTAATTTTCAATTCATGTCATGAGCAATTTTCTATTTGTTATTAAGAATTATATTTTTCAAACGTGATTTTCGAGATGATTACACCTTTCGAAAATTCTAAAAACAATATGAGCGTGTTCCTTGATTAATTTTCTACAAAATCTGTAATTTTCAAAATGGAACTCCGATGGAAACTATATTTAAAAAGCAATTGACCCGTGCGGGACATCGCGCGCGGCTGTCTACGCGGGCGCGCCGAGACCGAGGCTTGTTCGCTTTACATGTAAAGAATATACGGGGGCATATTACGATCAAATTCATCAAATCCAATAATTTACCGAATTATTTATTCCATTTCATGCTGATTACTCGACTTGAAACTATAATAGTACATTGTACAACAAGGGGGGGAAATGACCCTCCCCCCCTTGTTGCACACCGTAATTTTTTCAACGAGTGCATGTATAGGCCCTATTTTTCGCGCATGCACGACCGAAATTTTGGGAAATTTTGAGAATTTCCAATAATTTTGGAAAGTTTGGAAATTTTCGGAAATTTATGGAAATTTATGGATATTTATGGAAATTTTTGGAAATTTATGGAAATTTTTGGAAATTTTTGGAAATTTTTGGAACTTTTTGGAACTTTTTCGAAATTTATGGAAATTTTTGGAAATTTTGGAAAGTGGCGTGGCGACGCAATAATATCTCAGAGTTTCTCTCCACGCTCACTACGCGGCGCATCCAACTCGCTTCGCTCTCGCTAGTCCCATACTAGGACTACGCTCAGTATATATACCGATCACAAGCGACCACCAATATCCACTACCGGACACCCCGCGTCTAGGGCACGGTGTGCTCGGCTCTCAGCCCTACTGACGAGTCCGGCCGAGTACACCCAGACGAAACGCAATACCATATCTTTCTAGAAGGTTCGATTCCTTCAGTGAAAATTTTGAAATATTTGAGAACCTTCGAGACCGTCTCTCGGAAGGTAGTAATAGATCCATTACCTCCCTAGGGAGGTAATGGAGTCCACGCTAGAAATGACCAATTTTCTATTCGTTTCACATGCAAGAAAAAGGGCCTATTACATGCACGTGTTGAAAAAAAATATCAGTATTCAAGAGCTTCAAAATGGGTTCTTGACGATGTCTGTATGACAAAGGGAACCGGAGATATTAACGTTCAAAGAAGAGCGCGATTCCGATTTTTGGTGTTTTTTTTCGAAAATTCAACCCCTTGTATCTTCTAAGCCCTTCGAGTTAAAAAAAAAAAAAAAATGTTTCATTCATTCATTTCACTCAGAAAATATGTAAAAAAATTACAAGAAAATCAGAAACATCGAGGAATATTTTTGGCCAAATCCGTCCCGCTTGACGTGGACTGACTCATATAGCACTAAATTTTTTCTCGGTTCCACTTCATTCTTTCATTGAGCATGAAAAAAAAAAAAAAAAATCATAACGTCGCGCCCTACCTACCCTGGCGCCCCTAAGCCCGGGCTTCGCGGGCCTAGGCCGAAATCCGGCGTTGTCAGTTAGTAGCTATTTGCAAGGTCTGTGTCAATTTGGTTACTCCGTAATTTTGAAACTATGTCACGTAAACTATCATCCTTCCGTTGTTCAGCCTGTAGCCAATCGTCTGAAATCTCAGCTAGATTTACTTGTTTCTGTTCGATTCTCTGACTTATCGGTTTTACTGATACCGGGTTTCGCGAAAGAAAATCGGTATGAGCTATTCGCTTGCCTTCTCGATAGACAACATCAAATTCATATGCTTGAAGAAAAGCCCACCACCTATGAACTCGCGGTGTGAGATCTGTTTTCGTATGTGAAGCTTTAAGAGCATTACAATCAGTGATCACGGTAAAATTCCTACCTTATAAGAAATGACGAAAATGCTTGACCGCATTAACCACTGCTAAAGTTTCCAGTTCAGACGAATGATACCTGGATCAACACTTGTTGTCCTTTTACTATAATACGCAATGACATGTAACTTTCCATCGACCTTTTGCATCAGTATCGCTCCATACCCAGCAGCACTAGCGTCCGTATGTAACTCAATGGGATAGGTTGGATTAAAAATCATCAAAACTGGTTCATTGGTTAATCTAGAAATTATTTCCTGGCGGATCTTTTCGTGTTCTGGTTTCCATTCTATTTATCTTTTTCCCGTAGTTAGTTTGTGTAATGGTAAAGTAATTTGTGAAAACTGCGAAATAAATTGGCGGAAATAAGATGCAAGGCCTATGAATTGTCTAAGCTGTGTGACCGTCCCTGGAGGAGGGGATTCAGTCAACGCTTTGACTTTGTGTGGGTTAGGTCGTATTTCACCCGCTGAGACCTCATACCCTAAATATTCGACTTGAGTTTTCAAAAAAGAGCATTTCTTCAAATCTAAAGAGAAACCTGCTTCGCTGAGTTTATCTAAAACCATCCTGAGTCTTTCTAACGACTGTTCTATTGAGTCAGCTGAAATCATAACATCATTCATATAGCACACTGCAAAAGTGTTTACAAGTTCTGAGAGTGCCTTATTTATTGCCCTTTGAGAAATCGCAGAAGCATTCCGTAAACCGAAAGGCATGGTCAAATACTCGTACTGACCATCCGGAGTCACAAAAGCCGTACGTTCTATCGAGTCTTCGTGGATAGGCATTTGATGAAAACCAGAGGCCATATCTAAGGTTGTAAAATAATTAGCTCCACTCAACCGTTGTATTTGGTCATTTATGAGAGGTAGCACGGGCACGGTAAGTAGATAGGGGCAGCTATGGGGAGACAGATATTCCCCCTTTCCCCCCCGACTCATCCTGATAAGGGATGATAAGGGGTATGTGGGTCAGTGTGTTATCTTATCAGTCTGGCCCACATCCGGTCTGGTGTGTACGGGGAACTTCTAATCAGCTCCCCCCTCCCCCTCCCCCTGTCTGCGGTCACTGGCCCTGACCATGCTACCCCTTACCCCACCTCCCCCCCGGGTCAGTTGTGGGGTGAGTGCATCGCTCTGTCTCTTTCTAGTCTGGGTCTGTCTCTCTCTAGTCTGGGTCAGCTATGGGGACGATGACGCGTTCTACCGCCCACTCACACACGCGCTTACCTCACCGTGTCCGTGTGTTCTAGAATGTTCTAGAATGTTCTAGAAGCTTCTGGAAAGCGATAACGATGATATCCCTACTCCAAAATTTTTGTACTTGGAAATATTTCAGTGGCATCCCCTGTTTACTATATGTACGCTTAAAACTACAGGAGGCGGGGGTGAAGGAAAGAGATATGATGACGCGACAAATACATATCGTACGTTTCGTGTCCGTGTGTTCTAGAATGTTCGAGAATGTTCTAGAAGCTTCTGGAAAGCGATGACGCGTTATCCCTACTCCAAAATTTATGTACTTGGAAATATTTCAGCGGCATCCCCTGTTTACTATATCTACGCTTAAAACTACAATAGGGGTGAAGGATAGAGATTTGATGACGCGACAAATACATATCATACGTTTATTCAAAAATCTTAATGCTACGTACAATTATGCGATCATTCATGACATTCAAATGAGCGATACAAAATGAAAGGTAATATAAAAGATAACAGCATTAACATCATCACCGACACAAACAACAAGGTGTAGGTCTCCAAAACTTCAGAATCGATGTTTGTTACACGGTAATTAACACAGGGTGTTTCTTCACCTGAGTGGTGTGATGTCATACACGACTGCTGGTTATCAGAATCCAATAATGTCACCGTTGCCGTTGCGTCGAGAGTTTCTTCTGCAGAGCGAGAACCAGAACGTATAGGAACGTAAATCGACATTGCGTATACGATAATTTGCAAACGACGATCAGCTCGATTCCTCTTCCACCTTCTGTTTGATTCCTACTGCGAGATAATGCGGGAATAATTTTGTCAATTCCAGCAGAACGATGTCGCAATAATTATTCACAAATTCTTCCTCTAGTTGTAACCTGACGTGTGCCCTTGCAAAATCAAACTCCCTTGTGGAGAGCAGATTTATTCGATGAAGAGATGGCTCTCGAGGGCCTTGTAGTTTCACCTTCTCCGCTATATGCTCGATGTACAGTTTCTTACACTGATTGACACTGTGGGCAAGTCGTTGAAGGCGGTGCAACTGTTCTTCTACACACACAAACACCGTCTTCAACCCGTCAAACGTAGTCTTCTGCATCACTATCGTGGGACGATAAGACAGCTTCCGCTTGACACCCCCACTGCTCGTCTCGGAGTTTTCTTCTTCTTCTTCAGGATCAGCACCATCCGTCTCTTCGGCGATATTATTTGCTTCAAAACTGATACTTTTCGAACCGTGAGAGGTGGTGAAAGTTATGGTACAACCGCCTAGCGTAAGATGTTCGAAATACCAATCTGCAGCTGAATAGCCGCTCGAATCCAGATATTCACTGATGGTGTCCAACTCGTCTGCCAGTAAAGACCACTCCGATGCGTTGAAATATATGCAGCACGAGGCATTGCTCTCGAGTTTGATCACTGGCACAAATGACTCGTCTGCACCAAGTCCGAGACCGACAACAATCTTTTTAGTTATAGAATTGTTCAAGCCGTACGTAGTCGCGAGAACAAGATTTCTTTGAGATTTTTTCATTGGCTTTGTAAAACTCTTAAAAATTCTACTTGCGTTACCCATGGGTACTTTCGATTTAGGTGTCGACATTGTACTACGACTCGGTTTGATCGCGGCTACAATAATACTGATTAAAATCTAGACGACACAACCCTCTGGACCCTCCGATTTCCCCCTCCACTTCCTTCTTGTTTTACCATTCCCATGTGTTAGTTGTAGAGATATTTCCGGTCAAGGTGATAAGCTTAGCTCGAACATTTCAACGACAGACTGATATCACTAACGGAAACTGAGCAACGAATATTATTTGAATAATATTATTTTTAAACTAATCTTATATATATACTTATATTTACACTAGAGTATTGGGGAAGGTTAGAGATTTGATGACGCAACAGTTACATAAACGAAACTAAACTTATTTATTCAAAATTTGAAGATTTCACATATTAAATCAAATTATAATAATATTAAAAACATTGATGTCACCGGCGTGCCGGGAAATTTTTGGGGAACGGACGAAATTCGCCCGCCCCCAACAGCTTCTCGATGGCCTCCTTCACCATCGAGCGGCACGTCTCGCACGGTTCGGCGACCCAGCGCCGTCGCAACATCGTCATGCCGCGGACTTTGCGAATTAACGCCCACTGGCGGAAAATATCCGCCGCGAACTCCACCTCGTTCACAGAATACATTCGGGCCTCCTGCGGGTCCAGGGCCAGCATCACCTCCGCCACCTTCTGCCTCCACAAAGCAGTACCTGCAAATTACGAAATTGAATGAGTTGTTTCTGTTATATTGAGGAAAACGTCGGTTGTGTATTACGTGATGTTTCGAGAAAAATAAATAAAAATCACAGTTTCGGAAATGTAGTTTAAAGTTATGATGCTACGTATTACCGGTAATCTGATGAAATTTAGGATAACAATTAAATAAGTTATTTGTATAATATTGAGGAAAAACACCTGGTGTGTATGAGGCAATGTTTCGAGAAAATAATAAAAAATGACAGTCTCGGAAATGTTGTTTAGAGTTGTAATGCAGCGTGATAGTATTACAAGTAAGTTAATAAAATTTAGTATAACTTACCCATTTCGTGCGTGTATCCTGCCGATGTGCAGTAAAGTCCCGATTCTCCGGCCATGATGAAAGTTGTATATATATTTTTTCTCGCTGGTTGTTGGAAAACGTTTTTCAGGCTAGCTGATGGTTGTGAGTAGTCTGGTGAAAACTGCACGTCGTTATATACGAAAAGCCAGACTTGCACACCTCTCCAAAATTTTCAAACTCATATACGAAAACCCAGTCCTGCACCCCCTCCAAAATTTTCAAAGACATATACGAAAAGCCAGCTCTGCACCCCTCTCCAAATTTTTCAAACACATATACGAAAAGTCAGACCTACACCCACTCTCCATTGTTGAAGCGGTGTGTCCGGGGAACAAAAACAACAGACTAATGAATGGGAAATACCAAAATTTTGAAACGTTCTTAATCGCTGATGAGCGGATGTGGTTAAGAGATTACTGTGTAACTTTACTTGCTAAATCCAAGCATCGGTACTCGTTAACGGTAGGAGGGTCAAGTCCTGCGATATTGACTAGGGGCGTCGTCGGTAGCAATTTGATGACGGCGTACGGTAATTTGGTCCAGAGTGTAAAACGCTGAGAGACTACGGTAATCGTTTATCGCATCTCAACTTTTTTCAGATCGCATGAAATGAACTTTTTTCAACGGCGAGAAACAGGGTATAGAGTCGGAGATAGAGATAGAAAGATGAAATTCGGAAACAGAACGAGAGATAGGTTATTTTCCCGAAATTTCCAGCATATCAGTCAGCTAAGCAGCCGCAAATGCTGTGTTCTGAGGTTTAGTTCATTGGTCATTCAAATCACGTGGTCCCTTGGGAAACCGATATATAGCTTGTCACAAGGGATATTTTTTCAGTAGGAAATTTTTGTATACAAGTTCCAGTCTTACACTCTGTATAATGTCTGTATGTGTGTGTGAGTAAGTGCACGGTACATGTGTCGGAGTTGACGTCGATTTGTGTGATCTCCCAAGAATAACCACGTTCAATTTAAATCATGCCTGATACGCAGAACAACAAGTATCGCGCTATAGTGCTAAAGGCGGTCTCTTATGCCAGACGTAAGAGTAGCGCTATTGATAGGTCCTGCGGTATACGATGGACACGATCGCTTGGCCGAATGACTCGGAAAAATTTGTTGCGTCAGGTGCGACGAATGATTGCTAAGTGCGATGAGAGGTCTATTTCTCGTCTCTATAATCAAGGCGTTTTCGCGGAGTCGTGGGAATGTTTGCGAATCGCTGCCGAAACGGTGATTTCGCGTGGTACTTCCACCTTCTGGATATTGCGGGGACTGATGACAGAGTATTACGAGTGCCTGAATGTGATCCGTGCACGTAGTAAGAATAACATTCATGAAACCCCGCGGCGACGTCAGGTGTCAAGACTTGGGAGAAACGAGAGAAAGGCTAGGGTGGCTACCGCTGAAGACGACGATAACGGGGTGCAAGAACGGGGTCCGAAAACTCGGCCGAATCCCGTGCCGGTTTCAAATGACACGGATATGTTTGAAGATAACAGTATCACCGATGAGATGCTGTGTGCAGTGGTGGAACAATACGAGGCCCGGACAGCTGGTGAACAGGCGACAGTCGACAGTGATACGGAAATGTATGAAATTATACCCAGCTCCTCGATCGACAGCGAAGAATCTCGTCATCCCTGGTTATCGACTGTTTTGAAAATCCCAAATAAAAATTGGGTCCTTCGACCTATGCCAACTTGGGGCAGCAATGCGGCTTCATCCGGTGATTCTTCCGACTACGCGGTAACAGGGGGTGACGCACGCGGATCAAGCACCCAACGTCGTGACGAAGCGGACGAAGAACCTCGTCATCATGATCATCATCATCAGGACCCTGTAGCTGAAAATTTACCAAACGAGCACTATCCTGACTCTACTTGTAAGGCTTGTAAACCAGATAAATGAACAATTTTTCAAATAAATTTTAAATAAGTTATAAATACATCCAATATAACATCCTTTATTTACTTTCACTCTTGACCAACTCTATCTTAAATACAAACAGATGGAAAGACCACAGCCGTGGGATTTCGTAAATTTCGTGTTAACGAAGGAGCCAGTACCTCGGGGATTCAACACGGCGGACACGTAAACAGACCTGTCACAGATAATACTGACGAGGACGGAAGTACTGTCGAGGATGATAGCGAGGATGATAGCGAGGAGAGTTCAGAGAGAATAGCTAGGGAAAATTCTTCGTTGGTAGAACAGCCTGGTGGGGTGAACGGGGTGGGAAGTTTCGAGAATGGGTCATCTTTGACGGAAGATCGTTTCCAAGTGATTAGCGAGCTTAGAAAATATTACAAACGATTCGAAATTAACGGTCGTCAGATTGTTATCAAGATAAAACCGGTTGCAGAAGGTGCAAATCCCGTCGAATGGTTAGAGGGGGCGTTCAGGAATATTCATGCCTATGCCACCGGTTCGTGTCGCGAATCAGACTACATTGGAATCAGTTTCAATGCAGGGTCTTTCAATCTTGGAGCCGCTGGTCTTTCGTTTCGACCTGTTAAAGATTTGCGCTACGAAGATTTGTGGAAAATTGTGTACGGTGTGACACAAAGCGCGTCCGAGTTTACCGTAGATCAGACGATCACCGTGACCGTGAATACCGTTAGAGTTCCGTCGGGGCGGGGTAAGGCAATGAGATTGACGCACGACGGTGTAGGAAAACGCTCTGTTTTGGAAATTGGAAACTCTGACAATATGTGTCTTCCGCGTGCTCTTGTTGTAGCCAGAGCTCATGCCGAGAGGGGATCCATCCGTAGCGGGGCGTTACACGCGCGTTGGGGTTTGATTAGACATAAAGCATCGTCGTCTCAACGCATCGCCGCCTGTAAGTTGATAGAAGACGCGGGTGTAAAAATTCCGATCGAGGGTTGCGGCGTACCCGAGATCAATCTGTTTCAAACTTATTTGGCTCGCGAAGGTATAGCGATCGTGGTGTATGAAAATGGGAAACTGGGGAACGGCGGAGAGACGCTCTATGACGGAACGGATGTGGTTACGGCGAGCGGACGCCCCGGTGTTACGTATAAACTGAATATCCTCTACTTTCCCACTAAACGGCATTACAAACCTATTCTGAGTCTGACGGCTGCAGCGGCAGCGAGATATTTCTGCGAATCCTGTAACAAAGGGTACAGGACCGGTAACGAGCACCGATGTTCGCGCAAATGTCCTCAATGTCTTTCGGTTCCCGCCTGCGATTCAGCTAACGAGAGTCTAGACTGCCGATTCTGCGGACGTTTTTTTCGCGGTAACGAATGTCTGGCGAGGCATCGGAAAACGGGGTCGTTCAGTCCACGTCGCAGCGTGTGCGAAACTCTTCAGATCTGTGGTAACTGTACGCGTTTTACGGATCGTACCAAAGGTGTACACTCGTGCGAGACACGGTACTGTGCCACCTGTTGTTCTCAGCAGCCGTATAATCATAACTGTCACATGCCCACTATCAAACGCGATAAGAAGCAGTCCCGGTATATCTTCGTGTTTTACGATCTTGAGACACAGCAGTGCGAGACTGTTGAGGGAGATGAAAGAACGAACATACATGTGCCTAATCTGTGCGTAGCTCATCAGGTTTGTAGCGAGTGCATTCACGATTTGGATATAAAAAACGGTTGCGACTCTTGTGGTCTCACGCGCGAGTATGTCTTCAAGTTCGATCCTATCAAACAATTTGTTGACTTTGTCACGCGACCGATCCGTGATTTCACTAAAATTATTTGTATAGCTCACAACGCAAAAGGGTTCGACGCTCAGTTCATATTGCGATTTTTAGTCGAGCGAGGCAACGAACCACCACAAGTAATCTTGAACGGAAGTAAAATCATAATGTTAGAGACGGGACATACTCGCTTCCTTGACTCGTTAGCCTATATGCCCATGGCGTTATCTGCTCTACCCAAAGCTTTCGGTCTGCCTCCGAGCACTGTCAAGGGATTCTTTCCTCATCTTTTCAACACACCCGATAAAAGCGGTTACGTGGGGCCACTTCCTGCGGCTAAATTTTACATACCGGATAGTATGAGTGTGAGTGCTCGAGATGATTTTTACAACTGGTACAATAGCGAGGTTGCACAAAATCGTCAATTTGACTTTGACGAAGAGTTGATGACTTACTGCAAGGCAGATGTAGATATTCTTCGACGCGCGTGTATCGCGTTTAGGGACATCTTTCTCGAGTGTGGGTGTGTGTGTCCGTTCACAGAGAGTACGACCATAGCGTCGGCCTGCATGACGGTATTTAGGAAAAATTTCTTACAGCCGTCGCAAATAGGTATTATCCCCAGCGGGGGTTATAGGCGTGTCGATAATCAATCCCAGAAGGCACTCGAATGGCTTGTCTGGAAGGAGCATGAATTGGATATAGTAATCACCCATGCGGCACGGGCACGCGAGTTCCGTATACCTGAAACGGGTCGTCCTGTTGACGGTTACTATGAAAATAAACAAACGGGCGTACGTCACGTGTTTGAGTTTCACGGGTGTTATTGGCACGGCTGCCCGCTGTGCTACAAGATAAACAGAGATAATAAACTGACCGCCGGTGACACGATGGATAGGCGGCTCGAAGAAACACGCTCAAAGACTGCTAAAATGACAGGGTTGGGATACATCGTTACAGAGATTTGGGAATGCGAATGGGATCTACTCAGAAATGAAAGCGAAGAAATGCGTGAATATATTTCGAATCAGTCATTAATTGCAAACACGGGTTCGTACAAGGCGTTAAATCCGCGTGACGCGTTCTACGGTGGCCGTACGGGTAACACGTCTTGCTATCGCGAAGTGAACACAAACGTGGATGAGGGTGTACGCGAGGAAATACGCTACGTGGACGTATGCTCTCTGTACCCCTACATATGTAAGAACGGACGGTTTCCCATGGGACACCCGACAGTTTATGTCGGCGACGATTGTAAATTCTTAACAGGAGGCAGGGGTACCGATATCCAGCGAATCGACGGATTGGTCAAGTGTTGCGTTCTACCGCCGCGAGATCTCTTTCATCCCGTATTACCGATTCGCATGCACGGTAAACTAATGTTTGCGTTGTGCCGTACTTGCTGTGAGGAAATGCTCCAAACAGACTGTCCGCACGAGAACGATTTCGAGCGTTGGTTCGAGGGTACTTGGGTGTCCGATGAATTGAAAAAGGCAGTGGAAAAAGGTTACACGGTGGTGAACGTACGCGAAATCTGGCAATATACAATGACACGATTTGACCCTCATACTCGGAAGGGTGGTCACTTTGCGGGTTATATAGACACCTTTTTGAAGATTAAACAGGAGGCTAGCGGATGGCCGGCCGGGTGCGTAGACGAGGAATCGCGGGGTCGTTACTTGTCCGAATATGAGAGAATTGAGGGCATACGACTAGACCGCGATAAGATATCAAAGAATCCAGGCCTACGTTCCGTCTCAAAACTCTGTCTCAACTCGTTTTGGGGAAAGTTTGGTCAGCGTGAGAATATGTCAAAGACCGAGGTTGTAAATTCCCGTAGACAATTGTTAAGAATATTAACCGATCCGGAGATCGAAGTTACAGATCTCCTACCCGTCAACGAGAAACTGTTATACATACGATGGGTTCACTCCGAGGCGAGTGTTAAACCGACACCCCTGGCAAATGTAGCTATAGCGGCATATACAACCGCCCAAGCACGCCTCAAGTTATACTCGTATCTCGAGAAACTCGATCGGAGGGTGTTGTACTATGATACAGACTCGGTTATCTACACACGCTGTGCGAACCGTCCTGACGAATACGAGCCAGAGACGGGAAACTTTTTGGGTGATCTTACAGACGAATTAGAGGTTTACGGAAAAGGTAGCTACATACGGGCGTTCGTTTCAGGAGGAGCAAAGTTTTACGCGTACATCGTTCGACATGCTAGCGGTGAGGAGACGGAGGTATGCAAAGTCAAGGGTATTACATTAAATTACTCGAATCGTCTCAGAGTCAACTTTGACTCGATACGGCGAATGGTAGTGGATAACACCGAGCCGATACAACTACAGTATCGCGCCATCCGTCGGACAGTGTTGCACCAGGTGGTGACGCGTACAGAGTCTAAGACCTGCAGACCGGTAATTGTCAAGAGGCGTCGTTGCCCCGATAACTTTCAGACTTTACCCTACGGCTACAGGGAATTCCCGTCAAACATTGAACGCTCCAAAAGTAATCCGTGCAACAGGGATTAGCTCCCAACGCACCCGGTACCGGGGTAATCTATAATCTCTACATAATCTCTTACATTCACTCGGCAAAACTCTCTATTTTCTAACTTTATCGCACTTTCTGTCTCTTGTTTTCTCTCTCTATCTCTCTCTCTCTCTCTATCTCTCTCCGACTCAAACCTCTCGGCCACACTACCGCAGAAGATAAATATAGAAGATAACGGATATACGTTTACGCAGTATAAGGTCAGTATATATATATATATATATATATACGTTATCTGTGTTTCTGAAAAAATAAAAATAAAAATAAAAAAATAAAAAAGTAATAGAAACAATTATCACGCGCGGGGATGCAATAAGCTGATTCAAGGGGCACGCGCGTGGACAAGCTCGTCCCCGCGATGAATCCATCCCGCGGCATGAGGCTGGTACCGCGGGCGTGCGAGGGTATTAGCTGATACCCTCGACGCGTACGGGCGCGCACTGATATAAGGCTCATAGCTCAGCGCGCTCCGCCGCCGCCGCCGCCGCCGCCGCCCCGTGAAAAGCTGATCCCCGCGGAACATATACAGTTACCCCGGACGTTTTTAATTCTGATTTTTCTACGTCTGTATACAGATTACACGTTCGGACGAAGATATATATACTCTCTGTGTATAGAGAAGGGGAAAACTGAACCTATATCGAGGATGATGGACACACGATGGAAGCATCCGTTCTCTGCGATCGTAGCCGGTCCTTCGGGTTGCGGAAAATCCAATTTTGTAAAGAATTTCTTGAGACACAGCAGGAGTATGTGCGATACGGAATTCAGTCGCGTGATTTGGTACTACGACGAGTGGCAACCGCTGTACGAATCGGGTAACGGAATAGAATACCGAGAGGGATTACCGCAGCACGCCGACTACGACGGTGACACGAAGCCCAAACTGTTGGTGATCGACGATCTGATGCGCGAGGCGTCAAACAACGTGGTCGTCGATCTGTTCACCAAAGTCTGTCATCACAAGAATCTCAGTGTTTTCTACATCACGCAGAATTTGTTTCACCAGGGACACGGTCAACGAGACATCTCTCTGAACGCTAATTATATCGTTTTCTTTAAGAATCCCCGCGATCGTGGTCAGATTCAACACCTCGCGCGACAAGTCTACCCCGAAGATTCACGATTCCTTCAGGAGGCCTATCACGAGGCTACCTCCGCGCCACACGGTTATCTCTTGCTGGATCTGAAGCAATCAACGCCTGAAAATTGCCGTTTTCGTACCAGTATCTTTCCCACCGACGTACATCATTACGTCTACGTTCCACGGAAGGATATAAAGACGAGCAGTGCTCACACAATACCAGTAGCACGGATATAATGGCTAAGACACCTCGTCGCACGTGTGAGCAGGAGTGCCGGGCCAACTTTAGTAAAATAAACACTCTACTGCTGCACGTTCTGCAGAAATTAAAACCGAGTCAGCGAACAGCTCTGCTACGTACAGCCGATAATACTTTGATTAAGAATATCTGCGAGTGCGCGCTCAACACCTTGGAGGGCAACGTCGTGCTTTCCCACTCGCAGAAGACACGGCTCCGTCGTCACAGACAGACGCTTCGTCGATTGGCCCGTAATCAAGGTAGCTGGAAGACCAAGAAAAAAATTCTCGTTCAACAGGGAAGTGGATTCTTTGCTCTGCTGTTGGCCCCGATACTTGGAAGCCTGATTTCTAGACTGTTTTCGAAATAACTGTGTGTGTGTGTGTGTGTGTGTGTGTGGTGAGTACGATGGAACGGGCAAAGAAAATGGTTTTAATTCCAATGGAAAGTATGGAGAGATTCCAAAGACGAGTCACGGATGGTGTAGCTGCCGGCATATCGTCTGCTGCTGCTGCTGCTGCTACGGATACTCCCAATTCTGGCCACGCTGATCCCATCACCAGTCTAGATAACGAGATGAGAAACATTTTGAAATCAGAAACAACGACGGATGCCGAAAAATGGAAGCTGTATCAACAAGTGCTGCAACGATATCTGTATTTTATCAAGGAGTCTAGAAAACCCCTACAGATGCTCATTCGCGAGGAGGACACGGGTAAAAATGCTGAGGGGGTACCGCTGAAACAGGAGATCGGAGCCACGTCTTCTAACGAGGGACAAATGGATCTGGGGCGAATACTGGGAACCATTCCGAAAAAGTTTCTAACTAAAGCGAAACTTTTGGTAAAAATGTTGGGCGATATGCCGACACGCTTCACGTGGAATAGTGACGGGGCAATAGCGATCGACGGTGTAACGGTACCCGGAGCAAATATTATCGATCTGACTAATCTTGCCACGCGTTCGAGAAAAAGTTTCGATCCTGTGGGGAGGTCTCAGTTCGCTCGTTTTCTCCACGCGGTCAACGTACCGCGAGATTACGTGGGTAACGAGGCTTTTTGGCAAGACATACGCCTTTTCGACAACGATAAGCTGGCGGATGCCGCTTCTTCGGCTATTGCACATCAACCGTCGTCGTCATCGTCCACGGTCCGACGCACGGGTAACGGTAGTCAGGGATCGTTCGCAAGCGCTCAGGGTTTTTCACGCGGTAGGGGTGTTGACGGTAATCATCGCAGTCAAAATATCGGCAGCAGCAGCAGCAGCAACAGTGAAATAGAGGACGGTGGTATAACCGAAACACCTGTACCGACTAAACGTAAAAGCCAGCGAAACATTCTACGCGAAGAACACAGCATCAACAGCAGCAGCGATAAGAAGAGGCAGAGGCGCAGTGGGTGGATGGAACTCCGCTTGAAGAAATAAAGATGTCGAGTCTTGAAGAAATATATTACGACCCCTCACATCCGGCTGGCTACACGGGAGCACGGAACCTCGAACGTGTCTCACGGGGGGATACTTCGCGTAAAACGGTCAGAAACTGGCTATCCGGTCAAGATGCCTATACGTTACACAAATCAGTGAGAAGAAGATTTCCGCGGGCAAGATACAACGTTTCCAACATCGACGACGTGTGGGAGGCTGACCTGGCCGATTTGAACGCTGAAAAGAAACATAACAGGTATCGCTATCTGCTGGTGGTCATTGACGTTCTGAGCAAGTATGCGTGGGTAGTTCCGTTGAAGCGTAAGACAGCAACAGCTGTTGCCGAGGGATTCGAACATGTGTTGAACACAACCAGACGCAGGCCCGTACTACTACAGACAGACAAGGGTAAGGAATTTGTCGGCTCTGTCTTTCAGAACCTGCTAAACGCTAACGAGATACGGTATCGGGTCACTCGAAACCCTGACATAAAAGCGGCAATCGTTGAAAGATTTAATCGTACGCTCAAGGAACGCCTATGGCGATACTTTACGCACAAGAAGACGCGTCGCTACGTGGATATCCTTCCGCAAATCGTACAGGCGTACAATGATACCGTACACTCGAGTATCGGAATGGCTCCGTCGTCGGTGACGTTGCGCAACGCCGCCGAGGCTCGTGCCTTCATGCAGAGACGATATCCACAGCGGTCAAAGGGTAAACCAAGATTTCACGAGGGTGACACTGTACGAATCAGCAGAACCAAGGGTACGTTCGAGAAGGGATACGTGGCAAACTGGAGCGAGGAATTGTTCAAGATTCACCGCGTACTCGCGCGTTCACCGGTAGTCTACGTGTTGGTGGATTTAGAGGGAGAGGAAATCGACGGTGCGTTCTACGAAGCCGAGCTTCAGAGGGTGGCGGAGGGGGAAAAATAGGAGACACGCTTACTCAGAACTGACGAGGAGGAGGAGGAGGAGACGGTCAGTAGGCGTGTGCACGTTGATTGAACTATACACACCGGCGTACGTTCTCAACTCATTATGAGGGCTAATCAATTTTACATCACTCTACCGAGCGACAGTTCAATGCAGTTTTTTCCCGATAACCGTACCTGCTGCTACATGACACAGTTACCGCGTGCTATCGAATTGGACGGTGAGTGGGAGGTGGGTCTCGCAGAGATCCATTATCCGCTCACATTTTCATCGCCGTCGTCATCGTCGTCGCAACGAACCGAGACTATCACCGCAAGACCTAAATCATGGAGAAATGCTCATGGGTCCGATGACGTCACTCGAACGGATATATTGTCCCGGGATCCCCAAACTGAGAACCCCTTTCCGGTAATACCGTCGTGTCAGATGTTTGTCTACTGTGATCTTGTCGAGCCTCGCATCGTCGGTGATGTTTACGCACCTTTGTTACGCGTTATTCATGCCTGTGGAAACTCGCATTCGACTCGCGGAGAATCGGAAATAAAGACCCTATCACCGCCGTACTACTTACCACTGTTGCTTACAAGTTTCCGAACCGTCGAAATCAATATAAGGGATCATCTTGGCAGACCCGTGCCATTCGAAGGTGGGACGCTGACCGTCACACTTCACTTTAGACGCGTTCGCTGATTTAAGAACCCTTTCATCGTCATCATCAACATCATCGTCGTCGTTGTCATCATATCGTAGGGGAAAAGACCATGGACCATTACACCGAACACTACGAGAGTCAGCTGGGAGGAGGTATGGAGATTTTCTACCGAGGCCACCCTCACCAGCGGGGTCACGGTATCGGTAGCTTCTTGGGAGGATTATTCCGTAGGATATTACCATTGTTCAAAAGTGGGGCTAGGGCTGTCGGAAAAGAGATTCTACGCACGGGGAAGAACGTTAGGACGGATATGCAGAGCGACACACCGCTCAAAAAGTCTCTGCAGACGCGCATCAACGAATCGACTCGGAATCTGAAACGAAGAGCTGAAGAAAAAATTGGGGAATTGATGAAGGGCTCGGGGTATATGAGCGGTGTGGGAGGAACGAGACATCAGTCGATGCTCGCACGCGTAAACAGACTAGTCGACGCTGGAGCTTCTGCCAAAAAGGGGAGAATTAACAAAAGACGACCGAAGAAATCAGTTAAGAAGAAAAAGAAGAAGAAGACAAAGAGCAAGAACAAGAAGAAAGTAAGTGCGTCCAGAAAAAAAGGAAATAAAAAGAAGACCTCTAAAAAACGAGCTTTGACCGACATATTTGGACCCCGATAAGTTTATCTCCCATACACACACACACACACACGCATATACGGATAATGGCGTTCCTACACGCACACTCTGGCGAGTGTATGAAGTCTGAGCTAGATTTGTTCACTATCCCTCCTACGCAAACATCTATTGAGGGTGGTCAGTGGGTGCACTACAAACCTGTCTCTTCGCTAACCGATGATTCGCCAATCGAATTCGCGGTACCGGGCCAAGGTGACGAGTACATTGATTTGGCCCACACCATGTTAAGCGTACGCGTGCAGGTGCAATTGATTAAACCTGAGAATAACCCAACAGCAGCAACGGCGGAAGCTGTGACCACCCGGTACGCTACACCTGTGAACAACCTTCTACACTCGATGTTCAACCAAGTGGACATATTCTTCAATCAAAAACTTGTTTCACCAGCCAACAACTCCTACGCTTATCGTGCCTACGTTGAGACTCTATTGAATTACGCCCCGCCCGCAAAACGTTCGCATCTCTCGTGCGCCATGTGGTACGACAGCGAAGAAACCGTATCGGACGTCTGCGATGCCGACAGCGAAGATGCCGACGAAGGATTCACTACGCGAAAACGTATGATGCAAGACGCCCGTATAGTCGATCTAATTGGACATCTCCACTGCGACGTATTTAATCAAGAGAAGTTTTTGCTCAACGGTGTGGAGTTACGACTACGCCTCGTAAGGTCAAGAGACAGCTTTTGTCTAATGGAAAAAAATCCCCTTCACACGCTGCACATTGTTGACACTTCTCTAATGGTTCGCCGCGTAAAGATCAGCCCAGGTATCCTACTGGCACATGCACGAACCCTTGCCCAAGGAACGGCCAAGTATCCCGTTACAAGAGTGGAAGTGAAAGCTTTCACCATTCACGCTGGGGTACAAGCGGAGACGTTGGACAACGTGGTACTGGGTCAACTGCCGAAACGTGTGATTCTTGGGTTCGTCAGTAACAAGGCATTCAACGGAGACAGACTACGCAACCCGTTCAATTTCCAAAGTTTCTTGCTGAACTACCTGTCGCTGTACGTGGACGGTGTGCAAATCCCCTCAAAACCTCTGCAAACAAACTTCAGTAAAGATAATCTGTACGTCGACGCGTATCACACCCTGTTCTCCGGCACCGGTATTCATTTTCTCAACGAAGGCAACGGAATTAGCCGTTCGCAGTACAAAAAAGGCAACTGTTTGATGGCCTTCGATCTCACACCTGACCTCTCGGCCAACTGTCCCTCGCATTGGTCGCTAATTAAACACGGTACTCTCAGGATCGAAATGCGATTTGACAAGGCTCTGGATGAAACCATAAATTGCATAGTTTACGCAGAGTTCGACAATCTCATAGAAATAGACGCAGCGAGGCAAGTTATCACAGACTTTGGCGGTTAAAAGGTGGGTGGGAGGCGGAGTTTCCTGTTTTTCGTCAGAAACCGGCAACCTTTATCATCGTGTGGTCCAACCGACAACTTTATCGCTGGAAACACCAACCCTCGGAAAACTGTAGAAGACGAAGATGGAGGAGGAAACGGGGGTGATTGTAAGGTTTTTGGGGAAAAGGACGATTATACATTCGACGATAGAGTCAGTTGTTCTACAAACCTCACCGCGATCGGAACTTATATACTCAGTGTTAACCACCTACTCACAAATATGGACTACGTTGTAGATATTCAAGGATTTAGTGATGTGTTTGGAAATTTGCTACCGAAAGAGGTGGCCGTAGTCTGCCTGGATAAGTCGTTCCACGCCCATTGGATTATCGAGCCACCTTATCCGTTTACCAGCCTGACTCAAAGAGAACGCAAAGCTAATAATCATAACACGTGTTACCAGCACGGTATCGAGTGGTTCGAGGGGGATACTTCTGTGAAAAAGCTGGAACTCAATTTACGGGACATAGCTCGAAGCGCGTACCGTATTGTAACACGAGGGAAATACGAAGCCCAGTATCTGCAGGATATTACGTCACGCCAAGTTGTCAACCTCGAAGAGTATGACTGTCCTGCACTTCCCGATCTGGAGCCAAATACTGAATATTGTATTCATCACGGAGTCAGGAAAGAAGAATATTTCGCCTGTGCGTTAAACAATGCCCTCAAGTTAAAACATTGGGTCAACGAGAAGAACATCCTCGACAAGTATGATTATGAAGCTCATGCGAATACGATAATTGGCAGTCGTCGTTCGAACCCGGATGAGAGTTCAACCTGTACCAGTGTTGACAGCAACAGCTCCAGTGGATATCATACGGCCCACACGTGTGACAGTTCCTCTCATCTACCTGATCGGTCAATGTCCGATTCCACAGAAACTATAGTGGGTACAGAGTCCCAGGACACGAGTCTCTCCACAGTCACGACGGAATTATCTATCACACCATCGTCTCTGAATATTGTCGACGAGAAAAATGGACAGTCTACAGATACGGAAAGCGTTGCGGAGATTTCTCAAGCAAAAGAAGATCCAGGTTTTCCCCGCAGATCGGATACCGTTGGTATGGACACGACCGATGGCTTTTGTTGCTAACACGGATGACCACACACAACCCGGTACACACTGGGTGGCATTTTACATCAACGCAGCCGGACATGGAATATACTTTGACAGTTTTGGCATACCACCGCTCGTGCCTCATCACAATAGGACTTTACGCAGAAATTCCGAACGGTACACCTGGAACATCGTACGGTTGCAAAGTTTCTCGTCAAACGTGTGCGGGCAATACTGTGTTATGTTTGTGTGGTTCATGGCTGCCGGATTTGATTTGCATCAGTTTCTTGATATGTTTACCGATAATTATGAAAAAAATGATTCGATAGCTGCTTCATTTTACAAACAACTTACCTCATTCCGAAATTGCAAGTCCCGCGAAGACCTAGATTTGATCGGTTGTCACCTACAGTGTTGTACTTCTAGAAAAAAATGTAATATCTCATAGTTTGTACGGATTTGTTAGGTATAATTAGATTTAAGTTTTTTATTTTCCTTTGTTTTCACTTGATCTAAACGTAGTAATAGTTTTGATTGTATACTTAGCTTTAATTGATTATAATTCTTCTTTGCTTTTAAAATCACATTACACAATATTTTTAAGTTTTTCTTTCTCTTCTCATTTGATTTCACCTAATCTAATCCTAGTAATAGCTTTCACTGTATACCTAGCTTTAATTGCATGTCATTTTTCTTTGCTTATAATATTATACTACTCTATATATTTTACTCTTCTCATTTTGATTTCGTTTAATCTAATCGTAGTTATAGTTTTGATTGTATGTCATTTTTCTATATTGCCCTTCATTTTTGTATCGCTAATGAATAATCGCATAATTGTACGTAGCATTAAGATTTTTGAATAAACGTATGATATGTATTTGTCGCGTCATCGAATCTCTATCCTTCACCCCTCCTGTAGTTTTAAGCGTAGATATAGTAAACAGGGGATGCCGCTGAAATATTTACAAGTACAAAAATTTTGGAGTAGGGATATCATCGTTATCGCTTTCCAGAAGCTTCTAGAACATTCTAGAACATTCTAGAACACACGGACACGAAACGTACGATATGTATTTGTCGCGTCATCATATCTCTTTCCTTCACCCCCGCCTCCTGTAGTTTTAAGCGTACATATAGTAAACAGGGGATGCCACTGAAATATTTCCAAGTACAAAAATTTTGGAGTAGGGATATCATCGTTATCGCTTTCCAGAAGCTTCTA
Source organism: Tenthredo livida (assembly GCA_963992785.1). Classification (NCBI taxonomy): domain Eukaryota; kingdom Metazoa; phylum Arthropoda; class Insecta; order Hymenoptera; family Tenthredinidae; genus Tenthredo; species Tenthredo livida. Next base: position 14,318,997 of record OZ023070.1, on the reverse strand, counting down.
GAACATTCTAGAACATTCTAGAACACACGGACACGGTGAGGTAAGCGCGTGTGTGAGTGGGCGGTAGAACGCGTCATCGTCCCCATAGCTGACCCAGACTAGAGAGAGACAGACCCAGACTAGAAAGAGACAGAGCGATGCACTCACCCCACAACTGACCCGGGGGGGAGGTGGGGTAAGGGGTAGCATGGTCAGGGCCAGTGACCGCAGACAGGGGGAGGGGGAGGGGGGAGCTGATTAGAAGGTCCCCGTACACACCAGACCGGATGTGAACCAGACTGATAAGATAACACACTGACCCACATACCCCTTATCATCCCTTATCAGGATGAGTCGGGGGGGAAAGGGGGAATATCTGTCTCCCCATAGCTGCCCCTATCTACTACGGTATTACTGTTGAGTTCTCGATAATCAACGCACAACCGATCTGCGCCATCTGTCTCTTTAACTAGAAGTATCGGACTTGCAAAAGGTGAGCAACTAGGCCTTATTATACCGGCCGACAAGAGCTCATCAATTTCATCACGGACAATCTGTCTTTCATCCCGACTAAGGCGATATGGTCGTCGCTGAACAGTACGGTTCGGATCAATTAGTTTTATTTGTAATTTACCCGTGGTAATACGACCAGTAGGTGTTCCCACAACAAACGATGAAGCAAATTCATTCAATAACTTGACTAAGTTCAATCTATCCGTACCAGCTATATCGGTATCAATTTCATTAAAATCTTCAACTTTTTTGCCAACTTCACATATGTTAACAGATTTAGTTCTTCTTAAACAAAAATTGTCACACGACATTTCAGCTGTGAATCCCTGAGCAATCAAATCGCGACCAATCAAAATATCATGACCAAGACAATCGTCTGGCACTACATGTAACAGTCACTTGAGACAAAATCTGCAAGTTACTTGCGATACGAGACCTTCCTAGACCAAGAAGAGTCATCAATAATTCAATACGTTTGCCAGAAAACCTATTGGCTATCGATTCTTTTATCAGAGAGCATTCGGCACCAGAATCAAAACGAAATAAATACTGCTCACCGGATTGTGTTAATTCGGCAGTGACAGGTTCAATCGTGCAGACGTTGACTTGACGCTCTGCAGATGTCTTCGACGGTCCGCCGGCTGCGTCCCTCTTCGCTTCGTTCCGGCATTGAGGAGCAATGTGACCACTCTCGTCGCACTTGAAACATGTGACAGGCTTCCTCTTGCCTAAGGTGTTGCCGATTTTATTTTTACTCGGCCCAGGTCCTGATGTCTTCTCTTTATCTTCCTTCTTGCGATGCCAACAATCAGAAGATTTATTACCCATTTTACCACACACAAATCAAGTCGTCCTCGGTCTCTTATTATTATTATTGGCAGCTTTTTCGTCCTTATTGTTGGTGATAGAAGCAGCAGATCTTTTGCGATACACACTAGCCATTAGCTCTTGCTGCAACGCACTTCGTGAATTTATGTCGGTCGTGAACGCAAGTCGCTGTAATTGCGGTTCACGTTGTACACAATGCGCTCGCACCGTAGCTACAGCAATCTGCTCGATTGTCATAGATTGCAAACGAGTCGTCAATGTAGTCACTAGTCTACCGGCATAAGCAGATGAACACTAATCTTTCTTTGGTTTTCCACTACTCACTCGAATCATCACTGCGGCTGGAGTTTCAACCGAATCATAACGGGCCAAAAAGAGTTCTTTAAATCGAGTCCAATTCATTCCTGCATAACTTATCTGCGAAAACCAGGATGATGCAGTCCCTTTTGATGCCCTGCTTATGGTTATTATTAGTGCACTTCCTTGGATTGGTTGTTCACCAAGACACAGATCAACCGTTTCGCACCAGGCTCGTGCGTCTTTATCTTCTGCAGCGTCGGGATTGAATTCAGGAAATACGATTTTTGATGATTTTGCGGGAGCCATCTCCTTCAATGTTTGTATGAGTTCGAGCATATTTTCAGTTTGCGACTCGAACATCATCTCCCAGTTGTTAGTTTCCATATTTTGTTGCACAGAACCTTCTTGGATAGAACATTCAAGGTCTTGATCAAGTTCCTGCAAGGATCCCACTTCTGATGTCGGAGAGATAACCCAACGGGAGTCAGGGGCGTCCATGATTGCTCTTGCAGGGAGCTTGTTTAAAAGAAAATATAGTCCAAATCGCTAATAGTTATGACACAAAGTAATATAATCTTAATCCACTAATATTATCTCTATATCTAATACAATAACAATAAGCTATCCCGTACAGGGCGACGCGATAACGAATCCACCCTGCCTCTAGAATTTCGCAATACAATTCTTATAATTTCTGTACCAACCACTGGCTCGGTTCAAATGCAACTGACTCTCAGAATCCGCATCTTCTAGGGCTGTGGCTACGTTCGACAAAGGCTCTGGTTCTCAAAATCTTCATCTCGCATCCCCCTCTACGCCACTCATTAGGCCAAGGGTCTATGACTAATCTTAATATTAACAAATATGCCTAGACTAAATATGAACCAATAGTTTCGATATTTAATAAACACCACAGCCGTGAGAAAGCGTGTCCAGAATATCACGCGCCGACATATATATAATGCAACGTTTAGGGTGTTTTTTATCAATCATTTTATTAAGAAAATTGACTGAAGGTCGTCGGGGTTGCATTAAATTTATTAGTTCGAGCGTTGACCTCAATAAAATTTTCGTAAGTCAAGCTAAGACACCAGAATTGAGAATGGATCAACAGCAGATGCAAATCACAGTGAATGTGACTGGCACTTATGCGATATACCTGAACCTGGAGTGTAGGGAATTCCTAAAATAGAGCGAACTAACAGCGAATGCGGATTATAACGAATAGAACCAGCATCGATGCAGTGCGCCTAGATCAGTAATTTTCTAAGGAAATCGAATCATGAAAAGATAGTTTTGTCAGATGAACATCCAGTTTTAATAGATCAAATGAAAATTAAATGAAGAAATCATACAAAGCAAGTTATAAAATTTATCTTAAATGCTATTCTTTAAAGCTAACGGTTTTCTCTATTTACAAAGTTGTTTGGCTATGCTATGTTCGTTTTTCTGTTCTCTAGTAGTTCCCGACAGGCGATACGGTTATTGACTCTAAGTAATGCTCGATTTTATATTCCGCTTTTGGCTATTGCTAAGATGTAATATTTTGTGAAATGAAACCCGACAGGCGTTTACATTTATTGACTCTACTAAAAATGACTCTAAATAATCGCTCGGTGAAGACCACCGATACGATTTTACAAAATGAATTTAACAATAATCTGAGCTATAATACCCCGACAGGCGGCAAATGCTCTATTATAGATTTGTCGTGGAAATTATATGGAATGAGCGAATATACCCCGACAGGCGGCAAATGCTCTCTTATAGATTTGTCGTAGAAATTATATGGAATGAGCGAATATACCCGACAGGCGGCAAATGCTCGCGAGTCGCCTGACAGTGCCGAATTTATACCTGCGATGACGTCATCCTGGTCTTTTGTTCGGTCGTGCTGCCGGTGCGCGCGCCGACCTGACTCGGCAGCGGCTGATATGTTACAATATACTAGCTGAAATTGATAGAAAATAACAGGATATATGCAGGGATTGACGCACAAATTATTTTCAAATATCCGTTTATTATTTTATTAAAACTAGTTTTTTTACAAGCATCTTTTTCAGAGCAGGTACAACAGTTTTACAGTTTTTCAAATATTCGTTTATTATTTTATTGGAACTAGTTTTAGAGTAGGTACAACAGAGCGCGCTGACCCGTCATTCGCGATCGTAAGACAAGATCGCACCCTCGCATCAGTCATCCGAGACCCAACGAATCGATTAATCAAGCCGCGATCATCCTCGTAATTCCGGTACAATCCTCCTGACACTATCTGGATAGTGTCGGGAGAATCATACCAGCCTTATGAGGAAGATAAGAACCGGATTCATCGCCCGGTAGATCGCGGTCGACCGACGCTTGGGTACTGTCTTGTCTTACGATCTGAAATATGGGTCACATTCATACAAGACCTGATTAGATCACATTCATGCAAGACCTGATAAGATCCCAATCAGAGGTCATCCGAGGTTTACAGAATCGATGAACGAAACTGCGATCTTCCTCGTAATCCCGCCACGGTTCTGCAGATCGCGGTGAACTCTTATTGGGATCTGATCTGGTCTCATATTAAGACTAGTTTTTCACAGTCATTCCTTATATCGAACAGTCTAAACTACAGAGCGCGCTGAACCTGGGCTCGCATCACCCACCATTCGCAATCACGTGACTAGAGCACATCCTTACATCGGTTATCCGAAACGTATCGAGACGATGAACCAGCCAGCCTTTCTCCGCGTCAACCCAGTACAAGTGTCCTGACGCCATCTTGACATATTTATGAATGAATACCCCAGGATGGTGTCGGGACGCCTTTGCCGAGCTCGCGCGGAGGAGAGCCGGACGTTTCATCGTCTCGGCACACCGCGAATGACCGATGTTTGGACTTGCTCGAGTCTCGTGATTCGAATCGCGCGGGGATGAAACCCCAGGTTCAACGTGAGCTGACAGTTTATTTCTCGCACACACACACACACACACACACACCCACTTAACAATGAAATCGCGCCGACATATGCCGACAATAATACACACACACTTCACTTATCAATTATAATACTCTCGCGTATGTCGGCTATGATGTAGGGTAAAAACAAACGGGTCAACTCGTGAAACACAACATCTAAATGGGTCCTGCAGAATCCCACGTCCGGCAAGTCCCTGTGGAGTGCAGCATTCGCTGCATAGGCCTCCTCGCACACCACGACACCGATCTGGTGCAGAGTGGGGGCCGTCATTTTTCTGGATCGCACGACGGAGGCAAGGTGACGAACCAGCAACTCCTTGCATTTGTCGACATCCTTCACCAGCAGCTCTAATCGAACGATATACTCGTCTATACAGTAGGCGATATGCCGCAGACCGTCAAATGTAACCTTCTGCATCACAATTACGGGAAAATAGGTCTTTCGTTTCTTCCATCCAGGTTCACCAGCGTTATTGTCCCCCTCCTCGTACCCCTGCTGACTTTCGGCTGCGTCAGGTTTGCTCGCATAGAATGCAACTACTTTCGAACCGTGAGCCGATGTTAAGCGCAAGGTACACCCTCCGGCTAGTGAGATGGTATCGCTCAGCAATGAACTCAGACTACCGATGGGACGCTCGCTTTCTCGAAACACTTTTCGATATCCTCGAGCCTTCCAGCCAGATCTTCCCATGTTTCGCCGCTGAGGAATACCCCGCTCGAGTAAATATTTACGAATTTCACCACAGGCTCGGAAGTCCCATCTAAGCGGAGACAAAGCCCGATGTTAACCTTTTTCGACCACGAACCGTTGAGCCCGTACGTCCTCGACAGTAGCAGGTTAAGCTCGGATTTCTTCAGCGCTATGTCAAAAGTTTTAGACAATCGACTACACACCTCTTTCAACGAGCCTGTTTTCGGTGTAGCCATAGTTCTTGACTGGTCGTTTGCAACTGAAAGCTCCGCACCCGATCTAGTCGTCACCGAGACCGAGCTACCCCACCGTTTTGCACACCTCAGCAAAAATACGCAGCACCACGTGACAGTCGCATGACAGTCGCAGGCAGCATCGCGCAGCGTGCTCCAAAGAAAATGTAACCTCATACCGATCACGCGCGAAATACTGTAACCATGTTTTTTCTATAACCACGTAATCCGACGCACAACAGACGTCGTTATCTTCCAGGTATCGTTAACACGGTCTTCGTTATATTTCAACAATAAAATCGTACCCTGACAGCGGTCACCCTCACCTTTCGTAAAACACTGATGCCGCATCACGCGACTCCAGGTGCCCTGCATATTCGCGATGCACAAACACACACATTCACACACACACACACACAATTCTTCATACCAGCCCTAACGAAATCCTTATGAAGGGAATAGAAAAACTCGCATTACAAACTAACAGTTCGTCCAGTGAAGAATCGTTTCTCAACATAAACAGAAAAGGTATGTCTTTACGACTCTGGCTCTCGTTCAACCCTCTAATTCGGAAACCAACTTGTCCCAAATCACCCATCATCACCACCACCTCCATCCCCCGCGTGATTACCTCGCTCCCCGTCACTACTACCGTCTCCCCATATTTATCACCCGCCGTTGATTCATTAATATTAGTTTAGAATAACCGTACATATAATTTTCTACATGTAATATATATATATATATATAGATTTGATGAAAAATGTAGAGACTATAAATAATTTAATAATAACCGTAGATATATATTTTTTACATCGAGTATATATTGATTCATCAAAAAATGTAGAGGCTGTATATGAGGGTGTCCCTTATTTTCATCATTTTTCGAAATTTCGGAGCACGCCCCCTAGATCGATTTTCCATTTGACAATAGGAATTTTGGCGCAAAAAAGAATGATCCATTTCATTATTAACCCTAGAACACATGTATGGGGTAGGAAACTACCCCAGTCGACTTTCAAATTGCGCTCCCAAGTTCAAAATTGACATTATCTGATGAGGACCGTGACCATAATTCAGTTTCACTATCTGGCTGTGAGAGCGGCCCAGAATTAGCATCAGTTGCTCGCTGGCCGTCACGCAAAACTGTTTCAAAAACCCACTGGGGTGGGTATCCACCCCAGTCTGAAGTTGCCGTTGGTGTTTTGTGGCGGTAAGTGAATTTTACTTTTTCTACTAAAATCATAATATTTTACTTGTTATCATGTAATTTGAACGCCAATGATCACATAATATATCTAAAGGCATATACTTCATATGGGCGTTTCTAGCGAAAATGTCATTTTTCTTCTAAAAAAAGTGCTGTTCAAAATTTTGAGGCACATCATTCAATTTTTTTTGGTAGTCTACTTGAATGTTGATCAGTGTATTTCATAGGTTGGCCCATTCTATTTCGCTTGCGCACGCGGTACAGATTAAAAAAAAAACATCATTCAGAACGGATAAAAAAAAAAAAAAAAAAAAAAGCTCAACACGTAGATCACGAAAACTACGAAGCGGAATACCCGGTGAGATATTTTTTCGTGAAATCATCACTTTCAGAGAGATAATAAAAAAAAATCGAATTTCCGATAGTAAAAACGCGTGTGAATATCTCAAATTTTGAGGCACACTGTTGAAATTTTTTATATACGACATTTTGATGGTAACTCATTCAAATAAAAATTGCAGTATTTTCCTTGCTCTTGCGCACGACGAGTAGAAATACGAGCATGTCGGTCGTGACATTTTCGCGCTAATATAGCAATAAAAAGTGTGCGCAGTTCAAAAATGACTCGTAATGATTTCGTACTTCTTGTGAACTCGGTTTCAATTGAGTCACTTATAAATTTTCCGGTGTGCCTGTTGGAGGAATAGAAATAAATGCTCTTTTGGTCGTGATATTTTCCGAGAAATATTTATTTTCACGAACTTTATGTCTGTATCACTCGTCAAATATTTTCGGCACATCGATACCCTTCATGCACAGTATTTTTAACGCCAAACTGAACTAATGTAGACTATGATAAAGAACTTATTGCATTGCGCACAACTGTGGCATACGATTATGTCGGTCGTGACAAGTATATCCCAAAAGCTCGAGACACACGTTCCATCATTTATTTTGAGGGTGAAAGACTTGGCACATCATTAGATCGAATGATTCCACATTCTGTATGGTTAGCTGAGGCCACCCGAATTTCATGCGGTTTTTTTGAAGCTGCGCACAAGTTCCGCAAACAGCAGAGGCAATAAAACTGTGCGTCGGGACATACGTTGCTCAGAAACACTTCGCGTCTTTCCAAGAGACGCTGTAATGTGAGGTAGCTAGAAATCATTATGAAAAGTTGTCTTCCGGGTACATTACACTCATATTTAACAGCTCATGCTATAGAAATTCAAATTCATACGTTGGCACGGGTAAAAAACCTCGAGGGACCGAAAAATGACATTTTCGCTAGAAACGCCCATATATGATTTGTTTCCGTGAACTCGGGACGCTTTTTTTGCCAACGATCCCAAAGGCTCGCTTGCGAGGACCACAGAACGATGTATTGTTACACTTGCGCTGCATTAGAATAAGTAAAATATGCATACATTCTTCAATACATTATTGTTGATGATTCAAAACTATTTCATGAATATACGAACTGGAAAATACACGAGAACCCCTCACAAACACTTTTTTTTATTGCGTTTTCATAGACTTTTTTCGTATTTCCATATTCCGTATTTGTGCCATCTTCATATCCCAAAATAAATATACTTTTTCGGCAAAAAAAAGTGATGATAATTTTATCCTAGAATTTGGAGGTATCTCCTTCATAAGCGCGTGTGAAATTTGGAAATCGGATGATAAGAACAAAAGATATGAATTTTCATTTGCAAAATGACGTTTTGGCCGTTTTTGAGCACTTTCAGGTATTCAAATTGATTTTTCACCAACCAGACTTCGATAAAATTGAATCTTCTTTTCACCATACTCTTCCGTATGAAAACACGAAGAGATTCATATACTTGCGAGTCCCATTATGGCTCTATGAACGATTTTACGCACAAGAAACGCGTGGGGTAGATATCCACCCCAGTCATGAGTTGGAAGGTAGAAAAAAAGATACATGTGTTCTAGGGTTAACACGTGCACGAGCACGACATTTTTTGAATGAAAATAACACGGGATATCGCTGGATTTTCGATGATAATATTTTTCATCATTACATGTTGAATATTTCCGAGTATAAACTACGGGATGTTGTTGAAGGATGATGCATTTACATGGAAAAATATTCATATCTGACATATGACGGGGTATGTCGGTGGAGTACGGGGCAATATGAACCAACTAACGAAAACGCTTTGAATTCTCAAATTTTCTACATATTCATATGTGGGTGTGGAACGATCGTTCGAGAAGATTTCAAATCATAACAAATAGCAATGACCAGATAGTTCGAAACTAGAATTTCTATTCGATAACAATTTTTGTAAGATCTGATAAATAGAGAATTTATGCGTTAAGCGTCCATAACCCTTATCCGTCAGCATTGTATTTTTCAATTGAGCGCGTGAAAATCTTAACATTTCGCGACTGTTCGGCTAATCTTAAAAAACTGTTCTTCATACTATACAGGGTGAATTCCCAACGCCCGAATGCTCAAAGTCGTGTCGAGGCGGCCGCGAATCGGAATCGGAAATTGTTTTAGTGGTTACTGAGTCCTTGATTGACCGTAGCCACTAAAGCAATTGCCGATTCTTACTCGCGGCAGCCTTGACATGACTCGAAACATGACGCGCTCTGTGTTATGCGTCGTCTTCATATCTCTCGTCGTCTCATTGCTAAACCAACTATGTTCACGTCCATAGTTTATTTGTCACTGACTGCGATTCTGTACTTGTTTGAGTGATGTAAACGTCATATTCTTTCGATTCGACGTACAAGTTATTCATTAAAATGGGTTCATTACCTCGGTTACGAAGAAATATTTTTCTCATTGGTGACGTTGATAGTCAAATAGTTGGCAATAAATTACCAACTAAGTGACAAGTTTTCAAAGTATTGTTTTTCAATACGCGAATATTAAAAAAAAACTATGAAGGAAAGTATTGATTTGGTAATAAAAGAAGTCCTTATCTTTTGGGATAAGGCAAATATTCCAACTCAACAACCGTGTCGCTGCAAGGAAAAACTCGATGCGTTATATCAAGAATATAACATAATTCAGAACAACGCAGGGTTAACCTATAACCTAAAACGTGAAGACGACTTTTCTTTCGGACTCACAATGTTGTTCGATATCGCTCACGGTAATGTGGTTTTCAATGATAGATTAAAACGAAAAGCAATTTCTTATTGACCAACGTTCGGTAGGAAGGAAGAGCTATGTAGCAGGATTCAGTCCTCAAACAGCTTCAAATGAAACTGCACGTGAGATTTACAAAATGTTGATAATAATTAGCTGCAAGCGATAAATATTGATCAACTAAATGTTCACAAACAATGACGCAGATCAATTTCCACGGGTAGATGCACTTTCAATAGCGTTTAAAAAATCAACTGGACATTGTTCGTATGATTTAACGACCCAACTAACAGGTATAATTTGCAAGTAATTGTCTGATAGGAAATTCCAAATTAAATTTATTTTATTGATTCGATTATTACTGTATAGAGGAACTGTAGAATTTATCGCCAGCAGATAAATTCTATCTAAGCTCTGAAGAGCTATCAAGTGCAGAATATAATCGAAAAAATCAAGCAAACGGTTCACATCACTCTCCAGAACGTGCGTCGGGCGAAAAGAAAAATCTTCGGGGAAATATAAATGTTATGACACTTAGAGTGGGAGCAGTATTTGATGAGTATCAAATTTCTTATCGAGCTGCAGTCCATATCATCGCTGCAGTGGCTGAAGCATTGGGTCATGACCTTGAAAATTTGATCATCGATAAGTCTTCGAATAATAGGATTCGCAAAGAAATCCGAAAAGAAAGTTCGGAGAATATAAAAACGCTATTCGGCGAAATAGACGTCACCGCAGCGATTGTACATTGAGATGGTAAACTGATTCCTGATTCAATTACGTGCAAACGAATTGACAGATTACCCGATCTGATCACCAGCGGTGAAATTGAAAAACTATTAAACGTGCCGGCATTAGATGGTGGAAGAGGGAAAACACAATCCAATGTTATTTACCAAGCTCTTTACGATTGGGGTCTCACTAAATCCATTAAGGCGTTGTGTTGTGATACAACAAATTCAAATCTGGGTGCTAAGAATGGTGCGACTGCACTTTTGGAGCAACTTTTGAACGTTGATTTGTTATATTTACCATGCAGACATCACATTTACGAGCTGACCTTGGCTGCAGTATTCGATTCACGACTCCCAGGTACAAATGGTCCTAACGTGCCATTATTTTAAAGATTTCGGAATGCTTGGAGTAATGTCAAGAGAAGGATGCTGAGTTCATTGAAAAATGAAGCAAATGAAGATTTCAGTCCCCGAATTATTCGAATTATTCGAATATTCGAATTATTCGAACTATTCGATTCGACTTTCGAATAATTCGACGTTTCTGCGAAACATGGATTTTCAGAATAACTTGGACTTTACGTGATGGATTTTCGATTTTCGTCGACTTATATCAATTTTTTTTTTAAGTTTTCCGTGATATTAATTTGTATGTTTCTTATGCCCCGTCTACATACGCAGTCTATGATCTGCAGCTATATTTAAGAAATCTGTCAACTGATTGGTCACTTCTGTTGTGGAAATTCAGCGATTGGCTAAGACCCTAAAAATACCCGATAATGAACTGCGTGTGCAGACGGGGCATGAGATAAAAGATACGTGGAAAATATTCTTTTTGACTGATACATATCGATTAATATTCGCCTTCATATGGATGTGAGGGGTCTATCCTATCATTCGCGAAAGTAACGAATTTTCGAAAGATCCGGATATTCGAATAGTTTTTCGAGTTTTCGAATAGTTCGAATAGTTCGAATAATTCGAATGATTCAAATCATTCAAAGACTCGGACTCTTCGAAAAACTCGAACTATTCGTGATTCGAACTATTCGAAAATTCGAATTATTCGATTCGATTCGATCCGATTCGAACACTATTAGCACAGCCCTACTATCAAGTTAACTCAGGATTTTATTAAGGTACTGATAAACGACGAGGCTCAGAAGCAACATTTGTTACAAGTCGTTGATGAGTATCAAAAAGTCTACCCAAACGCGAATAAGCGGACGTCGACGAAGAAAATGAGGGTCCAATGATGTTTTCTTTCTCATGTTGGATTTCAGCGAAAGCGATTGGCAAATTTGTAGATATTTATCGATGAAAATAATATTTTGAAAATAACAATAATTTAATGCCAAGAATTTATAGTGAAAATCAAGATTCGTGGCAGCGAATCGCCGCCAAGTACCCGTGGGCAAGCAAGAGCTACCGCGAGTCTATTCTCTCGGGGGAACTCTTATACCTGTAAGCACAAGGTCATAACTTCGGAACGCGTGAATATTTTTCGATCAAATTCTCAGAACAGATATTCCTCCCCCACACGACTACGCTGTATAAATTCAATCGAAATCGGTACACGAGTTATTCGTCGTTCAAGTTGATGAAAAAAATTCTTCTTCTCCTTCCCCCACATCTGACATCAGGTTTTTCGCAGACTGTTCCAACATTTCCGAACAAACGGCGACACAGATCGACTTGAACTATAAAACGTGGTTACAAGCCATTGAAATCTCGCCCCCTATTGATTTTGGCATAAATCTGAATCCGCACTCGGTCGGTATGTGATAATTGAGTTACGAAACGAGCTACAGAGGGTGGACGAAATCAAAATGGCCGTCGGATGGCTGTCGGATCGCGTTATTGACAGTTAAAATATTCATTATTTATATATCAACCGACCGTAGTAGCGTAGTGCTAGCACTCGAGACTGCGGAACGGGAGGACGTGGGTTCGAATCCCCGGCCGGTCGAGGAAAGACCCGAGCGCCAGCCCGCAGAATTTGTAAGACGGGTCACGCCGTTCAGGCGCTGAATTGACAGGCTGAGGATTTGAACTTGGTCCGGCTACACCTGGGCAAGGTCTTCCGCAGTTTCCCTTGCCCCCTGTGCAAATGCGGGTGTTTCCATGGGGCAGCTTAAGTCGGCTGCAGACGCATAATAATGGTTACTGACCATTCGTTCCCTTGCCCCACACAAGCTCCCGGGAGCTTCGGGGGACATACCCTCTCGGGTATGGCGGGTCTGGTAGTGAATTATTATTATTATATTATCATATCATATAGTTATATATTTATATTATATGATTATATAAGGTGTTATCGGCCATGCTAATGGTTTTATATCAGTGAATCAGTGGATAATAATAAGAGTGAATAGTGCGACGACCGTGGTTTCATACCGATGAACGTTATGAAAAATGATGATGAATTCATGAAAAATGATTATTTTACTAACCGAAGCAAGTAAAAGAAAAGTTACGATGACTCACATTACACGGTAAGATAGGTAGGGGAACGTGGGGCAGAACGGGCAGCGGGGCAGAACGGGCACCAAAACAAAAAAAAAACAATGTGGTCGGAAACGATTTTTTACGAAATATGGCGACGTATTCTGGATCAATAATGAAAAAAAAAAAATCAAAAAAAAATTATTTTTTTTTCTATTTTTCTTTACTTTTTTAAAAAAAAATTTCAATTTTTTTTTTTTTTCATTATTGATCCAAAATACGTCGCCATATTTTATAAAAAATCATTTCCGACCACTTTATTTTTTTTTGTTTTGGTGCCCGTTCTGCCCCGCTGCCCGTTCTGCCCCGCGTTCCCCTACATCGATTTTCACTAGTTTTACATTCGTTTTAACACAATATAATAGATGAATGAAACAACCTTAACCTCTTTATTTCCACGAAACGCATAACTCGTTATTTGTTCATTGAGCTGTATGTTTCCTACCATCACCTGAAATATTTTCCAATTACCAAACCGTTAGAGTAGACGATTGTGAAGCTTTATTTGAATCGTCGAAGAATGGCTCAATCAAGAAAAGTCAGCTGGTCTCTTTGAATCTCACAATTATTACTGTTCCTTGTGATGGCACATGCTTGAAAAATCTGTAGTAATATACTGAAATCCCTCATTCAATTCTACGTTATTTATGATAACAATGCTAGGACAATTAGTACTAATATTCTGAAATCTTTCCTTCGATTCTTTGTTTTTCTATATCTTTCACAGTCACCTGGACAATTCCTATCCTCTTGTCAATCTATTGGAATAGACGAAGATAATACTTTGACGAAACGACGTCTTGAAACCACGATTCCAATTATCACTCCGTTGAAATAGACGAACATAACACTCCGGCGAAACAGCGTCTCACGACACAGGTAGCCCCACGACACAGCGTATAGCTCCAAAATGACAATTCTAGGAAAATCAGTAGCAATATACTGGAATATCTACTTCAATTCTTTGTTATTTTGAATCTTCTACAGTCACCTGGACCATTCCTATCCTCTTGTCAATCTATTGGAATGGACGAAGATAATACTTTGACAAAACGACGTCCTGACACCACGATTCCAATTATTACTCCGTTGAAATAGACGAACATAACACTTCGCCGAAACAGCGTCCCACGATACAGGTAGCCTCACGACACAGCGTATAGCTCCGAAATGATAATGCTAGGAAAATCAGTAGGAATATACTGGACTCTTTCCTTCAAATCTTTGTTATTCTATATCTTTTACAGTCACAGTCACCTGGACCATTCATATCCTCTCATAAATCCATTGGAATAGACGGAGATAACACTTCGACAAAACGACATCCCAAAAAAAAGGTTCCGCTTATTTTAACCCTTTCACTGGAGATGTATCATATATGATCAAAAAAAAGTCGTGCCACAACTGGCGATGTATAATATATGATCAAATTGAATAACAGCTGCATTTTTCAACCAATTCATTTCAAATTCGGTGTGTATATTCATAGTTAATCGTATAATTTGTTTAGTTTATTGTCCTACCATTTTTGGCACGTACAGTAAAAAAGGCTGCACCAGTGAAAGGGTTAATCCGTTGAGATAGACGAACATAAGACTTCGGTAAAACAGCGTTTCGAGACAAAGGTAACCCACCGCCGATGGCTCCAGAATGATAACAATGCTGGGACAATTAGTATTAATATTCTGAAATCTTTCCTTAAATTCTTTGTTGTTTTATATCTTTTACAGCCACAGTCACCTGGATGATTCCTATCCTCTTATAAATCCATTGGAATAGACGGAGATAAGACTTTGGCAGAACGACATGCCAAAAGAAATATTCGGCTTATCAATACGTTGAGATAGACGAACATGAGACTTGGGTAGAACAGCGTTTCGAGACAAAGGTAACGAATGGCTCCAAAATGATAACAATGCTAGGACAATTAGTGCTAATATTCTGAAATCTTTCCTTCAATTCGTTGTGATTACATATCTTTTACAGCCACAGTCACCAGGATCATTTCTATCCTATTATAAATCCATTGGAATAGACAAAGATATCATTTTGGCACGACGATGTCTCAAGACAGAGGTAGCACACAGCTGCTTCGAAGTTATAACACTCTACGTATCTTCTTTAAATGAACCAACTTCTACCAGCCTACGAACCATTAACTTCACCCACCTATACATCAGCACTACAAACTAATTACCGAACAGATGAACATATTTAAAATTGCTGACCATTAAAAGTGTTACAATAGTAAAGTACGATACAAGTACACACACCCGTATCGTATACTATCTTCTTAACCTCAGTGTGTCAAACTCTTGACCTGTGAAGAACTTTCGAAAATAGGGAAGTATAGTATATACATTATGATATAAGTACGAGAGGCAGGGTGTGGACGGGGTTCAGGTGCAGAGCCCCTGGTAGGGGTGCAGAGGGCAAAGCCCCTCCATTAAAACGAAAATACTTTCAAAAATGATTTTCTCATGCATGAAATTTTATTAGTCTTAGAAACTAAAGAAATGTGAAAGTCATAGACAAAGAAAATCGTTTTTCAGATTTAGACTTCTATTGTAACTTTTGGCGAGTTTCTCAGGCTCTAGGCTGTAGGGAAACCCGCAAGTTAATATGAGTCCTTCATCTAAATGAAGTTAAATTTCAAATCAAAAGTGTTAGGGCTTCTTCTGAGGTGGATAGGTAGGGAAAAGGATAGGACTTACCACCGAAAGCCACCTATCTAACCTTTTGATTCTATTCTAAGCTGGTACTCAGGTAGGTTTCCCCGCCAAAGCCTCGCTACGTCGACTCGGAAGGTAATCAAAGCCGACGACAAATCTAAAGATCAGAACCAGGAAGTTAATCCGAGTCTGATCTGCTAAACTGTATTTCTGAATCTCTACGGAACCGGGAATCTCTCGACTCCGAGACCGTGCGCCGGACTCGTGATTGTTTGCCTTGGCCCTCGGACACGTAAAATTAATTGGATGCCGTACGCTCTTCGCAATAATCAGAGACTGTTTCCTGTTGGCTTTTTAGTAGTTATACTAGCTGGGAATCAGGGCTGAAAAACCATCAAAGTCCAACGTTCTATGTAATCAAAAAATAAAGAAATATGATTAAGCTATTCTGCAAGGTAGTACAAAGGTTTCTTATCCTAATTTCTGATGTCTAAATATCTGTTCTATAAGGTTTGTGCTCGTTTCGGTTTTGAATCTAGTATGATGATTCTATATTAGTAAATAAAGCTAGGCGCTCGATTCCTATACAATTGAATTTATATTCTATTAAATTGTTTCTCCTCTCTCATCGATTAGATGTTTCTATTGTAATATCTTTTTGATTCTAATGCAAAAAAGTTATTTCCGACAATTAAATCTAGACGATATAATGTTGGCAAGTGATTTTATATTGAACAAAGTTTGAGTCGTCGAGGCGCTATGCCTTTCGACGCTCTCAAAGAGATTACGTGAAATGAGTCGCTGTGACGCTATGTCTACGAACGCTGCTCATGCCCACTGAGCTTGCTTCTTATATAGTCGAAATCCCCACTATTTAGGCCTCGCAAAGTCGTTCGCGAGTGCAGAGGATTGAGCTAATCCTCTGGCCTTTTATTCGATCTATTTCAGCCGTTATACCTGGACTATATATCGCTGAATATGTTACACTATATATCCCCTCTCGTAGTGTATCGATGATAACGCAAGTTCCAGATACAAGTAACATATCAGAAAAGCGAGGCTCATTTAATTTTGATACAGTTATTACATTATTTTTCACATAAATTTTATTATTCATAAATAATATGTGATGTTGATTCGACGTATTGGTAACGCGATCATTCAATCAGTAGATATGAATGTGTCAACACAACTTGACACAAAATTGTGGAAGTTGAATAGAAGAAGAATATTTTAGAAATTATTATTTTGAAAATGAAAGATCCTAATTATTTTCACATATGGAAGTTTGTGAATCGGGCACTTCGCACACTACCAACAGGCTTGGGAAATCGAGTATCAGACACTTAGTTGAAAATAGTACAGTGCGATACGAGAACGGTGAAACTTTTT
The DNA here is from genome assembly GCA_963992785.1 of Tenthredo livida. Taxonomy (NCBI): domain Eukaryota; kingdom Metazoa; phylum Arthropoda; class Insecta; order Hymenoptera; family Tenthredinidae; genus Tenthredo; species Tenthredo livida. The sequence goes on along the minus strand of OZ023070.1, from coordinate 14,301,845 downwards.
CCGACGAGTGTGAGGTGGCAGCACGAGCCAAAGGCGAGTGTTACAATCACACAAGATCAGAACAAGTTTTTTATAACTCAGTGTGCGAATTTCGATTTCTCATGTCTGTTGGTAGTGTGCGAAGTGCCCGATTCACACACTGTGGCGCGCGGTGCTCCGAGTAGATACATCCACGCACTCAGTGTGCGGATGCATCTGGAGTAGATACATTCGCGCACTCAGTGCGAAAATGTATCCGGAGTATATTATACATTCGCGCACTGAGTGTAGAGAATGAATTACTCCGCACACTGTGAATAGTGTATCTATAGAATATTGTTCAAAATACAGTATTCACATTCCCAGCCGGTTTTCGGTTACTGATAGACAGATATTTATATTTATATTTATTTTCGAAATCGAAATTCGCACACTGAGTTATAAAAAATAGTATACGATACACGTGCGCGTACGTGATCCTCGCACTCGTATTTTTGTCACCCTCGCTTCGCTCGGGCAACAAGCTAAACTCGAGCGAGAATCACATACTTCGCGCACTTGTATCGTAATCTATTATTTCCATCGAGTATTCTACAAAATTTCACTTCATGATGTGTGAAAATGGGCCTTACACACACGAACCGTGCGTAAAACGTCCATTATCATACTGAGTGAAGTGATGGTACAATATGATGACAGTGCGGTAAAACTTTTTCTGACTAGTGTGAGTTCGCAACACCAGCCAAAGGCGAGTGTGCAATCACACGAAATCAAAAAACGTTCCCTTTGGTAATTATACAAAATTTCACTTTATAAGAAGTGAAAACGTGGGTTGTACCCTCGCTCCGCGTGGTTCCACGAATTGAGTTAAACCATTTGATATCTTTAAAAATATAGTCGAATCGTTTCATACCTTAAAATATGCTATTCATTAAATTATAAGTGAAATGACGTGAATTTTTCGAAATCATTTGAAATTATGTAGCACCTTTCGAATTTCCGGAAACTCAACTGCAGTATTTAAGCATTCAAGCAATTATCAGATCGACTATTTTTTTTTACAGAAACCGGAATCAATATAAGAAACCAGTACAGGGACACAAACTCAGAAGAGCTACCATTCCAAGACTGACGATTAGCTTCCCACCGCTAAAACCTGAACGTCTCTATAGCTCCATAGATCACACTATCTATACTCAACATTTCTGGTCGCTTCCTTCACTTTTCACGTGGCCAAACATTGCTGGAAACACCCGCTATTGCGTTAATCGTTCCAACTCGTACAGCCGCTATTCAACACGATTGGATAAATACATTGAAATATTTTATATCAAAAGGTATGGTATGAAATTGGTGCTCTCAAGTCACCTTCATTAATAGAACACACACCCAGAAAACACCAGTGAAGCATCAAAGTATAGATTTCGTGCATTTCTATGATTTGCAGGCGTAATGCGTCATAAGAGCCAATATTTCGGGATCACAGATGAGCCTGCAAAGATCACAATCTCCATTGATCTAGAGAACGATACGTCACTCTTCGGCACATTCAGTTCCTGACCATACATGAACCTAGTCGATCATCCTTCATTAGAACTATTACACGGCCACACACACGGACGCAAGCTCAGAATAGCCAGTGTGTCAAAACCAAACAACAGCCTGCTGTTACTTCAAGGCTGTACGATCTCCACAATTCTTTGGAATCTCACACCACAGAGCGAGCAAAGAAACAATCTGGATATCACATATTGCAAGGTATGCTATACGAGTCGATATTTCTCAGCTCACTTTCACCACAGTAACATAGGGTATATTTTAGTAATTACTGTGACATTTGTATCAGATGATTGATCGCTTATCAATTTGTATGATTCTCACAGCGACCTGAACTGGATTGCAGTAGACAAGCATGCAAGCTCCGAACAATCAACGTCACAAAACACATATTATGAGCCTGTTACTGCGTCAGGCAGCACAGTATTCCAAGCTATGGCTGAAAAATTACTGATTAAGTGCTAAATTCAAGTTCAAACTGTATAATGAGGTTGAAGTTCGTAACGTTAACGTGAAACAATATTCGTTGAAGACATGGAATATTTCGTGATTCAAATGTTGTTAGAATCATGAAATATGCGAGATAAACATGTGTCACACAATTTGAGGAATTATGCACCTTTCTTAATCCACTTGAAACGTTCGAGCCTTGAGTATGAGAATATTTGGCGAATATTATGTTGCATTAACGTTACTAACTTCAACCTAATACTGTATAAGACAAAATTGAGTTCTACTTAATAAATTATTCATGTTTGTCACAGTTGGCAATTGGAGTTTGTCTTTCACTGAATGTTTCTTCCCATACCCAAATTCCGAATGTTTTTTTTTGATGATCAAACTATAATAACGTATAACCCTGCTGAAATCATATGAGCAATTCTTCTCCATTCTCGTGATTGCAAAAAGAAGTGAAATCCCACGAAAAACAGCCAAAGATGTAAAAACAGCCGCCAAGTACCCACACGAAAATCACAATTGGTTTGTAAGCAAAACGTTTCACCAGTCTCTGTCGTGAAATCAAGAAAAAAGCCAAGCACCGAACGTACCCCGCGATCTCTCAGCAAGTCTACGTCGTGAAGTCGGAGTTTCGTGTGAGGATATCGAAACATCATTTCAAGAGGTACGTACTTGGCGGGCACATTCGGTTTCTCAGAGCTATACGGACAACCGGTTTCGTTTTACGCTAAAATTTAGTTTTTGATGCAACAGCAAATGAATACACTGAAAAATTAGTTATTCCAACCAATAATCGTATGATAAATAAAAATCGTGGTCGTTCCACTGTCATCGAATTATCAGATCAGACTCGGAACTCTGGAATCACGTATACCTCAGTATGAAGCCAATGAGCGGTGTACTACAGTAGGTTCTCCTATGATAGGTGACATACCGTACAGATTGAGTGTATAGTATTAACTATGGACGAATTAACTTATTCACTTGCTAAACGGTTGAATGAAGGAAACTATACTTTACTACTACTTTACGTTTACCAAGTCATACAATATTGCTCACGATTCATGCGTATGTACAGGTGCATGAGCGTATACTGTAACGTTCCGGGTTGTAGCGGATCTTTGGATCGTAGCAACAAACCGGTCGTCGGGTTCTAAAGAAGTTAACTCATGCAATAAATCGAATGATAAGTAAATTTGGACTCCTTGACACTGTGAGATGGGGAAAAGGATGGTAATGCCATACAAAAAGCCACCTACTACAGATTTTTATTATTGGTATAATCCTACGCTAATCAAACACTTATCAGGTCTGTCAACCGCCAAAGTGATAATACTGCTAAACCGAAGGTTTTGCCGACCTCCACTGAACCAGGTGGTATTCCAAATCAGTGGTCCCTGCTATTGCGAATTTCATATCTATCTTGCAGAACCAGGATCTTTGATCCGAGCCTGCGTGTCAGATTCAGAATCACAACAACTGGCCCTCGGATCCTAGTCGTGAGACCAGTACCGCACGCTTCTGTTGATGTTTTGCCGATCTGTTCTAACACGGCTTGTGTATGTCACTTTAACAGAATTAGATACAGAAAAGTCAGGCAAATCCAGTTAGCATATGATTAACGATCTATATTTCAATACAAATAAATTAAACTGAATCTACAAAGTGTGCTTATCTAGACTATTAAATATCTCCTATTTCCCTATTCAAATTAGTATTGATTGAGTTTGGGCAACAATGCTGCTTTACCTAATTTCGTGTTTGCACGCACGTGTTAATAATGAGATGGAACATTCTTTTTTGCGCCGAAATTCCTATTTTCAAATGAAGAATCGTTCTAGGGGGCGTGCTCCGAAATTTCGAAAAATTATGAGAATAAGTGACACCCTACTGTATATAAATATCAATTTATTATCCAAATTTGAAAAAAAATGTAGCAAATAAATAAGTGAGAAAAAGAGTATATACTCTCACTAAAAAATATTGAAATTCACATCCAGATTCGAGAAAAACGAAACTTCGATTCTATAGCTATAGAATAATCGTTATGTATGTATAATTGTTTGATACCACAATTAAATTTAGTAAATAATGAAAATCACATTTCGAAATCTTAATACATTTATTTTATTTTTTTGTTGAATATATACAGAGCGATTCTGAGGAAACAGGTCACGCTAATAGAGGCTCCCTTATTTATTTTCGTCAATGACAACGCTGTCAAATACCACGAACAAGCGATCTACCGATATTTCATATGCCTATTACTGATATCTTCAGACGACGTAGCGGTAGCTGTCACGTTGTATAGGTTCAAATGAACTGTCATATTACAATATTGTCCAATTAATTCTAATATTGTTCATAATACAACGGTATACGATATTATTTCATAAATAAGTAGTGATGAGGTTAAATTGATTGCAGACGTCGATTTCTGTTTATTCCAACATTATTAGGTTATAAATAATTGTCTTGGTAAAATTCACAGATCTGGTAGTGATAAAGTTATCAAGTCAATAGCATACGATATTGATTCTTTATGAATTAATTCCAGGTGTGAATTTCTGTTTATTTACTACATTAGTTATAACCGAGGATTTCTTTGGTGACTGACTGACCCGTTGCATCTCTTCGACAAGTAGGGTTACGAACAAATCGATGTGAATATCATTCATCGAGTAATATCTCATCGATCCAGTGAAAGCTTTCCATCCTACGAGGCATCTCCGCTGAATAAAACTCTACATGTCTTCTTAGCCTAATGAGTACGAAGACAGTCCTGCATAAATGATGTGTTGGTCTAGCAATGCGTGTTTAAGTTTCATCGAGTGATAAATGAATTAAAAGTATCGTTCCTTTTGTGAATCTATTTAATTGAGTATTTGATTGCTGCGTGGAACAAAGCGTTGCATTTTTGTACAAAATACTCAATCACAAAAAATTGTACAAATTCAATAAAATTCTTTGTTTATTCAGTTGATATTGCATAATCATATTAAATAATTAATGATACATGTGCAAGGACGCTGTCCTTCTGAAGAAAAAAAAAAAATACAATTTAATAATAACTCAATAGCATGGTTTTGGAACACGCGGCCGGTCATAGCTTTCGGACCATCGCAGATGATTTCGCAGCCAAGAATCCAGGACGTCCATGTCCGGCGATGGATACCGTGCGGAATATCGTATTGAAGAAGGAAACTGGAGTGACTTATCCGCGTCGAAGTTCTACGAGTACACCGTTTTCGCCACAATTTTTAAAGCATTCAATTTTCATAACTTGCTTGTCGCCCATGGTTTGTTGCATGGTCATTTCTTTAAAGTACTGCCCTAATTATTCTGGGATATCTAACAGATGTTAGAATGGGTTATTTATGGGTGGGATTGATCTATTCGAAAGAGGTGCTTCATACAATCATGATAGAACTTCACTTACAAGTTAGTTCATTTAATCATGTAATTGTATTTCGCGCCTCTTTCTCTACATCAACACGTAGATGTTTAAAGCTTATTACGGCAGATCGATGAATTCATGCATCAGGACTGTCTTCCTACTCATTAGGCTTAGAAGACATGTAGAGTATTGTTTTATTCAGCGGAGATGCCTCGTAGGATGAAAAACTTTAACTGGATCAATGAGATATTGCTTGATGAATGATCTTCACATCGTTTTCTTCGTAACCCTACTTATCGAAAAGATACAACGGGTCAGTCCGTCACCGAAGAAATCCTCGGTTGTAACTAATGTAGTTAATAAACAGAAATTCACACCTGGAATGAATTCATAAAGAATCAATATCGTATGCTATTGACTTAATAACTTCATCACTACCAGATCTGTGAATTTCACCAAGATAATTATTTATAACCTAATAATGTTGGAATAAACAGAAATCGACGTCTGCAATCAATTTAACCTCATCACTACTTATTTATGAAATAATATCGTATACCGTTGTATTATGAACAATATTAGAATTAATTACACAATATTGTAGTATGAAAGTTCAGTTTAACCTATCAACGTGACAGCTACCGCTACGTCGTCTGAAGATATCAGTCATAGGCATATGAAATATCGGTAGATCGCTTGTTCGCGGTATTTGACAGCGTTGTCATCGACGAAAATAAATAAGGGAGCCTTTATTAGCGTGACCTGTTTCCTCAGAATCGCTCTGTATAACTGGTCGGGTATTATATCTCAAATATATATATATTGTAACGTATTCATAGTATAGGCCAATAGGCAATACACTCATACCGTTACATATCATGATATAGAGTAGCGTCAGCGCGCACTATCGCTCACGCATAGCAGATTACCAGCTATGACGTCACTGCAAATATATAAGGCGACCGTCTCACGGCTCGTCAGCGGATTCGAGCCAGAGTGGCCTGCCGTCTCATTGTATATCGTAACTTCAAAATTCTTGAATCCTCATATTGAGCTTAGCTAGAGCCAAAGCGGCCACGTTTAGTCACATTAAATTCATTTTATTCCGGATAGTTTGCCAAAGCGGCAACTATACCAATCAACTCAAAATAATCATTGTTATAGCTGAAGCAGCATTTCAATCAAAATTAAATATTCACGAAAAGCCAAAACACAAACAAACATAAAGTCCGGCACATTGTGCCTGCGCGCGTTAGTATTAAGAAAATTAGGTTGAGTAAAATAATTCATTCCAAAATCATTTACAGTTCCGACACAGCGTGATCTAATCATCTCCGCGGTAAATACAAAAGGATCCAATCAAGATAATGATTTATTTGAAGACCCAGCAAATTATTTATTAGCTGAGGACAAGGAGATAAAAAAAATTAACAAGCAATGTCCTGAAATTTGTTCAATAATCGAAGATATTACAGTGCAAGCTCTTATCGATACAGGCAGCCAAGTTACGTGTATTTCCCAAGACTTCCACGAGCGAAATAAAATTTCCCTTGTAAAATGTGAGCGGCTACCTGTCGAAAATACTCAAATTTTTGGAGTGATAGGGGGCAAGCCAACAAAGATAAGAGAACAAATATTTGCTTAAGTTAAAATCAATGATCTATTCGATCGAATAAATTTCCTTATTATTAGTGGACTTAGAAGAGATGTCATTGTCGGAATAGACACGCTCCATAAATGGAAAGCCGATCTCGATTTGAGAACGGAAAGATTAAACTTAGATTTATCTCGAGGGTACTGCTCAGTGCAATTATATAAAACAGATGGTTTACAAACAAATCAGATAGCTAATATTCACTTGTCAAGAGTCGAAGTAGGGAACCAGGAAGATGACATGACACAATATAATTTGACCAGTGATGAAGTTGTAGGGAAACTCACTGAATGTCATGTATTAAATAGCAATGAAATAGATACTTTTGTTGACCTACTTATGGAATGTCACGACATTTTTAGTAAAATACCCGGTCGAGTCTCAATTTATGAGCATGAAATAAAAATCTACGAAGATAGACCTTTTGTCAGACGATCTTACCCGATCCCAATGATCCATAGGGAGAAGGTAAACCTCGAAATAGAAAAAATGCTAAAAATTGGCGTAATTGAGAGCGAATACGTTAATTCTTCCGTAGTCGTGGAAAAAAAATCTGGAGAAATGAGATTAGTATTAGATGCACGTTTTATAAACAAGCTAATAATACCTGACCATGATTGTGATCAATCAACTGAGGTCTTATTTCAGAGGTGTTCCAACAATGCCTACATGTCTAGTCTCGACCTGACCGCTAGTTTCTGGCAAATTCCACTCCATCGTGATTCGCGAAAATATACTGCATTTATGCACGAGGGCAAGACGTACCATTTTACAGTAACACCATATGGGTTGAATACGAGCTTGGCGAGCCTAGTCAGAGCCTTAGATTTAGATTTAAACAATACAGAGTCATTTACGATAAATTTCGTAGACGACATCCTGTGCTGTTCTGACTCGGTCCAATCTCACTTGGCCCACCTTAAGGTTTTATTTCAAACTTTCAGGAAATACAACATGACAATAAACTTCAAAAAATCCAAATTCGTTCGAGAAGAGGTAAACTTTTTAGGTCATAAAATAACTAAAACTGGCATTAGACCACAACCAGAGAAAATCGAGGCGATTAAACATTTTCCAACGCCAAAGAACGTTGAACAATTGAAAGGATTTTTAGGCCTCACAAATTATTATAATAAATTCACTAAAGATTACTCAGACACAACGTTTCCACTATGAGCTTTAGTAAGAAAAGGCGCCAAGGGGGATTGGACTGAAGAAATGAACAGGCAGTTTAACTGAGTTAAGGACATTTTTTGTGAAAAAATGATATTGCATCATCCCGATCCAAATAAACGTTACTATTTAGAATGCGATGCTAGTAATTTTGCAGTAGGTGCGGTTTTATATCAAATTTCAGATGAAAACGAGAAGCAAATTGTAGGTCTGGCAGGCAGAACCATGAAAGGCGCAGAGCTAAATTATTTCACAAGCGAAAAAGAGTTAATGGCAATAGTCTTTGCTTTAGGCAAGTTCGGATCATTTATCATAGGTGCTCAACTAACGGTACGCACTGATCATCATGCTTTATCATTTTTGTTTTCTTGTAAGCTGATAAGCTCCAGGTTAGCTCGATGGGCTCTGTTTATCCAAGCATATAACTTTGAGATTGAGCATATAAAAGGCACTGAAAACATTGTTGCTGACATCCTCAGCAGAAATTCACCTGAAATAAAAGAAGTATCGTCAGAAATTGTAGAATTCAGCATGGCACCATTGGCCAAAGATATAGATAATGATTTGAAAGAAAATTCAAAAGTCTTTTGGAAATTTCAGAAGCAAGACAAGAAGGTTTGCGAACTAATGCAACCGGAAAGTTTAAATAAAAATAAGAACCTCATCGTAGAGAATGGCATTTTATACCATAAAAATCCAGGGGGCGATTTTAAAGCCTACATACCCGAGAAATTGCTAAAAGATCTTATAGACGAGTGTCACAAGGCATACGGCCACGTAGGTGCATCAAAATGTCATAAACTACTTAGAGAAGGTTTTTATTATCCAAAATTAGCAAAAAGAGTGCGACAAGTAATAGCGAAATGCGACAAGTGTCAACGATGTAAAGTACCAAACCGTCATTCATATGCAGCAATGCAAAACATAATTCCAAAAGGAGTAGGAGATCTAGTGTACATAGATTTTTTGGGACCATTACCATCCAGTAAAGGGAATTATAAATGGCTCCTGGTAACGATCGATACCTTTAGTAAATATGTCAAGTTGTATCCTCTGAAATCAGCGAATGCGCAGTCCACGATTACTTGCATTTTTAGGGATTATATTCCAGAATTAGGGAAGCCGAAGCGAATCCAGTGCGATCATGGCACACAATTCACTTCATCCCAATGGATAAATAAACTAAAAGATGAAAACATTATATTAATTTTCTCGTCAATTAGACACCCGCAAGAAAATATTGTCGAACGAGTAAATAGGGAAATCGGTAGATTCTTTCGTACCTTCCTGACAGACAGTCATACGCAATGGATTAACTGGATTAGAGTTATTGAAACTTGCATAAATGAAGTGTGCCATGACGTTACTGGATTCGCTCCATGCGAGATCCTATTAAAAAGTAGACCAACCAGATTTTGGGCGGATTGGATTAATCCAAAGATCAAAGATATCCCATACGACATCAAACTCCACTTAATGGAAAATAACATGAAAAAAAACGGAAAGAGCAGAGCCGATAGGTTCAACTCTAGCCATAAGTTATCTAGATTTAACGTAGGCGATCAGGTTTTAATCAAAGCGCTCAATGTGTCGGACACTAAGAATAAAAAGTTGGATAAATTCTTTCCATTATATGAAGGACCCTATAATATAAGCCAGCAGATAGGTGAGGCAACTTATATCCTAGCAAATATAAAGACAGGATGAGAGAGGGGACGCTTTCATGTGAATATGATGAAAATATATTAAGAATCAATTTGAATCAACTATGTGGAATTGCTTTGTGATTAGCTGGAATTTCGAAAAGCAATGAGAAATAAAAGTATTGAGATTTGAAGATAATCCGCTAAAGAGGATTACTAGGAATATATAAATCGTGACGAAATTAGAAATTGGCTACAGTATTAGAGATGGACTTCTCCAAGTACGGATATTCAAGTGCGCCAGAGAAGGGTGTGCAAGTAATGGAGGGAGACATAGACTGCTACGATGCAAATAATAATTTCTACAAAACACTGATCCCTTCCGGACGTTTTATAAATGGAAACGGGATACATAGAAACGGGAGAGGCAACTATACCATTAAACTCAAAATAATCATTGTTATAGCTAAAGCAGCATTTCAATCAAAATTGAATATTCACGAAAAGCCAAAACACAAACAAACATTAAGTCCGGCACATTGTGCCTGCGCGCGTTAGTATTAAGAAAATTGGGTTAACTAAAATCATTCATTCCAAAATCATTCACTCATTATTATTTTATGTTGAGCATTTTATTTCTTTCATATTTTCTTTTCTATTATTTTGTTGATAGTAAAATCCTGTCGGAACACAATCTTTTGTATTAAATAAATAGGAAATGACTCATAGTCATTCGAATCATTAGAAATCTGATCCGTTCTTTCTATTTTCTTATAATCTTGTTTCACTAAAATTCTTTACTTTTCAGTCAACTTAAAATCATTAGCTAGATGTCAGTATCGGTGCGTTGATCTCATTCAGCAAGGTAGCTCTATAGCACCTACCTTAGTCTGGTGAGTGAGACATACCCCAGATCTGATTAAAACGGTATCGGTGCGTCAAATTCAACAGCTGGATAGCTCTATAGCACTTATCTAGGTCTGGGGAATTTGACATATCCCAGATCCGTAGGCAAGCAGCTCTGTTGGTGAAAAATCTATCCGAGTCTGTATTAGGGTAATTTAAGGGTTTTTTCAACCATTCCCGGAGAAACTCCAAATATCATAACCCGTGACACTGTATTCACGCGAACTAGCATAATTTCACCAGCCTTCTGCTGGTGAAACATATGCAATAAGTTACAATATACAGGGTGGTCCATTTAACTCTTTCACCGCGAATAACTTGGTTATTATTGATTCTACTGAAAAGTGTTACAGGGAAAAGTTGTTGCATTTGAAGGGGGAAAATGAGTTTTGGAAGTGAATGTCATCTGAAGGTCATATCTTGTGAGATTTCGGTATTCCCGATGTTTTTTTAAATGGGACTACCTATTTTTTTGTTCACTACAAGGAAGCTGACATTGAAACGCGTCCAACCATGTGCAACAACATGACCTTCGAATGACTTTCGGCCCCAAAATTTATGATCAAATGATGGAATTGCCTGGCCCTGCCTATGATTTTTGGAGCAACACTTGCACACGCATTGATGATACGTTTCTTAAATGAATGGATTAATGAATTTGAATGAAAAAAACAATGAAATGAAGGAAAAAAAGAAGAAAAAAAAAATTTTTGCCCCAAAATTCAATAAATTGTGGGGCCGAAAGTCATTCGAATGTTATGTTGTTGCACATGGTTGAAATCGTTTCGATGTCAGCTTCCTCATAGTGAGTAAAAAAATAGGTAGTCCCGTTTAAAAAAACATTAGGAATACCGAAATCTCACAAGATATGACCTTCAGATGACATTCACTTCCAAAACTCATGTTCCCCCTTCAAATGCAACAACTTTTCCATATAACACTTTTCAGTAGAATCAACAATAACCAAGTTATTCGCGGTGACAGAGTTAAATGGACCACCCTGTATAAGTTTCGATATTTTTCAAATTTCAAATGCATAACACCTAATTGATTTCTTATTCCGATGCTTTTTAAAATATTAACTTTTGAACAAGACCCTTTCAAAACTGTTTTAATATCACGATGCCTTGATTCGCCACGCATACAAGAAATTTTATTCAATGGACCATTCTTTAATGTCAATCTTACGTAGTGTAAAATGAAATGGAATTTCGGAGTAAGTGGACCAAAAAGTTTTATGTATAAAGTATGGTGTTCTGTGATAAGCTGATCTAACTGATCTAAATGAGATTTTACGATGGTAGGCGCTGTAATTATATGAACCATCGCTCTCAACTTTTTGTACAACTTCCATGCCTCATTTTCTTCTGGAACTTGGTCCCCGACAAGTATTCCGAAATATCTAGTTATAAAAATACTTTCAGTGGCAGACATTTTCAATTTACCGTTTTTCTTAATATAATCTAAGGTTAAATCTAACGGTACATTATCACTTTCAAAATGAAAATTGAGACTGTGCAATTGAAAATTAAGGTATGCCATTGTGAAACATTTATCTTCAGTTATCAACTTCAGAATTATCCTCGCGATTACATAAGTACAGACCCCTTCAAAAAGGTCATGCATGACATCCGCTGTCTGATTATTTATTACATGAAAACCCTTCAGGGCATTGAAAACACACCGCTGCTTAATGCCTGTTGAAGGAGTATCAATTACTTGCGTATCTTTTTCATATTTGTCAACACTTCTTAATAATGATTCATCTTCCTTAACCATTTTCCGCATATCGACTGCAGCCGAATAGCACATCCTACAAGATACTGTGTTTTGAAAAGACTCAACGAATCCGAAAATCTGGTTGATACCGAGATTGTCGCCAGTAATTAGGCTCGTAAGGAAATACAACTTCACGTTTTCATTCTTACTATTCATAACAGTCAATCCATTATCACGTAAATCGTTTAATTCTCCAATAGCAGATTGGAAAATCTGTTGATTCCCATACTCTTTCCTATCTGCCGAGTAAAATATATCAGATAACATGATACTCTCTAATTTTGATGAATAACTCAAAGGTAAGCAAGGAATTCTGACATAAAAAGCACCGATTTTATTCTTGCCAGCTCGAGCACCTAAAGCATTGCCGGTCTCTATATCGTCAAAATATGGAATTAAAGGGATGGCAATCCCATCACTTTTATTCAATTCTTCTAATTGTTCTGCCCATAACTGCCCTTGAATAAAATTGGATAAAATAGTATCATTTTCCTTTTTTTCTTCTTGTAGTTGCTTCATATAATCTAACGTAGCGTCTAACAGACCATCTATTTTGAATAAGTTAATCAGAGAATTTTTGATCGGCAATCGAACTGTCTTAACTTCTTTGGATTTAGATTGAACTCCATTTCCATCCCATTTAAATACGGGCTCACGTGCAATCACGAGTTCTACAGGAGGTGTGTACAAACCAAGGGTTTCGTAGACGCGCATTCTTTTTTTTTCGCTGCTAACAAATTTGAATGGATCACTATATTTCATGAATATTTGATTGACTTCTTCCTTTGCTTCGTCAGAAATGGCATTTTCTAATCGAGCGTTTACTAGATTCAATAAAAATGGATTATAAGACTGCGAAATGAAATTACTTATCAATGATATAATTAGTTGTATGTCTGCTCTGGTGAAAATAAGATGTTCATACAGTTTGCATGTCAATGCGATAATATCACGATTAAGATCCATTGTTTGGTAATATAATAATTAATAGGAACAAATACTTAAGACTAGAGATTGAGACTAGATAAATAGCATACAATTTACCTTATTATCAATAAACTTATTGATCGACCGTTGAGCACTTATATCTAATTTTTTGTTAACTCTATATGCTTAAAACTTACAATAGTCAATGCAATGTTCAAATGCCCTTTAGAGACAAATCAAATATTACTTATTGCACTTTTTTTTCAAACATCACAGTCATATCTTAGAATTATATAGCACTGTATAATAACTACTGAAAAAACGAACAAATTTCTGAAAGTTTTCAAAATTTCTTCAAAATTTCTGCTAATTCTCGAACCTTAGGCTTTGCGGCACCTGTACGCCATTTCTGCATATCATATACAACGAACTGCAAAAACGTCCACACCTGTGGGCAGCCGAATGGATATGGTATTTTAAGTACCAATAACGCCTTGTACAAAAAATCGATCACTTCAGTGATACTGTTGAAGTCGTATGACAAGTTATCTATAACTGCATGACAACAGTACAATTCATGTAGTGGACCGCAGCAGACAGCATATGGTTGTACTTGTTTGACGTTACAACTGTCGTACTTGCTTTTTTTTCTTTTTACTAAATCATCAAACTGACTGTGATCCTAGGGAAAAAATCAAAACATCAAACGAATGGTTGAAGCAAATACTAGTCTTTATATCTATGACAGTTTTGCCTTTATTGTTCAAGATTTGATCAAATAAAAATTCTCATCAAACAATAGATTTTACGTACTCGTATGTGCTGGATGAAAGTTCCAACTAACTCTGATTTCTTATCTGGTTTCCACGATCCGGTATTATCAGAACTTTTGAAAGGATGCTTTATTAATGCATGTAAAACAAAAAATCCCAATGCACTGACAGTACCTGCGGAATGATTTACTTTTTATCTTCAGCAATAAAATGATATGCGCAGCTTATGGTGCAATGAAATGATGTTCAACTCACTGGGGTCTTCTATGTTTAGATGAGGATGGTTAAAAACTTCCTGCAAATTGGAGTAATCTAATGTGGTAAAATTGTAATAATTGAGCGTCTCGAAATTCTGTTTCACTGAGCACTTGGTTCGAGCATAGGTAACAATTTTGTTGGATAAGGAAGGCCAAATTGTCATCAAATCACGCACTTGCTTCTCTTGAGCGTACGTTTTTTCAAAATCAAATGAGATCTAAAAATGTATGATATATTATTAAATAACAGTATATTCTGGCATTCATTACTTCTACATACTAATGTTAACATTTTTATTGTTGTCATGAGCTTACCAGTTCCCTCGCAAGATGACTTTTGAGTACTTTCAATTTATTCAGTAAGGTTAATCCTTGCTCGACAAATTTCTGAGATCTATAAATATATGATTGTCTCCAAGTTTTGGTGATTACTTCTATGTCACTATCATCCGTAACATCAGTGCATAAAATTGCTGGGTCAAAAGTTTCTGTCGTACAATACCAATAAGTATAATCAGTTTCCTGATATATAATGGTTGTTATAAGGTGACGGTGATAATATGTAGTACAGAAATATACAACATGCCTTGGGTAGATTGACGATCCTTAAGGACCCTGGGGCCACGAGCTCGTACCTTCAACTTGAGCAACTGACTTTTATCACTCAAAAAATTTCTAGTGGACAAGTATTCTGTGTATAACAAGCCTGTTGCGCTGACTCTGGCTTTCAATTTCTTGTTACCATTAAGATTTTCTTTGCATGTGTAGGCTGCTTCATAATAAATCGACACACTTTCTCGAGGAAGCAGACTTTTTATTTCAGCTGTTATTTCGTGAAAATCTTGTGCGTACATTCTATAGAATATTATAATTGCAAAAATTAATATTCACCCATATATTATTCGTATTATGAATTTACTAATAAATACATGCAATTTCTTACATAAAGGGTGCAGATCGATTCACGGTATGCAATAATTTGGCTTGAATAATCATTTTACTGAGTAATTTTCTATAAGGCGAGATATCTTCTTCATATGCATATGTATAAAGGATCAAATTTCCCATCAGATTATTTGAATTGTACAAAAGTTTGTACAAAAAACTGTTTTTTTGAACTACAATGAAATATATATATATATATATATATATATATATATATATATATATATATATATATGCAAGTAATAATTAGTTCACTGATAAACCAAAATTCAATAACAAATCGAGATATATTTACTTTGACTATAGAATTTCGAATAATCTTTGAATTTTGCAAGTTTATCTGCACATGCTATGATCTCTTCGTCGGTCGCGTTTGGTTTGTTCTCATTAGCATTTTCAATCTCGTTTTCAATAGTGACTTCATTATCTTTATTCGTTAGATCTGCCAGAGCCTTGCGTTTATTTTGTATAAGAATTGAATCCTGTTCTGCAGTTTTTAACGTTTCTTTATAAGCAGAAATAATTTTTTTAAATGAAGCTATCAATTCCACTTTTTCTTGTGGAATGATTTCGTCAATTTCCGCGTCACTTAATTTGCAAAACTGTGAGTAACTAACTTTTTTTACTGCAATAACCATTAAATATTAAAGTATATGATTTTGCTGCTTAATTCACAAATTAGGGTTAGATAAAATGATATACTCACGAATAAAGTAATACTTCAACCCATGAAATCCCCACTGGTCTAATAATTCGGAGACGTCCTGGCAATCTTGCATCTTGAAAGAAATTGCTCAACTCGCAACGGGACGCATGCACACACCGTATTTACACGTGTCTCTTTTAGTACGGCAGAGAAAAATGACATGCCGGCAAACACAATCTCGTTGCGTCATAGACAAAAAGAAACACAGTGCAACAGCACTCTTGATGCGTGAGGCACACATCGGAATATACGCGTAGCGCCTGCCCTCTGGCGGTGCTTATTATGAACGCACGGTGTCTTGTTCTGTTTTGGTTTCTCCGTGTGGGAAACGTTCACGGAACAGTTAGAATTCTATTTCGCGGTAAAAGACGTGAAAGATGAAAAAAAGGCTGCTCACATATTAGTAAGAATAGATGCAAAGGCATTTCAGCTTATCAAGCAGCTAATCGCACCAGCAAAGATTACGGAAAAGTCATAGGCGGACATAGTAAACGTTATGTCTAGCCATTTGAAACCGAAACCGTCAGACGTTATGGAACGGTGTACGTTTGATCAAACAAAGCAAGGAAAGTCAGAATCAGTAGCAGATTATGCAGTTAAACTCAGGAGATTAGCATTACATGGTTATTTCAAGAATTTAGATGAATCATTGAGAGACCAGTTCGTATGTGGTTTAAAGTGTACCGATACAAAAGTACAGCTTCTTAAGAAAGCAAAATGAACTTTCGAAGAAGCTTACCAAGAAGCACTTACTCAAGAAACTGCGCAGAACAACGTAAACAAAGTTATGAACACACTGTCAACACATGATCCAACTACAGATGAAGTGTTAGCAATAAGAAACGACAGTAACGAAGGTCATCATACCAAACAATCGACTTCGCAGCTACCAATTAGGAGAGATCACTCGAAAGTGTCTTGTTATTATTGTGGCGAGCAAGGACACACGAAAGTAATATGCAGACTTAAGGATGCCACATGCCATCTGTGTAAAAGGCAGGGTCATTTACGAACAGTCTGCAGAAGCAGCGAAGGAAGAAAGCAGAAGGGAAATGAACGAGTTCAACACTTGCAGAGAGATGACGACGGTGAAGCTGTCGAAGAAGATGACCAGTCCGACACGCAAAACGACGATCAAGAAGATTTTTACTGTATTCACAGTGAGATTAAGAAGGGTGCGTGTGATCAAGCAGAGCAGAGGTGCGTAAGTGATTGCGAGGGTACTCCAATGTACGAAAATGTTTACATAGATGGTGTTAAGGTGTGTATGGAAATTGACACGGGTACATTTGTAACGGTTTTATCCGAAAATATGTATAAAAAGTACCTCAAAAAACATAGTATTGTAACGTTTTAAGATAAACGTTGAGTTAATAAGTTATTATGTAGGTTCTCCAAGAGAAATAAAGTGAATCGTAGAGGAATTATATATGTTTTGCAATGAGATTATGTATTCAGAAAATACAGGTCTGCTTCAGTGGCAAGCTAAAGACAGACTGACTTGTTTTACAGTAATCGTTGTTGACGCAGCAACCGAGGTTCTTATATTTTAAAGGATGTCATTTATCATATAGGCTACTAGATGGTGTTTTATGAATTGAATAGAATATGGGTGATTTTACCCAATGTAACACTACCCCCCCCTTAGTAAAAGAGTCGTCCCGACTCTCGAGGTGGATATAATTAAATTCGTAAGTGTGTAAAATCATCATATAGATCAACAAGTTGTAAATCAAAGTATTCTATTTCGGGGAATTGGAGCTGTGGCTCAAGAAGTTAAAAGTTACCCCAAATCCTATCCGGCATTCGCCCTCTGCCTCAAGGTAAACCACAGAAAACCTTGAGGAGATAGTGAGTCTAATCAAACCAAAAGTGTATAATGTGATAAGTGTGAAATATTCTTTGGATCTTAAATGGAGGATCAGGAACCAGGAACCAGGAACCAGGAACTAGGAACCAGGAACAAGAAGAAGGATTCCCTAGTTACTGCGTAGAGAGTCCTGCATATTGGAAGTGGTTGGAGGGGTAAAAGACCAGGATAGAAAGACTCAAGGATTTCCAAGAAGTCCAAAACGGGTCCAACTCCATACCTCTTCGAAATAAATCAAAAACGACCTAAACAGGAGGACAAATATTATTCTCACGAAATATTAGGTCATAAATTAGACTTCTTCAAAACTCTTTCGAATTCCAAATTTCTTTTAAAATCTTTTTTTTTTTTTTTTTTTTTTTTTTTGAATCGTCATAATTAATTAAACTTTTTTGATGGAATAGTAAATAGATTATCAAATACAATAAATAATTAAGTTAATAGATTCTATTGAATAAGTGGAGTAAATATAAATTGGAGCAGTCTTATCTGGGAGGTAGTTTGGAAACCGGATTAATAGGTCAGGATGGGCTGGGTTAGGCTTCCTTCGTGTCCCCTCAGAATTATTTTCATCATTTTCATAGAAAATCCTACTCTCAGAATATCGGGAGCTGAAAAACTTGGGTTATTATTTGTTTACTACAATATAACCTATAACTAAAGTTTTCCGCTCGGATCCCTTTTTATCTAGAGTCATTATTATTTAATTTTATTACAGTGACACCTAACGTTATTTTGTCTAATACTTTCAACGAGATTCGATATTCAAATAAAAGAGGGTCTTTCAAATGACCTATATCGAAAAAGAAAATATCGTGTTCGCAGTTCGGAACTCCTAAACAGCTGTAATGCTGATGAAATGAGAGAAAGGTTAAACCGATTAAAAATCACAATAAACGATCGGTTACTAACTAGGGCTACTACCAAGACCTAGTTTTTAGAAGTTATGGGTTGAGTATCTGGAGAGGGATCTTTATCTCTCCAGGAATTTTGATTTGAATCATTATTTTTCTCGTCGTCTTTTCGCCAAGACGTCCGAGAGTCCGAATAATTATCATTGATTGAATTATTTCTCCTTTCTAAAGAAAAACATTTATCTGTCACGTGACCTATTTTATGACAGAATTTGCATTTCGGTCTTTCTCCGTTACTTTGTCTCCTATTATAATTATTATTATTATTTTGGTTATAATTATTATTATTTGTTTGCTGCCTGGGAGTAGTTTTTTGCGTATCGGTAGTCTTAGTTGAGTCAGTAGTAGGCGTCTCTGTCTCGATTTGACGTAGTTTTCCTACTCCTAAATGGTGTTTCGTCAAGGCTTCGATTTCTAGACCTTTAATGACTGCTTCTTGAACAGAGGAAGGTCCCGTCAGACTAAGAGTATGTCTCAACTCTGGATCTGTTATCGCGTTAATGAATTTATTACAAGCTAATAAATTTCTAGTTGGTTCGTCGCAACTGGGTAATGCTATCCTAGCTAGTCTTTCTATTTCGACTCCCAGTGAGGCAAGACCTTCCTCTTTATTCTGTCTATTAAGATCTAGTTGTGTTAGGGACAGTTTCGATATTATTTGATTTCCAAATCATAATTGCAAGGCTGTGCTGAGTTTATCATAATTCTTAATATCTGAATTCGAAAGGATGAAAGAACAGCCAAGGCAGGACCTCTTAAACTACCAGCAAGTTGTCCGGCCTTAACTATGGGAGACCAAGAGTTTATTTCAGCAATGATTAAGAATTGTCGTTCGTAATCGGCCCATGAAATAGATCCGTCAAAGAAATTTACTTTCAGGTTAGAGGATTTTTGCGTTTGTCCCGTACAACCTTCTTTACAGGTATTCAACGTTGTATTATTTATTTGTCTGTCGCGACTACTCCCGGCGCATGACAAATTAAGTGGCGCAGTATTATTAATAATTCTATTTTCTACTGTATTATCGCCAGCCATGTGGTCAGCATGGTGTACATTACGTGCGTCCCGAATTGAGTGCTCAATTCGGTCGCTTTGAGGGATGGTACGAGTGTGCGGCGTGAAAGTCGCCGCTCCACCCGTACGTGGTCTACGAATAGTTGGGGAGGGTTCTTCCTCCCCATAGTTATGTACAGACCGAATGACAGTTGGCTCAACGATTTCCTCGATCCTCATCAGGGAACGTCTGGGTGTCGAGGTCTGCGAGATCATCTCCTGAGGTTCCAGGCGTCTCACGAGAAGGGAGAGGGTACCTTGTTGGGCTGCCAAATTTGCCTCACGATCCGCTCGTTGAGCTGCCAAATTTGCTTCTCTTTCCTCCCTCAGACGAAGAGTCTCGCGTTCCTCTCGTTCCCGTTGAGCCATCAGATTTGCTTCACGTTCTGCTCGGCGCTCTTCCCTTTCTTCGCGTCGAAGTTGGGCTTCTCGCTCTTCTCTTTATTTTTGAGCCGCGATGTTGGCCTCTTGTTGTGCTGCTTGAGCAGCTAGACTTGCCTGTTGTTGAGCTGTTTGAGCAGCTAGGCTTGCTTGTTGTTGGGCGGCCAAGGCTTGAAAAAGTCGCTCCATGATGTCGACTTGAGGTGGTGGTAATTGCTGGTTTCCAGCAGGTTCGTCGGTAGAAGCGGTAGCTCGTCGACGAGACATTTCTTTTTTTTTTTTTTGTTTTCCGTTTATAGTTGGTTCCACAAAATATTCACTTTATCGGTCTCGGAAATTCCCGATTCTGACACCAATGTAACGTTTTAAGATAAACGTTGAGTTAATAAGTTATTATGTAGGTTCTCCAAGAGAAATAAAGTGAATCGTAGAGGAATTATATATGTTTTGCAATGAGATTATGTATTCAGAAAATACAGGTCTGCTTCAGTGGCAAGCTAAAGATAGACTGACTTGTTTTACAATAATCGTTGTTGACGCAGCAACCGAGGTTCTTATATTTTAAAGGATGTCATTTATCATATAGGCTACTAGATGGTGTTTTATGAATTGAATAGAATATGGGTGATTTTACCCAATGTAACAGTATTGTAAAAACAGAGAGAAAATTAAGAACATATGATGAAAAAACATTGCTAACGTTAGGCAAATTAACGAACCTGACTGTTAAGTTTAGAAATCGAACTTGCATCCTGGATTGTTTTGTATTGCCGGGATCAGGCCCGGCACTAATAGGAAGGCAATGGTTGTCAGCATTTAAATTATGGCCTTTGAGGTTAGGAAATGCAAGTGTTGATTCTATGTATAACTTGAATATCGAAAACTTACAGAAGACTTTGAGTGAAAAATACCCGACATCGTTCAGTAACGACCCAGGCGAATATGATAAAAGCAAATCTAAAATTTACTTGAAAGATAATGTAAAACCAATTGCGTTAAAATACAGACCAGTCGCGCATGCGTTAATCCCACTTATCGAAAATGAAATAAGCAGACTAGTCGGTCTCGGACATTTAAAACCGGTGGATGTCAGTGAATGGGCAACACCCACTGTGCCAATTTTTAAGAGCAATGGTGAAATTAGAATTTGCGGTGATTTCAAATATTTATATTTACTAAATTGCAAGGTGGAAATTCATTTTCTGAGTTGGATATGACGCATTGTTTTATGCAATTCCCAGTTGATGATAAAAGTTCAAAATTACTTACGATTGTTACTCATGAAAGTCTATATAGATATACTAAAATTCCTGAAGGTGTTTCGCCGGCACCAACCGATGTACAAAGAAAAATGGACGAATGTTCAAACGGATTAGATGGAGTGATTGCTTATATTGATAATATATACGTTACAGGGAAAACGGATGAGGAACGTTTAGCAAATTTTCATAAAGTATATAATAGATTGCAAGAATGCGGGTTAAGATTGAACTGAGAAAAATATTTTTCCATGAAAGATAAATTAGATATTTCGGGTTTTGTCATAGATAAAACCGGCCTGCATAAATCAAAATCTAAAGTAACTGCAATGGTGAATGCTCCTCAACCGTCCAATAAAAAAGAATAAGAATCTTTTTTAGAATTGATAAATTTTTATGCCAGATTTTTAGAAAATAGGTGCGCAAAGTTAAAACCTTTGTACGATATGGTAAAACAAGAGAAATTCGAGTGAAATGATGATTGTTCGAAAGCTTTCAGGTAGGTGAAAAATGAATTGATATCTCCAAACGTTCTTGTAAACTATGACCCAAATGAACAGTTGGTGTTAGCGTGTGATGCATCTAATTACGGGTTATCAGCGATTTTATCACATAGATACAAAGATGGTCAAGAGAAACCTATAGCTTATGCTTCAAAAAAGATCGCTAAAACCGAATTAAACAGAAAAATTCTAGATAAAGAAGCTATGGCAATAATTTTTGGATGTAAAAAATACTATCAATTCATTTGTTCAAAAACGTTCATTTTGCGAACGGATAACAGAGCCCTAGAATAGATATTGGCAGCTCGAAAAGGTATCCCGTAAACAGCAGATAATAGGCTTCAAAGATGGGCATATTTTCTGTCAGGCTTTAGATTGTGACGTGGACTTTATTGAGACCTCGGATCTGGACCGGATAGCCAGCCTCCGAGATCAATCCACTCGACAATTGGCCAAAAGAAAACAAAGAAATAGCAAAAATTGGGCGCCAGGCGGATAACCGCCGATTTCAAAAATCTAAACAAAATAATAACCGTCGGCTAGCTGCAGTACCGCGGAGAGGGGTCGGGATTAAGTGAAGGATTAGCAGGGCGTTGACTAACGACTCGTAACTTTGAATTTAACAAAGAAAAATAGAATTTATTCAATAAAAATAGTATAAAAAAAAATAGTAGAAATAATAGATTAAACCATCGGGGATATCTCCCCTCGGATAAAGAACGGCCACAGGTCGTATACAGGCGACCTGGCCACGCTTGACGAGTTTTACAATAATTAATAAACTACTAGCTTCCACGTAGGAGAGCAATAACAAAATAAAATAATGCAAAAATAAATAACTCGACAAACTCGGTCCTCGTGGAACAAAAATTACAAATTAAAGACTGGAATAGGCCCGCAAGGCACAATAACTAATCCACAAAATTATTACTTAAAATTAACTTAAACTAACTCTGCCTTCGTAGGCGAAACAAAAAAAGGTAAACCAAATTCAAAATATAATAACGATCTGAATCTCTCCGTGAGAGGAAGAGAGCGCGACAGTGACGTAGTCAGACTATCTTTCTCGCACTCACGTGCGAAAACCTACGGCTCTACAAAAAGCACTATAACGTGACACAAAACTCAAAAATCTTACTCGAAAATCAAAACTCAAAACTCTATTACTGCGTGAGACACTGGTGACGGCCTACCGACTCGGAGGTCGTCTTAATTTGATTTGCAAAAATCTCTAAAAGCCTCGTGGCTCGGAAAATACGGCAAGATGGCTGATGGCCGTTTGCCGAATTCAAATTAGTATGAGTCAAATTGGCTAACGCTTACCGTTTTCCAGCCAAAATGCAAGGCCTCGTGGCGGCTCGACTACGAGCCCCCGGATGCACCAACTCGAACTCAACAGACTCAAACGCTTTCCCGCAGGAAATTCACACCAAAAGAAAATCAGCCTCGTGGCTACTGCAAAAGGTAATTTCTACAATTAGCGCGAGCACTAGAGCTCGGGGCTCTACCTGCGAGGCAGGCCTACGGCAGAGTGATCAGACGGCATGGTGCCGGTACTTAGCGCCCTCAATAGGCGATCGATTATCGATTTTGCAAATGTACTGCGAGATCCTTAAATATGGCGACCTATCGTCGCGGCGCGCAAAATTCGAAGTTCACCACGGTGTTTGTAGCTCGCTAAATCGGAGGATCACGGGCTGCAGATTCTTCTTGGTGGCGGGAATCTCTTCCACCACCGATATCCCACGTTGCAGAATGCCCTTGGCACTCCCCCGTGTCCTCTCGTTTAATAGCGGGAGGTAGCATGGCCACTACTATCCTCCGGAGCTTTTAGGTGGCGTTCGTCGAAAAGGATCCCAACAGTCGATATTTGGCGTCGTACGTTCATCTGATCGGATCTCCGTTGCAATTTTTAGCCGTCGTCGGGGCCTCGTCTCCCACATAATAGAGAAAAGGTAAAAAAAAAACAAAAAGAATAAGAACTAAATCCTACAGTCTTAGATCGGTCACGGTCGCCTCTCGGAGAGTTTATAGCCTCGGGGCTAACCAAAACGCATTCATGCTTCTGTCATGCATCCACCCTTCGTAACTATGGTCGTCTAAGGGTTCGGGAGTCACTTGTAACACGCGTTGCAAAATGCAATGTTACAACTCCCCCCCCCCTTAGACGGACCACTGGGGCGGAAGCACTAGCGAACTTGACCCATGGACCGAACTCCGAGTGGCGGCCGCAGCCGTGTGTTTTTAAGTCTACTGACTATAGACCTCTTTGGTCACTGACTGTACCGCGAAAAATAGAATAAGAAACAAAATAGATCATGTAGGCTTAGCCGAAGCTTTCACCAGGCGTGCAACAAAAAAATCAACAAGCACCACCAAACAAAAAATAACAAAACAAAAAAAAAACAAATTATTTCAGACTTGGGGCGCAGGTTTTCGCTGCCTTATATCACTCGACAGATGTTATTTTGATCGTCGCCCCTTTCCTACCGTCTATCCTGACGTAAAAGCCGCGTTATTGGCTCCGAAGAGCCCGCGAACGCTAAGACAAACCGGCGGTTCTACGAGGCCATCCCTACAAATCGTCGCGATTATTTACAGTTCCGGGGTGCCGGATAACTAACAATCGGTTCAATCTTGTGGGGGTCGATCGGCAGTCTTACGCTGGTAACCCTCACCCCAGACACCCTACTTCATCTCTACAAAACTGGCATATTTTTGACCGAGCCCTCGGGGCTGCCATGCGGCGAAGTTACTGGACTTGTGGCCCACGAAGTGCTATTATGCGGAGTATCGCTCGTCGCCATGACTTTACGCGTACTACCGAACACGATCAACCTCACAGAAGTTATTAAAACGCGAATGAACCTTATAGAACTCTGCTTTCCAAAATTTCGCTGGTCACAGATTTAAACTCAGAACGCTCAAAGTCGTGCGTTTGTCTAATAGTAAATCTTCGAATGCCAACTAAAACTCAAACTCACTATGTGAGCCTGAAACCCGAACTGAAACGCGCGTAACCCACTTCTCAGAAAACGGTCGAGTGTTGCGTGTTTGTTTCTAAGTTCACCCGAAACGTGAACACACGAAACGCAAAGACCCGAAACGTAAAGACTCGAAACGCGAAGTCCCGAAACGTAAAGACCCGAAACGTAAAAATTCGAAATCGACACGTTGAACTTGAAATCGGACGTCGAAACAAGATACCCGATATTGACTTCAAGCGTTTAAAACTCACTCCACGTGACTCTAAACTCCAACGCGAAACTCAAGACTCGAACTTGCTTCGCAAGTGGACTCGAATTGGATTTCGAATATGAATATGAGTTCGAAACTGGAAACGCAAACCAAATTGCGAACTTGACTTCCAAAATTTCGAAATCAAAACTTGATTTCGACCGCGAGCTGAAACTCAAACGCGAAACTCAAATTTCAAAATTCACACTCAAACTTGACTCCGAACATAAGCTCGAACTCAAGACTAAAAACTCAGACTTCTAATTTTCCTCACTAAAGAAAAAAACGAAATACTAAAAGTCCCGAACTGAACTCGTTAATTGTTCTGAACTTGCACTAGCGCGTGCGTACAGAAATTACCTAATTCAAATTCCACTACAAAAGTGAACGCGAACTCGAACTCGAACCCGAACCCGAAGATAAACCCGAACCCGAACCCGAAAGAAAAATAAAGAAACTCAAAACATACTCAAAGTGTTATATTCTATCTTCTCGACGAGTCTACTCGTCGAGGTAGCCGTGAGTTGATAACCACTGCGATCATATGGTCCTCAGAACCCACACCTGAGCACCACTGCTACAGCCAGAGCTCAAACTGTGAATCTACGCGACACCTATGATTTTCGGATCGACACTCAGTGATGACGCGTAAACATTCCCCTCGGCGCGGGGTGTACTGAGAGTCCGCCGAGTTTGGACTTTGATCTTCCCTACGTTAGAGAATATTTTCACGAACCTCGAACTCTAGAATGATCTAGCCGTTGAATTCTAGACCATGCACCGGGAAATATGACACACACAAAAAAAATTCAATAGCAAGCAGATAATATTTTATACTAGCGAATAGTTCTTAATATTAAGCTAGGGGTCCGTATCCAGTGTCCCTGCGCATATAACGTTTTGTACTACGCTATAATCGAGTATTTTACTCTCTCGGAGAGAACACGGCAAAAAAAAAATTAATAACTAACTCAAACAAAACGTATTACTTCCAACGGATCGGAATCCCTCGAAAGGATCCGACAATTCCCGAAGTCGTTTCGAAAATCGAAAAAGGAATAACCGAAAATTAAACAAAGGAGTTTGAACGCTGAAATCAACAAAAGAATTGCCGCGGTACGGCTTCGATACAAAGTCGCTGCGAGCGTACGCGCCGCTGATCCTTCTCCGGTAGACAGAGAAAACTAAATATTTGACCCGAAGTCTCTTGGCAACAGAGAAGCCGTTACCCAAAAGCGAATAATTATTCAACAAAACTACAATTTAATTTTCTTCGAGCCCCACGTTGGCTGCGTCAATTTGTGACGTGGACTTTATTGAGACCTCGGATCTGGACCGGATAGCCAGCCTCCGAGATCAATCCACTCGACAATTGGCCAAAAGAAAACAAAGAAATAGCAAAAATTGGGCGCCAGGCGGATAACCGCCGATTTCAAAAATCTAAACAAAATAATAACCGTCGGCTAGCTGCAGTACCGCGGAGAGGGGTCGGGATTAAGTGAAGGATTAGCAGGGCGTTGACTAACGACTCGTAACTTTGAATTTAACAAAGAAAAATAGAATTTATTCAATAAAAATAGTATAAAAAAAAATAGTAGAAATAATAGATTAAACCATCGGGGATATCTCCCCTCGGATAAAGAACGGCCACAGGTCGTATACAGGCGACCTGGCCACGCTTGACGAGTTTTACAATAATTAATAAACTACTAGCTTCCACGTAGGAGAGCAATAACAAAATAAAATAATGCAAAAATAAATAACTCGACAAACTCGGTCCTCGTGGAACAAAAATTACAAATTAAAGACTGGAATAGGCCCGCAAGGCACAATAACTAATCCACAAAATTATTACTTACAATTAACTTAAACTAACTCTGCCTTCGTAGGCGAAACAAAAAAAGGTAAACCAAATTCAAAATATAATAACGATCTGAATCTCTCCGTGAGAGGAAGAGAGCGCGACAGTGACGTAGTCAGACTATCTTTCTCGCACTCACGTGCGAAAACCTACGGCTCTACAAAAAGCACTATAACGTGACACAAAACTCAAAAATCTTACTCGAAAATCAAAACTCAAAACTCTATTACTGCGTGAGACACTGGTGACGGCCTACCGACTCGGAGGTCGTCTTAATTTGATTTGCAAAAATCTCTAAAAGCCTCGTGGCTCGGAAAATACGGCAAGATGGCTGATGGCCGTTTGCCGAATTCAAATTAGTATGAGTCAAATTGGCTAACGCTTACCGTTTTCCAGCCAAAATGCAAGGCCTCGTGGCGGCTCGACTACGAGCCCCCGGATGCACCAACTCGAACTCAACAGACTCAAACGCTTTCCCGCAGGAAATTCACACCAAAAGAAAATCAGCCTCGTGGCTACTGCAAAAGGTAATTTCTACAATTAGCGCGAGCACTAGAGCTCGGGGCTCTACCTGCGAGGCAGGCCTACGGCAGAGTGATCAGACGGCATGGTGCCGGTACTTAGCGCCCTCAATAGGCGATCGATTATCGATTTTGCAAATGTACTGCGAGATCCTTAAATATGGCGACCTATCGTCGCGGCGCGCAAAATTCGAAGTTCACCACGGTGTTTGTAGCTCGCTAAATCGGAGGATCACGGGCTGCAGATTCTTCTTGGTGGCGGGAATCTCTTCCACCACCGATATCCCACGTTGCAGAATGCCCTTGGCACTCCCCCGTGTCCTCTCGTTTAATAGCGGGAGGTAGCATGGCCACTACTATCCTCCGGAGCTTTTAGGTGGCGTTCGTCGAAAAGGATCCCAACAGTCGATATTTGGCGTCGTACGTTCATCTGATCGGATCTCCGTTGCAATTTTTAGCCGTCGTCGGGGCCTCGTCTCCCACATAATAGAGAAAAGGTAAAAAAAAAACAAAAAGAATAAGAACTAAATCCTACAGTCTTAGATCGGTCACGGTCGCCTCTCGGAGAGTTTATAGCCTCGGGGCTAACCAAAACGCATTCATGCTTCTGTCATGCATCCACCCTTCGTAACTATGGTCGTCTAAGGGTTCGGGAGTCACTTGTAACACGCGTTGCAAAATGCAATGTTACAAGATATATAATAGAACGAATTGATTCGAAAGAAAATGGAAACTGCGACGCTCTGTCCAGACTACCCATATGTGATGATACTGAAATTGTTGACACCACTTTTTCGCAAGTTTATTTGTTCGAAGAAGGGATTGCAACGTATGATTACAAAATGCTAGCTCTAGAAAGTAGAAAGGATGCTCCAATATCAAAATCAATCAAATATACAGTATCAAATTGGCCAAATAACAGCAAAGAATTGACAAATGAAATGAGAAGCAATTTTAGTAAAAAAACAGAGTTAACGGTCAATAAGGGATGTCTTTTCTGGGGACCAAGAGCGGTCATACCCAAAAGTATGAGAAAAACAATATTGGGGGAACTGCATGCAACACACTCAGGCATAGTAAAAATAAAAAAGTTTGCTAGATCGTACGTCTGGTAAAAAAAGGGGAAGAGACTGTAGGCAACGCGATGAGCATGTTCCTTTTTATTATAGAAGCATTGAACATTGCACGACAGGTAGAAGCCCAGCATATTTATTGTATAAGCGTGATCTTTGTACGAGATTCGATTGACTGCGTCCTGATGTAAACGAGGTTGTAGATAAAAATCAAAAGGCTCAGATCGATGCTACACCAGGCAAGAGAAATGTGGATTCCAAAGTTGGAGATCAGGTCTTGATCGACGATCACAGAGTAAGAGCAGGGAAGCGAACCGCGGGTGAAATTATCAAACAAACTTATCCGTCGACCTTTATTATAGAAGACAATAATGAAAAGTGTCAGAAGCGACACGTTGATCAAATGTTACGGCGCTCTCCTCGTTTTAAACAAAACACATAATTGAAAAAAGTGGGAAGGTTGTGGTGTATGTAAGACTGTGTGAGTGTATGACGCAACGAGCGCGAGCAAGGCGAAGGCAGTTGACATGGTGCGCCGAGTGTGAGTGCGCAACGCACGGTATCATGCTTCCAAGCACGGTTTTCGTTTCCTGTACAATATCATTTTTGAGTATGTGATAAATATCAGTATTATATGACGCTGTGTCTCCTCTTTATTGGAACAAACCTGAATACTTAACAAGTTCGAAATTAGTAAAGCCTCCGTGAAACTTCATATAATAAATAAACTTGAATTACTTCGTACGACTGAGTTCCAACTCTCAATTCGACAACGAACCTTTAAATAAATTGTAGTTGTATGAAAGATCTCAGGATCCCGATTACAACAACTGGTGGCAGCGGCGAAGATCGTCGAATCGTACAAATAAATCAAGTGTCAAGTATCGAGCAAGTGAAATAAAAGAATAGTCATAGTGGCACCGGAAGCTGGCATCGTTAAAGAAATCACCGTCAAATCACATATCAAAGAAAGGAATAGAACGTTCAGCATCCGTAGACTCTCCGACTAAACCTGAGTTACAAGGAAAAGTAGGCTTTGGGGATAATTCACCGTTGTTTGGCGTACTATCTCCCAGCCAGAGGCACGCCTTGCATTTATCACTGGCTGCAGCAGCACGAGAATCTTCGGGAAAGGAGCGAATGCCATTGAACAAAGACTTGGTGGAAAGACGCATTGCAGCTGAAACCGCGTGGATTCAAGAATTACGAACAGATTATTTTCTCCAAACCTGTGAGCATCTTGGGATAAACGTAAGCGAAGAAAATACAGTGGACGAACTTCGTGCGGCATTACGCGAATTTGTTAAAAGTAAGACTCGGGAGCAAGTACCACCACAACAGAATCAGAACACAGCAGCGAATCAATCTTCAATCGATATGGCCGAAGACACCCCCACCGTGAGACAAGTGCTGAAGGACATCGAGATCTTCGATAGCAGTGACCGAAGGAAGGTTTGTGACTTCATTCGCTCTTGCAAGTATGCACGTGAGATAATACGACTTGCAGATACGGGAAATCTACTGAAAGCTGTTCTGAGCACCCGAATCAAAGGTGCTCCGGCACGAGCAATAAAATACAAATCAATTGACACCTGAAATGCACTGGAGGAAGAGCTGAAGTCGATGAGCATCGATACACGGACATTAGCTTTGTTACAAGTAGAATTCAATAGCTGTAGACAACGTCAGAACGAGGACGCGAGGTCATATGGAACACGAGTCGAGAAACTAACTGCACAGGTAATCGAAGTGACGATGAAGGAAGCCGAAGAAGAGGATTCGAAATCGACGCTGGAACGCCACGTCAGAAAACAAGCTGTCAATATCTTCATCAGAGGCTTGAACGACAAGCTGAGGATATTGGTCAAGAGCCGACGTTGTGGAAATCTTAGAGAAGCCATATCCCTCGCGATAGAAGAAGAACGAGATTTAGGCCCCATTCGTGGATCGGATCGGAAACACAATCAACCGCGCAACAGCAGAGAAGATAACAGAGGAAACAATTGCTACAACTGTGGAAAGACAGGACACCTTGAACGAGACTGTCGCTCAGCAAAGACAGGATCCAATTACCCTCAACGATTGCCGACACCAAGTAACTACGTGAGAAAAATTCAGGTAATTTGTCATTCCTGCAGGAAACCAGGGCACGTCATACGAGACTGCACATCTAGAATACCCGAAGAAAACAGGTAAAGCTACGAAAGGAACCGGGGACCTCCTAGAAGAGAGTAACGGGTCCAACCAGGTCCTTCCAGAGACGCCAGCAAGCAAAACGAAGAGACTCCGGGAAACGAGGAGCAGGCGCGGCGAACAGGCGACCGTATCGCGTCGTACCAGTAAATTGCCCAATAAATGGATGAAGACAGAAAAATCACGCGACGATCGAGGCTGATGAATTCAAGACAAGACACGGAACTCTGCTATTAGATTCAGGAGCTGAGGTAAGCCTAGTGAAAGTCGGAAAAATCGACGGCGAAGTGATGGCTGAAGACGGTGTGATTACGCTCAGAGGCATCGGTGGAACACCGGTTGCGACCTTGTGTAAGGTCAGGTTAAATATAAGGGTTGGTGATAGGCACATATCGCACCCTTTTTACGCAGTGAAAGACGATTTTCCACTAGAAGCAGACGGTCTCTTAGGAGGCGACTTCCTCGAGAAGCATGACGTCGAGCTTAGATCTGGAAAATACGCAAGATTGTACGGAAGGACATGGAATTTAGGAGCCACAGGAGCTCACATATCGCTTGAACGAAGAAGCGAGAAGATAATCCGTGCAAAGACACGCGACGACGCGAAAGCCATCGTCGAAGGAATCGAGTTACAGCCTAGAGTGTACATGGAAAGTTGCATCACCAACGCAGTCGATGGTGAGTGCTAAGTCAGCATTTTGACTACGAACGATTATGATGTAGAACGAGAACAGCCGTGTGTACAAATCATAGCACTAGGCCAAGAGCACACAGACATGATGCAAGTTTATGCATGCCGGACGATGACACCGAGTCACAAGAGGATGAGTGCAAGACGGCATTTTCCACTTCACACGGTCATCGCGAATACAATCGCATGCCTTTTGGACTGAAGAACGCACCCGCGACATTTCAACGATTAATAAATACTGTACTTTCAGGGATACAAGGCCTTAGATTTTATGCCTATCTCGACGATATTGTCATACATGCCCCTAGCTTGCAGGAACATAACAAACGACTGGAAGAGGTACTGGAACGTTCACGACAGAATTCATTGAAGCTACAACCTGACAACTGTCAATTCCTGAGGAGATAGGTGAACTTCTTGGGACACGTCATCACTAGAGACGGGATAAAAGCAGATCCAGAGAAGATTCGAGCAGTAGAAGAATATCCAATTCCAAAGACTGTAAAAGATGTTCAAGGATTTCTGGGTTTGGCCGGATACTACAGACGATTCATACAGAATTTCTCGAGTTTAGCAAAACCGCTAACACATTCGCTGAAGAAAGAGGTAAAATTTGGATGGACTTCCAGGGAATAAGAAGCTTTCGAAAATTTGAAGGAGACATTGACGACAGCACCAATTCTACAGTATCCAGATTCCGAGCGACCGTTCATCGTGACGACAGACGCATCCGACGAAGCCATCGGAGCAGTCCTGTCGCAAGGCATAATTGGAAGTGACTTGCCAGTAGCATACGCAAGTAAAACTCTAAATTCAGCAGAAGGAAATTACAGCACCACAGGAAAAGAATTATCGGCCATAGTCCGGGCAGTTTATCATTTCAGACCGTATGTATTGTGACGTTGCAGATTAGCTGCCGTCACAAAGGTTCCGAAAATCACATATTTTATCAGTCATATCGCGAGAGAGAGTTTTTACCGCCGTCTAGACCCTCGGGATACAAGTGACACACTTAGAATAAGCAATAGAGCCAGACTAACTTGAAGTGTTTTTCTGTTAATGTACCGCGAGAGAGAGAGAGAGAAGGAAGGCAAAGAAGACGACGATTCCGAGCTTCTGCATCGAGAACTTCCGCTTTAGAGATGACAACGACGGTATGACGTCCGGTACAGGATCCAGTACTACGGATAGTATCGCAACATCTACGAGGAGGGATGTTGACCTTGGTCGAATATCGCTAGTTGGCATATGGGGCTGTTACGCAGTCCTGCCAGCCGACGCATCTTACTGCCGAAGCATCTGGGTACGACCATGGTGGACAGGGTGGCATGTTTAGACACCGCCACCCCCCCCCCCCCCCCCCATGTCAACTCCAGCCTACGTCACCCGCTCCACATATCATCAGTCGACGTCATTCAAAGTCTGGCATAGAGACGAGTGCGTAACGTATCGCTGAAGGACGTACTACGTGAGAATGGACGAGGATAGCGTCCGGCATGATCTATCAGGTCGCTAACAGGTGGTGACTCAGTGAGACACCTTGGCCTGATAAGAGTCTGCAGTCGTGTACGCTAGAAGAAGGCCTACCGCTGCGGAGTATATCCCGAAGAATTGGTATCGCTTGGACGGAACCGCTCAGTAAGCGCCAAGGTCACACCCTCCCGCCATCATCTCGCCGCTGAAATGACGCAGAACGGCTGATCTGACGCAACGGATCTCAGAGACCTACCGCCTAACGTCAGGCAACAAGTTGACGCCTTGGGCCGAGCAGCTGACGAGCTGCTCGTTCACGGAACGTTTTTCGCAGGGCCAATCAGCTCATTAGCTGGTCCTGATAGGCTCTTGATTTTCAAATCCTGGAAGAATCGTCGAGACGTGCCGAAATATCGCCTAGCCTCATCACTTCTACGTTTCGCTTGATCCAGCCTAGACGTGTTACGCTCTCTCTCGCCTAGTCTCCCGCATAAGTTTTCGCTAAGATCTATAAAAGTTAGTTAAGTTTGTGCTACAAGCCGTTCAGCTCAAGGTAAGGTCTTTATGATCTGTAATTGCTAGAAAAACCATAAGCTACCGCTGGATTTCAATTATTATTAGTTACGTTTGCCTCTTGATCCGAAGTCGATCTCTTTCGACAACTTAGTCAGTATTTTAATTAGTTATCTTAGTAGTTAGTACGCCTTATTTGTGTAGCGTACGGCCTACGGGCCACGCGATTCGTTTGATAGTTTTAAGAAACGAAATCCAGCGAAAGCACTTTATAAATTGGCTGTAGTAATTAAGAATATCTTTTGGCTTGATAATTTTCCGCTTATTAGTCTGATTTCTACGCTTTATTTGATTTTGATTTGCTAAATATTATTTGAGAGCTTGTTCTTGCTTAAATTCTCGCTTTGAGAATATCTAACGCTTTGATTTATTTGCTATCTCTGATTTAGTAATTTATTAGTAATTAATTAGTATAATATCGCATGGTGTGTCGCTTGTAATTCCAACTCCCCGGGGTTGGCTGAACGTAGTTAGTCATAGTTTTAAGTTGTTTCTTTATTAATTTGATTTATCATTTTCTTATTCTGTTTGATTTCTATTATTCTGTTATTCTATCTGATTTCTTTGATTCTATGTGATATATCTGATTTATGCGATTTAATTGTGCTATCTAATATTCCGATTTTCGCTATATTACATTATAATAAGATTACTACCGCTAAGTAGTATCTTTGATCTGATATCTTGATTATTCTAATATAAAATCTGTTATTGCGTTCCTCAGGCCGATACACGGCATCCTCATGAGAGAAGCTGTTGTGTACTCGCCTTAAACTTCCTTTCCCTCTTGCGCCATCTGGCGTTCTTTTTCTATTGATCACCTGAAAGCGCGGGAAGATCCGCGTCTTCTTCATAGCGTTGAGTATTTCGCCATCTTGAAGACACGAAAAATTCTCAAGCGAAAACAAAACCAATTTACACACTCATTAATTAACTATAACATCCAAAACTAGTAAGAATACGCGAGGAGAACAGGTTTACTGCAGAAGATGAGAGAATCATCGGAATCGGAGAGCGACCGGCATCCTGAGCAGGTAAACATGCACCCACGGCGTGGAGAGCGTGAGAGTGAGAGAGAGAGTCGATCTCGCCGACGAGCGTACGAGACGAACTCGAGCGACAGCTCACCACCCAGGCCTAAAAGACGTCGCCGAAGTAGGGGTGACCCACGCCTGGGGGAACTACAAGAACAGGTAGAGACCCTTTCTAGGATACTTATGCAGAAGAACCACACACCCGACCAAGCCGAGGGATTCTTGACAAGGCCAAAGGAAAGAGGAAGAGTTCTCGACCTAGGCGAACTAAAGACTGATATAGATGAAAAGAGAGCGGTGCGTACAGCATGTAGGGAACGACTGAGACTGCTAGACGAGTTGCAGAGATTTGGATCCCCAGAGTGGAAAGAAGTAAGGTACGTCAATGTCCTCAAGAGATTCACAGCTTCACCTGGATTCACCGACCTCAAAGTGAATGAGGAACTGTGCCACCTTGAGAGAGGTAAGGACCATTTACTACCTACAGAGCGAGTCATGGCGGCCCTATCAAATGCCATACTCGAGCAGAAAGAGTTGCTTAAAAACAAACTCCAGGAGATAACGGACTGGGCCTTCGCTGACCCGGAGGGTCTCAACCCTACAGAGCTTTTTGAAAGATTTTCCGCAGCTTTTGGCTCTGGCACACAAATGTTCAAAAACTTTGAACAGATATTACAGATTATATGTGGTAAGAGAGCGGAGTGCATCGAGACAAGAAGGGAACGTCTCCTGTCAGAGCTTCCAAATAAGAACGTGCAAGTAGCCTTACGCAAGATCCCACCAAGTTCGGAATACCTCTTTGGTAAGGAGAATATGGCGCCACTGGTACAGTCATTAGGAGGCTCTCAGATGTGGCTGAACACGCCATCGTATGCGAGCAACAGGCGGCCCTTTCAGAAGAAAGAGAGTAGACAAGCGAGACCAACAAGTAATCGAATATTTCAGGTTCCAGATAGACCGGCACAGACCCAGACTAACAACTACAGAAGTAACTCCAGCACGCGACGTGGCAGCTCGAGGCCTTACAGAGGCGGAACGAGAAAGGAAAACCCCAGAGCTAAAACAGACGATTCCTTTCGTAGAAGGGCGGATAAATGACTATATGACCCCGCAGTGCTTTTCAGGAGGTCAACTAGCCAGGTTCTACAGGAGGTGGAAGGAGCTGGGGGCGTCCACAACTATCCTCAAATTAATCACGGGCTTCCGAATTCCCCTAACAGCAAGACCTACACTGTTAGGCAACTGGAGGTCATCCAGATGCGCAACGGACATAACGCAGGAGATGTCACAGCAAATCAGAATTTTGAAGGACCAGGGAATTTTGGAACGACCCAAAAAGAGAGGCCCAAGCTTTATTTCCAAAATGTTTCTGATCACAAAGAACAGTGGAGGAGTGAGACCGATCTTCGACCTGCGCGGCCTCAACAGGTTCGTAGAAACAAAAAAGTTCCGACTGATATCTCATTTCAGGATTCCGGAATTCCTGCAGGACAGGGATTGGATGACACGGATCGACCTAACACAGGCATACTTTCATATACCGATTGCAGAAACACACAGATGCCTCCTTCGTCTCAGTTACGACAAGGAACTATTGCAAATGACGAGCTTGCCCTTTGGCCTCTCAGCTGCACCTCAGGTCTTTGCCAAAATAACGAACTGGATTGCGGAAATCCTCCGTTCACGAGGTATGAGGGTAATCGTCTACCTCGACGACCTTCTTCTCGTCTCCCAAGACAGAACGAAACTGACCTCACAGACCATCGAAGCGGTAGAACTACTCGAGTTCCTAGGGTGGCAAACGAATCGAGAGAAGTGTATCCTAGAGCCCCGCCAGGAGTTGGAATTTCTAGGGATAATTTGGAACACGAAAGACAACATCATCAAACTCCCAGAGGACAAGGCCCTGAAAATTGTGAGCCTCGCGGAGGAAATACGGGCGAGAGGAAGTTGCACTCTGAAGCAAATTCAGTGCCTCCTGGGACACCTAAACTTCGCCGATTTCGTAATACACAGAGGGCGTCTTCACTGCCGCCAACTACAGCGCTTCTCATTTCTTTTCAAACAACGCAGAGCCCGGGAAAGACGACCAATTTCCAGACAGGTCAAGGAGGAGCTAGAATGGTGGTGCGGAGCCACAGCTACGACCACTTGCCTACACAAGAGTCAGGCGACACACTTCCTGACAACCGATGCAGCAGACACAGGGTGGGGTGCCCAGCTAGACGGAGAACACATCTCAGGATCCTGGACAAGGACACAGAAAGCGTGGCACTCGAACAAGAAAGAGATGTTTGCAGTATTCGCAGCAATAAAAAGCCAGGGTCATCACCTGCAAAATGCTCACATATTATTACAGACGGACAACCGAACGCTGGTATCATACATCCAGAAGGAGGGAGGCACAAGGTCCCTAGAACTATTCGACCTTACCTTTCAGATCCTCAGGCTTGTGGACGACCTAATAACCCTGTCAGCATTCTACCTCCCAGGCAGGTACAATGGGATCGCAGACCGACTATCCCGAAAAAGCGCTCTGCCAGAGTGGCATCTACTGCCCGCAGCAACAAAAAAGATATTCGAAAAATGGGGTACTCCAGAGATAGATCTCTTCGCATCGGCAGAGTCGGCCGTAGTCGAATGTTATGTTACGCGAGACTGCAAGGATCGTTACGCCTACTTCACAGACGCGTTCAGTCAGCCTTGGAACTGCAAGCTGGGTTGGGTATTTCCACCTCCCAACCTCATCCCCAGGGTGTTAGCGCACCTCAACAGCTGCAGGGGACAGTTCCTACTAGTAGCCCCAGAGTGGGAGCAGACGTTCTCGATGGCAGACTTGGCCAAGAAGAGCGGAGAACCACCACTAACAATTACAGGACTGGAGAAGGTACTGATAGACATAACGACGAACCGGCCCCCTCCACAAGTAGACCGCCTATCACTACAAGTGTGGAGAATTGGTTGTGGGGAGATGTTGTCGCAGACTGGTCACCACAAGAGAAGGAGTTAGTCAAGACGAGCTGGCGTCGTTCTACTCTAGAGACTTATAAAGCTCCCATTCGGAGATGGATCGAATGGTGCAGCAAGAAGAGGGTCAACCCAAAATCTCCTCGAGGACAGGATTTGGCGAGGTTCCTAGCCAATCTTAGTATCACCCAGGGGCTGGCCTACAGTACCATCCTCGTACACAAGTCTGCGATAGCAACGTTCTGTTCTGGTAACGCAGCAGTAGATTTATCCTCGGATTTTCTGGTTCGACAGGTCCTTAAGGCAATCTCCATCACAAGACCCAGAGAAATAAGACTACCGATTTGGGACGCACAGATATTATATGACTGGCTGGCCATCCGGACAAACAACTTGACGTTCTTTGAAGTTTCAAGAAGAACGGCCGCCTTACTTTTACTGGCTTCAGGTCGTCGGATACACGACCTCACACTCCTGAAGATATCGAAGGATTTCCTGATCAACCTGGGGGACGAAATCATTCTGTGGCCAATGTTCGGCTCAAAGACTGACCGTGTCAACTTCAGACAGTCAGGGTGGAGGCTTTCAAGACACCCTAATATATGGGTATGCCCAATTACATGGATCAGAGTCCTACTTAAAAGATCGGAAGAAAGGAGAGCAAAAGAGAAGCTAGATGAGCTTTTTAT
The DNA here is from genome assembly GCA_963992785.1 of Tenthredo livida. Taxonomy (NCBI): domain Eukaryota; kingdom Metazoa; phylum Arthropoda; class Insecta; order Hymenoptera; family Tenthredinidae; genus Tenthredo; species Tenthredo livida. Next base: position 14,263,398 of record OZ023070.1, on the reverse strand, counting down.
TACAGTAACGGGACCGATTAAGGCAGCTTCTAGAACAGTAATTGCGGGCTGGGTTCGCTCTGTGTTGAGGGATGCCGGCTTGGACGCTACACCAGGTAGCATTCGTTCGGCAGTCGCATCCCGAGGCTGGCTAGAAGACCTGCCAGTCCAGGATATCCTAGATAGAGGCAATTGGAGATGCAGAGAGACCTTCAGAAAACACTACTGCAGGCAGATCAAGGGCTCAGGGCAGGGATCCTCGAGCTTGCTTTTTAATAATTTCACGCCGATGTAAAGTTCCTATTATACCAGATAAGACTGAATAGGATACGGAGACCCAAAGATTGAGCTTTAACATTACTATTTAACTATAACTAAGACTTATTAATCTAGAGATTATTCCTGTTGTCTAATTAAGACTTATTAACCTAAGAAAGTATTCCTGTTGTCTATCAAAGACTTTACGTTCAAAAAAAAAAAAAAAAAATTAAATAAATCAAGAGTTTATATCATGAACTTTATTTAATAGAATCTCCAACCTAGAAATAATATTTCGCTTTCAGCATCACATAGCATTGAGTCGATCACCAGTAGATAACAAACACATCTCTCATGAGGATGCCGTGTATCGGCCTAAGGAACGCAATGCAAGTGTTTTGAACTACAACAAAACACGTATTGTGTTCCGGAGCCGATACACGGCATCCCGGTAAGAATCTTACTGGATGAGAGACACTATGAAGAAGACGCGGATCTTCCCGCGCTTTCAGGTGATCAATAGAAAGAGAACGCCAGATGGCGCAAGAGGGAAAGGAAGTTTAAGGCGAGTACACAACAGCTTCTCTCATGAGGATGCCGTGTATCGGCTCCGGAACACAATACGTGTTTTGTTGTAGTTCAAAACACTTGCATTAACTTAGCTTATCGCATTTCTTAGCTTTTCTGAAATTATTTATTGAGTCATTATATCGTCTAATAATTAATTAATAACGCTAGTGTGCCGCATTAGAAAAGTTGATATTGAGTATCGTATCGCTCGGTGATACGTAGCCTGGAAAGTAGTGTAGCTTGCATTATATCGCTTCTACGGCACAGCTAGCTAACCGGCGTGTTTACGTTCTTTTGTACCGCTGCGTCGCGGTAAGGCTCAATAATATAATATTCTTTCTTTTGTTAAATTCAGTATTTTTCTAAGCATTATTCCAAACGTTATTATTGGAGTATTATTTGTAACCATTATTTTGATAACTAATTCTGCGTAATTTATTACTTCCGATTATAGTCGAATCTTTAGTTATCGCTAATCAATTTGTTATCGCTAAATCTGTACCACATTTAAATAACGAACAATATACGAAATCGCAGATTTCACTGAAGGAATTTATATCGGGTATTTTATATTTTATTTAATTAGTTGAAAAGGTGAATCCACTCACTCTACCACTACCTTAGCAAATCTGAGCTAACCTAGCTTCAAGGCCGTCGTTCCGGCAATTTATTAGTTTGTTGAATATCGCTATAGTTGATTAAATCTCTGTGAAAACGACACTTACGTGTCTGGCGCCCAACACTCTCTTAGTTTTTATTAATTAGTAATTTATCGAAAGATCGCCGTAGGGTGCGGAGTTGCACTCTGAAACTCCGTTACAGTATATGGTACCAGATTTAAAATTGGTACAGATCACAAACCACTCACATGGTTATTCGGAATCAAAGATCCAGGATCACGACTCATGAGATGGCGACTGAAGCGGGAAGAATACGACTATGAGATCGAATACAAGGCAGGCAAGGCAAATATCAACGCAGATGCCTTGAGTCGCATGTACGCAGTGACTAGAAGTCAGCAGAAAGGAGAGGAAGATTGAACAACCGAGAACAAGAATATCCGGAGGAACATCGAAACAGGATCATCTATGAGTACCACGATACGCCATTAGGAGCACATCAAGGAGTTAATCGAACGATTGATCGAATTCGATTCAAGCACGATTGGCCAGGATTACGGAAGGACGTCGAAGAACACATCTCGAGATGCGAGAATTGCCAGAAAAATAAACTTAGCAAGAAGACGAAGGCACGAATGGTCATTACCGACACTCCAAATCAACCGTTTGAGAAATGTGCATTGGATATCGTAGGACCACTGACAGAAACAGAGCAAGGAAACAAGTATATCCTAACGTTCCAAGATTGTCTAATCAAATTCAGTAAGGCAATACCCATTCCGATCCAAGAAGCTAACACTGTAGCCAAGGAATTTACGACCAGGATCGTATGCGAACACGGAATACCACAGAGAATACTCACTGATCAAGGTACGAACTTTTTTGACTGACATTTTGAAAGATACTTGTAAACTGTTAAAGATCGACAAGATTCAGACGACGGCCCATCATCCTGAATCCAATGTAGCCTTAGAACGTTCACATAGAACGTTAGCAGAATATCTAAGACACTACATCAACGAGGAACAGAGCAACTGGGGAGAATGATTACTATATGCTATGTTCGCATATAACAAAACGCCCCATACTGCAACGAAATTTACGCCAATCGAGCTAGTGTATGGACACCGAGCTGAACTACCAACATCGCTGAAGCAGTATCCAGAAACAACGTACACCTATGACGACTACGCACGAGAATCACGAGAGAGATTGCGAGCCGGCAATCTCATAGCCAAAGAAAATCTGCAACAAGCCAAAGAGAGGTCAAAAATTGAGTACGATCAACGAACCAAAGAAAAAAGGTTCGAAGTTGGAGACAAGGTACTACTGTACGACGAGAATGTACGCAGAGAACGATCGAAGAAGCTATTATCTCAATGGATTGGTCCTTATACAATCTAAGAGGTAAATTCAGAAGTAAATTGTACCATAAAGGTGAAGAAGAAAACTCTTAGAGTACATGTAAATCGTTTGAAGCATTTTATGGAATAAGAGCTAATCATTTTGTAGCATTCTCATCAAATACTATTTCAGAAAAATTAATCATACTAACCCAGATTGAGGAACGATTATATAGAACATTGTAAACGAGATACATAATGTAAACCACTAACCTAGATATAGCATAATAGGCAAGCGTACGCACGACGACGCAAGCCAGCAGATTTAATTGATTTCAGGAGAAAATCCACAGGCTTTTCTTCCAAGGGGGAAGGGATGTTGCAATTCGAATACCAAGCTATTGCGCCACCTCATATCCGGTATAGCAGGGCAACGACTCTATCGTGTAGCGAAATACAAGAATGCGCTGAACGCGGTATCGCAGGGCAACGACTCGATCGTATAATGAAATACATAGCAATGTGCAGACGCAGCGCTAGAAGAGTCGTTGAGGGGGGACTTCGGTCAAAAAAAACGTTTTTTTTTCGCATTTTCTTGTCGTAAAACATTTAAAAAATGTTGTGTTATGGTCGAGCTAGGGGGGCTCTTGCAACGAGGTTGGCCGAAAGCCAGTTAGGGAAAATATATGAGTTATAAGGAGCGTTGAAGTAAGGGAGATGGAGGCTGACTCAAACTGGCTATTACAAATAAGATATGGTAACTTATTGCAACTGTTTCACCAGCCGAAGGCCGGTGAAATTATGCTGGTTCTCGTGAGTACAGTTTCACGGGTTATAATATTTGGAGCTCCTCTGGGAAAAGTTGAAAAAACCCTTAAATTACCCTATTACAGACTCGCATAGATTTTTCACTATCAGAGCTGCCTCCCTACGGATCTGGGATATGTGAAATTCGCCAGACAAAGATAGATGCTATAGAACTATCTAGCTGTTGAATTTGACGCACCAATACCGCTTAAATCAGATCTGAGATATGTCTAGCTCACCAGACTACGGTAGGTACTATAGAGCTACCTTAGCTGAATAAGATCAACGCACCGATACTGATATCTAGCTATAAATGATTCTAAGTTAACTGACAAATGATGAAATTAATGAGAACAAAGTAATAAGAAAATAGAGAAGAAAGACTAGATTCCTGATAAATTTAAATGATCGTCAGATCATTGCCTATTTTATTTAAACAAGAAAATGGCGTTCAATATGAATTTCTATTCACAAAATAATATATAAAAAAAATAAAGAAAGAAAATCTAGAACATAAAATAATAATGAGATCGAGAATGATTTTCTGAATACTTAACCTAACTTAACTCTAACGCGCGCAGGCACAATGTGCTGGACTTTGTGTTCAAATGCTTTTGACTTTTTGAATTTGATTTTGTCTTTAACTGAACTGCCGCTTTGGGTAAGACAATTTTTTATAATTTTTGATTTTAATGGTATAGTCGTCGCTTTGATTGACTATCCGACAAAGTTGAATTTACTTAATTGTGCCCGCTTTGGGTCTTGCTATATCTTGAGATTGAGGTTATGAATTGTGAAGCTAAATTATCTAATGAGACGGCAGGCCGCTCTGGCACAAGTCCGCTTACGAGCCGTGAGACGGTCGCCTTATATATTTGCAGTGACGTCATAGCTGGTCATCTGCTATGCGTGAGCGATAGTGCGCGCTAACGCTACTCTATATCATGATATGTAATGGTATGAGTGTATTGCCTACTGGCCTATACTATGATAACGTTTCGGCTATTGGGCTATAGGCCGAATACGTTACAATATATGTGAATGATATTTATTGATTGATTACCGGAATCGCCTGACATACAATATAGGTATTACCTACTTATGTAATATACAGAAAGAGAAGATGTATGTATTCGTTATGCCTGAGCTGGGGTTTTAGTAACGGGGTTGGTTAGGAAGTCGGTTAGGAAAAATGTGTGTACGGAAGGAGAGTTGACTGGTCAGTGCAAAGGATTTAAGACGAAGTGTGTAGACAAAGGGAATGATGTTCAAGTGGAAGTTGGTGGGGGATCAGTCTCGCTAAGTCATCACATATTATGGGACAAGTGAAGTGGCGTGATTCCCAGGGTGTTGGTAGTCCAGGAGTTAGGTGAGGAGCGAGAAAAGATAAGAGCAGGTTCAAGGTCATATTTCATGGGAATAGAAAGATTGTCGGTGAGGCAAGGAGGTACGCTCGGGGTCGAAGCCCGGACGTAACAGTTGTGTCAAATTTTCAAGTCATTCGGAGAAAAACTTTTCAAGATATAGCTAGTTTAGTACCCACTCCTTCGACGCAGGTATACGGTAGCTGCACGCTCCGAAAAATTTTAGACGCGTTTTTCTCGGAACATTGTTTTCAAATCCCGTGCCCCTGGCCATTCAAAAACTACTGCACCGATCCTTTTCAAATTTGATGAATAGTTTCAATATATAAAATACCCGACCCCAACGCTTTTTTTTCTCATTAATATCATTTTTATTAATTGTACAACAACAAAACAATAGTCGCCAGTTTCGTTTAAAATGACCACAAAAAGTTTAAAAATGAAGAAAAAAAAAAAACAGCGTTGGGGCGGGGAAAAACATCTACTTCAACTAACTTGACCTACTGTTTTTTTTTCAAATGATTCTACAATGAGTTAGGAGGGGCACTGCACACCAACTTGTGAAAAAGACGTTCGCGCCGATCCACTGTCACCGGCTCATTTTTTATTATTTTTCGAAAGAAAATTGGGAAAATAATATTTGAATGATAATGTTTAATATGTAAAATAAGATAATAAAAATACTTTCACCAAATTCGTAAAAAAAATCATGAAATAAGTATTTTTTTTTCATCCAAAAGGCCTAAGTCCCCCCTTAAAAGGCAGCCATACGACGCGCCCGTCGTCAGAACATAGTGACCAGAAGCAAGACACATTATATAGAGATTAGTTCGATATTAGTATAGCCTTTGTGAAACTTGATATATTAATAAAACTTGAATTACTTTCGTACGACTGAGTTCCAACTCTTAATTCGACAACGAACCCTTCAAATGAATTATAGTCGTATGAAAGATCTCAGGATCCCGATTACAACACGGTAATCCCGTTTTTCACAAATCTACGCGTGACGCCTCGTCACGATCGGCTGCGGGCTCACACTCATCTCGCCAGCGACGTATAGACGAGGATCGGGCTGTGGACGGTGACATTGATACGAACGAGCCGGGTGAGGAGGAGAAGGCGAAGAAGGATTCGGATTCGAATTCTGTATTCACCACACCCAAGAACAAACAACAACGACCCGGGCAAACCGGAAACGGAGCGTGGCTGAGACTGAGGTTGAAATGAAGATCCTCGAACGGTTGTACTACGATCCGGCCAACGGGGCGGGTTACGCAGGTGCCAGGAACTTGATGCAATCCGTGAGTAGAAACAAGGGAAGGAGGATAAAAATACCGCGCGCCATGGTGGTCGAATGGCTGGCGTCGCAGGACGCGTACACGCTGCACAAGTCCATATGTAGGGAATTTCTTCGAGCCAGATACAACGCGCAGAATATAGACGACCTGTGGGAGGCGGATCTGGTGGATCTCAGATCGATCAAACAGTACAACGACGGATACGGCTACCTGCTGGTGATCATAGACATACTCAGCAAGTTTGCCTGGGTCGAGCCGCTCGCGGACAAGAGTGCGGCCACCGTTGCCGGGGCTCGCGAGCGCGTGCTGTCGTCCACGGAACGTTGCCTTGTCCAATTACAGACCGACAAAGGCAAGGAGTTCGTGGGAGCTCCATTCCAGAAGCTGCTCGCTGCCATAGGGGTGCGGTACAGAGTCACGCGAAACCCCGACATAAAGGCGGCCGTTGTGGAACGCTTCAATCGCACTCTCAAGAAGAGAATGTGGCGTGTTACTTCACCCACAAAAATACCCATCGCTACCTGGATATACTGCAACAGCTGGTAGAGGCATACAACACAACCACGCACTCGACCATTAAAATGGCTCCGTCGATGGTGACTCTGGAAAATGCGGCAGCCGCGCGTTTCAACGTGGAAAAGGCACGCGGTGGCCCGCTGTGATCCAGTGCGAAGCCGCGGTTTCGAGTGTGGGAACGGGTTCGCATCAGCAAGGCTAAGGGCGCCTTCAAGAAGGGTTACGAGGCCAACTGGACCGAAGAGGTGGTTGAGATTCGACGCGTTCTGCACCGCGCGCCGATCGTCTACCTGCTGGAGTATTTGGAGGGGGAGGAGATAGACGAGTTGTTTTACGAGGCTGAGTTGCAGCGTGTGATCAAGGACGATGTTATGACTGTGGATAAAATAATACGGACGCGGGGAAAGGGGGCCAGTGAGAAGCTGTTCGTCAGCTGGCACGGTTATCCGGAAAAGTTCAACTCTTGGATCGCTGCGAGCAGCGTGCGAAAACAGGCATGAAGGATCAGTTTTACATCACGCTGCCCAGCAACAGCTCGATAAAATTTTTCCCCAACAACACGACGGCTCGCTACACCACCCAGCTACCGCGACGGATCGAGCTTGTCGGAGAGTGGGAAGTCGCCCTGGTGGAGATCCAGTACCCGCTGACGCTACAAAACATAAACGAACTCTACAACGCGGTGGGATTCCACGTGCATCGGTCGGACACAGCCGCGGAAAATTTTCACGATATTCCATCGTTGTCGGGGGAAAAACGAGTAGTGTATGGTAAATTCCTCATCGAGCCTGGTATTTACACCAATATTTTGGAAATTATCCAAGCATTGAACAGCTTTCCGACCATCAAGGAGCATTTGGAGTTTGGACACGCCGCGGACGATCGCTTGTACATGGTCAGAAACTGCAGCTGCAAGGATGGACACTACCTATGCGTCAACAGCTCGGATTTCCAAGGCTCACGACCGACATACGACAGAGGCTGGTGGCCGACAATCCTTTGAACCTACCCGGCGGGATACCCTCGCAGATGTTTGTCTACACGGATCTCGCGGAGCCCAGAATAGTGGGCGATGTCTACGCTCCGCTTCTGCGTATAGTACGGACGGCAAAAATTTTCACAACGGTATCTCGGAAAGCAAATCCCTGGCACCTCCGCACTACGTACCTCTGCTTCTCACCAATTTCCAAACCATTGGAATCGATATGAGGGACTGTCACGGTAGACCCATGCCATTCACGCGCGGGACGTTGACGGCTACGTCGCACTTCAAGAGGTCGCACTGATGGCTCACTACCTAGAACATTACGATGATCTGGTGGGTGGTGGTGGTATAAGCAGAGTTTATTGCGGTGCGCCGCTACAGCGTGGTAACGGAATCGGTAGCTCCCTGGGGGGATTGTTTCGCCGCGTGATAGCCATTCTGAAGAGCGGTGCGCGCGTGTTGGGCAAGGAGGCTCTGTGGACCGGTGTGAGTGTCATGGAGGATATGGACGCCAACACACCCTTCAAAGAGGCTCTCAAGAAACGCGTTATCGAGTCGGGTTACAATCTGAGGCGAAAAGCTACAGATAAATCGGGCAATCTGATGAAGGGGTCCGGATATTGAGCGCTGCGCGGCGGACCGAGGGAGCAGTTGCTGCGTGGTCGCGGTGCAGGATCGATCGGGTCTCGAAGGAAAGGAGTCAAGAAACGCAAACCGAGGAAGAAAAAACTAGGACTCGCCGGAATTAAAAAGGAAAAAAGGAAAACAACTCTCAAGAAGAAGAGGAAGAAAAAGAAAAGCTATTGCAGAAGTAAAAAAAGAAGTGTGGCTGATATCTTTGAAGCTCGCTAACAACGAAAATAATAAACATCGACCATGGCGTACTTGCACACGCACTCCTGCGAGTGTCTGAAATCGGAGCTGGATTTGTTTTCTCTACCACCGACGCAAACCACGATCGAGAGCGGGCAGTGGGTCCACTACAATTTTTTTTTATTTTGCTTTATTTTTCGATGTCGTCAAAACCGGCATTGAAAGTAAGCAAAGTTTTCGTCGTAATAAAACGAGAACGAATTTTTTTTTCGAGATTCTACGAAATACACGACACAGATACATCCTTTACCTTCAATTTGAGACCAAAAGCAATAAAATCGTACGTAAGAGCTGTGAGAAAACTTGCATGAGCCGAAGCACTAAACAGCGGATTTTCACTGGAGCGGGCTAGTTTCAATGGAGCGGGGGGCCTCAGCGTGCAAGGGGCATAGACTGTGTCATCGCTCACGGATGACTTACCCATAGAGTTTATGGTGCCCGGCCTCAGCGATGAGTATCTCGACCTCTCCCAGACTATGCTCAGCCTGCGTGTTAGTCTACAACCGCTCAGCAGGGAGCCGGCGGCAAAGGGGACGGCAAAGGCCGTCGTGGCCCCTGTAAATAACCTGCTGCACTCTTTGTTCAGCCAGGCCGACGTGTTCTTTAATTAGAAGTTGGTTTCACCAGCCAATAACGCGTACGCTTACCGAGCCTACATACAGTCATTGCTGAATTACAATTCGGCTGCGAAAAAATCACACCTAACCACCACCCTGTGGTACGGGGATACAGCGGGGAAGATGGATGAAATCGGACCGACTAACAAAGGGTTTGCCCAGCGGCAAAAATTTCTGAACGGTGAAACCAGTGTGGATTTGATCGGGCATCTTCACTGCGACGTGTTTAATGAGGAGAAGTTTCTGTTAAACGGTGTCGAGTTACGGGTACGGCTCGTGCGCTCGCGGGATGCCTTCTGCCTCATTAAGAGCACCAACGCACACGGCGTACGCATACTAGAGGCCTTGCTGCTCGTGCGACGCGTAACGATAAACCCCGGCGTCCTGCTGGCTCACGCCAGAGTTCTGGGTAAAGGTACGGCAAAGTATCCTCTCACCAGAGTGGAGGTGAAGGCTATGACTATTCACAGCGGTGTGCAGGATGATACGTTGGACAAGGTATTTCCGGGTCAGCTGCCGAAACGAATGATAGTGGGTTTCGTCGATAACAAGGCCTTCAACGGTGATAAAGCCTACAACCCCTTCAACTTCCAACATTGCAATATCAACTTTCGGTCGCTGTACGTGGACGGCTCGCAGATCCCCTCGAAGCCGCTACAGCCCGACTTCACGCGAAGCAAGCTCTACGTGGATACCTACCACACCCTTTTTTCCGGAACCGGTATACATTTTCTAAACGATGGGAATGGCATAGGTAGTGAAGATTTCCCGTACGGGTATTGCCTGACGGCTTTCGACCTCACCCCCGATCTGTCGGCAAACATTGGACCCATTGGAATTTGGTCAGACACGGCAGCGTTAGAATCGAGGTGCGATTGAATTTTTACAACGTCTTGAAAATCGACGCGGTGCGCCAGGTTATAGTGGACTTTGGCGGATAGACAGCGAGGCGAAACCTGAACCACTTTCCCCGCCATTGAAAAAAGAATAGCTGACGTTGCGTAGCGAGGAAAGGTCGCTGCGGTCCAACGAAACGCGCAGTATCCAGTTTTCCGTATACACCGCGAACACGTCTATAGCAATATGGTGGACGACGTGGTCGATGTGCAGAGTTTTTGAGACGCTCAAAACGGATTCGCTCTCAAGGAGGTTTCCGTGTTAGCTTCGAATCGCGACCACATCGGGCACTGAGTAGCCACACCACCCTGCGCCTTCACCGATCTCCCGGCGACTATTTGTGCTCAGAACAACTATCTTTCGCGCAGCCATCACGGTATAGAGTGGTTTGACGGTGATATTCAAGACAAACAAATCTACAGAAAACTGCGCGCCGTGGCACGTTCGGCCCGCATGATTTATATGCGCCCTGCGGAAAAGGCAGAATTGTTGCGGCGCGTTATGTCACGTCAAGTGACGAATCTGGAGGTTGAGGACTGCCCCGCATTCGGAAAGCTGCCGCCATCGGATACGCACTGCACGCATCACGCTCTGTGCAATTCCGGGGAATTTGTCTGCTCGTTGAATCGCGCGGCTGTGCTGAAATCTTGGCTGCTGGGGAGAAAAACGGTTCACGAGATGGACGGGAGTGGGTTTTTTACAGCCGAATCCGAAGAGTGTAATGAACAGTCTGGAACTGAGGAGAGTTTTGGCGTTGATATCGACGGCTACGTGTGGAGTCCACCCGGCTGATCGTATTCCTTTGCGGTGGTCTCGCCCCGCGGCCCTTATCGCAAACACCGATGACCACACACAGCCCGGAAGTCACTGGGTCGCTTTCTACAACGATGAGTCCGGCAACGGGGTCTACTTTGACAGTTACGGAGTCGCACCCTTCATCCCGCACCACGTGCGTCGTCTGCGGAAAAAGTGTCCGCGCTACCGGTGCAACAGCGCCAGCTCTAGAGTATCTTTTCCGACGTGTGTGGTCAGTTTCGTGTTATGTTTCTATATTATATGCATTTTGGTCACACGCTTGATGCTTTTGTCGATATTTTTACGGAAGATAATGTAAAAAATGATTCGATGGCCGCGTCGTTTACAATTGCGTGGCCAAGAAATTGAAGAGTTGCGAGAAACTCGACGCCACTTGTCTATCCTGTGTACAGATATGTTTAAGGAAACGTTGTTAATTATAGGCTAGTTTTTAGCAATATTGAATGAAGTGAAAATTTTGTAACGAAACAGCGTGTGTTGTTTATTGCGAGCGCATCCCACCTGTATTTCAGCAACCTCGGCAGTTTTGCACTAGCGAGAATGGTAAGTGGATACTCTCCGGGACATCGAGACGTTTCTTCATAAGTATGTGCCTCCATCAACCCCCCTTGCTCTAGGTACGTGATGCAGCGCGGTATATTTCCATGCAGCACGTGTCAGTTGGATTTGAGACATTGTATAAAAAGTAAGTAGTGAGTAGTAAGGAAGTAAGTTTGCTAGTTTTGTGATTGAAAGTTTTTTCGTTACAGAAATGGATGACATGGTAGCCATTTTGCTCCACGCTGACCCCCAGGATATGTGGTTGATCGGGGAGCGAATGATCGCGATGATCGCGGAGATCGATGCAGAAATCGAGGCGCGGCGGGCAGAGTTGGCGGCTCTTGATGAGGATAGCGACTTTGCCGGCAGCGTCTCGGGGCTGAGCTCCGCGGCGTCGAGCATCTCTGAGGACCAGCAGCATATCGTTTACGGGGGTCACGGGGGTAGGATAATGACAGTTAATGCGGTTAAGGCGGAAGCAAATGTCAAAGTATGGATGAACAGAGAATGGGACGACGGCGAGGTAGAAAGATTGTGGAGGAGGCTAGGGATCTCGAGGAAGAGGAGAGGAGCGGGAACGGCTGTGGGAGCAGGGCTCCGATGATGATGATGAGGAGTGGTGGCTGCCCTCGGACGAGGACCGCTACGTCACCGGTAAGTTGATATAATTTTGATTGAATTTCGTTCGGTTATTATGATGATACTAATAATACTCGTATGTTTCAGACGAGGTGCGGGTCGAGGAGCGGGTCGAGGAGCGGGTCGAGGAGCATCAACTCTAAGGAATAGTTCGAATAAAATTATAACTGGATATTTGAAAATAATTTGTGTGTCAATCCCTGCGTATACCCTGTTATTTTCTATCAATTTCAGCTAGTATATATATTTCGGCACGAAATATCAAATCATCTTGATTGCTGAGAAAGACGTAGCAAATCTTCGATGATATGAGATCTACTCGCGCTGAGTTGTCAAAAGACTATCGGTTGCTGAGTTGTTATGTTTTTGGAAGATCTGAGTCCCGACGATTATAGAGAAATTGATTTGATCTCGCAGAACTGTGAAGTCTCTCGCAATTATAAATTTGTAGAATAATATTGAACATGTTGTAATTCGTTATAAAAAAAGGTTAATTGAATTTCTTGTCAAATTATATTTTGATTTTTGATAACAAAATGCCTCCAAAATTATTGAGCAAAACTACTTCCTCTTCATCGTCGAATGTACGACAAGATGATTCGACTTTAGAAGTGGGATCTCAACCAGGATTGCAAACAGAATTGAGAGTAATTCATGAAGAAATACAGCCGCGCCAGTCAACGTCTTCTGGACACAATGCGTTTGACAATACTCCAGGAAAAAGGTGGCAAAAATTGTTAGAAATTCAAAATTGAAGTATGATGGAGCTGGTGCAGACAATAAAACACCCGGTAAATTCAAAGTTCAAAATCTCTTTGCCATATTTCGATCCTGATACTGAAGAAGTTGACGCTCGTGCATGGTGTCTGACGGCAGATGTCTGCGTGAAAAGAGATATGTTGCAAGGAAGCACCTTGATGAATGCTATCAGTCGGGCAATAAAAGGGTCAGCTGCATCTTGGTTTCCTCAAGTAAGCTATGCTAGTCCAGGCGTCAGGGGTTTTATAAGCATAAAAACCCCCTCCAAAGATTTTATTGCGTGAATCGCTTGGTTTTAGCATTAATAATAACATACTAAAAAATAATTGTCGAATTCGATCGGGAAGTTATTGTTTAAACAATGGAAAGGGACGATTTTTTGGTTTTTCATGTTTTTCGCGTAAACTATGGGCCCTACGTTAAAAATAGTTATATACAAAATTAATCCCCATGAAATTATCTACAAAAAATGTTTTCCGAATTTTTTTGTCCGATCAATACTTTTTGGTACCAGAGCCGTAAAATCCGATTTTACGGCCCGTTTTCAGTCCGTAGAATGATTTTTCACGAACGTAGGCCCGTAAAATAATTTTTCACGGACGTAGATCCGTAAAATGAAAAATTTCTAAAATTAGCCATTTTTTGATGATAAATCATTTATGTCGGTTATTTTTCAAAAACAAAACTTTTCCCATCAGTTGACAATGCTAATGAAGAAGATTTAGTTTGAACTTACGTGTATTTCTTATTCATTTGTGCATGTATTCTTTTCTTTCATTCATTTTATCCATCTTTTCTTTTTTATTCATTTCATTCATTTATTCATATATTATTCGTACGTATTTCTTGATATATTTTTCCTAACTGAGTGCGCAAGATTAGATTTTTTTTTTAGATTGATTCTCAACACGTTGACTATTCTTATCGTATCAAATGAAATTTATTTTCCGGTTATTTTCTCCATCCTTTTGACTTAACGATTTTGTAGAGAATTGATCAAGGAATACGCTCAGATTTTTTTCAGAATTTTATCGCGTGGTTCTTGCTTTGAAAATCACGTTTAATTAATATATTTGTTTATAACAAATGAAATTGTTTGTTACCGCAGAATCAAATGAATGTATAATAATAGTGTCATTCAATAGCTTTAAAATGGTTCTTGACTAAAGTCTCTAGGATGAATACAATCAAAGATATGACCGTCTGAAGAGGAGTATGTTTTCGATTTTTAGCTTTTTTTGCTGAATTTTGCCCCCGTGTAACTTGAAAAATGGGGGCCAGAAAAAAAAAAATTGTTTGATCAATTTATTTGTTCCATAGAACCCGTAAAAAAAATTATAGCGAAATCGGTAACATCGAGGTCCGAAAGCTGTCCGGTTTGACGTGGAATTACTCGTATATAGGTAGCAGCTAGAGCTGTACGGGTACCCGACTAAATCGGGTACCCGAGTTGGATAGTGGCGTCGTGCGAATATCGGTCGGGTATCGCTGTTCCCGAGATGAAGTCGGGTACCCAAATTAAAGTCAACCCGGTGCAATTCGGGTACCCGGTTCAACTCGCGTAAACCGGATTACCGCTTTCGGGTACCCGAGTCAAGACCGGGTTTTTCGGAATTTGGCACTGTCAGATGGCTGTAACTTTTCAAATCCTTTGGATATTATGACGCCGATTTATTTGCAGGTAGAGTAGGTCACTAGCATTTCAAATAAATTATAAGAAAAAACAATTCTTTCAAAATTAAGAAGTGTAGATACCCCTTAAACTGGGTACTCAAAAACCTGACTTTACCCGAATTAAACCGGGTACCCGAAAACCCAAATTCACCCGAGTTAATACCGGGTACCCGAGTCTTGACTCGGGTACCCGAAAACCCGGGTGCCCGCCCGGGTTTCGCCCTCGGGTACCCGGACCGGCCCGACCAGACAAAATAGACTACCCGCACACCTCTAGTAGCAGCAATGAGCGTGATGTAACACAGTTCGACTAGTCTCGCGGCTGTATTGTGAAAAGTATTGATCGAACAAAAAAAGTCAGGAAACATTTTTTGTAGATAATTTTATGGGGATCAATTTGGTACATAACTATTTTTACCGTAGGGCCCATAGTTCACGCAAAAAACATGAAAAACCAAAAAATCGTCCCTTTCCATTGTTTAAACAATAATTTCCCGATCGAGTTTGACAATTATTTTTCAGTATGTTATTATTAATGCCGAAACCAAGCGATTCACGCAATAAAATCTTTGGAGGGAGTTTTTACGTTCATTCATGAAATTTTATGCACTGACGCCTGGACTATGCTGGGTTGACTTGGGATCAATTTAAGGATCTTCTTTTGGCTCGATATGATATTGTCGAGACCCCTCTTGCAACGTTGGTGCGCATAAATTCTGAAAATCCCAGAACAGGTGAATGTATTGCAGCATATACATCTAGAGTTCTGAGTGCTTTAATGTCCCGATGGCAATCAATGACGATTGAACAGATTGCGATTTCTGTTGCCTTGGCCCATGCGGTTCAAATTGAACCAAGTTTGCAGAGACTTTCTTTTACAACAAAAATTGATACTTGATCTAAACTACAACAAGAACTAATGGCTCACGGATTTCGAAAAAGGACATTTCCCGACAAACAAGGAAAAGAAGATAGTTCTGATCCCAAGAAGACGAAGACTGTCGCTTCGATTAAATGTTTTGGCTGTGGAAAATTCGGGCATAGGATCGCTGAATGCCGAAGCCGTCAGTCGATACAGGAGTCCAATGTTAAGAAAACATTGTCGAAGAAACCTTCGGTGACCTACTTCAACTGTGGGGAAGTTGGCCACATTGCACTCCGATGTACAAAGCCTGCTGTAACGACCTCTCAAGCAGTACGTCGTGTACAGACTTGTACGATCAAGCCAGTGGATGGACATTTGTTGCATTCTGGTGGGCAGTTCTTGTTTTATTTCGATTCAGGTGCTGAGTGCTCTCTGATTAACGAAAGTAGTGCAAACAAATTTTCGGGAAAAAGATTCCATACCTTGGTGACTTCTTTGGGAATTGGTAAAGGGAATCTGTGTAGCACTACTCAAATTTTGTCTGATGTGATCTTAGATAATTTTTGCCTGGAAATTTTGTTTCATGTCGTGCCCGATATTTATCTTAGTTTTGATATTTTAGTTGGTCGCGAAGTGCTAAGTTTAGGGTATTCTGTAGAATTGTCAACTACCGGTATATTTTTCAGAATGAATGCGACTGTAAATATTTGTGAATTGGGGGTTAAAGTCATGAATTTCGAAAACATTGTTACTGATATTTCAGAAAAAGACAGACATTTTCTTCATCTTTTGTCCACTTACTCTGCGTCTTTTGCAGAAGGGACTCCAAATAGTAACGTAACTACTGGACAGTTACAGATTCGTCTTGTTAATCCGAATCGTACTGTCCAAAGACGACCGTACCGATTTAGTCCGATTGAACGACAGATAGTTCGTGATAAAATCAAAGAATTGATTGCAGCTGATACTATTCGACCTAGTTGTTTGCCGTTCGCAAGCCCGATTCTTTTAGTTAAAAAGAAAGACGGCTCGGATCGTATGTGCGTAGACTATCGAGAGCTCAATAGTAATACTGTTCCGGATAGGTACCCATTACCTCTCATAGCGGATCAAATTGAGAGGTTAGGAGGTGCAAATTATTTTTCATCTCTTGATATGGCTAGTGGTTTTCACCAAATTCCTGTTCATTCGGAATCAATTGAACGAACTGCCTTTGTTATTCCCGAAGGTCAGTATGAGTATCTTTCAATGCCGTTTGGATTACGAAATGCTCCTTCCGTTTTTCAACGAGCAATAAATCGAGCCTTCGGAGATTTTGCTTATTCATTTGCCATATGTTACATTGATGATATTCTAATTCCATCGCGCACTGTAAGCGGGGGAATTGAGCAGTTAGGAATTGTCCTGGCAGCATTAACGAAAGCTGGTTTTTCGATGAATTTCAAGAAATGTTTGTTTTTGAAAACACGAATAGAGTACCCTGGTTATGAAATTTCTTCGGGGGAAATTAAACCTAACCCTCGTAAAATCAATGCATTGACTGAGTTACCGTCTCCTGAAACTGTTACGCAACTTAGACAATTTATCGGACTTGCTTCTGATTTTAGGCAATTTATTGCTCGGTTTCCTCAAATCACAGCTCCTTTGTATAAATTAACTACCGGGAAAGGCAAAATTGATTGGAAACCAGAACATGAAGAGATTCGTCAATGTTTAATATCTCGGTTAACAAGTACTCCCGTCTTAATGATTTTTGACCCGACTTTTGCGATCGAATCACATACTGATGCGAGTGCTATTGGCTATGGTGCAGTTTTTATTTAAAAAGTTGATGGAAAATCTCACGTGGTGGCTTATTTCAGTAAAAGAACGACAAATGTAGAATCTCGCTATCACTCATATGAATTGGAAACTCTTTCAGTCGTGAATGCTATTAAACATTTCCGTCATTTTCTACAGGGAAGACATTTTATTGTAGTTACTGATTGTAATTTTCTTAAAGCTTCCCGTAATAAAATAGATTCGACTCCGCGAGTTCATCGATGGTGGGCTTTCCTCCAATCATTTGATTTTGATATTGTCTACCGAGATGGAAAGCATATGTCTCATGCGGATTTCTTCTCTCGAAATCCTTTGCCTCAAGCATTGAATGATTCTCACATTGCAACCGTTAAACAAAAACAAATAAATCTAATGTAAATATCAGATAATTGGTTACATGTTAAGCAACAAACAGATGAGGAACTTGTTGTTATTATTCCTAAACTATCTGATTCTCATTCCAATTGTGATTTTTCTGATTCATACGAATTGCGCTCTAGAATTTTATATCGAGAAATACAAAGAAATAACCTAACTTTTTCTTTACCTATCGTTCCAAGAGCTTTTCGTTGGTCTTTAATTAATCATTTATATGAGTCGTTGATGCATTTAGGATGGCATAAAACTTTGAAGAAAGCATACCAGCACTATTGGTTCCCTAAGATGTCCAAATACGTAAAAAAATTTGTAGAAAATTGTGTCACCTGTAAAATTTCTGAATCAACTTCAGGAAAGGCACAAATTGAATTACACCCGGTTCCTAAAGTCAGTGTCCCTTGGCATACTTTGCATATAGACATTACTGGGAAGCTTAGTGGCAAAAGCATTACCATAGAATATATCCTTGTGATTATTGCCCTAGCAAATTCAGTTACACCAAAATTACACCAAAAGTACCCGGTGTAGTTGTGGTGTAATATTGGTGTAAATTCGGCAAAACTCTATAATGCGTCCAAAATTACACCAAAATTACACGGTGTATCTCAGAATTTTTCACACCGATTTTACACCAATTTTACACCCGACCGATTTACACCCATTTTACACCAATTTTACACTTGATCGATCTTACACCAAATTTACACCACTTTTACACTCGACCGATTTTATACCAAATTTACACCACTTTTACACTCGACCGATTTTACACCAAATTTACACCCAAAATATTCCTACCATTTCAATAAAAAAATTTCGTAAAAGAATATGTTCTTGATAGATGGCGAAAACAAAGTCAGATAAATGCGTGAATAAATCCATATGAGTTTATTAATTTTGTATTGTACAACAGCCAGGTACGAACTAGAGTCTACACATCTAGAAATTAAATACTTATCCAGTAGCATACAGCCTCATCCAATAAACCAAAATGAAACAACGTGAAATCAGTATGTAACATGAGGAACTTGCTGGAATTCAATCTAAGTAAACGGAATTATGTGCCAATTTGATGATTATGAAAAAATGTCACACAATTTTGATTCAAATTCTATTCAATGTGCCATCTCTTCATACTTAGAAAAAATTGGCACACAAATCCTTTTAATTACAATCAATTCGTATTAATTCCATTCTTCACGTACTCGATTCGTTTTGATTTAAGGTTTACAAATATCCATGATCAAAGATCATATAAACTCAGTACCCATCTCAGAGTTTATAGTTGATAAAGTACTCAGAAACAAATCAAATAGTATTACAGTAGCTTGCAGCCATATAAATATCTATAATTACAGCTTATGTGAACCTAGTATCAGTCTTATAGTTTACGATGAGATCAGTTCTCAGTGTTGAGAATTGTTACTCAACATTCCAATACATTTCGTAAATTGACTACCTTTAATAATTAAGCAAGGCATGACCTGGAATGCGACAAAGCGCATCGCATTGCAGGTTGCGCCAATAATCGAGTAAGCATTATGTAAGTTATAAATTAGGCTAAAGACAGAGCCGCGCTTCAGTCTTGAGCAGATACCTTGAAGAAAGCGGAGGCTATCTCCGAATACTCATTGACTCGAACCGGAGCAAGTGCTCCAAACGCAATTCTTTTGTACTTTGTTAAATATTAAATAAAAACTATTTTGTCGCTATCTAGCACTTAGAGTGATTGTCAAAGATCACCTCTGGGAACAACCCTTTTAATCCCCCATTCCTTGAATAACGGGAGTTAAACAACTTACAACATTGGTGGCAGCGGTCTAGCGGATAAACCAGAGCTTGCAAGATAGTTGACGCTAAAAGAAAAGTAGAAAAGTGAAATAAAAAATAAATAAGTAAAAAAGAAGAAAGTTAAAGGTGCAACACGCAGTCGTTGTAACCTAGTGAAAGATACATCGCAAAGAAAGAGCTACAGCACGCAGCATTCGTGGCCAAGGCAAAGGAACCAGCACGGGGTACCTACAGCAGCAGCAGCAGAAGCAGCAGAACGCAGCGGTTCAACAGTACCAGAGGAATCAGAGGGTCAGCAACAGCCCAGCAGAAGCGGAAAAGCGAGAGGAAGATATTCATTTTTATGTAAGTCAGTTTGAAACCCTCGCAGTTTTAGTATTTAAGCCGCAAACATTGTCATTGAGAGCTAGCTGCCAGTTAGAAGCGTGCGAGCATTTAGAAAATTTTCATGTTTAGAGTATACAAAGAGTTTTAGATATTTTTTCGTCAAAGTAACGAGTCAGTCAGGCTCATCAGGCTTGGATTAGAATTTTCGATTAGAGTAGATGTCTGCTACTTGGAATAAGATTGAGGAACTTGTCGCGCAAGGTCAAACCGGGTGGATACAGGATCTTCGAAAAGAGGTCCTCCTACAAGTTTGCGAAAGATACGGTCTAGCAGTCGGTGATTCAAACACTGTAGAGGAGATTAGGGCAACCTTACGAGCATTTATTAAAAGCAATAGAAAGGGACAGCCAACTCCTTCCCCAAAGCCTAGACCAGGCACTTCCTTTTTTCCTGACCAACCTCAAACAGCATCCCAGGAGACAATACCCATTCCGGGTCCGGTTCCTGACGAGAAAGAATCAAGGCAACACACAGCAACCAAGATGACGGACTACTTGTCATTGAAGGAGGTGCGGCAGATGGTCAACGTTTTCGATGGAAGCGAGCCACGTAAGGTGGACGATTTGTTGCAAACAATCGAGTATGCGAAAGATAAAGTAAATCCGAATCAAAGACCAGACGTGTTAGAATTGGTCCTAAAAACAAAGATACAGGGCGAAGCAGCCATGGAACTCAGATATAAAGATATAAATTCTTTCGAAAAGCTGAAAGCCGAGCTTTTGGCATTGTACGGAGTTAAAAGCTCTACGCCAGCATTGTTGGTAGAATTATTTTCAAGTAGACAGAAAACGGGTGAAAACGCGCATGATTTCGGAAAGAGGGTTACGCGTCTTATGATGGATCTCATTAGAGCATGCGGAGCTAGGACAAATATAGCAGCGGAAAGAAAAGGAATAGAAGACCTACTCAGATATCAAACACTTGCCATTTTCGAAAACGGGCTACATTATAATTTGAGAATGATCGTAAAATCGTACCATTTCTCGGAACTTTCGGCTTCAATAAAGGGCGCGGAAGAGGAAGAAAAATCGCAAAACGGCGTAAACTCTATAAATCGGAGAACGAACCAGACGGGCGATAGGAATACATCAGCAGTGAAGTGTCTGAAGTGTAATCAAACGGGACATTTTGCACGGGATTGTACCCAGGTGAAATACAAGCAATCGTTACCTACAGCAGGTCAGAGTAGATCGGTGCATCGTGTAGAATTAGTATGCAATTTTTGTAAACGCAGAGGGCACCTATATAAAGATTGTAGGGATAGAATGCGTCGCGATGAACGACGATCAGGAAATAACGGTAGCGGATCAGGCGAAAACCAAAAAGCTAGTACGGGTTACTCCCAAAATTCTTATAGTAAAAACGCAGGGCATGAAGGATCCCAGCAATCGACGAGGAATGCAGGATCGTACAAATCCATGAACGTCGCCAACACAGATAGAGCAAGTCGGAACAGAATAGAATTGAAGGCGAACGGAACCACTAAGGAAAGGATGACTCTTTTAGTAGACTCTGGTGCCGACGCCAGCATCATCATAATAGGGATGTTGAAAGATGATTTGCCAGTTTTAGAAGAAACGACGAGTTTATCGGGAATAGGACAAGGCGTTGTTGAGGCACTTTGTAAAGTCATATTAACAATCCCATTGAAAGATAGAAGTATTCAGCACCCTTTCTTTGTGGTGAGAGACGATTTCAGTCTAGATGCGGATGGCATCATTGGAATAGATTTCATAGAGGATCACGAAGCCGCGATAGGTAAAAGCGCTCAAGCATTTTTCATACACGGGCAACGTTTCGAGCTCTTACGACCGTTAAAAACGAAGAAAATTAGGTTAGCGCCGCGAACAATAAGAAAGGTCAGTGCAAAAACAAATAGTAAGTTCATCGGCATTGTAGAGAAGAAGGAACTCGCCGACGGAGTATACCTAGGAAATTGCTTAACTAAACCGGCGAACCAAGAATGCATAGTAGACATTTTGAACCTAAACGATCACGAGGTGATATTGGAGACGCCGACCGTGGAATTGGAGGAGTTATGCGAGGAAAATAGCAAAACGAGCGACGAAGAAGCAGCCTACATAGGTTTAATAACTGGTAGAACGGGTAACCAACGAATCAAGCTAGTACATGATACCATTCGCACAGATCATCTTAACGAGGAGGAGAGAAATACTCTACTTAAGATATGCGAAAAGTATAGCGAAATCTTCTATTTACCAGGGGATAAGCTAGGCGTTACTAACGCGACCAGCCATACAATTACATGGACGGATGGGGGAAAACCGATTAATGTTCGTCCATACCGCCTACCTGAGTCGCAGAAACAAGAGATAAACAAGCAAATAGAAGCCATGTTAGAGAGTAACATAATACGCCCGAGTCGTAGCCAATGGAACGCACCGCTTCTAGTAGTACCGAAAAAACCTGACGCATCAGGAAAGCAGAAATTTAGAATAGTCGTCGACTACAGAAAATTGAACGAGATCACGGTAGCGGATTCGTATCCTTTGCCAAATATTACAGAAATATTGGATCAGTTAGGAAAAGCGAAGTACTTTACTACATTAGACCTCGCCTCGGGATTTCATCAGATTCCGATGGCTGAAGAAGACAAGGAAAAAACTGCTTTCTCAACAGCACATGGGCATTATGAGTATAATTCAATGCCATTCGGAATGAAGAATGCGCCAGCGACATTCCAACGTTTGATGAATACTGTTTTAGCAGGACTACGAGCATCTAAGTGCTACGTTTATTTAGACGACATTGTAATTCACGGAGCAACACTGAAAGAGCACAACGATAGGCTCATCGAGGTACTAAAGCGACTGCAGGAGAGCAATCTCATCCTCCAGCCAGACAAATGTCAATTTCTTCGGAAGGAAACTAGTTATTTAGGGCATGTGATAACGTCGGAGGGAATTCTCCCAGATCCCTCGAAAATCGCGGACGTCAAGAAATTTAAGAGCCCGACAAACGTTAAACAGGTGCAGTCATTTTTAGGGCTAGCAGGTTATTACAGGAGATTCATAGAAGGATTTTCGCGCATAGCACGACCGTTAACGCAACTTACGCAAAAGGGACGCAAGTTCGAGTGGACAACGGTAGAAGAAAGCGCATTCGAAACGCTAAAATCAAAGCTCATCACGGCACCCATCCTAAAGTATCCGGATTTCACGAAACCTTTCTTGATAACAACAGATGCATCCGACAAGGCAATCGGAGCAATCCTCTCTCAAGGACCAATTGGGCAAGATTTACCGATAGCGTACGCAAGTCGAACGCTTAACAAGGCCGAAAGAAATTACTCGACCACTGAGAGGGAAATGTTAGCAATCGTCTTCGGGACTGGGCAGTTTAGACCATACGTATATGGAACGCATTTCACTGTGATCACGGATCACCTCCCTCTTAAATGGATCTTCAAAATCGAGGATCCTGGATCAAGGTTACTGAGAATGAGATTAAAACTCGCCGAACACGAGTATGATGTAGTCTACAGACCTGGAAAACTAAATACGAATGCGGACGCGCTCAGCAGAATATATAAGATTTACAGCAACAGCCAGGAATTCGAAGAGAAAAAACCTTTGGAAGAAGGTACGGAACCTTCAGAAGGTACAAACATTCTTGTAATGTCAGAAGAAAAAGAAGAAGAAGAAGAGGAAAAAGAAGATGATGATGAATCGGAACCGGAATACACAGAAGACAAGAAGAAAAAGATCTTGTACGAATATCACGACGCACCCATGGGTGGGCACCAAGGCATATCGCGTACACTAGAACGCATAAAAATGGAACACAGGTGGCCGAATATGCGCAAAGAAGTAGAAGATTACATAGGTAAATGCGAGAAATGTCAGAAAAATAAAACGCAGAGGAAACTGAAAGCACCCATGATAATCACCGATACTCCTTCGAAAGCCTTCGAAAAATGTGCGCTAGATATCGTAGGGCCGTTGACTGTAACTAATACAGGCAATAAGTATGTACTTACGTTTCAAGATGCATTAACCAAATTTAGCAAAGCTATGCCAGTGGCTGACCAGGAAGCTTCCACAGTGGCTAGAGAATTCGTAAAAAATATTATATGCGAATATGGAACACCCAAGGTAATCCTTACTGATCAGGGAACGAATTTTTTAAGCAATGTATTTAAGAATATGTGTAAGCTTTTGAAAATCGAGAAAATTCAAACGACGGCATATCATCCAGAATCTAACGGAGCACTGGAACGATCACACAGAACACTAGCAGAATATCTAAAGAATTATACCGAAGAGGACCAGAGCAACTGGGATGAGTGGTTGCCGTACGCTATGTTCACGTACAACACAACCCCTCACACTGCAACAGGGTACACCCCGTACGAGCTTGTTTTCGGGCACCCGGCAGAAATACCATCATCGGTAAAGCAAGCGCCGAGACTTACTTACGCGTATGACAACTACGTTCAGGAACTACGCGAAAGACTTAGGGCGGCTGATCTCAAAGCAAAAGAGAATCTGGAAGCAGCCAAGGGAAAAGCAAAATCATACTACGACAAAAAAACGGTAGAGACAAAATTCCAGCCAGGAGATAAGGTTCTTCTACTAGATGAGACGGTTCGGCGGGGGAGATCAGCGAAATTAACGCCAAAGTATGTAGGTCCATACGAGATCACGGAAAAGCATTCGGATGTCAACTACACCATCCGGAAGGGTCGGAAGGAGACCAAAGTTCACGCCAACCGATTGAAGTTATTCGTAGAACATTGACTAGAAGGAGAGAAGCACGTCCCCAGCACCTATCCCACCCCTCGCCATATTCCTCACAAATTTCACCACATTACAAAGGAAGGGGATGCATTAGTAGTAATATCTAAATTGACTTGCAGATCATGCCTGGCGATGGCGCTGGCAAAAGAAGAAATCAGCCCATCTTTCAAGATCGAGAGGTTCAGGGATAATCCGGGCGTTTACTTCGAGAAAATAGGGACGCTGCAGGTGTACAAAGATAGGTGGAGCTTAGTAATAGACATGGACCTCCGCACGGTATTCGAGAGAAAAAAAAATGTGAAGGCACACCTGAACAATATACGCAAAACATGCGAGATTCCAGATAACGCAGGCTCGCTTTTATGTGAGACTATGAGTGAAACAGTAGGAAATTTGTTAGATAAGGTTGATAGGGGTTTGCAACTAGTCCGCGACGTCACATGCGTCGGGCCGGCACGAAAGCGCCGGGGTTTGATAGACGGTTTAGGCTCGATAGCAAAATCCTTGTTCGGGACTATGGATGCAGCAGACGCGGCTAGGATAGATCAAGAGATCGATGATCTTCGGGAAGACCAAGCCAACCTAAAAACGGCAATGAGTAAGCAAATCCAAATAGTATCATCGACGCTAGGAGTGTTTAATAATACCATGAGGGTAGTGGAAGAAAATGAGCAAACTTTGCTCGAGATAACTAAGCAGCTTAGTATCAGTCTTTCCAACGGTATAGAGCGAACAGCAGCGAGGCAAAAGCTCGACGAGCATATAGAGGCAATAGGCCTAATAGTAGATGCGTTGCTGAGTGATGTGAAGGATTTGGTACAATTTTTAACAGAAATAAAGAGGGGTATTATCAACCCCACCGTGCTTACTCCAGCCAAAATACTAGAGTACCTCTCGTCGGCACTACCACACCTGCCGGCGGGTCACAGCTTCCCTATACCATTGACGCGACCAGGGGTATCATTGTTGATGACAGTCGCGGATATTAAATCTTCCGGGAGGGAAGACACGGTAGTCACAGTAATAGAAATACCTCTCATAGGTAGTGAAGAGTATAGCATCAGCAAAGTATATCCTCTGCCTGTAAGGGCACAAAACGATACCTATTGTTATCTAGAAACAACGGAGGAATTAGCAGTGGTGGACCATGATTATAGAAATTACCTACGAATGAAGGAGGCGGACTTGGGGACGTGTAAACGTTTAGGTGAACACTATTTGTGCGGCCCAAGGCGCCCTACGAACTCAATAGGAATAGGTTCACCCTGTGAAATTGCTATTCTCTCAAAGCTGGACGTAGAACTATCACAATGCCCGAAAAGAATTGTTAGGGTAAACAAGGCAATAGTTTTAGTTTTGAATAGACCAGGAACATGGTTATATATAGCTCCAGAGGCCGAGGCAATCACAGTAGCTTGCGAAGGGTTGCCTGCGGCGCGTGAAACATTGATAGGCACTGGCATCATAGCTTTCAACGGGAAATGCGCTGTAACTGCGAAGGATTTCTGTATGGAGACATTACGGCAGTATCAAAGCAGGCAGGAATACAGTTACCTGCCACCGTACAATCTGAGTCTCCACGAAACAGACTGGGAGGCAATCCCGAAGTCTAACGATAAAGGTGTCAGTGTAGTACTCAAGAGCGTCCTGCGAGACGCAAACGAGCTAAACTCATTGGGAACTAGCCTCGAGAACCTACATAAGGAATTAGACGATAAGAACAATAGTCACAGGCGGCACCTGCCGTATGTGGCACCTTTGTATCCAATAAGTGGAATAGTATTAGTAGGCATGATAGGTTACATAATCTATAAATGTGTATCTACAGGTAAATTTAGATGTAAGGAAACGTCAGGGCCAACAGTGGCACCGGAGCCTCCGCAGCCGCGAAAACGGACTCCGGTAGCCAAAGAAACCATTATCAATTTTAAACGGAACACGTCGATCACGGGTACAACATAATCCGGTATTAAAAATTGAATGGATTTTTACCAGAAGCTTGAATTAAATTGGATTAAGAAATTATATATACCTAAGTAACACCAATTATTGTATCTATTATCAAAATGAATAAAACCGGGATTGGACTAAAATAAGATTAGCAAATAAGGATAAGAGTAAGGAAATTTGTACTTAGTAAATAAGGGAAAAATAGTCCGGAGGCCTATTCTCCTAAGGGGGGAGGGATGTTGAGAATTGTTACTCAACATTCCAATACATTTCGTAAATTGACTACCTTTAATAATTAAGCAAGGCATGACCTGGAATGCGACAAAGCGCATCGCATTGCAGGTTGCGCCAATAATCGAGTAAGCATTATGTAAGTTATAAATTAGGCTAAAGACAGAGCCGCGCTTCAGTCTTGAGCAGATACCTTGAAGAAAGCGGAGGCTATCTCCGAATACTCATTGACTCGAACCGGAGCAAGTGCTCCAAACGCAATTCTTTTGTACTTTGTTAAATATTAAATAAAAACTATTTTGTCGCTATCTAGCACTTAGAGTGATTGTCAAAGATCACCTCTGGGAACAACCCTTTTAATTCCCCATTCCTTGAATAACGGGAATTAAACAACTTACAACATCAGGAACGAATCGAATGGTATTACCTACAGTAGTTTGCAGTCTTATGAATATATAAAATCACAGCTCATGTAAACTTAGTATCAGTCCTATAATTTATGACTAGAACAGTTCTCAGGAACAAATCAAATGGTATTACCTACAGTAGTTTGCAGTCTTATGAATATATAAAATCACAGCTCATGTAAATTAGTATCAGTTCTATAATTTATGACTAGAACAGTTTTCAGGAACGAATCAAATGGTATTACCTACAGTAGTTTGCAGTCTTATGAATATATAAAATCACAGCTCATGTAAACTGAGTATCAGTCCTATAATTTATGACTAGAACAGTTCTCAGGAACGAATCAAATGGTATTACCTACAGTAGTTTGCAGTCTTATGAATATATAAAATCACAGCTCATATAAACTTAGTATCAGTCCTATAATTTATGACTAGAACAGTTCTCAGGAACAAATCAAATGGTATTACAGTAGCTTGTAGCCATATAAACATCTAGAATTACAGCTCATGTTAACCTAGTATCAGTCTTATAGTTTACGATGAGAACAGTTCTCAGGAACAAAACAAATGATAATCTGGTAGTAATTAGTACAGTGCTTAGAAAAAAAATTAAATGAGAATCCAGCAGCTCACAGCCTCACACATATCTGGACTCACAGCTTATAGATACACCTATAAATGAATATTGGAGTATAGTTCATAATACATTATCTATTTCCGGTTTCGTATATTCTCACTCCATCGGCTATTGAAAAGTGTACAATTAATGAACGTTATACATTATGCCTATACTCAGCTGGGGACCAAATCAGCATCAAAGTATCAATTCTGGATTAAACATTTTAGCCACATTTGAAATTGAATTATCAATGATTTTGAAATATGCACTTGGAATTCTACAGGTACATAGTTTGTTCAATGATCGTGTTTGTTGTATGTTAACAACAAATATTGTCTGACATGGCACTTTAAGTTAATATATTGAGAACAAGAATACATAATTCAATACCTGTCGCTACCGCGGTCGTAGCCACAGAAAATAGGTCAAGAAAAGAGAAACAGAGGCAAAGGATAGGAAGAAATAAGAAAAAGAAGGAAGAAGCACAGGTCGGACAAGAAAGAAGACAAGACACAGAAAATCAAGTTCCATGAAGTTAATGAAACTATTTAGACTAAGACTAGACGAATATAAGAATTATTCATTATTTATTACTTGTATATTATCAGAATTGTTGATATTTTCATCTAAATGTACCATACTGGATAGTAATACCGAAAGTTCACCAATAACAAAACTACTACTGCATAATACTATGCAGGAAAAAATGATGATTGAATTTTTTTGGTCAAAAGTATAATGTATAATACTATATCTGGCTACTGCAGTAGTTGTATACATTAATATAGTAAGTTTCGGAATTCAATTCGCGAAGTACCATAATAGAGTAATAAACTAATAATAATTATGATTAAAATTATAAAAATAATAATAATAGTACCATTTTTACAAATTGACGGGTGAGCAGAACAACATTGTATCTCAGAATTTGGTTCAACAATATCGTATCTCAGAATTTATTTCAAAAACATCGTATCTCGAGATTTGCGTCAAACAAGTCGTATCTATCGTAAGAAACGAGCGGACATCCGATGTTTTTAGACAAATTTCGAGATACGATGTTTTTGGAGCAAACTCTGAGGCCGTGTTCCAACTGGTAAGGGTGCACCCTCATACCCTCATGCCCTCGTACCCTCGTACATTCGCCCACTCATTTGTCTACCTTGTTGTTCGGATTACTACTGGTAGAGGGCACTAGCATAGAGAAGTAAGTATACGAAAATATAAAGGCGCCTTTTAACGATGTCGCTCATAGCCCGTATTCAGCGACAAATAGGTATCGCTTTCGCTGTGATAAGTTTTGTCCACGCCGAGTGGACTTTGCTAACACAACCGTCTACCCGTCGGCCATGCTGTTTTAATCACATTCATTTGAATTTGATTTTCGCCGCGCATTGCTATTCTCCATTAAATTGCACCAGAAGTTTTTTTCTCGAGCATAATAATAATATAAAATAAAAAATTAATTGAAAAAACGCGAGAACTGTTGTTACTATCTCATAGTGTTACAAGTGAAGAAGAAGCAATAATTTCCACAAGCCTCAATTAAATTTCTTCACCAAAAGTTTTTTTTATTGAGCGTAATAATAATAACAAAATAGTAGAGAAAATAAATAAAATAATAATAATAATAATAATCAACCAAAATAATAATAAAATAATTGTACATAAAATAATTATTAATAAAATAATTGTGAATAAAATAACTGTAAATAAAATAATTGTAAATAAAATAACTGTAAATAAAATAATTGTAAATAAAATAATAATAATAATAAAAAATAATATATTAATCACAAAAATACGTCTGCCTGCTAATGATTAGTGACGAAGTGCGTTTAATTGTGTGGATGGTCACAAACCACCTATTTCAAAAAAATCGTGAAATGCAAAGGAGACACGCAGCGAAAATCCACATGTATTGTGCGCTGGTATTACGGCTATTGCAGCAAAATGATGAAGAGGTGAGATTATACATTAGGTTTATGTTATCTGAGCTTGTGGCTTGTTTGAACGATGTCTGATGAACAATTTTTGAAAAATTTGCAGAGAAGCCTGTATTGCCAAGCAATTGTTGGCTGGAACGAACGCCTGTTGGGAGCTCTGCTGAGAGGCGAACAAGGCCCGACTCGGGAGCATTTGAGGGTGACACCGGATAGTGTACACCGACTCGTGGAATTGTGTAGGCGGAATCACAAACGGTCAGGCTGGTGTGTCGAACTTGAAGTGAGCCTTGCATTTGCTCAGACATGATTTGTATAATTCATTAAAACAAATATGAAATATTCACTTATCACCCTGGTTATTTTCTAGGCAATTACTTTTCTCTTTTGGCTGGCTTGCGGGACATCGTACAGGGTTGTTTCCTTTGGCTTCGATATCCCACGGACAACTGTGCATAACATCATTCACAAATTTCTGGATCTAGTCATCGGGATTTTGCCTGTGGTTGTGCGACTACCATCCGAAGCGAGACTGCCAAACATAGGTGCAGCATTTTCTAGGAAAGCGAACAGTGCTGTATTCAGGCAGTGTGTTGGGGCCATCGATGGGTGCCACATCCGTATACTTTGTCCAAACAATTTGCATGACCAATACTATAACCGAAAACAGTTTTATTCCATAAATTTGCAAGGCCTCGTTGACGACTCTGGATTGTTTATTGATATTGTGAGTGGATTCCCCGGATCTGTGCATGACAGTAGGGTGTTCAGTAATAGTGCATTATTTCGACACGGTCTGTATCCTCCAGAAGGCTATTTCATAATAGGTGATAGTGGCTATCCGTGTAGGCGACACCCTGTGAGCATCATTACACCGTACAAAGCACCTCTCACTGCAGAGAAGAGAGCTTTCAATCATGCGCTTAGCAAAGCAAGAATAACTGTTGAAAAAGCGTTTGGTATTCTGAAAGTACGATGGCGAATAATATTCACAAAAGCCTTGGAAGTTAAAATCGAAACTGCGATTAAAGTCATAGTTGCTTGCGTAGTAATGCACAATATTTGCATCACACAAGGCGATATTATTCGTATCAATGAAGATCACCTACTAGAGCCGCTTCCACCTCGTCGTGTTCCCCATGAAGTACAGCATGGGAATGACTTTCGCGACCTATGTCTGATGCTGTATACGATTGAACAAGCGCAAAGAAATCGATAATTGCACATTCACGTAAGAGTCAATTTCGGGACTAATGTAGAGCAGTCTACTTAAGGTTCCACTGTATTAAAAAAAATTGAAATATTTATTCCTTGATCTGAGCGCATGATTGAGAGCTCTCTTCTCTGCAGTGAGAGGTTCTTTGTACGGTGTAATGATGCTCACATGGTGTCGCCTACACGGATAGCCAGTATCACCCATGCTCGGCAGTTTATATTACCTCCCCTCTGTAATTCTAATAATTAATAATCATGTAATTATCTGTAATTATAATAATTGATAATTATTCGCGGTGAATTTCACGACAAGTCCCGTCATAAAACCGGAGTACTTTATTTTTTCATACGCGAAGCGTGGCTAAAACGTCGACTATCACACTGAAAGTAAAAAAACTTACTTATGGGAACCGAAGAACTGAATTTTTGCAAATCCGACTGTTGTGTATCATGCTTGTTTTCAAAATAATCGAATTGTAACAAAATAAATTTATATTAAATAAACTGAGTCATTTATTTTATTTTCGTATCTTTATTAAATCGATAAATTTAATTCTTCAATTATATTAACACATAAATGAAACGGTCAGGAAAGCGAGAACAGTGATGGCGCAGGTGTGGGGTATCGGACAGAGGAAATTCAGAATCAACGAAAAAACCAAGAAGAAAATAATAAATGAAATAATTACGGAATGCTAGAAAGCAATACAAAAGAAGGAAGAGGGGGCAAAGTCAAGGTGGAAAGAAGAAATACAACTATGGTATGCAGATTAGTATTTTTTTTTTAAATTCTTTTTAAAGACTCGATTAAAGATGATTAAGCAATTTCCCAATACACCATAGTGTATATAAAATAGGTCTAATGTCCGACAGAAAAACGTTTATTAAACGTTGTCAAACGAATATACGTGAAATATACGTTTTTTCGGCTGGACATTAGTCCTATTTTATATACACTATGGTTTATTGGGATTAAAATGAAATATTCGACTAGGTTGATTCTATTTCTTTGATAGAAATCCTTTAAGAATTGCGAGAAGCTCTTCTTCGTTTTTCCTGGCGTGTCCCCGATCGCGCACCTGGCTGTGCATCTCTTCTTTAATCATTGCGACTAATTCTGCAGTCGCAGAATTATTTGATGACGTCCGTGCTCTCTTCCTACTGACTGCTGGCCGATTTCTGCTCTCTTGGGCATTGACGTGCGTTACCGGTAATGAGTGTTGTGAAAAGGAAGTAGGAGGTGGAGTAGAGGAAGTAGAAGGCTGTGTAAAGGAAGTAGAAGGTTGAGTGAAGGAAGTATGAGGTTGAGTAAAGGAAGTAGAAGGTTGTGTAAAGGAAGTAGAAGGTTGTGTGAAGGAAGTAGAAGGTTGTGCAAAGTAAGAAGTTGAAGGTTGTGCAAAGTATGAAGTTGAAGTTTGTGGAGAATACGAAGGAGATGGCTCAGGGAAGCAGAAGGAAGAAAGAGAAGAAGATGGGCCGACAGAAGACGCAGACGACTCGTTCAAGTCTTGATCCTCGTTAGCCGATGCCGCTTGATTTGGCGTAAACGATTCGATTAATAGCAGGGGCTTCATAACATGACGGCCAGACATAAACTTATTCATCTCGCCGAAATATGGCCAGTTATGCGCGCCATGGGGCAGTTCTTCTAGCCCTTCGCCAGTTGGAGGGACCATGATTTTTTTATATTTTATTTGTAGGTTTTCCCACTTCTTTTTGCATTGGTATGCGGTAGCCCCGCATCTTAAATTTGTCGCCACCATTTCCCATGCACCGCTGCTCGATCCGCGCTTGCCGGTAAATAAGTTATTCAAAGACGACCTAACCTTTATCAACATTATAATGTTGTTGGGTTGCCCTGAAAATCGAAGTGATCAATCAGACTCTTGATAATAATTACTAGATTCGAAGATTGAAATATAAATGAATGTAATTCAACTGTACTTACAGACATGTATCGGTACGTTAGGATTCATTTGCTTATTTTATTTTTTATATTTTATTGATGAAAATTATTTCGTCTTCTTATTTTATTTACAATTATTTTATTTACAGTTATTTTGTTCACAATTATTTTATTAACAATTATTTTATGTACAATTATTTTATTTGCGAATATTTTATTTACAATTATTTTATTTGCAATTATTTTATTATTATTTTGGTTGATTATTATTATTATTATTATTTTATTTATTTTCTCTACTGTTTTGTTATTATTATTACGCTCAATAAAAAAAACTTTTGGTGAAGAAATTTAATTGAGGCTTGTGGAAATTATTGCTTCTTCTTCACTTGTAACACTATGAGATAGTAACAACAGTTCTCGCGTTTTTTCAATTAATTTTTTATTTTATATTATTATTATGCTCGAGAAAAAAACTTCTGGTGCAATTTAATGGAGAATAGCAATGCGCGGCGAAAATCAAATTCAAATGAATGTGATTAAAACAGCATGGCCGATGGGTAGACGGTTGTGTTAGCAAAGTCCACTCGGCGTGGACAAAACTTATCACAGCAAAAGCGATACCTATTTGTCGCTGAATACGGGCTATGAGCGACATCGTTAAAAGGCGCCTTTATATTTTCGTATACTTACTTCTCTATGCTAGTGCCCTCTACCAGTAGTAATCCGAACAACAAGGTAGACAAATGAGTGGGCGAATGTACGAGGGTACGAGGGCATGAGGGTATGAGGGTGCACCCTTACCAGTTGGAACACGGCCTGAGACACGATGTTTTTGAAACAAATTCTGAGATACAATATTATTAAACCAAATTCTGAGATACGATATTATTCTGCTCACCC
Source organism: Tenthredo livida (assembly GCA_963992785.1). Lineage (NCBI taxonomy): Eukaryota > Metazoa > Arthropoda > Insecta > Hymenoptera > Tenthredinidae > Tenthredo > Tenthredo livida. Next base: position 14,229,661 of record OZ023070.1, on the reverse strand, counting down.
GTCGATTTGTACGTTTCGCTTCACATCACATCACAGAAAAAGAAATAAAATACACATCTAGCGCGGAATTATACTATAAATACTATTCAAAATGTCTAATAGTATTATTGAGATTTTTAAAGCATGAAAATAATTCTAAGTATTGAATGTAATTTAATTAATTATTGGAGTTGAAACAAGTTGTGGCATCTCATAAGGTGAATTAGTCAGTTTTCATTCCGAACATCAGAGTAATCAAGAGCACAGCAAAATAATTTTTTTTTTTCAACATATATATATGATAGATCTATGAATATCGATTGGGGATTCGCAATCACTAATAGTGATAGGATGAGAGAAATATATGAGGTTGAAGTTCGTAACGTTAACGTAACAGAATATTCGTTGAAGAAATGCAATATTTCGTGATTCAAATGTTGTTGGAATTGTAAAATATGCGAGATAAACATGTTTCACACAATTTGAGGAGTCATGCACCGTTCTTGATTCATTTGAAACGTTCGAGCCTTGAATTTGAAAAAAAATTCAGAATATTCTATCGCATTAACGTTACGAACTTCAACCTCATAGAAATTCACTACGATACCCAAGGCAGCCAAGCGTAGGGAGCGCAGGTATTGTAGTCGTGTACAAATGGGAGAGAGTGTCTGCATTTATGTCAGTGGTGACTAGGCCTGGCCAAAAAAAAAATTGTTTTTCGATTTCGTCCATGTCAACTCTAAACATTAGTCTTGGATCTAATAATGACTCCGTCAAAATTCGGACTTCGTCGGATAATTCTAAGAGGTCGCGCATCGAGTCTCTAGAAAAGCTTTGAACTGTGAAAAGTTATGTTGCACGTATTAATCGAATGCAAATATTGAGACTCGATGCGCGACCTCTTAGAATTATCCAACGAAGCCCCAAATTCTGACAGTAATTATTAGACCCAAGACTAATGTTTACAGTTGCCAGAGACAAAATGCAGAAACAATTTTTTGTTTTTTCGCCAGGCCTAGTGGTAACGCAGTGAGCCGGTTTACGATGATGCAGGTCCGTGCATCGCTTGATTACCACTGGCAGTGGGCTGATTCTCGATGCGATGTTCTGTAAATTGGTATCGAAAAGTTATATTTTTTCGTTTCGTTATTGACTGATAAAAGTGATATAATGGAAATAGTATATTTCGATACAAGAGGCCAAACGAGCGTTTTGCGGACCGCGAGTCTGAAGGCAGCACGAAGCCGAGGCGAAGCCTCGGCTTCGTGCTGCCTTCAGACGAGTGGTGAGCAAGAAACGAGTTTGGCCTCGCGTATCTCAAACACTATTTTTCTCGATACATGCAACGCAAGGTTCTCGTTTGTGTGCCGTCTGCGTGCACCCAAGCCGGTTTTAGCGTACCAGTGTGCAAAATCCCTTTGCGCACCGCATAGCGGTGCGCAAAATATTTTGCACACCGGTACGCTAAAAGTCTGCTTTGGGTGCGCGTAGACGATGCGCAAAGGAGGACTTTGGGTGCATGTGTCAAGAAAATGGAATAGACAAAATAGGCCTCTCAAAATATCAATACTTAGAGCTCATATTTCGCTGAGATATTCTATTTGAGATGCTTTACCGGAATGTTAATGCGAGTTCAAAAGAAAAGATAATTCTTTCATTGGCACACCATAATGCGCACAGAAAAAAAGTATTCTTGAATCGAAAATAAAAATATTCTTGAATCACGGCTCGACATTGTCTTGAATAATATTCGTTATATTACGTGTGTATACTGTATACCTCAAAAATTTAAATACGAGGATTAAGAAGCTCTATTCTCATCACAGCCACCTTCATTTTCATCAACGCCACCTTTGTTTTCATCACAGCCACCTTCATTTTCATCACAGCCACCTTCATTTTCATCACAGCCACCTTCATTTTCATCACCGCCACTTTCGTTTCCATCATAGCCACCTTCATCATCTGCACCGTCCTGTGAGGTCGCACGTCGACGAGCATTTTTTAAAACCTGGCGTACCCATTGGCGCATGTGCATATTCGGGTTATGCTGCTGCGTACACTGAAGCTCCTTTGTCGTTTGTAACTCCATACAAATAACTGAATCAATGGTGATTGTAAATTGACACTAAGTTCTATAATATATATTAGACCGTTTGAAAAAAATCGATGGTTTGTTTTTTTGCTTTAAACAACCCAAAACGATACTTTGACATGAAATAATAACCTGCGTGAAGAATGAGCCCTGTCCTCAAAGATTTAGAGGTGCCGCATTGGACTTTTGTCTATTTTATTTCAGTAGGATGAAATATTTTTTTTTTTTTTCAATTTTAATTTTTTTTTTTATAGACGAAGCATCAAGTCGAGTCGACTTTTCTTTTCTAGTCTTCTGCCTGGCTGAAGACTAAAAAAGAAAAGTTAACTCAACTTGATTGACTGAGACCTGCCTCTGAGAAAAAAAAAAATTTAAGAAAGAAATAATATTTCATCCTGATAAAATAAAAAATACCAAAGTTTGCCTGGTCCTTTGCGTGGCTGAAGACTAAAAAAGAAAAGTCAACTCGATTTGATTGACTGAGACCTTCGTCTGAAAAAAAAAATTCTCAAAGGCAGGTCTCCGTCAATCAAGTCGAGTTAACTTTTCTTTTTTAGTCTTCATCCAGGCAGAAGACTAGAAAACAAAAGTTGACTCGACTTGATTCTTCCTCTAGAGAATGAACAAAAAAAAAAATTTTTTTAAAAAAATTTATCCTAATGAAATAAAAAAGACAAAAGTCCGATGCGGCACCTCTAAATCTTTGAGGACAGGGCTCATTCTTCACGCAGGTTATTATTTCATGTCAAAGTATCGTTTTAGGTTGTTTGAAGCTGAAAAAAAAAACCATCGATTTTTTTTAAAACGGTCTAATATATATATTAGGGTGGTCCTTATTTGGGGTATGTTCGAATTGTTTTCGACGATAGTTCTAAATTGGTTCCAAATATAGAAAAAAAGAATCCTGCCAAGTTACAGCTGCTTGACTCTTAAAAGAAACAATTTTTTCATCACATTGGAAAGTACGTATAAAATTATTTGAAAATTGTTCTAACGCACCATGTTTTATATCATACGAGTATGATATACTATACCAAATCTCATATTTTTTCATCAATAATTATCGGAGTTATGGAAATTCAATTTTCGGTTTCAAAAAATACATGCAATTTCCCATTTAAAACCTTCGTCGTCTTGGGGACCAAGTTAATATTAATATTAAGAGCTGTAACTTGGCAAGAATTTTTTTTTCATATATTTGGAACCGATTTAGGACTATCGTCAAAAAAAAGTCAAACACACCCGAAATAAGGACCACTTCTTCACTTGGGTATGGTCCAAACATTAGTTTAAAACATAGCCTAAAAACAATCTTGAAGAATACGGTAGAAAAACAGGTAACGCTTTGAAAGTCCAATTTTTTTTTCATCACTGTAAAAATATGTCTATCTACAGAGGTCAGAACAGTAATAGAATCAAAAATATTTGATAAGGTAATGAAAATGCAATACGAAAAAGAAATTGAAGTCTGAAAAGTGCAAAAATCCCATGTCAATGAAATGGGAAAAATATCGTCCTACAGGCAGGGGTTAATGGCACTTGGGAAAAAGAAAAAAATGCATGATTGTTTTTAGGCTATGAACTAATGATTTGGACCATACCCGAGTGACCAAAGTCAATTTGGGAAATAACGGACACGCTAATATACAGGGTGTATCATCTTAAGTATCGAGAATGGGAGGGACTTAGCGTCAACTAAGTCCCTCCCATTAATCAATCAACAAAGATAAGAATTTCGTAGACCTAAGTTCTTATGAGAATAGAAGATACAATTTCTTTGTTTAGGCAAAAAAAATCAACAAGGACTCGAATCAAGCTGTTAGGTATTCATTTACATCGACGTTCACAGAAACGGTTCGAATTGTCAAGAAATTCTTAAAATGGAAAATCCAAAAAAGGCAGTTCTGAATATCAATATTAGGAGCTCATAATTGACTGAAATATTCTATTTTAGATGCTCTACCCGAAAGTTGATGCGCGTTTGGAAAGAATGAATTTTTTTTTTTTCAGCAGCCTAATCTATATTGCAATTGCGTTGATTGATGTGCACCTGCCAATTCCTGTAGCTCCTTGGAGGTTACAGTGCGCCTATCAGGTCTGTTTTTTTCCTTTTTCATGCTGAGGGTGCAGAGGACGTCCGCAGGCCAGTATGCGCGCATTATGTGGTTCGCTCGTAACCGCATTCGCTTCGCTTCGGCGGCTTTCATGAGATGACCCACATCTACAATAACACCATCGAGTATTTCAACCTGAAAGCACATAAAAATACCATGAATACATGCGACCAAAAATTTATAGGTATCTAATACATCAAACAGTAGAGAATATGGAAATTTACTTTTCCATCCCTATCTGGTGCCTTCAAATTCTTTTTGCCAACAACAAAAGTCTTTATACTATTGACGATCGCTTTTTTCAAGATCATCAGATCTTCCCTCAGCTCATCTCTGTTTAGTACTCCGGTTCCTTCCACTGTGTCGTCGTCATTGCTTTCCAAACTAATCCTTCCAGTATGAGTTTGGCTAGATGACTGGTGTGGTGGTGATGGTGGTGTGTCACGCACTGGGGACGAGTCAGAACGACTACCTGACTTAGGTTCACTGCGACGACGACGCGTTGGTGAAGTGATGATCGTCTCCGGAATACTCGGAGAACGTGGATGAATTTGGCCGGATACCTCAGGTGTTGAAAGTTGAGCCAGAGAACCAGATGGATTTTCACCGAGGCTCGTAACCTGGCAACCGAAAAATTAGAACATCAGCATTCCATTTCAACGATTTCCACATGATAAACTCTCATAACTCTGAATTCGCTAATAATTATTTTCGTTAACAACTCTAAGAATTGTTGATTTTTATCATTTCCAAGTTAAGGGGACCAGTACAGCTTGATTTAAGGAATTTAAGTGCTCTCGAACGACTTTGTTGGTCAACCAAAATTAATTTTACATAAAAAAAAGATGTTTCTCCAAAAAACTGTGTGGTAAGGTTTTAGTCACACTGTTGATCCAATTCAACATCTCAACGTCTCACTTTCTTCAGACAGCAGTCCTACATCTTATGAACGCGGGGATCTGAAAAGATGAAAACAAGTGAAAACTTAGTCAACTATCCAAAATTTCCAAAATTTTAGACACTTATTTGCAAATAACTTGGCCAAAACAAAAACATTGAAAAATTTCCTCGTTTGTATGATCAGGATTTGTTTTCTGAAGAAAATGAATCCAGAATGACCTGATTCGGTCCAACGGTGCTCTAAAATCCTTACGTCACAGCTCCAAAAACATAGTTCTGAGGAATCTAGGAAAAAAAAGACTCGGGAAAATAGGACCCGAAAGAAGCCTTCGGGGGTGAGATAACCACTGATTACGTATTCCGTACTGGGTATGGTGTTTTGGTTTTAGATAAGCGACGGATCGATGGGGTCCTAATCTATTTTAACCTCTTCTTCGAAGACTTTTTTTCCGCCAACCAGTTCTGAGATGAACGCCTTTGAAGTTTTCACAGAAAATTCGTATTTACTCCTCCAGGGGTTCATTCATGGAGAGTTTGTTGCACAGAAGTTGAATGAAAATTTCTTTTCCGAATTTTTTGTTACAGATTTTTGTTCCTAATAATTTTTCACGAATCATTTTCTCATACCTTTTTTTGTTTTATATCAATCCAGCGTTATTTCTTCGCTGGGGAATATCTTCAGGCCGTCTTTTGAGGGGCAGTGGATCCTTTTAGAGAGTTTCCCTCTCTACATGTCATATAGAATTAAATATTTTATTCTCATTGTATTCGAAAATCTGTGAACAAACAGCAGAAAAACTTAAACCACCTACAAGTCAGCAGGAACTTAGGGTATAAGATATTACGGCCGTGTACTACCCTTACCAATTGAGACACGGCCTCAATATCACTATTTGGATTGAATACTTACTTTGAGGTAATAGTACACGTTTCGAAGCACAACACCCGTACGAAGATAACACGCTGGATATTCGGTGAATTGAAGATTATTCAGGACTGAAAAGTAGTCTTTTTATACACTGAGACGTACTGCATTTATTTAATCTCTCCGATTCGGAAACACTGAAGATCACGGAAACGCTCACAGAAGCTTGACAGGTATTTGGAAAAGTCATGGCGATCATACACCGTGTGATCAACATCGAATAATCGAAATCAAGCGCCAGCGCCACTTGCGACAAATCGCGATAGCCAAATTAAGAACTTTTGGCGGTAACTTCGAAATCTTGACGATTTCGTCGAACTCAGCTTTTTCCACAGATGGAGAACACCTTGAGGCATCATTAATTAAATAACACGAAGAACCGATTCAATTGAAAATTCAAGCTGTACTGGCCCACTCGAAGTCCTTTCTTTCCGTTATTGCAGAACTCGATATCTTAAGATTTTTTACCATGTCTCATGGATAAAAGCATCAGATTTCAAGAAAGCACGATATTGCTTGGAGGCGGACGGCATACACCTAGTACTGATCAATTGTTATCCTTGTAAGATAACGACCAGGTAGGTATACGACGTCGAGAATTAATCCTTATTGTTGAATTCTGAAGATCGCAGTGAGTTTTGAACTTTCTGAACGGATTGCACGTGACTCAAAATTAAAACCTGATATCTTATTATTTTTGGCTATCCTCTTGTCATAGTGTGAATATTTTTTTTTCAATGCGTATCTGAATGATTAATGGAGAAACAAAAAAACCTCAAACAATAACTTGACTCGAAAAAAACATAAACGAGCGAGAACAATTGATATTTTCGCAGTGGGAAGCTGAATTATGACCAGAAAAGTGACTTACGTGATGAAATCTTGGAAAAAGTTTGATAAAGTGAGTTCGATTGCAGAAAGCGAGTAATAGTGATAAAAGTGACTTGCTACCAGCGCTGCCATTACAGTTTTCTGTATAATCGACTGTATAATAGGTGCCACGGTGGGCCAAAGATGAAAAATGTAGATGCAGAAATCTTGAGGGCCATAGAAAAACCAACATTTCACGGTCATTTGAAATACTACGATACTGTTCCTTGGCTACGTTTTGTTAAGCTCTTTCCTCAATATTGATAAATTTGAATGTGATGAATACGCACTTGTAAGTTGGTTCGTGGAGTCGTATGAACTATTTCATTTTCGATTGTTGTAGTAGCGGGTAGCGTTTCTTGAGTAGTCTCTATCATCTTCTGTACAATAGCTGCGTCAGCTAATCTTGCTGATTCAGCCACTGCCTGCTGGAGTAATTTCTGGAAAAATATTGAATATGTGACGATACGTGAATAAGATATTATCCGTTAGTATTTGCACTCACCAGGAGTCGATCAGGCTTCTGGGTCATGGATCCTGCCCAAACTTTGAGGGTGTGCATAGACCAAAATATGAAGTACCGGCTAAATAACTCTCCGGAATAGGCCTTTACTCTATCAATTTACCTAAATGTACAATAGAAATCAGCGTTACCTGGGTTTTGCAAATTGCCATGGAATAACCAGTTTTCGTGCGGCGTTATGAGATTGCACATCGCACTGAATATTCATGCATTTAATTCAGTGGTCATTATACATCAACTTCCTAAAATTCATCATCGCAGGCATGTATATATCACTTTATTCTGCGCCTATTGACATATTGCTTCTCTTCGTTTATCACTCGTACAACATCCATTCGGTGAATCTCAAGATTTTTTCGAACTTGAAAAAGGTTGCATACATAGTCAGTCTCCATACTTCCACTAGCAGCATACGAAATCCTGTAGATCGCCGTGAAGTAAAAAAAGGTGAGGCTAAATTGTCCGATCAATCGTTCATGACCGACAGCCTGATTCAGGAACAAACTGCTGCGACAAAACCTTTCCTAATAAGAACTGGCAATTACTCTTCACCACACAATATATTTTGATTCCTCTGATTCAGTTATTCGCTATATGGATTGACGTATTGACGTTGATCGTCGCGCATGCTAGCCATATGCGAAACTGCCTTTGTGAAAGCGTCATCTGCTGAAAGCAGACGACGCTTTTACAAAAACAGTTTCGCATATGACTCAATATGGCTAGCATGCGATCAATGCTTAGAGCATATAGACATGGAGGGAGCCTTCTGGATGAAAAGCGTGATGACAAAGACGGGAACAGCGAGGTGATAACCTTTCTCTGTCGTACCGCTTGGCACAGCTCTGACGTGGTCACGTGACTAGTTTAAATCGACCAATCACATTTTGCCAGAGAGAGAGAGGATATCACCTCGCTATGTCTATCCTTCCTGCGCTCGCCACTTATGCAAAAAGATAGGACTGGCTCCCTCCATGTCTATATGCTCTAAGGATCAATGTCAATACGTCAATCTACATAGCAAATAATTAAATCAAAAAAATCAACAGATATTGTAAAGTGAAGAGTAATTGCCAATTCATATTAAGAAACTGTTGAACAATATACATACATCTGTCTACTTGTAATTAAAGTTTTATGAATAACTACATAGTTAGTCATCAGAATCCTAGTCAACAGAGAGTTTATTAAATAGAGACATCTAGTCTATGATCTTCTGTTATAACTTCCTTCTTATTCGTGATACCGGCATACCTGTCGCATGTGATAAAGTGAACAATAAAGAACGTTTTTTTGGTTTTTTATACACATCGTCTTTAATAATTGATTCACCACCTACAATCCAACAGAAAGCTTTTGTCGCAGCAGTTTTCTCTTAAATCAGGCTGTCGCTCATAAACGATTAAGCGTGCAACTGAACCTCACCTATTGTGACAGAATGCCATTCCATGAGATAAGTATACCCCTCCATATACTGGGTGAATTCTCAACTTTTGAACACTAGGAGTAGTGTTGAGGTGGCCAAGAATCCAGCGCCGGCTATTGTTTCATAATTTCAACGAATGAGAAAGCCCGAAACCAATATAACAATTGACGATTTCTACTAGTGGCCACCTCAACGTTTCTCTGAGTGTATGGACGTTCGGAATTCACCCAGTATGTATCCCCCATATTCTTATGAAATATTAAATATAATATTGCGATGAAATTGATACTTTATGGTAATTTACAGGATTTTGTACGCTGTCGGTGGGAGTGTGAAGACTGACCATGAATTCAACATATTTTAAGTGCGAAGAGGTCTCTAAATTCACCAAAATTCATTGAATGGATGTTGTACGAGTGATGACCGACAACAAGGAGTATGTCAATAGGTGCAAAATGAAGTGATTCTCGATGTTTGGAATGGCAAAAATTTCGTCAATCTGATGTGCAATAATGATTGTATTCAATGTATAGATATTCGGTGCAATTTAGAATCTCATCGTGCTGAGCAAAAACTAGTTATTTCATGGTAATTATCAAAACCCAAATTACGCTGATTTCTATTGTATCTTTTGGTAAATTGATAGAATAAAGGCCCATCATTCCGGAGAGTTAGTCAGCAGGTACTTTATATTTTGGTCTAAGTACACCCTACAAGTTCGAGCAGGATCCATGACCTGGAAGCCTGATCGACTCCCAGTCAGATGTTCGATGTCTTGGTTTATTATGAGTATATTCAAATACTGACGCGCTCCTTGACTGTTTGATTCTCATTTGCCGCCTGACTCCTTTTCCTTTTATCAGCCAACGGGCTTAAGCTTAGGCGTTTCTGAATTCTACGCCGCTTACTGCCGGTCGAGCTTTTAACAGCCATAAGCATATTTCTTGTTCCTGGAAATTTTGTATATTTTCAATTTTGTATATTTGAAGTATCAACGCAATCAATGATACTATATTCAGTCTGTCGAATACAGAGTTGGAAAGATAGCTATTTTATTACAATTACAAATTACTTTAGTGTCTCTATTATAATAATTTCAATCACGTGTTCCAAATATAATGTGTAATAAAATGGGTAAATCAATTACAAAAGTCATTATCGAAATAATTGATTACTTCTAACCCTGGTAAAACCTGTACTGTACTGATACTGTCGAAAAATGTTTAACGCCGACAAAAAATTATCAATCTGATGCAATGCTTCTATTATGAAAGTAATATTTTTATGCAAGTCTTCAAGACTCCTGCAGCCGAGTTTGAGTGGGACTTGGCATTCCAAATAAAGCTACAGTCGAGAACACTCAACTACTGACGTTTCGTGATTATTATTTTTCACGTTCATTGATAATTGTATCAATTGTTTCACTGAATCTGAACAGTACTTACCACCGTAGACGATCATATTCACTCTAATGGCTTCACCACTCGTTGACTTCATGTATAACTCGTGGGTTGAAACATCCTCCGCGCAGGCTTCGATTAAAATTCCATGCTGGTTTTTTATGAATACAGCTGTGATCGGTATAATCACTTCATCATTATTAATTGTATTGCGCACCAGGCAACGATTGCCAGCAACTCGAGCCATGCTAATGGCAGCAATATCCAAATTAACTGTCAAGGAATAGATAACGTGTTGAAAATAACGATCGGGTAAATAAAAAGCATTTCAGTTCACCGTTTCGGCAGCGAATTTGTGGATAGCATGACCTCAGTTTATTACAAGGATGGCGAACCAATGGCACGTGTACCATAAACACGTGTGCCATTCATAGTACGTGACGAAATAGTTTAGGCACGGCATTACTTGAGGAATTTAGGTACCTCATCAGAATAATTTATTTTTCCGTTTACATTTGAGGTCATAGTAGGCACATCCTGGCCACATACAACATTTATTTGAAAAAAATAGCACGTGGATGTATAAAGGTTCGCTATCCTTGCCGGTAATGAATTATTCATTCATTTATTTTTATTTTTTTACAATGTACTGAATTCAAGCGAACTGGAAAAATGATTACGAAATTCGTGGTATAATTACCTGTGAACGATTATAAACGATGTACCTTTTCGCCGTTCGACATGCGGTTCGGTCTACGATCCTTATAGTGACTGATAACGCGTTGCAGTGCCTGATTGTTTTACGCGGTAAGTATAACTTGGATGGAATTCAGCCAAAGCTCAGGACCAGCTGCAATGACCAATGAGCGTCTCTGTTTCGGCTAGGGCTGAGCTGTGACTGGTTGAATCTTCTTCTTCTTCTTCTTTCTTCCTCCGATTGGCTATCGGCGCCACTTATCAATACTGTTTGAATCAGTTGTAACGTCCGAGCGGACGACATACCCAATTCACGCTTTCCACCACCTAAAAATCACCAGAACTTACCATACTGACACAAGACATAGAAACCTACCGAACCGACACACGGTACATATATATTGTCCAACGCAACCTACATTACCTTCCACGCCAATAATCAACCATAGATACACCATTTTGCGCTACTCTCCATAACAATAATCATAACGTTCACATCCTTATACTCAGTAGACATACATTGCTCAAATATTATTACATACTTATAACCATTATTATAATCATAAGAATTACGAATTTAACAATTACTTTAAAACTATTATATATTCACCTAATCATAACTATGATACTTATCTCTTAAAACCCTTAATACCCTATACCCTATAATCTCCTATACCCTTACCAGTATTACTACCCATAATATGAAATAATTATTGTACCATTATTAGCACAAGATTCAGCTCATTACTCTATTTCATAGAGATCTATTGAATATAAATACCATATAAACAAACATAATCAACTGTATATTGCATTATAACCATTCGTTCGAGATGGTCAAATATTACACTATATCTTAGACTCTAGTTAAAGCCTAGACGTAAGCACATTCCTCCAAACTACGATGCACACTCAGACATCCCATACAAACCCACTTGCGCACACAAACAACCTAACAGCAGTCCCAAATCCTCTACACGTTCCAAGAACGAACGCCACCCAGCAACCGCCTCACGCCACCCAAAAACCGCCTCACGACAAAAAAGAACCCATACGACACTAACCACACGATACCCCGGCTGGAGGGGTGGGCGGCGGGGGGCAGCGTTCACTATTTCAAATAGAGAACTGGAAAGTCAGGGACGAATGGGGTGCCGGAGCACCGGGTCTTGAAAATCGTTTAATTCGTGTACAATGTTTTCCGCTCAGAGTTTTAGCAGAAAAATCATGAAATAGGTAAATCATAAATAACAATCACAGACGTGATATCTGATGAATAATAACGAAGAGGACATCCAGATCTGCAGTAATTCTGGAATGCATGAATGCGCTATAAGCGCATTTTATTTAATAGCATATTCATGATTATATATGATTATATAAAACTATATAGAGTTATATATAAATATACATAAATATATATAAGTTTATATAATTATGTAAAACTATTTTAAATTTTATATAATAGCGTATCGCATGGCTTTATACAGGGTTATTCACTTTGCGCGCACCACCTGGTAAGGGCGGATACCTTGTGAAATTCTAAGACTAATTTTCCTTTACCAAAAAGTCCTGGGATTAATGGTTCTCGGGTTACAGGAGGTCTTGGTTTACCAATCACAGGGCCTCCAGTTGCTCAAATTAGGGCCGGGTCTAAAGTATAAAACTAGCAGTGCCCGTGGCAACTCGATTCCCAGTGGAATAAAAATAAATGATACAATCTAGTGATAAACTTAAGTTACATTTATTGTCGCCAGAGGTCGCCAGGAGTTGTCTCCGTCCAACGTACACTTTCGTTATCTGTGACCAGGACCACGTCCGCTACGTGGTCTCATCCTCTAGGTCCACCGCCACGTAGTTTCCGTCCCCCAGGTCGACCGCTACGTAGTTTCCGTCCTGCAGGTACACTGCTGTGTAGGTTTCGTCCTCTAGGTTCACCGCACCGTAGTTTTCGTCCTCCAGGACCACCGCTACGTAGTTTTCGTCCTCCAGGTCGACCGCTGCGTAGTTTCCGTCCTCCAGGTCGACCGCTGCGTAGTTTACGTCCTCCAGGTCCACTGCACCGTAGTTTCCGTCCTCCAGGTCCACCGCTACGTGGTCTTCGTCCTCTAGGTCCGCCGCACCGTAGTTTGCGTCCTCCAGGTCTACCGCTACCTGGTTCCCGTCCGCCAGGTCCACCGCTGCGAAGTCGACGTCCTCCAGGCCCACCACACCGTAGTTTCTGTCCTCCAGGTCTACGGCTACATAGTTTTCAGCATCTAGGTCCAACGTTGCGTAGTTTTCGTCCTCTAGGCCGACCGCACTGTAATTTCCGGCCTACAGCTCCGCGTCGACCTGTGGTGGACCTGGAGGACGAAAACTACGTAGCGGTGGACCTGGAAGACGGAAACTACGCAGCGGTGGACCTGGAGGACGCAGACTACGATGCGGTGAACCTAGAGGACGAAAACTACATAGCGATGTACCTGCAGGACGGAAACTACGTAGCGGTCGACCTGGAGGACTAAGACTACGTAGTGGTGGTCCTGGCGGACGCAGACTACGATGCGGTGAACCTAGAGGACGAAAACTACATAGCGGTGTACCTGCAGGACGGAAACTACGTAGCGATCGACCTGGAGGACGAGACCACGTAGCGGTGGTCTTGGTCACAGATAACGAAAGCGTATGTTGGACGGAGACAACTCCTGGCGACCTCTGGCGACAATAACTGTAACTTAAATTTATCACCAGATTGAATCATTTATTTTTATTTCACTGGGAATCGAGTTGCCACGGGCACTGCTAGTTTTATACTTTAGACCCGGCCCTAACTTGAGCAGCTGGAGGCCCTGTGATTGGTAAACTAAGACCTTCTGTAGCCCGAGAACCATGAGTCGCAGGACTTTTTGGTAAAGGAAAATTAGTCTTTCAATTTCACAAGGTATCCGCCCTTACCAGGTGGTGCGCGCAAAGTGAATAACCCTACAGTGAATATTCGTATCTGCGGGTCACTTGTTGAATGAGTCTGTGTTCAATTTATTGTGAATTCGTTGTCAAGCGGCAACAAGTGACCCGGAGATACGAATATTCACTGTTTACATGTCAGATGTAAAATTTTGTTTAACGAGAATTTGAATGGGTGACGTCAGAACTTAGCGTCGAACGCGACGCGCTGGTTGTCCTATTGTGGACTCACCATAAAGTGACTCATCTGTACTGCATGTCCTTCGGCGTCGCGTGAGTGCGACTTACAAGTGACATGGCGGCGTAACCGGTTCGACAAATCTTGGTGTCGGTGAATTTATTTTCGAGCACTGGCAATAGTACTCTTCCTAGACCGAAAACTACAGGCTCAACATTTGACGACACTCAGAGATATATTTTACCATAATGACAACTCAATAATTCGCGTTGGTTTTTTTAACAGTCGGAATCCCGCCAAATCCTGAAATCACAACTCATCGACCATAATTCTCGCCCTAATTCTCGCCATAATTAGCTCGAAATGCTTCGGGCTGCTAGAAAACGAAAATCGGAAACAACAGTTCACAAACATAATATGAAAATCATGCGACAGTATAGACAGTTGTATCCAGATGACGTTTTTTTCAAATCATTACCGAAGTCCTGTTTTTATACCGAGGTAAGAATTGAAACTGAAATATGTAATTTTTTGCTCTTATGATAGATATATTTTTTTTTTATTTCAACTTTTACGATTTAGGAGTTGATAGTATTAAGACTATACTCAAATCATAAATTCCACACCCCTTTTTTCTTCCAGGTCACAGATATGAAAGATGATGGTGCTGCTTCATCTTCAGCTTGTACCGTACATGCAGGTGATGTGCCTTCGTATAACATGACTGAGCCTCAAGAGTTATCATCTACAACCAGGTCAGCATGATTCAGACATTATAACGTGCGGAATGCGTACCGCTAAGATTCTTACATTAAACACGGTCTGCAATCTTTAAAATCGTGGAACGTACTACGCCTATAACTTGATACAGAATTATACAAGATGAAAGAGTATGGTGAAATATGATAACGACACCGGCAGTAGGACACTACCTAATAGTCATATAGTTGACCATTTGTAGCGTACATACCTACATTTTCGAATTTATCACCTAACCTCTTCACAACGCTTCGCAAAGCTTCTGCTGAAAACTCCACGTGTCTCAACATGTAGAAGGGTGTATTTTTTGTTGGTATACGTACGATGGTTGTGCAAATGACACGCCTTGTTAGTATGTGTAGGCTTACATGGCCTTTCACTTTTAAATTGTCAAAGAATTGGGAAAGTGATCGAATAAATTGGGTTATTATATTTTCAGTGATTATCATAGTATGGCGAACATCGACTTGAGGAACATGCAAATGGAAGAGCAACCTTCGCCTCATCATCAACTCAATGACAAGTACTACTCAGGAGTGGAAAACGATGAAGCCTTACATCATGGAACATCGAAAGAAACTGATGGTGATGTCAGCGAGGCTGATAACACAGCTAAGTCGAGTGAAGAAGAAGCCGACCGAATTAAAGAAGCAGAGCCAAATAACACCGATGAAATGGCATATTTTCTTAAAACGTGCGCTCTAGATATTCCATTGATTCCAAGGTCTCAATTGACTGCTAAAGATCATCTTATTTCCATACTTGCTATCGCCGTAAAAAACAACTTCACCTATGAGGCTACGTTAAATGTGTTCAAATTGATTAATGTCACTTACGGTTTTGATTGTTTATCGACAAATAAAAATATGCTATGGGCGAGATTGGGCCGAGACAATGATGTCATAACTCACCACATGTACTGCAAGAAATGCATGATGTATCTAGGAATAGGTAGTACGCCAGAACAGCAATGTAATTGTACAGCATGCGGTCCGGATCAAAATAATTCAGACTTGAGCTATTTCATTTCGTTGAGCTTACGTTCACAGCTTGCCGCGTTTTTGAGTATACCAAATATTACCGAATCCTTGCAGTATCGTTTTACCAGACTTAAGCAGAATCCCGAAGCCATTGAGGATATATATGATGGTGCAGAATATCGACGGTTGTGTGGGCCTGGAAATTTTCTGAGTGATCCGAACAATTTTTCATTCACATTCAATACGGATGGCTGTAATGTATCTAATTCTTCTACAGCTAGCGCTTGGCCGCTATATGTTCAAATCAATGAATTGCCTCCACATCTTCGAAAGAAACATATGTTACTGGCATGAGTTTTCGTTGACGAGAAACATCCAATGATGAATGACTTTCTTAGACCTTTTGGGGATGAAATGCGAAACTTATACAACCAAGGCATTCAATGGAAGCCTACAGCTACGAGCGTAGTTGTTTCTAGATTCGCAGTTATTGTTGCATCCGTAGATTCCGTTGCTCGTCCAGCAATTCTCCGCATGAAACAGTTTAACGGGAAATATGGATGCACAATGTGCTACGCAGAAGGCGAACACCATCAAGGGAAACACGTGTATCCATTTAGCCACAGTTTCGGTCGTCTGCGAACAAATGCTGAAATAATAGCCGATATGCAACAAGCTGCTACGACTAATGAAGTGGTGAAAGGAGTCAAGGGTCCTTCTGCTCTCATGTTATTACCGGAATATGACTTGGCTATGGGGTGCATAGTGGAAGGAATGCACTGCTGTCACCTTGGAGTGGCGAAACAACATACGAAGCTGGTTTTCAAATCATCCAATCATGAGACTCGGTATTACATTGGGCATCCAAATAAGAAAAAAATAGTTGACTACCGGCTTCTTTCTATTCGACCACACAACCGTCGTTCGAGATTACCACGATCTTTGGAATGTTTCAACCAGTGGAAAGCATCGGAGCTGCGCAATTGGCTCGATTACAGCTATGTTTGCTTACTCGGTGTCCTTCCGAAAAAATATCTGGACCATTTTTCTCAACTCGCCGAAGCGATGCACATTTTCAACCGAGATTGTATAACTACCAACGAACTCGACAAGGCTAAACGTTTGATACGAAATTATGTCAGATTATTTGAGAAGTACTATGGCAAGCATAATATGAGCTTTAATATTCATCTCCTTACACACCTCCCAGACACAGTGAATAACTGGGGCCCACTGTGGGCACACTCGGCTTACCCGTTTGAATCGTGGAATCGGAAAATAATGGATAAAGTAACGAGTTCTCACTCGCGCTGTAATCAAATCTGCGATAGGTTTCTTATGACTAAGTTTTTGGAAAATGCAGTGTATGATACATCTCTATCGTCGCAAACGAAGAAGATGGTTGCTCAACTTTTGAAAATTCCCATGAGAACTAACGACTCACGTGAAAGGATTTCCGGCATAGGGAAGGGTGAGAGGCGGGAACCTAATAGTTTCGAAAGACGAGCTCTGTTGTCAAAGGGATACAACACTGAAAGTTTCCTAAGTTATTCAAAAGCAATTGTCAAAGGAATCTTCTATAAATGTGACCGTGGTAGCAAAACGAAATTCTGCAATTCGATAGCATATTTTAAAGGGATTGGGTTTGGAGAAATTATCGACTTCGTTGATTTCAAATTCGAAAATCAAAATACGCACGGTGTTTTCAAAAAGCAATTCAAATTACAACGGACCTCTTTAAAGAGTACATACATGAAAAAAGTGAAGATGTGTGAGAACGTTATTTTCGTTCTGGCTAAAAATATTGAAGGACCTGCTATGACAATTCGAATTTCGAGGAATCATATTTATGCTTTTAAACTTCCAAATTGCTGGGAAACAGATTAAGATAGAATAATTTTTTTGACGAAAGTATATTCGATGGCTCCTATTGAAATAAGCGTCACTCAGCAGTGCAGGAAAGAAAAGCGTAGCTCGGCGAAGCAGTTAAGAAAGGCGTATGTCCCCTGTGACTCGCTATGACAAACGCCTGTCTTAACTGCTTCGCCGAGTTACGCTTTTCTTTCCTGCACTGCTGAGTGACGCTCATTTCAATAGCAGCCATCGATATGTATACTCACAATCAATTTGCCTGTTTATTACAAACTCATATTGGGTATGCCCAAAGTGACACAGACCTATTTCTATGAAATTGAATAATGTAAAAACTTAGGTAGGAATAATATTGTTAGTTCTTAGGAATCTATTGAGTCTCCATTTATCGGGGCCAAAGAGTTAATGTCGTTTGATCGTACATTTTTTATTGCGAACACGAAATTTTAGCAATAGCGGAGGGATGACTAATTTACCAGAGGCTTATCCCAAATATTAAAACACAACTTTCAGAAACGTCTGTATTTTAAAAATTTGCTGACGGACCATGGCCGAACAAGAGGTTATACATATATATATTCTATGTATTATCATTGTCATGATTTCTGTAACATTATGATGCACTATGAGACTGATATCATTTGAATAGGGCGCCTTAACAAGCTAGGCAAGTGCAAAATTTGGATCATAGAAAGAAGAAAGACAGTAAGAAAGAAAGATAGAAGATAATTTGCACACGCTCTTACCCCCTGGGAAGAGACGCTCATGTATTAAACATAATTTCCTGTAGCTGTACACATTTTATCTTTACAATTTTTATCTTGACAGTTTTTATTTATACAATTTTAAAATAATCCATACCAATATGCAGCAATTATTCTAGACATGGAATAGTCAATATGTATTTATATCAAGAAAGAACTGTTGAAAGTAAAAATCTTGAAATAACTCATTGCAAGCACAAAGATAAAAAACACGAGGCACAGTCTGTAAGGCGGATATACAAAATTATACAGATATATTGTAACGTGTTCGAACTATACCACCCGGTAGATCGACCGAACAAGCTACATACGACCGCGCAAATAGCCTCGCGCCGATCCGATCAGAAGACCCTGACGTGACGTCACGAGAACTACTATATAAGCTGGCACGCTGAGGCAGTAGCTAGCGATTAGTACTAGAGCAGTCAATCGACTCATAACTAAAGATAAACTCACATAACCTCAAATAGGTAGTCACTCAAAGCGAGGTCTTACCATAGAAAAGAATAAAATTGAAATAGGAAGTTACTCAAAGCGAGATCTTACCTAACGTAGAATCAAAAAATCGAGAAAATATAAATTGGCTAAAGCAGCAATTTAGATTAAACTCAAAACAAAAGAAAAAGTATAATTAGCCAAAGCAGTAATTATAACTTCAAAATAGAACAAGATAAAACAAACAGAAACAAAAAAACAAACAGAAACAGAAACAAAAAGCAAATAGAAATAGAAAAACAATCAGAGAAAACATTATCATTTTATTATATCGAGTCAAATTTTTAGTTCATTTCATTATCCTGTAAATATTAGATTAAGTAAAATTCGATAGACAAAGTCGAATCAATAAAATAATCACACAGATATAATAATCAATCCGAGTCTAATTGTCTTTCATTTCGTGTCTTGTTTCATTTCTATAATTAACATAAATTCTTTTCAGCTTCAAATCACTTGGAAATAAAATCGTGATTAGCTAACAGGTAGCTTCGGTATTCTAACACTCAGGCAGCAACGGTACAGCTTTAATTGGTATCCGAGTCTGAGAGTGTAAGAATATCCAAGTCTATAGCAGGCAGCTTCGGTGCGTTTAACCTAGACAGCAACGGTATAGCTATAATCGGTACCCGAGTCTGGAAGGTATAAAACTATCCCAAGTCTGTAGGGAGGCAGCTCTGGTGGACCAAAGTGTCTATCCGAGTCTGTATTAGGGTAACAAAAGGGTTTTTTACATTTTTTCCTTGGAGGGGCTCCAAATCATACCCGTGACAAAGAATTCACGCGAGCTAGCGTAATTTCACGGCCTTCTGCCGTGAGACATACGCAGAGAAAGTTACAATATATACAAATTCGTACTATCAAAAATGAATTCTCGAGTAAAAGCAAACTTCTATTTCACAGTCGTTCTTCCTTTTTATATTTTATTATAGATTTATGAATCGTTACGATAAGAATTGTGATAAGGAGATATGGCGTCTGTTACAGACCCCGGTTTTCTTGTTATATTGTGTCTTGAACATTGTAAATACAAGAGATAATGATTTATAAATTTAATACCTACATTTCTTCGTTTTGCAATTCAAAATAATTGAAAATGATGGATAGTCTATAGCAGAAATGGATATCGAACTTGTTGTTCTCAAATGTAAAAAAATTATATATTACACTTGACAAAAAAAGAGTATATAAATGAAGAAATAAATGAATTTTTGATATGTTTGTACATGTGAAGTATTCTCCTTCGTCAATCCCAATCAGTTCCGATCTAATTTCATTCAGGATGTTGTCGATGTTTTCATTGAAAGGGTGCTTCAGTCGGTTTCGTCATGAATCTACATTGCAATTCCAAGTATCTAAGTCTACGGATTTCAAACGTGGAAAAGGCAGTGCTACTTAGTATACATAAAATTCGGACCGAAAACATGCCACAATACTTTGGTTTAAAGCGTGAATATATATATAAATTTAGATAGCTTTGATTGATCACGATGATATACGCGTAGAGCCATCTGTCGGGTGTTTTGTAGGACTAGGACATGCTCTCTGAGGCGAGGTATAATTCCGGTGTAAAATCGGTGTAAAATCGGTGTAAAATCGGTTGAGTGTAAAATTGGTGTAAATTTGGTGTAAAATCGGTCGAGTGTAAAATTGGTGTAAAATTGGTGTAAAATCGGTCGGGTGTAAAATTGGTGTAAAATCGGCGTGAAAAATTCTGAGACACACCGTGTGATTTTGGTGTAATTTTGGACGCATTATAGAGTTTTACCAAAATGACACCCATATTACACCAAAATCAAACCACACCAAAAATACACCAAAATGACACCAGAAATATTGGTGTAAATGAATCCGCTAGGGTGATGCGTTTACTAAATTCGTTTTTCTCGAACATTCTTTCCACATTGATACCAAGAATGCTATAAAAGCTCTTCGAACGGTTGTTTCACTATTCGGTGCACCAGTGCGTGTTATTGCTGATCAAGGAAGATGTTTTGCTAATACAGACTTTGGAGAATTTTGTAATTCTCATAATATTCAACTTCATTTGATTGCTACTGGTACCAGCCGTGGTAATGGTCAATTAGAGCGCGTTATGAGTACCTTGAAAAATATGTTAACATCAGTTGAAACTGATAATGAGAGATCATGGCAAGATGCTTTGGGAGATATTCAAATAGCAATGAATTCTACTATTAATAGAGTCACTGAAGCAAGTCCTTTAGAATTACTTATAGGAAGGGTGGCAAGACCTCTTAGTCTACTTCCTTTTCATGATGAAGAATTAGAAGTCAATATTTCTGAAATCAGAGAGCAGGCAGCTAACTTAATTGAAAGAAACGCACAAGAAGAAAAATCTAGATTTGATAAAACTAAAGCTAAGGTTTCAAAATTCGTTGTTGGAGATTTTGTTTTGGTTCAAAATCATGAGAGAAACCAGACCAAATTGGATCCAAAATTTGGAGGTACTTTCAAAATTGTTGAAGTATTAACAGATGATAGATATCTTTTACGAGCTTTGAATTGTAAACGTACATATAAATATGCTCACGATTGGCTTCGTGCTATGCCTGAGTGTTCTGTTCCCGTTGAATTGGATGTATGTAATGAGGAAGTTGCCGAGTAGTCAGGTATTCCCAGTGTCGGCATACTTGTTGGGGTGTTGGTTGAGTTAAAGGGTGTAACGAGCAATTTTCCTACCCGGAGGAAAAATGAGTAGCAAAATAAATCCCGCTCAAAAAGGTCCCAACGTTTTCTCACGAAAAGATACTGAACGGTACGATACAAAAAGGGAAAGCAAAATAGAAATAAACAAAAGCTAAGGTTGGGCGCCAGGCACACGAATGTGCCAGATGAAGGGAATCAAAAGGAAGAGAAAAAGAAAGGCAATGAGTAACAGTTAAATTCAAAATAGAAAAGTTAGTCAGGAAGAGAAACTCTAATAAACTACTCAATTCAAAATGCAAAATATTAACCAGAAAAAGAAACGCTAAGAAATAGATAAATTCAAAATATACTCGACTGGTGGACGGAGAGGGGAACGTGAGGGCGTAGAAATAACACACTCAACACGGTACAGGTAACGATAACGATGAATATAATTTAGATTCAAAAGTAACGATACAAAAAAAATAATGAATAAATAATACAAGACGGCAGGGCCAGTTAGGCCGAATACAAGGAAAAGTTAAATTGAAGATAAAAAAAAAGAAAATAGTCACGCAGTCCAAATAAGAGCAAATAACAAAATAACAGAATATACTGCCAAGTAGGTGAGCTAGGCAAGTAATAGAAAGAAAAGAAAAAGGAAACCAAAGGAAGTGAAACAATATTAAAGTTAACGTAAAATCAAATTGTAATGTCAATTAACGCACGCCGGAAAAGAATAGAGAAAGTAAGAGGTAACGTCGGCGATACGGCACGGCACGGGGATTCTTTCCCGAGCAGCGCAAGTCCAGGGAAAATATAGATAAATTAGCTCTTATTAACCAAAAAAACTCTAGACCACGATTACCCGTCACTGGCAGATTTTGAAGGACGACCGTTAGTCGGTATCGCAAAAAGGCAGTTAGAGGACGGATGGTCAAGGTCTTGCAGCAAAGAGCCTACCTTCATGAAGGGTCGCAGCCCAGGTGGCGTCAAGAAGAAAAAGGCACACACAACGAAATAAAATAAAAAGAAACTAAATCACCAAAAAAAAGAACTAAGAAAAACCCCAAAAAGAAAGCAACTACAGAGAAACCCCAAAAGAAAAAGATAGATAAAGAAGAACCCAAAATGAAGATAAAATAAACGGTAATGGAAGAGATATCTCGACGTTGCTTTCGGCTTGCTGGTCGGCAACGGAGTGTCCGTCGATCGGCGATCCAAAAATGGTAGGGGAAGCCATTCCACGCACGGCATGTTCGCCGCACCTAAACGGCTAACATTTTCAAAATTCAGGCCGGGTGGTAACTGCTGGCGGCGATAGCAGGCTGGGAGGTACAGCCCTCTCCCGGCCGGCAGGTGACCAGGCTGCGTTGGCGATCGCTGATGACGTAAGTGCGGGTACTTATGCCGAGGCTTCCAGGACATCCTCCCGATGATCCTGCGACGATCGACGGATGCAGGCGAATCCCACGGTGTCCTGGCGGCGATTTACCTGCGTCTCGTACACAAAAACTTAAGGCAGACACAAATTCTAAAAGATAAGGGTTGTACTTGCGCTTCGGTGAAGAATTCTCGGTACGGCAGCGGCATGGTCGCTCACGTTTGCGAGTGGAGGCGCGGTCCGTGACAGATGTAAAATCTGCCACGTTACAAGGGTTAACTCTTGTGGTGAATTCTGTATCAAAGGGTGTACAATGGGGTAGCTCTGAGGTGAGAGTTGAGATTCCTGTGATGGAATCATTATTTGGCACACACTTATCATGCTTGATAGTTGTAAATCACGAAGACCCTAACCCACTTCGGTGGACGGAGATGGCGCAATGTAACGGCTGATAGTGTGGTGTTGTCGTATTGTCGACTTGAGCCTGCTTTGGTAGCAGAAGACGTTTGAGGTCTTGATGTGTCATAAGGTTGACAAATGGCAGATTTCGGAGTGAAATCTAGGTTTTAATTTTGAACGTTGTTTTGTGCAATTTGTAGGCAAGAATGGGAACGCTTTTTAGCAGCGATAAGTCGTAGAGAGAGGTCCCGCGAGCGAAACCGAGCGATAATCGGAAGTGGGGCATCCCTGTCGCTCCGACGAGCCCGAGAGCGCGGAATAAGGAAGCGCGAAGATAGAAGGTCACCCTCCGACAGGGCAACACCAAGCGCGGCGGCGACCTGAGAGACGATCAGACGTGTGCCATCAGGAGAAGAGCAGGGAGCTCCAGAAATAATAAGCTCCGCTTCGCAGAGACGGGCGGAAGCACGCCGCAGCTCCTGCTGGCCAGCAGCCTGATCGCGCTGATGATCAGCGACGACGGCCCGCAGCTCCTTCAGCTCACCAGCGAGGGCATGGTTATGCCGCTCTAGAGCCTGGATACGCACTGTGTTGTCATCTAGCTGCTCCTGCATGGCGGGCAGGCAGTCGAGGCGCCTACCAACATCCTCAAGACGGTTTCCAACATCGTCAAATCGACTATCGATCCGACGCATCATCTCATCAAAAAAGTCAGTAGACGGCAGAGCTGAAGGCTCAGGCAGAGGCCGCAGGCCAGAGTCAGAAGGTGGAGGAGGGGACGAAGGCTGTGAGGCTTGCTGCACGAGTAGTAACTGAGTATCACGGCAGCAACGACCACAGCCAGCACGCGTAGTCCGGAGTTTTTTCTGGAGTTTTAGACAGCCCGGGTGGTAGTAAGAGTTGCAGGGAGAGCAGAAAACCGCCTCGATGACCGGTTTATTGCAGCCAAAGCAGATTCGCGCTGGACTCATAATTAGCCAGGAGCAAGCCAGGTGAAGAAAATATAGCAGCTAGTTACTTTACCGACCAAGCAAGCAGGTAAGATGTAGGGGGCGAAGCTACCAGGTGCGGCCGTAGGATGGAGCGTAGAGCATCGATCGATAGTAAGTCGATAGTGAGAAGCAGATAGTGAGATGCAGACGACAGATACCACGTGACCGGCGATCCAGGCATGCGCAGTTGGTGACAGGTTCAGGCTGAGTAGAAAAGCCGGTAGAAAAGACCCACAGAAATGCAGTTTGTGAGCCAGGAGACAGATGCAGCAGAGAAGATGAGCAAGCCAGAGGGTGGCTTGCAAATGGGAGCGTGCAGAGTCTGCAAAATAAAGAGGCCCGAAGGCAGGAGAGGCAGAAACAGGCTCAGAAGACGGGAGCGATATAGAAGGCGTGCAGTCGTACTTACGTAGAAAGAGAGAGAGAGAGAGAGAGAGAGAGAATAGAATAGAATAGAATAAATTTTATTTGTCCATGACGATACTGGACAAGATTACCTTGCATTTACAAAATTGAAAAATGCAAGGTAAATGAAAAAGAAAGAAACAGTCACCACAGATGGGTGAGACATATATACATATATACAGAGTAAGAACGTAGCCTAGGCCTAGAGCTAATTAAAACTAAAGAGACGAGATAGACAAAGAAATAGAAGAATACAAGAGAGAAAGCTTACAGTAAGTGAGAAGGAGAAGCGAAGATGGACAGAAATGGAGAGCAGAGAAGCAAACAAGCAGACAGCAACACCATTACCACTGCACATCATACCCTAGTAGCTTCCAAACCAAAGAGATGGGCATGGAGCCCACGCTTGAAGGCCGACAGAGTGCGAGCCTCCCTAAGATGCTGCGGAAGCGCATTCCAGAGATAGACGCTGGCAACGGTGAACGAATTCCTGAAAGACTCCGTGCGAATGCGTGGTGGTAGAAAGTCACCACGAAGAAGCCGCGAGGAGCCACAGAGTACCGGGCAGCGCTCAACAAAAAGTTCCCGGAGATAAGAAGGACGGCCAGAGCGAGTGACTATAAAGAAGAGCGCAAGCTGAAAATAGCTCCTGCGATCACTAACAGAAAGCCAGCCCAGCCCCCGTCGATGCGGCGTGATGTGCTCTGCACGAGGAACCCCACAAACAAAACGCACACAGGAGTTCATCAACCGTTGGAGTTTGGTGTTATATACCCCAGATAGATCGTTGAAGACTAGACAGCAATAGTCGAAAAGCGGGAAAACAAGCGACGTCACAAGCATTTTGCGCAGAGATGGAGATAAAAAGCGCCGAGCGGCAGAGAGTTGACGGAGAGAGGCGTGCACGCGTGCGGAGATAGCAGCAACCTGCTTGGACCAGGAGAGCTTACTATCAATCCAGACACCTAGATCTCGAACAGTGTCGGAAAAAGGCACCGGAGCCCCGTCCAAAAAGATTGAAGGCACAGCAGCCAGTTGCAGTTTGGAGATGTAGGCCGAGCTTCCGACAATTATGACTTGGGTCTTGGCCACGTTCAACCGAAGACCGTAACGCTTAGACCAGCCAACTATCGCCTCCACATCCTGATTTACCTTAGCGATAGCGCCGGGAAGTCCTTCCACGCCACAATGCAAGTAGATCTGCAGATCATCAGCGTACAAGAGGTGTGACGTGTGACGCAGTACCAGCGGAAGGTCGTTGACGAAGAGAGAAAATAGCAGGGGGCCAAGGACAGAGCCTTGGGGGACTCCAAGATCGAGTGGAGCCCAGGAGGACGACCGACCATCGTCACCAACTACCGCCTGCGATCTTCCCACCAGGTAGGATGCAACCCACTTCAGAACGTGCTGCGAAAACCCAAGGGCAGCGAGCTTAGCGAAAAGAACAGCATGAGAGACGGTATCGAAGGCCTTAGTGAAGTCGAAGAGAACCACCACAGAGAGCTTGCGATGATCGATGCCCTGGCGAATGTCTTCAGTCAGCCTCAGCAGCGCTGACTGCGTGCTGAAGCCCTGACGAAAACCCGACGGCCTTGGATCCAACAGGCCACACTCCTCGAGATAAGCCGAAATTTGCATCAACACCACGCGCTCGAAGACCTTGGACAGGAGGCACATTTCCGCAATCGGCCTAACCTGAAGGGAGGAAGGCGACTTGACCTTCCCTAACGGGAGCACCCTCGCACGCTTCCACTGAGCTGGAAAGGTGGCAGTACTCAAGGAGGCATTCAGTAGAGCAAGTAGAAGCGGAAAAACCACAGGCAGCGCGTCGTTCAGATTGCGAAGTGAAATGTCATCAACCCCTCGAGCCTGAGAGGTAAAGTGAGCTACAGCATCCAAGAGAGCCTTCGGCAAGATGTCTCTGAAATAGAAGAGCGAGTCGTTGTACAGAGGTGAAGGCAGAGACGCAAAGAAGTCCGTTACTTCAGAGGCAGCGGAAGGACACTGAGAAACAGAGGCAAAATGTCGATTGAGTTCCTCCACAGAGAAGTCGCCATAACCATTAGTGCGATCCGCAACAAGTCCCAGGCCCCGAAGCTCCTTCCAGAGCATGCGAGGCTGCTCAACGGATGACAGACGGCTGGAGTAGAAATCAGAGCGAGCAGCAGAAATCCGCCGGTGCAGGTCATCTGGGGCCTGGCGATAGCGAAGGAGCGAAATCACAGACCTGGTGCGCTTGTAGACGCGATAGAGAGCATCCCTGGCCCGAGCAAGATCTCCCAGTTCCGATGAGATCCAGGGTGGCCTGCTCCTCCTCCGCCTACATCGACGGTAAGGCGCATGCAGGTCCAGAGCCCTAGTGATATTCCCCTGCAGACATTGAAGTTGCTCGTCCACGGTAGCCGCAGTTCCAAACACCGACCAGTCAGAGTCCGCAACCTCGCGTAGAAAGTTATCCTGCGCAAAGTCACGATACGAACGCGCCGAGTATTCCACTGCAACAGCAGGGGGAGCAGGTCAACAGAGTTCCACCGAGATAAGGTCATGAGGAGCAATGAAAGGCGCCATGGACTGGGTAAACGAGTGCAGAGCCGCCTCGGCACTTAAAAAGCAAAGATCCAGCAGGGTGTCAGCGGAGTGCGTGTGACAGGTTGGTGCAAAAGGTACAGGAAAGAGAGAGCGAGAGGTGTAGGAATCCCGCACGTTTGCTGCTTCATATGAGTTGCCGAGCTGGTCAGCATTGAAATCACCTAGAATGACGGCAAGACTGTACTCGAGCGCAAACCGATCAACATCCTGTTCGAACTTATCCAAGTTCGCCGCCTTCGGAGGACGATAGACCACTGCGATCAGCAAGGGCGACATTGAAGCCGACCTGACCTCCACCAGAATGTATTCCGGCTGTCGAGCATATAGAGACGGAGAGGCAGCGAGCAACTTCCCACGCAGAGCATGATGAATAGAGAGGCCCACTCCTCCAGCATCTTTGCCGACGCGATCGTTTCGTAGCAGCGTGAGGCCAGGTAGAGCAACTAGAGCATCAGGAAGTAACGGATGGAGCCAAGTCTCACTGACAGCTATGAGGTGAGCAGACTGATTAGCGAAGTGGAATCGCAGGAGGTCCATGTGTGCCCTGAGCGAACTGGCGTTGAGATGACAGACCGACAGATGAGAGGGGCCTGAGTGTGCCCGAGAGGCCGCAAAGCGAGGTCGTGCGGCGGAGGCCCGACCAGCGGCGCAGGAGGCAGAGAGACGGCGTCACTCCGCGTCAAAGACGGCTAGGTCATCCAGGGTGCGAAAACGCCTAACCTGACCACCATCCACCTTTCTGGCAAAGACAATCCCATCCCGATGCCACACGTACTTGACACCCTTCGTCCTGGCTGCAGTCCTGACAGCCATGAGCAGTTTGTACAAATCAGCTGGTAGAGCCTCATTGATGTTAATCGAGGTAACGGGATCCGAGGAAGTTGAGGATGTGGACGCTAGATCCACAGTCGTCAGGCGCCCCTTCCGCTTCTTGGCCTCAATCAGCCGAGCCGCCAGGTCATAAGAGCGAAGCCTGACAATGATCGGGACCGGAGAATCCTTGCGAGCCTTAGAGCGGGTGACCAGAAATCTGGATGAGATGACATCACCCTCCTCGACCTGACAGCCAAGGGCAGCAGCTACCCGACCCAAGACTCGAGGAATCAGCCCAGTAGAGGGGCAAGAAGCCCCCGAGATGATGAGCTCAGGCTCACGAACTAGTGCAGAGGTACGTCTTCTTTTCACCTGCTCGGTTCTTTGTACCTCACGGAGTGCCGCCAGGTCTGCAGAGAGCGCGCGATTCTGACGTTCCAGTTCAGCGACACGTGTGGTCGTCAGCGCGGCCAGTTCCGCGGCGAGAGCACGGTTCTGCTGCTCGAGATCGTCAATTCGACTGGTGTTGGACTGGATTTGAGCCAACATGGAAGGTAAGGCATAAAGCTTCTCCACGAGCTGATCAAAACGCTCATCCATCACCCGGAGGAGATCACCAGATACAGGCGGACTAACAGACGGAGCTGGAGGTGGAGGCTGCGAAACAGAGGCAGAGGAAGACGGAGCAGACAGTGACTGTGAGGACTGTTGTAGAAGGTCCATCTGGGTGTTACGGCAACACTGAAGCGAGCCCGCGCGCGAAGCCTTCACTCTTAGGCAGCTCGGGTGATAGTATGAGTTGCACTCTCCACAGTGCACCGCTTCAATGACGGGTTTGTAGCAGCCAGCACAAGATTTCGTAGGACTCATTGAGACAAGATGTGAGCCAGATGAAAAAGAAAGAGAAACAGTGGTCTACGTTACCGACTGAGCAGGTACAAGAACGGCGACGAAAAGCGAGCCAATAGATGGAGCCAGGGTCTCATGTAGGCCGGCACGCGGGATCCAAAGACGGTAGATCAATGACGTCAACAGAGGCGAGGATCACGTGACTTAAGGACGCCAAACGCAGCCAAACAAAGTCTATCAGAAGGACCCGCGAGCAAACTGGCACATGACGTTGCAGGTAGACAATCGATCGATGGATCGATTCCGGTGACAAGTTGACAGGTAGAGGTTATGTCTCGCCCGCCGGGAACGGCCAAAAACTCCACTAATACCCAAAAAAGGAGCCAGAGAAGAAGAAGAAAGCAAGCCCACAGGAGGCTTGCAGTAAGGCGCATGCAAGAGAGTCTGAAACAAGACGCCCGAGGGCAGAGAACAGCAGAAAGAGCTGAAAGAGATGGGAGCAAAAGCAGTTGACATGTAGGCGTACTTACATAGACAGAGAGAGAGAGAGAGAGAGAGAGAGAGAGAGATAGATAGATAGATAGATAGATAAATAGTTTATTTATATCCATAACAATATTGGATAACATACAATTCGACATGATCATATGAGGAGCAAGAAGAATATAATGGAGCATAGTATATAATGTAGAGACATGCAAAACAAACAGAGATAGATGATTGATGATTAATAACTAGTTTAGTACAATAGTTACAATAAGTCAAAAAGAGTAAGAGAGTGTACGTATACATAGAGACCTTAGACTAAAACTTAACAACTAGGAGTAGGCTAGCCTAGGACGCGCGGGCAGCCTCGGAGTCGAAGAGAAACTGCCGCAGACGGGACCGAAATACTGGGTACGAGTGGGCCTCCCGGACGTCGGCCGGGAGAGATTCCCAAAGGTACAGAGCAGAGACGGAGAAGGACTTCCTAAAGGCCTCGGTAGAGAAGCGGGGGATGACAAAGTCGCCCCGTCGACGCCGGGAGGGGCCTGATACAGTCCGCACAGGACCCTCGAAGAGGGCTCTAAGGTAGGCGGGTTTACCAGAGCGGATGGTTAATGCGAATAAGCAGCCAATAAAATACAACCGACGATCACGCGCGGTAAGCAGACACAGCTCTCGCCGGAAGGGAGTAATGTGCTCGTCACGGGCACACCCATAGACAAAGTGAATGCAGCAGTTGAAGAGCCGCTGCAGCCGGAGGTCGAGGGTGTCGAAGATACCGTGATAGACAACCGAGCAGTAGTCTAGAAGTCGGAAAATGAGAGAAGAGACCAGTAACCGACGCAAAGGGAGAGAAAGCAGGCGCCGCGACATCGACTGCTGCCGTAACGCAAGGTGAACGCGATTTGAAACAGCGTCAACCTGAGGAGCCCACGTGAGTCTGCAGTCCAACAGGAGCCCGAGGTCACGAACAGTCTGTGAAAACGGGATAGTGACACCATCGAGCGTGACCGACGGGAGTGTGGCAGTGCTGAGCCACTTGATGTAAGGGAAGCTCCCGAGGATGTTCGCCTGAGTTTTCGAAGGGTTGAGGCGCAGACGGTTATCGCAGGACCAACTGTGGACCGCGGCGATGTCGTGGTTTAGTCTGCTGATGGCCGCAGGAGCCTCACCGGCAGGACACTGAAGATAAATTTGCAGGTCGTCAGCGTAGAGCAGGTGTTCAGCGTGAGAGAGAACGGGAGATAGGTCATTGATGAAAACGAGAAAAAGAAGTGGACCCAGGACAGAACCCTGAGGGACGCCTTGGTCGAGTGAAACCCAGGAGGAAAGATCTCCCGAAGGCCCGACGACAGCCTGCGAAC
This sequence comes from Tenthredo livida, assembly GCA_963992785.1. Taxonomy (NCBI): domain Eukaryota; kingdom Metazoa; phylum Arthropoda; class Insecta; order Hymenoptera; family Tenthredinidae; genus Tenthredo; species Tenthredo livida. The sequence continues at coordinate 14,198,812 of OZ023070.1, read as the reverse complement.
GACCCTGAAGATAGCTGGCTATCCAGAACAGAGCATGTTAGGAGATGCCGAGGGCGAGTAGCTTAGACAAGAGAAGAGAATGCGGAATGGAATCGAAAGCCTTGCTAAAGTCAAACAAGACTAAGATGGTGACCAAACGATTATCTATGCCCCGGCGAACATCTTCCGTGAGTTTGAGTAAGGCGGTTTGAGTGTTCATGCCCCAGCGAAAACCAGACTGACGGGGATCGAGCAGGGATCTATCTTCGAGAAAGGTCATCAGCTGGACAAGCACGATGCGCTCAAGAACCTTGGACAAAAGCGGGAGGTTGGAGATAGGCCGCATTTGCTCAAGTGATGTTGGCGATTTGACCTTTGCTAAAGGGAGAACGCGGGCTCTTTTCCACAGGGCAGGGAATGTACGAGAGTTAAGCGAATGGTTGAAGAGGAGCAAGAGGTACGGAAAAATGGCTGGCAGAGCCTCCCTGATATTGCGTAGAGAGAGGTCATCAACCCCGCGCGATTGCGAAGAGAAATGGGCGATGGCGTCAAGAAGCGCGTGCGGAGAGATGTCAAGAAAATAAAAAAGAGAATCATCGTAAACGGGCGGGGGTAGGTCGCGAAAGAAGTCGGCAACCTCCTGAGCGGAGGTGGGGCGACGGGAGACCGAGGCAAAATGCCTGTTGAGATCTTCGATAGTGAAGCCAGCACAATCAGAGCGCTGAGAGCGAGCGAGTCCGAGAGAACGCAGTTCATTCCACATAGCACGGGCACTGGGGGCGCCGGCGAGGCGATTGGCATAAAAAGCGGAGCGAGCATCCGAGATAAGCTTGTGGAGAGTATCCCGAGCGGCACGATAACGCAAAAGCGCCTGAGGAGATCGAGACCGCTTATAGCGCCGATAAAGCGCATCCCTGTCCCGCAACTGAGCTCTAAGGGCGGGCGTGATCCAAGGGGAGCCAGCGCGCTTAGGTGAAAAGGTGCGGGTGGGTACTGGGACATCCAAAGCAGCGTGGAGGTTATCCTGCAAGCACTGCACCATACTGTCAGCCGAGGAATGCGAAGCATGAGGCAAGTGAGGCGATTCCCAGGGCGAACGATTGAGCAGGCGTACAAACTCATCCTGCGAGAAAGCAGCGTAGGATCGCGCGGTGATGGAGCGAGTAGGCACAGGAGCAGGCAGAGCAAAGCTGAGGAAGATTAGGTCGTGCCCGGCAGAGAGAGAGAGAGAGAGAGAGATTGATTGATTGATGTGTTTATTTAGCCCTTTGGCTACTTAATAGGATACATTTTACATTTTGTAATCGTCACTTAGGGAATTTACAGTTGGTTCAACATTTGTTGCATGGATTGGGGAAACCCAAGAAAAACCCAATCAAACCAGAGACATTTCAATCAGTATCTACAGTTTACAGTTCATACAATTCACTCATAGATACATTTCTTTAACATATTTACTCGCTTTTCTTCTAAATGCACTAACCTTGTCAGTTGATTTTATACAGTTTGGTAAGTCATTGTAAATTTGAAAGCCGTTGTACATTAGAGATTGCTGCGATCGTGTTTGATTACGTTTTGATAGGCGAATATTAAGTTTCTGCCGTGTGTTGTATGTATGTGTATCTGCAACAAGTTTTAAACTTTCCGCGAGATACGACGGACTTATTTTTAACTTGATTTTATGCACAAATAAAAGCGTATTTAAAACTATTCTCTGTCGAATATTAAAAAAATGTAACGCCTCTAACATTTGGTTAATTGGTGTGAATTTACTACATCTAATAATCGCTCGCATCGCTCGATTTTGCGCTCTTTGTAGTAAGTCCATTTCGGATTCGCCAATATCGAGGAAGATTGTAGAACAATAGTCAAAGTGCGGGGCTATTATACTTTTATAAATGATAGTTCTTGTTAGCGCCGATACCGAGTCTCCAATTCTGAACAAAAAGTTTACTTTTTTCGAGATCTTTTTAATTATGTAATTGACATGTTCTCTAAAGTTCAGGTGTTTGTCAATCATAACGCCAAGATACTTAATTACGTCAACATTTTCAATTTTGCTATTTCCTATTGTAATATCACAGTCTGCATTTGGCACAGAGGCCTGCACACCTCGTATCAAAATAAATTTTGTTTCAGTTACATTTAAACTTATCATATTATTTTTTAACCAAATAGATATACTGTTCAGGTCATAATTAATTTTATTTTCAATGTCAATAGAATCAGAGCTACTGTAATATACTATTGTATCGTCCGCAAACATTTTACATTTACAGTATTTCAATACCTCCTTTAGGTCATTTATATAGATCAAAAAAAGTATTGGGCCCAATATTGAGCCTTAAGGAACACCGTATTTGGTTTTTAGTCCAGGCGTCAGGGGTTTTATAAGCATAAAAACCCCCTCCAAAGATTTTATTGCGTGAATCGCTTGGTTTTAGCATTAATAATAACATACTGAAAAATAATTGTCGAATTCGATCGGGAAGTTATTGTTTAAACAATGGAAAGGGACGATTTTTTGGTTTTCCATGTTTTTCGCGTAAACTATGGGCCCTACGTCAAAAATATTCATATACGAAATTAATCCCCATGAAATTATCTACAAAAAATGTTTTCTGAATTTTTTTGTCCGATCAATACTTTTTGGTACCAGAGCCGTAAAATCCGATTTTACGGCCCGTTTTCAGTCCGTAGAATGATTTTTCACGAACGTAGATCCGTAAAATGAAAATTTTCTAAAATTAGCCATTTTTTGATGATAAATCATTTATGTCGGTTATTTTTCAATAACAAAACTTTTTCCATCAGTTGACAATGCTAATGAAGAAGATTTAGTTTGAACTTACGTGTATTTCTTATTCATTTAAGCATGTATTCTTTTCGTTCATTCATTTTATCCATCTATTCTTTTTTATTGATTTTATTCATTTATTCATATATTATTCGTACGTATTTCTTGATATATTTTTCCTAACTGAGTGCGCAAGATTCGATTCTTTTTTTTAGATTTATTCTCAACACGTTGACTATTCTTATCGTATCAAATGAAATTTATTTTCCGGTTATTTTCTCCATCCTTTTGACTTATCGATTTTGTAGAGAATTGATCAAGGAATAGGCTCAGATTTTTTTCAGAATTTTATCGCGTGGTTCATGCTTTGAAAATCACGTTCAAATAATATATTTGTTTATAACAAATGAAATTGTTTGTTACCGCAGAATCAAATGAATGTATAATAATAGTGTCATTCAATAGCTTTAAAATGGTTCTTGACTAAAGTCTCCAGAATGAATACAATCAAAGATATGACCGTTTGAAGAGGAGTATGTTTTCGATTTTGAGCTCTTTTTGCTGAATTTTGCCCCCGTGTAACTTGGAAAATGGGGGCCAGAAAAAAAAAAATTGTTTGATCAATTTATTTGTTCCATAGAACCCGTAAAAAAAATTATAGCGAAATCGGTAACATCGAGGTCCGAAAGCTGTCCGGTTTGACGTGGAATTACTCGTATATAGGTAGCAGCTAGAGCTGTGCGGGTACCCGACTAAATCGGGTACCCGAGTTGGATAGTGGCGTCGTGCGAATATCGGTCGGGTATCGCTATTCCCGAGATGAAGTCGGGTACCCAAATTAAAGTCAACCCGGTGCAATTCGGGTACCCGGTTCAACTCGCGTAAACCGGATTACCGCTTTCGGGTACCCGAGTCAAGACCGGGTTTTTCGGAATTTGGCACCGTCATATGGCTGTAACTTTTCAAATCCTTTGGATATTATGACGCCGATTCATTTGCAGGTAGAGTAGGTCACTAGCATTTCAAATAAATTATAAGCAAAAACAATTCTTCCAAAATTAAGAGGTGTAGATACCCCTTAAACTGGGTACCCAAAAACCTGACTTTACCCGAATTAAACCGGGTACCGGAAAACCCGAGTTGAACCGGGTACCCGAAAACCAAAATCCACCCGAGTTAATACCGGGTACCCGAGTCTTGACTCGGGTACCCGAAAACCCCGATGCCCGCCCGGGTTTCGCCCTCGGGTACCCGGACCGACCCGACCAGACAAAATAGACTACCCGCACACCTCTAGTAGCAGCAATAAGCGTGATGTAACACAGTTCGACTAGTCTCGCGGCTGTATTGTGAAAAGTATTGATCGAACAAAAAAAGTCAAAAAATATTTTTTGTAGATAATTTTATGGGGATTAATTTGGTACATAACTATTTTTACCGTAGGGACCATAGTTCACGCAAAAAACATGAAAAACCAAAAAATCGTCC